>OZ035823.1:29136297-30438797 GCA_964034765.1 Knipowitschia caucasica
AAGTATGCAATCATATGTTCAAAGCTCTTTACACGACTCTTTCTTCTTGGACAAACAAAATATATACACATTAGTTCAACAATTTGGTGGATCACCAATCACCCAGTCACCATATCTACTTGAAGCTTGGAACTGAAATCTATCTCATTGGAGCATCTCTATGACTTGGTTTATGCATTTTTACCAACAATCTTCATCTCAAACCATTTGGTAAAGACCTATAATTCTCAATGCATCCAAGACCAAGGAGATGATCAATGATTTTCATAGGAGCCCTTCCCATCAACCGGTCACACTAAATGGACAGTACATGGAAGTGGTGCAGGCTTACAAATGCCTTGGAGTCCACCTGGACAACAGACTGGACTGGTCAGCTCAGGCCAATGCCATCTACAAGAAAGGTCAGAGCAGACTTTTCTTCTTGAAAAGACTGAGGTCCTTCGATGTGAGCAGTCAGATGTTGCAATTTTTTTACCAGTCTGTTTGCAGCTAGTGCTGTGTTCTTTGGGGTCGTGTGTTGGGACGGCAGTCTGACCTCGAGAGAGAGAAACTGGCTCGACAGGCTGATCAGGAAATTTGTCTCTGTTTGATGGGGAGAAGTGTGGACTCTTTGGGAGCTGTGCCGGAGAGAAGGATGAGGGTTCTAATGCAAGGCATCCTTGATAACTAAAATAATCTAAAAATAAAAAAGTACATTGCTTTCTTCAAGGATGAAATTATTGATAAACAAATACAACATTTGCTAAATCTTAATGTATAATAATATATGTACAAAACTAATATTCCCATTCTTACTCAGATTATATGCAGGTGACTAATACCCTTGCGATAATCATCAATTCTCTGATGGCTACCTCTAAGGATGAAACACATTTGCTCCATCACAGTAAACCTTTAGAGGCAGGAGCAGCGTGATGTGGCACCAGAGGAAGCTACAGCAAGATAAATGTGTTATCACCCCGAACACTGTACTATTTACCGCTCAGCAGAATGGGTCCAATCAGGCCTGTGATTCAAAATGGAGCCGCACAAAGGAAGAGCTATGATGTTGACACCGGAGATATATCCCTGAGTAAGAAAACACTTGGTCCAACTGGGAAACATATTCATCTTGCCACCAACACAGGCCCGCACTTATCTTGTGGAACAAAAGAAGCTGTTCCTCAGACAACGCGGCAAGTTTTGGACGTTTTTATTACACTGTTGGCGACATCAATTTCATGCGACAAAAGAGAAGCCCGCACTTGTGTGTCACCTAAAAGACAAAGCCAAACCAAGACAAATGAATTCCCTTGGTGTCTAAAACGCATGTAGGAGAAAGGGTTTCATTCTTTTGTACAAACTTCTTGACACAACACTGGAGATACAACAAACGTGCCCTTTTAGGAGACAGGGACAGACAGATGTGACCGCATGACACCTTAAAATGAATGTGCTAGAACTCATGTCTACTAATTATAATTTCACCATAGTAATCAATACACACAACGCCTGTCTCAACTTCCCCTTTCTACTCATCTGTACTGAAGATGGAATTAATTAATAATAGACAATGTCAAACGGTTGATGCTCGAACCCAGTTTACACATGCATAGTTACTTCAAAAACTTTTTTAAAAACTTCAGTAAAACAGTAAACATAATGAGAACATACAGTAAATTGAATATATCAGTAGATTTAGTTCATCAAACAGCTTGCAGATGGGTTGTGAGTATACAACATTGCAAAAATGGCACAAAATAAAGTTATGGACCTGTCAACAGTCTTACTTTGACATAATATGAAGACTTGTCAAATGCAAACACCGGTAAGAGGGACACGGCAAAGGGACAGATTATAACTGAATGGCTTTCTCTACATTATAGCACTTGGCCCAGTGGTCAATATTACACATGTGAATAGTTACTGGCTTCACCCCAGGGCTGGACAATTTCATTAATCAATCTTTTTGAAAGATGTGAAAAATGTAGAAAGTCATGAATTTGAGATATGCGGTCCTCGGAGTGAGCAGGCCTCTGCTCAGGACTTTTTTGACTCTGTGGTAGCCTCTGCCATACACTACGCTGCCGTGTGCTGGGCCCCGGGCAGCACAGAGCGGGACAGAAACAGACTGAACAAGCTGGTCAGGAGGGCCAGCTCCACTCTGGGCTGCCCCTGGACTGTATGGAGGAGGTGAGGGACAGGAGGGTGCTAGTCAAAGCCACCTCCATCATGAACAACACCTCCCACCCACTGCACAGGACTGTAGAGGAGCTGAGGAGCTCCTTCAGTGGGAGACTTGAGACACCCTCTGTGCAAGAAGGAGCGCTACTGCAGGGCCTTTATCCCCACCGCTGTCAGACTATACAATAAGTAACTTTAAGTCACTTGCACTAGGACTAAAAACCTGCACTACTATTGACACTGTTTCTTTAATTGCCAATTTTTTTGTACATAATATATCCTGAAAAAACTATATTTTTTGCCTTTAGCATGTTTGCACACTTCTGTGTTTTGCACAATCTTGAGTGATTCTATCCATGCCAAATGTGACATGTAAATTTCTCCTGCGTTAGATCAATAAAGTCTATCTTATCTTATTTCTTCTGACCTCTGCTTCTTGAGGGTCGGTAGTTTAGCCCAGTCTAGCATTGTGCAATCCACAAAGAGTGTCAAAAAAAAATCACAGAAATTCAAATACTGAGTTTTTTTCAAACAGACGCCCAGCTCTCTTCCTGTGGACTGACCACCTGCAGGAGTATCAGAGAGGGGCTGGTGCTACAGTATGTGACTTGGGTGGCATCTCTGATTGCCACCCCCCCGACCCAGAAATGGATTAAGGGTAGAAAATGGATGGATGGATGGACGCCCAGCTCTAACTGTAGATCCTGGAGAAAAAATGGGTTCTGGAGAGCCTGAGGTAGTGCCTGCTGAGGAGGCAGTTTGACCTCGAGACAGACCACTGTGCACTGACCAGGATAAACTCCATGAAACACCACAACTGCCGTCTGACCTACGGGACCTCCAATTCTAGATTTGCTTTACCTCCAGGTTGCCGCACATCATCAACCTTGAGGAGGAAGGGTATAATGTGATGGTGCCACAAACGGTTCTGTGGGGCTAAGGGTTCAGAAAGGAAGTTTTTCTCATTTCTCCAAAATAGTAAGAGTTTTGAAATTTAGTCCTGGACCTAGATGCTGGCATGGGCCAAATACTGCCCTTTTCCCAACTGAGCAATATTTTTTCCCATTTTCACAAAACAAACCCATCACACCTGGTTACCATTAAGAATAAGCACTTGCTATTGCCTTTCGCCCTGCCCTCAAGTGCTTGTATCCCTTTTTTTTTCTGCGCACATGCCTAAGCAAGCGGGGGCAAGGCCTTTCACACTGGTGCTGAATGAAAACAGCAGTGTTCCTGTCCATAATTGCTCCTCAGTGCTGGCATCATCCTTACCGAAGCAACAGCAAAGAGACATGAGGGGCCCCTTCTCACTCTACTATCAAGCTCAACAGTCTATTAAACCTGGCGCCCCTCATCGCAGTCATTATGCCGGTGTCAAAGGCCAGACGCTACCCATCCCGAGTGGTCATTTAACTCTTTTTAAACACAACAAAGAATGCAGATGACATGGCTGTTGCATAAAAAGGTTACAACCCTCTGAGATCTCTGGTGGCTCGCTCGCTGCATATTTAAAAATAATACAAAAATGTCAGAAATAAGTGGTTTGGTCTCACCCGGGTGTATAGGGATGGCCGCTGGTCTGCCTCCTCCAGTGCATGGGGAGAATAACAGCCAGGTCTAGTGGTGACCTTGGCTGTATCAAGGCCCGCTGCTGTTTTAATACGAGCACAATTCATAGATGCCTCTGTATTATTAATATTTGTATGAAATGAGAGAGAGGAGACGGTGAGAGTCTCTATACATGCTGGCAAGATGCAGCAGCAGCAAAGAGAAAAAAGTTTACATATGGTGAATTTAAAAGTAGGGACGGACCAGATACTTTTTGGGAGATTTTTATATTATCCTTATCATGAAAAATAATTTACAGTAATTCATATACAGTGTATTCGGCCCCCTTGAACCTTTCAACATTTCGCCACATTTCAGGCTTCAAACATAAAGACATAACATTTTTATGTTTTGTCATGAATCAACAACAAGTGGGACACAATCGTGAAGTGGAACGAAATGTATTGGATAATTTAAAAAATTTTAACAAATAAAAAACTGAAAAGTGGGGCGTGCAATATTATTCGGCCCCTTTACTTTCAGTGCAGCAAACTCACTGATGAATGATCCAATGTTGTCCTAAATGACTGATGATGATAAATAGAATGCACCTGTATGTAATCAAGTCTCCGTATAAATGCACCTGCTCTTTGATAGTCTCAGGGTTCTGTTTAAAGCGCCGAGAGAACCATGAAGACAAAGGAACACACCAGGCAGGTCCGAGATACTGTTGTGGAGAAGTTTAAAGACGGATTTGGATACAAAAAGATTTCCCAAGCTTTAAACATCTCAAAGAGCACTGTGCAAGCAATTATATTGAAATGGAAGGAGTATCAGACCACTGCAAATCTACCAAGACCCGGCCGTCCCTCCAAACTTTCCAATGATCCAAAACATAAAGCCAAATCTACAACGGAATGGTTCACAAATAGACGTATCCAGGTGTTAGAATGGCCAAGTCAAAGTCCAGACCTGAATCCAATCGAGAATCTGTGGAAAGAGCTGAAGACTGCTGTTCACAAACGCTCTCCATCCAACCTCACTGAGCTCGAGCTGTTTTTCAAGGAAGAATGGGAAAGAATTCCAGTCTCTCGATGTGCAAAACTGATAGAGACATACCCCAAGCGACTTGCAGCTGTAATTGCAGCAAAAGGTGGCGCTACAAAGTATTAGCGCAAGGGGGCCGAATAATATTGCACGCCCCCACTTTTCAGTTTTTTATTTGTTAAAAAAGTTTACATTTTCCAATAAATTTCGTTCCACTTCATGATTGTGTCCAACTTGTTGTTGATTCTTGACAAAACATTTAATTTTTATATCTTTATGTTTGAAGCCTGAAATGTGGTGAAATGTTGAAAGGTTCAAGGGGGCCGAATACTTTCGCAAGGCACTGTATATTACAATAATTAGATCAAACACTTTTTATGCTGCATACCTTATACAGTCATCTTTAATAGATGTGTGGAACTTCTGCAGATTCTGAGCTTTAAATCAAGGTATTTTTTTTTTTTTTACCTTAAAGATCTGAGAGATATTCATGTCTTGCAAGACTTAACATTGTCTGATTTAATAGAACAATCCATGTATATTGATTGGGGCGACAGTGGTTCAGTTGGTAGAGCATTGGCTTTTGAGCCCGAAGGTTGTGGGACTTTCTCCATCGACTCCCACTGATGTCTGCTGTCGTTTTGTCCTTGGGCAAGACACTTAACCCTGCTTGCCTTGTGTACTGTATATCATGTGTATGTGTATGCATCAAACTGAAATTTCCCCATTGTGGGCCAAATAAAGGACCTTCTTCTTCATATTGGATGGCCCCTAATACTTTATAGAGGGGTGGGAAAGTGTGGGCAACTTGGATCAAATGTTCTATTAATGTGAAAAGTTAAGCAAAGTACAAATGAATGATCTCAAAAAACAGATCAAACTTTTCCATAATGTCTAATGTTAGAATGCTGTTGAGATGTGAAATGTTTCGGCACGGTGGCTGAGTGGATAGCACTCTCGCCTCTCAGTTAGAAGGTCCTGGGTTCAAAACCCAGTCGGACCAGGGCCTTTCTGAGTGGAGTTTGCATGTTCTCCCCGTGTCTGCGTAGGTTTCCTCCGGGTACTCCGGTTTCCCCTACCACTAAAAATATGTACAATAGGTCTGGCATGCGCCTCCTGTTCGGTGACCCCGCTCCCATCTCTGTGTGGAGTGAGAGGACAATTGCCCACAAAAAAAAAACAATTGTAAACCACTTTGTGACTCTGGTCTGTGAAAGGCGGTATATAAATAAAGATTACTTACTTACTTACTTACTTTTCCCCTATATGTACGACTGTAGTGACATAATTCTGTTATTAATGCACTTGATTCAATGCTTTTCAGGACCTTGATAAACATGAAGCATTTTGTATTTCTATGAGCAGCTGTTTCTTTGTGAGGCTACACCAGTGGACAGCTATCGCCCTGGGGCCCGTTTAGAAAACAAGCAAAGTCCTTGAAAGTGGGACAAGCCCCAACACCAAACTGCACTGTACCGCAGACAACAACTTCATTTAGAGCAGCTCAAAGTCAGCAGAAAGTCAACTCTGTGCTCGGTGAAAAATGTAGCACGCACACAACAAATTAATCTTCTCATTTTACAACACGACATTTATCAAAAAGCAGGCAATTTTGACATAACAAAACCATACACGAGAAACACTATACCATTGTACCAGATTATGACTTCTATTTGAATCAAGTTAAATAAAGCTATTTATAGAAGTGTCTTTGGAACAGCTCTGCAAATTATGTAAATTCAAATAACATATTCTTCATAACAGAAGAGAAATAATGAAGGCCCTATAATGTGCTGCTTGTAACAATGAATGTGCTTCAAGACAATTTCTCCAGACCCTGATCCTACAGAACAATGCTTCGTTCACGGACAATTAAAACTAAGAGCAATAGGCTTGGGCTGCGGGTGCGACCGAGTGAGCAAGAGTGTCCTCTATGGCACGAGGAAATTGTCCGTGCTTTAAACCGTACAGTAGAACTAAGCACACATATTTATTTTTCAATGTCATTTTTAACAATCCTGATCAAGAAAAAGTTGTTTATTTGAGTTTAAAAAAGCCTGCTTCTCTCAGTGATGATATTGTGTTCCCGAAGTCCGCCCTACAGCTCACATTTTATTTAGAAGAATATACAATGTATTCCATTTTGAAATAAAACTAGGGATGCACTAATACAAAACTGGTATCGGGTATTAAAGCCAATATTGGAAACATTTTTGAAGTTGTTTTCTTGTAACGTGCAGGATAGTAGTTCAAAAACACAATTGGATGCATTTCGCTGTGATTTTTTCAAGCCCTCCTCTGGTTCTGGTTCATATCGTGTCTGGGTAGATATTGAAAACCACATTATGGAGATCAATATTGGCTATACAAAATATGGATCAGTCTATCCCAAATTTCAACCAAATAACACATACATTTAATTCTTATAAACATGGCATCTTATTTGCAAACTAAAACAAATGGATACATTTGGTTATCAATAGTTTTCACAGTCATGTTTATTTTGACCTCTGCCTTTGAGTCAGCTTTTTCAGACAGAAAAGTTGATTCAAAGATGTGACTCAGCGTTGAATCTCATCACAATCATCTCTCAGCTTAAAGCGTCAAACAGTGATTCAGAGGGTTCTATATTTTAAGTAGTTAAAGATGCTTTTGAATAAGATGAAAATGGCATGTTGTGGTCTGACTGAAAAACTGAAATGTGCTCACTGTGAGATGAATAAGAACGCTCCAGTTGTCAAAATAGGTATCTAAGTTGAATTCTAATCACATTTGAAATACATCTCACTGGTTTGTTGAGTGATTGACATTTGGAGGCCACTTGTAGTGTAAAAAAAACAAGTTTTAAATATGTTGTACTTCACAAAAGAAATGTGGGACAGTACATGCTAATGAACACATCACATATGTGTGAACAAATTACCTTATATTTCTGTCAAAAATTGCATATTGATAATCCCCTTTATGTTACATATCTATATTTGAGTTCAAATTAATCCAAACAAATTGAGAGATTATATGTTGTTACAGTAAGTCAATCCAATGTGATTCAACAAAAAACAGACAAACATTTTTTTTTGTGCCAAATCCTATAGTATCATATATCAAGACAGAGAGAACATATATATCACACTGTTTTCTTATAGGCCACTCATAACTACAGGCACATAATTCTTGTTCATACCTTTTCTAAGCCAGTCATATAAGCTTCACTGCATACCATGTCAACTTCTCCAAAGTACTTACCCCCTTCTGCGCTCTCATTAGTGTCAAATCACCTGCTTCATTCTTTATAGAGACATTAATAAATAGAAAGACGTGACGAAAAAAATGTAGAGTGACCAGGCTCCAAAAAGACAAAAGCCGAGGACAGAAGTGTGACCTTTCTTTTTGAATCCCCTTAGCCAAGTGACATCCCCAAATTGTCCCTATTGACAATCAACAGCATGAAAAGGTTACCAGCGGCATTCAGAAATCACTCAGCACAGCGGTCTTCCCTTTCTTCTTAACCTACTTTTTTATCATTCTCGGGAAAGAATGGAAAAGGAATAGGAGTGGCGCGAAAATATAATATGGCAATTTAGCTAAGTAATTACAGCATTTTAGCTGTAACTACCAGCCACCTACCTGCGGCTCGGTCTGCAGAGAAAGTTAATAATTCAATTTCTCGGTGACAGTAATTGTCAGTCAGTGTACCTAAAGGTCATATCAGTCACCCCCAGAGAAAGGGGAAGGGAGAGCCCAATGACACAATCACACAAGAGCAATTTAACATCAGAGCTAATGGGAGGAGAGTGGCTTTGATCGACAGCCTAAATAGTGCAGAGGTGAAGACAGGAGAGGCTGATCTCATGACTGAGCCGCCACACGACACAGGGCAAAAGGGAGAGGATGAGCCCCTGCATCAGTGCATGGTCGTACAGCAGGATTAAACGTCCATTATTCAAAAAACCTCTCATTATTAAAGGAGACATAATATGTAGATTGACCTCTAGATTTTTAGAAATAATTTCCTCTTTATTATTATTTTGAAAGGTAGTTCACAGTATGTGCTGCATTCAGGTGATAGCAAATCAAGATGTAGTCACACACATAACAATACATTAAATAGATAAAAAAAGTCATCTGGCTGGTAAAAAAAGTTGTTTCCTCATGAAACACAAATCTGGAGTTGTTTTTAGATCCATTCAAGCTAAAAACAGCTTCCGGCATAAACTTCCGCCCCTTCTGTATAATAGCTTCTGTCTCTGTCCTGTGATACCGTATTTTCGCATCATTAGGCGCGGACTAAAGTCTTTAATTTTAGCAGTGCGCCTTATAATCCGATGAGCCCTATGTATGAATTTCTGAGAGTATATAGCTCGGCCTGTAAACAGTTTTGATGCCAAATTATAAAAGTCCGAGCCGGCACTGAAGACGAATGCGTCATCCGTGAATGAAAGATGTGCAAATACGAGACGCATGCATCTGATCGTGCCGTACAACTCCAAACAAAGTTCCGGGTCTTACAGTCTTTGTTTGTGCTCATGCACTTAGTTGTACCCGCATCCAAACCACTTTTATTCACTCTTGTTTGTAAAAGTGCAAGTGAGTCCACTTAAATAGTTCGGGTGAAACAACAAACGTTTCGTTGCTTGTGAGCGCCGACGGTTCCCGGCTAACGCTACAAACATCTCTTGGATCTCTTGCTAAAGCTACAAACACATTGTTATGGTGCCTCATGAGAATATTACTGTTACATTTGGCTAATGCTACTATTAAGTAAGTAAGTACAATTTATTTATATAGCGCCTTTCTCAGACCAGGGTCACAAAGCGCTACACATTAAAAGCAAGATCAATACATACATATAGAGCATACAGAGTAAAGAAAAAACTATACAGTAAAACAAGTTGTACAAAGTACATACACATCAAGATCTTAAAGGCCTGTCTAAATTAGTGCGTCTTGAGCTGACTCTTGAAGATTTCCACAGACTGGGCTCCAATGGCCAAAAGGAACGGACTTTGGCCCAATCTCAATTCTCCCCCTTAGCCCTCCGCTTAGCCCTTTCCCTTCGTTGTGCGCGTTCACGAGAGACGAAGGGCTGTCCCAATTCTATTTAGCGGTGAGGGGTAGGGGTGAGGGAGAGGGCCACATAGCCCTTCCAGCGAGGGTTTTTCAGATGCACACTTCAGACGAAGGGGTAGGAGGAGTTTCGTGCTGACCCGCACCAAGAAAACATGGCGCCGACCGACTCGTACAAATGTAAGCATGTTTTGCTAATTTTAACGTTAAATAAACTATAAGAACGTGTTTTGTTTTGATGATAAGTTTGAAATGTACATATTACGGCAGAATGTAGCTTGTCAGACGCATGTCAATCGCGCTGTTGTTGTTACGGACTCGGAGCATAACGAAACTTGTCATATAAACTAATATAACTACGATTATAGCGTTATCATTCTCGCGTTATCATATTATAGCGTTATCATATTATAGCGTTATCATTCTCATTTCTGTTGTATCGTGAGCTTTTAATACGTGTGTCTTTTCAACAGGGTCCCCTGAGCTCAAGCGGAAACTCATACGTTTCAGAGCTGAAAACGAGGAGAAGTTTTTAAAGTCCAGATATAGCGCCAAAAAACAATGGGAGTACGTTATTTTATGCATGTATTTCACAGTAATAATAAATTAATTGCATGACATTTATCATTGGTTACTTTTGTTTAGGATCTTTTTAAAGGAGAACGGGCTGGAGGGGATAGTTCGTCCAGATAAGGCTTCCAAAAAGTGGGAAAACTTAAAAAGGAAATATAAGGTAAGGAATACAATACCTCTACATACTCTATGAAGACACAACGTAATATTAAAGTTTATGGCATTATTTTTGTGTGTGTGCCAGGAGTTAAAACTCCTGAAAACAGGCAAAGGAGGTACTGAGGAGGGGGAGAAAACTGCTGCTGATTGGCAATACTTTGAGGATATGCATGAGGTGCTGGGCTCCAGACCATCGGTGGATCCTCCTGTTGTTGTGGCCTCATTCCTGGAGGATGACAACACAACCATAGTGCTGGTAATTTATTATAAATGCAGTAGTATTTTGTAATGATGTTACCAATAATATGTTGCATATTTTTATAGGAAATTGAGGAGCCCAGCACCTCTGCAGCTGCACCATCCTCATCTACTGCAAATCAGGATGAGTCCCAACCCACAGCATCATCTGCTCCACCTCCAGCTCCTCCTGCTGCATCTCCCTCTCCCCGTAAAAGAAAAAGGAAATCAAGTGCAATTGTAGAGTTTTTAAAAGAAGAATCTACAAAAGAGCAGAAGAGGCATGAGGAGAGCGAGGAAAAGTCAGAAAGATTCCTCGGGCTGTTTCAGCAGCTGGTGGACAAAATGTAAAAAGGACAATTGTTTACATTTGTGCACTTGTTAGACTTCAAGGTTTGATTTTGAATGTTTTTATTTATTTTAAATTGTAATTCTACCTCAGACTGTTTTTTTTAGATTTGCACAGCCTGTTATTTTTATTTTTGCTTTAATGTTCATTCAAGTGTTTACACAATACTTTTTGATAAAGTAAACAAAATATTTTCTAAAATCTTTTTAAAGTTTTTATTTCACACAAGTTTTTTTCAAACGGTATATATTGCACAGCACAAGGTCGCAAAAATATAAAATTGTTATACACATCAACTATGTACAAACTCTAAAATAGTATCACTGTGCATTGCCCAAAATGGCAGCCAGCCTGTCTCTTGTAGCGTTGCCAGGGGTTTCATTATGGAGGAGACGTTCCTGTGGAGGCTGAGGGTCAAATGCATCTGCTAAAATGTCATTGTCCGGCTCTAGCTGGTCCCCATTAGCCAGGCAAACATTATGAAGGAAGGCACACGTGGATACAACCAGCGGCACAAATGTAGGCTTCACCTCCAGAGCTCTAAAAAGTGTGGACCTCCACCTCGTCTTCATCACTCCAAAGGCTCTTTCTATTATGCTCCGTGCCTTAGAATGATGAAAGTTAAAACGTCTTTCAGCATTGTCATGTACAGGCTCCTTGTATGGCGTGATTAGTGTAATGGGAGTCTCAAAACAGGGGTAGCCTCCGTCCCCAAGAAGAATGTATCCTGGAGGGGGATATCTTTGGGCTCTGTAAAAGGTGCTATTTTTCATCACTCTGGTGTCATGCACAGAGCCCGGGTATGCAACAAATATGTCCAGGAAACGGCCAGTTGCATCACAGATTGCCATCATGTTTATAGAATGGAACCCCTTGTAATTTAAATAGTCCATGTGGTGCCGGTGTGGGGGCTTGATTCTAATATGGGAACCATCGATTGCACCAGCAACACAGCTGAAGGCAGGACTTCCGGATATCCTGGCAAATCCTTGTCCTATTTCTTCAAGCTCATCTGGTTTAGGGAAACTGATTGCTCGTGGCAGATTTCTGCAAATGAAGTTTTCCACCCTGTGCACCACCCTATGAACAGTTGCTTTAGGCACATTGAAAACACTGGAGACGACGCGGTAGGACAAACCGTGAGCCAACCAGTATGTATAGATCAGTACTTCCAGTTGGTGTCCCCAGCCATGGTCCTGGTCTCTTTGCAGGAGTCTCTGCAGATTGTTCATCGCTCGTCTAGTGAGACGAAAATCTTGCTTCAGCTCCCGCTCTACATTGAACCAGAGCCTCAAAATGGGGACATCGTTGTTAAGCTGGCAATATCTTGCTGGTTGTCCTCTCTGCAAAGGTACATACATAAAATACATAAATTTGTAGTCACTTTTAGATATAGGCCTATATAACACAAAAATGCAAGTACAATCCTCCCCCAACTCACACACAGGTACTCCCCCTCCCCCCAGTTACAGGAAACCTCCACACATAACTGTAAAACAATATTATCTTACAGTTGTGTGGTCAGAAAATACTTGACTGTTTACAACACACATAACACCATTCAACGTGTTTTATCTCCTAATGTATTTGAACTCACTCTTTAGTAAATAAGAGTGAATAGTTTTAAGATCAGCGTCGAGGACCGTACACGGTCAATACACAAACACAATACATACCACGTAATTCTCAGACATAACTGCGAGTCGGCGTAGAAATCCACGTCTCCGAACATTTCTTCGCCTTGACGTGGTGAGGCGAATAAACAAACAAAGCAAACAAGCAACTGCTGCAAGTTGAGCTTCAGACGGCATGTCTACACTGGAAAAGTAAAGAAATGAATGAACAACATCCGCAACTCCACTGTTTTAGAGGCGCGTAAGGGATTACGTCATAATAATGAGACGGAGCGAGGGGTGTACCATTTCGTAGTGTTGAAGACATAGCCCTTTGCCTCACCACTCGCTTTTAAGCCGTAGGGGAAGGGCGAGGGCAAGGGGAAGGGGAAGGGGAAGGGGTAGGGGTAGAAAAGAGAATTGAGATTGGGCCTTTAAGCTACACTATCGGCGACACAGTTGAGCATGGTAATAGCTATGATGCTAATAGCATCGCAGCTGCAATTGTTTTGTATTTCATAATTCTGTCACTTTCATAACCAAGTTGTGTTTGTTTAAATGTTGCTACTGAAACATGTTGAGCTATTTAATCTAGAGTGTTTATACTGGTAAATAATTTGAGTCATGTTTTACCCGATGATCTGAATGCGCCTCATAATCCTGTGCGCCCTATGTATGAAAATAAATGCATACTTTGATGGTGCGCCATATAATCAGGTGCGCCTATGCGAAAAATACGGTAGTATGATGTGATGATTCCACTATGACATCACACTCCGATCATCAATTTCCTGTCATTTAAAACAAAAGAATTGTGCATACAATTATTTGTGGTAATTTCGTTTTGTGGTAAAGTTATATGACGTTCTTTACAATCGTATAACTGTGTTTGAAGCCGGTAATTTGCAAAGTTAGGAAAAAACTATTTCAACTCCTCCCTCTGGTAGTAGCTGATTATTTAACTTTTTTCACAATATATTTTCTTCGATATACGGTTTTTATACTATTATTTTACATTCTAATACATCAAATGACAAAGTAAAAATAATTTTATTAGCCAACATTAATGCATTATATTATGTTCTTTCAGTGATTTAGCAACATACAGTATAGACATGGGAGAGATTTTCAGCAATTCAATGTTCTTGTGTTGGTGAAATCAAAGCTGTGGTATTTAATATTCAAACCACAAAGATTTAACTAATAAAAATCAATGTTAATAGCTCCTAACCCTCAAAATAGTGGTGCCATCACTACGCACACTTTTTAATGTGCATGTATTTTAGGCTTCTGTCACATCAGCTTTTCAGAAAGAAAAGTTGCAAAGAGAACCACTCTCACTCAGCCAATCAGCTGTCAACCCAAAAAGTTAAATAATGACAGGGCACTTTTTTAAAAGTATGAAAAAGATGTTTTCTAATGTGATGTAATGTTCTACAGTGAGGACAGCATGTTGTCTATATTAAATGACGATTCTATAAATACTCTATTTTCACTGAAGTCATATATTAAAAGGTGGGGTTACCTAACTTTATTTTTCTAATACATGTTTTGTTTATCAGAAAAAGTGTTGTAAAACATTGTGAACAAATTTTATCTCAATTCAATGTCTTCATCTTATTTGAACACATTTTATCAAAATCAGAATCATTTGTATTACCACGTAAGTAACAGGAAGTCACAGACTTGGAAATTGCTTTGGCTCAGTGCAACAGTCAGAAAGAGATAATAAAAATAAAGAATAAAAATAAAGAATAAAAAACACTTCTAAAGAATACATTTAAATTTAAAAAAGAGTTACAGTTACTATTTACAATATACAAGTGCACATGGTGCACACAATGTAAGGTGACAGCAGTACAGTGAAGTAAAGTGACGTATGATGGGCAGTAAAGTTACTTTATAAAGGGCGGGGGGACAGGTTAAGAAGTGTTCAAGAGTCCAACAGCAGAGGGGAAGAAACTGTTCTTGTGGCGGGAGGTTCTAGTCCTGATGGACCGCAGCCTCCTGCCTGAGGGGAGTCGTTGGAATGGTCCATGTGCAGGGTCAGAGGGGTCGGCTGTGATACGACCAGCCCGGCCTCGAGCTCGGGCGGCGTACAGGTCCTGCAGCGATGGAAGGCTGCGGCCGATCACTTCCTCTGCAGAGCGCACAATGCGCTGTAGTCTCTGTTTGTCCTTGACTGTGGCTCCAGCGAACCACACGGTGACGGAGGAGGTGAGGATGGACTCGATGATGGCCATGTAGAACTGCACCAACATCTGTGCAGGCAGCTTGGCTTTCCTGAGTTGCCGCAGGAAGTACATCCTCTGCTGGGCCTTCTTGATGAGGGAGCTGATGGTCGGCTCCCACTTGAGGTCCTGGGTGATGATGGTGCCCAGGAAACGGAAGGACTCCACAGAGGTGATGGGGGAGTCCATCACGGAGGGTGGGGGCGGGGGGACAGTGCTCTTCCTGAAGTCCACAATCATCTCCACTGTCTTCTGGGCGTTCAGCTCCAGGTTGTTACCACTGCACCAGGACACCAACCGGTCCACCTCCCTCCTGTAGGCGGACTCATCGTTGTTGGAGATGAGTCCAATGAGGGTGGTGTCGTCCGCGAAGTTGATCAGCTTCACGGAGTCGTGAGCTCAATTTCAATTCCATATATTCTTGTAAAGCACTAAATCACAATCACAGTAGTTACTGTATCTCAGAGGACTTGACAAAACCGTTGAATTCACCAACACAGATCAGAGAATCAAACAGTTCTAACACAAAGAATAGGGGGTCCACATAGGGGGAGTTGACCAATGTCCATGAATGTTGATAAATGTCCATACATGTTGTAGATAGTGATGTGCTGAGCGTGCCGGGTCTTCGAAGCGTGTACCGAGTAAAAAGGGGGCGTATTTTTTGAAGCGTGGTTCGAGGCGTGTGTTGGTCACGTATGTGGTGACGTTCGAAGCCTCGCGTAGCGGCCGCACCACGTCACGGTTCATATAGTGCTTCATATAGTTCGGAGAGTGCATTGCTTTGACAGGTGCTTTGTGATCCGCGGCTGTACCATAGACTGTATTGGCTGTCCCCGTCTGCCTCTGTGTGCGTACGTGTGTGTGCGTACGTGTGTGTGCGTGATGTGGAGCAGTCCTGTACTAAGTATAGAGAAACTACTTCATATGAAATACAATTAAAAACGTTTCACTTTAGTAAAACCTCATATATCAAGGCTTCAAGTTATCAGTAATAATACGCTGGATAATACATTTCACAACAGCTGTGTGGCGCAGTCGGTATTTGACGGACTCCGAAGTAGAAGGTATAGCGTTCGAATCCTGGTCTACCCATAATAAATTTTGTGTTGCAAAGTAAATGTATTTATTTATTGGGAATAAATGGTTTGTTGTGTTTAATTAATCCACCTCTTGGTAGTTTTTCCTCCATTAATCACTTTCTGTAGAACTGTATTACTTTGGATGTGTTTGTTGTATCAACACAATTGACTGAAAGACTCAAATAGTTCATAGTTCATGAAGCATCATTTCAAACACAACACGTTAGACCATAGATTGTAAATATACATTTTAACATTAGATCTCACCATTCATTGTAAGCACTTAAGAGTGTTATGTATTTCTTTGTCCACATGATGGCGTAGTGGAGCATGATTCACCTTGAGCCTTCGACTCATGGGCCGAGTAATAGGCTGCGATCCCTCAAGGCTTCATGGGGCTTCATATTGCCATCACTAGTTGTAGAATGTTAGGGTGTCCTGGATCATCATCTGTGGGGAAGCTGGCCCGAGTGTCAAAGTGAGACGGCAGAACACATAGTAATATTGATGAAACAGGAGATTTCTTTTTGCACAAGCACAATAAACAGTCCTGTCCCTTGGGTGTGACTCCCCTGACAAGGTTCACCTGTGAGCTTTTAACATTGTGGCTCCGCCCACATAAGTTGGCACACAAAACAAAATGGCTGTCTGAGACACACCCTCTTCAACAGCTACAAAATACATGACTAAAAGTGGCATTAAAAGGGACAAAGGAACCTGCTTTGTCACAGTCCTTCTTGTTAGACACTAACAGTCTGACACACCCTCCTGTATTGGCAAAGAAAAACTCTAAAACCCAGTGAGAGAAAAGTGAGAAACCTCAGGGAGAACCACATTGAGAGAGGGATCCACACAGGAATCACACAAAATAAGTAGCTATGTTTCTTAGCTAAATGCTTCAATGCTTCAATATGCCGGTTAATATTTACAGTCTATGGCTCAAACCCACAACCTACAGGCTCATAGGCCCTACCAACTGAGCCACTGTCGCCCCGCCAAGAGGAGCAACTATTTTTAATATATTGTGAAGGAAAAAATACTGATGGTCACAAAGATGTATAAAGAAGAAAGCAAATTGCAAATATCAACTTTAATCATCTATGATTTTACAGAGATGTTTTTGGAGTACAGAAAACATCTCTGTCCATATCTGAGAATCTGTATAAGCTCAGCACGGCCTGGGACTTAGTGGCAGAGGCGACAGGAGGGTTAGCCCTGCCTTTGAACTAATTGACTAATACAGTAGCTGGTATTAAAGTCATTGAGGGAGTAGGCAGTAGCTTGACCCTGAGCCACTTTGGACTAATCTGGCCCTCAATCCAGCGTGTAATGACTGCCGGAGCTGTCAATCCTCCGAGCTCTGCCTCTGCCTCACCAGACACACCACACAATCCCCCAAAATGCGCACATTTGGACAATTACACACAGTTCTGGACCTCCATGCTCCTGGACCTTTTATATGCCCCTGCTAAGCTCCTCGGCAGCGGTCAAAAACACACGCCCCACAAAGTTTTCCACAGGATTTACCGGGGTATCCAGACAAATGACTTGAAAATAGCATTCATTCTGTAAGGTCAGAAGGGGGCTAACACATTGATTCTATTGCTTTGGTGTGGATGTTTGTCAGATTTGGTGCAGATGAACCTCTTTACTCTTCTAAACTCAAGTTCAAAGCTATAATCGATAGTTGACTCATTTAAGGCTGAATCATTATGCCGAGCATGTGCAAGAATTTGAAAATATTAATCTTATCGCTTATCCAATGATTTAAGATTTAAAACAGTTAATGTTAGTTAATTTAGTTAGGGGGTATGTCAGGGGGAATCCAATAGGGCTGTAACAAGTGAATTGATTATTCACAACTAATCAATTATTGAAATAGCTAAGTAATTCAGTATTCAGATTTAAACAATTACAAATTAATGAATTAATTACAAATTAATTAATCAAAATAATAATCACTGATGATCAAAATAAACGTTACTTACAGCCAGATCTAGTAAGTAAGTAAGGTTTATTTATATAGCGCATTTTACAGATCAAGTTCACCCAAAGCGCTTTACAATGTTCAGAATTCAGATATTGTTCCAATCATTCCACACACGGTGATGATGGAAGCGAGTTGCTGAACACACTGGACCATCAGCCCCCATTCAACGCCATCCATAGGACTTCATAGAAAACCTCTATGTATCCCCTATGAATAACCCATTAGATAAATATCTGATTATGAAAAAAATCCAAAGTTTACCCATAGAAAAATAGGAAAACCTTTATTTGTCTCTCAGTGAGGCAATTTCAATGTTGTAAGAACTCAAAACAAGATCAATAGCTGTGAATATAGTAAGTACACTGCATAAATTAGCAGTAGAGGGTTCAGACTAATATTTCTAGTGATGGCTTTTCCTGCTTAAACGATTAAGCAGCATTAGGAGATGAAGAGATAAATAGCAGATAGGAATAATTGTCAGTAGACGTGTGTAATACCATATTGAACATTCTTACAACTAATGCAGTATTGTACATTATTACTACAAGGGGTATGGCCTAAGTACAGAAGCAGGAGTCTGAGTGCGTCCAGCATGGAGCTCAGACATGGTCCAACATAGATGCCGATTTAGCCAGAAGCCTAAACCCCCCCCACCTCTTATTGCTTGCTGCGGCGTTGGACATGTTGTCTGCAGATAGAGACCACTTCACCCACAAGTTCATAGTTTTATGTAGTTCCTATTCCTTTGCCCCATCGGAATGTTCATACAACCCACGCTTTCAAATGCCACAACAAAAGTTAGATGGTTTTTGAAGGGTCCAAACAATCATATTTCATTGCCAAGAGAGAATCTACATTAACACTCCTACAGAAGCCTGGGAGAAGCAGATGCACTGGATCTAGTGTGCAGGCTTATCACTGCTCCTAACGACACCTGTCACACTTGCTGAACAGTAGCTACAGAGGAAAGCAAGAGAAACAGAGGCACTTCACAACACTGTCATTGCCATTCATAATACGCATTGGCGTATAAAGAGGGCCATTAGGGGCCCCAACCTGGGAGCCATTAAATCATTTTAAACCGTTGTAACATTACCATTAGTGTCAGTGCTATAGGACGATATAATAGTCTGGATGAGAAGAATAACCACAAGACTCTTAATTTGGACAGAGGCACAAAGGTCCCCACCCCCTGTCCCGTCACTTTCGTCCTGCAGGAGGGTCACCTATGTGCAGTTGTGGAGCCCAGAATGAGAGCTCTGGAGAGACGGTCCCTGGGTGCTGCTGCTGCTTTGAATCATAAGGACCAGGCACTGAATAAGAAACACAGCCACAGCACCTCTATGAATTAGGCATGATGCAGGTAGTCTGTAATAGGCCTATTATGCTGCCTTTAGCCGTGTCAATAGGAAACAGGAGAATTAAAGAGAGGAGCGTTTGTCTGGGGAAGAAGACTTGATGTGAGTGTGTTCTCTGGAGTATAAACCATTATGGACCAGGGTTACTGACAGAGCTCAGTTGAAGTGACTGCAGGTGGGAACGACAGCAGGTCTTTAGAACTTAAAATGACTGATTTGTGGTAAAAAGTGTCCTGGCCTATTGCTGCTCCTAACCACTCCTGCCACACCAGTGTCATGGCTATTTCTTTATTAAAAAACTACAATGAATTAAACTATACTATTTTCTCCCTTTGCATTAAAGGCCAAATATTGACACAAAACAACATTTCATGCCTACCATTATCCATGGACTGAACTTCATACGTTATTTAATTTTGATGTGAGATCAAATAATTTTGAACTGAAAAATTGCCTGCCCACATGGATGGTAGATTTTAATTTGCAGTAAAAAGAGTAAAAAGAACGTGTCAAAATGACCCTGCTCAATATGGTCCGAACAAGCAGTTGTTCCCCCAGAACTCTACAGTGCACCTATTGCTGGGTTGCAATCACATGGTCCGAAGGGGGCGTGGCAGGGGGCCCTTGGACAGGAAGTGTTTTTCTCCCATTAGTTAGACAGGGCAATGCGGGTAAAACAAACACATACAAGCTTTTTGCAGCTTGGTACAACTCCTATTTAGAGAAAAAAAAAAAATCTATTTTTACAATGAGGAGGATTAAGCGGCTGTTATAGTGGCGATAGTGGAGCTCGCCACTCTGGAATCAACAGAAGCCACATCCAAGATAAAGCTTCTGAGCAATAATAACACAAATAGGAAATAAATATTACATTTAACAACAATTGAGGCCAGAAATATGACCCTGTATTGTCATTTCGGTGATTTGTTCAGCTGTAAATAAAAAAGTTAAAATAAAAACAGCTGTAAGTTAACGACAGGGGGCTGCAACAAAGGTAGCCGAACCTTGTGGCACAGAACTCTGATACGACTTTAGAAATTACCCTGGTCCTCCTTTAACATCTTCCTTTGACATGATGGCTAAATGCAATAATGCCTGAAAGTTATTGGTCAGATGAATCATACATTTTCAGAAACAATCCTGTATTTCTAAGTTGGATGTCATTGAGGCAACTACTATATCCAGACTCTGTGAAAACTTGGCAACATATTGTGCACATACAATTTTGCTGTTTTAAGCTAAACTCAATATGTCCCCTGCACTGTCTGCAGGTGCATGAGGGTTGTGCTTGGAATGCAAGTGTATTCATTATCCCTGTATTCAAACAGGTAAAGTTTTTCGCGGCTCGACATGATTACAGTTCATATAAATCACACAGGTGACAGGGAACAGCGTAACAATAACCCACAACCGAACATCCACGGACCCCATTGTAAAGTGTTGAGAAAAACTACTAAAATATGCATCTACCCCTCTTTCTGCCTGCTATTTTTCTCAGTAGATGATAAATAGCGCGCTCGCCGGACCCTCGGTGTGCCCTCGGAGTTCTTAAAGGAACAAAGCCGTGATGAATGGATCAATGCCAGCGGTCCAGGGAAGCAGCCGATGAGGAGAGATTTGCAGATGACAACTGTGGGACAGCCGTGACCTGGGGAGTGGGTCTACAGGGTATGCCCCCCCTAAGGACCCCCGGTGATGGAGCGTGGATCGCCATTAGGGGGAAGATTAAGTGGCCCGGGCTTCCTTTTCGTACTTAATTATACATGCAAGGCCCCTTTGGTTAAGCCCACTGCAGCACCTCAGAGCAAGCCAAGAGTGCTCCTTTGTCTCAGCCACTGGCCAAGTCTTTGATTGCTTATTGCCTGTCTCTTCTGACAACGGCCGGTCATTGCAACAACTCCCACTGGCCAAGGTGTCAAGAAAGGAAAGAAGGAAGGAAGCCTGGCGGGGGGAAAAGAAAGGAGAAAATAGAGATTGGGATAAGAGACAGACAGGAGCAGAAGATGAGTGTATTTAGTTTTCATTACAGCAGGGGTTTTGAGAGGACTAGGGGGAAGGAGGGGAAAAAAATGTCCTTGTCAGTGCAGGAGTCTCTGGAGGTGCGGAGAGGCGGGCGAGTGCCATCCACCGACACTCAGCTGACAAATATGGAAGCCCTCAAAATAGAGCGGCTCGTGCTCGAAAACAATGGCTTATGAATAAACAAGAGGAGCAGGGAGTCGTGCTAATAAACAAAATGATACCACGAGGGGAAGGGAGAAGCGGAAGGGGACTAGAAGGAGTTGGGGAAGAACGGTTTGGGTTATAAGAATGTACAGCCGTCATCGCAGTATCTCTATCCACAGTGGAGCTGCACAGCCAAGACACACACTATAATAGAGATTGACCTATATGGGATTTCTTTGGCCAATGACCATTTTTAACATTTTCCTACAAAATAACTGCAGAAACCAAAGCTAAATATTCCCATGTTCTGTAGATTTTTTGTGGGTGAATTATTACTAATTTTGTTTTGGGTTTGTTGCCAGGGGTTAATTCAAACCATTTTTCTCAGAGGGGGGGGACACAATAAAAGTTGTGTGTAGTGATACCCACGTCAAAGAGACTTCATCAGTGTTTGCATTTATAGTGCCCCTTAAGCCAAGAAATGCTGTTTACGTAATACTTTCGTTACGTTGTTATTTTTTCCATTCACTACATTTTACTTGTAGCAAAGTCGTTTCTGGTAAGTAAGTTTAGCAAGAAAAATATTCTGGGAAAAAATGAGTAATATAACGTGTTGTAACAACTCAGTTAACATATTTAACTGCAGCTTAGAGTAATAAAGTCATGCAAAAAAGTCAGCTCAATTGATGTCTCATATTACAATGTTAATAATAATAATGCATCGGTTTTATATATCGCTTTATTGGACACTCAAAGATGCTTAACATGTCATTCATCTTTCACTCCGTACACGGTGCTACTGTACTGTACTACTGTAGCCATAGCACATTGACCGAAGCGAGGCAACCAGTATGTAACTCTGGCCCCTCCGACAACCACCAACCATTCACTCACACACCAGACTCATTCTAGGCAATGTGGGGGAAGTGTTTGCCTGAGAACAGTTTAACACTTTACACCAACCCCACTGTGGCACTTGGTGTTCCCAGAGGTCTCCCATCACAATACTAACCAGGCCCTGCCCTGCATAGCTTCAGAGGTTTTACGAGATCCGGCTTTTGCATGGATGTTATATTATGACTCATCTTGGTGAGGTGTAGTCTAAAAAATCCTGAATGTATGAATGTACAACATCATATTTGACTTACCACAACGGACATGTCTTATTTTATTATAAGTTCACCTTAACATATCTGGAGCTCAACAACAAGTTCAAGTACTTTTTTCTCCTTCACTTTTTAAAGATAATATTAGGATTCTATAAAAAATCAGGTTGTGAAAAGGACAGTGTCAATAATTAATCCTGGAGGCATCTGGGCTCCAGTGTACTCATCGTGTCTTAAGAACATAACCAGAGATGCTGTTAATATGTAATGAACTGCAGTGGAAGTGGGGAAATCAACAAGCTGTGGGGGTCGGACTCTTGGACCTGGTGGGGGCCCGGGGCCTCGGTTTTGGGTCTCCTCTGGGTCCTGTGTCGTCCCCTTTGGCTATGGGCGGCTCTCTGCTCCTGGCGCTGACGGCTCCTTGGATGGCGTTTCTTCAGCCGGTTGCATCTGAACCCTGCCAAGTCTCTTATCGTCGTTTTATTGTTTTATCGGTGCGTGTGTGTGTGCGCGTGTGTGTGTGGGGGGGGGGTGTTTGCTTGTGGTCTGGGGAGGGTCTGTTGGGCGGTCGGGGGGAGGGCATGGGCAGGATTGTTTTTTAGCCAAACTGTAAAGCACTTTGTGTTGCATCTGTTGTATGAAAAAGCGCTTTATAAATAAACTTTGATTGATTGATTGATTGATGTATATCCCCAGGCAACCCCAAATCTCATTAACCCAAGCACTTCTTAATGTGGGGATGTTCATAATAAATAAATGCTGCTGTTATTTGTGAGTTAATAGCTTTTCCACGCAATGCTATAAGCAATCCGTTACACAAAATGTTCTATGGCAGTTAATATAAGCAATAAGTACGTTAACATAATATATGTAATCCAGCCCCAATTTGCATGTTTTTTTTTTTTTGCTGGTACAAATTGCAAATTGGTGCAAAGTGAAAATGTCTTAATAATTGATTGACTGACATAGTTTGATTCACTTGGTATTATTGGTTTGGGGCAAAAGGAAAGTTTGTTGAAAAAAATGTATAAAAACTTGTCAGGCACTTAGCTGGATTTTGGTCATCTTAAGGGTCGTGAAGTATGAGGAGGTTAGCTAAGGCGTGCCATTTTCAGAACATAAAATCCTATGTAATTCAGCATTAACATTTATGCCCAAAAGCGATCTATTATTTAGTATAATTTGAGAATGATGAGCTCAAAGTGACATTAATGGCAGCAACAAGATTGATATACTTGGACTTGGAGAGGAGGAGGACGGCACAAGTATACACTGCTCGCACACCAATGTCAATGCGGAAAAGTTTGGAAGAAAAACATATGACATTATTTTGTTTATAATTGATGTTGATTGAGAATGCTTTTCATTGAATATGACAAATGTGTGGGACTAATCGCCTTTGCGTTCCCCCATCGGCCACAAAAGCATGTTCCTCCCTTAACCACATCCACAGAGCTTCATGAGCGATCAATGCGAGAAAATCAATTAGAATGTGTTTGCATGTATGGATCGACAGCTTGAATCATCAGCATCATTGATTCCTCACACTGTGATCTTCATAAAACCCATTTGGTCTAGCCAAAGTTTGTCCATACACGCCAATACGTTGTTCTTTCTTCTCCCCCTATGCTATGAAAGCCGCAGTAAAAGACTCGTAAAGGATATAGCGCAGCATACAGAGATATATTCTTTCCATTGTGCACAGGAAAATAAAAATGACAAAAACATAGCTGACGGAATGGTGCAATTTCAGACGATGCAAGAACATTTGGACAAATTGAATGATGGCCTGGCTCTAAAGCGCTAACTACCTCACCGTAAAACAAAAAGCCCTGATGAACATCCTTGTGACTGAACTGATTGCAGTTAATTATAAATTATGCAGTCATTGTGGGCCCACAAAAGAAGACATCCCCACTCAGCAGTCAGATGTAATTACCAAAGTCAGGCGCACTCCGGCATGTGAGATCCAACCATGACAGCCCGCACTGACTGATGACCTTCTCAGCCACTAACACAAGCCCCGCCCACTGCCAACTCAGTCCTATAAACTCAGCAGCCTGAAGTCCAAACTGCTCTGCCAGTTCCACGTGCAAAACTACTGACAAAACACCTTGGCTACTGTCCCTGATCATTCACAATCAAGCGCTTGCTGTGCTATGTAGGGCAAAATATATGACTCCCCATCAGCGGGTGGCAGAAAGGGGCGGGGTCACGTGGCAAGGAGGATCGGGAGGAGAGAGCTAATTTGACACAGCTCGCTTGGTTCGCCATAATTGCTCCGTCACTGTCAGTCCTTGAGAGGCCGTAGCGCCACACAATTTGGACACAATTACCAGCCGTTTACCGTTTGGCCGTTATACCCGTACCCCCTTCTGTAGCCCCTCCCCAAATGGCTGTTCTTCCTCATTCGGCCAGTGGCGAGGATGTGCCATGGCTCATCAAACGCGGATGCGGCCCATTAATGAACACTGTTAGCATTTCTCTTAAACTTCTCCTGCCGCTAATAAACATGCAGTGTTCCATGAAGGAGCATTGCCATCGCGGTGACATGATATTTATCGTGTGTGGGTGTGGGAGGGGCACAGAGGTGAGCAGGGGTTAGTGCTGCAGACAGATATCAGCAGAAAGGAGGGAGGAGAGTGAATGCAACATCTCTCTTTGTTTTCAACTGTTGGTCAATTATAATGAGTGTTATACTAAAGTCGATGGTTATTATCAGTGAGAAAACCAAAATAATTGTATATGCTCACCATAATTTTAGCAATTGTAGCTATAGCTAATAATTGTAAGCACAGTTACAACACACTTCTGAAAGTGACACAAAGTGTCACTTTCAATGTGAAAGTCACATGTCAATGTGATCATTTAACTATTCTGTCCAGCATGAAGATTGGAACTAGAGTTGCCTGACTGGTTTGTGGGTAAAGCCAAATTGTGTAGCTTAGTGTATATTATCTGCCACGGAGACAGATGAGACAAAGTATGAATGAGAGTCAGGGTGAGTACAGCAGCAGGCACCTGTGGCGACTTAAAGCTGTGTCTGTGTCCTCCACACAGAATCTTCTTTGGCCCCTGGGTGGCCCCCTGTGCCATGGACATTACCAAATGTGAGGGAGGGGGGCCATCAGTTTTCCTTGTTTTCCTTTCTTGTAACAAAATAGTTGTAGACATAAATAATGCAAACAGAACTTGGAAATGTAGAACTATAAACATGTGACAAAAGGAATGGACCAATTGAATGTCATCCCCAGGGACAGCGCCTTTTCCCATCAAGTATTCTTCCTCTTTTCTCACCTCTCAGACCGGTAGAAATTAATGAAGCGCAGAGGAACTGCAGTCAAAGGCACAAAATGGCCGCTCATTAATAGCCTGCTGTCACAGGGCCCATTATGACACAGCCAGATATGAGATGGCTTTAAACGTGAGGCCTGGGTCCCCAGGGCAACGGTAAACAAGTCAGTGAGAAAAACAGCAGCATTTTAGGTGGTCACTGGTCACATTTGAAGTTAAAACACTCTCATCTTTGTCATGCATTTGACGCTGATTTGCATAGCTTTAAAATCTGCAGAAAAACAGTACAATGCTTTTCTGCAAAGCTGTCTTATGCAAATGACTGTAGCAAAGCAAAGTGATGCAGACTCCAACATCATAACATGTGCGCACACACAAACACACTAACACACACACACACACACACACACACACACACACAGACGCACACACATATAAAGAACCTACAACAAATAACCCAGGCAACAAAGTGAGACTTTTCATGTCCCTGTGGAGATAGGAGTTGGTATTGTACTGAGTGTTTGGTTGCTACCAAATAAACTCATTAATTTGCTTAATTATGAACCTCTCTATCAATTTTCTCTCTGGGAAATGTTCAGTGAAGCTATGCAGCAACATAACACAGTTGGAGGCTCTGTTCTCACTATCACATAATAAATAAACAGAAATACACCAGGGCCTGATTAAAGGGCGTCTACACTACAGAGTGAGCTTCACTGTTTGTTTCTCTGCTCTCACATAGAATTGTTTCAGCTTGTTTTTGACAGCTACACGCGCTGCAGCTATTACCCAACGAACACAGCCTGCTACTGTAATTAAAGCCCACCACTAACCTGCATAAATTAGGGCCCCTGTACATATGATTGTGTGTGAGACCAGGGCTCGTTTGTCCTGATTAGTTTGTGTTGTTTTATGCAGTAGTGCTGTGTAAAGAGTCTATCTGCACGGCACATGTGTGTGTGCTCCCACATAAAAGAGCCGCATTGTATTGGGAGCTGTTTGTCTCGCTATTCTTATCTCATATATGCAAATGACAACTTTTAATAAGTCCAGTCATTATTTTTCATTTAGCTTGTTTTGCGACAAACTTTTACAAAGTAAGCCATCTGCCCATTCTGACTTTCATAGAAAAAACAATATGCATGACAATTACATGTCTGCAGTTAAACAGCTAGACTCTATCATGATAGTTACTAAGCTTTACATACTATAAACTAATTGCAAGCCCATAAGGACCAATGTGTTAACACTTAAAAAGAGGGCCATAAGTCATATTTTAATTTTAAAATGTATGTATATATGTGACCTGAAGTGCTGTTGCTTATTATTACTATTGTTAACTTTTTAGAACAATCAATTTATTTTTGTTTGTGTGAGTGGATGTGTTTTTGCTCCAACTGGACACCTGAATTTCTCTTTCGCTTCGGGGATCAATAAAGTATCTATCTATATGTCCCCAGAAATGATGTATTCATTATGTTTGACCTTTTATGAACAAAAGTTTAAAGCTTCTGACAGTCTGCCTGACCCCCCCACACTCACACACAATGTTCATGAAGTGTCTTGTCTAAGTCAACCTGGTGTTTCCATATGTCTCCCATCACAGCATCAACCATGCCCTGCTCTGCTTAGCTTTTGAGGTCCCTTGTCAACAGCTCCTTGTCACCTGCCCTAAATTTCTCTCCCCTCCTCTGGCCCCTCAATGCATGTGTTACTGCTGCTACAATATGACCCTGCTGCGTCTTTCGTGACCTTGTTAATTATTCACAATTTTAACTAATGTGTCCAGCAGAGAACAGGTGGATCGGGCGAAACCAAAATCCTGATTTCTGTATAAAAAAGTACAATAGTTCCTACCTACCTCATAATGACTTTCCAATGTGTAAGAAGTTAACTTGATTAGAATAAAAAAAATATCTACTAGGGCAATAATAGATAAATTTTGGTGCATAATTTGATTTTTTTTTCATTTGCTGCTGCATTATAAAGTGCCAACGGCAGTAGCTGAATACACATGTGTGTAATTAAAAAGTGCATTTATTGAACTTTAAATACATATTCTGACTCTTTAGATACAGAGAGTAATTGAGTAAAAAAAAACCTTTAATAACACTATATGCAGGCATTATTTGTACATACTAATTTAAATGCATGACATGTGTCGAGCAGCCGCACGCCTGTATACTCATATTGTGGATGCAAATAGAAGTAGGAGATAATAGAGGAGATGGGGGGTTATATGTAGCTCATATACACTGACACACATGGATGACCGTACACCTACAGCAGAGATGCCCTGAATTGGCTGCGTGCACACACACTCCAAAACAGAGATGGTTGGGAGGCTTGAGTCAGACAGGCTAAATCCCATTATTTGGCCCTCATCCCAGAGAGTGAATTGAGAGTCAAGTAGGATGCATGTGGTAACCACAATGAAATTAGAGCTGCTGTGAGGCCGGGCGCTGCTAATGCACCCCCATTGTGTGCTGGAGTGCATCTAAATAAGCAGGGGTAAAAGGCAGGCTGCAGCTCAGGGCAAGCTCGTTCTAAGGGATCTAAAGCAAATGGATGCTGTGATAGAGAGCTGTATTTAGACCTAATGATGGCTAACCTGTGGACCACCTGATGGGCCTTTGTGTTTGGACTGAGCGCATGTATGGGCAGGAAATTGTCACTGCTCTTTAAAGCAGGCTATTTCATCAAAAAAATAAGTATTGTTCTCACTGAGGTATTCAATTCATATGCTTATCATTGTAACAATCCTTATGTATAGTTGCAAAAAATACATTTCCATTGTATATAACTATTGCCAACTATTAAATGTCCGGACTGTCACAAATTTGTTCCTTTTTCTCTCAGAAACAATCAAAAAATTCATTTTGAGAATGTGAATATGTACACCTCAAATGAAAAAAAAACTCTAATCAATATTTTCTGTGTAAATGTTGTTTTTAAGTACTGTTCCACATATCAATGGTACTCTCAGTACATTTAATGCAAATGTTTGGATAATGATGCTATAGCCAGGAACATTGATTGCATGCTAAAACTGCTTACTTTTTATGACCTTTGTCGAAACACTTTAATAATAAGAGGAGGGGTTATGACAAGCTGCCTATTCCTGCAGCACGTGGAGTCAACCAACTGCTGAGGTTAACCAAAAGTGAAGGCGAGAGGAAGCCAAAAGAAAACAGTGAAACTGTCAGGCGAAGATGCAGAGCAGAGATCCGGATGTATTCATTATGAATGAGAGCTATTTGAAAGGCAGAGGCAGAACAGTGGAGAGGATACTCAGTCACCCTCAGCTACGCTTAACCCCCTCGTAACCCTAAAGCCCCCTCCCTCAGCCGCCCACCTCTGCTCCCCCAGTGCAGAGGCCTCATCAACACCTGCCTTTGTACAGTCAAAACGGCTGTTGTTATTCTGGCTACACTCTCCTCAGAGCTGTCCGTCAGGAGCCGGCTGATCTAAAACACCACTTTATGACGGTGACAGAAGGATTGAGCAGTAACACCCCGACGCTAACCTCCGCTGTTATTTGGCCCACAGAGAGATAGCTATAGAGAGAGATGCACAGGGTAATGACAAGAACAAACACTGCCACGGCTTTGTTCCATCTCCATAAAACAGCCGACTTCAGTGGGATTACTTTTGCTTCCATGGGCCCAATCAAACTTGTGTTATTTAGACTTCAAACATGGCCTCCGATGAGAGACAGACAGAGAGCGGGCTAGGTGTGCGTCTCCTGCTAATAGCTGCTAGCATGATTCGGTTAAGCTGCTTATTTCCGACATAAATAATGCATCCAGGCAGATGCGCTTGACTTTAGCTGAATATGAATCGCTGGTGTGATTGACACAGAGGTTTGTTGAGCGTTGAGTTTATTCTACAGTCTCACCTTTGGAAATAGGCCTGTCTCATTTAATATCCCCCATGTTAACATAATTATGACAACCAGCACTGATTCAGGCACGTGTCTGGCTAATATCCATGACAAAATTAGGCTACTATTTTGAAGGGGGTGGAGACAGCAGGGTGGAATTTAGTCAAGTATCAAAGGCAATGCGATAAGAAGACTATCCTTGGTTTAATTCTGGATATTTTTCCACTAGACACCCTGCTTACCCTCCCACCAGCCCTGCCCCTCCATGGCCCCTTTTTACACTCATTGATTCCAATCAATCAACGTTAATTAAGCAGCCACCTTTCCACATATATGCCACATGCTAATAGGCCAATGATACGGGCATTTAGCTGCCGCTTTAATCTTAGTGCCTAACACGTAATAAGCCATGGGAGTATTTATAAGAGGCCACAGAGAGCACACTCACTTCACATGCATTGCACTAAAGCGTATTTACAAGCAGCAGACAGAAGCATTAGAGAGGCGAGTGAAGAAACACATTCGGTTTAGTGGAACACATGCATGTAATCCACAACAGTAATAAAGTGTTTGTGGTTGTTCAGCACTGCAGCCTGAACAGTCACATGCTCTTTTCATCTGCCTGCAGTCCAGAGGAGGCGGCCATACCTGCCCACAGCTCTTTACAGCAGTGTGAAAAAGTCTCAGAGAGGGGACATGGGACAGACTGTAGGACATGGGACAGACTGTAGGACATGGGACAGACTGAAGGACATGGGACAGACTGTAGGACATGGGACAGACTGAAGGACATGGGACAGACTGAAGGACATGGGACAGACTGTAGGACATGGGACAGACTGTAGGACATGGGACAGACTGAAGGACATGGGACAGACTGAAGGACATGGGACAGACTGAAGGACATGGGACAGACTGTAGGACATGGGACAGACTGTAGGACATGGGACAGACTGAAGGACATGGGACAGACTGAAGGACATGGGACACACTGACAAATCTGACTTGGGCATCTACGGAATATTCAATAATGCAGATCAACAAATATTTAAAGTTATGTTGGGGAAGAATCTTCAGCACATGATGTGTAGAAACAAATAAATGTCTCACTTTTGAGTTCTGTGGATCATGTCCGTGGAACAGTTTCTGTCCTAAGCATCTGTCCCTTTTTTGCATGGCATAATATCATTCTTCTTGAAAATGTAAACATAGAGTAAGTGATTAATCCTTATTTATACAGCGCATTTTAAAGGTCACCCAAAGCGCTTTACAATGTCCAGAGTTCAGATAATATTCCATTCTTATGAAGGAAGCGAGACGCCGAACAAACTGGTGTATCAACCCTACCAACACCCTCCATTCATTCACTCATTACATTCAGGCCTACTGTACATGTTTTGTATTGGTAGGGGAAACCAGAGGAAACCTGCGCAGACACAGGGAGAACATGTAAACGTCATTCAGAGAGGCCCTGTTCCGACCGGGATTCGAACCCGGGACCTTCTTGTTGACAGGTGCTCTCCACTCAGCCACCATGCCGCCCTGCATGGGCAACGGAATGCATTTACAGAAGATTCTGTTTAGATTGTACAGATTGTATACTGACTCATATGTATACTGTCCACAGAAAACTCTTGTTGTTGCTTTATGCACTGTCCAGAAACTTTTCCTTGACTAAACTCACAGGCACCTCCCTAAGGTCTTTGTTCTGGTCCCGACCTGTCTCTGTGCAGAAATAATCTAAGGTAAACTGTTTGTAAGGCTGTCTTTGCGTCTCCCCAGCGATAATTATTTGATCTTGTTTAGTTCATTATTCATCTTGAGGGAGCCTGTTGCGACTTGTGGATAAATGCCATATGAAAGGCGGTGCGCGCTGAGGATGCGTCCCCTCTTTTATCCCCGCTCCCAAAACAGATTAATTAGTAAAACTAAACAGTAAATTATTAATCACATTGCTTTGTGTCCCTGTTCCATCAGCAGAGGAAAACAGTTGATTAGATGGAGGGGAGCGCAGGCGAAACAAGGGGCTGAGTAAAAGGCGAGTTGATTGAGAGGCGCTTTAACCAGAGCGGATGTCATGTGAACATTTGAGAGCAGAATTATCAGGCACGTCTATCATTGCAGATAACTTCTTACACCTCCCACTCCGCTCCTAAAAAGACTGCTCGTAAAATGGGGTCAAGCAGTATAGGAGTTCAATGTCACCGCCATCACATATGAATTTATATACAGTGGCCGTCGGGCTGCGTGTGATTAAAATAACACACAGGGATGTTTCATGTCGTGGCGGGCAATCATGGCCATATTTGCAAAAAAAATATTCAGATCAGATGAATTTTAATGAGCCGTACACTCGAGGGGGAAGACTGTGGCGCAGGGCTGGGGATAGAAGGTGAAGCGAAGAGCCTGTCCCTGTTATTTGCCATGGGAGACCGCAGGTACATAACTTTGTTCATTCCCTCTCTCCTTACATAGATGAAAAAGGCAGATTCAGGGTTCGCCACTCAGTGCTCAGATTGTGCCGCTCTTCTGCCAATTTGAATAAATTATTCCAGATCGCTCAGTGGGGTTCATTTTGTGAGAAATTATATTTTTCCAGGAAAGGTTAATTTTGAAGGGAGCTCCTGAATTACTTGGAACCAGGGGGAGAGTCAGAGGAATAGACAGGGGTGAGGCACTGGTGGGGCTGGGAGAGCTTGAGTATTGAGAAGCAATGCAATGGGTGAGGGAGGGACGGAGCAAGCAAGCGAGGGACGGCGAGGGGGGCAGTTATTAAAAGCGATTGCATTGCCTGGCGGAAATCTCAGGAGAGCAGAATCAGTGGAGATGTTAAACCTTGCTTGACACCCCAGCTGGATAATTGTGGGTGTGGGAGCTAATCAGCGGAAGATGTCTCCTCAATTTAAATCTTGTCAGTTAGTGAAGATTAGGCCCTCCTGTCCCGGCCACCATTAGCTTTGTTGCATGTCAACGCAACTGAGAGAGGTGTCCGCCAGGTCCATCCACCGTGAGGGTAAAAAGGCGCAACCAGTGATGAAAACCAGACGATTTATTCCAGCTAAAGCCAGTGCGGCCTTTTCAAGAATAATATGAGAAAAAAGGTGAATTTATTCATCCTTTTTGAAATGCATTTGTTACTACAGACCTAACAAGGGAACCCAACAGAATATGATCTGTAGTGAATGAAGTGATCCAGGTACAGTATTTCTGCTTGCAAAAACACATGCAGTTAAAAAGTGTTGATGTAAACAAATTAAAACCATATTCTGTGATTAATGGTGATATAGAATCATTCAAATTCACTGCACTCGTTGCCCGGATCAATCTGTAATTATCACGCATCCTCCCCTCACTCATGAACACAAGATACTCCTCTCTTTGAGGAAGGACCTCTCCACTTGGAGAGGGCAAGGCACCTGTTTCCGGTCGAGCATCATGTACTCAGATTTGGAGGTGCTGATCTTCATCCAGGCCGCTACACACTTTGCTGCAAACCGCCCCAAAGCATGTTGAAAGTTCTGGTTTGTTGGAGCCAAAAGGACAACATTGTCTGCATTTGAAACATGATAATTAAAAATCGGTTCCGCTGGCCTTGTGTTTGCCACTTGTGCTTTAGAATGATGGTAACGTACCATATGTGCAAACCATCTCGAACATGTTTTAGGTATTAAGTTGATTACGGTAACATTTTCAAAACGTAGACAAATCTATTATCATTTTTTGTCATATTGTTACTACTGACATAATAGGAGCACCAAAGGGAGTATGAACTGTAGTGTATGAAGTGATCCAGGTTTACGCGACCCGGCAACAGATGAAGCAGAAGAAACTGGATGGATGGATGGATGTTTGTCATATTACAGCAAGTTGGCAGACCAAAGAACAATTTATGCATTAACACTTAGGCAAGAATCTATCTAAAATGAAATGGTTCTCATTCTTAATTCTAATGTAAAGTTAAAGAATAGATACAATAATAAGGAAAAGGTAAGCTCCTGAAGTTAAGGGTTATTAAATGGCTAATAATCGGTGACAGTATAATCTCATTAATAAAAACGTAGGGTATGATTTTAACCCCGGAGTGTGGCAATGTCTGAATGAGTCATTTTAATGTCTACTGTAGTAAGTTTTATGGCTCAGGTCTGTCTGGCTGTTTGCCATGGCTGTGCTTTCCCGCCTGGTAAATATTTGTACCAGATTTTTTTTCCAGCAGGACAATGGCTCCTTTCACTGAGCACGTCCCGTAACCTCACAGCGAGCACAGGGTCAGGCCAAATAAACACAGAGCTGAGTATGCGCTTCTCCCTTGGTTCTTTGGCAGGGCGGTCTCAGCTCAACCAGCCCCTGTGAGCTCCAGGCCACCCCAGTCTGAGTGCTGGCAGATGTTCTGGGCTCAGAATGAAGAAATAGAGGAAGTAAGTAAAGGGGGTTTCCCTCACGCACAAAAACATGGGACGCCCTAGTGGTGAATGCAAGGAAAATGAGCAAATCACAGTTTTATCATGTAGGCGTAAAAGTGTCCATGTCTATGCCGCAGATAAACCAGCATACATTACAGAATTAGTTTTATAGATCACCTAGACTTTGTAAACCCAGAAAACTTGCAACTGGCAACATATTCAATATTTAGATTAAGAATAAGAGATCCTTTATATGTTCCACAGCGGGGGATAAAGGATCTCTTGATCTTTATCCTAATCAAACACAATGCTTTCTTGTTGATATGAGTGCATTATAGGAAGCCAGCCAAGAGAACCTGCAAGATAATTGTGGATCTCCAAAAGGTTAGTTTATACATGGGTACAATTTCCAAATTCTTTAAAAGCGGGGCATTCATATGTTCAAAATATTTCACATTAATAAAAACAACATGCATCACATTGCTCATGGAGCATGCAATGCACCAGTCACCGTTACCACCAGGCGAGACTTTGATGGTGGTGTGACACACAATGGTACAGTGACATGTCCAAACTACCTGAGAACAGCTGCAACAGCCACCATGCAGAGGCTTCTTAACCTGTACCACAGAACCTCAGAGGTAGCCCTTAAAGAAGAGTGTAATCCCTGCCTATAGGCAAACAAAAGTCCAATTGTAATGTTGTATGAGATGTTGACATACATGTAGATGACACGAATATGCTGTTGTTTTATACTTTGTGTGTGTATTTTTTATGCTTTATTTTTTTTTAAATTATTTTCTTGTATTTTTGTTTTGTTTGCATCTGTTTTTCTGTTTCTCTCACTTTGTGAAATCTCGAGGACCCCCTTGAAAATGAGATGGTTCATCTCAAGGGGCTTATCCTCTAAATAAATTAATAAATACTCATCTCTGTAGTTGTCTTTTGTTGAATTTAAATACAACGTCGTTCCCAAATGCACATTTCTACTTAAATCGCCTACTCTCGTGATCTAATACCATTGATGCGTGGACCTTCACATTTCTCAATTCATCCCTAAGTTTGTGTGAGTCATATGTATAGTGTCTAATAATGTAGTGTCTGTTTACACACTGTAGGTAAACATCCAGTTACCACACCAGTCACAAAGTTTCATTATAATTTTAAATGTGAATGGAGTATCTTCTAAACCTCTGAGCGAGTAAGTACATTGTTTGAGTCAATGATGGATGTCATAGAGGCTGCCAGTCATTCAGGGAGAGCTGTGGACATTTTTTGAGGGTGAATGAAGACAGAATTGTGTAAGGTCTGGTGTGTTAAATGCTCAAGATTAAAGCAAAGTGTTAGTTGTATTATTGAATCCAGAGCCGGAGAAAGGACATTTGATTAAAACACTAACGTAAATTGTGAATCAGTGGACCTCATGAGCCATGAGACTATTAGGGAAAGAGTGCAATTAAAATAATAATCTTAACATCTCTCCTTTCATTTCGATAGACCCGGGTTTCCTCTTTCACCTCTGCACCTTGAGACACCCACCAAACAAATCAAAGAAAGTACCACAGTTATAAGCCACAATGCTTGTATCATCCATTGTGTTCTTGTGTGTGACCTGTGTGGTTATAATTACAGCCCTGTTGTCTGAGGCCACAAAGCTCTAAGTGTGTGTTTAAGTGTTCCACATAGAAGACACGGGAGAAAATCACGACAAACCTGCAATTAGACACCGGTTTGTGTGAACGGACGTGCACAATTGTGGCTATGCCGCCTGCGCTTAGTGCAGCCTCGCAAATCATATGTCTTTACCAGAACTATAACATTGGAACTATGTAGACTATAGAGAGAAAATCATTAGAGCCAATTATGTTTAACAGCAGGCTCACACCTTTTGGAACATAAAGACTACACAAGCAATAACAGTTACATTTTCATATTTTTGAGAGACAAATGGAGAGTAGAGAGTAGTTTCCAACAACTGATATATTTAGGATTATAGATTTGGCTTTATTTCTTATTCTTTTGCTGGGGTGGCACCAAGTAGTAGTTTGGTAGTATGAGAGGGTGTTCTTTCATTTACTTTTCAATACATGCAACGGTGTATTCGAGGCTTCAGACACATAATAATATCATGTGTTTCTATGTGAAGTTTGACATCTTCACAACATTATGGCCTAAAATTAGTAATTTACATTTACTGTAATTTATTACAATTGCTTTGGATGTAATTAATTTTCAGATGTTTTTTTCGAGCGACACTTTGCACAATAGTTTTCCTGTGTACACTTCCTCATACACCTGTGAGCTGTGAAGCGCTGGCCCGGTGCTTGAGGCCCGAGGCGGCACACGCAGCTAAACAGTTGCTGACAAGGCTTCTCTGTGTGAGCAACAGCAGCTAACACGGCTACAGCAGAGAGGCATCGATCCACCACACCTCACTTACACCCTTCTGAGTTCTTATCTGTGGCCAGCAGGACCGCTGTAAGCCAGGGGGATAAAACGTTCCAAACTGACCATGCAAAAACACGTGAGCATGCTTAATTTCATAAAAAGTATTTTTCTAAATGTAAGAACAACACTATGCCACTTGTTTGCTCCCATAAACCCCAGCACATCACAAGTTATCACATGGCGAAATTTTGTTAAGTGAATATCGGCGCGGCACAGTATTTTTTTAAGACAGACAATTGAGGTGACCAGATCTTCTACAAAGCCTTATAATTATGTTCTTATACATTTGGAATTGAAATAAGTTTTGAAATACATGAAGATAGATATTGACTTTTGATTGAGTAAACCTATTTAGTCACTGTTTGTATTGAATAATCTTCTACTGCCCAACTTCAGCACACTTTGCAGAAAAGGAATCCAAAAAAGCATTCCGAGAAGTTCCTTAAACCTTGCTGCGTTCAGTTTCATTATGGTAAATCCTTTAGGCTTTCGTAATACTTGAAGCACAGGTGTAGTATAGGTGTCATATTTGTGTTCCATTTCATTGGACCAATCAGAGAAAACTGGTAGTAGTAGTTAGTTGCCCATCACATACTGTGGTACATCCAACACTAAATAGAACGTGAAATTGATCACCTTGATCCACAAAATCTTGGATATCTGCACATAGTGTCATAGTCCAGGACTCCTTTGAAAAAATTGTTTCTTAATCTCAATGGGACTTTCCAGGTTAAAAAAAAGGTTTAATAAAACAATAAAAAATAGTGAGCTCTGTGTTCTCGGTTCTGCAAAATTTGTATATAACTGTTTTCATATGTCCAAATGAATAAGACCGCAGCGTGTCAGCCAGAGAAGATTATGACATACATGTAACGATTGGAGATATCGTTTCCTCAGAATGCACACATACTGTATACAGCAAGCAATAACTGGGCCATTTCTAAGCCAGCAGTTACACCGCGTCTGATTGGTCATCAGCGAGCCAGCAACGCAACATAGAAAAAAAACTCTACATTGAATAAATAAATTAAAAAGCCCTTGTTGCACTCTCTAAATCTCCAAGAACTGATTAAGAAAGTCTATCTTGTCGTCTAATTCTCATGCAGGTAGAACAGCGCAGGGGGAAACAATAATAATTAAGAATGCCCGCATCCACAAGACTTTACGAGACACTTAAAATGCTAAATATCCACAATATATTTAGTTACTTGACACTTTTGTTTTTATTGTGCCCTGTAAAGCTGATTTAAACGCGAAATAAAACACACAACGCTTTTAAAACTGTCAAAAAACGGCTGAAAAGGAAAGTAAGAAAACGATCCGAGAGACATGCAATTTGTAAACACTCTGACAAATGCGTGCATATTTTAAAATCCTATTATGCTGTAAGTATCCTCCAAGAAATCACGGAGAGCCTGGTTAGAAGTATCAAAGACAAGACGTTTAATCTAATCTAGGTTTTAATAGTTGGGGAGACATTAATTATTGATAAGGCAAGCAATTGATTGGTTAATAAGATAATGTAATTGAGAAATGAAAATCATCAGCGTGTATGTAAGTGTGTGTGGCGCTCCATGGGGTGTGTGCAAGTGTGGGGGAGAAAAGGGAGGGGGCACGTGGGGAGGGGTCTTAGGGGATTGGCCCCACATAGGCTTCCATCATTACTGCCACACTATAAAAGCGGAGTGGTGATTAAAAGGACTTGATTGATTTGGCTCTCATTGGGATATGGCTGTCCCCCCATTCAGTCGCTGTGCATGCATGGGCCGTGCCTGCAAATGTCATTAACTGGCAAAAAGTGAGAGAAGCGTATATATTTATTGGAATGTTTGATGATTCTGTATCTGTCTTATAACGTAAAGTGATGTATACTTCATTAACTTAACATGTGTAAGTATTTTTGCGTCGCTTTAGGGTGCGGTTATTCTGACAATATTCCACAGCGGGGTGAAGTGAGTTTGAGGTTTAAAGCTGGGGTATCCATATTTTTCTTTTCATAAATACGATACTTTTTGATTTTCCCAACAGAAAGAGTCTTGTATAAAAAAACAACAACAATATCATATGGACACATCCGACCACAACATGCTGTCTTATAATGAGCATACTTGTAAGAATTAGCCCTTTGACTTGGGCTGAGAGCTGATTGGATCATTGTAAGTGGGCCTCTCTTTTTCACTTATCTGTCTGAAAACGCTGATCTAAACAAGATTTATGTCCGAAAAAAAAAACGAGTGATAAACTCTTTTTAAAGCAGGGAACAAGTTATATGAATTGTACTACATTGTTCAAATAATTACTCCTGTTTTTAAAGTCATACATATATTATTATACAAATAAAAACATTGATCAACAACAATGATCAGAACAATTTATTTTTATTTTTTATTGACAGTATCTGCAAGTTTGTTAGTAGTATTTTTGATGCAAAGGCTACACCGACCAATCGCATTTCTATAGATATATTGTATACATTTCAAAACATTCACATGATGTCTATTTTCACCAGTTTAATACATTTTAGATCTCATGTTTGTAAAGAAACACACAGAATCACTTCTGGTGATGGTTGTCAGCTGCATGGTTCCATTCCATGATCACCAAAGTCAAAAGTACACTGCAGAGGTTACACTAGATAAGGAGAACTGATTGATTGATAATTTGTATTCCACATACAGACAATGAGATGGTAAGACACAAGAATACGAAGACACATGAAGCAGGCCAAGTCAAGTATAACATATAAAGAGCAGGAGCTTTGAATGTGACAACATTTATATTTAACACTACTGTACACTTTGTATACATTTGTGTGGCTTATGTATGTGTGTACCAGGCAAAGTTGTTGTGAGACAAAAATCAGAGCTGCAACAAATTGACATCAAAACCTAAATCAAAAGAGATACTAATATAATGTATTAATAGAGCACTTACATTCAATCCCAAAGTCAAAGAGACATGGCATTAAACACATCAACACACATTTACAGATATCAATGAGCAATATGTTTTCCTAAAAAAGACACTGATGACAACACTTTTCTTCAATGCAGAACAGAACCAGCTGTGAAATATTTTTGTGAAACAATAAAATGTTATAATTTCAAGTATGGACAAGTGCCCAAATTCCCATTATGCAAGCAGCGTGAGAGGAGACCTGTGTGTGTGCTTTGCCTTTCAGCGCGTGCCTGTGCATCCATGTCGTCAAGAGGTGGCCCCACTCGCTCAGTTTTCAGTCAGCTTGTGCCACACACACACACACACACTCACGCACACACAAACATAGACCACACCACAGAGAATAGACAGACCTGCGCACAAAAGCTATTGATTTTACCGTCCACCGCAATGAATGATCTTTCCGAGCCAATTTCTGAATTTCAAAATGAGTTTGATACTAATAATGATATGTGGGAAGGATTCGTTAAACTGCTGGAAGTGGTGAATGAGAAACTGGGATTAGAACTAGGGCAAGACAGAGAAGATTTGTGAGTGTTTGGTTTTTTGGGGGAGGATAGTGTGATTTTCCCCCTCTATTTTAAACAGTTAATTTGGAATGGTTTTCATAGCCCACACATTACATGGTACTCTCCTTAAGTTTCCTCCCTATAGATAATGTACACCTCAAGATTTTTTTATACTTTTACAAACTCCCAACTTTTATGGCTACAGTTCCCCTCCACCTATTTCCACGCATGGTCGTGTGCCCTTTATGACGCTATTTCCAATATACAGCATTCTTGCTCCCAAAGCCGTTCCTACATTTCATGCACCATAAAGGCACAACTTTCTATTTTGCATCTCGCAAATCTTACATAAAATGGGAAAATAAGAGGCACATAAATATTTAACGCAGGCTGTGTTTTGAAGAGGAAGAGCGTGGATGCCTCCGCGTTTGAGAGGTGGAACGGCTCGTGGTAATAATGGGCTTTATAGTGCTTATGTGGGATCAAAGTCTGATAGTGATAAAACATCTAGTTCTTATTTGCTTACAATCAAAATTTGATCAAGAAAAGTAATGTTTGGTTATTTTAATTTAGTAGTAAAAGACAGTAGTAAGTAAGAGATTGTGGTGTCCTATTTCATGAACTGCAACTACAACTAAATAACACAATTATTATGTAATTAAATTACCATTTTTTTGTTTTTTTCCAAAAAACTGCACTCAAGCCACATCAATTTATTCTGCAACTAAAGTCTTCACACGAAATTTACTTTGCCCTCACTTACATTGTGCGTGTGTGTGTGGAGAGCTGCTGCAGATGTGTAGATATGGCAGAGGGGCACGGGTCACGGCGGTGCGGCCTCTGCGTGTTGGCCTCACTTGTCAGACACCTGGCTGGATTACGCCTGCGGCTCCACTTTCCCTGTGTGTGTGTGTGCGCGCGCGTGTGCGTGTGGACGTGCGGGGTCAGGGGTCCACCGTTTACCCACTTCATTGGCTTGTCATTCGCCGCTCAGAGCTGTGGGCTGGATCTGCATAAAAGGCTGTGGCGTATCGGAATGCTGTGAGGGGCGGCTGGGAGGGGAAGATAGAGCGGGTTACAGTAAACACATGTCAGAGGAAGTCATCTGTATGTTGTTGATTCAAAATGAGGTAAAGGATTGAATCACAACTAATTGACTGTTTTCAATATTTTTTTTAACGTAAATTAATTGTTAATTCCTCCATATATTCAATTCATTTTTCTATAGCCCTAAATCACAAAACTAGTCATCTCAGAGGGTTTAACACAACCGTTGAACTTGTCAACACAGAAGTTGAAGTTGTGTCAGGGTGATGTCTTGTTGAAAGAATAAGCCCTGACGCAACTTCAACTTTGTCACCGATTTCTGGACTCTGTTCACCAGAATCTACTGATATTGAGTAGAATCGATTCTCTTCAAGCGACACTGTTTGTGGCGTGTGCAGAGATAAGGCTTTTTCCGCATTACTCTTCCATACAGGTCCCTTGAGTGAAGTGTACTGAATAGTCCAATGATCCACAGTGACACCATCTGCAGCTGATGTTGTAGGTCTTTGAAGCTGGTCTGTGGGTTGACTCTGACTGTTCTCACCATCCAGCGCCTCTGCTGATCCAAGATGTTTCTCAGTTTGCCCCTTTAGGCCTTAACTAGAACTGTGTATGTGCCTTCAAGCTCCTCACAATGTTCCTCACCGTTGAAACTGAAAGCCTATATCTCTGTGATAGCTTTTTGTATCCTTCCCTTAAAGCAGGATGTTGAACAATCTTTGTTTTCAGATAATTTGAGAGTTGTTTTGAGACTCCTATGTTTCATCTCAGAGAAGATGCAAAGAGGAGAAACACTTAGAATTGGCCAACTTAAATCATTTTCCAACCCTATCATTCTCATGATTGGGTTCACCTGTGTATGGAGGTCAAGGCTCACTAAAGTTATACATCAATTTTGAGTTCCAATAATTTGTAATATAGGAATTGAAATCAAACATTTTTTCCTTGCTTTTTTCTAGCTGTAGTTACAGTGTTTAAAGTTTTACACTGATCCAGATTAGATTATATCGGATGATCGGTCAGAACTAGCAGCAGATCACAGAATTCACTGGAGGAATGCAATTTACTGTAAAATGCAAATAAAGCATTCCGATTTTCACTCTGAACCACAGCAAAGAAAATAATCCAAACCAAGCAGACTCCATATTAGAACCAAGAGATAGGAAACAGCTCGTCAACAGCTGTTACACCACCTCTGCTGCTGTAGCACTTTACTACTATCGTTAGTAACTTTTAGAATTATGTATTATTTGTTCGTATGGATGAATATGAGTCTGCTACTGAGGATCAATCTACATATCTATCTATCTATACCTGTAGCTGAAAGAAAGTTCATAGAGGCCACATGCACACTAATCTCATCAGTGCTCATGGCTTTGAACAAGTCACAAAATCCAGATGTTTATATCAAAATGACTATCTTGTATTGCATCATATTGTTCGTTATACTCACTAGCATTTCACATGTCAATATAATGTATATATTTTGATTACATTTTTAATTCACATATAAGACAGCCAGAAAGCATCAATGACCACCAGCGGTATTCAGACTCGCTTGCTTAACATCATACTTTTTTTTCTTCTGGTGCAAAAGGAAAGCGAAGGACAAGCTGATCCTGCGCAAACAGATAAAACAGGCCGAGCGGGGAGGGGTGTTTAAGACACCAAGCGCACCAAACATGAAACTCTGCAAATTTGACTTATAACAAGCAAAATTACACCCCGCTGTCATTTAAATTATGGCTGCCCTCTATAAAGGTGTCTTTTAGGTGCATTAATTGAATTCGGCACTATTCCCCAATAATAATCTGTAAAGTTCAGCCGTCCATCCTTCACAAGATCCCCGCCGAGTGTCTATTCCTCCGGCTTAATTTATTTTCATGATTCGCCGATAATGACGGCCATGCGGGCTGTACATCAGAATTAACCTTCATTTCACTGGAGGTATATTACGGTGACAGTCCCCGACACATTTCACCTACACAAAGGGCATTCTCCGCCACCACCCCCCTTTCACTCCTCAGGAAGACCCCCTCCTCTCTTCTTCTCCTCTCCTTTCTTTCTTATGCTGCTGCTGTATAATCCAGATTGTTTGATAGCCGATTAATTTATATAGGAAATCAAGTGGTCGGCCCTTTCCTTTCCTTTTTGCCTCTTGCCATTGTATCGAGCCACAACCACTCAAAAGCTTCATGATAAATAAAATCTTTTGGCTGATTTTATTTTTTTTATCATTTAGAACAGCCATAAGAATTGTGCATCAGCGGTCCTCAACTGTAATGGTGCCAGGAGCCATCGTCAACACACAGTATAACACAAGGCCAAAAAAAGACTGATTGTAAAAAACTGTATATTTTGACTAATTGTTGTTTTATAAGAATTGGATAATACAACACAGATAAAACAAGAGCAAAACAATTCCAACAGACTCTGCAATCAAGGAAAATTATGTTAATTGTCCCAATCAGGCGCCACATAGAAAGTATCCAGAGTCCAGGACACTTTCTATCCAAAAACCTAGCTTCCTACAAGCATTTCCCTACATTTATCATACGTGTTTTTATTGTATTTATTGCTGTTGATTTTAGTAGTCCTTCATATCTGAGGATGTTTTAGGGATCCATCTCCATATACAATTCCATATACAATTTCTAAAATTGATCTTGTCCATAAAGGCTTAAGGAAACTTGCATTATGGACACATTTCTGCATAATATTTAATTCATCTTTTTGAAGAAAAGGTTACTTATTTTTGATTACTGTACATTTTCAGCATCGTAAAGGTGGATTCCCAACGCTAACACATCAACACAGCGTTGTCGTGTTTTGGACGTGAGTTCACTATTAATCAGCCGCAAGGTTTTTGTAAATCCAAATTATTACCCTGCATTGCGTGGTGAAAGTTGAGGGCGGGCAAATGTCCACATACATTGCGTCCCCCATTGTTAGTCTGGGTTTAGCTCTTGTTTTGGTTGCTTTGACCGGCTTGTGTTTCCGTGAACACTTTGCTACTCTCTGATTGGCTGCTGCATTTGCATTGAGTTAGGTAGTAAAGCGATTTTCATCTCCTGCGTTCATCCCATGCGAAGAGTCGCTGCACCCACCACCTCTTCCACGCCGCAAAAAGGCATCTTCCACGCGAGACAAATGTTTGGCTTGCCCCTCCGAATATGATTCCGCCACCCTTTTCTGGGGGGTTGACCTGTCAGTTGAGAACTCCTGATCCATTGTACCATACTTTTTATTCCTCAAATTTATTCCAAGGTGATTCCAAGTGGACAAAATATATAATCTCTAACAGCACTGAAGAATCTTTGAACCAAATCTTGTTTGTTCAAAATGTCCCAGGCACTCCATTTGTTTGTTAGTTTTTTATGCTGATGATTAAGTGGTCTGATCCACAATCTCTTTGTCTTTATTTTGATATTTTGGAGCATATAATCATCCGGGGGTCACCAAATGCTTAGAAACGGCCTCCGCTGCAACATCCCTGCACGCTACTTGCATGCTGACTTTTTCTGTCAATTACGTCTTTTATTTAATCTCATCTCCCTCCTTTCCACTCTTAATAAATTGCACACACACACACACACACACACACATATACATCACCCCCCTCGTCCAACAAACGGCGTCTGATATCTCTGAGCGTGGTTAATTTATTTTGCACCGACAACGTAACAAAAGTGCTGTAAATTAATCAGGGGACATCAAGCAAAATGGAAGGTCCCGTCCGCGTTCCCTTTTCACTAATTTCTATGCAAACCATTAAGTGTCAGATATAGATTCTCCCGCATTTGCCATGGTCTGACTCAAAAGATTTCATTATGGACTTGGCTTCGTTTTTTTTAAAAATTCCCTGTACAAGCAAGGACCCCATCATTTCTGTCCTATTTTCGCCCTCATGAGTTCTTTGTTCTTGAACCCCCACCCGTTCTTTATAGGATCTTGCTACTCAAAAGAGGAGGAGGAGGCTGTGGGGTCTCTATGTATGCAAATGACAATAATAGACGTCGCTTAGCAGCACCACAACTGTCCGTGATAGCCTATTTAGGGAGAAACCAAAGAAACATTTCATTTGCAGCATTAACCAAGGGGCACATGCAAAAGGTTGCCGAAAAAGTGATTAAGAAATGAATGAATTGCATTGCATGGCTGTGTGAAGTTTCCTTTTCTGAGGGTCTTTATTCTCTGGCTTCTCTGACATGGCATGTGTAATGAGGAGGCCGCGTAATTAGAATATTCTAGAGAGGTGAGCCCTGTTGAACCCCTTTCTCTTTTCTCCTTCTGTTATTACATGCGCATACTCGAAGATGGACTCAACGGCAAGCAGGACTAACCCGAAAAGACCAGGGAGATTTGTTTTAAATCATTCGGTCAGATAATACATAGTTCATTTAAATTCTAAATCATGAAAACCCCTTCCAGTGTTTGTAAACAGAGTGCGTGCATTCTAATGGGTGCACTTCCATGAGTTGCCTCTAATATAACTTTTGATTGAGTATGTCTAGGGTTTTTTAAGGGTGATCTGATGTAGAAATAGCATGAGGCATTTAAGATTGATGGGGATTGATGGAAACACAAACACTGAGCCTGTTTGTTTGTATATTTATCAATAATATCAATATTTGTTATTTCAAAATCTGGAAGAGTGTTGCCAAACTAACACAGAAGTTTAATGGAAAAGTAAACAAAATGCCAGTAAAAGTAATGATGTGGATGATACTACTTCAATTGACTAAATGACAGGGAATAATGTGGTACGTACCAGATAAGCAAATAAATGTAATCTCCATGGCAACATGCAGGTTGCACACCCCATTTGGTAAGAGGCAAATAATCGAACTGTGGACAAAAGAGAGTCAATCTTTGTATGCAACTGAAAATTGTAAACAAGTCGGAAAGACAGGTGAAAATAAAGTACGGTATACCTTATCCGTAACCTTAACAGTAGAACAAATATCACAGAAGAGTTTGAATCAGTCTTCCAAACCTCTGCAATGACAGATGACACATTGTGACATCACTCAGCAGCAGATCACTGACTTTTGACTTTTTCCACTTCAGCATGTTTCTGAAATATGATTTATACGTAACTATGAGAGCATTTAAAAGGTATTCGATTTAAATAGAGGAACTTGTCAAATCTCAGCAAAGGTGGAAAAGTTACATGTTGTTCACAATTCAAACTGTCACAAAAGGGGTTCATGACTCATTTTAATTAGAATTAACTGGGAAAAAACAATTTGATGTCAGTCACGTCAATGACTTCCATGACTATTTCAGTGAGTGAGTTTTTGCATGAAAGATTGAGATTGTTTTATATACACATCATGTCAATCAACATTTATTCTGATACATGTAAGAGTAGCAGGGTTCAGGTTTTTGTTAAATTTTGCTGAGGAGGAGGGGACTATAATTCAAGGTAAACCCAGAGGAGAAAGAGTGGATATAAAAACAAAGACTTTTATTTCTAGTTTATTGTATAAGATGGTTATTTAAGTGAAAAAAACAACTTTATTTTAATTCATATGTAGAACAGATATCCAAAGATATATAATTCTACATATATACTGTACAACATTTGATCACACCCCAAGCACACGCCATATCCTAATTCAATATGTTGGATGTCAGTTATCTTGACAAGAGTGCTTTTATTACACTCAAGAAAAGAACTGATTCATCATTCGGCACAAGCGCCAACCCACTTTGGATTAGGACAAAAATGTGTGACTGTGTGTGTGTGTGTGTGTGTGTGTGTGTGAAACGCCTCTCTCAGACCCTTCAGCCTGCAAATAAATATAATCAATCTCCCATTTACATACAAATAGGCTTCTCCTCTTCATCCTAATAATGTGCCGAGCATCCCACGACACAGCCGATCATATTCGTTCTGCACATTTCATATTTATCATTAGACATCTTTATTGATTGTTGTTTTGCTCTCCGCCGCCAACGTTTCATTTATTAGCGGATATTGAGGGAACGCGGAGCTGACATGGCGCATACGCTGGATTGCTTCCTGCCCGGGGACCATTACCGTTATTGTCACCGATGTCTCCGCTTTGAGTCATCACTTAATCGCGCTTTAAGAACAGGAAGCGGGCGTGTGTGATGCCAATGGGGTTCAAGAATGCTGTGATGGACTGTTAATGGGAGTAAACTGCAGGGCGGCGCTCTCGTGTGCCTCTGTGCCACGGGGCTAATGTGGCTTATTTCAGAAGGCCAGGGTATCAAAGTCAGTTTAGAAAGATTGGATTGAGACTGTCAGACCCAGAGTTATGAAGCAAACTTCAACTATATATATATATATATATAAATATTCAACTATACTATTTTCAACTACAAGAGAAATAAGAATCTTTAGGGCCAAAACTTTTCTGTTTTATAAATAAGATATGTTGTTTGTAAAAAGAAAGTCTTGAAAGTCTTGTTGTCTGATTTGTTCACAACATTTAAATTTTACTATATGCCGTCTAAATATTCAAGATTCAAGAATTTATTTGCCATTTGCAGTAAAACTACATTGGAAAAACTGTGCAAGACTACCCCAGTGTGCACCACTAATAGGTCTTCATCTTAATATTAATAATAATGCATCGGTTTTATATAGAGCTTTTTTGGAGACTCAAAGACGCTTGTCATTATTCTTTCACTCCATACACGGTTGTGATAAACTACTACTGTAGCCACAGCTGCCCTGGGGCACACTGACAGAAGCGAGGCAACCAGTATGAGCCATCGGCCCCTCCGACATCTACCAACCATTCACACACACCAGACTCATTCTAGGCAATGGGGGTGAAGTGTCTTGCCTAAGGACACAACGGCAGTTTGGCCCGCAGCCGCCCCACTGTGGCATCAGGTGTTCCCAGAGGTTAAGTGTCTTGCCAAGGACACAACGACAGCAGAGGGAGTCAATGGTGAAAGTCGGGCTCGAACCCACGACCCTTTGGCTCAAAGGCCAATGCTCTACCAAATGAGCTACTGTCGCATGCCAGACCTATTTTACATGTTTTTAGTAGTAGGGGCACCCAGAGGAAACCTACGCAGACACGGGGAGAACATGCAAACTCCACTCAGAAAGATCCTGTTCCGACCGGGATTCGAACCCAGGACCTTCTTGCTGAGAGGCGAGTGCTATTCTCTCAGCCATCTGAACTATCAGCTGGTGAACACCCGGCCGACACAAACCCACGTCCACACTAACATGCCAGCTAATGAGAGAATTAGCCTCGCTGTGGCTATTCTGGAGGCTCCCATCAATAACAACATCTGCTGCCAGCTCCACATCATCCTCCGAACACAACTTGTCACGCAATTATCATGTCACTTGTTACCGTGATTACTTTCTCAAACAGGCCTCCCACACTTGGCCCAGTGTTGCATTCTTATATTTTCTCTGGCTTTGGGAGAAACGCAGTTGAGACGTTCCTGGATCTGCTCCTCAGTGTTAATTAGCGTTTAATGATCACTACTGGCTCGTTAATAGATGTTAGTTCAACCCCAGCGGTCTTGAATAACTTTGCTTTTAAAAGGTAAGGTTATGTCTGCTCGTACCAACACGAGCCAACATCTTTAAACGGTCGGCCCTGAGAGTGCCATCACTCACTCCCACTTTGTTTTATGTGTTTGTGTTGGGAGGGATTTTAGACACTGTAACCTCAAACCTCCAGAGATTCTCAATCCAAATCCACTCTATACTGTCTATATAGCAAATTATATAATTGTTGCTGTATGGTAAATGTGATTAAGATCTGGCAATCAGACCTCGTAAGAGCAAGGCATGATGATTGCAGAAGGGGAAATGAAGAAAGAGATTATGAGATTAAATCCCCCGGGGCCTAGACCCTGGTGGTTAAAGCTAGAGGAGGAAGAAGAGGTGACGAGGCGGAGATAGGGAGGAGGAGGATTGCTGCATGAATGAAAGCTGATGCTTGAATTAGGCTTCCTTGCAATATGAAGCTTGATGCAGGGAAATGCTTGATTTCTGTCAGGTGAGCATTGGAAATGTAGCGCTGCAGCTGGGTGACTGATGCTGTTGCCGTGAAGCAGCAGGGGAGGACTTGCGCGTTGTGAGCTTAGTTCTTCCCGTCTTCCAGTCTGAATTTCTGACATAGCCCCACTTCTTCCTCTGAGCCAGAGATTCCAGAAATTAGGATACATCTCCTGTCATTTAATTTAGGTCCCACAGACTGAGATCAGCTTTTTGAATCAAATGAACAAAACTCAGATAATATTGTTCTCGCCCTTGAATAGCTATCTATATATTGTTTTCTATAAACTTAGGTCAATAAAACAAATTTACTTAAGGAGGCAATAAAGTTGAACCTTGTATTTTGAATAGTAACATGGAGCAGGGACTCCCCTGGAAAGATCTTCTGAACTGTCAAACTCTTAGATTACTTTTCACTATAGAATGACTAATGCAAAAGCTGACTTATCTGACTATAATAACTAACTTTATCTAAAGATGTTAGTAGTAGGGCTGGGACAACCATGACGTCGACGCAAAAAATACGTCGATACAATATGTGCACGTCGATGCGTCATACTCATAACAAAGATGGCAGTGAGCAGTAGCAGTAGTACGCGAGTGTCGTCTCATGAGGCGTTCAAACAGCCACTGGAACGCAGTTTCCACACACAGTAGACGCACATTCTCTAAATTACAGAGGCTAGGGGTGTTCAGACTAGAAGTCCTGGGCTCACAGAGTTAAACTAGCGAAGTTAGGCTAGCGGAGCTAGCAGAGTTAAGCTAGCAGCTCTTTGTGTAAAGTTATTCTCCAAAAGGCAGCTCTGCAGCGTCTCTGTGTCCAGAGACCTTCCAGAGACTTTATATAACAGCAGTATACATCAGTTTATTTTATTTTTAGACGGTACTTCCGCATCGACTAACATGCTAGCGGGGCTACAGTACATGCTAGCGGCGCTAGTTCAGTCACTAGAGATAGACAATTCAGGCTGTGGTAATGTTCACAAGCACACACAAAGAGACAGATAATATTCTTAAGGGGAAAGGAAAGTGTCCTAGTCTAAGTTCTTATTTGTGAATGAAGATGATTTTTTAAGTCAGCTAGGCCTATATTCAACATAACTGTTGAATTCTAAATGTTTATTTTCACTATTTTTTGCTAGAAAAGCACTCTCTTTAGCTTAAAGCCCTCAAGATTACATTGTATTTTTTATTTTATTGTATGCTAAACATCAAGTGTTATTTTCATCTGAAAGAAGAATAACAAGATGCATTTTTTGAAGAATGTCTTATTTTTTGAATTTTAAGAGCAATATATTATGTTAAGGAATTCATGTTTTTTTCATTCAGATATGTAAATCAACATGTATACATTGATATTAGTCAATTAATGGGGAGATATTCGATAATTGAATCGAAATCGAATCAAACTGAAAAAAATTATCGTTAGATTAATCGTTTAAAAAATAATCGTTTATCCCAGCCCTAGTTAGTAGGCATTAAGCCTAGACTATCAATTACATTTAATTATAGCTAATTATTATATTATATTCCTGAATCCCTGTTTCATATATCATCATAGCTCCAGAGAAATATGTGGGTTTGATTCCTTTAACAAGTTAGTGCTTTTCTGCATTGAGTTTGCATGTTTCTCCCTGTGTCTGAGTGGGTTTCCCCTGGACTCTACAGTTTCCCCTACCACCCAAACTATAATTGTAAATTCTTTAAATACGCAGGCATAAGATGTTTAATCTGCAAAATGTATCCCTTTCCTGCCTCTTGGTCCGAACTCCTTAATATTGACAAGCACTTCAATATTACTGTATGTGATTTTCCTGGTGTAATGAAGGTAACTAATAATAATAATTTCTCCACTCAAAGATGATGACATTAACTTATGAAGTTTCACAGTAAAATACCATCAACAGTTTCTGACAAAGTGGAGTAATTAGCAGCAGACAAAATGTTTATGTGAGGTGTAAACACAAGAGTCAACAGCACTGCCACGAGAACAGCAGGAAGAGATCAGAGTTGCTCTCGGCCTGTCACTGTCAAACAGGCCAGAAAACACACACACAGTCAAGTCAGGGAGCACTGGAGGATTCTGAGATATATAAACATGAGACACAGAAGAATAAAATACAAATGTACGAAATATCTTGGTAAAAATGAAATTGTTTATGCTGGCTGTACACAAACGTTACATGTGTTTCCTTTTGTGCGTATGCATCTAATTGATTTGACAAAGCAGTTTTAATAACACAATTGACTAAAATCTGGGGTACCTTATTCCATTTCCAACGATAAAAGTGGAAATGTGTAATAAAATAATTTTACAGTGTCCCTGGCACCAAAACGATTAGGTTCCAGTAATGGTTTTCACATGTGTATTTTTGTGCTAAAAACTTTTTTTTTTTTTTTACAAAGTGCAATCTTCATGAACTCATCCAATCAGGTCTCAGCCCAAACCATCAAATAGTGACTCTCTGGGGTCTTCTTACAGGTATGCATAATATAACATGTTTTCTACCTAGGCCTCTTTTGTAAGAGGTAACATTTGAGATCATGTTCATATTGTTCACATTTGACTGAGCTGAAGTTGGCTGGATATCTTGTTGTTATTATTTCTCACTACATTAAAGCCAAAGACCTAATAGTGCGACACATTTCAGTCATACCAATAAAGTCAATGAAAGACTTGTAGTGGTTCTGAGCTTTAGGAGATCTAGCACTATATTTGTGAAACTGAAATTGGCTGGATGGCATTGTGAACTTGTTTAAGATCACGATGGGTTCACAAGGCCCTCTACCTTAATACATAAATTGTCACGGCAGGCCGCAATTGGCCCGTGGGCCTTAGTTTGGACACCCCTGAACTAAGGTGAAAACAGCATATTGTGGTCTGATATATTTCTTTAACAAGACACTTTCTGTTGGACAAAACAATGTGTTAATTATGAAATGACGAGTTAGGCAAGAACTTTTTGTTTAATGAGTTGTATAAAAAATGAAAAAAAATAAAACTGTGATGATTGAAACATTTTGTTACAAACTGTCACTTTAGTTACCGCAATAAGGCAACAAGGGAAAAGTAAGCGGTTTGTATCTTTAAGTACATCTGAACTCAACATAGAGCAAATTCAAGGTCCGACCACGACCCTGTTGCTGTGAGTGGGACAGCAGCGCTAACCAATTTGGCAATAAAACTACAGTAAAAAGTTACACAACTTCCCTCTTGTTTTTGTCACCAAAGTTTTCACAGCAGCCTTTTTGACAATCCACGGTTTCCACTGTCCATGGTGTTCGCATATGCCATAATAAATCTACAACATGATCGGTCTGCGTATTCTAATTACCATCGACGGCAATAACTTGCAAAAAAAGAATGAGACCCTCCCAAAGTGCGAAACGTGTCAGTCAGACATTATGACGCACTGTGGCGTACTGGCAAACATGTTCTTTGAAGCCCTTATTCCGCAAATTTTCACACACATACACCCACACCGACACCCACACGCATACACGCACATGCATACACGCGCGCACACACACACAATATGAAAAAAAAAGAAATTTATATCTAATTAAAATGATAACTGCATTCTCATTTTTCAACCTCTCATATCCGGAGGGCCAATTGGGATGAGTGCTTTTGCGGACTCTGTCAGTCCTTCTCTCTCCATCGTGGCTCGCTGAACTGCTCCTACAGCAATATCCCATCATTACCATCTCCCCAGCCGCGCCTCAGCCCTGCCATTATAACGCAGCATTATTAATCTTCTTGTCTTATCAACTTGCAAATCACAAACCGTCCAGCCTTATGGCGCGGTTTGGGGTGTGCCGTTCCTCATTTTGTAGGGTTACCAGTCTTTGTAATCACCCAGCGTACTGTAGATGATTTTGGGTGTGTGTGCGTGTGAGTGTGCATGTGGACTGTCCCCTGGTCCTGGCTGTGTAACCCCAGGAAGAACTGTTTTGTATCTGGGTTTCAGGCTCCTATTGCTGCTGCTACTGCTGTGAAAAAAAAAAACGCCTTTGTGGTACTTTGTGAGAAAAGTTGGTCAGAAACACTATGACATTAACACAAAATGAAATATGGGAATCATTTACATTTCACAAATTGCAGGAGAAAGGGTTTATGCAAGAGATTGTATATGTTGTATTGATATCATATTATGTTTTATCCCTTCTAGAATGTCCGGTACTTTGAACTCTTGTCGTTGTAAATGTGCAACATAAACAAACATGGCTTTGTGAAATCTTATTAAGAACAACAAACAAATAAAAACACATACACATGTACTGTAACATTCGCACAAGAAATAACACAGAATAAACACAAATACAAAATAGAAAAAGCATACACTTTGACTTTCCACCGGGTTCTAGAGTTTTTTCTTGCCGATGCAGGAGGCCTGTCGGACAGTTAGTGTCTAACAAAAAGGACCGTGGTGAGGATCCAGGACACTTTAACATTCTACAACATTTATGGACATTTATCCACTTTCATGTACATTGGTCGCTCCACGGACCAATACCATGTGTTCTATATTTTTGGAGTTTTAAACAGTGTGATTCTCTGATCTGTGTTGACGATTTCAACGGTTTTGTCAAGTCCTCTGAGATAACTAATGTTGGGATTTAGGGCAATACAAGAATACATAAAATTGAAATGAATAATATCTACACTTGTAGATTAGATGCAATATATTCATGGTCAAATGTATGCTTTGTTGAAAAGTGTTTTGTCAGACGTACAGTGATAAAATGTAACAAGTCCATGTAACTACTGTATAGTTCTGAGCTCTCAAAACTGCTTAGATATTTTTCAGTGACAAAAAGAGAGTACCAGCCAGTCAGTTCTCAGTGTGACACTAAATGATTGATGGGACAAAAAAAGTTAGGTACTCCAGATTTAAATCAACGTGAAAATGTGCTGAAATTGAAAGTGTTCTTCTTATCATCACATTCCATCTACACAACATACTTCACCTCAATCTGTCCTGTAGTTTGTGGGTAGACCTGCCTACAGATAAATGCACACACACAGTATCTCACTCTTGAGTAATAAGAACAAGAATAACAAGTTATAAAATTGAGAGAATCAACTCAACATGTTAATGTTTCAAAATCGTCACTGAATAAAACTATGATTGTATGCAAACTTCATGATTCCATGGAAATAGACATGTAAAATCCTGAAGGCATAATTTTATTTTCAGCTATCTTCTTCCACAAAGACCTTTGACAAGCCTGGCAGGGTGCTCTGTCACTGCCACATGTGTTACCTCTGCTCACTCCTGTCTGTGACTAGAGAGGCAAAGAACTTTATTTAAAAACACATTTGACCCGTGGCACTCATTCTTGCCTGAGTTTGCTTTACTTTGCAGGGCTAAACTATTCAGCCTCTAAAATGCGGTGTGCAGATGCTAATGTTATACAGGCAAAATATGTAGCAAAACTCCTGCTCTTGTGTGCAAGGATTTGCATTTCTTTGAAAACTTTGCATGATAAATCACCTTTTTCCAGCCAAAGCTCATTAGGCAGCATACAACAGGTACTAAGCATGAAATATTTAGCAGAAGACAAAGTGTTTCATCTGCTCCTGTGGACCTAGCTATTACCCAGGCCTTCCCAGAACATCTGCTAAAAACAGACCACCTTTTGATCTTCATTAATATGGTTTGGTTAAATATTTCAAATATGATTTCAGATGTTTGATTAACATCATTCAGAATTATTCAGTAAAACAGGGATTGTGAGCATGTTAAAGAGCTAATGATGAAATAATGATTATCCTCTGCATTTTATGACGCTCAAAAATTAAGTTGATTTGAGGTTTGATCAGTAACATATGCCATAGCAACTGGACACTAGGAAACTTCAGCATAAATCCCCTGTGTTGCATTCAAATAGGCTCTCATGAGCCTTGGGTATTAATATTCGCATTGGGTGTATTTTAAAGCACATTTCAGTGCACAACGTGCTCAACATAGTAATTTCCAAGCTTATCCAATCAATTCTGCAAGCTCTACGGCCCCATATCAGCTCCGTAGCACCTTCAGAACACTTATAAATAATGAAAAACAGTGGTTTTAAAGAAAGAAGTGCTTAAGGAAAAAAATGTTGATTAGAAAAGTGCCTTTTATCCATGGGTTTAAATCTTTCACATTCGGAAGATGCGAAGGACTCCAGGCAAAGCGCAACGAATAAGTATTCCTATCTGACCAGGAAAAAAGTAGTATTAATTTTTTAGATAAAATGTGCTGACAGCACAGAACGAGCAGGTGCTATTTGGATAGGTGCGGCAGATGAGATGAGAACCTTCACTTTCATCTTGTGTACTAGCTGTCCTTGAAAACTTGTGTGAACTTTGGGACTGCAGCGTGAGCTTCAGTCCCGTTGTCTCTCACAGAGTGTGTCCAGCACTGGGTCAACGTCCTCATGTATTTGCAACAGGACCATATAGTTTAACAGGAGCACAGCCCTGTGCTGAAAGCTTTTAACTAACAATGTGTGGAAATGCATGTGTCCTACTGCTTTATGCAGCTGTGATGCAGAGCAGGGTGAAAGGAGGAGAGAAGAGGGAAAATACAGTTTTATGCCCATCTATAAATTAGGAGCAGTAAGTTGATGAGCAGTGAAGGAGAGTCATGTCTGAGGCACCCGACGACACAAAGGAGGGACAAGAGCAGATAATACATTACACACTGCCTCATGATGCTGATGACACTTCGCCTGTTAGGCCTCTACAGCACACACACTGCAGTCACACAGCTGGATCCGCGTCCTCGCTTCTCTCCTCTGGTGAGGATTTGCATTCTGCTCCTGGCCGGTCGACCGACAAATTGGTCAGGCAGCGGCAGGAGGCTAGGGCAGATGAGTGGCTCACACCACACCCACCTACAGTACACAGGCACAGGGAGCACACACACAAGCTTAGACTGTGGCCTGAGCTGGACCTGGCTCCCCGGGGCGCAGAGGTGAGCTGGGCACTGCCCCCCCCTCAAAGTACGCCTTAGGCCAACTGCCCAAGGCTATAGTTCACAAATCAGCCCCCGTTTTCCCAATCAAAGACACCAACTGGGGAAAGTGTCCGAAAGTGCTGCTTAATGTCCTGAATAATTGAGCAGCTCAGTATGGTCACACAGATGGACATATCCTCTGGAAATGCCAGGAGACCGGTACAACCTTCATCTTGACCACAGCTATTTCAGAAGGACTTTTGAAAAGCCTAATTCCCCCTTTAATCAACTGATAAAATGAGTGGCATAGAAATGAGCAGGAAATGAGCAAATTGAAAGAATTTCAAGCACACTGTAATAGTTGGAAATCAAAGTGGTTTCTTCTTTACATGATTAATGATGGACGGCACTTTAGAAGCCCTATTAACAAACTCAAGTTAAACAAGACTGACATCAAAAGACTAATGTTGAAACTATTAGCAATACACCCTTCACTTAAGTTCAAGCAGACATTAGCTAATCACTTTAAATCAATAAGAGATTAAAAGATTGGTCAAAACTCTTTATCTAATGGTAAAACATTTTTCTGTTCATTAGTGGCTTTAATTGTTGACTGGTGTAGTGTGCCCTGAACCCATTACTCAGATGTCTTCAACACGGTACACTGCATACAAAGAGAAATTTCCAGGGTTTGCTTTCATAAAATAATAATAATTATGCATCACTTTTATTTCCCGCTCTATGGACACTCTGAGGTTTCACATGGAATTATTCATTCACGTCAAACAAAGAGTGAGGATAAAAAGGTCAAGGATACAAAATAGTTTTGAAAGAGAAGTGTCCCTTCACAGTACCAACCAGTCCCTATTCTGCTGAGCTTCTGAAATCTGACAGTATCAGGCTTTCACATGCAGGTGGAACATATAAATACAGTACAGTATCAAGCATGACACACCAGTTGCTGTTTAGAAACAACTTGACTTGAGATGCTTGAGACAGTTGAGCACGTTTGAAGACTCTTATAGATGAGTTTCTTTTGTTCAAAATTAGAAAAATAACTCCTCCATCCACACAAAAGAATAATATTTCAAAATGCTGACAAATGACTTCTTATCCCAATGACTGAGACAGTTAAGAAGTGAGTTCACAAGTTGGTGTGACAGACCGGTCCCAGATGTGTGTGTTTAGATGCAGTAGCAGCACAGTGGTTTTCTCACTTCCCCTGTGTTTGTTGCCACGCTGGCCTCTGTGGCTCGTCTTAATGAGGCTGGACGCGTGGCTGCCTCAGCACCTGCCGTGGGTGGCCATAGGGTTAATCCCGATGGTTTCCTGTGCCGCTCCGCCTCATGCCTGTCTCTGTGCTCTGCCGCTGGGCTGCTGACGGCAGCAGGCTGCGTGGGGGGCTGGGGAGGGAGGGGAGGCGACAGGAGGAGCTGCTACCCCAGGGTTCCCCCCTCCAGCAGAGCAGAATGAGTTGTACCAGACGCCACTGGATACTGACAAGACAACGCTTTCAGAAATTTCCAAATGAAGATTGATCGCCCACACCCCTTCACCTTTCTTTGTGTACGAGCAGATGCATGCAGCAGGTAGGAGAGAGAGCAGGTTCCACGGTGACACAGTAACAAAGCGAGACATATGTTTCCATGCATTTACACAACAACACTAGGAAATATGCACCAATACAAGCTGGAAGTCACAAACAGAGGTCCCATCTCTGTGTCATGCTCCAGCTCTTTGATGATACAGTCAAGTGTCCTCTGCTCCTGTGTCAGGCCCAAGTACACTCCATTACTTCTCTTGTCAAGTGGAGAACGATTGCTGCTAAACAACACACAACTGTCAAGGCCTTTATGAAAACAGTCTTCTTATCGTTTACTGGGAAACAAAAGTTTGACAATTAGACACATGACCAATTCCTGTTGAGAGGACTAAGAAGAAAAGATCACAGGGAAAATCCTTTATTCCTGTAAGAACATAGCAATCCTGTTGAGAAGAGTTGGGAAAAAAGGTACAACTGTAATCATCTGTTCTAATTGAATACTGCAACTTAATTAAATCCATGCACACTTTTTGAGAAGGTATGGAGTCTCTTGTTTTTGTCCATTAGAATGAATATATGCAAGCAATGTTGCAGAATAGCTTGCAGAATAAGAATGTAAAAAGCTCATGACTTGGACCTGTTTCACATTCATATTCTCCCATCATCACCTGGCTGCGCGGAGATGCTTACAGTGCAGACATTGTTACGACACCAGCGTTTTACGGAAAGGTCAGCTCTGTCGTAGGCCATCTCGTTTCAATAGGGGTCCGCTGCTCTGTTATGATCCGCCCATTACCATAAGCTGATTCACAAATTGTCGCAGTAAGGCTTGATGGGATGGGTGCAGCGAGGTGTTGGATCAGAGGGGTGCCAGATAAAAGGAAAAGTGGGAGAGCAGTTGGTTTGGTACACTGTGATACCAAGATATGATGATTGGTCATGGTCATGTCTTCAAACTATGAATTGTCTTTGCACTAAGGAGTTTCCTGTTTCAATATACATGATAAATCCAGTTTCAACATATGGTACTTACAAAGAAAGATTTTACAAATTAGAGTGAAGCATTCATACGTATGGAAGCCCGTTTCCGCCATGTAAAAAAAAAAAAAAAAAGTCAAAATTACGACTTTTAAAAGTCAAAATTTCGACTTTAAAAGTCAAAATTTTGAGTTTTAAAGTCGTAATTTTGAGTTTAAAACTCAAAATTTTGACTTTCTGTATGCTTTTATTTTTTTTACATGGCGGAAACGGGCTTCCATACATACGTCTTGCTTTTAAAAAAAAAAACAGTATTCTTTACAGTACTCATGGGATTATGAAGCATTGTGAAGCATTGAAGCTTTTCTTGCACTTGTCTCACTAGTGTTTCGAAGCATCAATACCGTATCAGTCAGGTCAGTGTTTCATTCAAGTAGATTACACCCTCTAAAGAACACTGTTCAAAAAGAAAGATAGAAGATAAGTGGCATACACTTTTTTAACAATGTGTATAAAATGCTTCAATATACATTTCGTGCCTTTTTTATGTTTCACATGTTTGCATCAACACGTTTGTGCCAATTAGGATTTATTACATATGCGTTCCCAACACAGCTCTGTCGAAAAAGCAAAGAAATGCATGCCATGCCCAGACACTTCAGAAGAATTTCTGTTGCACTTATGAACTGTGATGAAAAATAATAATAATAATAATGCAACAATCCTAAATCTAGACGATAACACTGAAGGCTCCTGTTTCATTTGCCCTACAGTAATATTGGTTTTCACATTTTGAATCTAGAATTATACTGTAACCAGGAATTAAATATTTGTGTCCATAATTACATACATCCATGTTCTTAAGCAGAAGGGTCTGGAATCTGGCAGATTGGCTTTCAGGAATCTGATGGCAAATTCAGACCAAAAGCTTCAAAACGCTTTTGGCGCGCGTCAACTGATGCCGGGTTATTTTTGTGCCATTTTGGTACTTAAAGCTTGACGCGAGTGACGCGAGTGACGCGCCTGACGCCGGTGGGAGGAGCTTCTCTGTTGCCGGTAGTCAAGACAACGGTGGATTTTCCAGAGAGCAGTGAGCCTTTATTTGTTATAAAAAGCCAAAGAACTTTGTCGTAGGGTTTCTACAAAACGTGTTCTGGGTTCACCACAGACTTGAGAGGCTGCAGTGTTTTCTGAGTTTCACCATTTACTCCAGGAGCGGCGTACGGACGAGTTTCGCTTTCAGCGGTACTTCTGCAAGACACTTGCACAGTTTGAGTACTTGCTCACCTGCATCGGAGCTTGCATCGCCCGTCTCACATCGCCATGCCTGGAACTCGCATTGCCCGCCTGGAAACTACAGGCACTCAATTCCTGCGGAGGAGCGCCTGTCTATCAGTACGCTGTCCAGCAGTCTGCTGTGTCTGAGCCAGACTCATCGTCAGCTTGTTCTTATATTAAATAAATTACTTTTACTTCACAGCATGTGTTCGCTGATTTTGTTACTCACATATTAAGAACGTTATTACTCATACAAATAATATTGCTAATAACAATAATGACCCGCAGCTGCTGCTGCTGGTTCTCGTCTCCTGATTGGTTGAAGCCCGGCGTCAAGCTCCAAAAGCTCAACTTTCTCAACTTCGGCGTCAAGGGATTTTTTGACGCCGAAAGACACGCGAGCGTTATGCGCGTAATGATGGCGATTCTAGTTCGAAGTTTCATTTACTACTTTGTACAGTTTCTACCTGTAGTCCTTTACAAAACAATAATATTAGCTGCCCAATCAAATGAGACAAAACGCAACTTTTGAAATAGGCAGCGGGGGGGAGAGATCCAGACTCATGTATTTGAAAATAATGATCACAAACAGATGTGGTTCTGGCTGGAAAATGAAATACCGGTAAACACAAGTACACATTATATTTGTGGTGATACAAGCCCCTTTTACTTTTTTCACCAATTTCTTAAACCAATAAAACAAGTGCTCTAAAATTACAGGTGAAACTTGGGAAAATCATAAAATAGTTATTTTCTTTCAGTCAATATACTTAAAAGCGAAGTCATATATTACAAGCCTGATGATTATTATAACTCTCTTCAAAACATTCAACATTTTACAGATTTTTTGCTGGGAACCAATTATCAACATTAGAACAAATAAAGGCTTGATCTCTCAGTGTAATGAGTCTGCCATAGTTCCACATTGTGCCATAGTTTTGCACAATCTGAGTGATTCCATCTATGCCAAAAGTGACAAGTACATTTCTCCATTGTCAGATGAATAAAGTTTTTCTTATCATATTGTAAGTTGTACAACAGAAGTCAATGTTTTTTTTTTGAGTCATATTCTAGTTTAGACTTTAATTTTGAATAGGTCTTTTCTACATTCAGCAGTATGTCATAAATTAGAGAAGCAGTTCCATTCTGTATTAGGGTAAAATAGAATAAATAATACTGCTCTGGAATGAGTTTCAAAGCGACCCTAAACCAATACATCAATAGAACCTTTGCTTTTGCACCTGCCTCTGACTCCTCATTTCCTCTTCGCTTACGGACAGCGCCGCTAAATTGGCAGCACTCCAACACACGCCAAAAATTACGCACAGAGAAGCGGAAAAACGGGCCTAACCTCCTAACTCTCGCCTTAAAGCAGCCTCTTACAAAGGTAGACACCGCTAGGATGACTTGAGGAGCCTGTCAGCGAGCTCGCGATCGAGCTGCCGAGTGGCGGAAGGAAAAGTCAAATAAATCTGACGGATGCGCCCCTCCGTCAGCGGGCCAAAATGCCAGACGCGGCGTACATCATCATGGGCTCACTGTCCATCCTGTCCGCTCTGACACGGCCCCAGCAGCTGTCTGCGCTTTACGACTTTTCGCCAATCATCTCATCTACAGGCGCCGCTTGCCTGGGATTGATGTTTATTCAGAATTGCGAGACATATTTCAGTTACGGGCAAAAGAGACACTCAAACATTAGTCAAGCGGCACATAACACAGATATAGTGCTATTTAAAGGGAGACGAGAAGACCGCGTTCATTTGTGAAGAGAAAGTTTTGGAAGGGTCAAGTGTTGTGTGGCTTTGGGTTTTGCATGGTCCAACAATTGTAAAGGAAAACCATGCATTATTCTGGGTCAATGAACTAAATGATGAGACGATTGACTTTTGACTGAGAGGATTTTCATGTTTTAAAATTTGAAAAAATATTGGATGTAACATGTATGAATGGTAAAATAATGCTTTCTTCTCCAAGCAGAGTGAGAAGTTGAATTTCCAAATTACTGGCTGCAAAAACAGGCATGCGATTGTTAAAAACTTAATTTAACTTGAGGTATTAAATTAGTATATGGACAATACTTTTAAAAGGCAGAAAACTGCTCAGACAGTGATGACATACGTAGTTGTACAATGACATCATACGATTACAGAACTTCCACATATTATTGTGGATGAATCTAAAATTAACTCCAAGTCTGTGATACAATATTTGGAACAATGTTGTAAACACGGACCAAATGAACAAGTAATTCTTCTCTTTAAAAGGATACATTATTTGGTAATGTATATGAAACTATATTCCTTATTTTACATATTGTTCACTGTATGGATCCTTGTTAACCTGAAGCAACTTAATAATAGGAACATGTTCATGTCAACATTATTGTGGATGGTTCTCTCTTTTTCACTCAGAAAAACAACAGATCTAATGATGAGAGGCAAACAGTTTATTCCAGTGAAAACTTTTGATATAACCAAACTGTTATAAGAGTAAGGAAGACGGAAGATGGAAAGATTGGTACCCAAGCTTTAAACATGCAAGAATTTTTCCATTCCAAACATTGGGTAAGCTTATGCCATAGGTTCACATAAAAGGATAATGTACATACTTTTAAGAATGATTAATTTCAATCAATCTGCTGTCTTTGTCAGTGAATACGTTTTTTTGGATTTTTTGTAACTTTGACCAAAACAAAGCTCATGTGATGCCCCTGGAGAACATATCATGAAGATGACTTGTAACATTGGGTTTGAAATAAACAATACTTGTAAACACATTTGCATTCCCTTCTGCTGTCATGATAGAATTATCTGAGTTACAATTTCAACAAGCGATTAGTTGAGATTAATCGATTAACTTGAGACAGCTCGAGTTGAAATAATCCTGTATATGTGGGCTGGACAATACATGTGCGATTGGAGGTTAATTTTGCAAAGGGGAAAGCTCAGAGCAATTACATTGTTAGATGGCTCCCTCTGAATGCCCTGGGGGAACCTCTGAAATGTCACCCCGGAGGAGACGCACCGGTTTGGGATGCACACACCCACCACGCGATGCTGCCATGAAAAACAAGCTAATCAGCAGCAAGGCTAAATGCTAACAACAATGGAGTCCTATTAGTGTCCATCACCAGAGAGCGTATGGGGAAAATTATGGCAATAATCACTGTCGCTTTCCTCTTTCCTTCACATACACAAAGCAAACAGGGCAAGAGCGGGGAGAAAAACACAGGCTGTCAGGACTTTGGAAAGGTTCAGATTTGAATGTAAACAGGCTCGATTTAGGGGCTCAATCTGAATTTCCAATAGTGGATGAGTGGGAGTGAAATGCTGTCTATCAGTGGCTGTCATGTTGCTAGTTGCCTAGAGAATACTGTTGCCTATGGGATCACCCAGAATAAATGACTCCACAAACTGTATTGATGAAATATTATTGTGTATTGCTAATATTACATATTGTGAAATTTATAGGCTGTTACATTCTGAAAATAAATCCTGGTATTTTATTTTTTCATTTTCATTTTTTGAGGATACCTTTAGTCTCCACCAAAGCAGATATAAAAGAAATACAGTTCACAAGATACTTTTCAGAATTTCAGTTTCTATGCACGTTTACTCACAGCATACAATAAAGATTGAGGCCCCGTCTACACGTAGCAGGGTATTTGCTAAACCGCAGATATTTGTATTTGTTTGCACCTGTCATCCACATGACAACGCATCATATACGAATATATATAAAAAAACTCCGGGCTAAGTGAAGATTTGTTGTTTATGCATTTGCGAGTAGACAGCGATAGCCAGAGCTTTGCGTTTTTTGCACGTCACAATATGTGCCAAAACAACAAAAAACAAAACGTGCAACCTCTGATCACTGAAGAAGGATCTTACTGCCTTAAAAACTGTTCGCTGCTGCGCAAACATCCTCACTACACATCAGAGAGCAGCAAAGTGATCACGGGGACTCACGCTCCAAAACAACCAAAAGAGGAGCTAAACCAGTATTAAACCAGGGCTGAGAACGGGGGCCAGTGCTTGCAAACATGTCTTCACCATAGATTGTAATCTTCACCCTGAGTTTCTACTATGCCTGTAAAAGTGCCGCTACAGAAGTAAGAATCGAAGCTCCGCCAACTTCTGTGTTTTTCCCCAACGCAAGACGTCAGAGGACGCACATGTTTGAAATGTTATGAATGTGATTGAAAACGCAGATATTCGGTCATGTGAGAATGCAAATTATGTTATAAAAGGAGGGAGGGAAATATTCGGTATTAAAATTGACATGGCCTGAATTGACATGGCCTGAAAGTTTAGTACTTTAAGTTGCAGTTTTTTTCAAAGTCCCTTAAAAGTGGCATGTTTTTTAAATTGAAAAAAGAAATCTTATGGCAGTGTGTGTGTTTTGTTTTGTTTGTTTATGTTGCCCACAATATAGAGGCTTGTGTAGTGTTAAAGTTTTGTCTTTAGCATGAAGGCACAAAGTGTTAAAGCTGGAAAAAAGGTTTGTATGCCAAAGAAAATCAGTACAGTAACTGCAATAGGGGGATGAAATATGAACCTATACAATAGTTCAAAGAAAATATATATTTGTCTATTGATAAATCTGTAAATAAGTTGTCATTGTTCATTGTACAATCTGACAGCAGCAGTTGACAAGATCTGCAGAACCTTTCCTTCACACAGCGAGGGTGGATCAGTCGGTCACTGAAACTGACAGACACAGTGTCCAGTAGGGGGTGACAGTCATGGTTCAAGGAGGCTGGTTTATCTAGGACCCTCCTGCTTCACTGTATTCAGCCAAGGACAGAGCTGGACTTCCTGATGACTTCCTCCAGCTTCTTTCTGTCCATCTCTGTGATGCTGCTGCTCTTGCAGACCACCCTGTTTGGGATGGCTATTCAACTAGGTAAATGTACAAATGTAGGTTTGAACAGCTCTTTGATGGTTATTGGAAAACCAAAGAATCAATTGTTGAGCTATTTCCCATGTGCACAAGTCTCACTTTTAATAGCAGTGTGCATGTCTTTAATAAACTAACTGTTTTTACTTTGTTTTGTTGCATGTTGGGGGGTGGTCACTGCAGTTAGCCTGTATTCATGTCATTTAGTGGATCAGTGACAAAATAACTCCTTGCTGCCTTCATCATTGGCGTGTTGCTTTTCGAATACACAGGATTGCACCCCCCATATGCTCTACTGCTGCGATCTGGGCATGCCTGTAATTACTGCTCCATCTTCATCTACTCAAATCAGGCGCGATCCAAATCTTTTACTGTATTTCCCTCAAGGCTCCAACCAGGCTACGAGCTAGCTTCGTACCTCCTAGGAAGACACAGCCGCAGACAGGCAATGCTTTTTTTTAATCAGCCTCCGACTCAAGCTGTTCCAGTGCTGAGGCAGAAAGGACGCTCAAGCTGTGCCGCACGCTTTGAGAAGGTGAAAGGTTTCCCGAAAAAAAGTTTGCCCCAAAATATAAACATGTATTAATTCAAACAAATCGCTGTTTGACTCCGGGAGCGTTCTGGAAATACAGCGTTGTTTGGCTTTTTTGTATGTTGTTCACATTTTTTGAGTTATTATCAATCCCAACCACTTTTTAAATAAAGAGTTAACAGCATAACCAAGACTCAGTCAATCCTATTAAAATAAACATGAGAGCTGTAATGTTAACTTAGAAGATTTGTAAAAACTCGACCATTTCAATCAAACATCAACTTAAAGCTGCACTAACTGACTTTGTGACATTTTCGAATGTGAGCACTGGCCTCTCTCTCTGCTTGCCCTCCCTGCACAGAGCTTTCACCCCCCACTACCCCCTCCCCCTCAGCCTGTGCTCATGTGCTAATTGTTTACGGAGCTCACGTCTCACAATATGGATCGCACATTTGAACGTGGATGGCGTGACCATAGAATGATAGAACCGGGAAGCGCGGAGGAACAAGACTTTATTTTGGCTGTTTTGCTGTGTAAGCAGAAACCGGTAACGAAGACACGGAAGCAGCCTTAAATGGTGCCATCTTGCCATTCATCCATTCTACTTATCAAGAGCATCACATACAACCATTAGTTTTGCCTATTCTGTGCAATTCACTATACCCTAAACACGTTTGTACGTCAATGAATAAACTTAATTATAATTGCTAGGTGAAGAAATATGCAATGCACGTAACAGCCAAAGACTCCTTTATGAAACAGTTTAAGATAAACATGGAGGAGACCGTCTGCCACTGAAGAACTTACATATAATAAACACATGCCCCCAATATATATGCCAGTCTGAATTAGTTAGAAAATGCATGATGTTGAACCACCACTGTAAGAAACTCATTTGCACTTCAGAGCTGGACTGGGCGATCTCTGCAAGCCTTTGCTTATTTGCCCAATGCTGCTGCCGCTTCCCCCTTGCCCTTTCGCATTTAACCACTACCAAACTCCAACGGCAGGAGTCCAAAGGCATTAGAATTTATAAACAGTTTTTAAGAGAGAGGCGTAAGCAAAAGCACAAACACCATCAATATTTCACCACGCCTAACCGCCAGCCTCTCATGTGCGCTTAGCATCCTCATCCGCAAATAAACTGCTCTTTAGCATCCACCCAGTTAGTTAATTGTGACTGACTCTAGTGGGATGTAAAAGCTCTCCCCCTTCCTCCATTTTCGCTTTTATGAAGGCAAACAACTCCGCTGAGGTTTTCACACGCTATGTACAAATACTTTCAAACAAGCCTATTTGTTTAATCTTCGCAGTATCGGATTGCATCCAATGAACATGTCAGTCCGAAGGCTTCTACTGTCAAAATAATTACTCTCTCAACTCAATACAAAGCCTGAGTGAATTGTAGAAACTGTCTGTTGGCTTCGTAACTTGTTTTGATTGTGCTGGAAAACTGAAAGCAAGACCTTCAAAGAGAGAAAGAGGATTTTATGTATTTGTAGACTAAACATTGTTTCTCATACATCTCCACTAAGCATCTATGCACCGTCACAGCCACTTTTTACTTTATGGTTATTTTTGGAGTCTTCACTTTTTATGACAAGAATAATGGGGTTATTTTCTTTGTTCAATAAATAAGAGCAGTCAGGACCGATTTTGAGTTTTTCCTTCTGAAAAGATTCAATTAAATTCTATTTGATTTATTTTTGTATAACCCTAAATCACAACGGTAGTTATCTCTGAGGAAAGTGAGGAAACAAAGTTGTCAATTCGCCAAAAACGATCAAAGAATCATCCAGTTCAAACAGAGGCAATGCAAAAAATTAGATTGGAATGCTTTTATGTACACTAACAAGCACATTTGTAGATATGTTATAACTTTTTCTAATTCTAAATATACAAAAATACTCCTGATGTTTTTCCATGCTTTATATAAATCTTAATGCTGTCAGTAAACACAACGGTGTTAACGCAAACCCATTTTAACGGCGTACATTTTTTTTTATTGCGCAATTTTGTTTTCATGAGTGAAAACTATGTAACTGCACGTCAAAAATACACATGGGTTACATTTTGGGATGACAAGCGCCTGGCCTCGCGGGGCATCAGTGTGTTTGTGCTTGCTCCAGGTTTCTACCACAGGCACGTACCGGTATCTGAAATTACTGCCAACAAAAGTTTACATTGTTTGTATTTGTCCTCACATTTAGCACCAGCAAGAGCAAAAACTGTACACTGTTCCTTTCAGAAAGATTGGGTAAGTGTTTTACAAGATTCATTTTTTCCACTGTAAATATATGATTTCTATATACAGTTGGCCTACAGTGGATCATTTCAGGCAGTAAATTATCTATTGAGACAAAATATTTTTTTTTAGTCATCTAGCTATTTTTAAAGCTTACTGTTGATCTTCTGAAATGCCTAAATATTTTTCCACTTTAACACCATACCATGTCGTTATTCACAATCTCCTTTTGCCCACTCCTTCAAAAAATACTGCAGTCCAATTATCATGGCGCTTTATTGCAAAAAGGGCGTGAGATTGTGTCTAAGGTCAAAAAGCACATTTACTCTCGAGAGCCAAATAAATGAGACATGCAGCTAGATAAAAACCCAGAGGTCTAATTAGGTACACAAATTCAAAGGACATAATGCATGAGGAGGCGGAGGGAACTGCTAGGTCGACGCAGTGCAAACCAGAAACTGTCCTGCTGATTTGGGCCTATTGAGCGGAGCTGCGTTGGTGAGAGCGAGGCCCCACCGTCCCGCTTTGAGCTTTTGAAGTTGGCGTGGCTGCTGTAGCCTACCGCAGCACAGTCTGGACTGCATACAGTAACCAGACGAGACCAACTGGTGCAAATAACACAGAGATGACAAAGAATAATGGAGAGAATGGGAAACCCTGTCTTGTACCTCTGAGGGACACCGCGTTTGTTTTCATATTAACCTAACGAAATGGTAAATAGGCAACTCTCCAGTCACAAGAGCAAGCCCTTCCCGCTGCTATTGCGCCTATGTATTTTTATGCGGATGCTGTGATTGCCGCGCTAATCAAAGGCAGATGTGCATCCCCCGCGGAGGTATACCACTTTACATCTCTTAACACAGCGCAGGTGGTGGTGCGAAAGAAAAAAAATAAAGAGGCATAAAATGTGTCCTGTTTTCCCGTGCGACGCTCCGGTCCGCTCTCAGGTGGATGGCTCATTAAAACGTGGATACAGCAGGTGCTTGGTCACACGCTGGAGGAGAGGTGCTTGAGCTGGCAGAAATCATACAGTGGAGCCGAACACTGTATGCAGTAGGCAAATACGCATCCTCTAGTAACCATAAACTGGATATGGGGATGCCAACGCGCTCCAAGGGGAGATAGCCTGTGTGCTCCAGTGTAGTTGCTTGGATATTTGTGTTCATGTTGATGATTATGAAATGTGTTGTACAGGTTTGACTAAAATACCTGCATAGTCAAGTCATGTGCTGCCCAAACAATGATATAAAAAGGGATATAAAGCACACAAAAAAAACATCATTCAACAAAAATAAAATATACAAATGATAAACAAAGATACAGATGTTTTTGTTTGTGCTTATTGAGCCAAAAGTGTATAAAATGGCTACACAGATATAATTGTTGTATTGAACATTTGATGAACTAAAACTGACATTTGGCCAGGTACACATTGTTTCATAGTAAGTGGAGTGAAGTATGCGTATACTTGCGGATTTACAGTACAACTAACTTTTGTACACACAGGTAGAAAGTTTGAGTTGAGGCTCATGCAGAGTCTCTTCACAGCACAGATGTCAGCTTTCTTTGCCACATTATGGTAATGCAATAAGCCCTGTTGAAAGCAGAGTTGCAAACCTGGAAAAATCCCCTCCCTCTCAGTCCAAATGTAAATGCACTCGTCTGACTCCATAGGGGGCCCAAGTGTGCCATACCAACCAGATAATAGCATATGTGTTTGCAGGGGATGCTATTTTTATGCCAAGATGTTCTGTCCTTTTCCTTCTGCACATTTCTTTTTGAAATTTCCTTTGCCTGTCCGCCTCCTATCCCATCCTGCCCGCCCGATTCAATTAATATTCAGCCAAAGTAAGTATGGAGTACAAAAATCAATTTATCATGCCTCAAAATCAAGTGTGCTGGTCCTTTGTGCTGGTTAACAGTAGTTTACATCCACTGGTTATATTGTTAAAGATTAAAAGATGCTGGGTTTGCAATTACATTGCTCCTGAGTGAATACCTCTTGAGATATAAAAAAAATATTACATTAAAACATCAAAGTGTGTTCTGCATATAGACTAAATTGAAGCCACTTTTGGGATAAAATTTAGAGCATAGACTATGAATTATAAGATAAAGAAGTTTGCATATTATAATTGGTGGTTCAATGTTTTGATCTTCATTTCACCTAAACAGAAAGTTAAGATTTGAAATCTAAGTGTAAAAGTAATCAAAAAATGGACATGTATTTTTTGTCTGTTATAGTTATTTAGGCAGCATGGGGAGAGCTCATGCCTCATGCAAGAAGGTTGCAGGTTTGAAACCACCATCAATAAAATGCACTTCCAGAAAATCTAGTCTGGCAGAGACCAACATTTGAGATGGGGCCCCCGGATGCTGCACTGTAACCACTTCTCTTCACAGGTTGCCCTAAGGGAGGGTCAAATGCAGAGAATAAAATTCCCTATGGGGACAATGAAAGCATGCCTTAACCTAGGGCTACATCTACGTGAAAAACTAAACCTCAAAAGCAATCATTATAAATTTTTGCCATCATTGTAGTAGCATCAGCAGCAGCAACAACCAGACCTCCGCTGAGACCCTACCCTAATATAAACTCCTCACTCACGTAGCCTACATCTCTCTGTGGTTGAGACCCCGCGTGCCAAGCCTTTTGTCTGTGCAGTTTCACTCCCAGGAAGCCGGGATGTTGCCTTTGCCCTGTCGAGGCACTGACACCCAGGCGCTTCCCCTCCGAGTGTGTGTGTGTACGGAGGGGGACCGCTTGTTATTCCCTGGTTGGTTGGAGCTCACTTCACAGGCCCTGTATCACTGCCTGTTTACAGCTCAGGGGGCTTGTTGCCTCTCGACTACAAGCAAAGCTGATGAATAAATAACAGCAGACTCACTTGCTTCTTGGCTGGCCTTGATGTGCATCTGTGCGTGTGTATGTGAGCAAGTACACAGGTGTTTGTGACCATACACCTGTGGGTCTCAGTGGACCTGGCAGCCTACTCATCCCACTCTCAGTTTTGGCAGGGATCCGTCAAGAGAGGGAATGCAATATCCGAAAGAAACCAGGGGACAAACACCGATATGGAGGGAAAACAAGGGCTTTATCTTGGACTTCAATGGGAATATGCAGGGGGCAGGTGTGTGCGTGTGTCTGCCTGTGAGTTTTGAGTGTGAAAGAGAGGGGTGAAAAAGAGCAACAGGAGATGGGAGGAAAGAGATGTGAAAAGGAGAATGGATTAAACCGGCTATTCTCCACAGAGTAGCAGTGTTAGCATGAGTCAAATTGTGTGTATTTACTCAAGACGTTCACATAAATACAATAAAATGAAAAGAGTAAAAAGCTTGGCTATGTCAGGATAGTTGCAGCTGAACAACTTGGTCCCTAATCTGCTGTTCAGGAAGAAGGAAGTTTGAAGATTGAAGAGTGTCTGCAGCATCTTGAATTTTCTGAATGTGGTCGCCAGATGAAATAACATTCATATGGAAATGCAACTTTATGACTTATTGTGGAGTGTAAGCTTAATTAATTTTGTTAAAACTTATTTTACAATGTTTCTTATTTAAATGAAGGACAAAACATTGATTGAATACTTCAATCAATATTTCATTTCTTGAAATGTTGATCATTAAAGCTAATGAATGATCCATCCATCTATTTTCTTCCCTTTAAACCATTTCTGGGTTGGGGGGGGTGGCAGTCAGAGCTGCACCCAGTCCACAGGAGCCTTGATTATTCAGCAGGTGCTTCAGGCAAAAAGGGATTAAGTGTCTTGCCCAAGGACACAACAACAGCAGATATCAGTGGGAGTCTTTAAGTAGGTCTTGTGAGGGCTTGAACCCACAACCTTCAGGCTCTAAGGCCAATGCTCTACCAACTGAGCCACTGTCGCCCCGCTAATGAATGAAGAATGAAATTTGGAATATCACATACAATGTTTTAAGCAAAATAGCTTCTTAAAATTCATCATCAATATATGCATTCAATACTAGATAAACTTTGCAGGAAATACCATAGTATTGTAATTTAAAAATTGTTTTCACAATCATTCAGATACAAATGTTGAATTGTCATTTGCTGAAGCTAAAAACGCAGTGAAATAACTATGAATGTGAGATCATAAATGTAAAATGTAAGGTGTATATGCACAAGATATTCATACAAATCTTGCTTTAAACATACTTATAAGAACTATATTGAAATTTGAAAAATTAAGTTCATCCGGTTTCTGAGAATAGAACTTAGAACTGGCTGAAGCATGCACTTATTTAAACTGGCTGTGCTTATTGTTTCTTCTTCAAAGCCAACAAGAAAGAACGATTGCCCCGCTGACAAATAACAGCCTTGTTCCAACTAAAGTGATTTTCGCAATAGCCATAAAAGAGCCTCCTGTTGGAGCTATAACGCCACATTCATCTGTCTCTGGCGACCGCTTGTGAAAACGTGCCCGAGAAAGGCGGGGGGAGCGGTTTTATTTACACGGCATTATGTTACATCAAGTGCATGTGCTCAATTAGGAAAGCCGCCACAATGGTTTTAAGTCTCTAATGCAGCACGCTGAAAAGGACCATGACTTGCTAATATGGTGTAATTCCTTTTGTATCCGTCTGAGGGGCGGGGGGGTGGCAAAATCCGTATCATCGGTAAAAACAATGCATCAATTAAGCAATTAGCGGGGAACAAACTGGGCAGCTTTCCAAACCCTCCCAACAAGGCACTGTGCCAAAGGGGGCCTGCTATGTTCATTACTCCCACATCACAGAGAGAGGAATACGAAGAGGAAAACAGCCACAGCCAGAGCAAACCAAAGCTTTCATCCATTTTTTTTCTCCCTTTTTTATGTTTCGCCAGATGTGCTTTTTATCGGGGCCACATGGTCGGTCAAGGCTGGCGAGAAGGTGCGCACGCGTTACACGGTGCCATGCCATGTGCTCTTGGCAAGGGCTGGTGGGTGCAGTGGAGCCGGGGAGAGGTAGCGTATAGAGGGGGGGCAGTGATCGGCCTCTTCGCTGCCATCTGATTAATTAAGACTTGAAAGCGGCCCGGTGGCAGCAGGGTTTTAATTGCGGTAATTGGGGTTAATAAGGTGCCATTACACGCGCTGATCACAAGTATTGTTTCATCCGGACGGGCAAATTGAGCGGGGTTAAACACTGACGAGTTGAACCGGATGGCAGGCAGCAGCAGGGGGAGTAAGAAGGAGAGGGGGGGGGTGTCTTGGCACGCGTACATGATGTTAACACCCGGTAGACCCCGTCGGGAACAGCGCAAGGCCGATGGAAAGCGAACACGCACTTGTCACGATTTGATTATTGTTTTTGTCACCACCGTATGTGGACTTTAATTAAATGTGGCAGTTTTCTTGATTTTGTTGAATATGTCTGTCAAAAAAATGAAGGTGGTAAATGAGTCGTCTAGGTAATGCTATAGAAACAAACACAAAGAGTTGTGTTGAGACACTATAATCACTATTGAGGCATCATTTTAGACATTTTGAGTTGAGACTTATCAACTACTTTATGATTTTGAAAAGTAGCAGTAATATATATGAAGACTATGGATTAATACAAGCAATATATCTATAGTCAGAATAAAGTGAAAAAAAATATTTCTTATTAACACTCTTTGCACTTGGCTGTACTATCATTAACCATTATCATATTTAATGGACCAAGATAGTGCTTTTACTTTTTTTCTTTTAAATGAACCATTTCATCAGGAAAGATTAGGATTAAGAGATCCTTTATTCCCACACAACACAATATAAATGAACAATAACAGTATGACGTCCCACTGAGATTAGTTGTAGGGACTCCACTATAGTACTACAACGCAACATTCCCACAAAGAGAAAGTAAGTAATCTTTATTTATAGAGCACATTTTACAGGCCAAGGTCTTCAAAGCGCTTTACAATGTTTACAGAGTTTAGATATTTTTCCATGCTCTTCTCACGCGGTGACGAGGGAAACGAGAGGCCAAACACACTGGCGAATCAAAGCCTAAACCAACACCATCCATTCACTCACTCATTACATTCATACCTATTGTACATGTTTTTAGTGGTAGGGACAACTGGAGCACCCGGAGGAAACCTATGCAGACACAGGGAGAACATGCAAACTCCACACAGAAAGGCCTGGAGGTGGAATCGAACAATATGAAACAAGTATGAAACTCTATCGTTCCGTGGAAAGAGCTTCAGTCAGGTCTCTGCTCTAAATGTCCATGGACAATTTTTTCTTGTAAAATGTGTTTTCATTCCACAGTTGCTCTCACAGAAGTTAAAGATAGTGTTTGTGGTTAAACCTCTCAAAGGCTCCAGCAACAAATCCTATTGGAAAAGTCACTTACTGGCGATATTTACCCTGTATTGAAAAAATCAGAGCTCAGCATCTTGAAAAACAGCTGTAACATATAACGTTATGAAGAAATAAACAAGACAATCTTGTAACATGGTCTTGTTGTGTGGTGGATTGATGTGTTAACAGCTACAAGAACATGGCCCCCAGCATGTTTTCATTGCAATCCAGGCTTAAAGGATCAATCAAAAATTGTACCACAATTCTCACATTGTAGTACAACTTACATCGACTTGAATAAGTGTTAAAATGGTTATGTCAGCCGGATCAGTCAGCTGTCTGTCCGTGTTCACAATAAGGCATATCAATTATATACTGGCAGAATAATAGGTGTGCATAATGCAAGTTTAACAGAAGTGCACCTCTCCCTCAGATGTAAAGTGTTAACAGTTGGTGCTCTTCATGATTGAGCCTTTTGAAGACGGGAAACTTTTTAACATCAATCCGACTGGTTTCTGCAAGGCCACTTAAAAGGTAGTGTGGCACGAATCACTGTCTGCTAATCGCAGGCACAAAAGTGACAGTTCAGGTCTGACTTGTAAAAAGTACAATAAAAGGGGTATTATTAACATATTTCCATCAGGCTTCACATAAGTACAAGTGTATGTTTGTTAGATTACAAAAGTTGTTAATCTGTTGTGAAGAACAAAATCTCTGTTATTGCACTGTGCGTATTTTGCACACATTATTTTTTAGGGCTATTACAAGTTAATCAAAAAGAATTTTTTTATTTTCATACATTTAAACATGCTAAGAACAGTTTTTATCACTAATATAATTCTATAAAGAAAGATGCATAATTAATTGAGAATGTTATCAATCAAACAACCCCATGTGTAACAAGTCATCGCTTTGAAAATATTCTCCGGGGGCATAGCTTTGTTTTGGAATTACTGACCATTTTTCCGGGTCCAAACAACTATTCATCGCGATTCATCAAACACATAGGCAGTGTCATCGGTCATTTAACTGACTACCAAAATAATCGTTAATTACAGCCCTAATTGTTTTTAACTATACAAAAACTTTTTTTTTTCATCCTGCAGTCATTATGATTCATACAACATTTTCTCAGTATGTTTAAGTCTATGTAAGGTATTTTAAAAAAAAGATAACTAAATGACTTCCACATCTCAACTACACAGATTCCACCCACAAAATGCATTAAACACGGCATTGTACAACTTTCCATTGTGGCCATTCAATCAGGACCTCTTTTTAAGGCTTAAGTTAGTAAAGCTCTTCCAAGTGTATCTGCTTCAGCTGCCGACAGAGAAGCGGGACTGTCAATGATGGGGCAGACAATGTACCGGAGACTGAGTTGAATGCACACACAACAATAAGAAGAGACACGATCCCTTGCAGAGTCCTGGGTTACCTCTGTCAGGATGCCCCGCTGGTGAAACGACGGGAGTGCCAGGCAAATTAATCAAAGTCAGACGTGGTTGGATGCCCGGAGTCACTCATGAGCCTCTGTCCCTTCCTGAAAAAGCCACATATACACACACGTACGCACACACAAGCAGAGCCCAAACGCACCATCGCAGCGCAACGTCAAATCTACATCTGATACTTGCTTTACGTCTGCATGTTGTTTGTCTGAGTAACTAGACACGCGCAAACTTGGGAGAAAACAACATGTCAACCATAATTGTGAATGTTTAACATTGAACTGCCAAATAGCCGTGCAAAGGTGTTACACTGTTGTGAAGGAAAGTGATATAGATGAGTATGGCTGTGTTAATTAGTGGAACATAAAAAAGGCCCAGCAGTTTCAGCCAACAATTTTGAGTCAAAATAGCCTTGTACCAAAAATACATGTAGGCCACTTTGGAGTTTGATCTTTCTGTGCAGATATCTTTTCCGCTTATACTCAAAGGACAACAGACCATTGAAGTAAAAGAAAACACAAGATGTCATCTGTCCCAATTTGAGTGGATGTCACACACTCTCATTGCCTCTATGGTCTGCATGTGAAAAGGGAGCAGAGACATTTTCTGGCAAAAGATGATCTCTACGTACAGTAAAGCACTGAGCGTAACTAAAAACTTGCACCCAACGCAATTAATTTGAATGTGTGTAATCCCACAACCATTTGTTACCATCTTACAAAAATAGTAAAATTCACACCATCTTCTCAAACTTTTGTTGGAACCACTTTTGTTCTGAGTTTACCAGATGTGCTCATCTCCATAAAAGTGAACTCTAATCCCACAAGGTGAGAGTTGAGTACCACAGGATGTAACACAGTGTGCAGCTCTCCCCGGTGACCACAGCGCATACATCATCTCTCCAATGTCTTCAACTTGTGCAAGTGAGAGTTTGGGAACAAAAGTGCTTTTAGAGTCTTCCTGTTTCATCAGAGGAGGTGTTCAACACCATAGTTTTTATGCAAACTTAATTTACACTATAACCGACAGTCTGGAAGGAATTCAGGCGCAACTGCATTTATAAAGTCACACATTGTTTAACTTTGATTAGTTTTAAGTTATTAGGGCATTACAACTTATTTTGTATTCCTCCAACACTTTCCTATGTGATGAAGAGAACTTACTTAACTTTTTATCATCAAGACTTTCTACTGTACCATTAAAATGCCAGAAATGTACGCTATGCATGTTTTGTTTTGATATCTTCAAGTGAGCCACTCTCCAGCCTCAGCTTTAGCCCCAGTGGGCCACTCTACGCCTCATGCCTCAACTTTGGCCACAATTCACTTTGATGAGTGCCAATGTACAACACGCACCCTTCTTTTGAGATATCAACTTGTATAGCAACTGTCAGGGACTGGGTTTTTCTCTGTTCACTTGTGATGCTGAGGAGAAAAACATACTGTAGAGCAGGGGTGCTCACACTTTTTCAGCATGCGAGCTACTTATAAAAGGATCAAGTCAAAATGATCTACCTACTACAAAAATGCAAATCATATATTTATTTCAAAAAATATTCTTTATACCTACAATGTATGTTTATGTACATGCAAAACCGCATGAGCCAATTTAGCACAACACAATTACCTATGTACATTTTTTGTCATTACCCGAGTTTACTCTGATGACTTGCACTGAATTGAATCGGCCAGGGAGGCATAGTCCGGAAAATTGGTGGTAACTCGCTGACAAGTTTGTCGTGGTTTAGCTTTCCTGCACTGAGCGCGGTTGTTTGCGCATGTGCAGTCACCTAAGTGTCAGTAAAACATTACTGAGTAAAACACAGATGTCATTTGACTGTGGTGCCATGTCCATGTGCCATGCCTGTTTTTTTTTAAATCCAAATATTTCCCCTCCTCAGTTTATAAAATAATTTGCATCCACACATCTGCGTTATCAATCACATTCGTAACATTCCAAACATGTGCGTCTCTTACGTCCTGTCCTGCGTTGGGGAAAAACACAGAAGTGGGCGGAGCTTTGATGCAGACGCCGGTAACGGCACTTTTACAGTCATAGAAGACACTCAGAGTAAAGACGTATGTTTACAAGCACTGACCCCGTCCTCAGTCCTGGTTTAGTCCTGGTTTAGTCCTGGTTTAGTCCTGGTTTGGTTGTTTTCGAGCGTGAGTCCCTGCGATCACTTTGCTGCTCTCTGATGTGGAGGATGTTCGCTGCTGCGAGCATCTCACAGCGAACAGTTTTTAAGGTCGTATGATCCAGGCTTCAGTGATCAGAGGAATTTAGGGGGGTACTTTGGCGTGCGAGAACGCAAAACTCCGGTTATCTCTGTCTACACACAAATGCATTAACGGAGTTTTCAAAAATCTCCACTTTGCCCGGAGTTTTTTGTATATATTCGTTTAGAATGTGTAATTTTTTCATTTATTTAATGCGATCTACCAATACTACCTTTGCGATCGACTGGTAGATCGCGATCGACGTATTGAGCACCCCTGCTGTAGAGGAATCATTTAAGTTTTACTATAAATACATACATAAAAAGAATCTATACTAATTTTATGATGTAAAAATTGGCATTTCAATATGTTCAGCACTTCATTTCTCCCTGTTCGATTCTGAAATGAAAGTTATTCTCAATGCTGTTCCTGCCTTTCTGTTCAATGCAGAGCAGTGCAGAACAGTAATCTGATGGCAACATACTCTAGATGGAGTGGGCCGTACAAAACAGACAATGACCTTTAAAAGACAATATGCTAATAAATAGCAGTGGTGCGGGCCTCGGCACTTCTCACAAAGGGAGCTTGGGAGACGGGCAGAGTTTTAATCAGGTGCAGCTCTTTTAAAAAGAGCCTGTGGCCACATAATTGATCCCAAAAGGTAGGTCCCGATGCAGAACCTTGGGATGGCGCTCCGACACAAAGAACTAATAGCACTCTTTGTTTTGCTCTCTGGGAGGATGGGGACATTTAAATCCACTGTATATTCTTGTGCTACAAAGGCCACAAATGGTAAGCATTTTAATGATGAAAATGTTTTGATGTCTTACACCTACTGAATATGGAAGTAGGATGGGTGTATGTTTAGCCCCTCCAGTGATGATGCATAGGCAAACAGCCTGGCCCAGATAAAAGACAAAAGCATGAAAAGTCACTGAATCAGTGTTATTACAGATATGGTTAGGAGCCATTGTGTGTGTTTTCGACAGGGGCTGTTAACTTTACACCAGAAGTGCACTTCTTGGTTAAATGTGCTGCTGGTGCTTCTGCAGCCGTTTTGCCTGGAGACATAAAGAATAAGTCACGGCATAATAATCCCATCAGCATTTCTGTCAGCACTGCCGCAAAATATGCACACGCTCACCGTGCCATATGCAAGTGTTCCACAGGTTCAAGATCTTATCATATAGAATATAAAGTGAAAGCTGGCACATTTTCTGTCCAGAATCCTTGGTTCAAGTCAAAATCTATAATACTAATAGTTATGCGCATTCACTAAAGCATTTGTTTCAAAAATAACAAATGCCAATCTTAAAAAAATGAGTTTAGTAAAAGTAATATCAGACAGCAGTACGCTTTCTATAGCTTATCACAAACACGTCCTATTTGCAAACTAAGAAATCAGAAAAATAGTGATAAAATACTCTGATCTGCTGTTGGCAAATAGACTTTGTTAAGGCCCCTGAGATGCAGGTGTGATTGTGTTTGAAATAAAAACAATAATTGAAAAACATACCATTTTCCAAACCATCAACAAAGTTTTCACATACAAATACACCGTCTTTTAACGCAAGTCATCTTGGAGTACGGCCTCTGATTTAGCAGTAAGTGAGAGATAAATGAGCGTGGAGCCTGCCAGCGGCCTCAGTGCATGCCAAAGTGGGGTACTCGGCACAGTTCTAGCCAGAGCGTTTGCCATATAAACACATGAGGCCTTTGGCAGTGACGAGTGCATGTGAGCGTGCTGTGGTTTAGGCTGATTACAGGCTGCAGATGGACCAGATTCTGTCAGAGCACAACATCACATGCGCAGGGTTTGCAAGCTGCGGTCATCAGGTGGTGGCTACCGCTGTGTGCGTGCTCCGCCAATGATGCATCGCAAGCTAAACATAAACCCGTTGTTTATGAAAGACGATAACCCTTTTTCCAAGACGTTTTATGGCTTTTGAGCCCCGACTCCAAACAAAGGTGGTTCTCCGAGTTTCTCTATTGATGTTGTCTGAGAGAGAAAAAAAGTGGTGATTTCTTGTCCAACTTACAGACGTAAAAGGACTCGCTGTGGTTTGAAATGTCGACCCTGTGTTTGGATGGAGGTTGGTGATCTCTGGAAAACGAATAAAGTAATTACATTAACCGTTCCAGCGCTTTGCACAGATCATCTTTCCCAGATGGGTAAACGCATCACAGGCAGCACAAACATCAAGTTAAATGTGAAATACTACACCGATTAAAGCGTGATACCACAAATTCATTCCTGGTGAGCAAAGCAAACACTTGGCATGGGCCCGGGCAATTAGTATTACGACCAAAAGCAGAATTCAGGAATAGAAAACTAGCTTCTTTTCTTTTTTTTACTCCAATGCGATCTGTAATCAGAAATATCTGCAGGTACTGTAAATCAGGGTAAAGTGAGCATTGCAATGAGATGATTAGGCAAAATTAAAATAAAAAAAAACAAATGGAATACCCATTTGTGTTTGTAATATTACTGTTCCAGATGAACACATGCTCCAGACATGATTTTTCAAGGGTGGAACTTGTACATAAAGGTACTTTTTTGATAAATGTTGATATATAAATATAAGATACATGTCGATTTAGTAAAATACATTTATTTCAAATGTGTTAATCAATTATCAAAAGAAAATCATATCGTACATTTTGGCTTTAATAACAATAATATTCAGTACATTAAATATACATGCATTGATAGTGTTGCATCAAGTATTAGATAAGGGGCCAGAAACTGAACTGTTTAATTTAGAAAAATATTGTATCAAATTATGTATTTGCATATACCCGGTGTCTAGATACACAAGGCATCGGCAGGCTCTGACATAAACCCAGCCCTACATGTACGACTGTTTGAGAAGCACAGATAAACAAGATTTGGTTTAGTTTACATCTTCAAATAGCTTCAAACTCTTGCTCATAGATTGAAGCAGTTTCACTACTTGCCATACATGCATTAGATTAACGACTGGCTGCTTCCTTAATTGACATATGATTAATGAACCCAATAGGCACCATTATAATTCTGAAATTACTGACGTTCTTATTAATTGTCAGATTGAAAATCCAGGGACAGGGTGCATGTACAATGCCTCCATAATGCTAACACAGCGCCTTGCCTCCAAACCATCCCATAAAATCCCATTGCAGTACTTAATTGTTCAATATGACGCCGAAGCATCCGAGGTAATTCAAATGTCTTTCTCCGATGAATATGTGCAATTGTCCTCTTTCCCTTATTCTAATTTAATGCAATCTGGGGAAGGTGATTGGCTCTGTGTTGCCATTGCTGCCAACAGGGTCAGCCTAACCATCAAGCGCTGTAATTGAGTAGTTAGTGTCAATTTTCTTCCCTAATTTCCATCTGCAAAATCCTGGCCCGGCATGGCAAATAGCGCATTACACAGGCGCAATTGTGGCAAAGTGTAATAACATCGTTTCCACAGTTTGAAAACTTCCCCCCGAACAAATGAGAATCATAGACGAACATGTCATCTCGGAAATTTGCTTTCTTCTCTTCCGTGCTATGGCGCGCCCTTGATCAAACACACGCATACACACACACACAGAGATTGGCTAAGAGGCATGGCAAAAATGCATGGCGGCATTAACATATAGATAATTAGCTGCTCCAAGTCCAACTCGTCCTTCAAACCCTTTAATCCTACCACAAAGCCAAAAAAAACACAATGTTGATGCTTTGGTATATGGCAGCCATTTTGTTTGGATAGACAGTAATTCTCGGGTGATCAGTCACTACTTTTGTCAAGTGCTTTGAACCCTGCGGCTTTTATAGTGATGAGGCCGAAGTATGCATTTTTACTGTGACCTCTGGAAGCTAACGGCCTCCTGCTTACGGCAGAGCAGACTTTAACAACTCCTCAGCTGTTGGTCACACATAGCACACATTCCAGCCCCATGTATGTGAAAAATGAAAAGTTTAGTGAAGACACTAAACTCCCCATAAGATATTGGTCACATGCTTGAAAGAAAACAGTGTGCCATTCAAAAGTGTATGTATTTTTTGACTCCAAGTAAGCAAGCAATGGGACGCACATTTATAGTCACAACAGATTGGATTGAGTGCACTTGGCCAGAGCCCCGAAATGGAACCTAACAGCTGATATGACAATATGAGCAAATGTTTGCCCCCTCAAACTGTATTGTGTTAGTTACCAAGACATGTTACTCTTGCTACTAACGGTGCTTTGTGTGGTAATTCAGACTGTTGTGGCTGTTGTTAAATAGTGCTCTGTATAGGAATTAGGTCCTGTCGTTTTACTAGCTAAACAGTGAGCTGTTTCCAAATGTCGGCTTACAGAGCTCTATTTTGCTCTGTCAGCTGTCTGTGAGCTGTTGAATAGTTAAAGCATGAACCTGCACTGTAAAGTATGGCATACATATGTAAGAAATGTACAGTACAGACCAAAAGTTTGGACACACATTCTCATTCTCAGTTTTTTTTTTTTTTTCATGACTGAAGGCACCAAAACTATGAATTAACGTATGGAACAACTGAAAATATGTCTTATATTCTAGGTTCTTCAAAGTAGCCATCTTTCGCTTTGATTACTGCTTTACATTCTTTACATGCTTTGCATTCTCTTGATGAGCTTCAAGAGGTAGTAACTGAAATGTTCTTCCAGCAGTCTTGAAAGAGTTCCCTGAGAGGCTTAACACTTGTTGGCCCTTTCGCTTTCACTTTGTGGTCCAGCTCACCCCAAAACCATCTACATTGGGTTCAGGTCCGGTGACTGTGGAGGCCAGGTCATCTGGACCAGCACCCACCACTCTCCTTATTGTTCAAATAGCCCTTACACAGCCTGGGTGTGAATCTACAGTCAAGAGCCATGAAAAGAAAGGAAACTCATTGAATGAAAAAGTGTGTCGAAACTTTTGGTCTATACTGTACTTTATTTTAACATGCATTTTAACATACGCTTTGTAATATTTGCACTGGTCGATGTCCAGCTGCTGTCAGTGGATGTCAGATCGGAGTGCCATTGACACATTCTTATTGCGGGTTTTTGCCTCAAACTGACCACATTTTGTGTCACCACTCTGTCAATATTGATAATTAAGCCATCCATCCATTTTCTTCCCCTTAATCCATTTCTGGGTCGGTGGGGTGGCAGTCAGAGGTGCACCCAGAACATATAGCAACAGCCCCTCACTGATCCTCCTGCAGGTGGTGAGTTCACAGGAGCTTAGATCTTTCAGCAGTTGCTTAATTATATTGATAATTAAGATTTTGAAAATTTCTATTGTATTTCATCATTGTCACTTTGCATCACAATATATGGATATTTGTTTAAGATTAAAATTAAGAGATCCATCATTTGTCCCAGCGTGGGGAAAACTCAGTGTTGTATCACAAGTTAAAGAACAGTAGGAAAGAGGAGCACACGGCTACACTAATTAAAATAAAACAAAATCTGTAACTCTAACATCAATAACAAGTATAAAACCTCTATCTTGAAAATAATAATACAAAGAATTCTAAAAGTTTTACATTTGGCAATAAGAGGTAAGTATAAAATACTGTGTATTCTAGTGCAAGTAGTTATTGTTGTAGTTATATATTAGCATCTGTACATGTTAACAGCAGTATAATAATAACAATAATGCATCAGTTGTATATAGCGCTTTTTTGGACACTCAAAGACGTGTCAGATGTCATTATTCTTTCACTCCATACACGGTGGTGATAAACTACTACTAAGATGGCGCCTCGTACGGTTGCCACGGCTCTTTGCTGCTCTCTTTTTCTTTTGTTTTTACTTTTTAATTGACCCCCTGCAGTTCGCCTACAGAGCCAACAGATCTGTAGACGATGCCATTAACCTGGCCCTTCACCACATCCCGGGGACCTGCGCCAGGGTCCTGTTCGTGGATGTGGGTCCTCTGCCTTCAACACAATCCTGCCATCCCTGCTCCAGGACAAGCTCTCCCAGCTCAACGTGCCCGATTCCACCTGCAGGTGGATCACTGACTTCCTGACAGACAGGAAGTAAGTAAGTAAGTAAGTAATCTTTATTTATATACCGCCTTTTCACTGCACATCGGAGTCTCAAAGCGGTTTTACAATTGTGATTTTTTGGGAGTGGGGATGCCAGTACAGGAGGCACATGCCAGACCTATTGTACATATGTTTAGTGGTAGGGGAAACCGGAGCACCCGGAGGAAACCTACGCAGACACGGGGAGAACATGCAAACTCCACTCAGAAAGGCCCTGGTCCGATCGGGATTCGAACCCAGGACCTTCTTGCTGAGAGGCGAGAGTGCTATCCACTCAGCCACCGTGCCGCCAAGAGGAAGCAGCGAGTGCGTCTGGAGAAGAATGTCTCGGACTCTCGGATTATAAATACAGGAGCCCCACAGGGCTGTGTTCTTTCTCCCCTGCTCTTCTCCCTGTACACCAACCACTGCACCTCCAGCCACGACTCCGTGAAGCTGATCAAGTTCGCGGACGACACCACCCTCATTGGACTCATCTCCAACAACGATGAGTCCGCCTACAGGAGGGAGGTGGACCGGCTGGTGTCCTGGTGCAGTGGTAACAACCTGGAGCTGAACGCCCAGAAGACAGTGGAGATGATTGTGGACTTCAGGAAGAGCACTGTCCTCCCGCCCCCACCCTCCGTGATGGACTCCCCCATCACCTCTGTGGAGTCCTTCCGTTTCCTGGGCACCATCATCACCCAGGACCTCAAGTGGGAGCCGACCATCAGCTCCCTCATCAAGAAGGCCCAGCAGAGGATGTACTTCCTGCGGCAGCTCAGGAAAGCCAAGCTGCCTGCACAGATGTTGGTACAGTTCTACACGGCCATCATCGAGTCCATCCTCACCTCCTCCGTCACCGTGTGGTTCGCTGGAGCCACAGTCAGGGACAAACAGAGACTACAGCGCATTGTGCGCTCTGCAGAGGAAGTGATTGGCCGCAGCCTCCCATCGCTGCAGGATCTGTACGTCGCCCGAGCTCGAGGCCGGGCTGGTCGTATCACAGCCGACCCCTCTCACCCTGCACATGGACTATTCCAACCACTCCCCTCAGGCAGGAGACTGCGGTCCATCAGGACTAGAACCTCCCGCCACAAGAACAGTTTCTTCCCCTCTGCAGTTGGACTCTTGAACACTTCTTAACCTGTCCCCCCGCCCTTTATAAAGTCACTTTACTGCCCATCATGCGTCACTTTACTTCACTGTACTGCTGTCACCTTACATTGTGTGCACCATGTGCACTTGTATATTTCTAAATAGTAACTGTAGCTCTATTTTAAATTTAAATGTATTCCTTAGAAGTGTTTTTTATTCTTTATTTTTTATTATCTCTTTCTGACTGATGCACTGAGCCAAAGCAATTTCCAAGTCTGTTACTTACGTGGCAATAAAAATGATTCTGATTCTGTAGCCACAGCTGCCCTGGGGCACACTGACAGAAGGGAGGCAACCAGTACGTGCCAGTGGTCCCACCGACCACCACCAACCTCCGACCACCACCAACCATTCACACACATTGTAGGCAATGGGGGTAAAGTGTCTTGCCTATAAGGACACAACGGCAGTTTGGCACTATACAGCCGCAGCCGCCCCACTGTGGCTGGTGTTCCCAGAGGTTAAGTGTCTTGCCAAGGACACAACAACAGCAGACAGTGGGAGTCGATGGTCAAAGTCTTGAGGTGGGCTCAAACCCACAACCTTCTGGCTGAAAGGCCAAAGCTCTACCAACTGAGCTACTGTCTCCCTGTATGTTTACATCTGTGCATTAGCAGTTCACTTTGGAGAAACCCAAGAGGGAAAATGCAGTTAGAAGTTTATTGATTGAGCATGTTTGGCGCCCCAGGCCCGGGAGAGATGCTGATGAGTGCGGCGCTTGCTCGCGCGCATAATCCCCCCCGGGGCCTAGGCACTGGTGACGGCAGCGGCAGTAGGCAAGCACGCTTCGATGAGAGAAGGAGGAGGTGGGGCGGCGGAGGCTTGCAGACTTCAGAAGGCCGGGAAGTGGGCGTCTCCGGCTTTTAACTTTTGTCCTGGTGGTTATTGGTGGATTGGATGTGGGCGTTTTGCTGGTGTAATGAGTAGAGGATGAGCAGGCTTGTAGCAGCGGCCGGGTCTACCACAGTGAATTTTCGCGAAGAGCTCCATTTCACTTTGGAGAGACCCAAGAGGGAAAATGCAGTTAGAAGTTTATTGATTGAGCATGTTTGGCGCCCCAGGCCCGGGAGAGATGCTCTTTGAGCGCCGGGACGTGAGCGCTCGCATCACGATCAACCAGACACTGCAGCAGAGTTATCTTTGAGCGCCGGGACGTGAGCGCTCGCATCACGATCAACCGGACGCTGCCTGGGACGTGAGCGCTTGCATCACAATCAACCAGACGCTGCAGCAGAGTTATCTTTGAGCGCCGGGACGTGAGCGCTCGCATCACGAACAACAAGACGCTGCAGCAGAGTTATCTTTGAGCGCCGGGACGTGAGCGCTCGCATCACGATCAACCGGACGCTGCCTGGGACGTGAGCGCTCGCATCACGATCAACCAGACACTGCAGCAGAGTTATCTTTGAGCGCCGGGACGTGAGCGCTCGCATCACGATCAACCGGACGCTGCCTGGGACGTGAGCGCTCGCATCACGATCAACCGGACGCTGCCTGGGACGTGAGCGCTCGCATCACGATCAACCAGACGCTGCGGCAGAGTTATCTTTGAGCGCCGGGACGTGAGCGCTCGCATCAAGATCAACCGGACGCTGCAACAGAGTTATCTTTGAAAAAGTGCGTGCCGCCACCAGAATCTTATTGGTTCACTTACTTTGCTTTGTAATGCTTTGCTGGGAGCTTACGAGGAAGCCAGTAGCCGTTGTGCAGCCAGGATGGCGGACGCGTCTGGCCTGATGTAGGCGGAGAAGGCCGAAGAGGACCAGCGCCCCAGCTGTTGCAGAGAGGTGTGGGGGAGTCCCAGCGAGGCCGCGCGCGTGGCAGCGCCTCTCCTGAAGGAGTGAGCTGTATAGAGCTGGGGAGACAATTTACAGAGGAGCAGTAGGGATCTTAGTTGAGCTCTGAACCAGGTTGCTGTCACGGGAAGAATGTCTGGAGTGAGAAATAGAGGTCCGTTAAGATCTCCTTTTTTGCAGCGGAGGCGAGTGTAACGCATCATGGACCTGTAGGGGCTGAGAGATGTGTCGGAGCGAGCTATTATTATTATGTTGCAGGCGCCTTTGATCTTTGAATGTTTGAGATGAAGGTTGAAATGGTCAGGGGACATTATGTTGGGTGAAGAAGGCGACCTTTGTTTAATGCTTCCACTACGTCGAGATTATCACACATGACAGAGATCCTCTTTCTCTGCCACGTGTGATTCCACAGCGCGCAGGCCACGACCGCTGGGAATGTCTCGTGTAGGGCAGAGGAGATGCTCCGGTGGAAGTAGCGGCCACGGCCCGGCAAACCACGGGTCCTGGAAGAACCCCCCAAAACCCACGGAAGGGGCAGCATCCGTGTAGAAGCGGAGACCTGTAGGAGCAGGGACATATCGGAGAGGGCCATTGATGTTGCAGGCGCCCTTACGCTTAGGATCTTGGGTTGGAGAGTAGATAATCAGGATAGGAGGATGGTCGGGAAAGCCGTGTCTTGGACCGCGTTGAAGGTTGAGTGAGCAGTAGTGAAACGCTTATGCAGAGAAGCCATAGAAGGAGAGCAGGAAGATGCTGCGAGGAGGGCAGACATGTACTTGGAAGATGAGCCGGAGTTCAGTGCCGCTGAGAGCCGCTGCAGGATGGGCAGCATGATGGGGAGCCTGCGATCAGAAGAGTGAAGAATACAGGTATGGATGCCTTTGATTAGGAGTCCGATTGACAGCTCAGCGCAGCTACTCGGCCAGCTGCATCTGATAGAACCAGAAGATTAAGTAGGGAGATGAAGCATGACCGCCGAAGCAACCCTGGGAGCATAGGTGCGAGTCCAGCGCAGCGCGGCATACTCAGCCGGGCTGCATCCATTAGAAGCAGGATAAGCTTCTGAGAGAGTGGGTTGCAGCAGTAGCAGTAGCAGCAGCGGCAGCAGCAGTAACCTCAGATAATAACAGCAATAATCCTGTATCAAGCCGCGGCAGCAGCAGTAGCAGCAGCAGCAGCAGCAGCATCCTTAGAAAATAACAGCAGTAGCAGTATGAAGCAGCAGCAGCAGTTGCAGCATCCGTAGATAATAACAGCAATAATCCTGTATCAAAGCCACAGCAGTAGAATATTGTTGTAGCTGTTTAGTGTTTCAGTAAAAGAGATGCGAAGTGAAGAGAGGTGTCAAAGTAAAAGAAGCAGCAGCAGCACGGCAGCAGTAGCAGTATGAAGCAGCAGCGGCAGCAATAGCAGCAGTAGCGGCAGCAGTAGCAGCAGTAGCGGTAGCAGTATGAAGCAGCAGAAGCAGCATTAGCAGGAGCAGTAGCACCACAATGCGATTCATACGAACAAACAGACGTGTCACGCCAGCGTGCGCCGCTTGTCTCCGTGAGCCAGGTTACATACGTGTCTGAAAGAGCCGAGCCGTAGAGACAGGTGCAGCCTGGGAGCTCGCGGAGCGGCAGCGGCAGGAACAGCAGCGGTGGCACATGTAGTAGTAGGAGCAGCAGGAGCAGGCAGCAGGGACAGGCAGCAGCAGGAGCGGCACCAGGAACAGGCAGCAGCAGGAGCGGCAGCAGGAACAGGCAGCAGCAGGAGCGGCAGCAGGAACAGGCAGCAGCAGGAGCGGCAGCAGGAACAGGCAGCAGCAGGAACAGGCAGCAGCGGGAACAGGCATCAGTAGGAACGGCAGCAGGGACCGCAGCAGCGGCGGTCAGAGAACCATGCCCATGGTTGTTTAAGAGCCTGAGGAAATAAATCAACCCGAATCTGAAAGAGCCCAGCCGTAGAGACAGGTGCAGCCTGGGAGCTCGCGGAGCGGCAGCGGCAGGAACAGCAGCGGTGGCACATGTAGTAGTAGGAGCAGCAGGAGCAGGCAGCAGGGACAGGCAGCAGCAGGAGCGGCAGCAGGAACAGGCAGCAGCAGGAGCGGCAGCAGGAACAGGCAGCAGCAGGAGCGGCAGCAGGAACAGGCAGCAGCGGGAACAGGCAGCAGCGGGAACAGGCATCAGTAGGAACGGCAGCAGGGACCGCAGCAGCGGCGGTCAGAGAACCATGCCCATGGTTGTTTAAGAGCCTGAGGAAATAAATCAACCCGAATCCGAAACATTCCCATGCGAATAACAGATGTCCCCTGGAGCCATCTTGCTGCTTTGGTTATGGCAGATACGCATGAACGATCACTTTTCCATGCGTTCATTAGCTCCAACTCCACTTCAAACCCATTGCAGATTCACATTGGGCCCTTTTTCTTTCTGCTGCACTTTCAAAATGCAACAACTGCAGTTTAGTTACCCAATTTAATACTAGTGACCTAGCTATTTAAATGCATGGCCCCTCCTTCCTCCTGCAGATAGACGAATCTAAATACATTCATTTAACAATAGTGACCTGCGAGTAATGAGATTAATGCTGTAAAGATGGCGCCGTGGCAAGAGCTCTGTGTGTGCCGTCTGGAGCACGATGGGGTAGTCTTGCACATTTTTCCAACGTGGTTTTACTGCAAGTGGCGGAACATGAATCTGAATTAATGCACATTGCTCCTCTTATATCCCTCAGACAATAGAGATTGATGCCATTTAATATGCATTGCCCCTCAGTTAGCTCAAACACGTGTGAAAACGGAGCCTGCAGACCAAGCACGGGGCGAAAACTGACGCCTGCAGTCAAGTGCGTAGGGCAAAAACCAGCCGCCTGCAGCCTAGACTCCGGGATTAATCCGTCCGCGGTCAGCACACTCACATGCCAGGAGATTTGGGAAAGCAACGGGACAATGCGGCACCGCCAATCGGAGGCAGGGACACGCACGGCAGCAGACCACGAGCAGCACAGAGCCCGCGGAGGGGCCCCGCGGAGCAGCCCGCAGAAAGAGCCCGCAGAGGAGGAGAGCAGAGGAGGAGAGCAGTGGAGACACGCGAACCACAGCAGGTGCAGGGACGTGGAGGAGGAGCAGACCACGAGCAGCCAGACTGAGGACAGCCGGGCCACGCGCACGAGCAACACGTGAGCAGAAGCGACCCCTCCAGAACAACGCATGCATTTGCGAACAGTTGCGTTAGCGACATGCACCTCGCGGACTTCAGAAGTTTGCAGACTTCAGAAGGCCGGGAAGTGGGCGTCTCCGGCTTTTAACTTGCTGTCCTGGTGGTTATTGGTGGATTAGATGTGGGCGTTTTGCTGGTGTAATGAGTAGAGGATGAGCAGGCTTGTAGATCTGGCAGCAGCGGCCGGGTCTACCACAGTGAATTTTCGCGAAGAGCTCCATCAGTATGTTTGCATTTGTTTTTAGCAGCAAGTATGTTACACAAATATATACTGTAGTTATCATTTCAAATGAAATGTTTAAGCCACTATCAGATCATTAGTGTGTATATTGATGACATAAGCGGGTGCCATTTTAGAACTCAGCCTTCAAAATCACTTTTTGAAGTCACAAACTGATAATTGATTGTTAAAAACACATCTTTACATATTTACCAGACAATAAGTCCCACCAAGGAAAGTCCTCACTTAAGTAAAAATGTAACCCACTGCACAATTACTGCCAAGTCTAGAGAAACCTGAAGAGAGTTTACAGTGCGGCAGCTTGAAAAACACCAATGTGCAGTAGCTTTGCCATAAACGCAGAAAGAGATTTACTGAGGTGTTATCCATAAGCGATGCCAGTCCTTGTGTATTTTGTGGCAGAAAATGCAGGATTGCGGTTGTAAACTAATGGAGCGGCAGGTTTGAACACAGCACACTGATAAGTTTGACTTGAGGATTTATAGAGGCCGTAAATGTGCGTCAGGGACAAAAGACGCATGAAAATACGAGCGGATTTCCAGCACATTGCAATGGTTTATAATCCGATTTCACCCCGTGAAGGTGAAATTCAAGTTAGATAAGTATGGCTTTAAAGAAAATGTTATTTGCCATAACTCAAAGTAGTGTGAGTTGTTGGGGCACACTGTGGTATTGTAACTGTTTCAAAGAGTTCTCACAATATTACTTTATAATAAAAAACATCTAGCCCAATGTTTTCTGAGTATCCCTTCATTAATGTGTATAATGATCGTAGCCCTGGTCATCTTATATCCATTATTTTCCTACAAAACATTCACGCCGCACACTGGGGTAGTCTTGCACAGTTTTTCCAATGTGGTTTTACTGCAAATGAATGAATCTGAATCTGAATCTGATGCTGGTATTAGAACATACATGTCTTTTTGGGAAATGATCTTGAAACTGAGCTGGTCATTACAACACTATGCAGATGTCTGTTGGATTACGCTTGATGTTTCAGTTATGTGAGGGTCAAAGCAACTTCATCTATCGGCGATATATTCAATTCAATTCAAATAACTTTATTAATCCGTGAGAAACTTCTTTTACAGACGGAGCACAAGTGGGGGTACACAAAAACACAGAAACACACGATCCAAGTATAAATACAGTAAAAGAGCAGAAATGCAACATAAATTACATAAAACAGGTCTCGGGATATCGCTATATTTTGCCTGGGTACCATGTGAACGCTGAAAAACTCTGGTTGTGTCTCCCAACAAAACATGTCTTTTGCTGAGTCACAATTCCAGACCTCTAAATCTTTGTCATTTTCTTCAGTTTGTTTGATTGGCTAATAAACCTGTCAATCCCCATTTGATCTGGGGGAGATGAAACCAATCACCAGACCTTGATCTTTCTGTATATTAGGACTTCCTGGTAAAAATATTTTTAGATAACTTTAATTTCCAACCTTGGCATTTGATTTTGTGTGTTTCTAGTTGAATTTTAGCCAGATATGAATCAATTTCATTGAGTAAGAATAAGGTTTGTGCATTAAGTCCATTTGAGCTGAGTGTAAATCTCTCTGCTAATATAAATGTACTTTTATAACTCCAGAAGCAGCAGACTCCCCGCTTTCCCCTCATCCCCTTTTTAACATTTTGTAATTACTTAGACGCCGTACATCAAAAGCCAAGTAATAATAGTTGTAATTTAATCTGTTCACACAAGTCATTTTCATAAACTGCAGCCTCTGCCTGCCTAATGCATGTTTCATTCATTATTGATAGCCCCGATGATGATGTGGTAATGACAAGCCATTGTTTCTTCACCATTTTCTCCCCTTTTCTTGAAATGCGGACCTCGTGATCTGAGGTTTCCATTATAGGACGCACACTGGGCCTCTGAATTATCAAGGGCAAACAAAAGATAATTAACACTGGGAGGATGCATGACAGTCACCCCCACCCCATGATGCAGCGCAGGCATTGTATCCACCTCCCCCATTTTAGCAATGCATACTGCCTCTTGAATACTACGCATGATTACTAGATTACTAAGTGACTATGATCGCAATTAAGTGCTGATATTATGCGTAGTGTAAAGTCTCTCTACTGTGTCTGATGGAAAATCATTAATTTGAAGTCGGCTAACATGGTCCAAGATGCTAGTTTAATTGCTTTGGAACAACCACTTTGCTTGTCGCTAAAGGGTAATAAGGGAAATCCAACGCTTTGGGTCTATGTTTTAGAGTTAACTCCCTCTTCCGTAAATCTGGTGGAATAATTATGTAGTTATTTTTAAGCTCTTATTGATCAAGTTCAAATGTCTGTACTTTAAAAATAAAATGAAATAATGGAAAAAAGCACTGGACTTAGTACAGGTGAGACTCTGAAATCCATACTATTGTTTAAAAGTAAATTTGTTTATGTAATTCAACTTAAAATGCGAAACCAATACAAGCATTATGCCAAGCCTTTGTTTGATCTAATTTTGATGATCAAGGTGTACAGCGCATTTTGGTATCTACAAGTTGCACACCAATTATCAACATTTCTACAAATAAATATAATTAGTCTATCATACATTAGTTTGACACTGTAAGTTGAATTCCATAAGTAAATTGACTTTTGAAGAATTTTCAAATCATGTTGAAGATTCTTATCAAATGCTGGGTGACATTTTGGTGTTTCTATGTGTTTATATATTCTTACACACATTTATACCCTAATTACTGAAATACTTCAATACTTTAAAAAGGCAGTATTTCAGACCTGAGAAAACACCTTTTTTAACATCACAGATTGGTGCACATCACAATTTGAAACGAGCCGTTTCTGTGCCTCTCGAGAATGAAAGAGAACGATCGCTCTAACCCTAACCCTAATGAAAAACTACTCTGGGCATGTGTATGAAGGCCAAATAGCACTGGAATCATGTTTAAACCAGAGAAAAGTCAAACATTGTAATGTGGGTCCTTTAATAACCATCTTGGGCACTGAATTCTAACATTTTGTGTAATTTTTCTCTCGTGTACATTTTTGAAATTGTATGTGTTACGAAACAAGAATAGCAGGGTTATAGATCACAACATATTAGTGATTATTTTGTACACCCCTAATGTCCACCTGTCCTATGTCCACCTGTCCTACATCCTCCTCTCTGGGCTGCCACACAACCAACAACCACTATGACTGAGTGAAAGCCAAGATTTTTATTAAGGAGAAGGGACAGCATCCATTTTTAAAACCTCCTCAATAAAATATCATACGGTCGCTCCACATTCCTCAGAATTATAATGACATGAATATTTAAATTTAAATGCATTCCGAGCATGCGGTTTTTTCTTCTTCGCCACGCCATCAGATCTCATTTTCTACTTAAGCTCTTCCATCGTGTTTATGCATATCCACATGCATGATACATATCTCGTTTTCTAAAGCTTCTTAATGCAGGTCTGATAATTTTGCTTGACTTTAATAGGGAATGACTCCCTCATTGGCAAGTTTTTCTCTTTAAGACAAAAATAAAAATTATGATCAAATGCTCCTTTCATGTGGAACAGAGAATGTTTTGAAACTTCATGCTCCTTATATCGCCTTGGCTGGAAGTAAATAGATCAAAAAAGGAGACAACTTTATGATGCGGTCTGTAATTGGACACATTTAATTGATATCCCTCAAGTCCATAGTTATATTGCAAAAGTGGGGGGAGAGAAAGAAACAGAGCTCTCTTAAAACAGAGCTCATTCTTATAATGAATAAATACTGACTGTCAAAAGTAGACAGAGAATGAGAATTATTAACATAGAAGTATTGATAGATAAATTGATGATCATTTTGAGTTAATGGAAACTTTGAGAAATACGTGGACCCATGATATTGTACAGACAGTGATGGGCTCCTCTGACATCACTCCTCTGATACGAAGGAGACAGTGTGATATATCTCTCTGTCAAAAGCACAGAGCTCAATGCAGACTCCTGGAGATGGTTAATTGGAGACATGGTATCAAGAGATGAGTGTGGAATGCATTCACGCTGGTAAATGCAGAGTTGGCCAAACTGGGACTACACCAGGACTAGAAAAGACCAAGTCAATTTGGACAAACACAAGCTGGAAGTGTGACTCTAATTTGTCACATTTCCAAATATTTACTGCAAAGTGAACGTCACAAATATATAAATATGTTAACTATGTTAAAAATCTATTTTAAAAATTCAAACATGTACAGTTTATGTGATGGAGAGGCCCCACATAGCAAAGTGAATGTTTTACATTATTTTGTCACACTAATCATTATTGAACAGGAATATTCGACAAACATCAGGCCCTTCAAAAAAGATGGTTCGGCTCAAATAGAGACCAGATTAAAGTCTGGATTTTAATATGCATTGATTAAAATCTGGTCTACTCTAGGTTTATTGTTCAGTCTACATCTGGTGTTTTTAATGGTTTGTCTAACCATTGTTTAATCCTGGTTCAGTAGGCCTACTGGTTTAAAGATGAGCATAGAGAAATAAATGTGAACAGAATATATATCATATATTTGTGTAATGTTTTTTTGACACTCAAAGATGGTTTTCTTAATAGTGCAGAGGTTTATTTTGCTGCAGCAAATGAAGAAAAACCGGGCTTGTGCATCCTCACATGCACTCCGTGGGACAGCGTGGTCAGAGACGGGCTCACCCCATCACCAACCTCTCAGGCACACACTAGGCTCATTCTAGACAATGTCAGTGAAGTGACAAAATAAAGCACAGTCTGATGTTAATCCAGTTGTCTTCAAGTTTTAGTTTCTGGTAACTTTTTGCAAACAGCTGGTGATAGCCTTGTTGTGGTTGTGTTTCATCAGTTGATCTGTCCCTAGCTGTGACTGGCAGCCACTGTGTATGTCACGTGTCGGGTCACTTTCTTTGTATTGAATCACTCACACCAAGTTTGAAAACAATATCACACACCTCAAACACTATTAGGGTTGGGACAACGCATCAACATAATCGATGACGTCGACGCAAAAAATATGTCGATAAAAAATATGCATGTTGATTTGTGGCAGCGAGTGGTAGCAGTGGTACGAGAGTGCCGTCTTATGGGGAGTTCAGACCACTGACGCTGGAACGAAGTTTCCACGCGCAGTAGACGCACATTCTCTAAATTACAGAGGCTTGGGGTGTTCAGACCAGAAGTCCTGGGCTAGTTGAGTTAAGCTAACAGAGTAAAGCTAGCAGCTTTTTGTGTAAAGTTATTCTCCAAAAGGCAGCTCTGCAGCGTCTCTGTGTCCAGAGACCTTCCAGAGACTTTATATAACAGCAGTATGTGTTCACGGAGGTGCGCCATACGTTTATTTTATTATTAGACGGTACTTCCGCATCGGCGAACATGCTAGCTGCGCTAGTTTAGTCACTGCGCTAAACAAGTATTTTGGGTGAACTTTTTTTTTTTTTTATTGAATGCTAAACATCAAGTGTTATTTTCATCTGAAAGAAGAATAACAAGATGTATTTTCAAGGCTTCAAGGTTTTATGCTACCTTGGACTAAGAATGTCTTATTTTTTCATTCAGATATGTAAATCAACACACAATGTATACATTGATATGTCAATTAACGGGGAGATAATCGAAATAAAATCGAACTGAAAAAAATTAATCGTTAGATTAATTGATGCATCAAAAAAATAATCGCTAGATTAATCGTTTAAAAAATAATCGTTTATCCCAGCCCTAAACACTATCATATGATATAGCAGTGTATGCCTGATTTTACAGGATTTCCAAAGTCTCAAAGTCATTGTTTATTGCACAATCTACACCATCAGTTGATAAAGAGAATCTCAATAAATCGCCCGAGCCTTGCTTGCATAACCAGCCAGAATCACAGGATATACAAACACAAATTTTCTCTGCCCAGTCCTGGACTCTTCTGCATTGAACATCTACTGTATGTCAGAATGTAGGATGGCCAGGCTGGTCAGACAAGCCTTAAGCCATTTCATCACAGAACTTCATTACAATATATGTAATTAATTATCAGGCCTTACTGTTAGCGTTGAGTAACTATGGCTATCATAACGCAATAAACAGAGTATCTGACACGGTCAATTTTTGTTTGAAAACTTTACGAGACATCCGAATATGTCACCAGCATATGACTGAGCTGGTTATATTGCCGCTCTGAAACAGTTTGGCAGGCGGAAGAGGAAAAGCGTCCAAAATCTACAGTCCAGTCTCCATCTGAACTCTTCAACTCCCATGAGGCTAGTGTCAGACCGAGCTGGATAAATACTGCCTCAAACCTCTGGAGCAAAGAGTTCCTATCTCTCACTGCGTCTGTCAGACTTTCCAGCAGACGATCACCAGGCATGTGCCACTTGAAGGAGATGCCAAGGCCACGGAGAATGTTTAGCCATCAGCTGTCTCATCAAATACCAGGAGGACTCTATATAAGTGTGCAAGCTTGTAATGTACATTCTTAACTACTTCTCTGAAGCTCCATCAATTCTGGACTGAAACTTTCCATTTGACTTTACCTACTGCCAAACTATAGTTAATGCAACATTGTAAAATTAATTAAAAAGTCCCTTCCATTCCAGCTTTTTTTATTCTGTAAACACAACATTTACTTCTAAGAAAGTGGATAAAGGATTTAAAAGACGCAATAGGACATTAGAGATTTGATCATCACATGATCAAAAACGTAATCGGCTCAAAAAGTAATCAAAGATGGTCCACGGTTTAACTCCCACGGTGTCTTTCTGGGTTGAATTTGCATGTTCTTCCCAAGTCTATGTAAAGTTTTGTCTTTGCAATTTTGTTTAAATTATCATTATGATAAGTAATATGTGGCTAAAATATACTGAATTGTATACTAAAATAGCTGTATTGTAATTCACTGCTGGCTCCAAGATGTCCTGCCAAAGAGGGATGTATGTTGATCCACTTTGCAGGAAGCAGGCTTTTGAACATGCTAGTAAGGAAGGTCTTGTCATTGTTCTTTGTTGTGTTGCTTCTTCCTGTCCTTTCTGTATATGAAGGTGTGTCTTGTACTATCAAAGGGTTTGCAGCCTTGACTGAGTAAATCTAGTTTTGGAAAGAGACAGAGCACTCTCCACCATATCTCTGTTTCAAAGATCACTTCTCCTTGGAAAAGGCCAAGACCAAGATAAAAAATGCAGAATCATGTCTTTTGTGTATGTGTTTAAAACAGAATTAAAAGGTTTCCTCTACCAAAAAAAAACATGACAATAGCCTGGCCAGAACTCCTATGATATTCTGAAATCTAAACGAATTATATAATGTTCAAGTTGTTTTATGTAATATTTGTCCCTAAAAAACTTTTCACCCCCTCTCCTCGAGGCTTACGTCACTCACATTTCCTGTTAAAATCTTCCTCCAAATGGGCGTAGCCTGGAGGACTAAAGGGGACAGGCGGGGGGTGAATGTTGGGCGGGTCTAGGCTGTGATTGACACTTGACAATAAAAGCAACAGTGATTAAAACTACAATATTCAACAACAACGCTATTAACACTACACAATTATCTATAATACAAACAGCTATGCTAATAAAAACCTACCTAAATGCTATATCTAATCGAAAACCTGACAATCGATGAAAATACTCTCTGCTATTCCTTCCTTCCTTCGCTACGGGGGCATGAACGAGACTGGGCCGTTAATGCTCACTGGGCGGCAGGGCAACTGACGTCAGCCTTCACTGCAGACGTCAAGTATCACTGCTGCGCCAATGTTGGCGCCAGATTCAAAATTCAAATGTAGTAAATACAGGTCGCCTGCAGATGGCGCCTCACAGACGGTTTTAGGCAGAAAGTTGATCTTTCAACTAATTTGAACTAAAGTGACAAAATTATGACCAGGATATGTACACAACACTATTGGACCCTCATTTATTCTGTTTATCGGCAAAACAAAGTGGATTTGAGGGTGAGTTGTCCTTTAATATCTATAACAGTGAAATAAATAAATTAATCATGAACACCTCCATTATCTCTACAAAAACATTTGCTCCTATGGACTGTCACGGCTCACTCACTCACTAGCATACTCTCTCACCCTCTCTTCCCTGTTGGCTCAGCGGGTGTCACTCTGTGGTTCCTCTCCAGGGGGCCCCGCATGATGACAGGAGCCTAAAGAGAATCGCAGAAGGACCAAAGAGCGGAGATCAATTTCAGTTCTCTTGATCCCGTGACCCTACAGCCCAGGGATAGGAGAGTCTCTGAGGGAATCCCATTCGAGTGCAGCATGGGCCTGGCCGCTTTGAAGCATAGGTCTTGCTGTCCCCCTGGAGTGTTGTGGGAGGCGATTGTTGTTATATGGGAGACTTGGCATTTCTTGTTTGTTGCTTGCTAACAAACTCTTGGGCTCCATTAATAAGAAGGCTGAATGAATTAGCGTCCTCGGTTCAAACACATGGCCCTGGCTCGAAACAGCTCGGCCACATTAGCTGAGACGTAAACCCAGAAGAGCGGCTTAATCAGTACCGGGGGAAAGGGCACAAACTGTATGTATTCGCTCAGACATATGCACCCTTGATAAGAAAATGCAGGCAGATCTAGTGATTGCTCACATTTGCACAGAGAAAGAGGGCTTATGAAAAAAATAAAATAAGAATTTGTTGCATCAGACGTTTTAGGCAGTTCCTGATGTGTTCCAAGAGTAGTCGTCCTCGGTGGCTTATGTTATATATTAGGGTGGGAAAAATGTATTCTGTTCAGTATTGTGATATTTTACGCATGCAATTAAATTGATACAGTAGAGCAAAGTACTGAAATATTACCTTAACTATCCGTTTCACTTTTGCGTTTTCTGAGTTTACTCTGGTAATTCAAATCTGAGGTTTATGTTACTCTATTATATCTACTTGTTGTTACTATGCTCTGTTATATTTGAATATTTATGTGCTAGCAACCTCTCACCATTCATGTGAGAGGTTGCTATAGTCAAAGAATAATTATGTCTTGTAATAAAGTCCTGTGTCTTGAATGTTCAAAAGTGCAAACAAAGTGCATGCAGTACATTTTTTACTTAAAAAAAATATGACAATTGAGTTGAGTCTTATTTCCCTTAAATTTGTAAGGGTAATAACCAGTTATTGTACTGGTTATGAATGTATAGTATTTAGATTTTTTTATTTTTTATCTTAGATGTTGGCTTGTTTGTTGTGGGGTAGACAATGGTTACATTATCACATGCTGCAAGTTATTTTTCCCCTTCTCAGATTTTCACAGCAACAAAATGTCAGTTCTACAAAGTTTGATTCTTGCAGATGTTAGCAGATAATATTGTTAAACAGACGTGGGTAGACAAGATTGTGGGTCTGATGAATATCTGGAGTACCTAAATGTGTGGTCTAAAAATATGGAGAGAAAAAAAATCACACAGAATGACAACAATAAGCCTCACTATTCAGAGAGCAAACAGCTGTATGTCTCCACAGTTCAGTTTTATAATCTTCCCTTTTAAAAATATCTTGTGTTATTACTCATGACCTTAATGCTTTTTCTCCCAATTGTGTGTAGCAATTTGAGCTATCCTGTGTAAAGGACTGGTGGTGCAGCAGAAAACACACAAACTGTTTGATTAGTAAAGGTTTTTAAATAGCCAAAAAATGGGTTAAACAATACAAATAAACAAGGCCAAAATCAAAAGAGCAGCTGACTATGACAATCACTGACCTCCCACAAGGGGAACATTTAAGCTGGGTAATCAGACCAACTATCAATTAAAGGGGGGTAAACAAGACTACACAAACAAATGTGTAGGGGGATCTTTAGGGATAAGCAAGGGATAATGTATAGTAGGCAGGTCATTATCGGAAAAAAAGTTGACAGTGTATATAATGAAATTATGTTTAGCTAAGTATAGAGGGTAAATTAGTAGATAGGTCCCTAAAGATAGAAAAAATTAATAGAAGTAAAACAAGTTAATAATAACAACAACAACAAAAAGATGGACACCCACATGTATTTGTATACTGTACATATGCACAGATATACATACATATATCCATCCATATTCATACATGTACATACATACACCCTTTCATACATCTACACATACATACACACCACTTATACACACAAGGCCTTCAGAATACACCTTCATACATATTAGCCCCTGACCGATGTCAGGGGCTAATGTCTCTGGGCGATGTCTCTCGCCTCTCAGCAAGAAGGTCCTGGGTTCGAATCCCGGTCGGACCAGGGCCTTTCTGAGTGGAGTTTGCATGTTCTCCCCATGTCTGCGTAGGTTTCCTCTGGGTACTCCGGTTTCCCCTACCACTAAAAATATGTCCAATAGGCATGTCTGGCATGCGCCTCCTGTACTGGCGACCCCGCTCCCATCTCTGTGTGGAGTGAGAGACAAATGCCCATAATTAACAATTGTAAACCGCTTTGAGACTCAGATCTGCAGTGAAAAAGGCGGTAAATAAATATTATTACTACTTACTAAAGATTATTACTACTTACTAAAGAAAACAATCAATAATTATCGACCGATATGAATAACTTATTTTTTGATATAGTTTTCAGCCATATTGCCCAGCCCTAGGTTAAATAAACTTAAGCAACACACTCTTATTTTGCCATTGAATAAAACCTTGCATAGAACGGGTCTGCGAGCCATAATGTCACACATAGCAAAATATATTATTTCAAGAGGTGATTAAAGCACAACATACAGTATAAAAAGAAGGACCAGAAAGAGCAGGTTAGCTTTAAAGCAATCTAACGTGAATACTTAATTTATATGACTTTGTTTTTATTTGAGAAATAAATCTTAGTTTTCATTCAATAATAAAACATTTTGTGTGTCAAAAGAATAATGATGATTCATTCATTGGAAAAATTTGAAAAAAAAAAAAACTTGTTACCAATAACGCCAAGCAAGTCTTAGGCCATTTAATAAAGTTGACTCAAGTATTTTATATTATCTTCATTCCAAATGATACATGGGTCAAATCAATTTCATTCCCCCAAAAAGCAAGGTTGAAACAATGGACAAGATAGCCCTAAGAAACTAATGAGGGCAAAAGAAAAGGACTCGGTAGCAAGACATGTGGAACAGCAGGACAGGAATAAAAAAATGGGGTCATGATTCATAAATAAACACCAGTGTGTAGTCAGATAATGGCATGCCAGAAGAGAAGGACAGATCCCATTTCCATCGCCTTCACCACCTTTTCCAGCCACATCAAAGGACCAATTAAGGTTCCAGTGAAGTCTGTTCTGTCAGCGTCAGCCTGCTCCGGTGGCTCCTGTCTGTGCCTCGGAATCATACGTACATAGACACACACACATAGATACGAATCACACGTGTACACACACACACACACACACACACCGTTCTGAACCAGCTTTTCCTGCCCATTTCATATACTATATACTCATAATTCCCAGCAAAAAAATAGAAGCAAATAGAAGCAGGGTGGGGTCTGTTTGTGAAAAAAGACCAAGTGCCAGAGGGGGTCAGCACTGACATACTGCTGTTGTGTTCTGACGTATGACACAACACCCATCATCAATGTCAGCTTCCTGTTATATGGGACACAGTGACAAGTCCTGCATCGCATGGCCTCGGTCTGTAGCCTGAGTCTTAGATCTATAGCCCGTCTGTGGGATGATCTTGGCCATCTGTGGGATGTGGGCCTCGGCAACGAGGCCCACATCTTTTATTCAAGTTTTTCCTTGCAAGTGAGTGAAAGGACAGTGATGATGATCCAGGAGACTCAACATTCAACATTTATCAAAATGTATGGACATTGGTAATCATTTTATCTTTTCTTATAATTTCTTATTCAGATTCAGATTCATTTATTTGCCATTTGCAGTAAAACCACATAAAACCACACATTCTTATGTTTGATCTGTTTCATTCTCTGATTTGTGTTGGCAAATTCAAAGTTTTGTAAAGTCCTCCGAGATGACTAAGTTGAATTGAATAAATATAATTGAAGTGATTATAGTGCCCTTAGTGGGATCCAAAGTCTCATGTCAAACTGACAAACAGACATTCCTGGCATTATAGGTTGATAACTAAGCATTGTTACTTTTCACTTATCACTTTTGCCGGTATAATTCAGGGTAATTGGGGAGTTAACTACTTAAGTATATACTTGAGTTCTTCTACAGAACCATTCTGGACTGATGTAAATCACATCCATGTCCTATTTATTTATTCATGAATGTATTACTCCTTTAAACGGTTTAACATTAATGGTACTGTATTGAATAAACATTTTACAAATCAAAGCCTGGGGAAGGTCTCTTTTTCCATATCTTGAGTTTGATAACTTCTTAGTTGCACCACTCACCCATCCATGTCCTCTTGTATCTTTTGGAATTACTCAAATGTTAACGTGCCGCAGCTGCCTTTGATATTTAAGACAAAAGGGTACAGATGTGCGAGCAGCGTGCGCTCAGACACAGGGCCAACTGGAAATGGGAAAAGCAGCTTTAATCTCACTCTTTGTCATGCTCCAAAGAGTTCCTCCTCTCTGTGTATTTTTCTGAATCTCTTCGGTTCATCCTTCGCCTACCTCTTTGCCCTTTCACGCTCACAATTCACACATTTATAATGGCACAGTGCAAAGCAGCAGCAGTAGCAGAAACACTGGAGAAGGGGCGGGCCTAATTAATGAGTGGCTGTTTTCAATCCAGTGCGCACATTGTGGTTTCTCTGATTGACTGAATCTGAAACAAAAACTGGAGCGCTGGAGGTGTGGCAGCAAAAGAAGAACTGAAAAGAGACTTGAAAGTTATAGGGCAGCTCTGGACCTGCTGTAGAAGTCAAAGCTGTCTCACTGCTTTTCTTATTACAGCCCCAATCTTGTACAACTTTGTTCCACACATTGTTTTGTAACAATTTTTTGAGTTGAAAACACGTTTTTATAGATTGCAACAGTAACATTGATGACAAACCAGACAAATAAAAAGACACAGAAAGAGGACCTTTGGGATTGTTTCAGAGAAGATGTGTTTACTGTTGGAACACAGCACAAGCTGTGTCGACCAGTTTCACAGCGTTCAAATGGTTTTATACCGTGGAAAAATGTCAAAACTCGTCACAATATGCAAATTTGATGACAAATCAACTTCCATCCCAAAATTTGGTTCAAACTGAAGATATTTCTAATTTACAGTTTGCCTTTATCTCAAACCATTTTAAAGCTATAGCCTTCTGAAATCTTGAAATCAAAATTGTATATTTTCTTGAAAAAACTCTGGCGCCTTAAGGGTTAATTATCTGCCATGTCATCAGTAGATAACTTCTGCATACTGTTGGAATGTCCAGTGCAGTTATAGTATTTATCAACGATCCATACAATCCAAGGATATAGTTCTGTGACACTATTTTCAAACTTATTGGAACATGCTTTGCCCAGAGGTAAAAATAAGTAAATTGGCCAAAAATCATAAGCCCACAAATGCAGTGAATCTTGGAAATTTAGCATTTTGTCAGGACATAGTATACTCAACATCATAATGCTTTTCATTGAGTACAAATGGAACCGTCAGGAAGAAACATAGCGTGGATCTTTTTTTTCGGGTAATACAAAAAAAAATGTAGGGCTTAATTAACCATTCCTTTGACATTAGACTTGTTGGCAGAGTCTACTTTTGATCGTTTGATATATTTGTTTTGATCCCGAGACAAATGGGATACTTTTATACACACAAAAATAGATGAAGTGATGCCCCTGGTGAACTATTTCAAAGAGATGTTGTTACACATTGGGTTGTTTGATTAAAAATGCTTTGTAAACACAATTTGTTAAAGCCCTATTTATTTCGGACAATTTTATATCTGTCTCTCATTCACTTTTTTGGCAGCCCAAACAAACAAGCCTGGCACTCCAGCACAACGTTACTCCCCTAATGATATGCTATAGTATCAGTCACACTCTGATATCACTGTCAGCGGCTCGCCACCGTCCCCAGCCTGAGGACTGGCACAAAGGCTCCACGTCTCTCACCCCCACTCCCATCCCTCCCCATGGTATCTTTCAAGAGCAGTGGCCTCCGTTTACCACCATAACCCAAATTAGCTGGGCAGGCCCTTATCCTCTCCATCGTGCCGTTAACAGAAGCCGGGATGAGGGGAGGAAAAAAAAAAAAAGTGGCAGAATTTCCTTTTCTGGTGACACCGCTATCTGACAGCGTTTTACATCTCCCCACTCTCCCCTCACCGCACTCCACTGTCAGACAAAGAAATTAATACCCCCAGTGACTGTGTTTTAATTAAGCAATTTCATGCAAATTACACATTTTAGATTGTCAAATAATATACTGCGCAAAATTGTAGGCAGGCTGATCTGATATGCATGGAGTGTTATTCTTCCAGGCACTGTGCATACATGGAAAATGAACAAAAATGCTAATTTCTAATCTATTATGCAAACAGTGGAGATACTTACGCAGATTTGCACGCCTTTCTCGGATAAATATCGCTCTTGAATTCTATGTATAGGATGAATGGGACTTGGAGGCCGTCTTTAACATTGGCAGAAGATTATAGAGTAAAAGAGTATTTATTTTATATTACCTTTCAAGAAAGACTTTTAGAATGATAAAACATATGTAGACAATATGTAAAAGTACAAAATGTCATTACAAGATTTTTCTGGCAGTACATAATTAGTCAAAGGCAGAATGGCAATCAAAGGACAACTTGACATAGAAAAGAAATCCTATTTGAATGTTCTTTATTAGTAATACACTGTAATGAAAGACTGGGCTGTAACTAATATTAATAATCCACACAACTCTCCATTTTTCCCCATTAGCTTATTCAACTTATTTGGAATTCATTATAATCCCTGAGCCTTTTAGTACACTAGAATCAGTAATGATGACAAAATGAATATAACATTACACTTTATTATAAGCAGCTTGATTTAATCTGGGGTGGCGAGTCCTCAGAAATGCGGCCTCCCCTCCTTTGAAAACGGCAGGTGTCAGAAGTCAGCATGGGCAGGTATAGCAAGAGTGTGAGAGGGAAAAAGCAACCCTTATTAAGGCCCAGGCTCCAGGAGGGGTCTTGCTGTGTCTTTGTGATTCAAATCCATTTAATCAAAGGGTTTGTTTCTATACGCTGCCACTTAATAGTGTATATTACATACAATGAAACTCAGCTGAATTGCGATCCATTTGCACGAGAAGGAGGTAGGAGAGGGGAAAAACGTGATAAAAGCCCAAGTCAAGACGATAATAGCAGGATGTGGGAGAGTTGTTGACACGCTTCTTGCATATTCAGAACTGTGCACCATTTGAGTATTTTTGAATTAAGTAGTGTAATGCAACCAGATGATCAACAAAGGGATTTTGAAGTGAAAAGAACACCAATGGAAGGGGACAAATAGGGCTAGTCTCACTATTTTTTTCAAATTCTGCACAATTTTCATTTCAGTTTAGAGAACATTTGCAGTAGTAGAATACACTCACAGAGCACTTTGATCATTTAGAGCCATATTCTTCCATTTATGTTGAACAAATGAAACTAAAGGGGACTGAATGGGGCTATTTTACATGTGTATAAATGCAGAATGGGGGAAATGCTATAATAATCAATTGGAATGAAGAGAATTGACAGAACTCGAGGTGATAACATTTAGACATTGCGTTAATTGTTACTTGATAGTATATTTGATTTTCAGTACTCCAAGTTTTAGAGAGACACAGGAAAAATGCAAAAGTCCACTAGGTTGAACCAAGATCTTCTTACTGAAAGGTGGCAGCTTTACTGTGCCATAGTGCCACCAATACAAAGCTCAGGAGCTACCAGCTACCACAAAGGCCAAAATACAGAGGCAAAGGTATGCTGAATGTTATTTATCAAATGACTACAACTATTGTAAAATAGATTCTTTGTAGGTAACAATACCCCATCAATTATCTGAAATTATAAGAAATAAACAATCCTACTACCAAGTAATAGCTCTCTGCCATTTTTATCCTGAAAAGGTAGCTCTTTATGGGAAAAAGTTTGAAAGCCCCCTTCTTTAGTGGCTTGTTGAAGTCTCTCAAAGCTCAAAGTGTTCCTCCTTTTCAATCTGGGTGGTAGTAAGCTACTTTTGTAGTCACAACTACCCTGGGAAAAACTGACAGAGATGAGGCTGCCAGTGTACCTCATCAGCCACTCTGACCATCATCACCAGTCCTGGTGAACCTCGGAATACTTTACTCTAATACTTTAGTGCTTGAGTTAACACAAGTATATTAATTACAATAAAAGTACAACTATATTTGTCATTATCTTGGACAGGGCTGCTTCAGATCTGAAATATAGACACATTACTTGACATCTGGACATGTGTCATGTTAATGTACTGGTCCAAACGGTATATTTTGTGAACTAGTAACAATGAGTGACTCTAAGACATGATTGAGCCATTTTAAATATTCATGCTCTACATAAGACTGGGTACGGGAGGTGATGTGACCTTTGAACAGTTTTTTTCACTTTCATCTTTGGAGGGTCTACAGGTCCAGTCCACTCCAGCCAAAGACACAAGCAGCACAGCATACAGGAGCTGGACCCCCACAGGCTTCATCTGAGGCACAGTATGGTGGCTTTAGACACGCATAATATCTGCTCGACAGAAACTGAACAAGGGAAAGCAGATGAAGAGCGAGACTCAGATGTTTCGTACATTTTCAAGTGGAACAAAAAGGGTTAAGGTTATTTGATTGTGAATGGTGTTCTTTGAAAGGAACAGTATGCGTCTGTTGGAATCTCTTGGCCTTTTTAAATAGATCTAAACATTACAACAAAGATGAAACTATATTGATTAAGTGGGGAGATTTCAATTTCATATACGTATACATATATGTTGTTTTACATGGTAGGTTCAAAATGTCTCATATGATAAACAGTATTTTCGCACTGATTCAGAATGACCTTGCAAATGACCCTAAACATTTCAGGTCATGGTCAGTTTGAACATGCAGTCAAACTGAAGTTGAAATATAGACATAGAACAGTTTTAGAGCCCATGTGACTGACAAATAATATCCGCACCAACCTGGAATTATGAGTGAAAGATGAGAGGCACTACGCAAGAACATGCTGTAAAGTTACAATATGTGACAGACTATAGAGAACACACTGTACATTCTGTGGAAGATGTGTACTTGTTTAAGTCAACAAAATGAGAATAAGGACAATATTACTTGATCATAGATCAAGTAAGGACAATGGGCGGCACGGTGGCTGAGTGGATAGCACTCTCGCAAGAAGGTCCTGGGTTCAAATCCTGGTTGGACCAGGGCCTTTCTGAGTGGAGTTTGCATTTTCTCCCTGTGTCTGCGAAAGTTTCTGCCGGGTACTCCGGTTTCCCCTACCACTAAAAACATGTACAATAAGGTCCAGCATGCGCCTCCTGTATTGGCGACCCCACTCCCATCTCTCTGTGGAGTGAGAGGACAAATGCCCAAAAAAAAAACAATTGTAAACTGCTTTGTGACTCTGGTCTGAGAAAGGCAGTATATAAATAAAGATTACTTACTTAAATAGATATCTAGATAGATAAATTGATACTTTATTGATCCCCCGTAGGAGAAATTCAGTAGTCCAGCAGCAGAAGACTCATCCAGGTTGATTGTACAGTCTGACAGCCGAAGGAACAAAGGATCTCTTAAAACGTTCCGTTCGGCAGCGTAGTGATAGGAGCCTGTTGCTTTGATCACTCCTCTGAGTGGCCATAGTGTCATGCAGAGGGTGTCTGGAGTTACTATGGATCTATAATAATAACAACTGGATAGGGTGTTGCTAGTTTATAGCTGAAGAACCATGTGCTTGGGGGATTCTCGCGGTACTGCAGACTAAACAAGACGAAATTCATGTGGGCCACCCAGAAATTTTCCCCATAGAACTCAATGTAAATTAAAACAGCTCGACCTCACCTGACAGAGAACCTACAGCTTTCATAAAGGTCGGATTTTGTGGGGATTTTAGTGTCCCTTGTCATCCTGAACTTTTTTTCTTCTTAAATCCTTCGGTTTTCTTTAAATCCACACTTTACTGCTGGCATTTTCAGGATCACACTGCCAGACGGGTCAACGGAAATAACCAGAGCGTCTCTGCCACAAACTCTGCTCGTCTGGCTCTCGCTCTAACTCCCGCGCTGATGAACTGCTCTGATTGGTCAAACGCGGCCAAGCCCCTCTGTGCACGTGCGTGAGACCCGGTGTGAGACCCTCACATGCGTGTTTGGGGCAACGCATCAAGGGAGATCATCCACTGCGCAGAACCGGGAGGACCAGACGACGCCCAAATACAGGCGAGATCCGCTAATATGTCAGCGACCGTGCCGGCACAAAGCGCCACTGAGCACAACCATTAATTTGAATACAGCGCCATCTTGGATCGCCGTGGCTTGGGAGTTACCCAAGACGCTCTGCATTAGAGCCCTCATCCTTCTCTCCAGCACAGCTCCCACACACTGCATGAAAAGTGTGATTTTCGTCTCTTTTCGGCCCTGTATATTACTGTGAAACTTCTGGGATTCGGCTGTTGACGGTAGTTTGTTGTCCCCTCCTCCCTCCTCCACAGGAGGCTTTAACATGTAAATAGAAATGCTGTGAGCTATACAAATGCTAATCAGGGTTGAGGGGGAGCACAACTTTGCGCCATGCTGCACAACACACACACACACACACACACCAGATACATATTTGATCATGATTGATTATAGCTTGTCATGTCAAAATCAATTAAATAAATCCAATAGGACAAAAGACATGTTGAAAGTGTAAGTGCTCATCTCATGTATGTACAGTACAGACCAAAAGTTTGGATTTTTAATTTTTATTCATGACTATGAACCTTGTCGATTCACACTGAAGGCATCAAAACTGAATTATGTATGAAAAAGTATGAACCAACTGAAAAGATGTGTTCTATTCTCGGTTCAAATTATATATATATATACTAGGGCTGTCAAACGATTAATTTTTTTTAGTTGATTAATCGCATAGTAATGGTGAGTTAACTCACGATTAATCGCATGTTTAACATTCTATTTCAAATCCACTCCAATTGAAGTTAAATGAGATTATCAAATATAATTACCAGTGTTGGGTAAGTTACTTTGAAAAAGTAATTAGTTATAGTTACTTGTTACTTCTTCCAAAAAGTAATTGACTTACTAACTGAGTTACTCCACTATAAAAGTAACTAGTTAGCAGTAAAAGTAACTATTGCGTTACTTTTTCGTTTGTCGTGGTACCGAGCTTTAGCTGGCTGTAATTTAGGATAACTTCTAAGTAGATTAATTGTTGCAACAACCCCACCCTATTTTAGTATGATATGTTAGTTTAGGGAACTGTCCTGCAGGCAAACAGGTATAAGACAGGCCAAGGTGCCATTTAATTAAATTGCATTTATTTTAATCCATTGATCAAACAAACAGATTACAAAACTTGCAATTGAAAGAGACTATTTTAAAATAATTAGTTCCCAAAGACACACACGAGCAACACCCGCGCCTGACAGTCAAGAACCAGGGAGAATACAGTGCGCAGATTGTGCCTGACAGACAAGAACCAGGGAAAATACAGTGCGCAGAGCGCTGAGTATGTGAACGGAGCAATCGCTTGCTGCTGTTATTATAATAGCTAGATCCATGCTTGCAGCCCATGCAAAGCTTGCACTCACTCACAGCCGCTAACAACAACCAGAGCGGCCACGGAGGAGGCCATCTCACACGCAGCATTCTGAGTGATATTCTTATGGATAAATGGGTGGGTCATTCGGACATGCGTTAATGCGTTAAAAAAAATAACGCGTTAATAAAAAATGTAATTAACGTGAGTCAAAACAATAATTTTGGCAGCCCTAATATATACACAAACGGTTGTTGGTGTTATCATCACTCTCTTTACACAACCAACTTCGGGACTTCACAAACTGAATGCGCGTTTCGCGCATGCGCAAAACGCTACGAAATACTTTGCCTGAAGTCGACGGTGGAGTCTCGTGGAACGTGAAGAGAGGACTCTTCTGAATGTACGGTAAGTGTTAAGACACGTTGTTCATTGTTATAAAGGTATAAAGCTAAAGAAGTGTGTTAAGAACGAGTATACATTCGACTATATTATCCTATAAAACTCGTGTGTTCGACCAGCTCAGCGGTGAATGCAGTGACTGTGGCCGTGTTCAGAACCGCTCTCCCGGAGGCCTGAGAGAGCTCTGTCCGGCCTCCGGGAGTTTACTGAGGACAGCGGTGAATGTAGCTAGCTGTTAGTAGTAACAGTAACTGTAGCCGTGTTCAGAGCCATATTCCCGGCCCTAACTACGAGGGCCGCCGCCGCAAGGAATCCCCGCTGTGATTGCTCCGTGTGTGATAACTTTCTGTGAAGCATGGAACTGCTGCAGGAGCAGGGACGAGGCGCACAGAGCAGACTGCTTCGAAAGAACCGAAGGAAAAGCAGTTTGGGCTCATGGCAGAGCCTGATGTACAGGAGACTGTGGACTAGAGTTCTGTGGAATATCTAACATATATAATTTGTTTTGCACTGTTCCTGTCTTTGTTTGAGCACTAAGACTTTCACTTTTATTATTGTACTTTTTCATCTCATTTGTCACTTTTGTCTTTCTGTTCATTTTTTTTGTTTTGTTTATTAAGTCCATTGCTTAATAATGTTATTGAGTGAATCTAGACCTCCTTTAAACACATTTGAGCAAAAATCGTGATATTGTTTTATATATATTGATAATTTTTTTTGCTTACAGCGTGTTGCAGTCCGACAACAAGAAATAGTCAATTCTGCCCTACCTGTGGAAAATGTCAAAGCGCGCTGGCCAGCACTTTATACAGAGAGACAGGTGTGTACACATTTTTTACATCTATGCATTTAACTTGAAGTGTTTTATGTTTTTTTTTTTGCAGGTCCTGGCAGAATTTAACCAGATCACCAGCTCCAAACTGGGCAATGATTTTGTTGAAGCATTGGATTGCCTAACGACACAGTTCATCAAGCTCTTTAAAGGACAACTCACCCTCAAATCCACTTTTTTTTGCTGATAAACGGTATAAATGAGTGTCCAATAGTGTTGTCTACATATCCTGGTCATAATCTTGTCACTTTGGTGCAAATTAGTTGAAAGTTATACTTTCTGCCTAAAACCGTCTGTGAGGCGCCATCTGCTGGCGACCTGTATTACTACATTTGAATTTTGAATCTGGCGCCAACACTGGCACAGAAGTTGGACCTGACGTCTGCAAGTTGGACCTGACGTCAGCAGCCCCCCGCCCAGAGCAATGTAAACGGCCCAGTCTCGTTCACGCCCCCTTTAGTCCTCCAGGCTACGCCCATTTAGAGGAAGATTTGAACAGGAAATGTGAGTAACGTAAGCTCCGAGGAGCGGGGGTGAGAACCACTTTAAGGCCAAAAGGGGGTCTGCTGGCGCTAAGCTTTCCAAGATTGTCCGGCACCTTGATTCCTGTGTAAGTTCATAAAGAAATAACAAAAACAAATGACATATGATTGTGTTTGGTATTGTAATGCACATATGTACAGCAGAGGAGATGGGGAAAAGGAGAAAGGTAAGTACATCCCCCTCCATTTGTCTTGTCTGTCAGTACAGTGTTTTACTCCTATGTACAATTATGAAAAAGACACAACAAGCAGTGACACTTGTAGGTGATAACTTACTCAGTACTCAGATTCAGATTCAGAAAACTTTATTGATCCCTTAAGGGCAATTGATTTGCTGCAACCTCCGACAGATGTTGTACAAACACATCACAACACTCACTGTGTGTCACTTCCAACAGTACAGACAATAGCAAATAATTAAAAGAAAACGACACATTTCACAAAGGTCGGTGTCACTTAATAAACACACTCCCTTCAGAATTCAACAGTTTAGTGACAGAGGGGACAAAAGAGTTGGCGAAACGATTTGTTTTCCGAGAGGGTACATAAAAACGACGTCCAGAAGGCATGAGCGAAAACTCAGAGGACAGAGCATGGAGAGGCTGACCCAAGATACATTTAGCTTTCTTTAGTGCCTGCTCCTCCCAAAGAGACTGTAGGTCTCTTTGTTTAACACCAATAATTTTAGAGCAGATTTTGATAATGTTTTGCAGTTTGTTTTTATCTTTCACAGACAAACCCTTGAACCAGCAAACAAATGAAAATGTTAATAGGCTCTCTATAAAACAGCAGTAAAAGTTGCAGAGAATCCTTTTATTTACATTAAAAGAGTAGTGCTTTAACAACCTTAACCTCCACCTGAAAAAGACATTCAAATAATACAGGAAAACGGTACAAGAAAGAAAGTGACAAAAATGAAACTAAAACTTGAAGCTGTTATATCTGCTGTAACCTTTTGGCTAAAGCTAAACTGGGGAAATACACTTCGTTAAGGCGGGTTTATTCTGTCCAGTAGTGTGAATGACACGTAATATATTAAAGGACCGTGACTTTGCCCGGTCACAACACACTTGAAGGTAACTCTACATTTCTCAATATAACGAGTTAACTAGGGTTTGGGAATAAAGACATTTTACTTTTGTGCACAAATAACATGCATTAATTAATGCATGGAGGAAAAATGTGGGTATCCGAGCTTTAAATTCAGGAGTTTTGCTTCAGGAGGAGACACAGGAGACTCACATTTATTTCACATTCAAAATCATGAAATGACAAAGTATTATAAGTATTGCATTATTTTTTAACAGATCTTTCTCAAATGGAAATGGACACCAACACTTTCAATTGACCTGAACCCATAGTCTCCTCCTAAAGGAGAATCCTTTGTGGCAGTTACAAGGAGATCCAATCAGGACATGTGTGAGAAGGACACAGCTAAACAGGTACTGCTGCATTTTGTATCCTAAGATTTTTGGTACAATTGTAGATTGTCATTTTACATTTTCCACGTGTTTGTAGATGGTGGAACTGCAGGAAAACCCTGGTGACCGAGAGATCCTTAAAGATTATAATTCTGTGAGATCACTAAGTCACCGCTCTCGAAGACAACTTGTCGACCTTCTCGTCAGTGACATGAGTGAAACACATGGGTATGTTGTATCCCTCAGTTATTACTCAAAAGTTCCTTCTTACAAGTGGAAGGATATTTACTCAAAATAAAATGAAAATCACTTGAAAGACCTTTCACAATAATCACGTAACAATTCAGTTTCTCTCTGCACTGTTATTGATTCCCCATTGTAATAAATAGTACTTATCTCTTTTATAAATGACCTAGGTAGATTTTCTCCTGTAGATTATCTCTTGGTTAGGTCCCCGTGAAAATATGTACTTGTAGATACTATTAATTTAGCCTTTTTATTTAACCATGAAGTCCCTTGACCATGACTGTTTTTCTCTTCTTAGACAAATGCCTTCCCAAAAACAAAAAGAAAGCTATGCTCTTAGAATTATCACACTTTCTTCATTGAAGGATCCATTTTCTCAAAAAGGTTATGTAAGTATTGTTAATGTATCCATGGAAATTGAATTTGGTTTATCTACACATCGGTAATGGATATGTATAGATACCAATCATAACTGTACACTTTGTTTTCAGACTAATCTCGCCTCGTAATGAGACGGTGACCTCCTATTTGCTAAACACAATATCTGCAAGTCCACATGTTGATAAAGACGACATTGTGTGTAAGTGTTTTACTGTTTCTTCTTCCTTGTTTGACGTTACTGTGACTTGCGTTTGATTTTTATTCATACCACTCTTTTGATTGTTTTCTAGCGGCCTGTAAGACTTATTATGAGACGGTTCGCAGGAGCCATCAAAATGCCAAGCCAGAAAACTCATTGAGGGCGGACGTTGCGAAGAGTTCAGCTCGGAGTCAAGCGAGAAGAGGGTAAGACTAAAATGCATCGCACAGTAAGGCAAGGGAGGTTTATTTGTGTAGCACAATTCATACACAAGGAAACTCAAAGTGCTGAACAAAAGAAAGCATTAAGATAAATAATCACAGTACATCAACAAAGTATGGGTTAGGGTTAATATAAAATACCTCAGTTGTAGCACAGCTAAGAGACAGCTCCTCGCTGACAATGTTTAAAACCAGGTTAAAAACAGTTTACCTCAGTTGTAGCACAGCTAAACCAAACTGTTTTTAACCTGGTTTTAAACATTGTCAGAGGAGCTGTCACTTTAGCTGTGCTACAACTGAGGTATTTTATATTTATCTTTGTTGATGTACTGTGATTATTTATTTTAATGCTTTCTTATTTTGCTCAGCACTTCGAGATGCCTTGTGTATGAATTGTGCTAGACAAATAAACTTGCCTTACCATCGTACTTCCTGGTTCTGGTCAGGACTTGAGCTGCTGCATTTTGAATGTACTGCAGCTGTTGTTGCAGTAGTCTAACCTACTGGAGACAAATGCATGGATAAGAATCTCCAGGTCTGCTTTAGACACAATGTTTAGATGGGAAAAGGATTAGATTTGGCTAATAATATTTACTGATTCTTTCAGCTGCTGGAATCGAGACTGAGTGTGCGAGAAAGTGACAAAGTGGAACTCTGGAAGTCCGCCACGGTAGACCTAATGTCCAATGAAGAAGAAGGCGTTGTGGACAGTGTCTCTGGGTGGATTGTGCAGTTGCCGTCTTTTCGCAAGCCGGAGTTTTTTGAACTCTGTCAAGCTGCAGTCCTGGTTAGAGGCGGCGCGGAAGTACAGAGCCACGCACATTAAGCGTCTATCTAGAACGCTGCCAAATTACAACCCAGAGGAGGCTATTGGACAGTTCAGAGTTGTAATTTTTTAATTACCTATGTGTGGGCATAAAGCTGTGTGTGTGTGTTTTAATAAAGCTTTCTTTGTATGAACATATTCCTGGAAAATTTTCATTTCTTCTATAAATATTACAAATATTTATATAAATATTATTACATTAATTATGAGGCAGGGTGAACAATAGTGACAGATCTGCCAGCCAATCACAAGAGATTATACTTATTTGAAAGTAGTGATTTCATCCAATGGGGAGTAAGCTACCAATGGGGAGTAATCCCACGTGGGCTGGCCACGTGTGATTTTTCAGCCAATCACGAGTTTGAAAGTAGTGGTATCCGCCAATGCTGAATAGCAGCCTGGCCAGCCGCTGCATTCATATGCTAATTAGGGCCATTAGCGCTCGACCGGCCGCAGTGTTTCGCTGCATTCATATGCAAAGTAGGGACATTAGCATGGTACGGATGCGGCAGTTTGGAGGACAGGGCACCCTAACTGCGCCTTCTGAAAACTGCCTGAGATACCCGAAAAAGAGCGTGATTTCCTGCCGTTTAGGGTGACGAAAATCTAACTTTTCATGCAGTGACAGAGTCCACACTTCTCCCCATCACAGAGACACATTTCCTGATCAGCCTGTCGAGCCGGTTACTGTCTCTCGAGGTCAGACTGCCGTCCCAACACGCAACCCCAAAGAACACGACACTAGCTACCCCAGACTGGTAAAAAATGTGCAACATTTGACTGCTCACATCAAAGAACCTTAGTCTACTCAGAAAGAAAAGTCTGCTCTGACCTTTCTTGTAGATGGCATTGGCCTGAGCTGACCAGTCCAGTCTGTTGTCCAGGTGGATTCCCAGATATTTATAGGAGTGAACCACATCAATGTCCTGTCCATTTACTGTGACCGGTCGATGGGAAGGGCTCCAGTCAAAGTTGATGATCATCTCGTTGGTCTTGGACACATTGAGAATCATTCCATTTCTCTCTCTCCAGTCTGAAAGGGCAGCCACAACAGCCCCCCCTTCACACATGCCACAAAAACGGTATCGTCCGAGTATTTTTTTACATGGCATGTAGTAGAGTTTTGTGAAGAGGAAGGGAGCCAGAACGGAACCCTGTGGTGCTCCTGTATTGCTTTCAACAGTCCCAGACACGTTCTTCCCTGACCTGACATACTGTGACCTCACAGTGAGGTAATTGTAAATGCAGTTGGTAAAGATGGATTTACAATGAATGTACATATCATGAATCACATTTGAATCCAACCCTAATTGGTTCTCATAGATAGAAGACTAAGGCTAACCAATTGATTTTAACATGACAAGCAATTGTTCTTTTAGTAAGTAAGTCATCTTTATTTTTATAGTGCATTTTACAAACCAAGGTCACCCAAATCGCTTTACGATTATTGATAGTTCAGATACTGTTCCATTCACGGAAGCCAGACCCCATCCACACTGTTGCACCAAAGCCCCCAACCATCACCATTCATTCACTCACTCATTACATTCATAACTATTTTGCATGATGTTAGTGGTAGGGGAAACTGGAGCACCCGAAAGAAACCGGAGCACCAAGAGGAAATCTTTGCAGACACAGGGAGAACATGCAAACTGTACACGGAAAGGCCTGGAGGGGGAATCAAACCCAGGACCTTCTTGCTGTGAAACAACAGCTCTACCTGCGGCGCAACCATGCCTCCTTTTCGTGAAGAAAACCGGCCGAAAACTGTATATGATGATTAAAACAGTCATCCATGTAGACATTTTACAACGTCCTTTCTGAAGTTGAAGGAATATCCCTAAACTTTTAACATACACCAAATTTCACCAGCCCACCTCCATTCTCACATCTGCTAAAATTGGCACATGGAATTAAGTCCAGACTATAGGCGCACGCTTCCAATATGCACTCTCACTATATTAGGCTGTGATTAGAAGATTCACAGCGCCATCTGATAGTACCGTGAGCTTCATTGATCCCAGGTGGATTGCGGGTAAATGTTTACTCTAGTCTGCTCGGGTGAAAGGCGAGAGGAAAAAGTGCTCCGAGCTGCCAAAGCAAAGAGATTATATTAGTCTAGCCATGACAACAACTTGGCAACCGGACAGGCATAATGTAGGAGGATAAACAATGGGGTTATGGTGTATTGGTAGGCATCCCTTTACACAGCTATGACACATGCGCCTGTAGCGTAATTACCACTACGATATTTCATAGATAAGGTGCTACGCAAGAGCTGTCCCATAGAAATGCCAAAAAGGGGTTTTAAGATGGCTTTAGAATATGAGTAATGGGGTATGCTCATTGAGAAAGGACTCCTCAGAAGGTCATTAGTCACGCTGATTGCAGCACAAAATATCACAGTAACGCTTTGTTGTCAGCGCACAAATGCAGGGGAAAGTGAAAAATATATGTCTATAAATCATCTTTGCATGAAGGAGACTGTGTACCTGACCCCAACAGGAATATTTTAAGAAGATAATATTGTGTTTTGCTCTCGTTTACTATGTGACACTCAAGGGTAATTACTATATATTCTGAACATGTTAAATATCAGTGATGATTTAATGAAATAAGCATGTCTACTCTATTGCTGTAAGCACCATCACACCTAACAGTGCAGTAGCATATAAAGATGCAAAAGGCCCAATTGTTGTATTATTTGTACAGCATTACCATCAAAACCAAAAGTCAGCTCACCTTTCCATGTGTAACATAACTCTGTAACAACACATTTCAATCTCTCTTAAAGAGCTAACACTTTCTGGCCTGTCTACGTAGTGAGTGAAAGATTTCAGCGTTCTTGTTTGGATATGCATATTGTTCGGTGTTGTGGATCGGGTGGCCCCCCTTCAGCCAATATAAAGTATTTTTGAAACGTATGTGTCATGGATATAACACAGTCAAATCAAAGAACGTAAAACAGATATGTAAAGAATAAACTTCCCCACCGCGGATAAGATCCAGCAAGCCTCACAGTGAGTGAGCAGGTGAGGATAGACAAGGTGATGGCCGTGTAGAACTGCACCAACATCTGTGAACGCAACTAAACTTTCCTGAGCCGTCGCAGGAAGTACATCCTCTGCCGGGCCTTCTTAATGAGGGAGCTGATGGTCGGCTTCCACTTGAGGTCCTGGGTGATAGTGGTGCCCATAAGAGGACTCCACAGAGATGATGGCGGAGTCCATCAGGGAGGGTGGGGGCGGGGGGGCTGTGCTCTTCCTGAAGTCCACAATCATCGCCACTGTCTTCTGGGCGTTTAGCTCCAGATTGTTACCACTGCCTCAGGACACCAGCCGGTCCACTTCCCTCCTGTACACGGACTCATCGTTGTCAGAGAAGAATCCAATGAGGGTGGTGTCACCTGCAAACTTGATGAGCTTCATGGAGTTTTGGCTGAAGGTGCAGTGGTTGGTGTACAGGGAGAAGAGCAGGGGAGAAAGAACCCATATGATTATTTTTCCTTTTATTCTTTCTAGCTTTCCTGAATAAGTTCCAATGCCACTTTTTGGATGATTTTGTCATTTTTAAAAGGTCCACAATTGATCTCCAATTCATTTTCATAAACGCTAAATCAATACAGAGCGTCAAATGCGCTGCAGGTTCAGTCAACGATTCCTGAAAGGTTTAGTGACAGTCTTCAGCATGTTTGTGTCTTCCCACAGAACGGTCAATAATCATAATAGAATATGTGGAGGAAAGACATTTCAAGGCCACTTTGTTTCACATTTACATAAAGCCGATAAAGAGACAAATATTCAATTAAGCACATTCTAATGTGTATATACAGTATATAGACAGATGGATAAACACATGTAGATAGATAGACAAAAGAAAGGGTTGAGGAAAGTATCTCAGAATTACTGTTATTGTTTTGTCAACATAAAACAGAAGGTGCTGCTTATGTCTTTTGGTGTGTTTTTGATAAGGGAAAATGAAAAAAAAGATGTTTTTTAAAAAGTCTACTTCCATATACTTTGCCAGTCAAATACTTGGTCAGGTAATAATACAAGTTGCAGCTTGTGTAGATATTGTTTGCGCACCCCAAAAAACACAAAAAGAATTATTGTCTACTGGCATTTTTTTTTTTTTACAGTCCATCCTAGCCTGGTCGCACCACACCATAGTACAAATTACATTTCGTACTAAGGTCTAGAGGTGCTCCATTGAGCTCCGTGAACAGGTGGGAGGGGTTAGCTACTTTTGCAGATTGAAACGATTGGATCAGAGTTTACCGTGACGTAAACGTTTTAATGATTTTAATGTATTTATTGTCTCTTTTTTAACTATTTTGCATCTTTTAATTCTAACCTATGCTATGTATGTATCTTTGTATGATTGCAAGCAAGGGACCAGTGCACAATTTCCTTCGGGATCAATAAAGTATCTATCTATCTATCTATCTACGTATGTAATGCGCCCGAGTGAGTCGATAGCATTTAGCATTTAGCCTAGCCATCTCCTTTGCCGCTAATTGAGCCCGTGGCGAGTAGCGCCACAACTGTTTCTAGCGATTACATTTGCTTAACATTCCTATTGCTCAATTTCTTGATAGAACCAGACCGGAATACTTTACTATCGCATTTTTCGCCATTGCCACACTACGACCTTCCCGTTTGACGCTAACTCTAGGCATCATCCACAACTAAATACAACACCTCCCGCGCTCGCTGGTTGGTCGGTCGAAATTCAACCGATTGTAATCGCTAACCCAGGGACCAGACCCAGACGTTACATGCAGTGAAATGATGATTGAGCAGAGTGTTCGAATGGCTAAGGCCAGGCTAAGTCTAGCCAAGAATTACAAAACTTTCATACACAAAACCCCTTTAAAACACCATTAACACTATACCCAATAACATCCGGCCCTTCTGAGACCGGTGCCAAACTCAAATGGACAAACAAAAGCAATAACTTTTAAGTACAAGTTTGCCTCCTCGACACCTGACCGATCCATTACAGCTCCTTCCATATTGATTGACAAAGCAGCAACATAAAGTAATTATAATTGATTCTAGTTGGAGCTTTGGCACACACACAGATCTTTCCCCCTCCGCCTTCCCCCTTTGCCTCCATCTCGCTTGCTGCTCTGAATCTGAATAGGGAGCCCGGGTAATTAGGTCACGCTGTTAAATTTTTAATGATCTCTGAAATCATATTCCTGCTCACAGTGTGTCAGGTACGCATACAGCCAGCCCGGAGTGATACATCACCATTCTGTGACACGAACAGAAGGCCTCAGCCATTTAATTGTGTGACCTTTTCGACCGAGCAGCGGGTGAAGCCATCGGGAGAAAAGAAAGAAGTGTTTAGTGCGGAGAAATGAGTGATTGGGTATTGGAGAGATGTACAATGTTGAATCCCGCCATAATAAAAATGCCTGAGACGTACGGAGGGGGCTTGTGCGAGTGCCTGTGTGTTCCGGCGTCTTTTATGAAGACGATAGAGTAGCCGTGGTCAAGGTTGAGGCCAAAGGGTGGACAGGGTCAAGCACAGAGACAAAGACTGCAGGCGAACCTATAATTTGTAATGACAGATGAACATTGTGGCTGTGACGTGGGAATTGAGGCTATAGGAAAACACTGCATGATTATTCTTGTCTATTGGAACCATCTGCAAAAGCATTTCAAGGGGTACTGTATGGAATAAAAAAAAATCAAAACAGCCGTTTTACTGTTTACAACTTAAGCCAGGGGTAATTGGTAAGTTAAAAAGCATGTGTCCTTACCTTTCCTGTACTGTATTTCCACAAACCTGGCATGTGCTATCCCTCCTCCATGTTGTTTAGAAACACTTTATTCCCCCACTCATTGCTGGTGTGTAGCTTCATGTCTAATAAATGTGTTTTCAAGCGGTCCTACGTGCGGTTTATCCACATTTACAGAAATTGGAGGCTTTTTGCCAAGAAGAATGGACAGCTTAGTAAAAAGATCCTCATCCACTATAATAAATTACTGTGCCATAGATGTTAAAGGGGCATTGGGTAGTTGCTGTTGTCATTATATCATAAAATAGAAAACTGAACGTTATTTTACAATAAATTGCTTCACACAACTACTAGCAATCAATGAAAAAAAGTGTTTGCGCCATCATCCATAATCATATGCATTATCATTCTGAAATATGGCCAAAAATAAGATTAAGAAAACATTCTGGGTGTAACCTTTCTACACAGTGATAATTGAGATTAACATTATTCTGAGGGACAAAAAAAAATCCAAAACCAATCACAACGTCTATTTATCACATGTAAGTATCTGTATTTATATAGTGCCTTTCACAGACCAGAGTCACAACTAGGGGTGTGACAATATATCGATTGTTCGATATATCGCAATACTTTCTCCCGCGATTCGATTATCGATATGCATTTACCAAGTATCAATATCGATTTTGAAGGAAAAAAAAATAGAATTTTTTTTTTTTTTGAATTGGTATCAATACTTATTATATGGCTACATTACGCCTCTCCATTTATCATGAAATAAAGTGTATTTTTTCTTTTATTTATGCCATAAATTGGCATATTGTATATTTCTGACCAATATATCAATAATCGTCATATCGTGATAAAATCATTATCGTGATAAAAATCGTTATCGTGATATCGTTATCGTGATATCGTTATCGTGATATTATCGTTATCGTGAGCTTTGTATCGTGTATCGTATCGTATCGTGAGGTACCCTTAGGTTCCCACCCCTAGTCACAACGTTATGAGCATTTGTCCTTTCACTCCACAAGTGGGGTTGCCGTACAGAAGGTGCATGCCAAACCTATTGTACATGTTTTTAATGGTAGGGGAAACCGGAGCCACCAGAGGAAACCAACAAAGTCAAGTAAACGTTGCAGAGAAAGTGCTAACCATGGTGCCACCAGGTCAATACAGTGATATTTTGCTAATGCATGTTTGAACAGGAAAGGACCATACCAATCCACTGGTCCACACAAAGTCAATGCAAATGATACTAAACAAAACATAGACCAAACTGTACGCTATTCCCTCATTCAACTACATGTAAAATCCTTCATTATTGTGATTGTCTCATCCTATCAGCAGCATCTGACAGTAACGTGCACTGGATCCCCTATAATTACCCCTTCCATAGAAATGATTGCATCTTGAGTTTCCAAACCGACAACTGTATTTGGACACATGTAATCCTCTTCCTAGGCTGTGGCTGATACCTGAGCATAATCTGCCCACTGGAGCGGCGCGAGCAATGGCAGCCAGCTCTTTCTTCCCCAGCGCAAACTACAGCAAGCCTTCTCACCCTGACGCACACCGCTAATTTAGACCATCCTAGGTTTTGTGGGTTTTCAAGCATGTTAAGCCCAATTTTTTTCTCCCCCTTCGCTTTGCTAGAGAAGGCCTGTATACGGTAATGGAATGGAGATGTATAAAGGGGGATTGGTTGCCATCCAGTGAAAGAACGAACTAGATTATCTTGCCTCCACTGTGGATCAGGCCTGGCCATATTCACTTATAAAAGCAACAGGGAGTGACCGTGGATCTACTGCGCTGGGATATATGTAATTTCATGTCAGTTACAAAGTGTTCTAAAGGTCGAAAAGTTTTCAATTTCTCCTCTTTTCTTTGCAATTATTTTATCATGTGTGATTATGAATGTATCTTAATTTAAGTTAAGTCTTCCTGCTAAACTTGCTTTTGCAAAAAGAGTTACGGTATCTCACAGAAACAAAAAAGCAGGCACATTTCTTTCTAAAATTGTTCAATTGTTCAAATTGTTGTGATCTTTGATCATAGAGCTAACACTATGATGATTTTTTCTATTTTTCAAATTAGAAAATGATCAGCTGCAAACACAGCAATGCCATTGAGGAATTGCCAAAACAAAGACAGAAGACTGCTCTGGGCATGATGTAATATCAGGGTGAACATGTTATTTTGTGCAATAAGTTATATTAGAATGGAATGTTAAGTTTATTATTTCTTCAGTCCTCTAAAACAAACTCCAGCTCTGTAATGAAATGATTAACAGTTCAAAATGTTGATTTTCCATATTTTCTCCTTTAAATTGTTGTCTATAATCGTTGGGGAAGAGTATAGCATATTGATCACAAATTAAATAATTTTCTTTCTTGGAATAAACTTGGTGCCACCCTTCTCCAGCTTCAGCATCAAAAGCACTGTAGAGCGGACAGAAGTCGCTGCTTACTGTTGACTTGATACCTCCTCAGGGTGTATTGAGTGACAATGGTTTGTCTATTCATAGCAATAATATGACACAAATTGCAACATATTCTCTCGCACATACAGGGTGTTAAAACTACACCAGCTTGTGAAAATAAATTGTGGATGCAAAGTGGTAGAAGACAAAGACCAACGGGTAGACGTGAAAAGAAAAGGAAAAAAATCAGCAGAGCATAGCAAAGAGCAAATTAATAGAAATGGCACCTTAAAACAGACTTAACAACTTGGTGCTTTCCATTCATTAGTGTGTCCTGCCTTTAATACATCATTGTGTGAGAGGCATGAAGGACAGCCACTGACGGGATTACACCCCCTTCTAATGGCAGCAAATTAAAATTCACAAGATGATGCATAGGGAGAGGTGAACACAGCTACATGCATCGTGGATTTAAGGCAATTACAGGTCAAACTGATCTTTAAGGGCAGGGACATACAAAGAAGCACATAACATTAAAACATGCAAAGAAAATGTAATCAAACTATGTGTTTTTTAGGGGGACAATGTCAATTTTTTACATTCATCCAAAAAAAATTAGTGTAAATGCTTTCTTCCATACTCACATTGTTTGCTTTAAACAAATGTATGTATATCTATAAATTCAGCGAATCAATACCTGGACAGTTGCTGCAACAGTTGGTTTGAGTAGCATAAGGATTTCTGGACAAACTCGTCATCCTCATAGGGCTCTCTGTCCAAATTGAGTGGGCAAATGGGCCTGTCATCATAATTACTACATCTTGGCTAATCGATTTATTTGGGACTCAATATTATCTGTAAATTTCCTTTGCAACAATGAAGTAAATAGTCAAAATGTGTTTCTTCTTTCTTTGTTGATCGCAATAATTTTTTGAAGCAATATGGTCCATCAAAATGAGTTATTGTGACCACCCAATGGACAAGTGTGCACATTAGATGCACACTGGCTTTTAAACCCACAAAGACCAAGAGTATTTTCTAATGTGGCCCGACAAAGATCAGCATGTGCAAAATGTATCTTGATTTGCCGATGATGTGGGATGGATCATCTCAGAAAAGGAGTAAACTCTAAAACCGTTTTGTGAAAATTATTGAAGGAACTGCAACTATAACACATGTTGATGAATTCAGAGCATGATAGTCGGGCTGAAGGTTAACAGACAAAAAAGTACTGCAATATTAGATTAAGCTATGTAACAACTACACCATTAGTCTCAGTAACTTGACAAGGAAATAATAGCCGTTTAATCCAAGACCCCCAGCCGGTACAAATAATCATATGATGTTCCGCAGCCCTGAGAAAAAAAGACCAAACAACATTTGGCATAATACTGTTTGCGAGGCTCATTTACTGAGGAAAACACAATTTCACGCACAGGACTGTAGACTGCAAAAGCATAGCTGATTTCATTTTCAGCAGCCGAGCCCATAAATCAGCAGGGACTTACATGCTCAGCCCCGCGCAGCCTGTTTATGTATTTATCTATTTACATTACCAGGGGACGGGCGAGAAGTGTGGGGATGTCATGTTTGCGGAATCCCAACTCGCTAATAAGGATAAGCCCGTTATTATGAGCCTAGAGCCTCAGTGCTAAGCTGAATATACTCTTTCAAGAAAAATCAATGGGCCACCTATAAGAAACAGTGGTAATGTCGGAGGTTATTGGAAGAGGGTGAGATGAAATGTGCAAGTCTATGTGTCACTGTGTAAAATGACTTAATCCAACAGGAGATATCACTCACTCAACATCTGAACCTGGCCTTGGTAGGAAGGAACAAATCTGTGTTGCCTGTGTTTATGAAATTATGATATAATGCAGACACATTTAAGCACATTTCATAATTATGTTTGGGGGGGGCTACTTTTGGAATACTTCTCGACAGTAGTAACAAGTAAATATCTGGCTAAGATCTGGTTAGTAGTAGTCCAATTGTTTGTGCTGGTTTGGTTAGATGTGCTGATGCGTTACACAATTATCCAGCCCAGAGGTCGTGGACATGTAGAACAAGTGAGTGAATTGGACAGACTGAGTATGAGTCAAGTAGAGCTAACTCAAACACAATCCATGGGTGGGAATCTGGAGCCAAATCCTCAGAATAGCAACTTCAAAGCAACCACGGAGAGTGGATTTTTTTTAGAGATGGCACCTGATTGGTCTATTATGAGACCTAACAATAAATCAAATGAGACTGAATTGAATGGGGGCGTTGATGCGCCAGTGTGTTCGGCGTCTCGCTTCCGTCATCACCATGTGGAGAAGAATGGAAGAATATCAGAAATCTGAACATTGTAAATAATTTTGGGTGTCCTCTGTAAAAATGCAATATATACTGTAAATAAATACTACTGCTGCATGTGGTACAAAGTAAGCAAACCACAGAGACAGGAGCTCTTGCAGTGCCCCAATCAAGTTTTAAACTCCTCTAAGTCTAAGTGCACTTGGGTTGGACAATATTCAGTATAACATAATTATCACATTATTGTGACAATATCACGATTCAAAAATTCATAAGCTTGTTTAGATGGTTAAACCAATAACGTTTTAATTTTCACTGTAGCCTACTCCTAAAGGTAATTTTTCTATTTAGAATGGAAGACTGCGATCTACATCTACATCTGTGACATGTTGGTGCTGTATGAACCGACTCTGACAGTGAGAAGCACAGGCACATGGGGAAGCAGTATTTCAGATTTTTGCAGGTAAAATCGATCGGGAAGTCTTCCTTGAAAAAAAATTGGTATGAAAATATATTTGTTTTTTAGTAAGTAATAGTAAGTAATCTTTATTTATATACCGCCTTTTCACTGCACATCGGAGTCTCAAAGCGGTTTACAATTGTGATTTTTGGGATTGGGGGTGCCAGTACAGGAGGCGCATGCCAGACCTATTGTACATATTTTTAGTGGTAGGGGAAACCGGAGCACCCGGAGGAAACCTACGCAGACACGGGGAGAACATGCAAACTCCACTCAGAAAGGCCCTGGTCCAACCGGGATTCGAACCCAGGACCTTCTTGCTGAGAGGCGAGAGTGCTATCCACTCAGCCACCGTGCCGAGACACATATTGTAGAATGCACTAATAGAACAAACCACTAATATGTAAGAAAAGTTTGACCCACTTTAGCCTTTTAATTCTCATCTCTTTATGTTCTTTCCTTGCACACACTTGTCCCCATGCAGTCGACTCTTCTGAGCATTTCATTCATTTTATTAACCTCCCGTCCACATCTGGTCAAACTACATCAGCGTGTGAGTCTGCTGGCGAGACGCAGAATCCATCTGAAGTGAACAAAAGGCTGCTGGATGGGAGAAGACTTGAGTGGGGATCTTCATAAATCACTTGGCGAGCGGCAGGATTCTGACAAGCCTCGTACAGCTTACGGCTCGTGTGCTGCCCACCTGCCTGCACCGCGCTCGCCGCTTTATGGAGATCCGGACCATATCCATTCCTGCGCCTACGCCCTCCTCCCGTCACTTTCCCTTTTGTCCACGTGTTTGTGTAGTCCAGCTTCAAGCCTCCCAAAGACCCTGGCCCTCCTCCTCTACCCTGCCTAATTGATTCAGCTGGGGCAAAAAAGAGGAGATATATTTCTCATTACTAATTTATGGCACCCTTTGATATGGGATATTTAAGAAGGGTTAATATGTATATGGTTAATCCTTCAGGGGTGCGCAATCTGAAAATTTTATGAAGTTCGGACCGGATCAAATTAAATAAAAGTTGGGAGTTGCATGCGGCACAAGCGTCTCACTGGGATGCTGAAAAGCTGAATCAGGGAAAGAAACAACACTTGATGAATTTATTCTGAATGGTCGAATCTAGAATCAAAGATTTTCTAATAAACTTACTATCAGTGATAACAAGTTAAAGAAGAAACTAAATTGTCGCAAATTAATTTAAACAATTATTTCCATTTTGAGTCCAAAGCTTTTGTTTTACCCAAAAAATATACCTTTGAAAAAATATTTAAACATATGGACTGGAAAGAATATACAAATTTGTTATTAAATAAATACTAAATCATATAAATCTTATCTGAAGCAGGCCTGACATCGAAAACAAAGGAGGCTTTGGAGAATAGAATATTAGAATAACAAATGCTACATTGTGTTCACACCTGAACACTTCTTTTACATGAAAATATCAAAATGCCAAACTTTGGTGTGTCCCCGGAGTATATACTACATGTGTGTGATTGGGGCAGTGGACGCCCACGCGCTGCTGCTGTGTGCCGTGTGGGTGCTGACAGAGGAGCTCTGAGCTGAGGGGCTGCAGGCTGCAGCATATTCATAAATCAGGCCTTTCAGAGAGCTGTCACAAGCTCCATAATGAGGGTCATTACTCAGGCAGCGTGTCAAAGCTACTATCACAGGGACCGGCCCGAATCACACTCACTCTGCTCCTTGTTAAATAAACAGTGCAGTATACAAAATGGCAAACAAGCTGAGGGTCAATCTGATGCAGTGCAGGGCCAGCCAGGCCTCCAGAGTAATTTACCCCACGGGAATATCTCTCGGCTGGGGAGATGGATTATGAAGGCCCTCCGAAAAGATAAATGAAATAAAAATACGGCAAAAGCAGAACAAGAAAAAGTGAGTGGAAGAAAAATAGACTTCAGACAGAGGAGATGGACTGAGATGTTCTTAGAAAGATTTGACTGAAACCACACATTTAACTTATTTAACGTTGGTGCAAAATCTAATATTGAGAGGAAGTGCAGTTTTGCTGACATTAGAATGTGTCTGCGCTCAGCGCTGATGTAAAGGTCCTGTAATAACACTGTCTGAATCTGTGTTATCAAATATTCATCCTTTTATTGCCGTGTTAATATCTACACATGGCTTTATTAATTTGGTGGAGGCAGAGTGACTGCGCCTAATGGCAGATAAGAGAGTTGGAATAAAGAGGACAGGCCTGGAGAGTCTGAAAGTATGTTCCTGGAAAAATGCAACTACTTCTTACTCTTCAATCAAACTGCACGTTTAGTCAAGTTCATTATCATTAATTATTCAGTCTCAACTTCCTGTCATGTTGGCACACATACTTTACTCTCACAATTACAAGGTAATTTTTCCCATGTCAAAATAGACTCATCTCAATACAGCCGTAAAAGAGCAATAAGCACTGGTTAATATTTATGCCTTTAATCTTGGCTCTAATATTCCTGTGAGTGAAAGGCCACGGCCGGAGCACAAACCAATAACAGTGTGCTGCTAAATTTAATGTGTAATATTTGAAGCCGATCTTATCTTTTCCCAGCATTGAGTGGAAACGTTTTCCCATCTCTCCCATAGTAACACATGCTAATGCTTCCCTTCATTGTGCTTTAATACGGAGGAGTGGCTCTGTCACTATGGTGTGTTCAAGGACAAAATATTTAATTCAGTGTGCTGTCGTGTGCCACTGCCCTCCTCTGCTCTCGCCGCTAACCAAACAGCTACCAGTGCCGTTTCTCACCCACTGATTCCAGACTCACCTACCTGAAGGCAAAAGATTAATCTTTTACATGTGTGCGTTTTAGACAGGCACTCACGCTGGGCCCGACGCAGCCAAAGCAGCCAGCCCTTACGCAATGCCAATTAATGATTTTGTCATTTTGTGATGGTGGCGGCTGCTGTGAGTTTGTCAGACTTTTAACGCACACAACTGTATTGTAATGCGGCCCATCTGTTTTAGCTGGATGAGAGCAGCCCTGTGTGATGGGGCGTTGTGCAGATACACGCTGCATGTCTCGGGGACATGAGGGGAACATATGTTGTCTTGAGCCCCAGGGCTGACATTGAAGATGAGGAAAGACAGTACTTGAAGGCGACTGTTGTCCCTGAAGTGAGTCTGCCACAGCCCATACTGCTCTGACTATTGACAAGTCTCCCGTGGACCACAAACGGCACATTTACACACAAATGTAAAGGGCGAGCAGCAAGTTCCAGCTGAGATTATGTGGAGTGAGGAACGCGGGACAGACGCTGCGCGCCTCTAACGGATCGCTTCATCAGATTAGCCTGGAGGAGACGCATAATCACACAAGTTACCCTACACGCACCTGCGGCTGTGCTGCAAGCTCTGTAATCTCTGGCACTCTAGCTGAGCTCAGCTTTAGTCCAGAGTGCCGACAATGTGCATTTTGTACAAACACAGGGATTCGAGGCTTTGGAGTGGGATGCACACGAGAAAGTGAAACATTTGCTCAACTATTCTCTCACAAAGGGTTAAGATAAGATACTTAGATAGAAATTATCAATAATGAAAGCTTCAGTAGTTTACTTTCAACAGCTTCTAACCAAGTTATTGCTGTGTTGATCCTGTATGTTTAAGATTAATACGTCCCTTTTTATATATCTAGGGCCAAAACCTACATTTTAGAGCTGCCAACGGAAGCAAGCACTGGCCCTAACTTGCTTAGTTTAGAAGAAGGAATGTACTTTAATGGCAACAGTATACAACATTCTGTGAGGTGGAAAATACTATGAAGCCTTCTTGGTGAAAAAATATATATACATGTTTATTCACTCTCAGTAGACGGAACAAAATTTCAATGAAAATTAACAGGGCCAGACCAGGCAAGTGAAAAACATGCTATTATTTAACTTCTAAAAATGTGTACTCAGACTTAAACATATTCATTCATGTAATTAACACAATTGAAATCTTAAAAGTACAAATACAATTAAATAAACAAAAGCTATGCCAAAACAGTAGCTGTAGTTCATGCAAATTCCGTTTCACAGCCCCACATAATACATACTAAATATATAAATATAAAAGTATAGGTCTGGTTTCCGTGATGGCAGGCTGAGAGCGACACAATAATTGACCCAGCTTAATATCGCTGACGTGTTTGTATGAGGTGCGTATGGGGTCTTCATTACGGGCCTAGCTCTTCTCACAGTCGCATTCAAACTGCAATGATGAATGGTGGTGGAGATGGACTGCTGCCGTGGGAGACTTCCTGACGGGCCTAAAGGTTCGAAGCAGAGGATGGTGAATAATGAGTCTACGCTGCACAGTCCCCACAGTCCTTTGCAGTGGACAAAGGAAAATCCAGTTGACAAGCGCTCCTTAGCCACAAACCGGACCCTCGCAGCATCAAAGAAAGTCTGAAAGATATGATCATAGACTTCAGCTGCTTTGGGCAGTATCCTTGTTCCAGAGAAATGGGATGAGCAAACACCTTGGCGGAGATTAAACACAGAAAATAGAAAGGGGGTCATGTAGACAAAAAAATACGTTTGAGTCTCGTGTAAAATGAACTTACACAAATTGCCAAAGTATAGGAACCAGTGTTGGGCAGGTTACTTCGAAAAAGTAATTATTTAAAGTTACTAGTTACTTCTCCCAAAAAGTAACTGAGTTACTAACTGAGTTACTCCACTATAAAAGTAACTAGTTACCAGTAAAAGTAACTATTGAGTAACTTTTTTTGTTTCGTTCTGGAACGTAATGTGCACTCGACGTGCACATTTTTACCTTTAACCTCAGTAAGTTTGAAATAGTGCCGATATTTCCATCTGGAAAAGGCTGTTTTGCTGCTGGAGTCCTCCTCACTGTCCATCTTTCGCTGTGAGCTGCACTAAACACCCTCCACTGTGAATGCGGAAACACCAGTGACGTGCGGTGAGGTTGGTGATTGGTGAGGCACTTACTTCAGCCCAATCAGATGAACATATATATCATATAAATCAACAGGACCTACAGAGGCTTATTCACAATTAGTTTGTCTACATCAGAATGTTTCATGCCCGCATTGTTTGCTCATACAAAACGCAAAAGTAAGAAAAAGCACATGTAAAAGTGTGTTATGGGTCTTAACTTAAACATAAACTGCACAGACCAGTTCAGACCAGTTTCATGTTAAAGTCTGCAGATATGTAATCCTCCATTTGGAAAAAAGTCCAATGAGTTTTAAAAAGTAAAAACTCCTCTCGTGTTTCGCTGCAGCCGATTCTCGGGTGCATCCAATTTCTAAAATCAACCTTCTCTCCCTTTACCTCTTTCTTATCATTCCTATCGTCATTGAAACATTACCCTAAGTGCATTTTAAACGCTTAAAATGTGTTATATGTATGTTAGCCAAACCTGTAACTGTCCTTAGCAGATTAAGAACAAGAAAGGAGCTTTCTGATGGAATCGGAGGCAGCCCATAATTACTGAGAGGTTATCTCATCCTCCCTTCTCTCATGACAACAGAGTCCTATCATCAAGTTAAAAAAAAGTTAATTGTGCGACTTCAGTAACATGCAGCAACGGGGTGTTGGCAATGATAACAGCGTGATAGTTACAGTCAAAGTAATTAGTTCGATTACTCGTTACTTTTTCACATCACTGAAAGGAACCATATCTCTGACATATAGACATTTGCTCATTAACTGTACGTCAAAGCTGCTTTCAAGATTTTTTTTTTAACGCAACACTAGCACAGGGGAAAACACAACATAAGTATTGTTATTTTCATTGTTTTCAAATATCTACTTATTTATTCTTTTTGTACGTTGTTTCTTTATTGTTAGTTGCCGTTTGATTGTCATAGTTATTGCATCCTGGTCTATATATGTGAAAGAGTATATGTAGGTGTACATGTTTGTTTATACAGTATTTCTCAGCTTTATATCTCCCACAAGCTCAAATACTTACACATGCACGCACACACACACACACACACACACACACACACACACATACTTACCCTACCCTAACCCCAGTAGTACCTTTGTTGTTTATTGTACTGTAACTATGTATTTTCCTGTATGCCTAAATAAATATAAAAAAAAAAAAAAAAAAAAAAAAAGCTGCTTTCAAGCTGAAAGATTGAAGTAGACATTTACTCTCATGAACTCTTTGGTACATTAGTAATACTCACCTGCAGATATTTTGCTACAGAAAAAGATCAGTTTGGAGCAGGATTTGCAGACCGAAAAGTGAAGCAGAATCCACATGCACAGGCAAAACGCTCATATTTCAAAACACCAAAGTTTAAAGTTTGTAATAGTTAACGTATGGAGATGAAATGCTGTAAAGTTTATTATAGCGGTAGAGGTTACTCATTGTAACTGAATTGAAGTAGACAGAAATGTGCTACATGGCAAAACACCAATGTGCTTTTGTTTTAAAGGTATTTTGACATTACTTTTATTTTACATTAGTTTTACTATTATATAAAATATACCAAATATAAAGTTAAACACATGGTTTTATATTTAACTATAATGATGTGGTGGGTTAAACTTTTAACCATCAATGCTGCAAGTAAATAATAAATTAGCCTGAGTTTGACATGCCTGCTTTAGTTCAATCCTACAGTCTAATCCAAAGTTTGAAATCATCCATCTGCGCATATGAACACCTACACATACAGTACAGCTCTGAAACTCTCACGGTATATCTCACGCTCGCAAAGGGGACGCAAACAAATCAAAGCCAACTACTGCAAATTAGCTTTGACTGCTCAACAAGCGGCATGAACCGACAGGGGAGCGCCATGATCGAATTTAGCAACACCGGTGAAGACGGGCGGCACGCGGAGAGGCTCCCGAGACCAAACAAATTCAATCATCTCTCCCATCAACACAGGGAAGAAAACAGAGCGTTTCCACCACAAAAGACCTCCCCTGGCTTAAATCAATTGCTAACATTGTACGGCAACGAGACGCGGGGGGAATAAACAGTAGCTTTCAATTTCATTCAGACGCGCGCCCGGGGACATGCAAACTTTCATTCGTCACTTTCATGTGGCTCTTGAGGCATCTGTGGAGGAGCCAGTGACAGGGAGGAGCGGTAAATATGTCTCAACAAGTTCAGGCTGTGACACTGTGTACGCCTGTTTACACACTATCGCTGGCATACAGTATGGCAAATGGCAACGGAGCGGAGTGATTGCACGGATTCTAGGCGCTTACTGAAGGGCGGTGCTGTTTGGAGCAGAGATTTTCATTGGGAAAACAGCCACGTACGACACGTGTGGAACTCTTAAGAAGTCAGGGAAAGTGTGAATATTTACGACAGGTGCTCAAGGGCGCTTATTTATCCTATTTGTGATGAGGGATATACAAGTGTGATAAGTACATACAAGGACTTGAGGGGACAAGCGTAGCATAAAAATGTATAGTTTGTTTGGCTCATCTGCATAAATGTCTAGACATTCGGAAGTGCTTTATGTGAAAGGCTGGTAAAACTGTTGAACATTGGTAAAATATTTAGGATTAAAAACCACTCCATAAAAGTGAGAAATATCAGCACTTTTGATCATAATAGGCATGTTTTAAAAGCAACAGTAACTTTCCAATAAAAAAGTTAGGATTATGTTAATCATGGAGATAAGTTTAAAGTTTTAGCCAAAGAGACAGCAGGAGGCCTTCAAGTACGAGGCAGGTGGGTGGAGAAGCCACAGAAACAAAACAAAAAACATTTAACATAACATATGGATTTTCTTTTTTAAAGCAAAAGAAAGTATAAAAATAAGCAACAAAGATATTGAAAATGAATTGCATCTTACAAAATGAAACTCTTTAGGGCACCAAAGTAGCAGAACAAAAATGTGTTACTATTCAGAAATACATAGTAATGATAAAGTTAATTGGTTTGTCTAACTGTAATATACATGAACAATATTCATATCATTAAAACAGCAACGGCAAAAGACTAAAAATATGTTTTTATCAAATGCATTATTTCACAGACATTGATACATTATTTTTCCTATGAACAAATTAAATTGGCAAGTACACCTTTATTAACGTCTTCTCCAGTATGTCTTGAGCTCATAATCCTCAACCCAATTCACATCAACTCAAATTTGGGGATGATTTTTCCCTACTTCCTCCACCTTCATACACTTTTTCCTCTTGGCAAAAGTTGTCAAGTCCCCCCCTTCTTCCCGCGGCACTCCCCCGGCTGTCTGGGCGCATTGTGTGTGAATGAGTAGGTGGTCTCTGCATAGACTGCCTGTGTGTGCGAGTGCTATAGCTGGGGCAATAATCTGGCCTGACTGATGACGAACATTAGCATACGGCATGTAGATGGTGTAAGCGCTGCTAAAACCGCTCCGATGTTTTGCGCTTGCATGTATGTATGTATGCGACACTGTCTCGGACCACTTCCCGTCATTAGGATAAGCCATTCCTTCAAAAATACTCTACACAGTTTTTTGTCAATTCGGTAATAATTCAATTTAGCAGGGTCGTCTTGGCAGCCCCACCATTAACTTTAGGGAGAGGGTGATTTCAGATTGATGACTTGTGTCCCTTGGGAGTCTTCTTTTTTTGAGTGGGGGGCGGGGGAGTTTGATGGAGGTGGGTTGGGGGTACGAGGTGCTTTGCCGGTGGCCTAGGCTGCTCTTGGCTGCACCGGGGCGTGGGAGTAGTCGAGCGAATTAAGGTCCCGAATTGATTTCTTCCAAATTTGAGCTGACTAATGTGACAAGTGGCAGCTGTGGGCCTGTCTCCTCCGGGCTCCTCACAGTGACACCCGTGCACAGGTAACCCCCACCCCACCCCGCTACCACCACCACACACACGCACACACAAAAAACTGGTTGGCTTGAGCTACTGCATCTCCGCCCTGTGACATAGTGCCGCGCAGAGCTGTTCACCCATCAAACTCAAAGCCGGTGACACAAATTACAGGCGAGGACTGGGGAGCCCAATGCACGTACACACACACACACACACACGTGCATTGAGAAAGCTACAACGGTGACAAGGAACAGGTCAACATGATAACACCGGTGAATTATTCAGCAGAGGGTGAAAGAGAAGAGTGGGGCGAACAGAGGGAAGGGGAAAGATATGGGCCAGTTTACGTTATAAATAAAAAAAAGTGAAATGCCGACTTTGCTGAGAATGTGCATGGTATTTATGGGAGGGCTTTGGAAAGGTCTGTGCACACTACCAAAAGATGACAGATACTCAAGTCTACTCAACTGATGAAAAAATAAGTGATCAAATGTATAATGGTAAGATTTGCTATCCACAACTTAGATGAAAAACTGACAGAGCTGCCAATGAGTGCCAAATGTGTGGAAATGGCATTTTGACCCAGGAGGTTAGCCTGCTTTTGGGACCCGTGTTGGCTTTTCTCCATGGAGAAGACAGCAACGTGTCAAAACAAAATAGTCAATACAAACTACTGTAAGACAAAATAATTAACACTGTGTTAATAATTGCATCCAGGACCCCAGGGAATCACATTATAATGGATTACGTTGATCAACTTCAAAAAGTGTATAATCCACATGTAGTAATATAAGCATTTTCATATTTATAAAGGACAATTTTAAAAAGGATTGAGCTGAGCGAAGTCTTCAGTGGGGGTAAAAAACACAGTGCTGTGTCACAAGATAGAGCAAAGCTCAAAAGCACAACATTAAAATAATATATTTTGATAAATGCCACCACAACAGTGTAAATATACCCTACAGCTTCAATATTGTGTATAGTTGCGGGTGGTAAACACTCTTTTCCACACAAAAAAAAAAAGTGCAGCCGACAGTCAACTCCGGAATTGGTTTCACGCTTGAATACTGCCTTTAAGACAAAAGCACCTCCGGAGATAATTACAGTGTCAAGCATGCCCTGCCAAGTGGCTGGCAATTGCCCAATATTTAGCTTTAATTAAATCAAAGCACAAATGTAATTTCTCCTGAGTGAGCGCTTCTGCACGGTGGATCCTCAGAAACACACAACATGGCTGACTAATGCATTTGCTCTGTCGCTGTCACACCATGACGGCTGCTCTCGGCCCAAAACCCCTTGTGACCTGCAGCTACAATAAACCGCCTTCTTCAAAGAGGAATGTGCACGTTCCAGCCACTCTCCGTGGATGACAAAGATAAACACAAAGGAGACATAAACAAGTGGGACTGACTGAGAGGAATTATACAATTATGAGAGGTAATTTGTTTTGTTCAAAGTCCTCTGGCTGCTCACAATTGCTTTGTAAATTGAGTTAATACAACTACATTAACTTTTCCTTCAACTTTCCGAACATTTGTCATTTATGTAGCTAATATGATGTGCCGACACACTGTGCCAAGAACAATGGCAGTCAGACTCTATATAAAACATACCTTTAATGTACTTTATGATTGGCAGGCATATTCGCTCATGAACAGAAACACTCAAGGTGCAGCACCATATGTTGCATGATAAAATTACAATGTGTTCCTTCTTTAACTTGAAATTGTTTTACCTGCAGACTAAAATATGAACATGCATTTGAAAACTTGCTTTAGGAGGATTTTGATTCTCCCAACCCTTATCGAATTAAATTACACTTATTGGATGTCACATTTTGCAAAGGTGATAGATACCTCCAAGTCATTATGTTGAATTGATTGGATGTAATGAGATACACACTACAAACGAGAAATGTGTCCACTCAAGCATTTGGTCTCAAAATGGAATCATACTTTTTTATCCTTCATTAGTACCTAACACTTCAGTATAAGAAATAGACTGATACGTAATTTGGCTGACATTTTGGGCCTATATTTTAAGTTTTTGAAAAATCTGCATTAACTCCTTTTCATCTGGTTGATATGATACAATATGACATGTTGAACCTAACTTTCCCAGCCTCTATTTTACTCTAAACATTGAAACCAAAAGGAAATTAGTAATCATTAAGCAATAATTATGGAAATCAGTCTACAACTATTACATTGTTTCAATCTAAGCATACTGTAACTGTACTATTTTCTGTCCTGCCAAATCAACCAACAAAGAATAACTCCATCCATCCATCCATTTACTTCCCCTTAATCCATTTCTGGGTCGGGGGGGTGGCAGTCAGAGCTGCACCCAGTACACTTAGCACCAGCCCCTCACTGATCCTCCTGCAGGTGGTGAGTCCACAGGAGCTGAGATCTTTCAGTAGGGGCTTCAGGCAAAGTGGGGTTAAGTGTCTTGCCCAAGGACACAAAGGCAGCAGTCATCAGTGGGAGTCGTGAAGGAGGTCTTATGGTGGGCTCGAACCCACGACTTTCAGGCTCAAAGGCCAATGCTCTACCAACTGAGCCACTGTCGCCCCACAAAGAATAACTACATGCTATAAATACCTTTATTATACGGCTCTTCATAGTAGAAGTAGAACCCTCCATTTATTTTAATGTAATTTTAAAACATTCCACCGGTCATCATTTCTTGATAACGGACCTCTCAAACCAATAATGACCGCTGCCAATGGCTATGCAATTTGTGCTTGTAATTCACATGTGTCAGATCACTCCACAAGTTGTCCGGCCATTTCGTCAACGAGGTTCTGTCTCTGCGAGAGAAGCTGGGGGAATCGCTCCTGAGGTTAACAGGAGTCCGACTTTCAACTTACCCAGAGATACACCACCATTCCTTATCTCCAACTGCATCTTCAATGGTAATGTAATAAGTAGCTAGCCTAGCTGTTACTCGCCTGGCCACGCTATATATGTGTGTGGCCACACATAGATCCATGGTGTGGCTCCGCTCAATAAACACAAATAACAATCAATACATATAAATGTTAATCGGATAATACATTATACATACACATTCTTAATACAAATGCACAGAGGTTTTAAGAATTATCTGTTAACGTTTATGAGACAAAAATACTGTTTTAAACCTGAAAGTAACCATTATCATCAATAAAAATATTTAGGACGCATTTGCAGAGGATCTGATTCTCAGAGGATCTGAGTATACATGGGTCACTCACCGCTGATGTTCAGAATTCTTTGTTCAGTTCATGAAGTTCAAAAAAGGTCCTTCAACGGGTGGGAACAAACTTTTATTTGCAGTGATTAAAAGAACCTTTCACCATTCATAAAATTGTACTGAAGTTTATTTACTGTGTTTAGTTGATAGATAGCCAAATAATAAGCGGGATAATGTATAGAACGCAGGTCATTATCGGGAAATAAGTACTTCCAGGGCAGAATTGGTGCGGTTCGCCCTGTCGGCACTTATTTCCCAAAAATGACCTGTGTTCTATACATTATCCCTTACATATGCAATAGAAGTAATGTGTTGTTAAATTATTATTAAATTAAAACTAGTGCAGTGGCAACAAACCTGTTTATAGAAGGCCATAGAAAAAAAAAAATCATAAAATCACTCAATGTATATGCCTATGGGCCACCGGTTTCTATTCTGCATTAATATTTAGAACAAGTCAAACTAAAAATGTGTGAAACAAGGAATGTTCATCCTCCAAGCAAAGAACTTCCAAGACAATGCGTTGTGAAACTTGCTTACCCTTACTTTACACTTGAGGACAGCGCAGTTGTTATTAAACTGTGCCTGTGTGGGCTTTGCTTTTCATACTTAGGGAAATAAAAGCAGTTTTCTTTGTTTGGATTTCTGTGTGAAACCCAGGGGCAGCAAAAGGTCAATATAAAATTAATATGAGCATTAATATTCCTAATGCAAACTGCAGGTCCTCTGTGTGTTGGTTTGGACCGACTTCTCACAAAGTTTAATAAGCTGTGCCAACCAAGCCCAATACACCAGAATAAACAAACGCAGAATACAAATATGCCGGGATGGAAAGACAGGGATGGAGTATTATTTAAACGAACATGATTTATAATGTGGAGTCATTTAGATAACTTTTTATATTTTATTTGTTGATGACAATACACTGGACTTTTTAGATGTTTTACTGTTATCCAAAATGTTATAATGAAATATGCGTCTTACTTTTTATTGTGGATAAGCTCATGGTACATTATTAAGCTGACCCATGTTTTATTCAAACAGATTATATCTATTAAATTGGTGTTTTTTATGTCCTATATATTATGTTTTGGTGGCTTCCCTTTGCCTTGACTTTAATTGTACAATATTTTAGTATTTACTTATGTGTTTCTTTTTGGTTGTTTTTAGTTGTTCTGGTGCCCATTTTGGTTGATGAGGAAAACCCAACTTCATAGGAAACCCACCTAGACACAGGCATTAACTACATACAAAAATACTTTATACAATGATCAATACATCATTACAAATAAACATTAATTCCTTATTCATAAGTAATCTGAAAAGAAAACTGCTTGATGAGTACGACCCACTCAGTGACCACAGACACTCACCTGTATGCTAGTTTTAATTTATCAACGGATAAACAGAATATAATGGTCTTCTTCAATTCTTCAAGTGCTGTGTTCTTATGTTTGAAAAATGCTTTCTTCTCCTCCGCAAGTCTGTAGTGTTATTTATGGGACCACGTGTTCAGGAATGCAAAACCATGCACCCAACTAATTAGTCCTGACGACAATTAGGCATTGTTTTCAGTTAGCAGTAGAATGTAATTAGCAGAATATAATGCACATATGGCAGCAAGAGCTTCAATCATTAATTTATGCAACTTGATACATCTCTTACCTTAGGCACTGCTCGTTCTGAGCACCCCAACAAATCATCTCGTTAGCCTCATTGTGAAGTTTGTAAACTGTCTCGTCAAAATCATGAATGGGACTTCCTGGATTTGTTTGGTTCTTTTTTTATTCATTTGAATGAGACAGTGCATGTCAATGAACAGACATATTAGCAACTTGAATGTAAAAATGCCAGATTCTAGCCAGAGGCTAATTTCCATCTGTAGTCCCATTGGGGTTAGGGTCACAAGGGGTTAAATACAGAAAAGGAAAAACATACATTGCAACATTACCGCAAGTGGATCAGGAAATTATGTCATCATTATTATATTCAATATATATGACATTAGATTTTAATATATATATATATATATTATTATTTTATTTTTTTATGGATATGGATATATCCATAAAATATTATTTGGATATTAATCTAAAAATCAACATCTTTGGCATTCATTGATTATTGTACTTTTCTTGTGGCTTATGGCTTAAAAGCGGCAATGTCAAATTAGTCTTTAATCATGAGATCATTGGAAGATTTCTCCAACCCCCTTGAAGCATCAAGTTTAGTAGGAAGTGTGCCAATCAGAAGAGGTGCTCCAATTCAATCTGCCTCTCGCTGATTCACACAACATTTTCTGGGCAAAAAAATAAACCCATTATTTTCTTCTTGTTGGGACACATGTTGAAAGCCCCATTGGTGAAGCTGAACACCATGCACAGAGTAGAGCTAGACCTAAAGATATGCGCCCTGAAGCCATGCGGCCCCCTCAGGCTTGACTGAACTTTTTTTTGCCAAATCAGTTGCCCGGGTGATGCTTCACAGACTGCACTGACCCTTCCACAATTTCCAAGCGTCAATCTCAAATGGGAGGCCCTTATCTGATCTCCTTTCCTGGCACCCGCACCACCCACTCCTTCTTTGTAGACGAGCACATCTTTTTATTCTAAATCCAGTCATTATTGTTCCTCTCCACTGACCAGCAGGAAAAGCCCAGCTGAAGTTGGAGAGTTAATTGAGCGTATCTCTCCTTCTCTCTCCATCTCGTTCACTGCCAGCTAGCTCAGAGGGATGTAGCCACGATGGGCATCCACAGTCTGGTTTCTGGCTATAGCTGCTCTTTCTGCTCCATGTATTTGCCTAGTTTGCCGATGCAAGCAACGGCAGAGGGTATGTCTATGTCCGGCAGGTCTCCACTTGTGCATTCACACCCTTTCTTGGGCTGTAGCTGCAGCACGCTCATTACGGAGAGAGAAGTGTCAGAACCAGGGGAAAGCGGATGGCTAAGACTCCTCTAATGTAATCTGGACACAGAACTTTTTATTCCTTAATGATATGATCGCCTGACTTTATTTGAACCAGTGCCTTGTGAGAGCCAACAGCTTGAAGTTAGAGACACTCTCAATGGAACAAAGAACCTCATACAAACTGTTTATAATCCAGACTTTAGAGAAATTAGTTTGGCTGCACGCGTGTATTTTCTTTACAATGCAAAGAACTACATTTTGCTAGTGGTACATTTTTATTCCACAATGTTGGAGCCTCCATATGAAATGGCAGTACACAATTTAGTTTCATTTAAAGGAGAACATGTGGTGTTCCTATGGTATATGTGAATGGAAAGTAATACAAAAAAAAGATTTTAAAGTCCACCTCAGGTCTTGGTAATTAAACACAAAGAAAACAAGGGAGACGGCAATATCTCAGATTGAATGCCTAATCTCAGATGTTTTAGCTCCTTGGGGGAACAAAAAGGTGAAGCCAGTTATCTGCGATTATTTGGTTTAAAACAGTCCCAGCAGTTTCTCATCCTGTTTGATTCACTTTGAGCATGTCTCTCTCCTGAATGCATTCATCCTCCCTAAACTCCTGAGTTGGAGAGGTTCGCCTCAGGCAGAGGAAGCAATAATGTGAGCCCTGGAGAGCCATTGAGAGTGAAGAGCTGAGTGGAGAAGCACTGCTCACTGTTCTTGTGCTGCGGCCGTTTGGGAGGCTAAACGCCGCCAATATCCCTTATTAAACCATCTGGCTCATGCTAATTAGATTATCAGAGATAAAGAGAAGGAGTTTTCTTTGTACATTTAATGAGATAATGTGTCTGGCAATTGCAATAGAAGCGATATTTTCGGAGTGTAGAGACTGTTCAGGTGAAAGAGTAGGAGAATGAGCAGCTGTGGAGGAGTGATTAATAGTGTTTATCTCAAAGCATCTTGCAGACATCAGGGAAAAGGAGACATCCAGGGTTATTGCTCTGGTGTTAAACAAGTGCCAACTTTGACTAATTCATTTACTCTTTGTCATGAACCAACATAGTATACACAGTGTAGGTCCTGTACAGTATGACACACATGTGGGGCTGAGATAGCCAATAACCTCACTATATATTCCAATACAATGCCCTCAACAAAATGTGTAACATGATGTATGTTGTATACACCATCCATTAATCAGGTTACACATTTTTTTAATTATTTTAAACTTTTTTCCTCATAAGGTTAAGAATGTACTTTGTTTTCCAATGGCACTAATAAAACAACATACATTGAATTGTAATTTCATTAAGTTCATAACAATTGGACTATATGGAAAATTATGCTAAAACACAGAAAATTAGAATATCGGCCAAAAATATTATTCTGTAATTCAAATGACTATGTTACACCAATAAATGACAAACTCATTACAATTTAAGTGAGGCATAGCAAGCCTTTATGTGTTATAATGTTTATATCAAACAAAAGCTTTCCATTAGTCACTTTGCATGTAACATGGGTCTTTATCATATAATGGTTTCACATTTAAAGTTGAATTACAGAAATAACATAACAATACTTCACCTGTGAATAGCAAACCTTTATTCCTTAATGAAACGTTTATCATTTATAACATTATGTCATTGTCTAGCCTTGACCACCATGAGGGTCATAGGTATTCTCCAAAGACAATGGAAAACATTTTTGCAGTGCAGGAAATACTCTATTGTTCAATTCAAGCCTTTAATAGCCTTTGGAAACTTGAGAACTGATCCAGGCTGAGGTAAATATTAGTGGGGTGATGTACAAGTGTGTGAACAAGTCCATATCTTAAGTAAGAACAGGCTGTGTCTGCCTCAGTCCTAATGAGGAAGAGGAGGGGGTATCGATTCCACTTGTCACCAGAGAAGAACGTAAAAGTACACATTCAATAAGAGACTTCATATCCCCTTCTTCCAGTGTAAAGGTTAAGTGCTGGGGAATATCGCACGATCAATAATTGTCTGCAACTTCACGTATGGTCTGACGATGCGCACACTCAGCCCCTATCTCTAAGCAGAGTGCAAAGTCACATATGAAATGCCACAGACGACTTAAGGGACCTCGATCTGACAGACCTATTTAAAACAAACACCAATTATACACAGCTCTTCCTTTTAGTGGAGTTGGGACTCATCAACATATCGTAACTATGGAAATTGGAGCTTATTAAGATTTAATAGACCACGAACATAACCGCAGTGCTTTCTCCTCTTTCAATAAATAACAAACTCAATTTCCCAATGGTAATAGAAAGAGAGGCTCCTTAAGCAAGACAAATGAAGGGTTAGCGGCAGCGGGTAACAACATTAGCTGGCTAATTAAACAACAATAGAGGATGCCACATACTCACGCATTATCATGCAATGAGTTTTAATGAAGAAGGTTAACTGTGCGTAAGAATTGCGGTCGGTCCAGCAACGGTTTGATGCAAGGACAACAAGTATGATTCACCAGTGTATTATCAATGCCAGCAAAGCAATAAGAAATAAAATGGTTAATGATAACTGCTGCTAATTCACATGCATGAAAGAGCGTAATGGAGAGCATCCCTTAACAGTCATCCTGTAAAAAAAAAATATGTATTTATTGTTAACAAATAATTGTAAAGCAGTTGGTCTCATTCTTAGAGTGTCTGTCAAGTTGCATAGGGAGTCAGTTTGCTGGGAGAAGTATGGTAACTTGAGCACTATCCTTTCCTCCTTCCTACTTTATCGGTCTGCATTATTAAGATTTCGACTAGTCTGTTCATTGCTATTCACCCATTGTCCCATTGTCTGTTTCACGGTGCGACGACGGGACCTCTGAACCTGGCCTCCTCCATCTACACCTGCGAACTGCCCTGCCCGACCCGCCTGGGAGCTGCTTCAGTCCTGCACCGGAACTGTCCCGCGTTCTGAGACCGCTGCATGGCCTTGGTCCTCGTTCTGTAGCTAAGGTCCTGCATCTATAGCCCGTCCGTCCATGTGGAGCGGATCCTTCTCTCAATGTGGATCTCCCCGAGGTTTCTCACTTTTTTCCCATTGGGTTTTACTTGCTGATTCAGGGGGGCCTGTTTGACAGTTTGTGTCTAACAAAAAGAACTGTGGTGATGATCCAGGACACTTTAATATTCTACAACATGTATTGACATTTATCAACATGTGTTCTACATTCTTTTTTGTGTCTTAACTGTTGATTTGCTGATCTGTGTTGCTATACAAGAATAAATTGTATTGTATCGTCATCAAATCATCCAATGAGATGCATGGACAACTAAATGTTTAAGTTTCTTCCAAAGACACAGTGAAAACCCGTAATGTCTCTAATTGGATATCACTCCACACTAAGATTTTTAACTTCAGTGTGAATAGAAATGTTTTCCCATAATAGGCCTTTTGAGTTTTAGCCAAATTGAAGAATATTCAAAAGAAACAAGTTCATTATCAAGCAAAGACAAGAACAAATTGGACACAATATGTGGTGCCCTGAACATAAACAGTTAGTCCCTATGGGAGAGAATGCTCAAAAACAGAGCCATACAAATATTCGAAAAAAAACCAATAAGAACAGATGTTTGTCAAGTATTGCAGGTATTTTTTCACAGTGCCCACCTGCCTTTGTATAATGTGAAAGTAATACAATGTAAAACATTGAAATGTGCTAAAAGCCCTCCTCAGATTTGAATTGGTTATAAACAATAGTGTTTCACATGTTGATTATTTCCCTATCAAACAAATGAATAAATAAATACAAATAAAAATTGTTGCGGATTTCAGTCTTGCGCGAATACGAGGCAGATCCCCATGAAAAAAGTCAATCCCCATTCTAAGTGTTTCGGCCAAATACTCTTGACACACATTTACACCAATAACACATTTTTTCCAAGTTGACATGACGTTAACACAACAAAGCACAGAGGTTGCATTTTCAACAAAGCACAGACGTTTTATTTACAGTCTACGGACCACACGCTGTACTTTGAGAGAGGCAGCATGGGCTGACCATAGACAGAGGTGATTCGCTGGTTCAGTTTCTCCCCGCTGTCAATCACCTCTTGGAAGTGGGCTTTTGACATCACGGATTGGGGCACGTCGCGATTTTAAATAGCTTGTTTGTGTGTCTCTGGTGAAAGAAAGAGAAAAAACACTAACTAGCTTGAGGGAATCAATGAAAAAACTACTCTTGGCATGTGTATGAAGGCCAAAGAGCACTGTAATCATGTTTAAACCAGAGTAAAATCAAACAGTGTAATATGGGACCTTTAAGAAAGTTCCTGCACTGATGAAATAAAAGTGCTTGCAAGTGGATTTTAATGTAGCATGAAATAATTACATTTATTCTATCACTTTCTCCATTTCTTTTTCCAAAATATTGTCAATAAATATTTTGCCTAAGCCTACACCTGCTCTTTCCATTTGTAGTGATACTTTTCTTTTCCAGGGCTGTTTTCTCCATTGCGGGCTTGACGCCATTAGAACAGGCTCAGAAGTGTTTTTATTGGGGAAGAGCTTGCATTTTCTACCATTTGATTACACACTTTTGTTCCAATGAAAACCTCAAGAATGTTGGATACAAGATACAGGTGCTGTGATATTATCCACAGAGGAGTGAGGGCTTGGATTACATTGGAGATTGTACAGAGTCTTTACAGGAATCTGTGGGAATCTGGTGTATTTATTTTTGCCATTTCAAACTGTTATGTTTCTCCTCAATTAACTTTCACCTCTAGAAGTAAGAAGCACTCATAATACTAAGATAAATATTGTATGTGCGGAGAAATAACTTAAATGAAAACGGCTGCAGCAAAAGCATTGGGAGACCATTGAGAGCACTATCTCCACCTCAAATGATTTCATGGGTCTGAAAAGGAAAACACTGTCACCAAGTATTACAGAGTTTTTGTTTTCCCTTTTGCATGTGCTTCATTCTGAGGCACATATCAATTATATACTTGTACATAGTGCATCATTGTTAATTATTCACAAAACAAAGTGACACAAAAGTCCATTAGCATTGCTCGCAGAGAGCTGGAGTAGCCGCCTCTATTTTTATGTTGTGTTTTGGACTTTGGCTTTTAAAATATGCATGATACATAATATTTATCATTATTTTTCAAAGGCTGGTGGGATGCAAATCTCTCATGATGAGCTCCAAATGGATGGTGTCTTTTCAAAAATGTATGCGCTGCACAAAGCCATTCCCCAGCATGGCTTTGGAGTGGCTTTTTCCATGAATTTGTTATGAAATGTTGGTTGACAAATAGTAAAACATGAATATTGAAAGCGTTTACAGCGTTTAACTTTATGAGTTCACACATTTAATATGCTGACTAAAAGCCTACAGCTCTAAATGACTACTTATGTGTGTGTTGTTGCTTGAGATGCTTGAAATGCGCAAGTAGCTATATTTTCCCGCCTTGCACCTCTGGGCCTTGCAAACACACTTGAATTACTGACACAACATGCTGTGATGCATACAAAACATGTTTGGATAACAGCTAAATAAGACTGCTTTCTTCTTTTTAAAAAGGGGCCGTAGTTTAAAGGGAGGGGAGTTTTTCTTAATCAAACATTGGCCATGATGTCCACAAGATACAGTATATGTTCAAGATTTTCAAGCAGATGATCTAATCAGAGAGGAAAATGAGACTGTCATGTGGGGAGCCAGGTGGTTAGATGAAATCCATCTGGTCTATCATTTTCAATGTTCACAAGCAAAAACCCAGCAGATGTTTGATGTTTCAGACAGTATGATTCTGGAAACAACAGTTGGATTAAATTGACTTTATTAGATCACTAAGAGTGCATATTACATACCGGCCATTTAAAATTATAGATATTGTCGTCTTTTGTGGAAAAGGCGGTTGCAACAATTTCTGCCATTGTAGCAGATAGAAGTTTAGTGGCATTTTCAGTGGCCTCTCCGCCCAAGTAACTTTCTCTGTATGCAAAATTGGTTTTACATTAAAATGAGGACATGTCGTGGTCTGGCTATTTATGTTGTAACAAACACAATATATCAATTATGTATAAAAAGTTCCCCAGCACATACATAACATTCTTTATAAACCAAGTCTGAATTGTCTGCTATTCATTAATTTAATTCTTCTGTAACATGCAACCATTTAAGACAAAGAAAAAAACACGTTTAAACATCATTCATACATCTTAAAAGTCACATATTGCATTATATCTTTATTTGTCATAAAAATTGCCTATTTTAAAACTTTGAGGGGTACACAAAGCTTTTCTGACTTTACCATTTAAATTTAACACACGCAGCATCGATTCGTCAAAACGATCACAAAGCAATAAGACAGATGTTGAAAGAAGACATTGATAAGCAAATTTGCGGCAATGTTCTTTTGTGTTTGCCATAGAGCTGCAGTGCATGCGCCGTTTGACATGAGAAAGCCAGAACAAAAGATGCTAACGGGTATGGTGACATTTGAGCAAAAGGAAATATATAAATAATCAAATTATTTTCTAATAGAGTAGATCGGCTGTAATTTCCAAGGTGAACTCCCCCTCCTTTTCAGCACGAGTGTAACATGCCTCACTGCGGGGAATTCCACTTCTAACTTTAGCCTCTTTTTAATATTCAGTGTTTGACGAAAAGAAGCAGCAGCCCACCTCTCTTTCTAAGAAGGCGACATCTGCTATTGTCAAAGACGGGGGGGGGGGGGAGAAAACAGCATAAATATCACTACAACTGATTTGATTGAACATTGTTGGGTGAAGATCACAGCTGCCAAATTGCACGTGACAATGGAAACATTAAGTTATATCCACACTGCTCGCGCACACACAGACACACACACACAAATCCCGTCTGCAGCGCCTGTTCTCAAGAGTACTGCTTTATTAATGAGTACGACACATAAAACGTATCCGGAGAAAGGGAAATGTCACTCATCAAAAAAGGCGTTTTTTGAACCATCTTGCCGCATGTTAAAGAATTATTCCCTTTCATAAGGACAAGAGACACTAGGTGATTGCCAAAGATTTTTTAAGATGACCAGAGCAGGATTCTTCGACATGTTATGAATATTGTATGTAAAGTGTGGAGTGTGCTGCCTTTCTGAATGCCTGGTGGGACGAGCAGGTCTGAGGGGCTGCTGTAGACACCGGACTGCTTCATTATTGTCTGTTTGCTATGGCACTGCAGCTATGGGCCCGTGTGTATGGGAGGCAAGGCAGAGAAAACACCATTGTGATTAATTTCATTGATTAAATGCAATGTTTGGAGTAAATACAGATAGGCATAAACCACAAAAGAATTGAGCTGATCGATGGTTATTGATTTTTTGTGAATAAACTTTGAGTGCGACTCAATAAAGGCCTTTTTCTTTGAACTAACTTACCAAGGCCAGTAATAACAATCCATGTGATGAAAACCCAGCCTTCCAAATGAAATGTGTCAATGTTGCATCGTAGAAAATACATTTAAAAGATGTACAATTTCTGTAGAACTATCATATATTTGACATTTGATACATTTTTATAATTATGATAATAATGAATAGGTAAAAATGTTCCGCAAATTTGTTTTGTAAATTAATAGTCACAGATTTTGCAAAGTCCATTGTAATCAGTGATTAAACTGGAGATTATGAAAAGCATTAAAACAGAATATCCAAATGTTGTCAAAAGGTTGAGTGCATACAATATTGGAATATCGGAAGAATTTGAAGTCTTGCGAGGCATTCTTTTTTAAGTGACTGTCTCCACTCAGCCACCAACTCATATTTTAAAACTTCACCAATAAAGACACATTAGACCTAATTTTTAACCTGCAGAAGTCACTTCTTAGGTTACAATCCATGCATATATTATTGAGTCAGAACTGTCAAAATTCTGTAAAATATGATGGCAACACAATACCAAGAGCAGAGATCATTATAATGATAATAATAATTTAACCTCTAAAATTCAGTATTGAGTATGAAAATACGCAATCCTCTGTTTTACAATCCATATTACTAGCATCTGTTTGAAAACAATCCTTATCTGTCATTAGATACATATAAAACATTAAAAACTGCCTTAAAAAAACAAACAAAAAACTCACTAAATAATACCTATTTGATAAACTAGATTCATTTTTAGTTATTGCAATTATTCACCAAAAAAACCAGAGTCAGATTTCTTGTGACTGAAAGCTACAACATGGCAACCCCTGAGCAGCACTCTCCCTGCGAGATGAAAACGCCCCATAATGAGAAACAGAACGTTTTTGGGTTTTTTACCATATATCTGCGCCGGAGCGTATAAAAAAGTGCTCAACATGACAAAAAGTGCATACTTCATATACACAAAGCCTTCCAGACATCCATGCCAGACAGCATTGGTGTTTAAAGACCCACTGCACAGAATACGCTTCATAAATGTGCAAACAAGCCAAAGCCACCCAAGTCAAACATGTCATTCCACCGCGCACATATACATACAGTTCTATACTTTCCACAGTGTCGCGCACAGGGCCAATCGACACTTGCACCCACACACACACACACACACACACACACTCTCATAGAGGCGGCCCCGCTCCATCTGCACTCACTCGGAGCTGTGCCGCCTGTGATCTAGCCTCTGCCTCCCCGACTCCAACAAATAATGGGACCAAGTGGAGTGTGGGATTTGAGGTTCTCCCTGTCAGTGTCACTATACTGTGTCAACTCCGGATCCCAGGCTCCACCAAACACACACACACACACACCTCTGCTCCCCCTGCGTGCTAAAACAGACTAGGGAACAAGGCCTTTGAATAATAAATACCCCAAAGTTTTCACACAACTCCATATCCATCCAGCAAACAATGTTGATGTGTAGAGGAGGTGAGCCATGAAGTCCGGCTGAATATGAGATGTTCAGACACAACACTGGAGCGAGTGAGCAGGGGCAGGAGATGAGTGGCCCCTGCACTTCAAACCCTCTGTGTATACACTGACAGAGGACTGCTACTGCAACATAAGCAAAAAAAAGTTGGGATTTTTATTTTTTTGCCCTTCCCAAATTTGGAGGAGATCTCTGTGATGGTGGAAGAATAGATAAGTGTCTGCATAATGAAAGAGGAATACGATAGGAGAATCAAAATGGTTTTCCGATCGGACTCTACATAGAGTGCTTGCTGATACAATATCAAGTAGAAAACAGTATTGAATTGAAAACTATACAAACTACAAACTTGTTATCGGGTGACTAATGTCCTAACAAATAGACATATTTTGTAATTTAAGATATTCTGTGTTTATACATATATCAATTGTTTTCCAGATAATTTGATTAGCCCATTTTTGCAGCTAAGGTGACTATGAGGAGAATATTAAATATACAGCATAAGACATGAGATGTAAAGGTTTATAGGTTACTTACTGGACCATATATACTTGGAAAAATGTATTGCATTGTATGTATATCCGCTTTTGGTGTGAAGAGTCTCTCATTGTTGTACTGAGTGACTGGGTAAATGCAGAGAGTCAAATTCAAAATTATGAACCTTAATAGCTTCAGTATTTTGTTTCTTGGATCTCATAACTTTAGACTTCCACCGAAGTTTATCCCAACTCATACCAGCTGATATAGCATGATATGGCTCGACATGTGTGATGTTGCGAGTTGTTTCTAACAAAGACGGAAAAAACATTTCTTTCATTGTAATGTGTGGCAAACAAAATTCTCCAAAGACAGGGGGGTCGGCCTGGTTAATACTGTGAGGGGAAAACTCTGGGAACACCAGGTGCCACAGTGGGGCTGTAAAGTGCTAAACTGTTGTTGTGTCCTTAGGCAAGACACTTCGACCACATTGTCTAGAATGTGTATGGTGTGTGTTGGTGGTGGTGGGAGGGGCCGATGGCACATACTGATTGACTTGCTTGGGCGGCACGGTGGCTGAGTGGATAGCACTCTCGCCTCTCAGCAAGAAGGTCCTGGGTTCGAATCCCGGTTGGACCAGGGCCTTTCTGAGTGGAGTTTGCATGTTCTCCCTGTGTCTGCGTAGGTTTCCTCCGGGTACTCCGGTTTCCCCTACCACTAAAAATATGTCCAATAGGCATGTCTGGCATACGCCTCCTGTACCGGCGACCCCGCTCCCATCTCTGTGTGGAGTGAGAGATAAATGCCCAAAATTAACAATTGTAAACCGCTTTGAGACTCAGATCTGCAGTGAAAAGGCGGTATATAAATAAAGATTACTTACTACTTACTTGCTTCTGTCAGTGTGCCCCAGGGCAGCTGTGGCTACAGCAGTAGTTTATTACCATTGTGTTTGGAGTGAAAGAATATGACAAGTGAAGCGTCTTTGAGTGTCCTGAAAAGCGCTATATATGGACCATATATATATTAATAATACATTAATAATAATGTATTATTATTATTGTTCTAAGTGCTTAACGTTTTGAGAGAGAGTGAAAAGAAGAGTTGATTCATAACATTGGACTATAAGCATTCTTTGTGCAAATGGGCTAGAACAATTTGAACAAAAGACTGATGAAATTGTTTTATTGAACTGGATTGAAGAGAGTTTTTTGGAGGAATAGTGTTGTTGAGATTTAAGCAGCCCATCTAACTGCATGCAAACTTTCAAAACGTGGACACATTTTAGACACCTTCGCAGCACATGCAGTCTAAGCTCTGGTCTGTCCCCTCAGGGCTCTGCAGAGGGCCGCACAGGGACAGCTGAAGAACAGGGGCTATTGTAGTTTAGCTGATGTGTCCATTGCGGCCGATATTTAATCCCCTCCGCCCGGCTTGGACATGACAGAAAATCATTAGGCAGCGCAGGCCGTTAACTGTCATATGAGTGATTGAAGAGGCAGCGAGCCATGGAGCCTTTGCGTGGCAGTTAAACGTCTGTCTCGGAGACTCATGGTGGCACGGCGTCGGGGTCAATGATGAGGCAGATTTGGCAACCACTCCCACGGTGAGCAATGGGCCGTCGTCATGGCTTCCGCAAAGAGGGTGTCAAGTAGGGGTCACAGCGGGATGTACCATTGAAAGTGATGCGCAATTAATAACCAGTCGTTTTCCTACAGTTGAGAAAAGAGAGGTTTTACAATGTCAGCGATTTTTCCCTTCAGCTCAATTCTATCTCATTGTGACCTTAGGTGGCTAGACAAGTCTCTCTCCGCCATCTCACCACAAGACATCTGGGTTTCTGAGCTATGACAGTTTAGCAAGAGCTATATAAAATCAATCTGTTTTTTGTTATCATTGGATCTAAATGAGGACGTGCAAGTGAATAGGAATAACTTCAGAAATTCATCAATTTCATTTTGACACATTGGTTAATTGTATTGAAAATGTAAAACAAAAATAAATCACTTCTCATAAAACAGTCTTTCTCTCCACTCCACCAACATCATGTACAACATTGGACAATTTGCTGTTTGCATCTTTACCCTGAGTGTTATATAACATTTTTTGAAGACCTGGTTTTTTCCTATAGGTTTCACTCAGCGCAAAATTGAATGTTTCTTCTTATGTCTGGGTGAGTTTCCTCGAGGGTCTATGGCTTATCAACCCGAGCAATGCACATCCTGACTAAGCCAAGCTCAAAATATGTAAATGGATCCTCTAGTGCTTGAAGCTAATCACTTAACCCATTAAGGCCTGACACACCTGCTAAAACATACCTGTAAAACCTATGGCCGACTTTAGAACCACCCTCTAACAAATATTTATCAACAAAATAAGTTAACAAGAATTTGGCAATAAAGTGGCACTAACTGTGTGGACAAAAATATTTGAAAAAATCCACTCTCAGCCCAAAAAGTCAAATAATGACTCACAGGGCTCTTTCTTAAGTAAGCAAATAAAAAAAAAAAAAGAAGTTTTTAGTTTGTTCTGTTTGATTTAGTCCGAATATTTTTACTTTCGTGCACAAATAACATGCATTATCAAAGTTAACTGAACATTATTACTATTCATTTTGGTGCTTCTGTTGTGTACTTATATATACAATTTGTCTGAGTATCTTGTTTGGTTAAGTCTTGTAACTTGGTATGTACGAAATGAAAATAAATGAAATTAAATTACATGAAAAGCAAGCGAAAATTTAGGTACCTGAGCTTTAATTCAGTGAGTTTTGGCTGCACTTCAGGATGAGACATGGAGGAAACATGGGGGAGAGATGGGAAGACTGGCAAAACCTGCATGTGCAAAAAGCTGGGGATGGTCGTCTATGGTTCTGTCCGCGCGTCTATGGTTCTGTCCGCGCGTCTATGGTCCGCGCTCGGTAGTTGACCACGTTGCGGCTACGCGTTCGCTGAGTTGCGGCTGTCGGTACAAAGTGGCTCCTGAGGTAAGAAGGAAGGATGTGAATCCCGTTCGAATCTGTAATGCAAACTACAGCCGGGAAAAAGTCAGAAATCGCAGATCCGCAGAAAATTCTTATCCCTGGTATATCGTGATGCATTTCATTGGTCAAGAGAATTGAACAATGAAGAGAATTGGCCAAAAAAGATAAACAAATGTGTCCGTTCTCCCGCCCTCGAAGGTAGAAGTGTGCAACAGTGCTCCCGGCTCGAAAGGTAGAAATGCGGGAATGCGTTCCCGGCCTCAATGGGTTAATATTGATATTAGTGCTGTCCAAAATATTACGTTTGCAACGCATTCTTGCAAGTCAATATTAACGGCATCATTTTTTAAAATGTGTGATATAATTTGCGTGACATTTTACATCAAGTGTGAAATTTAACACTAAACATTTTCAATAAAAAAACATTTGCACACTGTAAGCCGATTCACTTGTTCACAAGGGTTCAAGGTATCTTTATTATCCCCAAGGGGCAATTTGGTTGCAGCAGCAAAAAGGCAAACATACACAAGAAAACAATTAATACACAATAAAACAGGACTACAATTGTTGGTTTAAAATACAAACCGCAACCCGATAAAAGGGTTCTTAAATGTGTTAGTCCTACATTTCGTTGAGCAATATCTGCGGCCAGATGGAAGCAACTTAAACTCTGCCCACAGTGGATGGGTGGCGTCCGAAGAGATCTGCTGGGCTCTTTTTTTGGATCTGAGCCCTGTGGAGTTTCTGGAGGTCAGTAAAAGTGACTCCAGCTATTTTGCGTTAATAGGAGTATCAAAATTATAATAAAAGGGATATCAAGAACAGATACAAATGTGCTATTAATTTGCTATTACTCACGCGTCAACTATGACATCCATGCGATTAATCGATGGACAGCACTAACTAATATTAATAGTTAATATGTGGAGATGTGAAATCACAAAAGAAAAGTACACTGGTCACAGCAGTAACTTCTTTTGAAGACAGAATATTGCATTTGCTTAATAAATTACTTAGGTGATCTTAAGTGGTCCAGCTGAAGCGTTGGTCCACTTGTTTGTTCACATGAGAGAGCACCAAACAAGTATGACCTGCAGATATCAGAGCTCACTTTCCAATAACTCTGGACATGTCAAATACGGCCTGAAGTTTAGATGAAACCATCACTCATGTACGCCAATCAGCTGCCTGCCCAACTTGACTCTGCACTGGCCTAACTATATCATCAACCTTCTTTCACTTCTATTTGTGTTTTATCTCAACCGGAAGCTAAACACATGGGCAGCACTCCTCACTGTCTCGCTCCCCAAGTGCCGCACAGCTCTCATCTCTGGGGTAGAAAAGGAAAAAAGGACAGACTGGAGATGCCATTAGTGCAAGATAATTCCGTGTTCCCTTTTCACCACACTACATGTTCATTAAAGCCTGTGCCGTCAAATGTTTCTCTCCATTTCCTGTCTTTTATAAGCAGTACATGAAAGAGGGAGAAAAGAGGAGGATGGAAAATTGTCAAATTATAAATTAAGCCGCTGCTTCAATTATTTGCTTGGTTTGATAATAACATGTGGTTAATTTTTGAACAGGGTTAATTACACTGGGGTTAATGATATTCTAATAAAATCCCAAGAACTCATTGCCCAAATTACACTGACATATATGAACCAAATATTTTCTCACATTAATTCGTAATTGTTAATAAATATCTGGCAATTTGAGGAGGCACGTCAGCTGGGGCAGTGTTTTGGAATGACATATTTGAACAGCTTCTCGACACCGTTGTGTAAGAATAATTGCTGGAGCTGACTCCTCACCGGAGGTAATCTGGCTCTTGCCGTCTTTGGTAGGTGGCCAATTTATTTTATGAAGTGGGGCAGATATATAAAAGAGAGAGAGATATAGGGAGCAAGCTGTTCACACCTGGGTCATCTGACATTTTGCCCTGTGGGGTGTGATCCTTCAACCCCAATGTGTGACACTTGCTTGTTAATTTTTTGTGTGTAGTAGATCTGTCATTAGAACTACTAGATCCAGGTTATAGAAAGTCCAGGACTGAGATGCATGGGTACTAGAGTTTCGCTTTTCAGCCCAAGCCCGAGCAGGCCCGAGGCCCGACCTAGGTTTGGGCCGGGCTCGGGCCTGATTTTGGCGCTCAGCTGTCGGGTTCGTGCCGGGCTCGGGCTTCTTTTTTTTTTTTAAATATATGTTTATTTTTTTTTTATGAAGGTCGTGGGTTCAAGCCCACCGTAAGACCTACTTCACGACTCCCACTGATGACTGCTGCCGTTGTGTCCTTGGGCAAGACACTTAACCCCACTTTGCCTGAAGCCCCCACTGAAAGATCTCAGCTCCTGTGGACTCACCACCTGCAGGAGGATCAGTGAGGGGCTGGTGCTCTGTGACTGGGTGCAGCTCTGACTGCCACCCCCCCGACCCAGAAATGGATTAAGGGGAAGAAAATGGATGGATGGATGGATGTTTCTTTTTAATTATTATTATAATTATTTTTAAATGATTTTTATACATAATGATATGCATATATATATATATATATATATATATATATATATATATATATATTAATAACAATGTCTGTTGATTGACAACAAGTTATCAAAAAAAGTTAATATATTAATGACACCGTAACCAGCGTGTCCTACAGCAGCAGCGAGCCGTGAACGCATCATCCCCGTGTCTCCTGCTGCATGCTGTGGTCAACAGCGAACAGGAACAATAGTAGAAATGGAACAAGTGGAGACAAAACAAATTCAAAAGTGGAGACTAAACTTGCAATTGGAAGGTGAGTGCGTACAACAAGGATATCAGATGTGTTGGGTTCTGTCGGGCTCGGGCCTGTTATACAGCGTTCAATGGTCGGGCTTATACGGGCTCGGGCTTAACATTAGCGGGCTCGGGCCGGGTCGGGCTTCATTTTTCAGGCCTGAACGAAACTCTAATGGGTACAGTTCAAGTCAACACAGTAGATCGGTGTCAAAGCAAGAACAAATTAAAGCCGCAAGCGGCGTCGAACGGCCCTCGCCGCAACGCGCGACTCCCCGTAACGCGCGCACCGCGCGCACCACGCCGCCCTGCACCACGCCGCCCTGCACCACGCCGCCCCGCACCAATCCGCAACGCGCCGCTCCACAACGCCCCGCACTACGCCGCACCACACCTTACCACGCAGCACCGCTAAAAGGAGATGGCACCGCCGTGTGATGATTTGTTCCCGTAGCCATAGCAGAATGTTAGTCAAATCGTAATGAATATGATAACTAGAGCTGGTTTGGCTCCCCATGTAAACTTTGACACAGTCTTTAGGGGGCGCTAATGGGCCGATTTCAAATATTTCACTTTCACCTGACCTAAACCCTGGAGTTGAACAATGTATTAAAGTTTTGTGCAAATCAGACTTTGTTTGTGCAAACGGGAGCAAATTTAATGTTGTCAAAAACGGCAAAAAAAAGGTCACATTTTTCCGCTCCGCTGCTCGAACAATGTTTCACTGATCAAAAATCCCTGAGGTCATTTTGAAGGTACATGTGTTGAGATGATGTGGAGCGATTTTGAGGCGAATCGGTGAAACGGTCAAGGAGGAGTCGCTTTCCAACCGACATGTATGAAAACTTTTGCTGTTCATTTTTCCATTTTGCAGTGAAATTTATGAGCTTCCTGTTTGTCAGAGGGATTAGCCATGATAACATTTTTTCCATGTCTTGACTTGAGGAACATGTGTACCAAACTACATGGTTTTACGGCAATTTTGACCTTGAAGCCCTCCCATAGGCATTTTTAAATTGGCTGTTGTAGGTGACGCTATAGAGCCAATTTAAAAATTTGAACTTTCGATTGACCTAGACCCAAGAGTTGAACCATGGATTCAAGTTTTGTGCCAATCACACTTTGTTTGTGCAAACGGAAACAATTTTTCTATTGTCAAAAACTGAAAAAAATACGCCCCTTTTTGGCGCTCCGCTGCTCGAACAACGTTTCACTGATCAAAATTCTCTGAAGTCATTTTGATGGTACATGTGTTGATATTATGTGGAGCGATTTTGAGGCAAATCGGTGAAACGGCCGAGGCTGGTTTGATGTTTGTGTGAGGTGTACATTTGCAATGAATGGGGAGCGTTTCTCGTCGCCACGGCAACAGGGTAAAAAATACGCCTTGGACCCAATTGACTTTTTGAATCAAGAGGGCAAAACAGATTTATGTGCAAAATTTCAAACATTTTGAAAAAACTAATTTAGAAAATGCCCATCTAAAATTTTGAAATAGTCTGTAGGGGGCGCTAATGTGTCAATTTGTATTAATTCACCTTCAAACGACCTAGACCAGGGGTGTCATTCATACGGCCCTCGGGCCGGAACCGGCCCGCCAAGAGATTTGATACGGCCCGCGGCTCATTTATGTAAAAATATAATAATAATACATTTTAAAAAGCCGTTCCGCTCCGCGAGGCTACGCGAGGCTCAGGGGTGAGTCCAGTGCGTCTGTAGTGGCTCCACCAGAGCGGTGCTGGAGGAATAACATCTTAAACTACAAGACTCGGCGAAAAATACGGCACTTTGAGCGGAGAATTGAGAAAACAGAAGATAAACCTGTCTGGCCCTGAAGACACAGCAGTCTGTTTGTGCCCAGAGCGAGAGGTTAGTTCTGCTGCTGTAAAGGGAAGCTACCTGTGCTAACAACATTAGCATCACAGCCGCACAGTGAGAGAGAGTTGTTAAAACTCTCACAGGCTGCAGACATGGTCTGAGAAACCACTCGCTTTTACCAACATGTTGCCATTGATAGATTGATGTTACTGATGTCACATATTCATTTGTGGTGTTACTGAAACTATCAGAGGAGTTTTGAGCGCTGCTGCTGGTGCTGCTGCTGGTTCTGCTGTTGTTGCTGGTGTGTTGGACAGTGTGGACTGGTACCGATGGTAAAAACAGGTTTAGTGACAAAGCTGCAAATGGAGGTGATGATATTTGGACATTTGACTGTATTTTACACAGAGACACTGCTGCAGTCGTTAAGAATGGATCACGTTATGGAAGTTGTTTTATTCATTTCAACTGAATCATGGTCAGTTTGAAGATGGTTAATGTGATAATAACATAACCATGGACCTTACCACACTGAAGATGGTTAATGTGACAATAACATAACCATGGACCTTACCACACTGAAGATGGTTAATGTGACAATAACATAACCATGGACCGTACCACACTGAAGATGGTTAATGTGACAATAACATAACCATGGACCTTACCACACTGAAGATGGTTAATGTGACAATAACATAACCATGGACCTTACCACACTGAAGATGGTTAATGTGATAATAACATAACCATGGACCGTACCACACTGAAGATGGTTAATGTGACAATAACATAACCATGGACCGTACCACACTGAAGATGGTTAATGTGATAATAACATAACCATGGACCGTACCACACTGAAGATGGTTAATGTGATAATAACATAACCATGGACCGTACCACACTGAAGATGGTTAATGTGATAATAACATAACCATGGACCTTACCACACTGAAGATGGTTAATGTGATAATAACATAACCATGGACCTTACCACACTGAAGATGGTTAATGTGATAATAACATAACCATGGACCTTACCACACTGAGGATGGTTAAGCTGAGGTGCTGTATTTAAGTGCTTTTTTCTGTCTACCTACTTTACCTTTGTGAGCAAGTTTTCTCTGTAATGAGCCTTAAAACAAAGCTAACACACAAATATTAATATACATATTGTGAAATACCATTTTCAATGTAATATTGTAAATACATTACATTATTTGCACTGTGAAAAACTCACTGTTACATTTAAGTTTGTAACAGAAAACTGAGTATTAAAGGATAGTGTTTTAAAGGAAGTTTTAAATAAATGTGTTTATGTGCACAAAAAGTTGGACTTTGTTCCGTTTTTGGATATTTTTGTAGAGCATCTCCTGGTCCGGCCCACTTGAGATCAGATTAGGTTGTATGTGGCCCCCGGACCAAAATGAGTTTGACACCCCTGATCTAGACCCTAGAGTTGAACAATGTATTAAAGTTTTGTGCAAATCAGACTTTGTTTGTGCAAACGGGAGCAAATTTAATGTTGTCAAAAACGGCCAAAAAAAGGTCACATTTTGCCGCTCCGCTGCTCAAACAATGTTTCACTGATCAAAAATCCCTGAGGTCATTTTGAAGGTACATGTGTTGAGATGATGTGGAGCAATTTTGAGGCGAATCGGTGAAACGGCCGAGGAGGAGTCGCTTTCCAACCGACATGTATGAAAACTTTTGCTGTTCATTTTTCCATTTTGCAGTGAAATTTATGGGCTTCCTGTTTGTCAGAGGGCGGGGCCATAATAATATTTTTTTCTTGTCTTGACTTGACAAACATGTGTACCAAATTTCATGACTCTATGACAAACTTGATCTCCAAAACTCCCATAGGGGTATTATTTTGGTTGTTGTAGGTGGCGCTGTTCCGTCATTTTTTGAGTCCCATAAAAATAAACACCAAAATATCAAATTTTTCGCCAGGTCTGATTTTTGGGCCAAAATTAACAACTTTTCATGCATGTTCAGGGGGTCAAATTAAGGCTCAAAGTGCAGAAGAAAAAAGAAAGAAAGAAAGAAAGAAATAAATTAAAGCCGCAAGCGGCGTCGAACGGCCCTCGCTGCACCGCGCGACACCCCGCACTGCGAGCACCACCCTGTTCCACGCCGCCCCAAGCCACCCCGCACCACGCCGCCCTGCACCACTCTGTCCCGCCTCACGCCGCCCCGCACCAAGCCGCAATGCGCCGCTCCACAACGCCCCGCACTACGCCGCACCACACCGTACCACGCAGCACCGCTCAAAGGAGGTGGCGCCGTTGTGTGATGATTTGTTTCCGTAGCCATAGAAGATTGTTAGTCAAATTGTAATGAATATGATAAGTAGAGCTGGTTTGGCTCCCCATGTAAACTTTGACTCAGTCTTTAGGGGGCGCTAATGGGCCAATTTCAAATATTTCACTTTCACCTGACCTAAACCCTGGAGTTGAACAATGGATTCAAGTTTAATGCAAATCAGACTTTGTTTGTGAAAACGGGGAAAAAATGTATGTTGTCAAAAACGGCCAAAAAAACCCTCACATTTTGCCGCTCCGCTGCTCAAGCAACGTTTCACTGATCAAAAATCCCTGAAGTCATTTTGAAGGTAAATGTGTTGAGATTATTTGTAACAATTTTGAGGCCAATCAGTGAAACGGCCGAGGAGGAGTCGCTTTCCAACCGACATGTATGAAAACGTTTGCTGTTCATTTTTCCATTTTGCAGTGAAATTTATGGGCTTCCTGTTTGTCAGAGGGATTAGCCATAATAACATTTTTTCCATGTCTTGACTTGAGGAACATGTGTACCAAATTACATGGTTCTATGACAATTTTGACCTTGAACCCCTCCCATAGGCATTTTTAAATTGGCTGTTGTAGGTGGCGCTATAGAGCCAATTTCAAAATTTGAACTTTCAATTGACCTAGACCCAAGAGTTGAACCATGGATTCAAGTTTTGTGCAAATCACACTTTGTTTGTGCAAACGGAAAAAAAAATTCTATTTTCAAAAACTGAAAAAAAATACGCCACTATTTGGTGCTCTGCTGCTCGAACAACGTTTCACTGATCAAAATTCCCTGAAGTCATTTTGATGGTATATATGTTGAGATGATGTGGAGCGATTTTGAGGCAAATCGGTGAAACGGCCGAGGCTGGTTTGATGTTTGTGTGAGGTGTACATTTGCAATGAATGGGGAGCGTTTCTCGTCGCCACGGCAACAGGGTAAAAAATAAGCCTTGGACCCAATTGACTTTTTGAATCAAGAGGGCAAAACAGATTTATGTGCAAAATTTCAAACATTTTGAAAAAACTAAATTTGAAAATGCCCATCTAAAACTTTGAAATAGTTTGTAGGGGGCGCTAATGTGTCAATTTGAATTAATTCACCTTCAAACGACCTAGACCCTAGAGTTGAACAATGTATTAAAGTTTTGTGCAAATCAGACTTTGTTTGTGCAAACGGGAGCAAATTTAATGTTGTCAAAAACGGCCAAAAAAATGTCACATTTTGCCACTCCGCTGCTCAAACAATGTTTCACTGATCAAAAATCCCTGAGGTCATTTTGAAGGTACATGTGTTGAGATGATGTGGAGCCATTTTGAGGCGAATCGGTGAAACGGCCGAGGAGGAGTCGCTTTCCAACCGACATGTATGAAAACTTTTGCTGTTCATTTTTCCATTTTGCAGTGAAATTTATGGGCTTCCTGTTTGTCAGGGGGCGGGCCATAATAATATTTTTTTCTTGTCTTGACTTGAGTAACATGTGTACCGAATTTCATGGCTCTACGACAAACTTGATCTCTAAAAGTCCCATAGGGGTATTATTTTGGCTGTTGTAGGTGGCGCTGTTCCGGCATTTTTTGAGTCCCATTAAAATAAACACCAAAATATCAAATTTTTCGCCAGGTCTGATTTTTGGGCAAAATTTAACAACTTTTCATGCATGTTCAGGGGGTCAAATTAAGGCTCAAAGTGCAGAAGAAAAAAGAAAGAAAGAAAGAAAGAAAGAAATAAAAAAGGAATTTTTTTTTTAACGTCTCGAGCAAAAACAATATAGGTTTCAATGGCACCTGATACATAATTTTAAAGCTTTTGAGTTTACGCACGCAACCGTCACATTTTGGTGAGTGACGGGCGCTGACGCGTCCGTCACGCACCGCCACCATTTGTTTTCACCATTGTGAAAGCAATAGGCCCTTACCCCGTTCGGGGCTCGGGCCTAATAAAAAAGGAATTTTTTTTTTAACGTCTCGAGCAAAAACAATATAGGTTTCAATGGCACCTGATACATCATTTTAAAGCTTTTGAGTTTACGCACGCAACCGTCACGTTTTGGTGAGTGACGGGCGCTGACGCGTCCGTCACGCACCGCCACCATTTGTTTTCACCATTGTGAAAGCAATAGGCCCTTACCCCGTTCGGGGCTCGGGCCTAAATAGTATTGCAGAGTACATTTCATTTAAAATCTAAAAAGATTCTGACTTCAACTCAGTTTTAGTAGATGGTCTTGTTGAGTTGGACTGTGTTACATGAGAAAGTTTTATTATTGTTGTTTCGACCAATAGAAAATACTAGAATAATGATTGGACTCAAAAATAATAAAAAACAAACAGTTGAAAAATCTGCATACGGATTTTCAATATTAGCGTTGATATTTTTAAAGCTAAAGAACCCAGATTTTTTTTCTTCCCATTAATACATTTTGTTGTGAACAAATAGGACCGACTGTCTTCTTTTTATAAGAAAACGTTATATATTGTTTCAAAACTAACAATAGATCTTGCATACTTATAAAGGAGCCCTGTGAGTCACTATTGTACAGCTGATTTCAAAAGTCAAAAGGTCTAAAAGGATGGAGAGATTGTGAGCCTATTCCAAAATCCGTGTCAGTAGAGGAATTTACACCAGATGCCTTCTCTCTTTCAATCCATGTATCCAGACTGAGAACTGGCCCAGTCTACACACACACACACACAGACAAACAGAAATCCTTCTCCCCCCCGGCCCTGCACGCTCACACACTTTCATTCATCTATCCTCTTCCTAGCCTCTTCTCTCAATGCGTTGTTATTTATTTACTCCAGTCGGCTGGTGTCTGTCTCAATAATGCTTCTCTGCCAGTGGGATAAATAAAGCAGTTTGTCTTTTATAGCGCCCCAGACACTTACAGTTAATGTCGGCTCAACTGCCTCAGCTATTTATCAGAGTGTAGACATGTGTTTACAGTGGAAGGAGTCCCCCGCGGCTCAGCGCAACACAACCATTAGCTTTCTTATGGTGAGGATAAATGAGTGCTTTAGGAGTAAACAACATACTCCTTTTTGCTCTTTTTATATACACTTAGGCAGTAGTGTTACTTGGATAATACTATGCAATAATAATGCATATTGTTTGATGAAAGGGAGTTTTGTGTAAATACATGCATTTGCAACGCTGCTGTACTGCTGAGGTATTGCCAATTTTTTGGCGATGGGCATCTGTCTTGCTTGTTCATATAGCTGAAATGAGCCATAATGTATAATTGTAACTTAAAGTGTTTTTGATAAGACACAACCATTTTACTGTCATTGTGTCAGTGGGCAAGACACTTAACCCTACGTTGCCTGAAGCTCCCGCTGAAACACCAAGGCTGTGGCACCACTGATGTAGCAGCCATCTTCCTGTGGACCCACAACCTGCAGAGGATCAGTGAGGGACTGGTGCTGAGCATTGGGTGGCAGCTCTTATTGCCACCCCCCCGACCCAGAAATTGACTAATATAGGGGCAGAAAATGAATGAATGAATGAACAACTATTTTAGTCATCAATTCATTGTAAACTGCTCTATCTGGACTTGAACACATGTAAGTGCTGAGATGTTACTCTAAGACTCGAGCAGAGCACCAATTACAAAAAAATTAAAAGAACTGCATTAATGTCTCACGTTAATGATGAAATAGTTGTGACTGGAAATATCATATTAATTAAATGTCCTCCAGCGGTCACATATGTGCATTCTAAACAACTAATCAATCAATTGGCAGAATAATTACTAGATAATCAAAAATAATATAGTGTGAGTTGCAGCCCTTTACTGTATGTACACAACAAATGCTTTATGGTGGACCAACATCCATTGGAACAGTTTCATAGTTCCCTTGTAGAGATCGGTCCATTCTGATAAAACATTGAATGATCAACTTACAAACAAAATCTGATAAGCCGCTGTTCAAGGGGAAAATAAAAAGCAAAAAAATACCCGTTTAGTATGCTTGATGACTTTGCAACTTAAAAAAAGAATTGTTGATTGAAACATACAAAGGTAAGGATGAACACAAAAAACTTGTGTTCATCTTGAAAGTTGTGATTAAATCTTACTTCTGACCCTCTGTTGGACGGACGAGCTGCGAGGCCACTCCACTGCCCCTACACCCCTGTGCAAGGGTCTGATTAGAATCTGTGAAATCTGATCGTCTGTATCCAGCTGTAACAAAGTGTGCTGAAAAGTTGGACGCTGGCTGATCGGCTAAAATCAGTGGAAACCGAGCTCCTTGTCTCCGCACTTAATCTCCCCTTGTTAGCAGCCCTCGTGGGACCCTTGGTAGACATTTTTGAGAGGTGAAAATCTTACTATGATGGTCTGGTATCCTTTCATGCTCTGTCCAACACAGTTCATATGGACATGCTTGACTTCAAACCACCTTGTTAACCAAAAAAAAAAGACGAGTGGCAATTGTAGAATAAAAAAGTGATCCTCCTTGCAGCATGTAATTTTTCAAGCACTTTTCTTTACCATAATAGATGTCACTTGCCTCTGATGTGAACTCAAGTAGAGGGAGCAGCGGCGTGTAGGGTTTGACTTTTTTTAAGCATTTTTTGAAGCCATCATTCAATAGCAGCTCTGTGTTGTTCCACATCAAAAGCACAAGACGTTTGCCGCATCACCTGCAGAGCCCCGCGCCAAAGGGATAAAGCGAAATATCTTCAAATCACTTGTCCAAAGCATTTCCCCCTATTAAGGCAGCCTCCACGCAGGCTCGGAAGGCGGAGACAGGGGCCCCTTCAGATAAGCTTTCCAAACTATCCTTGTGTCTCAGCCCGGAGATCACAGGCGCGCCGAGGTTCTATCGCAAAACTCCCTGACGATGGTGCCCCATTAAAAACAAACCAGAACAAGGTCTTAGCGCGGTTAAATTGTTAGATTGCTGTTGGAAAAGAAAAAGGGGATGTAACGCGAGGCTATTATAGTGTGCATTTGTTGTAGAACTGCTGATGCCAGGAAAGAGAGCTAGTGTCAGCGATTAGGCTACTGTTCTACATTGTTCAATTTTTCTCACAAAGCTGAAAGTATTTAATGCATTGTAAAAATTATCTTCATACTGTGTAATACTTTTTGACATTTATAAATTAGAGCAAAGCTTTTTTCCCTCTTTTTCTCGAACATTGTGTCCATATTGATTTGCAGAGGGTGCAACATTTTAATCAAGGAAAATGTTATGCAAAACATTTTATATGACACTGGTTATTGAGGTGCAAAATCTTTTTTTTTATGCAATGATGTTCAACTACAATGTTACCAGTCAGAGTGTCAAAGAGTGCAATGATCCGTCTTGAACAGGGGTGAACCTGAGGCTTGCAGCCACATGCGGTTCTCAGCCATTCAGGAAGCGGCTCTTTGCCTCACATACTGTATTCCTTAAAAAGAGCTCTATAAATAAATGTTTCATAATGTTGCAAAAAGCATAAAATAATAATAATATATTTTATGTAAATGTTTAGTATTTACTGTATGCCACGTCCTTTCAGAACAGTGTAGTTTTAATGGGGTTTTTTTTCACTTAAAAATGCAAACCCAATCTATTTGTCGTACATGTTGTTCTGCTTTCTTTGAAGGTGATCAAAACATCATCCAGATTGATCAACATGGGGGGAAATCATATTTCTTTCCCATATCGCCTTAACGTAAGTCAAAAAGAGGTTAATATAGTTGTCGGACTTGTGAATTGAGGTACCTCACTCATTTACCCACAACTGGTCTATAATATACACACTAAATAAAATGGTCAATAATAAATATGCCATTTTTACAGTTCAATGTCCAAAAGATGTATAAATTACAAGAGTAGCTTGATATAAATGATATAGAAGGCAAAAAAAAACTATACTTTATTCCTCATCCAAAAACACTTTTCGGTCAACTTCTCGACGTGAATGTGCATGACTCCCAAACACTGTATGTTGTTCAGAGCAGTGGTGCATTTGTGTGTGTGTTTACGTGTGTGTGTGTGTCTGTGTGTGTGTGCGTGCGAGTTGTAATCTCAGCAGCAGATCATGTTTTCCAGTCCTCAGATGAGGCAAAGCAGCTTTGGCAGCAGGCCGTTTCATCTCAGGCACTGGGGCCCAAAACAAAGAGAAAATGATTGATTGGATGATGAATTATTTAGAGGTGGAGGGCTGAGGAACGAACCAGCCTTAGTGGAGAGAACGAGCCAGTGAGTGGTCGAGAGACTAGTGCGGCCGGGGAGAGATCCACTTTTCGCTGCTCTGTCTCTGCATTTACAAGATGGGAACCAGAGTAAAAACCTGGCCCTAATTGTACTAATGCATGTCACCGCAAATTTGCCAAAGTAAAATATTGATATGGACGTGGTGACAGGGCTGAGCAGTGCAGAGGGATGATTGGAGCAGAGAGGTGTTTGCTCAGGGATCTATAAGACGTTTGAACCTACAAGTAACACTACAGCGGAGCGCCACAGACAAGGGACCTGCCATCTGCAGCTCCTCTCAGCACTCGTCTCTGTGGCCCGCCTCTGTATACAATGCAGGTGATCGTTTTTACCTGTAAATAAGTGGTATACCTTTGTAGCAGCAGCACAAAAAACAGCACTGTTGTGTGTCTCTATTCGTGCCTGTTCTGACCACAGGGGGCGCTGCTGTGATATGTGAGAGACAGCGGCAGAGGGAAGCAGACAGGGAGGGACCAGAGGAGAGGAAGGGAAGGAGGCGGGTGAGGGATGCAATGAGGCAAGGCTACAGGGATGAACGCAAAGCCACTCACTGCCTCCACTTTTTCAATATCCCCTCCTCATGAAATTTCATTTGGATTGTAAATGTTCTGTAATTTACCATCATAAATGTGTAATGGGCCCCTGAATCCAATGACATTGTGCTGGCTAATCAACTCATTTGAAAATGAATATAGATCTATTAAAGAGAACTGAGCATTTCCCTTTGTTAGCGCTGGCATGCTGTCAAACACAGGGACTCTTCCAAAAAGACGCTTCGGGATCCTCTCGAGGGAGCTGTAATCTAATCAGTTGTTTTGATCTTTAATGGAGATGATTAGATTAGATTAGAGCTTGTGCTAAATTCTGATTTGTTTTGTCATTGCAAAATCTGACAAGTAACCGACTTCCGAGAAAGAGGCTCATTTAAATCCCATCCACATAATAAGAGCTCTGATAAAGTTAATGACACTTCATTTCAGATGGGAAAATACAGAGAAATTTAATTTTTAAACACTTTTGAGTTAGAGCGGAGGAGCAGCTCAAAATCCCAGCAAACACACAAGAGAAGCCACAGCAGGATTACGACTGCTTATCTACAAGAGACAGAGCTGCAGGCGCTACCTACAAACACTGCAGCACAACCAACTTTTACAACAGCCATAGTGAGAAAACAGAGTGTAAATTAGGAAATATTAGCTGTGTGTGTACGGTCTCTAGATACAAACCACCCTGATTTCAGAAAACAATGGATTTCTAAAGTTTCACAAATGCATGTGAATTTAAACAATGCTGCTCAAGTTGCTCCACAAATATGGCATTTTGCTTGATGAAAATGGAAGCTATAAATCTCTGCCCGGCGAAGTAATTGCAGCTGCAGTATAGTACAGTCATTGCCATTATGCCTCTAAATGAACCCTTCGATGTACATTAAACATACAATGTACATACATTGGATAAAACTGAGAATTTAGGCGAGTAAAATAGCAGAGTAAAATTATGTGCGGTCTATATGCTTCGTCAATTTTGCTCGAAAGCACCTAAGCAAGCGTACTAATATTAGTCGGTACAGTTTATCTGGTTTTAAAGAATACGTATGTCTTATTTGAAACAGTTTATGTAAAGCATGTTGTGACTACACTTGGGTTAAAATTATGGTAATAAAAATCTTCTGTCCAATGTAGAATACGTAAAATGCACATCAATATGCAACCATAAAGCCACCAAAAGGAAACTCCAAATAAATGACCCCCAAAGAAAAAGAAATCTGAAATATTTGACCATGATAACATAACTAGGAGCACCGAAATCGGCAGGACATAAACTTCACCTAATTTTCTTCAAATCTGTCTGTGAAAAGCTGATCCTGAAGACTGAAACACCATCGCACATTGTCAGAACAGAAGATGTGGTAATGAGAGGAAAGTTAGAGTAGACATTTGTTTAGCTCTATTCCTGACTGGGGCGCATACATTCCCACGAATAAAGAAACAATAAGTTGTATAAAAATGTAGAAATGAGTGCTTCAGGGTTGAGAACATAAAAGAATATGATTTCCCTAACTAAAAAAATAAATCATGCAGAAGAAAGACTTTTCTTGAATGATACATTTCTGTACACTTAATGTTTTGCCTACAGCTTTGTCATTGATGCACAGTCTTATGAGTTAACTTACCAACTTTCCACGTCCTTCCCCCTTCCTCTGCCTTTCCTCCTGATGCAGCAATCAAGCAAGATATTCCATTTGTGGCCTCTGATGGCAGTGGGGGGCGTATTGTGCATGAGGCTGATCACTTATCGCCTCTACGTGAGCCTTTAGGCCAGTGCCCTGTTGTAAGGTCATTGTAATTAAGTGGTGGTTCGCAGTGGTCAGCCGTGCCTTTCAGCTTCCAATGTCTTTCCCTGACATCTTCGCAACTTCTTCCCATAACCATTTGCTTCTGAGATCTGACCAAAAAAAAAAAGACTTATCCAACTCTAAATATTAGGCCCTGTGTGCGAATATTGATTTATCTTTGCACAGCAATGGGTTTTGAATGAGTTAGATTCCTCCAACTTCCTGACTGATTACTTTGTGGAAATAGAATATTAGAGTGTCAGAGATGGCAGCAGATATACCGCGCAGTGCTCGACCTAGCACTTAAGATTGCTAATCTAGGGCCCTAAACTTGCACTGACTTCAATTACAAGACTCCATCATAAGGAAAGGAAGATTGATGGACTATTTAAAGTGCATTTGGATATCTTTTAGTCCCTTTTATATCTTTTCTCCTTTGGGCTCCACATTTTGGAGCCTCAATGTGAAGTCATCTGCACATTCAGTTGGCACAAGTTTTAAACTGAGGAAAGTCACTGTGTATGTTGGAGATACAGATTTGACACACCAACCCTTTATTTTGATGTACTTCTCTTGTATTTAAAGTGCTTAAGAAATCTCTTTCATAATCATTCATTTTTTAAGACAAACACTGGTTAGACCAGCCCATGCTCACCCCTGCAGCTTCCTGATTGGTCAAAATGAATTCAAATTGTTACCACTGGTTTAGCTATTCTTTTTCTGCAAATGTTACGGGTAATATGTAAATATGGTCAGAAATATATATTCTAATTATATATTAGTGCAATCAAACGATTAAAATATTTTTTTATCCTGACTAATTGCAATTCATTGCCCATTTGTCCCTGTTCTAAATGTGCCTTGATTGGGTTTGAAAGGGGTTGGATGAAGCATAGAGCTTTTATCAATCAAATCCCCTTCAAAATAAAGTATTTGGATTGTCTAATACAGGCTATTCAATCTCTGGATGCGTGTATTATTGCTTTTACAGTGCATAGAGCTATTTAACATTGTAGAAATTACTTGAATTGTCAAAAAGACAACTCAGTTAGATGTTTTTTACAGTGTATATGACTATCACGCGCAGTGGAAATAACAATAGCTTCAACATTACACAATTCGAGCCTCTCATACTGTATGTCCACAGCACTTATATTTAAACAGCAGGTTTGACAGCAATTCTGGACATCTTTTTTTTGTTTTTCAAGTCTCGCAAATGACCACTACAGCCATAGAGACCATGAAAACAAACACATACATCTGTTGCTGATGTATAGTAGTCCTCTATACTTCATAGAGTACACAGGAAAAGCAGCTGCAAACTGCACTGGTGGTGTGTTGGAGACGTCAAAAAGCAGCACGCGTAGGGCTGATTAGATACGTTCAGATCATAGACTGTAAATATTATTCAGCTAAATGCTTGTTGTAGAAGCCAGGAGCTGACACGCCCATGTTGCATGCTGTGCATGGACTTCTGCTACTGTTTAGTAGTCCTTTGGCACGTACTGTCCTCTACACTTCTCAATAGACTTTACAAGGGCAGGAACACCAGCCTTGTCTCCAACCAAACGCAGATTTGGCCGGGATGTTTGATGATTGCTATTGATTGCTTACCCTCTTTTTCATGTCTCATTCACTTCTTGTTGCTCTGACGAATAAACACATTATCCTTTTCTTTGCCCTGCCTCCAATCCGTGCGCTGAACCCAAGTATTTCCTTTTGGATCTCTAACTTTTCACCCAGCTCAGTGAAGTGACTTAGCCTGTGTGAGCCAGCATAACCGTGGCATGCCTTTTGTTGTGCTGCTCAAGATGCTCATTATGAGAGTTCAAATTCAGCATTTTTTGGTCATTTGAAGCTTGTGCCACTGTTATTGCGACTGCGCTTTTCAAACAATTGAAAATATTTTTAGCTATTGAGTGAAAAATATCTCAAAAACCTACCCAAGTTTTCTTAACTTTCCAAATACACCAACTCAACATTGTAAACATTTGAATGCAATAAGTTTTCAATAAACCAAATATACCAACAGCAGTAAATATCCTACGAGCTGCAACACCATGCTCCTCTTGCATGCAAGAAAACTGCTATGTACCAAGCCTTTTAAGCTAAAATGGCCAGTCTGTGGACCAACACTGTGACGGCATCCTGATGTCACTCATAGTGTTTGCCAAATTCAGAAGACAAATAGGCCATATTGGCTAGTTTTGGAGCCAAATTTCTTATATGGACATTTATTACGACGAGGGGACCTGGCTGGAGAAGTGGCAGACCTCAATGTGTTGCTAAGGCAAGCTTCACTTTAGCCTGGCAGAGGAAGACATCTGATTGGTCAATATGGATCTTATTTGGAAGACAATATTAAACTGAAAACACCAGGATATACTGTATACAACGCTTAACCACAGATGGTTAAGAATTGGGCTCCACATTCCAGTTCATATAGCCTATTCAAGCAGGAGGATGGCTGCTCTGTGAATGAGAGCATAGCCTTGATCTTTCAGCAGGGGCTTCAGGCAAAGTGGGGTTAAGTGTCTTCCCCGAGGACACAACAACAGCAGACATCAGTGGGAGTTGGTGGAGAAGGTCTCATGGTGGGCTCAAACCCATGACCTTCAGGCTCAAAGGCCACTGCTCTACCAACTGCACTGTCGCCCCCACAAATGATTACCATGCTAGGAAATTTTACTTTTAATTTTTTTTGAATGGGGCAAAAGCAAGTTGGAGCAAAACTCCATAAGCACTTCCCTATTTGGCTTAATTTTTGCATTGTCCTTCCATATACGGTCTATGACTACACTTTAAAGTTCCCGTAAGCAGCCCAAAGTGAAGTTAAACTCCAATGTCTTCCACAAAACATGACCTAATTTGGTGTAAAAAGTGTCATATTTCTGTTTCAATCTTACAGCATTCATTTCTCATCCAACATAAGCTGCATTTAAATAGCAGTGGTGTAAGTTGCGTATCTTTTGAACAACCAAATAACTAACAGTCCTTAAAGCACTTTTTACTTCATTGGGCAACAGGCAGACACGGACAGACAAAAAACAAGACTGAAAAAAGTGTAACAACGAACTCTCTGACATTCTGCTTTTTCATTCTAAAGGAGATGTATAAAATGTTTTAGAATGCAAGACATAGCTTTGCAACAACACACAAGTTAGAAATTTCCTTTAGGAGACACTGGGGATTTAGCATGTCTTGTTTAGAGCGTATTAGTCGGCAATGACACAGTCGGTTCCCTTTGTATTGCTCGAATTTTCTTGTTGTCAGGGAAAGTGTCCTAAGGCAATAACATCGGCACTCATCCTCCTCCTCCACCACCGCTGCTGCCGCCTACATCTCCTCTTCATGCCGAGATGCGCCACAGCCTAATTTTCCATCAGCAAAGCATGAAATCAAGAGCAAATGTGCCACAACAAGCATTCACAAGAGAGGACACTTTCACAGTTCGCCTACGATTAAGTACAAACACCAACACAAGCAGAGAGGCTCCAAGTTCGGGTGAAGGATCGACCTAAGTGTACGCAAAGCAGGAAAATCAAGCATTTACATCCTTAAGAGCTATGAAAGTCTTGAAGCAATGTTGTGGTTTGCTTGTTGCTGAAACAAAGTGCAGTGTGATTTCTTATGCATTAATGCATCCAATTGTACAGTAATCATTATACAGTATTGTCTAAGAATATTAGTGGAGAAGTTCTCCAACCATTTCAAAATCCTTGCTATGGCAATGTTGAAGCACAAATTTCCAATGTTTCTTTGTTTAACCTCCACCAGGGGGTTATGCATGTCTGTAAGTGAGTTATAAACATAATTCAAAAAGTTACCCAAGTTTTCAATACATCTCAGTCAAATTATTTTAAATTTGTTTTCGGATTACCGTCTGGATCCAGGAAGTTTAAAAGAAATGGAACAGTGCTTTTCTGTAATTTAGAATAAAGGAGACTGTGTACATTCAACCCTGAGGTGGTTCATCTTAAAATGGACCATCAACTACCTCATTCCAAAACCAGAGCAGATGTTGTACCTCTTCCAGGAGTTGAAGATTGCAGAGCACCATGCCAGATGATGATGGGCAGCCTTGATTTACATGGGTAATCTGTTGATGAGGTTGATCTCTTCAGGATCTGTGCTCCTCCCGACAGGCCAGACAGGTGGGATCACCGCTGATGCAAAGGGCCCCAGGATACTCTGTGCCACAAAAAGTAATATACTTTTTATTTTTGTTCTGATTTTATTTGTATATAAACTCAATTACTAAGGCTCGTACACCATTTGACTAGAGCAGTGGTTCTCAAATTGTGGTACGCATACCACTAGGGCTCCAGATTAATTACAGATTATAAAACAGTTACATACAGATTATAAAACTGTCACATACATGCTCTCAATCTGGAACTAAAAGCATTCAATGAAATAAGTTCAGCTAATTTCCAGTCTTTTTGCAACACGTTCCATGTAGGGTTTAATATTTTTCCCAAAAATGAGATGTATCAAATCCCAGGAAAAGAGGACACAACTACAAAAACAGCTGGGAAATAGCTGTTTTTGTAGTTGTTGCTTTTAGCCCAAGTAATGTATGATAACGCTAGTGTTTCACCAAGCGACTTGCTAGCTTTGCTAAAGTAGCCATCTAGCGTTTTCAGACGTTTTGTTGATGGGCTTTCTTCAGGAATTTCACTATGCTGAGATTCTAAATGTCTCTGCAATTCGGGTACAGCAGAATATGTTCCATGTCCTTTCTCATACAAAACAAAAAAGCACATTTCCAAGTGTGCCTTACCCTAGTTATAAATGAACAGCACAGACCACTTCAGTTCAGACCAGTTTCATGTTTAAGTCCAGATAATAGTTTGAGCGTAGATATATAATCCTCCATTTGGAATAAGTCCAATGAGTTTTAAAAAGTAAAACAAAACGGGTGCCTCGTTCATAAACTCGTCTCGTGTTTGCTAGTAGCTGCCGACTCTCGGGTGCATCCCATTTCTAATATCAACCTTCTTACCCTTCACCTCTCTTCTTTATCATTCATATCGTCATCGGAAGCATAACATTACCCTAAATGCATTTTAAATTATCTTAAACGCGCACTTTAATAGGAGCGCACTGGATTTATTTTTAACTTTAATTTCCCGTTTTTCCGTAACAACATTTCCCTGGAATCGGGAAATAGCTTTGATCAGATTTCCCGGGAATCCCGTATCCCAGGATTAAATCCTAGTTCCATGTACAAGGAGCAGCATATACAAAAACTTTTTTTCCCAGTTCTCTGCGGGCAAAAGGAACAAAGAGCAACAAAAGATCATTTGATGGCAAACCATATGAACCAACGTTAAGTTTGTGTAAGCTCTCAGTCGTACAGGGATTAGTCAAAGCAAAGGAAGGTTTCTCACCCATCATCTGTACTTCTTAGCAAGTTTTCCCGACGTTTCGTCCTCAACCTAGCGGACTTCTTCAGGGAATGAATTCTCGGACCGCGCGTTGGAGATTTATAACCTATGGGTGTGGTTAGCCCAAAGACAAAACACCCAGACACAAACAGAGCAATGTGGTGTATTCAATTAAATGTAGTGAAGAGGAGTGCACTGACCACTATATTGGAGAAACCAAACAGACTCTACAGAAACGACTTTACCAACATCGTAGAGAAAACTCTAGTGGGCCACAGTCGGCTGTTCATCTCCACCTCAAGGCCTCCAACCACACGGTGGATGACACAGAGGTTAAAATTCTGGCTCGGGAGAAGAATTGGTTTGAGAGAGGGGTGAAAGAAGCCATTTTTGTGAGGAAACAAAAACCTTCTCTTAACAGAGGAGGAGGGTTAAGATTTGTTTTGCCTCGCATCTATGACGACATCCTAAAAACAACGCCCTAACTTGGGACAAGGTCAGTGACATGCTAATGAGTTAGGAGGGGTGAGACCTGCACTCCACTTGAGCATCCCAGCAGACAATAGGTCTGTGACATGCTAAGGAGTTAGGGTCGTTAGCCTCAGCAGGGTCGTTAGACCTGCTCCCTTCTACATCAAGCAGACCGTAGATTGTTTATGAGTTAGTATCAGGATTATGGTGTGGCTAACCACACCCATAGGTTATAAATCTCCAACGCGCGGTCCGAGAATTCATTCCCTGAAGAAGTCCGCTAGGTTGAGGACGAAACGTCGGGAAAACTTGCTAAGAAGTACAGATGATGGGTGAGAAACCTTCCTTTGCATATGAACCAACATGTCTTTGTGTCAGTAAATGGCAGATGTAAGAGGGCAGCAGACCAAGCCTTACAAAGAAAAGTGCACCAGTGTCTTGCCAAGGACACAACGACATCAGTGGGAGTCGGTGGAGAAAGTCTTGTGATGGGTTCGAACCAACGGCCTTTTGGCTCAAGGCCAATGCTCTACCAACTGAGCTACTGTCGATAGCAACAGTTGTCATTTTTCATCAATCTGAGTTCCATGAATACTGGTTTAGGACTAAGCCCATATTCAAAGTACCTAAACAGTATCAGAACTAGGAGATTACTTAATAAATCCCTTGTGGGTCATTTAATATATGGTATAAGCTTTCTGCTTTACATTCCTATTCTGAATTTGTTCTATCCGGGACTAATTTCAGTAATTAATTGCAGCATAAGTAATGCCTTGTTTTTCTCCGGTGAACTTAAAACATATGTGATAATGTTACAGGACAAAAGAAAAAAAATAAGGCCAGCCCTTGAACTTAGAGTAAACTACTTACAATGAGCAGCCTTAGCTCAACTCCATAGCCCAGTTTTTCAACAACTGAAAAATAAGGCAGTTAGTTTTTAGGACACTGACAAACACTACAGAGGCGGAAAACTCTCTCTGCAGCACACAAACACAGAAGAGAAAGAAAAAGCACAGAACTGACTGACAACGATGCCCTGCAATATAGATGACAAGAACAAAGGCCCCCATAACAAACTCCAGTCATATTGAGACCATTTCCTTTTCAATAATGAATCGCCATCAGCATCGGGCGTCAATACAGCGGCAGCCTCTCCGCGTGTTGTGTGTGTGGCAGAATAAAAAAACAGATCTATCCTCAACGAGAACAAAACTTCTATATTTAATCTGCACTGAGAACAAGCAGGCATGCAAAGTCAAAAACAAAACGCTAGGATGGAACGCCGAGGTTTTCTGTGGCATGCAAATCACATCCCCACCACACAGCAGCGTACAGCTTATCCCCACATCTAAGTGATTGACAGGATTTTTTTAAATGTGTAGATTATAAATATTTATAATTGACTTAATATTGACTATATTCTCTATGTTTGGTTGGATTTATAGAGGGAGAGAATACAATGAGGATAGATTTTAATTTTCACAATCCGTTTCAGCCTCGCACAAATACGCTCTCTGCGGTACCCATGATGCATCTGTGAGAGATTTGAGTCAATGTTTTCCACTCTGGCAAAAAAAATTATGAATAGGTTTTTTTATTCTTTTCCCCAAAACTTGATGCTGTAACTTTCTGGAGCGAGGTCGACATGGTCACAGAGAAGTCACAGCTCGGGTGGCAGTTGGAAACATGGACCGGATCTACCAAAGTTTCCCCAATAAATGTACCACAAGTGAAGCCAATCATGGTCTGGACTCAGGCCCGGTCTGGGGAAGCAGCTTTACAGCAGTGCAGAAGGCCAAATTGTGGCCATTCATGAATTTACGCAATGCAAATGGGAAGACGACATTATTTTGGAAGGTTTGTTGGGTTTAGTATCCAGCATCAGTAGTTTATCAAAATCCAAAACGTAAATGGTTATAGAAGTATAACAGTTGATTTAATGTGAATAAAAGTTCATTTCAACAAATGATGCATATATTGTCTGTTACTTCACAGCGTCTAATATCCTTACTTTAAATCCTTGGGCAATACTCAATTGCTTTACCTGGGCACTTATCTTCAATAACTTCAATCAATATCAAATCAATATCGAATGGCCAAATTAGTTTCATATCTTGTTTTGTTCAGCACTTTGAGTTGCCTTGTGTGTGAATTGTGCCATACAAATAAACGTACCTTGCCTTTCATTTTGCAAATTATGGTAACTTTAAGAAGAGGTAGTACTGAGTATTTGCTTTCACAAGTCAACATTGACAGATTTGCTATATCTTTTTTAATAAATTCCTGTAAAGGTCAATAAACACCAATAGAAAAAGGTATGATATTTTTTTCAGGTTCAGTTCATCTGTCGTCTACGGTTAAAAACCACATTGGAATATTTGTGCTAAAATACCCAGCGTCCACAATAGACACCATAATACTAAAATGTTGCATGTATGTTGAGATTGAAACTGCTCGTTGTCTATCAATTCAGTTCAAAGTTGTGATTGCGTCCTCACAAGCAGTTGCAGGAGATCCGATGAGCTGTGCAGACACCAACGTCCAAGGTGTGGCATTGACTTGAGCTCTATGAAATTGAAATGGCTTTAGCCTTTGATTGAATTGCACAATGTGGGTCTAGTCTTAGGCCTGTCTACTCCGCCTATGACTCAGTCCATCAAGCACATCAAAAAGGCCATCTCCAGTCAAAAGGCCAGACAACTCACTGCCCCTCTCACACCAGACACTGCCCACTGCCTCATCCATTTTTACCCTTTGATTTCATCACTCAAAAGTCCCATTGAAAACTTTTATTTGGCTGCAGAAGAGTTCCACTACTTCAAAACTAAGATGGTGAAAGAAAGTGAGGGATTAAAAGTGCGCCACTAAACAAGGATTCATTCTCTGTCGCAATAGTGCCAAAAAAACTGCCTCCAATCCCGCGGAGTATTAGGATTTAAAGTGTGCATGAAACACCAAGCCTTCAAGCAGATTAAATTTCATATCAAGCCGGCCATGTAAATGATGTGGTGACAGGGGGCCTGGTACAATTAGCATGCCAGGCTAGTGTTAAAGCAATTAGGCTAAACAGACGGCTAGAGCACCAGGGCTAAGCGCCGCAGCAGAGGAAGGATGTGTATTTCCATATTGTTCTTGAGGACATCAATGTGTGTCTGTATTGACTCTGTGTCTGTGCATGTACAGTTTGTTTGAGGTCTTCCCGCTCTCTGCTTGTTTGTGGATTTCTCCCTGGGAATCAAAGGTTAATGGGAAATAGAGTTTGTTTACACACAACCAATGCAGCCACTTTTGGGGAAAGCGAAAAAGGGGGGAAATCTGAACAAATGGATCTTTCAAACAATAAAAGACAAAATGAAATTGTGTGGAGTTGCAGAGGGTAAATCACAAAAAAAGAACATTTATAGGTAAACAAGCCCAGAGCGCAATGTCGACAACGTGCTTTGGGGGAAGTACAGGCGCATTCGGTGGAGTCTCCCATGTGAAGCCATCAGCGGCGGCTCGTACACCCGTGGTACAAGGACCACCTGGAGACCAGCAATCACACTCAGTAGCAGGGAATTACCCACAACAAGCCAGGCAGAAGTGGCATTTTGAGATGACGCCTCCCTGTGGAATCGCTGCTCTACGCTGTTCGGTTTTATTCAAACAGTAACGAAAACAAGCAGCTCACGTGTGGTTATGTACAGCTGGGGCCTGTGGGAGGGAAAATGGGGAAGCCAGCTATAGTCGTAAACACTGGGGGAACACTATAATTGTTTGTAACTACGTAAATGTGTGTTTCCCCAAAGTTTATTTCTTGGATTTCTTTTCCCTTTTATAACTTCTGTGCGAAACGCTTAACACTTTAGGCACCAAAGAAGCAGAATTTCTACATGAGCTTCTGAATACAAGACCCTTTCTATACAGCGAACTGGCTAAAACTCTGTTATCGTTTGGTGAAAGATACATGAATGAGTGGCGATGAGTGGAAATACGCTACATAAAAATAGTATACAGAGTTGGATACATTACATGACTACTGGTATTCAAAGTTCTGCAATTTTACTTTCCAGTACGTATACAACATAATGTCTGTAAAAACCATTTGGAAACAAATTCTCATTTTTTGACAATAAATAAATATAGCACATTCAGTCATTATAATATTTATTTTTCTGGGACTGTGATAGAATTTTCACATGTTGTAGTAAAAATACATATTTTCTTGATGAATTTCAATGTGACCCAAGATATGACAAAGACCCATACAGCTCATTATCAAAGGTGTCAACTAAATGCAAGATGACAAGATCTATAATTAATGAGGTAAATAAGTGACACCACTGTGAGTGTTAATGTAAAACATGCTCGTCTGCCACAATATTCATGAAGCAAACATGAAAAACAAGAGGCAAGGCGATTTTATTTGTAAAGCACTATTCATACACAAGGCAACTCAAAGTGCTGAACAAAACAACAAAAGACAGTTGCATGCACAGTTAAAAATTAAACTGGTATTAAAAACATTGATTTGTACATTGTCTGCCATCTTGAGGACTATTCTAAAATCTACATACATATAGTTATCATTTGGCATAACTGTGTTTAAAAATGGTCAAATTTTTGCTATAGCACAGTCCTATTACACTTTCCAACCTTTTCACCAGAACACTGGGACCAAATGATTAATATGCTGCACACTCTGGCTGCTCAAAGAAAAACCCTAAAGGAGACATTTTATTTTAAATTCCCTAATACAAGTCCATTAAGTAAAATTGTATTTAATGGAAATTCCAGGGGTTGTAGGCGACTAATTAGTTCATCATATGTAGTACAATCTATCAGAGAGCAGTGTGCCATATGCTCGTAGTGGCCTGTGGGGCTTTGAGAATTATTTCATGACATTAAAGCCAATCAGGTGAATGAATTACAGACAAAAGAAAAATAATAACAAGGAGGAGGAAAGTTCATTTTGTCCATTGGTAAATTCAAAGCTACGTTGTGTCATTGTGTATTTTAACCTTTCTGCATTTCTTCATGTGAATTGTCATTCTGGGACCTGTCCTGGATTACAACTTCTACAATCTACTAAAAAGTGCTTTCCATATCAGGTCTCACCACTCCAGAGATTCGACCAGTAATTAGGCCTACTGGCTCTGCTCTTTCTTTCCTCAATGTGAAACAATTTAAAGTGACAAAATGTGGCCAAGAGCCATATTCCACCAAACACAAAGCCACAAGACACAACAACAATGGTTAAATGAGTTCCATAAGGGCTGAGATGTTCCTCCAGATGGCAATTGTCAAGAAGTGTCAAACCAAACCACATTAGCCTTGTTCACACAATCCAGCTAAGACAAACCAACATGTCGACTTGTTTATTGGCAGCATATGTTGCAACCTATTAAAATAAATCATAGATTAAATTAGGAAGATGAAAATTATATGTATGTGACATGCATTTAGACCAGTGGTTCTCAAACTTTTTACACCAAGAACTAACTCAGAAAATACTTTCCTCTCCAAGTATCACCACAAATGACCAACACTATACAGTAGCGTAGTAAGCTTAAGTATTCATCAAAAACAAGGCAGAGGTTTAATTTCTAAAGAAGTATATATATTGTCAGCTAATTTTTACATTTTAAGCAGTTTCAACAGTAAGACTGTGCTTAAATATAGGATAAAAAACTAAAAATTGTACTTAAATAATGATTGAATTAAAATGTTCAATTCATTACGAACTGCAAAGCCTTGACTCACCACTGTGAATGATATTCTGGAGTGTTTGTCCACCAGAAGGTTTGGAAACTGGTGCACTTTTGTCTACAAGGCTATGCTTGGTCTGCTGCCCTCTCCTTCTACATGAAACGTGTTGCAAAAAGACTGGAAATGATCTGATCTTATTTCATTGAATGCTTTTAGATCCAGATTGAGAGACTGAGACATCCTCATTGAAATGTAACTTTTTATAATCCGTAATTTTATGAAATTGTATGTGACTGTTTTTATTATCTTTATTTATATGTAACTGTTTCATAACCTGTAAATGCATGTAACTTTTGTCCAGGACTCCCTTGAAAAAGAGGTTCTTAATCCCAAATGGGACGTTCCTGTTTGAATAAAGGTTACATTAAAAAAATATATATGAGAACATCGTGGTACTGTAAAGTCCTAAACTGCCAATATGTCCTTAGGCAAGGCGCTTAGTCTGGTATATGTGCAAGAATGGTTGATGGTGGCCAAGGGGGCCGATGACATTTACAGGTTGCCTAAGGCCCTGTTTATAGGAGGATCTTTGTTTATGCGCCCCTCGCACGGGTGGCAAGAAGGCAGAGTGGCCCATACTGAAGGACGGATGCGACGACTGCTTTTAAAAGACTCAGTGGGCGAATAGCACTGTATATAAGCACTTTAAGGCAGGAAGATCAGAGGAGATATTAAGACAAGCTAAAAATAAGTATATGAGACCGAACTGAACAAATTCAAAGCCCATATGAGACCTGGGATGACGAGTAAAAACATTGGTCAGACTCACCTCTTTTGGCACCTATCTGCTGGGACTGGGACTCAGGGACATTTATTCTTTCTTCATAGAAAACCTAGCCTGGCTCTGCCAGACCCTTGTAGTTCCGCCATGCTCCACCAGAGGCGTTTGGCTGAACCACATGGGTCTGATATCGAGCCCATAGCGAACGCCTTCCCCAGATTATTTTTTAATCGACCAATCAGGATTGCCGGTGTTACGTGGGGTTTGCACAGCCTCCTCAAGCTCCTCTCATGCAGCAGCGAGAGGAATCCAAGATGGCGGACGTAAAGTCCGCGAATCTTTTCGCGGAGTAAATACGATCGAATTAAGACACGGATGTCACTTTTAATGCAATTTGAGGCGAGATGTTGATGGTTCTATGTTGATATATTTGTGTTTTAAGAGTCAAATGTCCCTGTAAAGTTTGGTTGAAGCACTGGTTCAGTGTTCCTGTTTACACACTATGCAGCAGGGTTGCCAGGTTTGGTGGTTCCCGCATATTTTTTTCCAAGAGACTTGTAGGTATTAAATAAACAGAAAGACAATAAACAATAAATAAACATTGGCCTTAAGGCCTGAAGGTCGTGGGTTCAATTCCCACCCCTACACCTTCTCCACCGACTCCCACTGATGACTGCTGTCGTTGTGTCCTTGGGCAAGACACTTAACCCCACTTTGCCCAAAAGCCCCCACTGAAAGATCAAGGCTCTGCTCACACTCAGAGCAGCCATCCTCCTGTGGACTCACCACCTGCAGAGGGTCAGTGAGGGGCTGGTGCTATGAGACTTGGGTGGCATCTCTGACTGCCACCCCCCTGACCCAGAAATGGATTAAAGGGTAGAAAACGGATGGATGGATGGACAATAAATAGAATCATGATAGCCCAAGTTGATTATATTACGTTTTTAGCCAAAAAATCATACTGAGTGTTTTTTTTTTTTTTTGGGTATTCTCGTGGCTTTTGGGTTGGAAAATCTTGCTGGGATTTGGCAACCTATGGGAGCCGTGTGCTTCGATGTGAGTGGTTGAAAGCAGACTTAATTCAAGATAACGGACAAGTGGTCTATCCAATTTTTTTTACAAGGCCCTGCCTTCTGAAATCCAACCACTATGGCTCAGTACCAGACTCATGTGTGAAGTGCAGCGAACTACCTGGGTCTGGCGAGAGTCAGGCTATAGAAAACCCGGGATCCGTGGTGAAAATCCATTTCTCGCGTTTTTTCACAGCGGTAAAGTGGCCCGGCATTTCACCACACATTAAAAGCGGGTTGCCGCTTTTTGCTGTTACTTACGGTAAAGGTGGAACAGGAAACCGCGGGGATGAGCAACCAAAATGCAATGTTTAAAATCAGTCATCATTCACCCGGCTTCCCGCTCTACGTTTACCGTAGGGAACAGCATTAAAAGGCAACCACTTTACCGCGGCCGTTTTTTGCTGTTCTTTTCCGAAATAATTACAAAAAAAACTTAATCTGTACCCAGCGGGCCGTACAACCGACCACACAAGAACGGACCATTTGATTTAGTAAAACCTCTCTACAAACGTCTAAAAATAGCTATCTCTGTAGCATCCAGGTAGCTTTCAATGCTAGGGTACCACACAGTCACGTGACCGGAGCGGAAAAACTATAAACAACAACGACTCCAAGATCCTCCTATATCAAATCAAATCAAATCAAATTTTATTTATGAAGCGCTTTTCATACAAAAGATGCAACACAAAGTGCTTTACAGTTTGGTTAAAAACAATCCCGCCGGCCCATGTCCCCTCCCCCCGACCACCTAACAGACCCATCCCAAACCACAGACAAACACACACACGCTCCCATGCACACTCTCTGACACACACACACACACACACAAGTAAAACAGTAAAACAATGATGAGAGACTTAGCAGGGTTCGGATGCAACCAGTTGAAAAAGCGTCATCCTAGGAGCCGTCTGCACCAGGAGCAGAGAGCCGCCTGTAGCCACAGGGGACGGCACAGGATCTAGAGGAGACCCGAAACCGAGGCCCCAGGCCCCCACCAGGTCCAAGAGTCCGACCCCCACAGCCAGGCCGACCACCGCTCCCAGTGCAGAGGGCTCCTCCAGAGGAAACACTGGGTACACTAAAAACAATACAATAACAATACAATATGTAAAACACAAAAATGTGAAACTAAAATGAACTAACACACAATACATGAATAAAAGCAATAGCAATAGCAATATGGAGCCGCTGCGCAGACGTTACAAAGCAATTAGCAAAAACGTGTTTAGACCACAATGGAGCACAATGTAGTTCTAGCGCCCGGCCAGTAGTGGGCAGTGAAACTTTAAAACACAACACATGCGACCCCCCCAGCCCCCCCAGCAGTATATTCACTTCCAACATCATTCTGCATTTAACACCAGTTGCAATAATGGAAACGAAAACATTACGTTGGACGATCGAATGAGTAGAATTCTCCTCTGTGTAGCACACATAGCTAGTTAGTGTACCCGCCACCATTGTTGTTTTTGTTTTCTCTCAACCACTGCGCATGTCCAAATGTACGTGTGGGTAAGTGGAGGTCATGGCAGACAGAGAATTCACACCTTTTTCTTCAAACGGCTGTGAAACAGTCCCCAGCTGAGCTAAGTATCTGTTCTGTTTCACTCTGGAGGCTGTTTCTCAACGCTTGAGTTGGAACACCGTCTTAATGTAAACGAATGGCCAAACCGATACCCAACTCTACCATTTTATTATCACAGTGCCTCCGTATAAACAGGGTCAGTCAATCTGCCCCAGGGCAGTAGTTTATCACCAGGAATGAATGAAGAATGACACGTGAAGTGTCAAGAAGTTATATGCACGTTTCCAATGTGAAAGAAAAGTTGAATGCCAAACTAACCAGGCAAGAGTACAACATTTAGAAAAATCCAAGCAGAAGGCAAACCACCATCAGAGCAGTGGAGAATACACTTTTAACTTGTCTAATTGTATGTCCTTATTGTATAATGCCACAACTCTCTGACTCAGTCCCAAAAACTAGTCAAATCCCCCAAACACAAACTGAAACAACTTTGAAACAGTCTTGTAGAGTCAAAAAGACAGTGCATGTTTGCCTTCACCTGTCAGAAGCAGACATTCCCTAATTTCCCTACTATCATGAACAAGGCTAAGGCTCCGAAACAAAGGGCCCGCTAACAAAGCTTTCCATGGAGGATTGACTGCGGACTCCACTGCTATTTACATACAGATGCACTGGCAAGCATTTGCATAATGTTTTTTTGTAGCTGGGTGCTCAGGGGAACAGCATTGTAACATACTGGTGCCTAATGAACTCTGAAAAAAATTGATTTTCCACAGAGTAAATTAAGAAATGCATTATAGCTGTTAAAGCAATCTAGAGGGAAATGGGAGCCTTCCTTTGCTAAACTATGCTTGATAAGTAATAAATTACATGTTATACTTATGTGCTTTAATTCATGCTAATTTTACCCAATTAATGTATGAATGTTGTTCAGAGGCCAGCCACTGGAGATTTCATTATTTATCAAAGTGTGCTGTCGTGTAAGAATATACACACGTTCTAATATGTAGTAGATACAGAAATCATATTTCTGGGAATGTAAGTTTGTGTTTTATTCACAAAGGTTATATCCGAGTGGATAAAATCTCTTGTGGGACGCTTGATTGTGTGACACCTTCGAATCTTTCTCACAAGAGAGACATTGCTTTGATTGCCACATTGTCTTGGCAACTTCTGACAATTAGCTTAGACTCAGGTGGAATCTTTGTTTGCTATATCATACGTTTTATCACAATTGGACTTTTTGTTTTACATTTCATACAATGTGCTTATCCCATTACATCTCAGAAACTAAGCAGAATAGGACCTGGTTAGTACTATGATGGGAGACCACTGGGAAAGTGCCAAACTCTGATTGTGTCCTCCATCACATTACCTATGACTCTGGTGTGTATGTGAATGATAAGTTGCCTCGCTTCAGTCAGTCTACCCCAAGGGTAACCTCACAGAGACGGGATCTTTACGCACCAGCCATCTGGAAGTTTATTCAGTTTCTCTCAGTTCTTTCAGGTTTTCCAGGTGTTCTTCAGGTTTTTTCAGACAGAACAAAATCAGGATATGGTTTATATAGTCAACGTTTACGTCACACATGGAAAAACATACGTCTCATCTAGAGATAGCGAAAGAACATAAACACGGATACACAATCGAAGCAGATAGGGGTCGTTGTGACCTACGGAAGGCCAGATCACTTGTATAGTTATATAATTCCCATAGTGTCATGTGAAGTGTCTTTGAGTCTCCGGAAAAGCACTATAAACTTTACATAGATAGACAATGCTTTCTCTCTTTCCTAGCTCATTGAAAGCCAAATGGGAAGAGCTCATGGACGTTTTGTTCCAAAACTCTGACTCCTATTAACTTACCTCTTGCTTAGAAATCAGTTGTGTCACCACTTTGGGCGAAAAAAAATCTATTTGGTTTTGCACTCCTGGTCATTAAAATTTGATTGTGTTTTTGTAAAGAAAAAAAAAACCTTAATTTGCAAGGAAATCTCCAGCTTGCCACAGCAATGTCCAGCACAAAAAATGCCATAAGGTATTTGGCTTCGGCTAGCTTATGTTTAAATCAGTTTCTTCTGCATTAACCCTAACACTACTCCTAATATAAAGTGTATACTATTATTATTATCCAAGAAAATAAAATATATTTAATATACTTTTTCAGTGTGAGCAATCAACCACAATTTACATTGTTATTCGAATCAGTTTTCAGCCCATAGTTTAGTGTGAGTATACTGATATATGGAAAACAATGTCCCAGGGGAATCGGGTCACTTTATTTTTTGACTTGCCAACCACAATGTTCATAAGAGTACATATACTGTTTCTCTGTCTGTGTGTGACACACACGTGCACACACAAAAAACATGCTGTTGAACCATTTGAGGCCTCCTTACTTCCTCTCCTTCCTTCCTCTCCTTCCCTGTGCCCTGTTAACTGCTGAGTGTGACTCATTGTTTACAGGCCTTTCACTGAGCTCCTATCACACAGGACTGACTGCACTTTTCCATTGACTCACAGCTCCACATGTGGGATATGACTCTCGAGCTGTTCTGCAGGGTACTGGCTTTATTCACACTGATATGTGCATTTGGTCTGCGCTATCAAATCTATTCAACACAGAGCTTTAAGAGGCCAATTCTTTCCGAGTGACGCCCAGTGTAGCTCTACACCAAATGCAGAAACATCAGTGGAGGGAAAATGACTGAACTCATATCTTAAGCGGTATCAATAAATGATGCATTTATTATTAGAATTGTAATTAACAGTTATATTGAGAAATGGATTAGTTGGGTGATTGTTCTTTTGACTAGTTGTTTGATTTGAGCCTGAAGGTCGTATTTGAGCCCACCGAAAGACCTTCTCCACCGACTTCACTGATCTCTGCTGTTGTTGCGTCCATGGGCAAGACACTTAACCTATTTTTCCTATAAGGAGCACAGAAGTAATCTTCACTGCATGCCTTGATGTGTATTTATTGTGTACGTGTATCCATCAAACTGAAATTTCCCCACAGTGGGACGAAAAAAGAAAGTGGTTCAAAAACGAGTTCATTGATGACTAAATTAGTTGACCACTAATTAAATGTTAAATTATTCACAATGAATTGGTTAACTTGTTTACAGTCCTGCTTTGTCTTCTTCCATTAGACTTGGTTTTGTAACACATGTACTAAACAATTTGCAAGGGTGCAAGCACATTTTCAAAAGTTGCTTGCATGCTAGGCATCACTGCCATGTGCAAAGTGAGCCTACATTGTATATTTATCCCATTCAATCGTTTTTTGCATATTCTAATGATGTGTATAAACTTTGTACAAACGTAATTACAACTTTATTTAAATGTATGTATCTTTGGATATAATACTTAATAGTCTTTAAAGCCAAGAACTGCCTCATGTCAAACCCAATGGAAATAATCCAGCATTAATGCCACTTTGTTTCTTTGAAGACGTCCCTGTCTCCCCTCTCTCACATCTGACGTACCCTTTAAGTATCTGCACTCATCACTCCAATATTAAAAAGCTTAACTGCCAATAGTTTTTCAAGTAAATTAGAGAAAACAAAATCTCTCCGATTAGACAATTAAGTGGCACATTAGCCCGGGACTTAATTAAAAGATAGCGGGGCATACAGTCTTTAAGGATACGGGGAGACGGTGGGACTGTTTAACCAGCAGATTGAACAAATGGCACTTATTAAAAACTTGGCTCTGAGTCACTTGACACCTGGCATATCCCCGCACCTTCAGCTACATAAACACTGTGTCAGCTCCCTGGGTTCCTGCTATGCAAATCTCAGGGATGAGCCACAGAGAAGCAGCGCATGCACTACGTAAAGCGGCTTAGTGCCCAAAGCATCTGGAAACATAGCATCTACTATCTCACAGCAGCGCAACAACATCACTCCACTCAAGTCATTATCAATGTTTTTCAGGCAAAAGAGAAATTAAACTCCCCTAAAGAAAGTTGCAAGGACTTTTGAGGAAATGTACTGCATTTTATAAGGGCAAAGTTTTGTGGGAAAACTATGGGAATATGAGAAGACTGATAAGAAGATGATCTTGACTAAAAATATATACAACAAAAAGTTATTTTAAGGAAGGTAAGGGTCTATTAGTTATTCTAAAGCAGCCCTATTGAACTTCTACGTGTTCTAGGCTCATCGATGAAAATAGTTCACAAATTATATTTCCATTCAAAGTTGAGTCACAATTATGCATTCTCCAGCCCTGACATCCTCATCCTCTTCTGAGCTGTACTTTGATTGCATGTGATATGCCTTTTTAAGAACCTTAGGCTGCGGTCACATGCACAGCCTAAAGCCCGGTTGAAGTGTGCCAGGGCCCACTTCGCGATTAGATCCGGGCTTTAGAACCGGGCTCTAGAACCGTGGTCGAGGGGCGCTGGGGAGTGTCTGGCTCCAGGGCCAAAGAAAAGCGTTTCCTACAGGAATAACTCCCTCTGATCTGACCCTCGCTCTCAGTGTGGTGCTATTGCAATAACACTTCACATTCAAGAATCAGTCTTTATTTATTGGTCAAACACACCATCAAACAAATGCACGCACACGCACTTCTATCCTCGGCTCCAGTCGCTCTGCTCGTAGGCCACGCTTTTCTTTCTTTCACTCTCATTCATTCATTCTCAGCACTTTACGCTTGTTCGTAACAAAATTTACTATAAAGGCCGGATTCGCTGAAGTTAGTATTAGCACCACCAGCTGGACCGGGCGTTGTACAACAGCAAAGTTGTCCTGGCACGGTTCAGAGAACACGTTCATGTGACCGCGGGCCGTTTTCACACCCCTGTGGCGACGATCCAGGCCACTTGGCCTAGTTTGTTTGTAAAAACCTATGTGACCGTGCCCTTATTGTACAGCTGTAAAATAGTTTGTATACCCAACCCCAATAGACCCACAGCGGTGCATCGGTGGTTCAGATTTACAGGTGGATGAATCAGGTTGCGCCAATGTAGAGCAGTGTATAACTTTTGCATAATTGCAAAACCTTGATATATATCATACCCCTTAATGCATGAGCAGTTGCGTGCATTTTAGAGCTAAACACTGTTTAAACAATACATTTGATAACCAAAAGATGGGGCCACAATGTATAGAAGTATTAAGAAAGGCATCCTGTGATCAAGCCCTATTGGGGCTACTTTGACATAGCCATCCAAAACATCAAGAAAAGTCTGAGTGGATGTATATATAACCCGTACAGACTAGGGGATGTCACAATTATCCATATCCTCAATTTGATTTGATTTTAAATTTTAGGGTCACATTCCGATTAAATTCTCATATTTTTCTTCTTCTTACAGCAAACTGTAGCATACTGTAGCATGGATCAGGTATACTAATTTAAATACTGTGTTTTCCACCACCCAATAAGGCTGCAGGTCTGCTGCTATAAAAAACTCTCAATATGAATGGATGCATCATTTATACTTTAGCTCTTTACCGTCTATCTACAACAGTGTATGCTATCCACTAAAAGCTGTCAAACCAAGGAGGAGCGTCGAAACCATATACTGTCATTGACTGCATTAAAACTGGACGCAACATATGATCCGGTGTAATGCCCCTCAACGCTTTGAACCAATGCAAAGCTGGAAAGCTCCACGTAAACAGATTTTAAATGTCTGAGCCGACACGAAAGCTTTCGTTCACCAGTGACCAAATAGATCACATGTACAAGGCGCACACTGGTCTTAGCGTCTGCCTCTTCAGTCTTCGGGTAAAACTACTCACAAGAGCATGTAAACTAACTTTATTGCATTCTCGTTTATCGGAAAAACCCGGAAGCGCTGGTCCGCCATTTAGATAATCCGGGTTAGCTGCGACCATTACAGGAACACGCTCACAGACGCAATAAGCGCTATAGTGATCGTCAATCCTTTCTTTGATTTCAAAGTTGGAGACCAACATGTAATATTGACCGATTTCGAAAAAAAAATCTAAAATTGGGACACCCCTAATACGTAGGTACAAATTCTACTTAGGCAGCAGTTGTATAATTTGCAATCACATGCCCTTTTCCATACTAACGCAGGTATCAGTCCCATCCAACATTATTCAAGCAAAGCAAAAGCCTAACTCTCAAAAAAGTTAGAAATAAGTTCCTGAGTTGGTTTGACTTGAAAAGAAATGTGGGGTTTTTTTGCGCTTGTATTTGCACCATGTATGTGTGTGTGCAGAGGCATAATGTCAAACGGTCTTTGAAAGGCATCCTTAATTAAACCTTTTGTTCTTCTAAAAATCACAGAAAAAAGCAGAAGCAAGCGGGCAAAAAGGCAGTTATTGTGTCAGCGCGTCAGAGTGAAGAACGCGATACACTAAAACATCACAGTTCAGCGCTCCTGTTGCCATCCCGGCGTCACTCTCTATCCAGAACAATGCCACAGCCGACAGCTCGCACCCAAGAATTATCACGCTAAACTGAATTATTTCTGCCACGTGTTAATTTATTAACAACCTGTGCATGCTCTAATGTAGCAGACATTTGCATATACATTTTTAACCTGCAAGCTCAACCGTGAGCTTCTTTCGGGGGGGGGGAACCACCTTTGTTGCTTCTTGTTTGAATTTTGAAGAATGGGGTTAGGGGTGGGGGGGAATATGCATAAATCTCACATGTCCGCAGGGCACATATTCTTTAAGGGCAGATCGTGCACTTCATCACCTAGTAACATATGAGATGTGGCGGAGCAATGAGCGGCAACCGCCTCCTTTCTCCTACGTAGCTCACTATGTGCTGCTCCCAGCTCAAAGAGGTAGTTCACTTCAAATACTGCAGCTCTGGCTTGTTTAGATGGCGCTACATTCAGTGTGCATTCACTATTGATAAAGAGCCAATGAGTTATTCATCAGTACCAACAGTAATGCTGAAATTGTTTGAAAAGAATATTCTATTCATCTGTACAGGGAAGGTTGGCATCTATGCAATAGGCGAAAAAAATATATGTCAATATATTTTTTTATATTTATTTGTTTTTATTATTTGTTCACAAAAACTATCATTTAAGTGTAAAATAAATTAAGAAATGAAACATATTCCCTTCTCTTCATCAAAAAATAAAACTACTCAACTCAAAGCAGTGCATTCAGGAACAGTCCCCGAAAAAAAATCCCTGATTACATAAATGGTACCAATTCGGCCGCCTTCTGCGTAGTGTACCGCTGTTTGCAACATAGACATAAAGAGTAGACGCCGGTGTTCTGTCGAGTTGGTCTGCCCGTCGAGATGAGCTCCCTCAGCTGTTAATGATGTAATGCAAACCTGCGCATGCGCGTCTCACGACAGCCAAAACAAACCAAGATGGCGGACATGGAGTCAGTGAATTGCTTTAAAAGTTAAAATATGAACGAATTAAGACACAAATGTCACTTTTAATGCAATTTGAGGCGTGATGTTGATGGTTCCGTGTTGTGATATGTGGGTTTTCAGAGTAAAAGTTTTGTGTCAAGTCTGTTTTAAGCAGTCCACTGCTGCTGTTAGGTTAGCAGTCCCCTAGTTGACTGCTGCATACGTAATTTTACTGACGTAGGCCGAGGGTTGATAGTGGAAATAATAAATTAAATTTAATGCATGTTGTTCTTGTTTTCTCAATGTTGTGATTTTACTGTACCTGCCTGTTTTTTTAGATGATTTATGCTGCAAAACCAATTTCCCCTAGTGGGACAATAAAGACAACTTGAACTTGTAACGTACTGTATTCAATATGATTAACAATAGTGTGTTCAAACGAAATATTTTTTCCCCATTTTGTCGGGTTTCTGCGCATGCGCAAATCAAATTGGGGTTACAGTAACTGTGTGGTTTTACAGGAGCAGTTGCCTGCTTAAAACAAACTTTACACAAAACTCTCTTAAAACCCACATATCACAACACGGAACCATCAACATCTCCCCTCAAATTGCATTAAAAGTGACATTTGTGTCTTAATTTGTTCGCATTTTAACTTTTAAAGCAATTCGAGGACTTCGTGTCCGCCATCTTGGTTTGCTTCGGCTCCTGTGAGACACGCAGCGCAGGTTGGCATTACATCATATTAACAGCTGAGGGAGCTCATCTCGACGGGCAGACCAACTCGACAGAACACCGGCTCAGGAATGAGAAATGCAGCCGCCATCTAGGATTGGTCATCCTACAGCGTGATGCCTGAGCACTGCTGCATATTGCTGTCAAAATAGGCGGACTATTCAAAACAGGGCATGGGGATTACTATTCAAAAGAAAAGTTGAAAATTATTATCGGTTGTAGTTTGTGAATAGATTATTACCAAACTGTATTTATGTCAGTTGGTAGAGCATTGGCGTTTGGGCCTGAAGGTCGTGGGTTCCCCACACAAGACCTACTTCAACTGCTCCCACTCATGTCTGCTGTCGTTGTGTCCTTGGGCAAGACACTTAACCCCACGTTGCCCGAAGGCCCCGCTAAAAGAACAAGGCTGTGTCACCGACCCAGAAATGGACTAATAAAGGGGTTTGAAAATGAATGAATGTCCTTCCTCAAGTGGAGGAGTTCAAGTATCTCTGGGTCTCGTTCACGAGTGAGGGAAGGATGGAGTGTGAGATTGATGTGATGCGGTCGCTGTATCGGACCGTTGTGGTAAAGATGGAGCCGCGCCGAAAGGCAAAGCTCTCGATTTACCGGTCAATCTTCGTTCCCTCCCTCACCTATGGTCATGAGCTTTGGGTAATGGTAAAGCGGTCGAAATGAGCTTCCTCCGCAGAGTGGCTGGGCGGTCACACGGGAGGAGCTCGCAGTAGAGCCGCTGCATCTCCACATCGAGAGGAACCGGGCACGTCCCACCGGGAGGAGGCCCCGGGGAAGTAATTTTCTATAACAGTTAAACCCACTATGAATATTAATGTACGCCAAACCATGTGTCCTGTATCATAGCTACATGTGTGACGTTTACAGTAAAAAAATCTGTTAAGCATTTAGCGAGTTATGATTGATTAAATGCACCGACACGTCACTGCGCCTGCTAAACAGATAAGACTTGAGAGGAGCGGGTGACCGGTCCAAGATGGCGGCCCCACGGCTTGTCAGCGTCAATAGGCAGTACCGGTAGATGCTGCGTCTACTCTTTCTATGTCTATGGTATGAAATGCCACAGCCTCTGTAATGCTACACCACCTGCGCTTCTGTCACATTGTACAAATGTTTTGGACAAGTGCCTTCGAGCATGTTTACAATCAATGCTGTGAGCTGGGCAAGCACTAATGTGTGGAATGAGACACAGGCGAGGGAAGGGGGAGCAAAAGCAAGGAGGCAGGGGCGAGCGCAGCACAGAAGAGGAAGTCAAATATAATCAGTATATCGTCAAAATTCATATCGAGCTGTAATAACATCTTCATATATTGTAAATCAGGCCTCCTTATACATGTGAAAAAGAAAATGGGCTAATTTGAATATGATTAAAAAAGTCCACCTATGTCATGAATTAACATAATTATTGTAATTTCATTCATCTGATGACAACCTTTGAGATTCATGAGTATTTTACTAATATGCTTGAAAGTGTTATAATTGACAAGTTTAAGTCCTGTACTTAAATTGTGCTTAAACCGCAGTTTAAGTACAGGGTAACACCAAGCAGGGCAAACTAACTACTAACTAACTATAGCCCCAAAGCCAAACTAGTTTTTCACAGGACACATAAGCACACAGCCAATTAAAATAAAAATCATCCCCCAACATATAATGTATAAAATATAATCAAGGATATTACAATATTTCTTATTATTAGAATGCAAAATCTGGAGCCATGAGATAAAAGGAGGTACTGTGAGTTTGTGGAGTTGAAAAAATCAGAAAAGACATCAGGACGTGACAAGCTCTGCTCTAGACTGATATTTAGGATAACACACGTATGTGTGTTCAAAATAATATAAGTGTATGAAAATGAATAAAAATCCCAAGTGTATGGATATTTCAGTAAATCAGCTTAAATAAATATTCAATATATAGAATAATTTCTAATATTTAGCATTCCTGTGAAACTCTTAACTAATATTTAGTTGTATAACCTCGGAGAACCTCTGTGTTGAATTTAGTCAACCTACTTCTTGCACCTTGCCCATTTTTCATAGTGAAAGATTTTTCTTCATGCTTTCTATACAGAGAATTATGGTGCTATGTGAAAATATTACTTTACCTTAGCAGAGTTTGTCATCCATTTTCACAAAAGTTGCAGTAAAGATAGGAATTGGCACAAAACCGATGATTACATTGTGGAGGAGATATAGAACACAGTCGGGTCAAGAAATCGTAAGTATAGAACTACGCTAAAAGTGATTTGTGAGTCGTTACATTTTACTGTATGAAATTTAAGTAACTTTGAGTTTAGTCCGATAAATCAGAAGAAAATACATTAAAGCAGACATAAACAAATTTGTTAAAAATATTCCAGTTAGCGATTATAGACATAATTGCATTTTCAGGAAATGTGGGTCGAAGAACAAGTAGGGTATTTTTAAGTGTCACAACACAGGAAGTACACAGGAACCAATATAGCCACTTGTGTTTAAATACGAGTGCTTCAGTCTCAATTCAAAGTTAGTCTATGTTATTTGGGGGCAATTCATTCAAAAAATAGTGTAGCTCATTTGGGCAAAAAATAAATAAATACATCTCTAAAAAATATTTCAGTGTTAATAAGAAGTAAACACATAAATAGGCTCTTTAAACTGTCTTACATGTGCTGGAAAAAAAACTATCTGAATCTTCTCTCGAAGTACAAAATAAACCAATAACATATCTTGCACGTGCTAATCGCATGTGTGAAGCGCTGCCGTCACACCATCAACCCAGGCTTACATACTCACATGTTAATTTACACTTTACAAACTTGCATCTCCTTGATCAGGATGCGAGCAGATGTGGCAGATGTGCACCTGTTAACTTCTCCACTTATCCAATTCCCCTCGGCCAACGTGAACAAAACAATCTCACGATGCTCTAATCTGTGCCGCTTTGTCTGCGCGCAAGCATGTAAACAGGCGTTCAACAAGATGTGTTTATCAGGAGCAGATGAAAAAAACAATTACGCAATCCTGACATGGAAATAAACACTTAGTAATAGGCTTAGAAGTGTAGCAATGTTGCCATGAGACAGGACCTGGAATAAAAACGGCTTTAGTAAACAGAGCTGACAAACAATTATATCAATGCTTATTTGTGTGCAAAGGGAAAAAGACAACTACGGCTTTTTCCGAGTGGAATAGAGGGGGGAAAAAAGGTTCTTGCTCAGTGTTTGATCTTGCGTTGTTGTGGAGGAGCATTGTTTGCGTACGGTGCAGACTGTCACTCATGTTAACTCAATGTGAAGAAGCGGACCCAAGCGGAAAGTTAAGTCCTTGAGATTTCCCACAAAGAATGGGGTTATTAAGACCTTGTGTGCTGCTTGGAACTTTTAGGGTAAAGAGGGGAGCAACATTTTGTGGCTTAGCTGCAGAGGAATAAGACTAAAACAGGCTTTGAGGTCAAATGTACAGTATACTAGCAGGGAGAAAATACATTAGGAAATATGTCTTCTACAAAATGATAATCCAACACGTTAGATGTTTTGTTTGAAATAAAATGTATGGAAAAGAGCAGGATTTGACAAAACTTATGTAACGATTTAAATGGCATCACCTCAATGGCCAACGTATGCTGTGTATAAAAAGAGTGCGGCGGATTGTTCTTTTTTATTTCATTCTAGCCAAAATGATTGTGTTGTTAAATTATCCATGTATAGGCGACTGCATATATGGAAACAACAAAACACGTAACCTTAAAAAAAATGAGGTCAAATTTCACATTTGGATGCAATACAAGCTATAGACGAGCTCAGTCTCTCACTGAAGGCTCAACGTTCATAGCACATCGTCAATAGAAGGAAAACAAAAACACACATGTTTGGCATGTGTGCGTTTTCAACAAGTCTTTAACTTTTGACTAGGGATGTCCCAAACTGATGTTCATACTGGCTGTCAATCTAGGCCTTTTTCAGGAATTGGCTTTAGTAAAAACATCGGCCGGATCTATGGATCTGTGTAAAAGCAAATATGAAATGTATGAGTATTTATCTATTTAAAATAATATAATATATAATAATTGTAGTCTTGTCACATTTTTTTAAATAATTTTACTAAATATTTAACTTCTTTTTTTTAATGTGTTGTTTTTATCTATGCATTTTTTATCTCCATATTTTCCGACATTCGTATCATAAAATTTCAATGTTGTTGCTTTGATTTCTTTCGTAAAATTGTGGATGTTTGCAGAACTTTTTATTTCATATTCCAGTTGATTCCACACTTTTACTCTAGCCACTGATATTCCCATGTGTTTCTGGGTGGTTCTGGCAAAAGGGAAAGAAGTGTGGTTTCTTTCTGCTGTCCTGGTTGGATGTGAGTGTGAAAAGCTTTTGTACAGCTGCTGAGAAACAGTGAGTGTCTGGCTTTATACATCACATTGAGTGACTTAAACTTGTGGTTCTTCCTGAGTCCACTTTATGAATAATTCTCACTTCTAATTCTCGCATTTACAATATGAGAAGTTACTCATGAACATAATATGCCAATTTTATTATCAAGTACATGTTTAACAAATCCTTCAAGAATATGTACATGTGACTTAACTTGTAAATTTTTGGCAGCAAAACAAAACATTTGTTTATCTTAAAACTAGAATGGATGTATGACCTAACATCAAAATTCACCAGTTGTATCAATGACTGTTTTTCTGATGTTTCTGTGAGCACGGGTTCTCCTCAGGGATGTATTTTGAGTCCTCTGCTTTTTACTCTGTACACTTATGATTGTGTGTCCTCCTCTGACTCGAACTTGATCATCAAATATGCTGATGACACCACCATCATCGGTCTCATCAGTGACACTGATGAATCCTCTTATAGAGCAGAGATACAAAATGTGGTTCAGTGGAGTCAAACTAACAACCTCCAGTTGAACGCATCGAAAACATGTGAACTGGTCTACGACTTCAGTCGCAATAGTTCTCATTTGCCTTTTGTAATCGACAACTCCCAGGTGCAGATCGTAGAGGAGTGTAAGTTTCTGGGTTTAACTCCTTAAGTTTTCTTTTAACGACCTGAAATGGGTTAAAAATACTGACCGAAAGCTCGTCAGCGTCTCTACTTTCTGCGTAAACTTAAGAGAATTTACCACTAACTCTAAGATTATGCTTAACTTTTATCGCTGCACCATTGAGAGTTTACTTGTTGGTTCTGTGTCTGTGTGGTTTGGTAACATCACAGATAAAGAAAAGAGAGCTTTAAACAAGGTGCTCCGCTCTGCAAAGAGGACCGTGGGCTGTGAGCTTCCTGTTCTGGAGGTTCTTTATAAATCCAGACTTTTAAACAAAGCTCTGAGGATTGTCAATGGCTCTTCTGGCCACCCTGGGAAAGCCATGTTCCAGCTTCTTCCCTCTGGCAGAAGATATCGCTCTCTGAGATGCAGGACATATCGTTACGCTAACAGTTTTTATCCACAAGCTGTTATCAGTGTGAACAGAGCACTTTAATGATTTGCACTTGTTTTGAAACTGTTTTAGTCGATCGATTTCACATTGACATTTGTTTACTGTTTTATTTGTTTTATTTCTGTCTTTTAATGTTGTGTTATGTCTGTATTTGTCTGTGCACACTGGTGACTTTTGCTAATGTATTCCAATGTGGTGTTTTTACTGCAAATGGCAAATAAACTGAATCTGAATCTGTATGGCATCATTGTATGAATTGGATCGGGCTGGGCAATGGCGTAAATAGACAAATAACTATAACAAATTTGCCTGACTCTCGCCAGACCCTTTAGTTCCGCCATGCTCCACCAGAGACGTTTGGCTGGGGTCGAGCGCATTGCAAACTCCTTCAGGAGATCAAAAAATAATCGCCCAATCAGGACCGCCGGTGTTACGTCGGGTTTGCATCGCCTTCTCATGCGTGTTGCAGGCATATATCTGGATAGGGTATTACTAGCTTGGAGCAGAAGAACCTATGTGCTCGGGGGATTCTCGCAGTACTGCAGACTAAATTCAAGTGGGCTACCCAGAAATTTTTAAACTCTGCCCGTCTGGCTCCCGCTGATTATGCACATATTGACAAGGAGTAGACTCAGAAATTATGCTCAAAAGGAGTAGGGGGAAGGCTAAAACTTATGGAATCCTGCTTATTATGAATGATCTATCCATCCATCCATTTTCTTCCCCTTAATCCATTTCTGGTTCGGGGGGTGGCAGTCAGAGCTGCACCCAGTACACATAGCACCAGACCCTCACTGTTCCACCTTCAGGCAAAGTGGGGTTAAGTGTCTCGCCCAAGGACACAATGACAGGAGTCATCAGTGGGAGTCGTAAGGTAGGTCTCGAGGTGGGCTCGAACCCACGACCTTCAGGCTCAAAGGCCAATGCTCTACCAACTGAGCCACTGTCGCTCCCACTTTTGAATGATCTGATATGTATATTTCCAGCTAATTCAAATTACTGATTAACTTGGCTGTTTATTACAATATATTGTCACTTACAATATGACAAACAACAGTAGTTTAGCCGTTCAGAAGTTTCTATATAAACATCGGTTTCCCATGGGCCCAAGACCAGTGCAGAAGAATACAGATACGCCAATAAGCCAATTGCATTTCCAGTTCCGTCTATTACTTTCCAGTTCCTTTCATTCTGAGTTTTCCAATTAACATACTTCAGAACAAATAATAAACAATAATTCTTGCAGCAGTGTGCTTATCAGTCAAATCCCCTATCTGAGTGACTCGAGGGCAATGTAAGCCACAAACAATTTAAAGTCCTGTTCTTCTATCAGCCTATGACATGCAACAATGGTGATATCTCATTTATAGCTCAAGCAGGATCTACAAGCAAATAAACAGGCATCTCTAACCTGCACGTCCACCTTAATCTGCCTCTCAAATGCTCTGCTGCCTCGCAGACACCAACGTGCAAATGGAGACAGTTGAAAGTGCCTCAGTTATATCTGATGTCTTATTTACTGGTCCGGGAATAATGTTTCTGACAAGAAGCACATGCTGGCAACCTTAAAAAAACAACAACACGTTCCTCTGTAGCGAAACATTCACTCGCATGTACAGTTTAGGGAGCCGCCAACATCAGAGCAAGTGGGATCTGTGCCCCAAACAGCAGGAGTTTTACACACAACAACAAAAAAAGATTGAATTGAAAACATCATTCATATAGGAGTGTGACATTCTCCCAGGCACATGTTGTCAACGGCATCCTCTTGGAGAAACTTTGAACCTCGCCTTCTGCCCCCTTCCGGAGGGGGGGTTAGCTAAAGCAGCTAACTGCCATCGCTACGGTGACGCCTCAAGGTAACAATGAGATTAGAGACAGTCAGATTCCCGTGTACCACAGCAAAGCTTTAGCAAAAGGGGGTCTTTAAATATTTAAGGTGTGAGCACGATCACACATTGTTACCCAAAGACGACACAGGAACAAAGACTACAAATGTATCGCTCGGAAATAATTTACATTTCATTGCGCACAAGTGGTGAAAATGTATAAAAACTGCACATTTAATGGCAAGAGAGAATTTTACATACCGACTTTGACTCTTGTCACACTTAATGCAATTGTTATGCTCTGCGACATCGGGCAGCTCATCAATTATTTGCGAAATAATAAGTAAACAAATAAATTGCAGAATAAGGAAGCATGCATCTGCAGCCGCTTGTCAAAGTCAATTATGCTCCACAGGTAATGACCCTATTTGCATTGTAAACCAGGCGGTGTGTGCAAGGGCTAATGGGGCCACTACCTCGGCAGATTAATTGGAAGTGACATGGGCTGAACTCCAGCACAGCTCCTCCGTAAGATCAGTTCATCTAATTTTAATGTCGAGTCGTGAGTCTAAACAAGGAGGTCACATCTCCTCAAACTTTGACACAAGTGGGGAGGTGGCCTGTTGGATAAAGGGTGCTGTACTTTAGAGAAAGAACAAAAACTTGAGGTCAACTTTTTGCACTTCATATGCAATCATTAAATAAAATGGTTTCAAAGCTGAATCATCTCCCATTGACTTACTCCTGGCTAAAGAAATTATGGAATACAGGATTGCAGCAAGCTATAGCCTCTACTACAGATGCAGGTTTCAAAGAACGGGGTAAATGCAGATAGATTCTCCTGCAGTGGCAATACCTCTTCACTCAGTTGTTTCACATATTTGTTCCCAAACCAGTAAGACGTGTCCCTTTCCTACAAGAGAAAGCAAATCATTTCTACTAAAGAAACCTCTGTGTGTGTCCGTACACTTGTATCAGATTGTGCGTCCACATGTGCATGCGAAGCAGAGTCGGTTGAAACCAGGTTCAGTCCATGTTCAGAGTCTCTGGACACGCAAGAGGCAGAATACACATCCCACACACACCAACACATTGTGCTTCTGTCTACTAAACCAGGCCGCCTCTCTACAATCATTACCTCTACCTTTGCATTATCATTATTTATGGAAAACGATTGAATTCAAAGTCCAAACATGTTATTTGTTTTGGTAGAGAAGGAGGAAAGGGGGGTGCTTGGGACTATGTACATGGCTGTATTTATCATTCTACATTATGCAGCTGAACATAAAAATAAATGTCAAAAGTCCTGTTTACACCACTGTGTCTAAAAATATCTTGGCTATGATGACTGGCCATTTGAAAGCAGATGCAAGAGAGCTCCGGTTCCTGTTTCTGGTTACTGTAGTTTTTCTAACACTTCCAACAGTGGTCACACAAATTAATTGCGCTAATAAAAGGCGTTAATATTGATTTGCGTTAACGTGTTAAAAACGGCACTAATTAATATGAAAGTAAAATTAAAAGTTAAAGCTGTGGTATCTAACTTTTTTCAGAAATACCCTTTGTTTGTACCAACAGAAACAAATCAGACCACAATATGTTACTAATTGGAAAACTTGCTATCTTGCATACTTAAAAGGTATATAGGAGGATTTTACACTTTCTTATCAAGACTATTGGTTCTCCCTATTGTCAATCATTCTGGTGATAAGTGCTTGTCAAATAAGAAGAGAGCTTTGTTAAAAAAGTGCAGAGGGCGGTTCTTTCCTTAAATTTGGGAAAATCCTCCAGTATACCTTTAGGATAACTCTCAGGCTCACATCTCAGTTTAGACTGAGAGTGGAGGTTTTTTGTTCCACATGTTTTTTGTTCCATGCAGATAAAAGCATATATTTTATTTCTATGCAAGCGTGTGAGTGTTGCTTGTAGTTCTAGACATCTGGATTCAATTCCGTTTTTTTTCATATTGTTCTATTCCAAGACCTGCAACAGCAGTATGGACGTGCTGCATTAAACCCATCAGCACCATTAGACTCATTTGATTCATAAGCACCATATTGACAATCCAATCTGGCACCTGTCATAATGAAGGCAATTACCTGTAAGATTCATAACACTATTCTAAACACATGAAATGAATCAAAGCAAATCACCCCTTCACCAACAGCCTGCACTAATGATGGCTATTACATACTGTATGGGTGGGGTGGAGGGGTCCAATGTTCTACTGTTGATCAAAAGCTGCATTGATGTGTGTATGGAATCAACAGATGGTGTGTAAAAAAAAGAGTTGCACCCTCTCTTGTTCTGTTTAATTAGTCGTATTATGGCCATGAACCACAACAAGGCTGTAATATGGCCATCTGCTTTTTTCATATAAAATATTTAATTTCTGACTCAAAGACATGGATAGGGTAAGAGAACATCTTTGTTAAATATAAAGAAGTGCATATGGCACAGATGAGAGAAATGAGAGTTGTGGAATACGTAAAACAATATACTTATTATTTATAAGCACTATAAGTTATTTACACTACAATATACTGTTATTTCGAGACTATAAAGCACACCTGTATGCTGCACCATCACAATTTTAGAAGGTGCATTTGGTCCACATATGCCACAATTGAATCTGAGCCACAAGTTTTCAACTGGTGTTTAATAGCTTATCCGTTAGCCTCCATGACAGTACTCATTCACCAGTCAATTTTGACAATAAACAAGTGTCTTATAGCCACGAAAAGTTGATGGATATTTTAATTACACATCTTCACCATTCCGTCTCATACTTAGCCATATTTTATGGAAATTGCAATGGTATTGATAATCTATTTTTCCAAGTAGTTACACATACATACTGTCTTCATGAAGTAGCTCACTCGCACAGAAAGTGAGCCTTTCCCTTTGTTCTGCAACATTTCCAAAGGCCCTGAAAACTGCGGCCATCAGCAGACTTACATTTTAACAAATACCAAAAATCAGTAGCATTTTTGGTATTTAAAAATGTCAGATTCAAAATATAGTGTCTAAAACTTGAATATTCCTAACCATGCTTTTGTCTCCGGAAAGTTAAGCCTAGCGTACATCGACAGAGAAACTGGGGACAACTAGTTGCAAGGCGGCTTTTGGCAACTGAGAGGAGATTATCAGTTGCCGAAATCGGTCGATGTTAGCGCTCTTACAACAGGAGATAAACAGTCAATCTCCAGTTTCAGTCAGTTGCCCGTGGTCTACTTTTCGGCAACTAGTTGTCCTCAGTTTCGGAGATATGACCCGTTGTGCGCGCTCCATGCGCCGCTCCGACAACGTGTGTGTATTGCGTGTATTGCGAGCCCGCAACAGTTTATGTCAGAAAACACACTGTAGTTGACGGACAGTTGCTGTCAATGTATGCGCTGTTATTCCCGGGACTGGTCTGCTACTAGGAGTTGCCCGTTTTCGTCAGATTGTCGATGTGTGCGGGGCAGCAACTCATATGCGACGGATATAATCAGTTGCCAGTCCGATGTACGCTAGGCTTTAGACTACTATAAAGGCCTGCTCATAGGCCTCTCCAAACAAGCAGTGGACGCGGGAGTGGACAGTCACCTCATTGCATGGACCATCGACTACCTCTCTGACCGACCACAGTACGTGCGGCTGCGCAGCTGTGAGTCTGAGGTGGTAGTCTGCAGTACTGGGGCACCTCAGGTCACTGTCCTCTCACCGTTTCTCTTCACCATCTACACTTCAGACTTCACATACGACACACACAGCTGTCACCTGCAGAAGTTCTCTGACGACTCCGCCATCGTGGGCTGTGTGTCTGAGGGGAACGAACTGGAATATCGGTCGGTTATCAAGGACTTTGTAGACTGGTGTGAGCGCAACCACTTGTGCTTGAACACTAGTAAGACCAAGGAGATGGTCAGAACAAGCTGGTCAGGAGGGCCAGGTCCACTCTGGGCTGCCCCCTGGACTCTGTGGAGGAGGTGAGGGACAGGAGGGTGCTAGTCAAAGACACCTCCATCATGGACAACACCTCCCACCCACTGCACAGGACTGAGCTGAGGAAGACTGATGCACCCTCAGTGCAAGAAGGAGCACCACTGCAGGGCCTTTATCCCCACTTCAAGTCACTATTGCCACTGTTTCTTTGATTGCCACTTTTTAAATGCCACTTTCTATTGTACATAATATATCTTGCATTTCACATTTCTTTCTTTTGCACAATCTTGAGTGATTCTATCCATGCCAGATGTGACATGTAAATTTCTCCTGAGTGAGATCAATAAAGTCCATCTTACTGTATCTTATCTTAAAACATTCTCTCTGACAATTTTCAAATACAGATTAAAAACAGTTCTGTTTAGCTGTTCATACAACTGAGGGATTTTTTCTTTACTCTTTCTGAACGTACTGTGGTTATTTATGATTTTAATGCTTTGTGTGATTGTTTCTATCTTGTTTTGGTAGGCACTTAGAGTTGCCTTGTGAATGAACGGTCCTATATAATCAAACTTCCCTTGCCATGCATTAAATCACTTAAGTTTGAATTGGTATGCTTATATCTATACTTCTTGAATATTTTTTCATGTTTGTTTAATGTAGATCTACAACACAATATCCATGCATAGAAAACTATTCCCCTTTCAAAAGATTCTGATCGGCAATTCATAGATGCACACGCATCACACACTTGTGAAATATCTATTAAATATGGTTAAAGCCAAATGACCTTGACATCACAGGAGCACCAAACAGAAACAATGTAGCCGTCCTAATTGAGACATTATAATCCGCTGCACACCGACTGATCAGAGGGGGTCTGATTGAACGAGCTGAGAGGTGGGCGACTTTGTGAAAAGGTCACTGCACACTCTACCTGAACATTTTAATATTTCCAACTCTCCACCTAGCACAAGATGGAAAAAAAGTGGAGGAAAAAGTATATGATCCCTCCCCAAGTCCAACTCAGTGATTACAGCAACTTTTGGTGCGAGTGATATTTTCCCAAAATGCATTAGTGAAATAAGATGGTAATATCTCGTGGCCAGGGTGTATCCAGGCAGAAAATGATGAAAGGAAATAAAATGATAGGTGCGGGCAGGAGGTGGTGTATGGGGGTTAATTGAGGGGTTAACAGGGGGTGGTGTCGGCTGAAGGTCAGGCAGCTGTTCAGACCAGCGGGGGACCATGCTCTCCCAGGCTTTCATTGGTAGCAGAAGTGTAGGGAGCGTGTCAGGATAATGGAGCAGCAGGTGAACAGTGAGGTTGCTGACCACAGACTGGGAGGTGAGTGCAAGTGGCAGTGAAGAATAACATGCAACAACATGCAAAACAGTGATGGATGGATAAGGAAGGTTTCAGAGTGTCACTGTTGGTAAAACAAATACTTTGTTCTTTGTATTGATTAGCTCAAATCAAACTGTATCCATATCTGTTCCCACTTTAGAGATATAATTTATTGATCTCACAATGGAGAAATTCAGGTTTGATTAATTAACATCAAGGCTGGCTGCGTAATAAATCACGCTCCTTAGGGCAGTTACTCAACAGCAGAGAGCAAACAAACATATTTCAGACAGACATCGTTTGGAGTGCAGAAAACAGCCATTATAGATGCACTTTTAATTTTGCTCACCTTCTGCAGCTGTGATGATCGGGGTTCTTCAGGAACATGCACATCTGTCATGTCTGGATCTGGCTCCTGTCCTTACAGAGGATATACCCTTTTCTCCAACATTAATTGGGATTGATGTCCACATTGTTTTCTAGAAGGAACAAATAAACAGATACTTGCATCTTCATATCCTCTACTTCTGTTAATTCAACAGAGGTGAAAGTATCATAGTAGCAGAGTATCCACAGTTCTATCCACATAACAAACACAAATTTGGTAATATTGCTTTAACCTTTGTGAGATTTCATAACACTTTGAAGCAACTTTTGTTAAAGTTAAACTCATCATTCTATCAATGTGCAGAAGCCAGTACTTTTCCCTTGTTTTGTCTATCTGAAGGCCAAGCTACATGGCACCGTGGAAGCTGCTGATTGGATGTCTCCATGTCTCCGCTCTGTATAATACACTTGCATTCTCTTGTATCTGTGCTCGTGTGCTTTGATCGTGCTGTCTCTACCATCGACAATAAAACATGTCTTCTGTCTGAATGAAAGACGCGATCCCAGACTATGTCATCTTCTTCACCTTGCACTCAAAATTATTATATTAGGTTTTTAAATCACAAGCAGGAGCCTGTGTGCTACCAACCTTTCTGTCCATGTCGTGCTGAATAATAGTTGTTACATATGCATTTTCGCTCAAAAACGTGCAATTATTTGAAGAAATATAACTTATTATTATTGCACATAATTAATTTAGATCCATCATTTCACATCAGATTTAACTTTACCTCTAGAAAGCGTCAGACAGTAATTTACATCAGAATGACAGGTGTGGATAGGGCTGGGCAATATGGCAAAAAAGTTAAATCTCTATTTTATTTCCTGCTTTGGACAATTTCAATTTTGAATTGATTTTCATTGAAGTCGCCAAAGACAGACTTTGCCATTAAAAATATATTTTGATCTTTCCGCTCAATATTCAAGTTTCAACTATTTTGAATTTGTTTCCCCCAATACGTATATAAAAGTCTTGTACAGACTGTGCTGATATTGTAAGTATAATTAATGTGCTGCTGGAACTCTCACAATATCCTTCATTCGATTTCACAATTTTCACAAATTAGATTTTTTCAAAACCCGATTAATTTCCTAAATCAGATTTATTGCCCAGCCCTAGGTGTGGATGAAGCTAACATGACGTGCTGGGTTGATGCAAACTGTGGCTCCGTTCTGAAGTTGTTCCAGAACTATTTTCAAACCAAAGCTTACAACAGACCGTCGCCTAATGGGGCGGTCAGACCGCCAACGCTGAAACGCAGCTCCCGCGCACTAGACGCACATTGTCTAACTTTTATGCCGTGTTCAGACAGGATCATGCGTTCGGTCGGCTTTCCATGCAAAGTCAATGGTGACGCGCGTTGAGCGTCAAAAGACACGAGCGTCTCAGAAAGCACGCACGGACCGCACAGGGAAGTCGAAGGGGAGGAACGCAGGAGATGAATTTTGCTCAACCTTTCCTCTGGGTATTACAAGTATTTTCAGTCTAGTCGCTAGACCGCTAATGTCCTTGTGACCACTTTGCAGCTCTCTGATTGGTCGCTGCACGAGCGTCCCGAGGAAAAAGTTCAGCAATGTTTATTTATTTTTTATTTTTTTTTATTTATTTAATATGGACATAACAATAACGATGGACAAACCAGATGCATTGCTGTAAGTGTTATAGCCATGGATCTATAATAATAACTGGATAGGGCATTACTAGCTTATAGCTGTCCCACCCATGGGCACAGGAGGTGCCCGTGGTACTGCTGTTACGGCCGCTGACAGGCTGTATAGCCAAGTGTTGCTCATTGGTGCACGTGCGTCACACGGAGCCGCGCCTTTAAAGCTCGTGCGCATGCCAGAGATTCCTGTTGGCTCATCCTGCTCGCATCCTGACACCTGCGTGTCCCGCCTCCTTTTTGTATGGTTTGGTTTGGTTCGTTTGGTTCGGTTCGTCTTGGATTGTTGGGTTTGTTTTCTACACACCATTCAACACTGCAGACATACAGCACATACCGCACATAACTCGCAAGCACTTATTACAGACTTCCACACATCATTAAAATATTAACTTTGTTCATTAATAAATATTATTTCAATTGGCAACTGTTGTTTGGCATGTTTCTGTCCTTTTTTTTGAGCCACTCAGATTGTGCAAACATGTTACATGCAGGATATATATGTACAACAAATGTGACAATAATTATGTACAACAAAAGTGACAAGTGTCAATTGGAAACAGTGTCAATAGTAGTGCAGGTTTTCACACAGTGATCATTTAAAGTGACTTATTGTACAGTCTGACAGCGGTGGGGATAAAGGCCCTGCGGTAGCGCTCCTTCTTACTCTGAGGGTGTCTCAGTCTTCCACTGAAGCTCCTCAGCTCCTCTACAGTCCTGTGCAGTGGGTGGGAGGTATTGTCCATGATGGAGGTGGCTTTGGCTAGCACCCTCCTGTCCCTCACCTCCTCCACAGAGTCCAGGGAGCAGCCCAGAGTGGAGCTGGCCCTCCTGACCAGCTTGTTCAGTCTGCTCCTGTCCCGCTCTGTGCTGCCCGGGGCCCAGCACACGGCAGCGTAGTAAATGGCAGAAGCTACCATAGAGTCATAAAAAGTCCTGAGCAGAGGCCTGCTCACTCCGAAGGACCTCAGCCTCCTCAGAAGGAAGAGGCGACTTTGGCCCTTCTTGTGCAGGGCGTTTGTATTATGGAACCAGTCCAGTTTATTGTTAATGTGAACACCCAGGTACTTGAAGCTGTCCACCAGCTCAATGTCCTCCCCCTGGATGTTCAGCAGCGTGTGGGAAAGTGGTTTTCTCCTGAAGTCGATGATCATCTCCTTGGTCTTACTGGTGTTCAAGCACAAGTGGTTGCGCTCACACCAGTCGACAAAGTCCTTGATAACCGACCAATATAGTGTTCCTTGTCATCCTGAAATTTTTTTCTACTTAAATCCTTTGGTTTTCTTTAAATCCACACTTTACTGCCACAAATTCTGCTCTCTTCCTTCCCGCTCTGACTCCGCTCTACCGCTGCTCTGATCATCAGCTCTGATTATTCAAAGCGCGGCCGAGCCCCTCTGTGCGTGTGCATGAGAGCCACACACACGTATTTGGCGCAACGCATCATGGGAGCTTGTCCACTGCGCAGAACCAGGAGGACCAGACGATGCCCAAATAAAGGCGAGTTCCGCTAATCTCCCGGTCTCTGATGTCCCATGCGCTACTGAGCACAAGCCATTCATTTGAATAGGGCGCCATCTTGAATCACCGGGGCACAGGTGCTAATTTTCAAGACTAGTCCACAGGGGGGTTTTACATTACAGAAGATAAAATACTGTATTTATTTTTTTAATTGAAAAATTACTATATATATACTACACGTAAGAACAAGTCTGTCTTGATCTTAACCACTGTTTGAGCTCTCTGCTGAAGATGGTCTTGTTAGTCGGTAGTTTTAGTCTGCTAGCAACAAGGCCCCGCGTCTGCTGCCGGTCCAGCACAGCAGCAGACAGTGTCTCGGTGTTTAAACTCAGCGGTGAAAGTAACAGTGGAAGACGCTACCTCTTCCACTGTGACCGCCTGTAAGATGCGATGACATTTCATCTCAGACAAGTCTCCCAAAGCGCCATCGCCATGTGAGTAAGTATACCTTGCAGGAACATACGGGTAATTGTCTCCTCGCCTCTCCGTGTTAATTTGTTGTTGCCCGGGATTTAGGTGTGCATCTCCCGACAAAAGTAGTAGCAGTAGCAGTACTTTGAATACTCCTGGGACCACATGCGGCTTGCTTGTGTAATTGCATTGCTCTGGTGCCCGAGCACCATTAGCAAAAAGGTATGAGAGAAGGTGGTACCACAGCCAAATCCAAAGAAGTTTAATTTGGCTTTCTCACACAAAATGCCAAGTGGATTAGTAGCGCAGTTGGTCATCTCACCCGCTTCTGTTGGTTTGTCGCAAATGTACATTATGGTGATAAGCGTCTCGCCTATGTTAGCAGTTCTTGTCTTTTTTGGCACATTTGAAAACATCATACAAAACTTTGCGACAGAGATTAAAAATGCCAGAAGCACGCAGGAAAAGGCTTGAAGAAGCAGCGTTATATCCAGATTCATGCTTGCGAGTGGAGCCACCCAAACCACTCGCAGCAGCCATCTTCCTTGCATCAGTTCTTCCCTATCAATGGCACATTCTACTTCTACGAAAGAATTCTCCTGCGTGCGTCGATTTTCTGCTCCTGCGCCTCTACCGCACATGATCCAGTCTGAACGCCCCATTAGCCGTCCGAGCGCGTAGTAGCGTCAAAACTGCCTTCAAACGCGGATTACTCCATAAAAGCTTAAAGACCTTATGCCGGGTTTTTAAGAAAAAAATTGTGGATATCAAAATTGCATGACAATGTCAATCTGAAATAGATTCCGGCAAAAAAAATCCTATATTTTATAAAAAGAACGTGTTTTTCATGAATTTAAGTTGTCTATGCTCTAACCTGTGTGTGACGTCATAGCGGGTAATGCCCATGCATTGTAAACCATGGATCTATGCCACAGGACTGCCTTTTCTCTCTTCTCTCCACTGATGCCCAACACAATACTGCCCTCTACAGGTGACAATTGCTCACTACACATAAATTGCCGTTTTGAGAGTGAGATGGCAATTTATGGGATTGGTGGGACTTGAACCACAGTATCTGGATTGGCAGTCCATCGACACAACCACTGGACTATCTCAATGCCAACAAAGTGTTCCAATCTAGTAGTAATCTCAGACTCGCTGTACACGGCGTTGTCATCTTGAATATCCGCAAAAAAAGAACGAATACCAAATTGTAAACAACTTACAGCGTTGAAACGTACCCGTTCTGACGTCACCAAGGGCTGTGAAGTTTTTTCGTCTCTAAGGGCGTTGCTATGGGGTTATTTTGATTACTTTACATTACTTTTGTATGTACTGTACGCATACATAGTCCGGTAAGTTTAAAATCATGCTCATATCACTCCGCCACAGTAGCGCCGGATAACATGGATTTCAAAGTGAATTTTATTCAATTTAATTTATTGACAGCACGTGTGAGGGGCTCAATAAACTAAATAAATAGGCCGTGCTATTTATGATAAATTGCCATTTTGAATTGATACTTATCTGGTCTGTGTAAATGTTAATGCTGTGTTACAGCACCTTAAAACTGTCTGTTTTGCTTTTGATGTGTCTTCTGTTGTGTTATGTTTCTGTTGTGTTAAGTTGTATTCTCCATCAGTATTATAATGTATTTTTTTTGTATTGTACTTTACTGTAGTTTTAGGGGGAGTGGGTAACCTCTGAGAGCTGAGTGTGTTTGTGAGTGAATGTGTTGAGCTTTTGTCCTGTTTTCTTTTTTGTGTCTGTTTAATGTATTAATTATGTTTTGTATGTTTTGAAATTGAACTGTTGCTGCTGTAATGTTTTTTTTAATCTGATTTTGAGGACCCCCTCGGAAACGAGATGATTCATCTCAAGGGGTTATTCCCCTTAATAATAATAAACGTGATGAATAATGTTTTGTCTGAGTGTTAATAAAAGAAGTTCCCATTTATTTATACAACGGTTGCAAAGTGCTGTTTTCAGACTTGTCAAATAATCCCTATACTTAAGCCTATTTGTCCGGTTCAGTAAAGTCAATAAACATTTGTTACATACTAAAAGAAGCTATACCCGATTTTTTTTCTAAGTAGTTCATAAAAATGCTTTTTACTACATACAAGTTGTATCATAATTAGGGTTGGGCATCGTTTGCAATTTTCCGATTCCGATTCCGGTTCCGATTCTCACTATCGATTCCTGTTCTAAACGATTCTCGATTCCGATTCTTTGAGGTGCAGGAGAGAAAAAAAAAAGATAATTTTTTATCAAATTTTATTTCATAAGTACTTTTCCTGCCATAAGGCAACAGAAAGTGCTTTACATAAAAAACAAATTAAATTAAAAAACAAGGAACACGAACACACACACACACACACACACACACAAGCGGTGTTTATGTGGCACCGCCCACCATCATCTCAGAGCGGCTGAAATGTAAACACGTCTCTGTAAACCGCTGAAAAACGGCTAAAGTGAGAATACTGGAGGATTATCGTTGGACGGACTGACAGATTTGACCAAAGCACAAGGACTCGTGCATCGTGTTTTCTGAGTTTTTTATGGATTATTACATGGAGGAGGAGCAGGACTTTTTGCGGTCCTCGGCAGGTGGACAGCGTGTTTCCCTTCTTCATCATTACAAAGGGCCTGACCAGTAACTTTAAGGTAAGGAACATCAGTTTTGGATGTGTTTGTAAAGCGAGTGATGAAACTGAAACAGCGTGAGTTTGGGGAAACTGCACCGGGCTAGCACGAGTGTTCAACCGGTCAATACGCCCGTTAAACCTCGCTGTCTGGACTCTAACTTAACCAAATAATATCTGAATTAGTCATTTGACGCTTGACGGATAAATGTTTGCTTCCTTTACCCCTTGACTCAGTTTTATCTGCGCTTGTGGAAAATGTGAAGATACAAGCGTTGAGAGGTTCCTTTGCGATGGCAGGAGTTAACGGTGTGGCTGAAGCTAAATGTGGATGCAAACACGAGCGCGCCGTCTTATAAGAGCTTAATTCACTGAGTTTTTCACAAAGCTGGGTGGACAGCTGCTAAGCATTTTTGCGGGCCGCATCCGGCATTTAGGAATCGAAAAAAGAATCAAAATACAAAACGTCTTCTTAACGGTTCCGGAACCGCACTTTAGGAACCGGTTCCAAATAGGAACCGGTTCTCGGTGCCCATCCCTAATCATAATACATAATTTAATTGAAAACTTGAGGTAATTGATTCAGCTGTGTATGAAATTTATGCCGTGAAAAGTGCTGAGTAGAGTCTGAGCGGGCCGCTCGTTCTCCTCCGCTCACAGAACGAGCAGCGACCAGCCCGCGTCCAGTGTTGCCAACTCCTCAGTAAGGAAAGTAGCTATTGGCTGTCCCAAAAGTGGCCAGAATCAGAATCAGAATCAGAATCAGAATCATTTTTATTGCCAACGTAAGTAACAGGAGGTCACAGACTTGGAAATTGCTTTGGCTCAGTGCAACAGTCAAAAAGAGATAATAAAAATAAGAATAAAAAACACTTCTAAAGAATAAATTTAAATTTAAAATAGAGTTACAGTTACTATTTACAATATACAAGTGCACATGGTGCACACAATGTAAGGTGACAGCAGTACAGTGAAGTAAAGTGACGTATGATGGGCAGTAAAGTGACTTTATAAAGGGCAGGGGGACAGGTTAAGAAGTGTTCAAGAGTCCAACAGCAGAGGGGAAGAAACTGTTCTTGTGGCGGGAGGTTCTAGTCCTGATGGACCGCAGCCTCCTGCCTGAGGGGAGTGGTTGGAATAGTCCATGTGCAGGGTGAGAGGGGTCGGCTGTGATACGACCAGCCCGGCCTCGAGCTCGGGCGACGTACAGGTCCTGCAGCGATGGAAGGCTGCGGCCGATCACTTCGGCCGCAGCCGCAGAAGTCGCTAAATGACATAATCTCCTAATTTGCATAATTGGCAATTTGCAAATAACTGTAACGGACGCTGTAGGAGAGAGGAATAACGTCGTTGGAGAGACAAAAGTGAGTAAAAAACACCCTAAATAAGTTTCGAACTACAAATGTACAAAAATAATTTCAACATTAACAACATTTAATGATTTTAATGCTTTGTCTAGATCTGTCGCTAGTCGCTTTTTTGAAAAAAAGTCGCTATAGGGTCTGAAAAGTCGCTAAATCTAGCGACAAAGTCGCTAAGTTGGCAACACTGCCCGCGTCCTCTAGCCTCTACAGCGCTGCTTAACACCAGGGCTTCGACTTCAAAATTCGAATATAATTCTAAAATTAAAAAAAATATATATTCGAACAAATATTAGACAGCCCTTATAATTCGAAATGTATTTAATGACTGCAAATAAAATAGTTAGCTCCCAAAGGTTCCACCGGGACGTGCTGGGCAGGTAACAGCTAAGCTAGCTAGCTGTTTCATGGTAACTTCCGGGTTTTTCGCGATCGCTTTTTGTCACGTTAAAACAGTATTTTTGTCATGAAAACGTTGACAGCAAATTCTGAAATCGTCCGTGCATGTGTGTTAAGGATGTATATGTGTACTGTATTGTCCGATTAACGTTTAATGGTGTTGATTGATTGATATGTATTTGTTTATTGAGTGTGGCTAGCTCCGCTAGCTTCTCTACACAGACAAGTGTGCAGAAAACTGCACAATGTAGTGACAGGCGCTGATAGCTTGTACTTGCAAAGTAATGGCAGTATTTTACACACCTGAACTACAAACAAAGATTGCATTGTCAAAGGGCAGCGGTCATTATTGGTTTGAGAGTTCTGTTATCAAGAAAAAATGATCGGAAGAATTACATTCAAGTCAATGGAGTGTTCTGTTGCTGTGAGGAGCTGTATAATAAATTATAATTAAATATTAGAATATATTCTAATGTTTAAATGAATACATTCGGACACGAAACTAGCGGTATTCTTTTACTTATATATTGTATTAGCAGTGCATTGCTTCTGTACCATTTCATCAGTGATTGTTGTACAGCTTACAAGAACTTGTGCAAATGCTAATGTTAGCATACATATCAGATCGCAAATAAAACTAGGTGGCTCCGTGGGATGAGAGCGTAGGGGAAATGAGAAGCCTGTGAGCGAGTTGGGGGGCGGTGCTAAACATTCAAACATTGCAGAAACGGGTATAGCTCCTTTAAATTCACGGGGCCATGGTATAAACGGATTAACCGCTAACCAACTCGGAGCGTCGTGGTGTTCCTTAGCGAATTGTTATTTAATCCACACTTAAATGAGAAGTCCCAAATAATCTTAGCTGCATATTTGAGTAAATAAGTCAATTCGCCAATTGACATTTCGTACTAATCTCAGAAGCAGTAGCGATGACATTATAAGGTCTAGAGACTCACCAAACGCTAGCCTGGCTCTGCCAGACCCTTGTAGTTCCGCCATGCTCCACCAGAGGCGTTTGGCTGAAGTGCAGCGAACTACATGGGTCTGGCGAGAGTCAGGCTAACCAAACGCAGCTCTGGTCCTGGTTCGTCCTGTCCGCCGAGTTTTGCCACTGGATCCGCGGTGAAAGCTGATGAATGATGGTCTGTTCACATAAGCAAGTTCTGCAGTAGAGAGCCTGTGGACGAGTCCGGTCCCGGTTCCGAAGAGGGCCGTGGCTTTAGCGCCTTTCACCTGAGCTTCTGCCACTCCACACCACGTTCCCGCTAGAACGTGCCCTCGGGATTTCCGCACATGTGACATCACAGTACACTTTTTCCTTTTTTCTCCCCGTTTTATTCAATGTCGCAAAAAATATGTGATTTTATATTAATATAAACTCTTCAAGAAACAGTTTTGTTATGCAATTCTGACCAAAACACAATGTCTTCTAATTAGAAAACATGCTATCCAATCCAAAGGTTGTTGGACTAGAGCAGAGAAAATGAATATGATTCCACCTCTGTTGCATTATATATAGGTTCAGTAAAGACAAATGCCTCAAAGTATACTCTATTTTTCCTTTTTGGAAATGTGCCCTTCGGAACTCTGTTATGAGCAATCCTGCCCAGGGATCCAAACGTTGACCCTTGGCTTGGTCAGGACAACAGGAGGACGCCACAAATATTTACAAAACACCACAGTAGACTTAAATAGACAGACTTAATTAATAAGGAAATAGTAGCATGCACTTTCAGCTACAATTTATTTAATCAAATAATCAATTGTGGAAATGACCAACAGAACACAAAAGACAAACAGCATGTTCTTAGAATTTACTTTATTCATATTTGCATTTTATACTAGAATCAAGTCTGTTTAACATGATAGGTTTAGGAGGATTTTCCCAAATGTCAGGAAAGAACCGCTCCTCCACTTTCTGAACAAAACTCTGGTCTTATTTGACGAGCGCATATCACAAGAATGATTGACAATTGGGAGGATCAATAGTCTTGATGATCCACCAGGAAACAGAAAATACTCCTGTATGTGTAGAAACGTCCATCATTGTTCTTTTAAACTCTTCACATTATCTGTTTGAACAGACGGACTGTGTTCAGTAAGTGATCTAATAGCCTTTTGTATTGTCAAATGTAATGACAACAGATGTGTGGATACATGTAATAGGGACAGTTCTACAAATAACATTATACAAATTATAGGCATATAAGACAATGTAACCCTTCCTTCATCATTTTTTCCAGTTTATATCAATTATGAGAGAGATGAAAAAATCATGTTTAATTGAGTATTGAAGGTACCTTTACATTTAAATAATATAATACAAGGACATAATGGGCAACATTGACTTTAAGGACACTTTAAACCATGTTGCTTTCTCATGACATTTATCCAGTCAAAACGCCACTTTTCTGATCATTCTCACAAGTACAGGGGTATTCTGATCAGAGGTCTTCTCAAAAAACGTATTACCTATAATGAGATTTACTTTATCACTGTATCAAATGATTTATTATACTCTCAAAGCATTAGTCTCTCTCAATATTGTGGAATTGAGCCAATATATAAAAAAAAAAAAGGGAAAATATCTGACCTAAAAACACAAGAACAAAATCATAACAATGGCTTATGTAAAAACGTCCAGTTCCACTGTAAAAACTACTGTAAATATATATTGTCATGCAATCTATTTCCTAACAACTTGAAAGCTTCCCATGAAGAAACAAAATCCAAACTCATACACAAGAATGCAATGAAATTATGTGAGGATAATAGTGAAAGATAAATGTTTCTATTTTGCCCTGATTGTCATTTCACAAGTTTGTTGTACAGTGCTGAAACAGATGGAATAAGATGTTACTCTATTCTAATGCATATGGTTCATGGATGTATTGCATACTGAGCTCAGAGGAAGGAAAAGGAATTGGACCACCTGTCATAAGCACAGCACTATAGATCTACTTTTGATTATTCCTAAATCTTAAATAGTTCCTGCTTCATGATGAGTGGCCTAAAACCCAGAGCTCCAGACACCTACAGTGTTGAAAGAACTTCAAGTTCATGGAGACTGATCAAAATGAAATAATTGTGAATGTGGAGTTGTACATATAGTAAGACCTACAAAAACAAAAATAGCATTTAACACAATATAATTAGACTTCCTGTTAAACATACTAACTATCTAAATGTAATACTTGTTTCACAAAACAGACAGATAACATGCATCCGCACTCGCCTTTCAACATGCTGCCTGATTCATCTTCAGTCAGAACCCCAGGATCATCACAAGTAGTAGAGTAGAAACAATTCTGAAGACATTTTTGTAAAGTAAAACGTGTAGTTTGAAATCTTGAGGCCAGTGCAGTTAAAACATAATTATCTCATTATACTATGACCTTCATTTCAATTTAAGTGCACTTAATTTGAACAAATGTGGATTGCAGCTGGGGTGCCAAACTTTTAACATATTTTCCGTATTCTGCTTTATCTCCTAGTCTCAACAAACATAGATCTGTGTGGGGGTAAAAATGCTACATATTGTGTTTTTTTATACAGAAAACGATTGAACCCTAATCAACTTTTTCAGACAGAGAAGTGAAAAAGAGAGGACCCCCTCACTCAGCTCTCAGCCCAAAGTGTTAAAAAGTGACTCACAAGGCTCTTTCTTACGAGTGTGGGAACAACGCTTTCTAATTAAAAAAAAGGCAGCATGTTGTGGTCTGATTTGTTCAAAACATTTTACTTTTACAAGACTCTTTCGGTTGGGGCAAAAGTGCTACCCAAAAGTGCTACTTTAGCTACCCAAGCTTTTACCCAATAATTTGTGGATTATTTCCCAGAGTCAGCTTTTTGCCAAATAAAATTGGTATAAAAGTTGGAGAAAAAAAAAAAAAAAAAACATTATTCTGATGTAACACTAGAAAAAATGAGCTTGAATGTTACACACCCAGGCAGAAATTATTTGTTTAATGAGAGCTAACACAGGCACTTTGTTTAGAAAGTCTGAAGCCATTATTTGCCAAATAAAAAACGTTTTCTATTTTCAAATTAGAAGGACAGCAGAAACTACCCTTCTGAGATTTAGCGTGTATGAGGTTCTTTATCCTCTCTGATGGACAAGCTGACCATTACTCTTGGCAAAAAGCCTCCAGTTTCTGATAACTTCTGGGCCGCCTTGCGTGAACAGAAAATTTGATATATCCCCAGAGCGGCTCAATGATGTCATCATTTGAAAACAGGAAAACACATTTATTTGACATTTATATACGGCTTCGCGCACCCACTAACAATAAATGTATTGATGTATTTTGAATATTATGAATGATAACACAATGAAATATATAGTTGGTTGTGTAAATGTTTGTATTGTGACAAGCCTAGTAAGTGTGGCAAATGTATTCCAGTTATCTACGTAATTGCTTTGAATCGAGAAGCGCCAATACTGTAGTCCATGTTGAGTCTCCGTCCTCAGTACACGGCTGATCCTCTTTGCTTCATCACTGATTCCCTTGTCCTCATTGTCCTGAGCGTCTCCGCTGGCAGAGTCTATGTGGGGAAACAGATGCCACAGCACTCCATGCAGATCTCCAGGCAGTCGGAGGACTCGCAGCAGGCGTCCATGATTCCGCAGTCCATGTCACAGGGGCAGTTACAGTCGTCTCCCAGGTCTTCTCCAGCACAGCAGCAGCAGCAGCCCTCCGAAGTGCACGTGCCGCAGGAGGCTTGGGCCACCACCATGTTACACAGCGTCAGGAACTCACAGAACAGGCAGGCCAGGATGCAGTGCACGCAACAGTCTGCACACAACCACACAAGACATAAGAGCTCGGTCAATCTGATGCATTACTTTACAGAGATTATATTATACTACACATTGTGCTGGACACCATTTTGGAGACATATCACATTTTTCAGATGAACCTTGCGTATTTAGGTTGAATTCAAGTGACATCACAACTTTCCAAAGAGCCTGCCGTTTTAAATTATGTTGGAGGGCAGTTGAAAAATCATTCCTGGTAACTATGGTAACAGTCAAAAGTCAGACTTCTCGTTTTACTTTAGAGCTATATCCTGGGCCAATAGAAAAAAAAAAACTTGTCACAAAGTTTCACATTCCTTTTAGTACATTCCACTATGGTTTGTATTTGTTGTTTTGAAGTGGCGACTGTATTAAAAAAAAGCATGCTATTGGTCACTCAAACATTTCTTTCAAAAAGGGCTTTTTTGCCACTAGAGTTGTATTGACACCCACTCTCCAACTGAAATAGCCCTCTAAAACATGAGCGTTGAACCAGTTTGTGATCTCTGTTATGATGGATCATGTTTAAAGTACCACGACAATATTTCAAAATTGAAGGACAAGAACAAGAGCTTTCTTGTTAATTCAACACTTTCTATACAGCTTAGCTTCCCACAAACCTTTACAAACTGTTTTAGGGCGATCTTAAATCAGGGCTTTCTCAGAGCTCCACCAAAAGGGATAAAAAAGACTGACATTCCTTTGCTTCCTTGTTATTTAATTTATAAAGCACTTATAACTAAAACAAGTTAAATCAAAAAATATAATGATTTCAAACACTGAAAAGTTTCTCCGTCAGTGTCATCAAAGCAAAATTGAATGTAAAAAAAAAACATATATACACGCCTTTTGCGTTTAAAAACAAGTCAAAAAACAGATTCACAATAAAAATATTTGTTGCAGAACGTATGTGGGGGGAATACAAATCTAAGGTTTTCAGCAGAAAGCAGGACAAATCAAAACGGTTCCCAATATAAAACAAATACTGTACACCAGCAAAGACATTTCATTACACGATTATAGTTGATCAGTCCGTAGTGCAAAAAGTAAAAAAAGTGCAATTGTGGTTAGTGCCAGCAGGGGGCTAAGTGAAATCAGAGAAATTCAAAGTACTTATTCCTGTCCTGTTGCAGTGATTAGCGGCATGTAAAATAATTGTGACATTATCATGCAAACTGCTGGCATGATCACACCAGAATGATTAGTCCAGTCCGAGAGCGTGTCGGGCAAACGCTCATAGGCCTCACACCACTCATCAGCATCTGACCTCCCCACACCTCATCACTGGCACATGGCAATGAATTTTAATAGTCTTTGTCAAAACATTTTTTAGAGAAAATCAGGCAAAATACAAGCCTCAAACTAATTGAAATATACAGGTGAATTAGAATTAAAATATTGTTCAAGGGTTTACTAACTTCAGAAATTCAACCTACAACATGAAACTAATAAATGACAGAGGAAAAGCAAGCCTTTGTTTGTTATAATGCTGACGATTGATTTCTCAGATTGTAAAAGCTCCAATAAAACATAATCATCAAAGTTATAACAAAAAAGGCTTTCCATACGTTTCGTGCGTGTAATGAGTCTTTATCATAAATTTTTAGAATTACAAACAAATACAAACATAAATGAACTTTTGAACAGATAAGATAAGATAGACTTTATATTTTATCTCACACAGGAGAAATTTACATTGCACAGAATTGTGCAAACATGTTAAAGGCAAAAAATATATAGTCTGTTCAGGATTTATCATTTACAATTAAAGAAACTTAAATGTAAAAAGTTTCACCTGTACACATGTACAGTGAGCACTATTGTCAGTTATTCGATTTTGGGCCTGAAAATGTATAATTTGCAAGAGTCTTGAAGAATAATGGTTGTAAATAAATTAAATTAAACATACTGCCTGTCAAAAAAACGTTAAAAAAATAAATATATATACAACAAGGGTTTTGTAGAAGTTTTAGTATGTTGTTCTGGACACCTCATAGGAATGTTCTACGTTGAAAAAAAATCACAATGTGCTCATCTCACTGGTTTTTAAAGGGAGCACATTACTCCATGTTTTAGCCCTCCTCCACTGGATCCCTGTACGTTTCAGAATTGATCGTTTTTAGATTTAACCCCCAAAAGGTTAAGGAGCTTTTTGGTCCGGGTTCTTTGGCTCAGGACCATCTTTGGCATCAGAACCATCTTCTAAATATTTTTTCTATAACACACTTTTGAAATGTCTTTTCATTATCCCTGTTCTTATGATTGGATCAGATTTGAATATTGTCTGTTGTTGGCATCACTTATCAAAAAAAAAAAGGCTGCTATAGAAATATTTGTATTAAATTATGATCCTCTTCAAATGCAGCAGACAGGCCCTGTGTTGCTGGAAATTGAGACCAGGGCTTTCTTGCTGCCTCCTTCAAGTTGAATTTAGCCAAATCAGTCATTTAAGTTAATCAATAAATAGCTCTACCTCAAGGCCCAGTAAACTTTGCACTAACTACAGTACAAACCACTGCCACTGGTTTGTGTGGGGAAGACATGGAGTGGTCGGATGCAGAAAAGTAGCATTACAAACAGGGAGCATTTGCATGACTTTCATCAGCCCATCTGGAGCTGTCAAAGCGGGCTGTTACTGATTGGTTTAGAGGGAAAGTGAAGGAGGCGAGTTGGAGGACGGCGTGCTAAAGCAAGCCGAGGACCGCTGGATGCTCATGTTTGATTAATCAAAGAGGAGCCTATTTTTTTTCCTGCTTTTTCAATGCTCAGGGCTGCAGCGCTGACCAGAAGCACTCTCTGCCTGTGATACAAACAAGATAGATAGGGAACATGAAACGAGCTAGTGTGTGCGCGTATCAGCGAGCCAGCCTCAAGTTTGAATGCATCTTATTATCCTTATCGGAGGCCATAAGACTGCGGTGATGAGGGATGCATTACAATTAATCTAACTTTCTCAGTATCTTGCTTTAACTCGTAGTTCACGCTATGGCAGATTTAGGAGATGATTCAAGATGGCGACTACGTTATAAAGAAAACTTCACTCCATTTTTGCTGTGTTCCGCCATTTGAACGTCTACAAAATGCCAAAGGGAATAATGAACAGTGCCCCGGCAGCTTCGAGCACAAAACCTCAAAGTCCAGAATAACAAACTTTGAGGGCCCAGAGGGCATAGCCATGGCAGCATTCACAATGTTACAGTTGACTGCCAACACCATCTAAACACAGTACATAGGCATTAAACAGCGACTGGCCAGCTCTGCTATTCACTTGGATGTATAATTCAACACCAGTGATTACTGTGGATCTTAGAAAAGCCAGAGAAAGGGAGAGAAGCGGGGGGCAATACACAGTACACAAGAGAGCTGGACACAAGACACATCTTCAGGAAAAAGACAGAGGTGGATAGACAGATGTACAGAGGGAGAGACAGAGTGAATCCAAGCAGCAGACAGCAGAGCGGCTGACACTGCTGCTGTTTAATGTCAGTGCCACTATGAAGTCCGTGCTATCCGGGGCCAAAAACAGTCCGGCGCCTCTGAGGAAATAGTTTGAGACATCTGGAAAGCTAACACAGAAAAAAGAAAGCAGCATGACACAAAACAAGCAGGATGGGCCTCAGAGCAGCAAGCTGTGCAAAACAGTCAAACTCACAAAGAAGAGAGAAAGTGCAAGACAGCTAGACATCAACACACAGTGAGTGATTGATCAGGGAAAGCCTTGGTGGCCAGAGCAGCGGTCAGCGTGCATACAGAGGCAGGTCAGCGGACAACCGTGAGGGTCCACTGCATGCACCGTCAGAGTTCTGTATAACGGATGAGAGAGTGTGAAAACTCCAGACAGAACTCCCACAGTTCATTATTACAGAGGGATAATTGCGCATGTGTGTTTGCTCTTTAGTTTACACCACGGATGAATGTGATTACACACAATTAAAACAAAGCGGCTTGGTGTTATCACAGCCCAGCTCTGGTGCCAGCAGCATGTGCCAAGAAACACAGAGATCGGGCCAATCCCCTGAGCTAACCCCTGCTAGCTTATGCCTTTTATTTCCAGTGTTCAGGGGCTGTTTAGGAGGCTAATTTCACAGGCAAACAGATTATGTTAATCCATGTAAACATTCAAACACAACAGCTTGACTGTTTTCCGGGGGGGAATAAACAGTTGAGAGTGAACATATTGATTTGGAGTGGAGCTGTCTGTAAATAGGAAGACAAAAGCCGTAATGAGACAGACTTGTTGAGTAGTTGTTTTGCACTCTTTCTCCTCTATTCTTTATAAATTAAGATGTTGAAAACAACGCGTCTGGAATAATAGTGCAGCCACTCTGTTTGTTTGCATATATCACAACTTCTGCATATTTCAAGTCAAATAGAGCTTTATGTGCATTGTCGTGCATCAACCTTTTACATTAAAAACCCACAAGCAAGCAAAGAGACGCACATTTTTCCTTCATAAATCCAGCAGCTTTGTGCTTTGTTCATCAGAAAAACCCGGACCACCAACAGATACTTTTGTACTTTTTACACAGGAATTACTTCATATTTATTTTATGTTAATAATAACAATTATAATGCTTCGATTTTATTCAGAGCTTTTATATTTTGTAACTTTGTCATTATTTTTTCACTCAATACATGGTGATAAACTACTGCTGTGGCCACAGCTGCCATGGGGCACAGATTATCCTTTATTCGTCCCGCAGTGGGGACATTTCAGTTTGATGAATACACATCAAGGCATGCAGCGTACAATTACTTCCGTGCTCCTTATAGGCAAAGTAGGGTAAAGTGTCTTGCCCAAGGGTACAACAACAGGAGACATCAATGGAAGTTGGTAGAGAACCCTCGACCTTCCTCTACCAAGTTTTTGGTATCAAATGTATGAAAACAATATCCAGCAACATGATCACATCAGAGAGTGTACTTGATGAACAATAGGCATCTCCTCAAAAGCAGATGTGGGTTAATGATAGCTGGGGTGGTGCTGACGGGATGTAGGCATGTCAAAAGGACCCACGGAGGTGTGAGGGCCACTCAGGGGCCCGATATGCTTTTTAATAGGCCCCCTGTGCGCTCCAGACTCGTTAGATGGTCACACCTATCTCCCGAATGCAGAGAGCCCAGCCCAGCACCTTCATTACTGGACTCACCTCGGCCTTGCACCTGACAAAGTGACGGCCTCCCTGCATGGCAAACACTCTATTTGACTTGTTGTTAAGACAAATAAAAGCCCTGTGAGCTGCATGAGTTGTCATGTTCCAGACAGGAGTGGTAAATATGAGAGGTCATGCTCAGACATTCATTAAAGGGTGAGAGGAGGTCGGCTTATGTTTTCAGGACTTGAATCGCAGAGATCATGTATAAAGGGCTGACCTAAGGCTCCAAAACTTTACACACCCAGTCAGAGATGTCATTGTTTTGACTGTTACACTATTTTGGAGATTTTTAATGATAACACAGAAACCTTCTGTCCACTTTGTTAGTGGTTGGGTTAAGCCATATATTGGAAATAGGGATGCAATTCGCAAATATTGATTTTGGTAATGATTTATTTATTTATCCATTATTCTTCGTTTTCATAGATATGATATTCTGAGTGCTGATATGATGTGTAAAGTGAAATTTAGCTGAGGGGAGAATATTTTTTACCAAAAATTCCTAATCATTTGGATGATATTCCAGTACCAGTACTAAAATCGCAATTCACAATCCTGTGTGTGTATACAGCAGTTAACCATTAATCACTACCAACGTGAGTGAACTTAGTTTTGAATTATCTATTCATCGTTACAGCTCTGACTGTCAGATAAAACGTCATTTCTATTTTAACTTTTTATATGAGTGGGAAAAAGTGTTTGCTTCATTCATAATCTCTGAAATATGTACAAAGATATCTGAATTGGTGTGTAAACTTTCAAGCACAACTGTATATTTAAACGCTTGGTATTGGTAAGCTTTCTTAAGTGGTTAGTATTGTGTATGCCCTCATGTACCTTCAGGTAGAGGCGGCTTGTGTGAGCTGGTCGAACTGCCTTTACTGCGGCGGCTACTGTCACTGTTGACGGACAGACTGGACCGCAGCTTTCTCTGCATCTTCTGGGACACAGACCCGGAGGAGGGCCGAGGCTGCTCCGTCATGGTGGACGAGTGGACCATGGCCGTCCCAGTTCCAGACACAGAGGTGTTTCGGCTGCCATTGGTGCCGCATTTGCACGTGCGCGCGCTCCCGCTCAGTCCCGAGTGGATGCCATTTCCGTTACTCAAGGCGGTTGAGTCGACAGCCTTGTGGTGAAGCTCACTTTGGTCTTTGGTGTCATCTTTTAGAACAACTTCTTTAGACGGCTGCGATGCAGATTGAGGCTGAGCTGCAAAAGAAAATGAGATAATTTACTTATAAATATTTCAACTTTCACTGCAACCTTTCCACACGCTGCTTTCTGTTCTAACAAAGGGAAACTGGAAACAAAACCTTTCCTCAGCAAATCCTTTCTCGCTCTTAATCGTCTTGAATATCGATTAAATGGCAAACATTTCTCTTTGCAATGACAGAAAAAAGAGGAGACATGTGTTCGCCTTATGTGGAAGAAAGACAAAGGCCAGACCCGAAGGCAGCAGTCACATTGCACATGCACGACGCAGCAAAGTAAAAGAACCAAGTGTACGCGAGATTAATGTGGGGAACAAGAAAGGTGGATCCTGTGATAGTGCGCATATACAAAAAACTCTGGCATCTGCTGCCGTAATGATCTAGTCCTCTGTTGAAGCGCAGAGATGGCCTGAACTAGTCTTTTTGACAGCCACAGACACTTGGAGACAGCAGCGACCTGTCTGATAAGGAAGAAGTGAGCGAGGAAAGAAGGTGGCATTTCCCCGAGACGAGCACCTGCAAATTCAGCTCTACTGGGACTCCCCGACATTACCTTCACTCCAGATCACAGCCCTGGCTCCTACAACTTTAGATTTGAATTATTCATTCTTTTTTAAGTCAGGCTCTGTTAACCGTTGCCGTTCGGCATCCCATACTTTGCCGATATATATGTATACGTTGAGCAGATGGGAAAGCTTGACAAATGTAGTCAGGATTTTGAGTATAGGTTTTTATTAAGAAGAAGAGAAGGTGTATCAAAGCAAGGTATGGCTGAGAATGGTTTGCTCTGATCTCGAGCAAATTAACTCTATCTCACAATTTTCTGTCAAGTAATCTTTATTTATATGGCACATTTTACAGACCAAGGTCACCCAGGACCACCCTCACTCCAGCCAATCAGTCCAAAGCGTCAAATAGTGATTACCAGGCCTGTTCTTTTTACACGTATGGAAAAAATGGCATTCTTTAAATGATGGAAAGAATATGTTTTAAGAGTTCCTTGGTTTTGGTCTGATTTGTTAATAATGATTTACTTTAAGGACAAACCCCACTTTGCCTGAAGCCCCCGCTGAAAGATCAAGGCTGTGCCATAGAGCGGCCATCCTCCTGTGGGCTCACCACCTGCAGGAGGATCAGTGAGTGGCTGGTGCTATGTTTACTGGGTGGCATCTCTGGCTACCCCCCTGAAATGGATTAAGGGGCAGAAAATGGATGGATGGACGGTGGCCTGTTATGATAATAAATGATGGATATTGTATTCCTACATAAAATACCTACAGCTACAAGTTCATCTTGTATCCGTAACAAAGAAATAACCAAAGAATATACATTTGCAAAAAAAAGTACAGCTGATAATAGTAAAACCCAAATACTGTCCCATGCACCAATTACAGTATTGAATTTGAATCCAAAATATGAATGTCAGAGTTCTATAAGCAGTGTATGGATGAATCCAAATGTTGATTGGCTTTATTATTAGCCGATGGCTCTGTTATTTCAATCAGAAAGGCCTGCTAGGGATCTTTATCTATATAGCACACACAGGGTCACATAAAGCTGTTTACAATCAGTTTGCTGTTTGCTTTCTCTGCATCCCCATATCAGTCAAAAATAAATAAATAAATATATATGTATACAGTGCCTTGCGAAAGTATTCGGCCCCCTTGAACCTTTCAACCTTTCGCCACATTTCAAGCTTCAAACATAAAGATATAAAAATTACATTTCTTGTCACGAATCAACAACAAGTTGGACACAATCGTGAAGTGGAACTAAATTTATTGGATAATTTAAACTTTTTTAACAAATAAAAAACTGAAAAGTGGGGCGTGCAATATTATTCGGCCCCCTTGCGCTAATACTTTGTAGCGCCACCTTTTGCTGCAATTACAGCTGCAAGTCGCTTGGGGTATGTCTCTATCAGTTTTGCACATCGAGAGTAGGGCCGGGCGATTAATCGATTTTAATCATTAATTCGAGTTTTACGTTTAGGGCGATTTCTTTTTTTTAAAATTCGATTTTTATTTTCTCCATCGCAGAACTACAGCGCTAACGCGCTAACCGCGGGTCTATGGTGTTGAGCAGTCATTTTGAAGCTAACCTAATGCTAACAGTCTCCCTCTGGCCTGAGGCTCGCTCTCACAGTTGGTGCTGTTGCAATAACACTTCAAACCTTCAAGAATCAGACTTTATTTAATCGCCAAAACACACACACACACGCACGCAGGCTCCGGTCGCTATGTTCGTACGCCATGTTTGTACGCCACATCTTTCACGCTCTCTCACGCTCGTTATTCCAAAGCGCACTCCCGTGTCCGTGGCGCGCACACACTCGTGTCCCACTGAGCCGCTGCACTTTGGGGAAAGACACGTCTCACACATTGCTCTCATTGCTCTGATACAAACAACGTGTTCCCCGCTGTCTGTTAGCTACAGTAGCTGTTAGCTACAGTAGCTGCTTAGCTTACAGCATCAGAATGTAAACAGGAAGCTCGCACAATGCGGGAGTCACTGAAGTTAGTATTAGCGCCACCAGCTGGACCGAGCGTTGTACTACAGCACAGTTACTCAGGCACAGTTGAAAGAACAAGCATGAAAACCCGAGGAGGCTTTTGGAAAAGACTGTCTGTTACAACATTTCTATTTTGAGTAATCAGTTTTAAAAATGTGATATTTCATGTAAATAATGCATGTGTTTAATAGGATTGATATATTTGCGATGGGCCTTGTTTGTGTGATTTAAGTTATTTTGAAGGTGCATAGTGTCATTGTAAGTGAAGGTATTATAAAACTGTTAAGCTACATTTTCACTGTTTACAATGGCAGAGCCATCTCGTTTACAAGCATGTTTTAAGGCTTAATTCCTGTTACACTTATGCTCCATGGGGATTTAGATTAAACTGCATAAAGGAAAATCTATTTCTTTGTCAGTTGTAGTTTGTTTTTAAATAGAAAAAAATAAATCGATTAAAATCGAAAATCGGATTTGGTGTGAAAAAATCGGAGATTTTTTTTTTTTGCCATATCGCCCAGCCCTAATCGAGAGACTGGAATTCTTGCCCATTCTTCCTTGCGAAACAGCTCGAGCTCAGTGAGGTTGAATGGAGAGCGTTTTTGAACAGCAGTCTTCAGCTCTTTCCACAGATTCTCGATTGGATTCAGGTCTGGACTTTGACTTGGCCATTCTAACACCTGGATACGTCTATTTGTGAACCATTCCGTTGTAGATTTGGCTTTATGTTTTGGATCATTGTCCTGTTGGAAGATAAATCTCCGTCCCAGTCTCAGGTCTTTTGCAGACTCCAACAGGTTTTCTTCCAGAATGGTCCTGTATTTGGCTCCATCCATCTTCCCATCAATTTTAGCCATCTTCCCTGTCCCTGCTGAAGAAAAGCAGGCCCAAACCACGATGCTGCCACCACCATGTTTGACAGTGGGGATGGTGTGTCCAGGGTGATGAGCTGTGTTGCTTTTACGCCAAACATATCGTCTTGAATTGTGGCCATAAAGTTAGATTTTGGTTTCATCTGACCAGAGCACCTTCTTCCACATGTTTGGTGTGTCTCCCAGGTGGCTTGTGGCAAACTTTAAACAAGACTTTTTATGGATATCTTTGAGAAAGGCCAGATTTGTGCAGTGCACGACTGATTGTTGTCCTATGGACAGACTCTCCCACCTCAGCTGTAGTTATCTGCAGTTCATCCAGAGTGATCATGGGCCTCTTGGCTGCATCTCTGATCAGTCTTCTCCTTGTTTGAGATGAAAGTTTGGAGCGACGGCCGGGTCTTGGTAGATTTGCAGTGGTCTGATACTCCTTCAATTTCAATATAATTGCTTGCACAAGTGCTCCTTGAGATGTTTAAAGCTTGGGAAATCTTTTTGTATCCAAATCCGGCTTTAAACTTCTCCACAACAGTATCTCGGACCTGCCTGGTGTGTTCCTTTGTCTTCATGGTTCTCTCTGCGCTTTAAACAGAACCCTGAGACTATCAAAGAGCAGGTGCATTTATACGGAGACTTGATTACACACAGGTGCATTCTATTTATCATCATCAGTCATTTAGGACAACATTGGATCATTCAAAGATCCTCACTGAACTTCTGGACTGAGTTTGCTGCACTGAAAGTAAAGGGGCCGAATAATATTGCACGCCCCACTTTTCAGTTTTGTATTTGTTAAAAAAGTTTTAATTATCCAATGAATTTTGTTCCACTTCACGATTGTGTCCCACTTGTTGTTCGTTCATGACAAAAAATTAAAATTTTATATCTTTATGTTTGAAGCCTGAAATGTGGCGAAATGTTGAAATACTTTCGCAAGGCACTGTGTATTGCTAGTTATTTAGCCGACACTACTGAAAATAATTCCCTTATACGCAAATTGTCAATGTTTTTGCACCAACCAATACAAGAAAACTCACAGGAATGGGCCAGTGCAGGAACAAAGCAATTAAAAACACAGCAGCTCTCACTACTCTTCATTCAGCCATCCGCATGCAGCTTCAATAAACAAATGTGGACTTAAGGGATCAGAGCACCATGCGATTTGAATTAGACAACGAGGCACCTCCAGATCGAATTCATTATGCAGTGATTTCGAGGCAGACCTGGATTAAGCTTTGAAAACAAAAGCCTTGCCATGACAGCACGCTGAGAGACATATTCTAACAAGGAGATCTATAAACCATATATCATCCTGTTACTATGTGCTTATGGAAGATTTTCTAATTAACAGACCAGATATTAACTCAAAACGCTCATATGGGATGCATCCATCAACCGCATGTGGCCCACAGACCAAAGATAAAGCTGGGTACCTAACTTTCATACCACAAATAATTGAACTCCATCCATCCATCCATCTTCTTCCCCTTCATCCATTTCTGGGTCAGGGGGGTGGCAGTCAGAGCTGCACCCAATTCACTTAGCACCAGCCCCTCACTGATCCTCTGCAGGTGGTGAGTCCACAGGAGGACGGCTGCTCTGTCAGTGACAATACGGCCTTGATTTTTCAGCGGGGGCTTCAGGCAATGCAGGGTTAAGTGTCTTGCCCAAGGACACAACGACAGCAGTGATCAGTGGGAGTCGGTGGAGAAGGTCCCATGGTGGGCTTGAACCCACGACCTTCAGGCTCAAAGGCCAGTGCTCTACCAACTGAGCTTCTGTCGCCCCCTGTGAACTGTGAAAGAAAATCCATCAAACGCGTTCCTGGCTTTCACATGGATGCATTTTTTTGGTGTAGGTCACATATTTTGTTCAGCTCTAACAATAAACTGAAAAATGAGAGGACCACTCTCACTCAGCTCTCACCTCCAAAGAGGTAAGCTAGGATAAGATACAACCATATTGATCTCACAAAAGAGAAATGTAATTTTTTTCTGTACACTTAACCTTGTTGTTTTTATCTACTTATCTGGTGCACAGACAAGTAGCAAATGTATTCCAATGTTGTTTTACTGCGAATAAACTGAATCTGTATCTACATTTGGCCTCAATAAGATCACTCAGGGTGTGTAAATAGTCAGAAAAAGTGCAAACCATTAAAAAGTAAAAATATATTAAAGATAAAAGGCATCTCATGTACAACTAGTAAAATACTGTTCACAGCATTTTACTTTTAGAAGACTCTTTCTATTGGGCCCTTTCTGTAGATGGAATTGAACCCAGGGCCTTCCAGCTGTGACGCAGTCTCTTGTCTTTAGACAGAAATGCTTGGGATACAATTCTAATATTTTCTCAGTGCAATTTGAGAGACTGTTGAAATTTTGATCTTGAATAATTTTTATTTAGAATTATTGCTCTTTTTACACCCTTACAGATTCATAAGTTTGCCTCTTCCTTTTGGCACACCAACAGTTACAGTCGTTCTCCAAAAGGCCGAAGTTTACTGAAGGGCATAATTAGAGCGAAAATGCAGCCTTCAATTGAATTGCATAAATAGTTATTAGAAAACCGCTGTTTAAACCAAGGACAGAGGCCGTGACTCAGGACGACAGCAGCGTGCAGAGAAGTGTGGCGGCTCCCTGGATGGATGGGCAAGGCCGTTGCAAGCTTATTTTTATCCTGATGAGCACGTTGACAAAGACGAATCGTAACAATGGGGTAATATTCATAATCATTGATCATAATAATGACGATACTGTCAGAGATGGCAAAGACAGACGTGTACAGCCACCACCACTAGACAAATGAAGAAATAATGAGAAAAGCTGAATTAAGTCACTCCTCATAATACCGACTTGGCTGTTACAGTGTCATCAATTGAGTGAGTGGAGTGCACTAAATAGAACTTGCAAAATGCCCTAATTTACAAGCACATCTACATTTTTCAATATAGATGCCAAGTTAGACGAATGGTTTAAAAAAAAATACGCTATTTGTAACTTTATCATATTTGTAGTATCATATATTATATATTGGCTTCACATGAAACATGTTCAATAAACCCACTAAAAGAAAATAAAACAATTTACATCACCAGCCGCCAGTGAAATGTATCTAAAAAAATAAGTGCAAGTGAAGCTTACCAACAACCATTTGATCAGAGCTGATTCCAATTAGTTATTTTTTAAGTCCAAATCAACAGCTTGTGCCAGCCTGGGGTGCGCTTCTTACACACGCGAGACATAACCGAACGCTGAGCCTGACAGGTTGCATTAAAACACGTGTTTGCAGGCAGAGCTGGACACGTACACATTTCAAATTGGACTTGTAAGCGTCCTATTTCCAGCCCATCAACAACTGTTGCGAGTGTGCATTTGTAGTTGAATAAAACATGCTTTCCCTACACACGCTGTCACACACATCACAAGGGAAACTAGGGGCTGAGTGCTTCTTGACTGTCTAAGCAGCATCCCAATTTGGTCCCAGTGTCTCGTAGTGGCTGACAGCCTCAAATATCTGGGGAACATTTTTAAAAGGCCAGTGTTTGATGGATTCATGAAGAACACACAAATATAATTGCCATTTGTCACTGCGCGTTGAGCGTCTGCACCACACAGGGACCGCGACGCGCATACCCGGAGAGAGCGCAGCTGTGTGGGGGAGCGCCTGCTATGTAAAACGGAGTACATAAACACCTCCGTTTGTGTCAGAGAAATGGGTCCTAGAGGAGGGAAAGGAAATTGCACCCACAAGACAAGAGGAGAGAACCTGCTGTATGTGTATGTCAAAGCTAGAAGAAGCCCCCTAAGCCGCGCAGAGGTAATATGCATGCGCGTCAACTGAATCGCCGCTGTATAAACAAGAATCTAAAACAGTCTTGAGCATGAAAATATAACGCAGAGGTCAAACAGGGCAGCTAGGAGATCCTCATTTGCACAGCGACTCTACGTTTTCAGGTATAGGCCGCGAGCCGATTCTACGCAACGCAAGCTGCTTCTGAAGCTTGCTGCTTTTTAATATTAATGCTCCAGAGATGAGGATGGAGGGGAAGAGTGCTGTTTGTCCAGGCTTATTAGAATGCCCATCAGACAGCCGAACAGTTATTCAAATGTCACGTCATGTCGACCAAATAAACACGCATCTGCTGTTCATCTGCTAATAACCATTATTACATAAAGCACAAGTTTGGGTTTGATGTGGTCTGAATATGGCGGGAGGAAGGCATTCATCTGAATAAATAGCCGCCTGTGCTCCTTTCAGCATCACTGCCATTATATTGTTTATCTTTACGCAGTGTGAATTAGAAAAAAACATGTATATTTTCTGCTTGACTGGCCGTGTACCTGGATGATTGAAATGCTAATTTGTAAATGTGCAATGACCTAGGCGGGCCGCTCTTACCAGCCGCACTACTACCCCCCAACTCGCTGCCAAAACAGCCTGGGGTGTCATCTCTCCTCCCCAACAAACAGCAGCCCGTGCAGCCTTCAATCCAAAGGGATATATTTTCTCATTAGAAATTATACATCTTGCCTGTCCATATTTATAGACGCAAAACCAGGGGAATTATGCTGCGGAGAGAGGCAGACAGGGCTGAGCGAGAAGAGTACAATGCATGTTATTACAAAGGCTTCTGATTGAAATTTCCCTTGGACGTATCAAAGCCTCGTTTACCGTTTGACCTTCCAAACTCCAGCACAAGGACTTTTATTGTCTTGTATGCAGCAGAATGCATGTATAGCCACTGGTCTGTGACAATATAAAAATACAATTGCAGATTAGTTAAAGATGTGAGAAAATTTGTTTGGTACAAGAATGGAATACAAAGTTGCTTTTTTGACAAGGGTGGCACACATCGTAATAAATGACTTAGTTGGTATTTTTAGTTGACTCTTGCAATGTCAATGTTATGCACCACAATATTTCAGCTAATGTGTAAGCATTTTGCAAATCAAATATGGAAGAGTCTTAGCTTTATGTGTTTAAGGTTTCCCAAAAGACTTGACACCAAGAGTGACACTGAAAAGTGACAATAAATATGTAAATAAATTCTTGAATTAGGCTAAATTTGTCTAATTTGAGTATAAGCAAAAACGTCAATCCGACATTTCCTCAACAACACTTGAAAAAGGACTAAACAGCTTGTGCCATTGGCATATCTGGTTTTAAGATGGTTAAAATGTCCTAACTTTGAGATTGCCTATAAAGCCAATTAGATTTTGTTCAGTATTTAATCTGTACAACCCAGTAAAAAATAACGTTATTTTCCCCGTATGAAATGCTAATTATTGGTTCATTTATCTAAGATTCAGCATGCATCTCAAGCTAAAACAAAATATCATTTTTATTTGTTTTATTTTTACTTTTTCAACTATGAGAGACAAAATGAGAAAAAAAATACAGAGTAGTACATCTGATTGAAGCTAAGACTAGTAAATAGCATATACAGTATATCTTGTTTGGCACTTAACTGTCTCAATAACTATAAAACTGCCCCGATCATCAGACTGCCATCTCGGGCCTGTCAGCCCTCACTCCCATTTGCATACACTCAAATCATAACCACATACATACAAATGAAGACATGGCTGACGGTGATGGTCATGATGGCAAAATTAGCTTCACTATTGGATCCTCATCAGCCAAAGTGACAAGCTCTATGCATTTCAGCGTGGGCGTGTTTCGGTACAGTGCAACACAAATCTACAAGCTGTCGCCACCTGTCAGCTCCCATCACACTGGGACGTGTCTCATTTAGGACAGAAATATCAACTTTTGGTCGACTTTTTTTTTTCCAGCCGCCTCTTTCGCCCAGCAACATGATTTCAATAGTTTCCATTGATGTTCAGTTTTTACAGCTGCTTTCAATTGGGTATACAGTAGCACTCCAATAAAAGTGTGAGTTTTTATTAACCAGAAATATATAATATTATACATGATTTTATGACCATAGTAGATATTAAGTCTTGTACTAAGAGTTAATTATTATCATCTTATGTTTTAATATACTGGAAAAATAATCATAATTACTCAGGTCAGTCAGAGCTGCATCCAGTTCACAGAGCACCAGCCCCTCACTGATCCTCCGGCAGGCGGTGAGACCACAGGAGGAAGGCTGCTCTGTCAGTGAGGACACAGCCTTGATCTTTCAGTGGGGGCTTCAGGCAAAGTGGGTTTGAGTGTCTTCCCCAAGAACACAGCGACAGCAAACATCAGTGGTAGCCATGGAGACAAACACACAACCTTCAGGCCAATGCTCTACCAACTGAGCCACTGTTAAGGATGTAATATCGTATTTCCTGTGTTCTCCGAGTCTCCTGAGACAACTGCTGGTCATTTAGTGCTATACGAAAATAAATAAGATTGAATTAAATTTGAAATGAAAAATAAAAACCAGCAAAACCAAATTCCATATATTTCTAGTTTCCTACCTAGCAAAACAATATCGATTTGCTATGAGAAAAATGTGATGGAAGATTCTCCAAACTTTAGGAGTCAAAATTCCATGATCAACTTGGCTCAGTTTAGTACATTCAAGTTATGCATATGAAAAAACAAGTAATAGTGCAATCAATAAGCAGCCAAATTAATTGACAAATTCATGCTGACTAATTTGAAAGCCTTCATAGCCTCAGAAGTGAAAAATGGTCACCACAATGTTTTAACTATGTAATAAAATAAAATCTAACTATTTCCTCACTCTCAAAACTGCTTGGTTCTATCACTCGATTTTGCAGCTGATGTTTGGCCTCTGCCACATATCAGCAGAAAAGTGAAAAAGAGTGGACCACTCTCACTCAGCCAATCAGCTATTGGTCATTAGCATCAAATAATGACTCACAGGGCTCTTTCTTACAAATATGCAACAGATAACATGTTGCTTCATAAGATGAAGACAGCAGGTTGTGGTCTGGTTAGTTTACCATAGCAGTTGGTGCGCCTTGAGATGTTTATAAGTGTGCCATGGAAACAGTCCAATATCACCTGCTTAGTCAAAATAATGGGAAAAGGATGACCATTAGACAGACTTTTTTGTGCTAGTTTGATAATATATATATGATAATGAATGACTTTGCTTTGTTGATAAAGGTTGTAGAGTTGAAATATAGTATCAGTTTCTGCTGGGGGTGTGCCATGTGATTGTTTTCGATGACAAAGGTGTGTCGCAGCTCAAAAAGGTTTACAGGATGTTACTCTTACACGACTTCATGTTGGAATAAACATTGTGGCGTATTATTTATGATGATGTTCTTAAAGATGACATACCAATGCAAAAGTGCTCATCAGATTGGATGTTAAAAATGAATACAGATTTGTAGCAGACTTCAGGTAAAGACAGCACAGGACCTTTTGGCTCAACATTAATCCCTTTAACCTCTCCGACAGTCCTCCATATTTGGTTTCTTTCAGTGATACGTTAAGGCATAAATTGATATTTTTTTCCACCCCCTTCTTGCCGTCACTCTCAGTGATCCTGACGAATACAGAGCCGGGCGTAAGGGATTTCCTCATTTCAAAATTTGCTGCTGATTGAGTGGAAAAATAACCCCCTCGGACCTTGTTCTGCTTAATTACATTTTGCTGTGGCAACGGCAACTTGAAAGAAAAAGAGCCTGATTGGACAGCAAGAGGATAGAGAGAGAGCATGCTTAGAGAATTGCGGACCTAAATAGATTGCGATCAAATGATCATGGTTGAATACCAATATTTTTTTAATTAAATATTGGGGTAAATAATATTGAAATATGTAATGATACAAGCTGAATTTTGCAATACGTGCCTACAAATATCTACACAAATACACTACAGTGCTGGGAATATCAGCTTCTGATCCTACATCGATGTATTTCAGATAATGATTATTATTAACAATAATACATTTGTTTTATATTTTTCTGAACACAAGGCCAAGCACTTGTTTGTATTTACTGTTATTATAATAATAATTCAGGTGCTTGGTGATTTCCTCAGATAGAGCTTTTCTGACTAATGCTTTTTCTGTGTTAAAAAATATTTTTATTGGTAAACTTATATACTCATAGCTCAAGTGTGGTCAGTAAGATAACAAAATATGGGTAAAAAGAGAGCTTTTAACAGTATCCACTTCAGTCCTCCTAACTTCCTGGTGACTGACACTGCTTGATTGACAGTTAGGCAGAGTTAGGCTAGTGTGTTGCTATGTTGTAAATACACCGGAAATAATATGTTTTTCACACCTATAGTCCCATTGTACAGAACCTACAGGCCTCCTTGGCTCAACTTTGGGCTGAACCCATAATCTTCTTGTTGATAGGCAACAGCTTGTCAAGAATATGCACTAAAAAATAATCATATAAATATTGGTATTAACCAGCGTTTAAAAGTATGACAACTCAATTGTGGTGTAACAAAAAATCTAATTGTGAACCTTAGTAAAATAAAATGTAAGTCATACTAATATCACTCAAATGTTGAATTTGTCCATTGTGAGATCAACAAAGTATATCTCTCATGTGTCTAAGTGCCAATATTGGAACAGATATTCCCATTTTTGTCAGACATGAATGACGAAGTGCAGAGGATAGCCGCAGACTCAGCACTGCTCGTCTCTGGCCACTGCTGTGTGGAATTTAGCATGTTGCTAATTTGAGGCTTCTAATGCCCCAGAACACACCACATCAGCCTGTGTTCAAAGCATTACAGCTGCTCGAAAAGCACAGTGAGAAGAAGTCAATACATGTTCATTCTCTCTATCAGATTATAAGAAGACTTTGGTCGTGTTTATTTGAACTTAAACCTGGAGTTCTCAACCTATTTCATAAATACTGTGTGTGTGTGTGTGTGTGTGTGCGTGCGTGTGTGCGTGTGTGTGTGTGTACGAGTGTGCGTGTGTGCGTGTGTGTGTGTGTGTCCCAACAGAAAGAGTCTTGTTTGAGTAACAGACCACAACAGGCTGTCTTTATTAACATTCTATCTTTAGCATAGTGAGAGCTGATTGGCTGAGCAAGGACTGATACTATCTTTTATACAGAAAAAGAAAGTAGAGGCCAAAAAAGTTACATAAAGATGCTACATAATAGTGAAAGTACCAAACTGTATCGAGAACAAGGAAGTATGTGTAAATAGTTTTATATAACATGCTGGTTTCAAAATTAGGTATTCAAGTTTTAAGAATGGAAATACCAGAATTAGAAAATCAGAATCTCTCTTGACCAAGTCCAACTAATTCAATTCAATTCGGTCAGTTGGTGCAAATATTTAATCGTGAATCATCGTATTAATGTCATAGCTAAATAATGGTTAAAAACAATTGCACATTTTTCCCTGTTGTAAAGGTCCCTTGATATTAAAACGTTTAGCTGACAGCACTAATGGCTAAACATTGTATCCTATCATACTGTATGCATGCACATTTCAGTCATTATAATGCTCATGATTGTAATAATAATGTAAAAACTGTTCACTATTTCACGTCACCAGGTCCTAGTGTAAATGTAAGCAGTGTAATAGATAGATTAATACATTCTGACCATTAAATGACCATCAGTAGCCAATACAGACAACAGACAAACACATACATTTGTAAAAATATATGTGTAACGCATGTTCCATAATGCAGTTCTTAAACTTAAAGCAGCCTCTGTATTTGCATTGGAAAAGTGCATGATTGCTGGATCATCTTGCAATGATTTAGCCTTTAGTTTACACAGTTCGCAACCACACTTTTTTTCTTTTTCTTTTCGAAAGATCAATTACGACGTGACTCAGAGGCGGCCTGAGGGAGCTGCCAGCTTCTATACTCCCTAAAAAGAGCTCCGCCCTGTGCCTACTGACGGCTCACAACAAAAACCAAAGCAAACGAGTGAAGTGAACAGGAGCTAGGGGGAGAAACAGTGTATGTGTGTGTGTGTGTGTGTGTGAGTGTGTGAGAGAGTATTTTCAGTTTCAGTTACATCGATGACTCAAAAATTCCACCAGCTTCAAAATCTTCTCAAAGTACAAGTTGCACGGGAAAGTCACTTGTTTGAAATTCAGTTGTAGCAGCAGTGGTTGCACATGAGCTGCAAATCGACTGCACAAACTACGAAGAGACGCACAATCACATAAGCAAAATTTGTGTAAATAAAAATTAAGAAAATGATGCTGATATCTTTGCTTGGACCATTGACAAGGAATTCAATTTTTTGTAACATTGGGATCCAGCTCGCTCACTTACTTTATACAATATTGACAAACATGGTGCTATTTGGATCGTCCACAGATGGGTTGCGGGAGAACTGTCACTTGCAGGCTTTGAATTGTGTTGCTGGGCTTTTGTGGGTCCTCGATTTTATTGGTTTGGCGAGTAAGGACAGTGCCGTCAAGATGTGAAACAGTTCTTTTAAGTGAAATCAATGTTTCGAGGTTGTCTCTTTCCTGGACATGTGCTTGTTTATGTAGGTATTTTATGTTGTAGTTTTTTTTTACTCCCAAAAGGGACAAACATTTAGGCCCTGTCCACACGAAGTCAAGCTCAGGCCTAAACGCAAAAATACTTTATCAATCCAGTGTATCGTCCATACGAGGCCGGCGTTTTGGGGGGGTGTAAACGAACATTTTTGAAACCAGGTCCCAGAGTGGAAAGATTTCAAAACTCCGTATATGCCGCTCCGTGGTTACTGCCTCTCCGCAATGTATCTGAGACGCTTGCGTCATTGCCCCGCCTCTTGTTAAAGCACGCATGCGCCGCACTCAGAAAATAATGACAACAACAATGTAGCTTGTTGGTTTTGTAATCCAGTGTGACCCGAAGCAACAGTTCAACCTCATCGTCCGTCCATACTAATGTAGTACCAGCTCGCCCACTCGCCATGTTGTCTGTTTACAAAATTCCGCGCATGCCCACGGAAGTTTGGGCTTGATCCCGTCATTGCGTCACAGCGCCACCAACAGGTCTGGCATAGTTTCACAGCGTTTTCAGGCGTATTGACTACATTCATATGGACGCACACATTTACTGAGCTAACTCCGTGTTTACAGAAAAAGTTTCTGAAATTATAAGCGTTTTGTCTTCGTGTGGATATAGCCTTAAGTAACAAAAATATAATTCTTTAAAAATAAGCATTTGTGCCAAAAAGCTTGACCAATGCAGTCGAATTATGAGTGTATCACAAAAGAAATAAAGTGGGCAAAAAAAACAAAAAAACGTTGTCAATGTAAATGAAAAAGAATTGGGCGTGTCTAAAGTATCTTGAACCATACTACGCTCATATTTTTGTGAACGTTGAACTGAACGCAACACATTTTTTAATAAAGAACGTGACTTAGTTCACATTATGTGTCATGAACGGCAAACCTGACTGTAAATGAACGTTGGAATTTGTTTTCCATTGAAAACTGAGTGACATATGTTTTCTATTTTTACATTTGACATAAAGTATAGTACACACTTCAGTTTATAGTACTTTTTTGAAATTGAACTGAACTTTGAATTAGTTCAGAATTAAAATTGTGAACTGGCACAACACTGCTTGAACACTGCATGTGATGCATTGCCAAGACACTCAATTGGTATAAGATTTGTACAGTGGCCCTCATGTAGAAGCGGCCCAAATCCAGCAGCATTGAGGGTCTGGATGGGGGTCTATCAAACCACAAGTTCCTTTATTTGCCCCGTATCAATCTAAGCATTAACCCTGTGCTAATGGGACAGCTGTGGGTCAGTGGCTCACATCTCCCCAGTGCCAATCAGAGCCTAAGCCCGAGATCAGCCTTCGGGACAGGCCCTCTGAGTGCCTTCTTAAACGCGGAGACACCCCTATCGATTTTAGCTCTAGTCTGGCCAAGGGAGGAGGAGGAGGAGGGGGATGTTGGTGTTGGATGCCTGTGAGTCTGGCGCTCCGATGCACCTCCCCACCACCGACACCCCGTCACCCTCTGCTGAGCAGAGTCTGTCAGAGTGACCCCTCTCTGAGCCACTCAAGCTACAAACAGCAAAGGGGTAGCGGCCTGGAGCTCGCGGGGGCAGCCACGGCGCTCTGGGTAATAGAAAAGGGTTTTAACCTTAATGTCGGTGCCAAAACCCGGCTAGAGGCCAAGTAATCCCCCCAGCGCCGCGCTCATTTCAAGAGACTGCGTGTGTTTTTACTCTGTTCAGTGAAAAAAAAAAGTGACAGTGCGCTCTTTGGAGGTGGGAGGATTCAAAGTATGTTTGCCTCTTTCGGGAGTTGTAATATTGCACTTGTTATAATCAAGTGAGGCTCAATAACAAAAAAGTAAGAGCAAGCATAGATTAATTTTCTGGTGCAATGTATAACTTTTGGGGATGCACTGTCATGGAAATGTTTTGGATTTGTCTGGAATGTTGTTACATCTGTAAAAAAGGTATGTGTTATGAGTTTGTGTATCAGAAATGTCTAATGTATATCAGTAATACAGTATGTGCATGATATACTGTACTATTTCATTATAGATTCAACACAATTGTACAATAATAATGACAATAATGTTTTATTAATGTTATATTATTGTGATAATAATGTTTTTGTCGTTGTTAATAATAACAAAAACTACAACAACAACAACTAAGCCCTGGTAGAGAGCAGACCTACACCTAGAGGTGCAGTTCCATTCTTCAGAAAATATCCTGCATCCAGAAAGTGATTCAGATCACCTCCAAACATGTGTGCTGTTGAACACGTTTCCAGAAAACGTCACCTTACTTTAACTTTCTGACAAACAGTAATTACAAGAAGTTGTAATATATGTAATTGATCGATGTCAGATTCGAAAAAAAACATTAAAAACTTAATTATCATTCATACTTGCGTAGCAGACATGAATAAAATGTTTCTAATGTAGATATTTTACACCACAAGAGCCACTTCAAAATACGGTCAAAAGACTTTTCAATTGTTCAATTGTCTGAACTAAAAATGCACACAAAAGCCAAGTCTGCAGCAATCTGAGTTTCTTTGTATCTGACATAGACCGTTGAAAACCCGAGCCTATGAAGCGAGGTATGCATATCTAATCATTGAACTGAAGTATTTTGAATATCTTCAAAAAAGAAAAAAATAATAACACTGAAAAGGCCTGGGCACTTCGGGTAAAATATGCTAATTAACACACTTGAAATTTCCCATATGAAATCTATCTGCACCAAGACAATGAGAAAATAATTACAGCAGAGGTAAAATTACAATGGCCATTTTAATCAACCCCAACACTAGCATTTCACCCTATTTATACCGTTTTTGATTCCATGACCCACTGGTAAGTAATCACTTGAAAATTACGGCTCTGTGTATAATAGGGCTGTGCTTTAGACACATTATTTCTACACAGACAAAGATAAAGATAAAACTAAAGATATGAATCATGGACTACAACAACCGACAATCCATCTCCTATAGATTTAGTGGGAGGAAAAACTTGTGAAGCTCCGACGAATGCAATCCTTACTATTTGGTAATTTAAAGGTGAAACCAGTCAAAAGTTAATTCATTTCTGTAATTTACTTAAAATAAAAATGATATAGACTCTCTACATGTGAGTTACATCTGCCAAGCCTCTGTTTGATATACTTTGATTAGGGCTTACAGTCTATTTTTATATTATTTGAATTTTCTGAGATGTGATGTGTTGAGGTTTTTACAAGCCAATCATCAACATTATAAAAAAAGTCTTGATACATCTCACTCTGTGTGCAATAAGACTTATATTAGTTTTACATCGTAAGATGAATTACAGAAGTAAATTAACTTTTTAATGATATTCTAATTTTTACCTGTATACAAAAATAATTAAAGCAGACATACCACACACCTCCAGGAGACCGATGTTCTCTCTATTCATATATCCAATATAACCTTCTTAGCAATATTTTATAGAATTAAACCAAAATGGGAGCAATCAGCCATATAAATAATAGAAAAGCAATAAAAACTGCCAATGTGAAAATCATTATATATATATATATATAGTCCTGTCCTTGAAGAGTTTGTATTATGATGCATTTTAAACATGCACGTATGTAAAGTGAACAGTAATTTAAACAAAATTAAAACACAATCCTTATCCATCTACAAATGATAGATTTTTTCAATTTATATTATCGTAAGTCACGTAGCTAAAAAGTAGGTGTCCATTTCTCTGTTCTCTCCGTAAGTTTGAAAAAAAAATCTAAATAGAATGCAGGTTATCAATCTATCCCAGCTTGGCTTACACAATTATACTCAATACTGATAGCTAGCCGCTGAAGCCAGCCTATTGTATCCACACCTTGACCTTCCAGTCTCACCATTTTTCACACTAGATAAAAAATAAATTTGCTCTTAAGAAGCTTGTAAGGTCATCTTTACCCTGCTCTAAAGCGTTAACAACTATATTTCGACAATCCAATGAATAATGTGACAATTAAAGTCTTCAAACCGGAGCTCTTTGATGCCAATTTATTTCATGGCTCTGTTTTCAGCAGATATAAGCTCATCGTGGTCTCTGGAGGAATGTGTAGATCTCCCTCAAGACTTGTCTTCATCTCTGTGGCATAATCCCTCTGGAAGTACCCACCGAACACAACCCAATATCAAGGGCAACGGCTGAAATTTCACCTCAGAAAAAACTTGACCCCACACTTGCATATTCATTGGATACGTGAACACATTTCTCCATTTTTAACTTCTTTGCACTGGCTTAATTTTGTTAATTTTAGAATTGATTTTAATATTTCATTGTTTGTTTTTAAAGCTTTGAAAGGACTGGTCCCATGGTACATCTCAGACCTCATCCATATTTACCACCTGAGGTCCGAGGCCCAGTTCTAGCATATGGTGCCAAAGACCAGACTTAAAACCCAGGTGGACAGGGCCTCTCCTCTTTGGCTGGACCAAAGCTGTGGAACGCTCTGCCCCCATCCATCCATCTTCTTCCCCTTAATCCATTTCTGGGTCGGCAGTCAGAGCTCCACCCAATTCACAGAGCACTAGCCCTTCACTCATCCAGGGGGTTAGTCCACAGGAGGATGGCTGTTCTGTTGGTGACAGTTATAGCCTCAGCAGGGACTTCAGGCAAAGTGGGGTTAAGTGTCTTGCCCAAGGACACAACAACAGTCGATATCAATGGGAGTCGGTGGAGAAGGTCTCGTGATGGACTAAACCCATGACTTCAGGCTCAAAGGCCCATCCTCATCCAACTGAGCCACTATCTGCCCATCCCCATGTCAAAACAGCTCCCTCATTGGAATGTTTTAAGTCTCTGGCTTTAGACACTGCATGAGTTGTGTGGTCCTCTATTGTATTTGTTTATGTTTATTCATACAGTACAGACCAAAAGTTTGGACACACCTTCTGAATCTTCATGATTATGAAAATTTTAGATTCACACTGAAGGCATCAAAACTATGAATTCACTCATGTGGAATAATGTACATACTAAAAAACAGTTTGAAACAACTGAAAATATGTCTTATATTCTTGGTTCTTCAAAGTAGGACCTTTTGTTCTGATTACTGCTTTGCACACTCTTGGCATTCTCTTGATGAGCTTCAAGAGGACCTGAAATGGTCTGAGTTCCCACAGATGCTGAGCACTTTTTGGCCCTTTCGCCTTCACTCTGTGGTCCAGCCCCAAAACCATCTGGATTGGGTTCAGGTCCGGAAGGCCGGGTCATCTGGACCAGCACCCACCACTCTTCTTCTTGGTCAAAAAGCCCTTGCACAGCCTGGGTGTGAATCTACAGTCAATAGTCATGAAAAGAAAGGAAACTTATTGAATGAGAAAGTGTGTCCAAACTTTTGTTCTGTACAGTATATATATATATAGATATATATAGATATAGATATAGATCTCTTTTAAGATGTCCTAATGAGTGCTCATTTGCGCACATCTTGTTGGAATTAATAAATAAATTGGAGCTCACCTAAATAAACAAATTGAACAAGGAGAGGACAGCCACTGGTCACTGGCTTCCAAGTTATCACTTGTCCATAAAGGCCTGTGGCTACAATGCGGGTGGCATCACGGTGTGTTGCTGCTTCACTGAGGGGCCGGGAACAGTGCAATCATGAAATACAAGCTTCTGAAGTGAAGTCAGCAAAAGACTTGAGGCTGGGGTGGATGTTTACCATTACGCCTGTTTCCTGTTCATACAATAGAATACTTTACAACAAATCATTATCCATGTGTTAAAATGACCCAGTCAGTCCAGATCCAAATCCAATCTGTGAAAATTGTTGTTTAAAAACACTCTCTATGTGACAGAGCTGAAGTTGTTAAAGATGTCAATGTCAATTTTTGTATAGCACAAGAGATAAAAAGCGAACAGCATAAAATACATACAAATACATGTAAAGAGTACAACTCTTATGAGCTATTGAGCTATGTGCAAAAACCCAGTTTTTAGACAAAGATGATTGGCAAAAACTTTCAGAGCAAAGCTTGTAGAGTCATATCCCAAAAGAGGGGGTTCCACGGTTATATCATGTTGTACGAATACTTGTGCAAGCCCCAGTCTTCACAGTCTTATTCAGATTGAATTAACATGATCATGTATCATTTGGCTTTCACTTCACAGTTGTCTGTTACATTGTTGTGGTCGTGAACATGACACAAAGTAACAGACTTTTCAAGCTACTGTATTAGGAGGAAGAAGTGCAACACTGGAGATGTTGAGTCATGCAGGATCTTAGTCATTACTCAGCTGGTTTGGATTTTGTGATAGAAGGAAATACTCCCTTTATAGGCAAATATAACTCATTTTAATTCCATTTGTATTCCAAAATCATGAATCCTAAAAAGGGCCGCAAGAATAATTGCAATTGAACCAAAATTGCAAAATCACAAAGACTGTAAATCTATACCAACACTGTATTTTACTTTACAAACAACAGAGAACACAGTGTGGATCCGGATCTTCTCTTGGCATAGATAGAATCACTCAGAGTGTGCAAAAGACAGGAGTGATGCAAACTGGAAATGTATTTAACATGTTCAAAAGTGAAAAGATAGTCTCTTTTGTGAAAGATATTATATGTACAATAAAATGTAGCCGAACATGTTTGCGAAGTGCTTGAGAAAAAGAATCCTCTTCTGCTGTTAGAAAAGAGTTTAGTGATCCATAGGTTAGTTGAATGATTTTCCCCAAAAGAACAAACAATTATGGGTATTTTACCATAACCATGCAGCCCCAATCCTGAATGTAAAATTATCTTTTAATCTTGTATGAAAAATGAAGATGGATCTAATTGTATAAGATTGTGATGATTCAAGTTTGTCATATGCAAAGGAAAAATCATACCTGGTGATCTTAACAATGTACTTAGCTCAATGCACTTCAAACACTTACACACACACACACACACACACACACACATACTTACCCTACCCTAACCCCAGTAGTACTGTAACTATGTATTATCACTGTTATCTGTATTCTGTGTTTTTTTCCTGTATGCTTAAATAAATAAATAATAATAAATAAATAATAAATAAATAAAAATAAATAAAAAATAAAAAATAATAAAACAATGTACTTAGCTAAGTTTTTGTTATAAAAAAAAGTTAAAGAAAAAGAAAAAGCACCAAACGAGTGGGATAAAATTCTTGATGCCTTATCCTTGAAAATATTTTGTTTTTTTCCTTTCTTTTATGTTTTGTTTGTCCACTTTGTTCTCTCCTTGTGTTCTTTTGTTATGCTTAAATGTACGTTGTCTGTCTGTCTTGATTTTTACTGTCCTTAAAATAAAAATAAAAAGTTTTGGCCATAATACCAAGCCAGAAATAAATAAATAAATAAACATATTTTTAAGCCGGTATATTGTAATCTGTATCACATCCAAAGCCTCTTGAGGGCAAACCTAGATTTTAAATGGACAGTTTGCCATGCAGTTTTCATATGTTTACGCCTTTGCACGGAAATGGGCATCGGGTTGTCAAAACATGGTTATTGAAACATAAGGCATTTATTTTGGTTGTAAAAATGCGAGCATCCCCCCAGGTTCAGAGACGGAGCTGGGGGGCAGGACTGAGGCAGAAGGATGATTTCATATTGATTTCCTGTTTGTGCAGTAAAGAAGACTCTCAATTATAGCTGATGGCGAGGGATGTTACCAGATGCCTTGAGGGGAGATATTTTGGATCGGTAGACTAAATTTCAAGCTCTTGGCAAAAAACACAATTCCACACACTTGTATTCGCTCCTTTACTTATATGGAAATCTGGGTTATAGCTGCTATAGTGAGCAACTTAAGCAACAGAGGATGCTAGGTTGAAATCCTCAAGTTGTGTTTTTATAACTAAACCTTTGTCCATTAATCATAACAATCTTCCGGCACGGTGGGCGGCACGGTGGCTGAGTGGATAGCACTCTCGCCTCTCAGCAAGAAGGTCCTGGGTTCGAATCCCGGTCGGACCAGGGCCTTTCTGAGTGGAGTTTGCATGTTCTCCCCGTGTCTGCGTAGGTTTCCTCCGGGTACTCCGGTTTCCCCTACCACTAAAAATATGTCCAATAGTTCTGGCATGCGCCTCCTGTACTGGCGACCGCGCTCCCATCTCTGTGTGGAGTGAGAGACAAATGCCCATAATTAACAATTGTAAACCGCTTTGAGACTCAGATCTGCAGTGAAAAGGCGGTATATAAATAAAAACTTACTAACTTACTTACTACTTACTTCCACTTTTTACACTGTTATCGGCGTTCTCAGTGGATTGCGTTTGAGCCAAATAAAATGTCCGATTAAAGCTGAGGTACCAACTTTCAATGCACAAAATTCAAATGTCAGTTTTCACATGCATGCATTTTTGGGTCCCTGCAACATCTTTTGATAAGCTTTTTCAGACAAAACTGTGTTAAAGAAAGAACCACCTTCAGTCGACCAATCAGCTCTAAGCTCAAAAGTGTCAAATAGTGACACTGTAAGTATGCAAAAGATAACATATTTTCGAATGGGCTATATGCACGGGGAGGCGTGACGTCATTTCCTGTTAACGCAGATCAGCCCGTCCACTTCCTGCCTATGCTATCCTATGGCTTTTAGTGATGTTTTTTAGTAATTAGATTGATACGTTCAGCTGTGAGACTGACCCAAAAGTGTCACTGTGCTTTCTCTCTGAAGTAGAGCTTTGACTGAGGCCACTCAGAGCGATTTTTAAACTTTATAAAAACACAATGACAGCACAATCAAAGAGCACTGTTGTGTCCCAAAAATGCCCAGTATCCTCACAGTTTAATTCCCGTTGGAGCATTATTTGGGAAACTCGTGTAAACCACTGCTGAACTCCAGTGAAACTCAAGCTGTTTCCCGCGAACAGGAAGTGAAGTGGGGCTTTAGCTAAAACCCGGAAGTGGTGCGTGCATAGAAACCATAGAGCACATGTGTCAAAGTCAAGGCCCGAATGAATTATCTATGGCCCCCCGGGACATTGCCTACCATTGAGGCAATGTATTGACCCCTGAAGCTCGCTCGCCCCCCCGGCGGGAGCAAACGAGGAAAAAAATACATCTGCTGGCAATAGCAGATGTATTTTAAACTTCATAAGCCACAAGCTATATATCATTTTAAAGCTTATTTTCTCAGCTATATTTATATGTAAGTGTAAACAATATCAGACTTCGCATTAAAAAGATATAACGCATAATATGGGCACAAAATAAATCACGTCTGTATTTGTTTTTTACCTTTCGTCTTCTGCTGCTCCAACAAATTAGACTTTCCCCATCCTTGCTTAGTCGCTTTCTCTCCGTAACTGTTCATTGAAGAAGAATATCCACTTGTATTTCCCAAAGTATAATCCATTCTTCAGATTTAATCAAAAAACGCCCCGAAAAGAGGTCCAGACTGCTCTTTTACATTTCACCAAGTTTGAGCTTTTTTTTTTTAAACTATTTTCATGTTCTCAGATGTCTATTACATCTAATGTGTACAGTATGAGGATTGGCTTTAGAGCATATTTTATCGAGCCAACAGGTGTCACCGGCACTGCCTCTGGATGTTGAGAAACATTGAACCAGTCCGGCCCTCGGCGCGTAGCAAACATTTTTTTTTGGCCCTCTGATGTATTTGACTTTGACATGCCTGCCATAGAGGGTCTTTCAGTTGGGTCGGCACTAGATCATATACGGAATCGGGACAAAACCGGAAGTAACAATCCTACTTTCAAATTAATTTGAGACTAATTCGTCCTTAAATGGTGACTGGTTAAGTTTTAGGTGTTTAAGTAAGATGGTTAAGTTTAGGGTTAAGGCTGGGTTGGGGTTATTTAATGGGAATGACTGGTTAAGTTTAGGCATTAATAGGTAGTTTGTTATATTTACTTCCGCTTCCGTCCCGATTCCGTATATGATCTAGTGCTGACCCGGAATGTTGTCGATGGATTCATGCATGTTTGTTTAATATTTATACTCCCCCATTTGAGACATCATTGCTTGCCAGTTACTACCAGTACACGAGTGATAACCAGATGATCTAGGCAGCAATGTGCAAGTATTTTGGAAGGAATGAAAAATATATACTAAAAGTAATCTACAACTGGCTAACGTGACCTGAACTTAGTTGTTGTAATACTTTGACAGCCAAAATTCTGCATTTTAGTTTGTGAATAGAAAAGTCTGGGGATGCTTTTGTTGTTTTGAGATTAAAGACAGATTAAAACTATATAATAAACAGAAGCATAAGGTTTTGGAGATGAAACAATGAATACAAAAATACTTCAAATAGAAATTGAATGCTTTAATCATTCTTTCAAATGCTATAATGACCATGTTTTTATCCATCTGAAACTATTAAAATTGTTTTATTCATTTTTCACAAATATTTTTCAATTATTTAATGATGTACTTATTTTTAGTCGTCTTCAATCTTTAATAAAATGTCAGAGTTTGAATTGTAGTCAATTTTACATATGTTTCTACTTTTTTCTCTAAAACAAACATATTTAAACATGCATAATGAAAAATAACAAAAGATCATGAAATAGTCAATCAATGACTATTAATGACAATCTACTCAAAGACCAAAACAACCCTTAGCGACAGCCGATTGTTAAAAATCATCTCACAAAAACATGCATGCACTTCTATATCATCATTTGTTCCACGTTTCAGAAGCGTCCATAGGTATCCTGGTGAATTCCTCAGACACCTCAGACAGAAGAAAGAAGCAAAGTAAAGCTCCCTTAAACGTTTGAGCGGAAACAACACAAGTGTCGTCACGGGGGCCTCGCTGCGCACATGAAACGCCTCCAGAAGACACCTGGAGAGCCACGGGGACCTCGCGCATTCATTTAAACAGCAAAATCACTGTTCGCAAGTAAACACGCCACTGGCAAGACTTTCAACTCCCGAACCAGTGGAGAGCCAGGAAAGCACAAAACGTACACTGGAAAAGTTTACAACAGTGAAACAAACAAAAGCATTGCGTGCTGTTCAAGCCACTGAAAGATGGAAGCAATCAGCTGCTGCCCGACCACGGCAATCTTTCATTTAAAGCTGGGGTACCTCACTTGTTTTGTTATTGAGATAAAAAATATATTCAACATTATGGGATGGCAAAGGTCGACATAATTGGAGCGCCCCCTACAGGACTACATACTTCCTTCATGGGGCCTGCACTAGTGTTGTGAAAATACTGTAGACTATATTTACTGTAGATCAGGGGTGTTATTTATTATTTATGATTGAAATGCCTTGTGTGATTGTTTCTTTCTTATTCTGCTCAGCACTTTGAGTTGCCTTGTGTATGAATTGCCTTGTTGCCTTGTGTATGAACTATAGAAAAAAAAAAGAAAGGGCCAGTGTGGCAGAAGGATTTAGTTCCAACATGAGCAGCAGCACACCAGACTCCACCCATTTCCTCAAATCTTCAGGTTAAAACTGGTCGGCAGGAACTACAACCTGCAGCCACCCGGCCCTTTAAGAACTGGTTTAACACCCCTGCTAACCCGCTGCCTCAATGAAACCCAATTGGGATGAGCACATGGACAAAGTTTTGCTCCAACTCGCTCTGGCTCCTATTGACTTAGATTGAAAACTAATTTCCTCTAGCTCAGTAACCCTTTCTGTCACACTCACCATTTTGGGCTTAAAAATCTGTGGTTAAGTGCTCTTTATCTATATGGTGTTTTAATTATGTATTTATTTTGATATTGACTTTAAAAATCCAGATATGATTCAAGATTCATAAGGATGCCCACTTGGATGCCTTCATTCAAAACTACAGCTTTCTTTAGCAACCATGTTAGCAACATGACAACCTCTGTTACGGTCAAAACAAAAGCCCATATAAGGAAAATGACTGGCTTATGTTCAAATCAACTTCTTCCACATTTGGCAAACACTACATCAGCCTCGGTCAGTCCACTCCTAATATACAGTCTATGGTTGTGAACAAGTGAATATGCTAGCTTTTGGATACTTGTAAGAAAGATCCCTATGAGCTACTATTTGGCGCTTCAAGCTGATTGGGGGTAGTCTTCTCTTTTTCACTTTTCTGTCTGAAATATGTATGTGAGAACTGTTTTGAGAGTGATAACATATTTTTTTCATAATATAAAATTGTTGTGTTTTGTGTACCGGAGTTTTACCTGGCAATTGTCAAAATAAGATGAATTGGGTATGTGTAGGCCTACTTGTAATCTTTGAGCAGAGTTGGGAAGTAAATGTTTAATTGAGAATACACAAATGAAAAAGGAAAATTTTTTGGTATTTCATCAAATACTAAGAGTACCTTGATATTGGCAAATATTTAGCCTACTTGGTGTACGGCAGACTCAACTTTCTAAACTTCCCAGAAAGACTAAATGTAAACTGTAAACTACCCCTCCCCCTCGCATGTTCATTATGTGACAACAAGCACCACGACAGCTGGAAAAGGTTAAAAAGAAGCGGAAATTAGAGGAGGCTAAATTTACATTGCACCTTACTTTACACCCGATACTTGCGTCGGCCATCTCTGTACACAAGCCAGCTGGGTAGTGAAGTTCACAACATTGCACCAGCTCAAATAACTGTTAGTTTGTCATTCATAACAGACTTCCCAGGCTTTTTTCAAGGTGTCAAACTTACTTCTGATCGGCTCGTGGTGATTGGTTCTATCCTCTGTCACATGACCTTCCAAGATTGGTTTCCAGGACGACAGGTTTCTTCCAGTTGAGTCAGTGTCCGTAACATCTAGGGCCACAAGCATCATTTGACAATTAACCAAATCTACTGTATTACATTATTTTTCATACAGATCAAAAAAAGGCTTGGTTGATTAAATACAACCCTAAAAACTATTGTAAATCTGATCCAATAAATATATATACATAGACATACAATCACTGAAATATTAAGCAATTTATAAAATAGATTGTTTGTTGGCTTGAAAATTCAGCCAAAAAATGCTGGTTATCACTAATAATAAATAATAGCAGTCTGCAATAACAAGCATTCATTTTGTTCATATTGAAAAAATATAAATATGATAAAAAGTACTGATTAAAAGGAATTTTTCTTCTCTCTCTTGATATGATTAACAACTTAACTGTGATTAGCAACGTCAACAACCTTTTTTGCATCGTGATCATAGACTGTAAATATTAACAGACGCTGTCACTCCCATCTCCACCATTGAAACTAATGGGCTTTTTCAAAATGGCCGCAGGGCAAGAAAATGTGAAAAAACGCATTTGCGCATTCATTTAACAAGTGTATTCAAAAGTCCACAGAGGCTAAATTGGGCTGGTGCAAAAAACTCCCCTTGGCATTGACACGCATCTGGAACGTATAGCGTTCGGCCAAGAGCCAACTTTTGGACAATCCTGTAAAGCCGTTTTTGAGAAGAAAGAAGACGGCATACAAAAGCATTGGATAATTCTCTTTCCGGGTCCACCCCCACCGGCTAGGAGTGAGATTGCAAGCATGTCAGCGGACATGCTCATGGACCTTTTTGAGCAGGGACCCGTCCCTACTGGTTGTGATATATTAATTGATTCTTTTTTTTTTTTTTATCTTGTAATGCTTACTATAAAATAGACAGCATTCTGCACTCTGACTTGGAATCACTGAAATGCCATGGAACTAGTGTTCTTAAAAAAGGCAAAGTAGAAAAGACAAACACTCATTGCTTGCCTTGGAAAAAGTCAAATGAACAATAATCAGAGCAGAACGCATGTGACGTTGTTGGCATAAAGCAATATTTAAACCAATATCCAATTCAAAATGAACAGAACAACGTGTGCTGTCACACTGACCACTGAGCGCTGCGGGTCTGCGGAAAGAATCCACAAAGAGTCTAGTGGGACACAGCAGTGGTCTGGAGCCGGTTCACTACTGTTCGGTGTTATCACGTAAGTCTCGGCTGCATTGGTTAAATATGCACCAACAGAGTGAGTCATATTTGTTTTCATTTGGCCTACACTACAAAGAAAGAAATGAAAGTAAATAAGTCATATTTATTATACAGAAGTAGCCCCAGGGTATGCAAGAGGGACTATGTCCCCCAACTGGGTTCTTAGGGGGAGCTAAAGGAAGTGTGCCTGGAAAGGGAAGTGTGGCTACCTCAGCTCAGACTACTGCCAGGAACGTGTAAAGCAGAAGAAGGAAGAACAATTTATTGAACTTTTCGGATCGGGTACCTGTTTATTGACATACAAGTTGTTGTTTTGTGCTTTACAATAACTGTAAATGTTACTTCAGTACAGTGTTCATGGTTTAAAACTGATCCAGACCAGAGCACGGTCCAGACCAATAAGCGTAAATCCACTAGAGGAAGGCTCATTTCTTTTGAAAAGTGCTAATAAAGCGTTCAGAATTTCACTCTGAACCAGAGCAGTGAAAATGGTCTGAACCAAACAGACTCTGCATACATCAACCAGAGAATAGGACGCAGCTCCTCACCAGCGTATACGTTTCTAACAGTTATCTCGTTGCTTGAAAGATATGCGTGGTGTGATATAAAGTGTTATTTACTCGGCTCGCCTCTCCACAGACATGACCTGTATCCTTGCCTAGCTCAGTCTTTTGCATGTCTCTAATGTTGGTGGAAAGTTTAATGACATACTGTTGAACATTCAAGACTAAACAACAATTAAATGCATCCGGGCAAAACCAGGACCTTCCAGCAAAGTGGCAGTGTAAAATTTGAAAAAGAAAAGCAATGAAAATGTCCAATTGTTTTCCCCAAAGCCTTTCCCGTTTTCCCTCATAGTGTCAAGTTCAAATGAGAGATCCCGTATTAGTCCCACAGCTGGTCAATTTCATTTTTGTACTATTTTAGTTCTGTAGTTGATTTGATGCAACATAGTCAACTCAAACTGAACTTTTGCACAGCTTTGATAAGACAATACCTTTGCCTGTACAAATGTGAGATGGTTTTTCCAGTGAATCCATTCTATTTCATGTTCATGAATCACGAGTGAACTATAACACAGTTTCTGCACAATATGAGGCCTAGGCTGTTCAGGTAAGGCCTGCCAGAATCTGGATCTCATTTTCTCTCCTCCTGCTGCTCCTGGGTGTGCTCTACCTGCCAAGCTGCCTTTTTACTGCCATAAAGGCGGCATTCATGTGCATTGGAAAAAGTTAGTGAGCAAAGCTGTAGCCTGATAGCTGCACGAAAACAGGAGAGGAGACACATCCACTCATCTCTGAAAGAAATCCACTTCAAAAAAACAGTTTGGGGATTGTTCGTGGTCAATGAACAGAAGTGCTTTGTTCAGCCGATGATTTTATTAACCATTTCATGCCAAATTCCAACTGCCTGACTTAAAACTAGCCCTTTGAAAAACATTTAGCTATGACTCAGCAGAACTTACGCAGAACTTTTATAATGCTACTTGTAGTTGAAAGTTTTGCTTAGTGTTGCCACAATAGAAACATTTCATACTAAATTTTGAAATAAAGTTTTAGTAAGTAAGTCATGTTTATTCATATATTGCATTTTACAGACTAAGGTCACCCAAAGCGCTTTACAATGTTCAGAGTTCAGATATTTTCCATTCTCTCCACATGGTGATGACGTCAAAGCCCCCAATCAATGGTGTCATTTATTCACTCACTACGTATACCTATTGTACATGTTTTAGTGGTATGGGAAACCGTAGCACCCGGAGGAAACCTACGCAGACACAGAACATACAAACTCCACACCTGGATGTGGAATTGAACCCAGGACCTTCTAGCTGTGAAACACAATCTCTAACTGCTGTGCCACTGTGTCACAGTGAAATAGGTCATATAAACACATTGGTTTTTTTTAAAGTTTGCACACACGGGAAGATTTTTTCTTTTTCTTTTATGAATTTTTATTATGAATGATAACGCAAACACGTTTTCCACTGATGTTTAGTTGTTATGTGAAGTCATTTATTACTAATCAAACATGTTCCTATTGTCAAATAATACTGACAACATAAATCTAATGATTAAAAGTCTCCACCCCCCAGTTCTCACTAGCATGTATTGCCCTTTAACATGTGTGACAGTGTGGGATCTTTTGTCAGAGATGTGGTCGAGCTCTTTCTGATGGTAAAGCTGCCCATTCTCCCTGGCTAAAAAAGTCTTCAGTTTGTGTACATTCCTGGAACGCCCTGCAAGAACTGCATATTTGAGATGTCTAAAGCGATTCTATCATTTGAATACATTAATTTACGCTAATTTGACAAATAATGGCTTCCCTTAAAGAGCGACTAAACTCCAAACTCATAAACTATTGCTTTAAGCAGCAATGAAAACTGGAGGGTTTTTTTGTGTGACAAGTGAGCTGTCAATCACAGCCCAGACCACGCCCAACTCTAAGCCCCCCTTCTTGTCCCTTGGTCCTCCAGGCAACGCCCTTTTTAGAGAAAATTTTCAAATCTTCACGTGGGCGGAGTAAGGCTGGGCACAGGTGTTTAGTCGCTCTGTAACTACTAACTATGTGTGAAAAAAAACACATTAACTTAATCTCTGCCTGGGTGTGTAAACTTTATGCATGTTCTTTACTTTACCATTTTAGACTTGTGACAGTTATGATAAAGCTCAAGACAATTCTTTATAACAATTAGCAATTATAAAAATTCTGAAACAGATACACATACTGATACTTTGTCTTAGAAATTGAATACCCGATATGAACCGACAACAGTGAAGGGAATCCCAGCAAACTTATTACAAATCGGTCCAATTGTGTTTTCTGTTGATCTTGTAAATAACAACAGAGTGACCGTCTAAGTAAAAGCTAAAGATACTGTAGGTGACATTTTGGGCTAATAGTCAATAAACAGACTTGTTACATCAAAATGAAAGTAAACTTAGTTACTTTTGAAATTGCAAAGAGAGTGTGAAACTTTTTAAAGTTTCATTTAATTCAAATACTTGATGCCCTTGGTCTATTGTTTATCAATTGTCCTCCAGCAATCTTACTGGTTGTGGTTATGCCAAGGGGAGAACCCATAGTAATAGTATCCCATGATCAGAAATATACAATCTTTTACAAATGTTATACAATTGAGGTTGACATAATCTGTAAGGCCTCCTCAAGATCAGATGAGATAAGAGATCCTTTATTCGTCCCACAGTGGGGAAATTTCAATGTTGCAGCACACATACAGGACAGTAGTAAGAGCACATAGGGAGCACAAAAATTAAACAATATAAGTAGACATTATCATGCATCCCTGATATCAATTCAAGAAAATATGCAACTTTTGTCTTGTTTTTGCGTCTTCTAGCGCCAATTAGTGACTCATTTCTCTACACTTTTGATGACTCTGTAAGCAGTGACGGATGGCCCTTGGAACGAATGGGCCCCGGTTAAATCTGGCACTTATATGAGCACATGGGGCGTGTGATGCATCGCCGTATTTACTGATCACACTTAGAAATAAATTGCTCCATTCTCAGAACATCAGCAGTCCCCAGAGAGAGGCGAGGACAGTCTTAACTATGAGTGCCTTTGAAGGTCCAATGAAAATCCATTCGCAATCCAGCAGCCGCACTGATTGCTTACTTTGTCCTACTTTGCTATTTTTTGACAGTGCCATAATGGCGCTTGGTATAAATAGGATAGTTAACGCTCTGTTGCTTGTTTGAAAAGAAAAAGAAGAAAAGAGGAAAAAAGGGTTAAGAAATATAAGCGTATTTGACATGTGATAATCTTAGGGGCAACTTGACTAGTTAATTAAAACTCGGTAATTGGCTGTGGTTACTGTTTATACTGTAGTTAGGGCATAAGTGAAGAAATGTGCATAACAGCTTTCACCAGTTGTATAATCTACTTATGATGCACTTCATGTGTGTTCTATTAGTGAGAATGGAAAATCATGCATTGTGTTTTCTAACTTTAACTGAAATAACGAGTAACTTTCTCAAGGATGTGCGTAACATTCTGACGCAGAACATGGATTTCTACTTAAAGCTATTTAGGAGGATTTTCCCAAATTCTAGGAAAGAACTGCCCTCTCCACTTTTTGAACACACCTCTCTGGTCTGATTTGACGAGCACGTATCACCAGAATGATTGACAATTAGGAGGACTAATAGTCTTGATGATCCACCCAGAAGTAGAAAATCGAGCAAAACTTTCGAGTATTCTTTTTTGTTTTTTTCATGTTGGTCATCTTATGGACCAACGACTCCTATGTTTTTGTTATTAAATTGTATTTCCTTTGTTAGACAATTTCATTTTCTGATCTGCTGTTGGTGAATCCATAACTTTGTAAAGTCCTTTGAGAAGACTGCTGCTGTAATTTTGGGCTATACACAATAATTTGAATTGAAAGCTGGAAATTATGTGGTGTTCAACAATACTTCCAAGATAATGTATGCCGATATCTACTGTATTTATATGGCAACATGTACAACAACAACATGTGTTTTACATGAACAGAAGTTTAATAAAGAGGGGTTATTTTCTCATGTTGTGCTTATTCTTTATATTGTGTGTTTGAAAATGTTGTCCTACCCAATTATACTCTGTTATGTCCCAAGCTAGATAAACTAGATTTTCTCTTAGTTTATTGAGACCATTACTTTTTACTTTTCCTTATGCCAATAAACTGAATGAACACAACTTTACTCTATGTACGTTGTGATAGTAAACCACTCTAATCCTCTTTTGTTATGTATCCATTCATATCATTCTTTTCCTTACACTTTATGAATATGAACTTATGCAAAAGCTACTATACAGCTTTATGAGAAGATTAAAACAGTTTTTTCCAACTCAATGAGACACTTTCTCAGAGCTGGGCAAAATGCACAGAACCATATTATATTATATATTATTAGTAGAGACATTGGCCCAGTCATGTAAACAACAAAGGCCAGATTTGTTTTTCCTTGGCTGGACATAGACTCACCGTGTGCAGTGGACAGTAGAGGTCTCGTCTCCAGCTCAGGGCCCTGTCCAGCACCCGCCGGCCCTTCAGCAGGAGGACGCACGGTCTCTTTGGACATGGGACAGTCCTCAGGCGCTCACGAGTACCAGTTCCTCCTTATCCTTACCCCTCAGCGCTTTGGGAAAAAAAAAACACAATCAAAAGTCTCATTTATGACTTCGGGATCATTAGACAAGGGCAACCCTCGCGATCATTACTCAAGTTATGACGTGGTAACGCTGTAAAACTTGGTGGAAATTTCCCATCGCGTTTTACATATAAACTGACTGACGGATTCCATATGTAGTCCAGATTTCGGTTCTCACACCTCCCATGCTTTCTCAAAAATGCGTTTAAGTGAATATGGTCTAATCGCAGACGCACTGTTTATAACGCGTAAAATAAAACTTACCTTTCAAACATGTCAACTCCCTCGCTTCAAATCTGAATTATTTCCATCCTTCCTTCCTCCAACGCGCGCCAGAGACGTATGGGAGGAAAAATACACAACACAAAAGTAGCTGAGAAGAGTGATCGCCCCAAAACTTTTCTCCAAGTTGACTTAGTTGCCAGTGCGCCACAGCTCCGCTCGGTAAAGCCGGTGACGCATTGAGAAATAACAACAAAAATCGTCGCGACTGCTTCGACGCGCTGTGGCGGCAGTTTGCAGAGGAAAAGTTGTGCTTCTCAAACTTTTTCATCATATCCGGATTCTTGCAGTCGGCTCCAGCCACTGGCGCTGCTCCTCTCTCCCTCTGCCTCCCACAAGAGCAGCGCGCAGTTCATACAGGCGTCTAGGCGCGCGTTTAGGAACACAAAACAGACGCGTTCATGCAAAGTTGGGCATGGGATGTTGTTAATGATTTGTAGCAGAAAAAGAAACGAGTGAAATATTTAAATAAAGCGGTAGTATGTAACTTTCAAGTATTTGCATAATATGATAAAGTGGAAAAAGCCATCATATTTTGGCACAGAATAACAACGATAATATTTAAATAGCTTCTTATTAAAGTTTACAGAGTGCTTCATGAGTGATAACCACTGTGGTTCTGTTGGTTTGTTCTCCCTATAGGTTTTCTCAGGATGCTCCGGTTTCCCCTACCACTAAAACGTTTTCACATGTGTGTATTTTTGGCCTCTTTTACACATTAAAATCAGCTTTCTCAAACAGAAAAGTGAAATATAGCACCACTCTCACTCAGCCAATCAGCTCTCAGTCCAGTGGTTCAAAAGGTGAGTATTGGGCTCTTTTTATGTAATCAATCGAAATGAACACATGCAAAAGTTGGGTGCCTCAGTTCTTCTCCTTCAAAACAAGATGGCTCCGTGTAGATCAGGTAAACGAAATGAAGCCTTCTCACATAAAAAGACAACATTTGTATACCCTTTTTAATCAAAACAAACCATGTAAAAATGAAGAGACAGTGGTATATACATTCATTTATTTGAAAAAAAAAACAGAGATTTTCAAATGTTAGTGATTATAACATTTATTACTACATTAGCAGTAGAGTGGACACTATGCAGACCTTTACAGTTGGGCCCCTTATACAGGTCAACAATATTGTGAAGCATAATAATGACAAATAGCAGTTCACATGACTTCAAATCCACAAGCACCAAGATGTTGCTTCAGTTCAGGAAAGCTTATAGATAATTGCTATATTTTAGTGTTTTCATCTAGTCATCTTTCTAATTCAGTCACACAAGTGGATATCTTGTTGAGCAAATCGGTTTGTTGTGAAATTTCTATAATAAATAAAGATAAGAAGTCTTGAATCGCATACAAAGAATGCAAAATAATATGATAATAAAATATAGTGTAGTGGGAGAGAAACAAGATAGTCAAAAAAACTGGTGGAGTCACCGCCGGCAGGACCAGGGGATCACAGTGTACTGTAGATTAGAGTTTAGTTATGACCTTGGAAATATCAAACAAATAAGTATTCAGCATTTTGTCTTCTAATCTTGGTAAATTGCGTCCTGCACTGGCAGTTTATCTTACCTAAAATTACACTTAAAAACCCTAAAAAGAGATATTATTGAAACTTGAGTTTGAATGTGTCTTTCAAATCTTATAATCACATCCAAGATTTCCATAACAAGTTCAAGTGCTGTGTTTTTCAAATTTAAAGGCGACAGTGTATAACATGCATGCTGAACCACCTGCTGGAGTTTAGCCAGAATCAAATGGTGTATCATGAATGAGTGCGTCATTCTGCTCTCTGGTTGGGTAATCTGCTTGAAAACTGTAAACATAAGAATAAAATGGACACGATGCCCATAATCTTATTTTTAAGAATAACTACATTTTCAACTTTTATTCAGAAATGGTCAAATATGATTTTGACCTTTTGTGACCTATTCTCTGGGGACACGCATAAAAATGTGGATGTAATTTAAAATGATAATATTACATGAGGCCCCTTTAACTCCCATGCAATTTGTTTGATGAATGAACTCTATGAACTCTATCGACAAAAACATATATAGAAAATCTGAAAAATTGCAATCAGATATATGGCCAAAGTGGTGCAGCCCTGTGATTAACTAAGAAACAGAACTTTGACATCTGCATAATGCTTATCCTCCCTGTGCGGCCTGCTCTGTCCGAACGTGGCATTGTTAGCTTTATGCTGATTGCCATCATAGCCATTGAACTGTATTGGTAACAGTATAAGTGAGATTTGCGCTGGGCTAAGGTGGACCGTGCGGGTGATTGATGTGAAATATGCCCTCCTCATTGACTGGCTGAACTCCATTTTCTGCTCCTAATGCAGAAATCACTTCGGGTCCCCGGCATAATGATTTACGATGAATCTGTGTCAATGTTGAACTCGGCAAACTCTGCGTAATCCATCTTGCAGATATACCTAGCTACACCCCGCCTCACCCCAGCCTCAGCCATGGGTGTAGGTGGCCCCTCTCTCCCCGTCTATAAGTGTTGAATCCATTACAAGGCTGATGTGTAATCACAGAGGACCCCAGTGCCCCTCAAACTGTAATTACCTGAATACTGATACTCCCTCACTCCAACCCCCAGAGCTGCTTCTACGCCAAGAACTCCGTTAACCAGCATGCATTGCTTTGGCTTGACAATATGGGTGGCAGTTGACAATAGAATTTGACCTTATGAAATTGAGCCACGGTTCAAAACTGAAAATGAGTTACCACTGGACATTTCAGAAAGAGGCATTACAAATATTTCAGATTTGTGTTCATTTAATTGTAATAGCAAGAAAAAGACACAACTAATGTTTTACGTTGAGTATTTTCAATGTTTTAATTCAACATAAGCATTCAATTAAGTGTGTAAAAAGGCATTGGGTTGAACTATTTGGATTTCTGTATATTTCAAAACAGGTAATCCACATTTAGAGCTCCAGGACTTTTAAGGCCATATTGAAGCAAATTAAAGCATGTTAGCACTTTTTTTTTCACACTTTTTTTTTCCAGACTTTGAGTTTCTCAGATATTTTGTCCATCTCATCCAGGGGAGTCCTGAGACATTCCCGGGTCATCTCTGCTGCATGTCCTTAGCCTTCTCCTGGGCCTACTCCCAATGGGACATGGCCAGAACACCTGCACAAGATCCAAGATTCAACATTTCATTGTCATTGTCACAGAGTGCAATGATTAAGATGAGATTTAAGTTTTGAGCATCAATACTGCATAGTTTGATGTTGAGTCTCTGGAACCCAATGATCCCCATAAATAACTGGGATTGTGCCCCTTTTGGCATTTGTGCAATTGCAATAAGAATGCTAATGTTTGCAGACTGAACCCCGACAGCAGAGGCAGGGGACTGAAGATGATTCACAAGTTTATTTACTATGCTGGAGTTGAGCGGGTAGTGGAGGCAGGGAGCAGGCCAACATACCTGGAGTTTAGATCAAAAAATCAACTCATTTTGACATTTAAAGCAGCTTGGCTCGTGTACAAGAGTCTGCGTGGCCTCGCACCAAAGTACAGCTGGTGCCCAGAGTCAGGGAGGTAGCATTTCAGAGTTGTGTGGCTAAAATCTAGAATTTTTTTTTGTGAAAATTTGAGACAGGCTCCTACTCTGACAATGTTCAAATCCAAGTTAAAACAGATCTGTTTAGCTGTGCATACAACTGAAGGATTGTATTTTTAGTCATTTTAAAGCTGCACTAACTGACTTTGTGAAAATTTCGACCCTCACTCTTTCTGCTTGCCCTCCCCGCACGGAGTTTTTGCCCCCCACTACCCCCCTCCCCCTCAGCCTGTGCTCATATGCTGTTGTTAACTTTACGGAGCTAGCGTCTCACAATATGGATCGCACATTTGAACGTGGATGGCGTGACCATAGAATGATAGAACCGGGAAGCGCGGAGGAACAAGACTTTCTTTTGGCTGTTTCACTGTGTAAGCAGAAACCGGTAACGAAGACAAGACAGTTTCAGGTTAGCCTCCGCCACTTGTTTACCTCAGCTGTCTGTGCTAACAAGAGACCTGTTGCTTTTCTCAAGAAAGTGGGGGCCAGTGGTCCGCTGTGATTGGTCACAATCTGGTCCCAAAACAAATTCTCTTCCTTGTTTCACAAAAACTTGATCTGAAATAAAATGACACGCCAGGACAAATCTGCACTACATTTTTTTCAAAAGGACGTATATCCCAATGCACTGCATGGATATGGATTGAATTTTTGTAATGAATAAAAAAATAAAGTGAGGTAATGCAGCTTTAATTTGCTGCGATTAGCTATGAATGTAATGCCTTGTGGGATTTTAATGTGTATTTTTTTGTTTTGTTAATTAAGCACTTTGCCTTGTTTATGAACTTTTGCTAAACACATAACCTTACCTTGCCTTGTTTTTTCAACATTTATTTTAAAAAAAAATCACTTTTCCCGTAGAGAATTGTCACCTGCCCTCCAACTGAAACACGCAACCTATAGCCACGCAGAGCAGAAGCCATTCCTGTTTTGACTCGTGCGACATGACCATGAAATCAACCTCCTCTGTGCTACGCGGCGACACCACTGCTGCTTCTGACAAACATTATCCGCGGCGTGATCAAGTGCAGCGCGTCAGGCCCTGTGCCGCGGACGTGCCGAGCGGCGGGGCTGTCACGCGGTGTCAGCTCTGGTGTCAACGCTGCTACAGTCACATCTGAGCAGACACTATACAGAGGAAGCATCTCTCTGTTGACTTCATCTGTTTGTTTGGCAGCCACCCTGATTGCTGGAGTGTGTAGTGGGGAGCTGCAGAGATGCCGGCTCACTGGCTGTAGACAGGGCTAATCCTCCTCCGCTCCGATGCTGGGCCCCAAAACAAACATGCATCTTTGTCTCCGTCACTGCGCTAATACCACAGACGCTCCCACTGCAAACCCGTGCGTTTGTTAAGGCTTCTTTCCAAGGTTTAATCCTCAGATCTGTCTTCAAGCTTGAAAAGTTGGGAGTTGAAGTTAGGATTGGTGTTTTTGATTGTGTTTATTTCTAGGAGACTTATCAATCTTTTCAATGTTCAATTGTGTCTGAAACGTTTTACATTCCTCAAAAATGTAGCAATACAACAAATACAACCCATTTGACTAGGTGTGTCACTCTCAAAATGGTTTGGTTCTATCCCAGTTTTGTATGCATATGTCTGGACTCTGGTACTTTAAATCAGCGAAAGTGTAAAAAGAGAGGACCACTTTTGCCCAGCCAATAAGCTCTATAAATCATGTAAAAGACAAAATGTTTTCTAAAATGATGAAGACTGCATGCTGTGACCTCACTTTTTATGACATTTAATGAGATTAGTATTAGAAGTACGTTCTAGTCCGATATCATAAACAATCAAATATCTTAGTCCTACCAAAAGCTATTACCAGAATTCTTCCTTGTCTTTTTCTTTTTTAAATCCACGGGAAGAATGTAATGTTGTATGTTCACTGTAAACACACACCAGGTCATGTACTGATGATATGAGTGATGAAATTGTAAACATGAAAGTGTGCTGTCAACCTACCAATGTTAAAAGGCCCGTATAAGCATCTTTGTTTCTGTCCTTTTGAGCCCGCTGTACAATAATCTGCCTGTAACATGTGTATGTGTCCAAGCGCTCAACAAACTAAACTATAGATACTGATAATGTTATGTCTTTTAAAGCTCTGGGCCACCTATACTTTACATACACTACCGTTCAATAGTTTGGGGTCACATTGAAATGTCCTTATTTTTGAAGGCAAAGCTGTAGATAACTTTAAACTAGTCTTAACTGTAAAGAAATACACTCTATACATTGCTTATGTGGTAAATGACTATTCTAGCTGCAAATGTCTGTTTTTTGGTGCAATGTTGTAATTGCTGCAAATGGAGGATTCTTTGACGAAAGCAAAGTTGGATGTAAAACAAATCTTATTTCAAATACAATCATTATTTCTAACCTTGTCAATGTCTTGACTCCATTTTCTGTTCATTTCACAACGTATGGTGGTGAATAAGTGTGACTTTTCATGGAAAACACTTGGGTGACCCCAAACTTTTGAACGGTAGTGTATATTAAAACTAAACAACTCGTTCCTGGCTCTCAAAATAGTTTGGTACTCTCACTAGTTGTCAAATACTGTACATGCATTTTTGGCCTCTTGACACATCTTTAGATCAGTTTTTTCAGACAGAAAAGTGAAAAAATAAAAATAGAACATTATTATTCTTATTTTCAGATTGTTATTTTTATAGTGGAATACTATGCAAGCTACTGTGACAATGCAATTTCCCTTGTGGATCAATAAAGTGTGTCTAAGTCTAAGAGAAAACCACCCTTAGTAAGTATTAGAATAAGAATTTTGAAATACTTTTTTAAGGTACAAACAACAAAAGTTAGATACTCCAGCTTTAAGAAGAAAAACAGACAAATTTCTATGTCATGTTAACCACGACATTATTCTTACAGCCAAAATAGGATTAAAAGTCTAATGCGGTCCTCCACTCGTCTCAACGACCACAAACTTCTCATATTTATTTCACCAACTTGCACAAATTGCGGTATTGAGTTACAGCGTAAAACTTTTCCAGATTTTTTTTTTCCTTGTTAAGAGGAAACCTGGCTGTGGGGAAGAACAAAATACCTGTAATTATATCTAATGAGCTTTTCTCTTTCTGCGGCCGAACAGAAATGCTAAACCTGACCTGTAGCGGCCTTCTGCTGGACATGAATGGTGGATCGAGAGATGTGGTGCGGCTTTGAACAGCACCTGTACCTGATCAAATCTTCAAACGTTTTACACAGTCGGCCCAGAGTGAGTAGAAGTTAATAAGTAAGGCCTTTTGAAGCTGACCGTGACATCGGCTGAACCTTGACGCCCTGCATGATTAATAGCATTATGGCAAAGTCAGAGAGATGTATTTTTCACAGATTGTTTGAGGCGGCTTGATCAAAACATTCAAACACTTTTATTGGTCTTACTGTCAAAAAGAAAAGCAGGTTGTACTATTTGATAAATAGTTTTGTGGTTTGTAGGAAAGCGTCTTTTCGAAGTTGTTATAGAAGAAACAAACAGTTGGATTGGAGAGTGACAATGAATTGAGAACTTGACCGATCACTTTCACAGTTTGAAAATGTTACTTTTACAATGAGAAAAACAGTAGTCTCAAAGGGAAAGATTAAGAGTGCGATATAATCAAAGATATTATCGTTACAGTATTCAATGCACACATTTATATATTAAAGAAAAATAAAAAGCTAGGTTCACCCTCCACAACGATTATCCCTCTGTAAGCCCAGGTCCTATAAGCCCGGGTCCGCCTGGGAGCTTGAGGGTTCTGTGCAGTTCCTGGGATCTGCCATAACCACACCTCCAGCTTTGGGGTCACTGCCTCGAGTGCACCGAGCACCACGGGCACTACTGTGACCTTTACCCTCCAGGCCCTCTCCAGCTCCTCTCTGAGACCTTGGTATTTCTTAAGCTTTACGTGTTATTTTTTCCTGATGTTACCATCGCTTGGAATTGCTACATCCACAACCACAGCTTTCTTTTGCCCTTTGTCTACCACCACAATGTCAGGTTGGTTCGCCATTACCATTCGGTCGGTCTGTATCTGGAAGTCCCACAGGATCTTCGCACGCTCATTCTCCTCCACCTTTGTAGGAGTTTCCCACTTAGACCCTGGTAGTTTCCAGCCCATACTCTGCACAGATGTTTCTGTACACTATGCCAGCCACTTGGTTATGGCGTTCCATGTAGGCCTTCCCTGCCAGCATCTTGCACCCTGCAGTTATGTTGTTTCAGGTCCTCCTTTGCACAACCGACACCCTGGGTCTTGTCTGGTGTGGTATATCTGGGCCTCTATCGCTCTGGTGCTCAGGGCCTGCTCCTGTGCAGCCATGATGAGTGCCTCTGTGCAGGTCACTTATTTGACACTTTGGGCTGAGAACTGATTGGTTGAGTAAGAAAAATACTTACTCAACCAATCTTGTTCTATTTTATCTCTGAAAAAGCTGATTGTAAAAAGAGAGGTATTTTTGTTGCCGTAAGAAAGTTAGGCACTCCAGCTAAGTAATGCACCTACTGTATGATAATGGATCCAATCCTGGGGGAAAAGCATACCGGTAAGTTTTCTTATATTACAAACACAATCTTGACAGTAATTATTTGAATTGTAATGACATCTACACACATGCTTCCTATATGTGTGCTGCATTGCTCTGCTTTAATAACAAACTGACGTAGAGACCAGAAGACACATAGACACCAATGATGCTCCGATTTACACTTCAAAATGAGCCTTATATGTCTATATATATGTTTATACAGACATATGGCCACAACCGTCAGCAACGATAGTGGTATGCTGCCATGTCTTTGCGAATCATGCATCACAACACAAACACATTATGCATTCTGACATTTATAAGTTAATACCTGCCACTTAACATTACAAGGATGCCACTCAGGCTTATGGGCATATTAGTGACTCCACCATATTGTGACAAGTGATACGACGGCGGCAGTTAGTGACAGCCATGACGCCCGCATGCGTCGCTCGTGCGATCTGAGTGTTTAGCCGAGACGCCGTCAAGATCACTGAGAGGAAAGTCATTTGTTGTCATTTGCGTTGAAGCAATTTGCACAGAAAAATCATCTCCCGTCTGTGAAAAAGTTTTCTGCCCGTATACTTTGTCCTTTGTTGCCTTTGTTGTGGTACATGGCAGGATAATCAAAAATGTCAGACAGCGTGGATTTGTATGATCCTTCCTAGATTTGCATAAACCGTGGCTGAAACCGCAGCGGGGAGCTTATTTGTTAAGGCGTGATGTTTCGTACGCAGTGTGTCCTGCTTTGAGCCTTCTCACAGTGAGGAAAGGGGTAACTGTAAGTCCTGTTGGTAAACCGCCAGCTTTAAAAAGGGTATCCAATGGCAGCCAAACTAAAGCGCAAAAATATTTAATTACCCAATCTAAATGATGACTAATATTCATTTTTCTGTTTATTAGATAGAGACAGATATACAATGAACTTATTTATCACATAATGGCCCAATTCACCAAAACCCCAGTTAGCCCTTTCCTTATGCACTGAGCTGGTGTGTTAAAATGACTCACTGTAACCTTCCTTACGACAAGTTCTTTTTGTCAAGATTTATACATGTGGGCCCACAACAATACTTTGCATGACAGCCTGAAAAGTTGTTGTGAGTGAATCCCTTATTATTTACAGTAAGTTTGAGCTTTTGCACTTGCTGCAAAAGCTTGTTCTTACAGTATAAAGGAAATAAATGCACTATATTTATTTTTCTGATTAGAAAATTTAAATATTTAGTTTTTACATTATAAAGATTTTGTGACAAACGGATTACATTTTTTTTGGTATTTATTTCTGTACAAAATTAGTTCTGTTACTGTTTGATTAGATTGAACAACAAACTGGACCAAATGTGACGAATTATTGTAAGTGTGGACAGATAGATATAGTATTATAAAACCATAAAACGTTATTGGCTCAATTACTTATTTGATTCAAATCTTGAAAATAAATAAAATGAGGTATAGCATGTCATGATAGCCATAATAATATATTGAATCAATGCTGTGAACGAATCAAAGTATTTAATAATCAGTTCAGGGCCACGAAATATGGTCTTGTTTGGCACATATATGATACGCTTGTCATCGTCCATTACAGTGTGATTACCTGGGCATTATTTTGAAAGTCAGGAAATAGTACAGATGATCAGTACAGTCATTTAAAAAAAAAAAAAAACTATTCTCAAATCAGAAAGCCTCATGAGTCTCTCAGTTGGGTCGCCAACATCAATGCAGTAAGTTTCCTCACCTCCTAAAACCTGGCCCAGGTGGTATCATTCATTTTGGTGTTTAGCTTAAAGACAAATCTTCCTCTCTGTGATGTGACACTGGTAGCTTCTAATCACTGATCCCTGTTGTAATGTATCTGCTGGAGTTTAGCTAGATAAAAAAGGCCACATCCATTGCATCTCTTGTTAAGAATAGCTTGTCAAATGTCAAGTTTAATGTAATTTAAACTGGTGTGTGCTTATAACGTATTCTGTATGCACAAATGTATGTTTCACCAGTAAACCCGTAAATAAAATGGCTTCTCAGCTTAAGTTGTAAATTGCTGCATAGTTGGGTTGATGTGGACCAAACAGGAATCAACTAAAGATAAAACAAATATTTCCCAAAAACAGACCAAATAATTAGTATGACTTGAAATAAAAAATTAAAAACAAGCTGGTGCCCCCCAATCACACTCCCGCAACGCCACTCCACAAACACCTATATTCCTTGATTAATTGCATTTCCCTGCCTAAGCTGGCTAGATTAGGCTTCCGCATAGTTTATAATTAAACAAGACAAATTCTGGAAGTGCATAAAAATCTCTCATTTCCAAATCCCAAATCTGACTTTTAATTTACCACACGCAGAGAGGGCTGCGGTCACCTGCCGAGAGCCCATCCGCAGCGCATTGCTCGATGGCATAATGTCGCGTGGGCCATCGTTAAAATAAAAACCCCCCAATACCAATTTATGTGAACAGCGGTCAAATATTTATCCAGTTGATGAGCTGGTCTGTGTGTTCCTGCCTGGCAATAATTAAAGACAAACCAAAGCGAAAGGTGAGCAGCTGCCATGACATCCCAACCCACTCGGTCCATTTGGAATAAGATTACACAAGCGCTGTATATATATAAATGTATAGCATGTGGTGGGCTCTTTTCATACGGAGCATAAAAGAATATAAAGAATTGTTTAAAGGGGATGTTTCTTCCAGTTAATGTGTGTTCTGTTGCTTAGGTAAACAGCTTAAATGTCAGGGTGGCCTTCTATTCATACCGAGTTAACCTGGTCCGGACTCAGCTGGTGAACGGAAATACATGAGTTTGAGTTGTTGATCCAAAGAACTCACATCAGCAACACATGTGGCTTTGCAGGGCTGGTAAGTAATTAAATCAATCCACTTTTATTTGTAGAGCGCCTTTCCTACACAAGGAAACACAAAACGCCTGACAAGCCATATCACATCAGGCATAAATCATCATTAAAATCTACAGAAACATCAAAATATATGAATAAAAACAAACATTAAGATCACAGTAAATATTAAAAACATAGAACATTTAATAACACGAGTACTTAAATACTTTGAAACATTAAATCATACATGGGATTAAAATCATAAATAGTCACAGTGCACTAAAACAAATTTACCTTCAGTTGTATGCCCAGCTAAAGAGAACTTTTTTTAACCTGCATTTGAAAACTGCCACAGTAGACGCCTGTCTCACATTTTAATTTTTTTTCTTCAATTAATTGCAATACTTCTGCAATTTAATGGGAATTTGTGTTTTTATGAGATACTGTAGTTAGACTTGTTTAGACTCTTCAGTAAACAGCACAAAATCAACAGCAGTTGTAGTGAAGGACTTAACATTGTTCATTTACCAATAGCGAGTTCGAAAATCAGCAAATGAAATCAACAAAAAAAAATATATATATATTGACTCACATCTTCACAGGACCAGGAACCAACATTTGTGATCTGATGATGGTGACGGAGCTCCTATGAAATGAACACACCTGAGCTTGGTTTCAGTTTGGAAAGAGTGGTGATCAGACTGTTATTCCAAGATATAAAAAGGAAGGGAGGACATGTGATTATATTGTGCAATTTCATACATGAACTACAGCTCAATGCTTAACTAAGACAAGACAATAAAACACAGGTAGAGGCATTCAGATGTGCTTGAAAGTTCACACCCCTTTTGGCCATGTCATAGATTGGCCATAGCGAATCTATGACAGCTTGGAGTATTCCTACAATCTTCCTGCAAATGTGAGACAGGCCTCTTCTCTGACAATGCATAGCTGTGCATACAACTGAGGGATTTTATATTTATATCTTTCTTTTCAGTGTACTGTGATTATTTATGCTATACAAATAAACTTGCCTTGCCTGCCTTACCTTTTGTGGTAGTCGTGGATGAGGTTCTTTATCCTCTGATGGTAAAGCAGCCCAGCCAATTCCTGTAAATGCAAACAGCTTAATCATGTCATAATTTCAATATAGAAAACATGTAAAAAAATATATATGAATACACACAACCACCAACAATGATTAGGGAAATATTATGTTTCTGTTATCATTAAGATATCCCCAAGATATGGCCAAAACAAGGACATTTCTGCTGAGTGGTGTAAACTTTCAGGCACAACTGTATCTATGAATCTTAAATCTTGCTCACATATACGTTGCTTATCGTTGTATATGTTCCAGAATTGCCAAGCGTGGCTGATGCTCACTGCCAAAGCTGGGTTACACCAGTGACATTGAACAGTGGGTATGCTATAATACAAAGGTTACTGCAAATACAGGCAACTTTTTGCTGTGTCAAACCTTGTTGTGAGGCTGACAGTTACTTAATTACTTAAGAATGTCATTCCGTAGCAATAAAACAGAAAACAAAACACTTAATTCTGCCACCTTTATTCAGCATGATGTCTGCGGTTACAAGCATGAATGTCATTGAGACGTACAATATTATGACAACCTGCCTGTTGTTGGCAGCCATAATGTCAATGCTGTTAACACCCGCCAAGTATGCATCCACATGGTAAAAAAGGAAACAAAAAACTTTGAATACTTGCTGTTCTAACAAAACATAGACTGTGCTGAAGGGATTGCCCTAAAAAGGGATTGGCTCAAAATGTTGGTCATTCATCTTTTTTGTCTTTGCAAAGTATTGTGGACATCATGGCATTGCTCATAGTGAGTAGGATATATTTGTCATAAAATATAATAGGGCTGTCAATTAATCCCTTTCTTCCGATTGTTCTGAACGTAGATAAAATATTTTATCTCAGTTTGATTCAGATGAAGTTGAAGTAAAGCCACTTTTTTGATGCAATAACTTAAAACGTGTTAACATCTCCCAACACATAATTGTGTTGAAAGTTTGTATAAAGAGCAGTTCAAAATGACTGGAATAGAAAAAAAACATTGTTGATTATTGAACAAATTGACTATAAAGCTGACCTGTATTTAAAACACATCTGCGATATGTAAGGGATAATGAATAGAACACAGGTCATCATCAGAAAATAAGTATCAACATGGCGAACCGGACCTTGACGCGCTGCAGAGGGGTCCGATTACGCCCTGAAGGTACTTAATATACTGTATGGCTATCTGTCAACTAATCACACAAAATAAACTTTAGTCCACTTTTATGAATGCCCAAAGGTTAATTTAATGACTGCAAATAAAATAGTGTTGTTACTTTTTTTGTCTCGTTGACTCGTGAGTGACAAATGTCACACTCACTCATCAGACCTGAGTAAGCGTCGAGCAAACCGGGAAAACAGGAGAACCATAGACAGCAGGGTGCCTGGGTGCTTATGTCTCGTTGAGCACATGAGCAAAATTGTTTTGTTTTACCGGTGGAGAAGATATGCATCATTTCAACTATAGGCAGCCATCTCATCCTGAAATCTTTTAAAACACTTGCAGCGTCACACAATCTATGGTGAACACTCAACTTTTAAGCTCGTTAATGCCACAGAGCGTCCGACAGCACGACACCAACACGCTCTGACAACCTGGACTTGAATGACGCTGTCAGAAAACATCAAAGACAGAAACAAATAGACTTATGTACTCGTTGTAGAAGAGATGCTGCTACTACAGAGTCGCCGTCTTTCACAAACATTTTACGTAAAATACAAGCAGCGGATGGATTGGACAGAACAAGTGACAGTGAACACATGTGTTAACTATCTGTGGAAGTGCTAGAGCAGGAAGTGTCCTGGTCCATACTCATTTATGTTAATGTTCTGTCATTTGAGTTTGGAACAACTTTTTTGTAACTGACCTTTTTTTTAAATTACTTTAATAAAGCAAACATACAAACATGATTCTGTTCTCTTATATTTGTGACACTAAATTAATCCAAAAGTATCCAAAAGTAATTTAATTTGTAATGTAATGTAATTGCAGAAGTAACTAAGTGTTATAAGAAAATAATTATTCTTAGAACTAACTGGTAGTTTTTAACTAATTACTTTTAACTAAGTAAGTAACTCACCCAACACTGCATGTAACCAATACCATGAAAAGTAAAATTGAATATACGGTAATCACATTTCTCAGCCAATCAGCTCTCAACCAAAGGCCTGTCAACTGGTGACTCACGGGGCTCTTTCTGCTAGATAACGTTTTCTAATGAGATTAATGCAATATCTTCTGATTTGCTCACAACATTTTACTTTTTACAAACTTCACTTTTTACTTTTGGGACAAACATGTGTAATAGAAACAACAAATAATAACAAAAGTATTCCAGCTTTAAATAAATGTATTAAACACTACGTTATGTTTTGTTCTAAAAGATCTGGTTTGGATCTGGTCTTTTTCATCAAAAAAAAAGAAAAACAATTTCTGAACTTGACACAATGAGGGTGACACATGATGTCCAATAGGGCTGTAGATAAGCGTCATGACAGATTAGGTGTTTAAGATAGAGAGAAAACATGGGAATATGGGATTTCTACTAGACCAAAATAAATCTCAATTGAACATCTTTAGAGATGACTTGATACACATTGGATTGTCTGTTATTAAAATGTGTTTACAAAGTATTTTTAATCTTTCTGCAGTCCTTATAAAACAATTTGGTTTATACAACTTTTTCAATGCATGTTTTTGTGAGGTTCAAAAAAGGAAGAATCAATTCTCCATAAACAACTTGCCAATGCCATGTTATCTGCGTGAATATAATTTGTTTATCATGTCTATTTTTGGTTTGTAAACTTTGTTTGTATAATTAAATAAGAGACAAAACCAGCTAAATTAACTGGCAACCAAAACCCTCATATTACTCCATCATTGGATGATCTGCTTGGGCACCACATGCATGAGAAAACCAGATTCTGTCACACCACTGAAGCCGGGGAGGGCCTGGTTAGTGCTGTGATGGGGGACCTTTGGGAACACCAGGTGCCACAGTGTAATGTGTCAAACTGTTATGTCCTTAGGCAAGACACTTCAGCCACATTGCCTAGAATGATTCGGCCGTGTGTGCATGAATGACTCGGGGTGATCGGCAGGGCCGTTGGCACATGCTGGTGGTCTTGGTTCTGTCAGTCTGCCCAAGACTCATTCCCTGTATGGAATTAAACATTTTCTGTTAAAAAAGCGCTAACAGAATAATAATAATTCATTATTATTCATTATAGTGGCTCAGTTGGGAGAGAATTGACCTTTGAGCCTGAAGGTCGTGGGTTCAAGCCCACCATGAGAACTTCTCCACCGAACTTCTCCACCGACAGATGTCTGCTGTCTTTGTGTCCTTGGGCAAGACACTTAACCCACTTTGCTCATGAGGAGCGTGGAAGTATTGTTCGCTGCATGCCTTGATGTATGTATGTGTATTCATCAAACTTTAGAAATTTCCCCGCTGTGGGACGAATAAAGAACCCTCTCGATCTCCTTTATTATTTAATCGTAAACATAAATATTGTGGTTATCATGTCTATCATATTTCTCATTAAGAATAACTCCACTTTAATCTCCACTTTAATCTCCCCTTTTCAGAAAAAGTCAAATATGATTGGTACATGCTGGCCTATGATCTGGGAACACATATACTGTACAAGAAATAGATGTTATTTTAAATCCAAATATTACACATGGTTACCTTAAATTAGTATAAAATGAATCAATCCCATATGTCACAGCCTCATATTTGACCCCGTTGTGAGGACTGCCTCTCTCAGCCTGAGCTGCTGCGTGTGTCCAAAGAAGCGCTCGGCACCCTGGGATGGCGCTGAGATCAGCTCTGTTGTGGAAATCAATAAACTGCTGGAGCCTTCTGTAGCCTCCCGTATGGAGAAATCAACACTTGCCTGAGTCTGTTTACGTCTCTATCTCAATCTCACCACGTGCCGTCTTTCTTTCATTCTTTCTTTCTTCCTTTTTCCGCCGCACGATTCCTCATAAACACAATCTAATAAAAGTCACATTATCTAAAGCGGGTCGCGCCGTGTTCTGTTAGTAAATACAATCTCAATTGCTTCCCGCATTTCGTGTTGGGGATATTTTCAGTGTACGGCGAGGATAAATGCGGCCTTTCAAATGTCAAGACTAATCCAAGCCTCGGCACGATAGATGGAGATTGCGAGATGGAAACAACGTCAGGGCCGGAGGAAGGAGGGATTTTGCAAAGCTGCCATCAAAGTTGTCTAATTATGGTAATGAGGAATTCTCCAAATGTCAGTGTCATCGGCGTGGACACGATTTGGAGACGAGGCGACTGTAAGCGAGAGGCCGACAAATCAGCTGGACCTCACTTGTAGTAGTTATAGTAATTGCGTTAATTAATTAAAAAGGGATGTGCTGAAGAGGGAAGCTTAAATTGCAGACACGTTTCAAGTGCTGGATTAATATCAAGAATCACTTTTTGGGAAAGATAAATATTTGGCGTAATTTGCATGCGTAATGAAGTCAAGTCAAATGTTCTAATATATCAATGTAAAATAAGCGCAGTGGAGAGCGTTATGTTTCCCATTGTTTCCAGTGATTTAAAGTGGTTCTTTCTTTCAGTAACATTTGTAATCTGGGACATTCTGAAGTTTGTGTTCATGTGTAGAATTTTATTTTTTTAACGCCCCATATGATGTTTAGGAAGAACTTTCTTTCACTTTTCACTGTTTGTTTTCAGAGAACAATTGTGTCTTTTGTTGTAGAATTAAAATGTTGTATACTAATGATTATCATTAGGTGTTTGCATAAAATGTCTTTGTGTAATATTTAGCCTGGATTTAGTGGAATACAGACAAGACTTAAGGACAAGGGTTCTGTGATAAGAGTATCATTTTCAGGAACAGCGTGTCTCTCTTATCGGAACAAGGCCTGAGACCCAAAACTGGACCAGACCAGACCCAGACGAGGGCCTCTGTTGGTCTCACCATATGACGTCATCGGACATTTTGTTAAAACTGTTGGTAGGACATTTGGTTAGTAGTCTGAGCAGGGATAGATAGACAGGGGACATTCGCAGAGCGCCTGGATTCTCCTCTCCCATAGTTTAGGGACAGTTACTTTGTGCTCAGCCTATAGGATTAGATAGGGTTAGCCAGTTAGATAGAAGCTCTGAGTTTTGTATTTCATTGTAAAGATAATTAAATGTTCTATTTTTTAACTCCTGTATGCTTGGTCTTATTTCTGTATCAAATTCGAACACGTCCGTCATATTTTTTTGACAATACTTTTTATGTAAAAAGTACTGCAAAATGCATTTTGTATGTCATGTGTGTTACTTTTGAATCAGCTATTAGAATCAGCTAATAGCAAATAGAATTCTGACCAGTGCTCCATTTCTTTGCGTTTAATTTAGTGTATATTTATGTGGAATGAGCAGTAGTTCTGAAATGTAAATAATCATAAATGCACAAAATTACATTTACACTTTTCTGACTTTTGAACCATCCATCCATTTTCATCCCCTTTATCCAATTGGGTTCTGGTAATCAGCGTTGCCACCTAATTCACATTCACCGGCCCCTCACTGATCCTCCTGCAGGTGGCGGGTCCACAGGAGGATGGCTGCTCTGCTATGAGCAGCCTTGATCTTTCAGCGGGGTCTTCGGGCAAAGTGGCGTGTCTTGCCCAGGGACACAACAACAGCAGACATCAGTGGGAGCAGGGGGTGTAGGTCTTGTGGGGGGCTCTATCAATCATGACCCTAAATCTAAGTAATTTGTGCACCTCTGATCCGACAAGAATTATTTTCACGTCACTTGCTTCATTCCATGGGATTTGGAAGCATAGAATAAGTTTTATGCTGCAGTAAAAATACATGTAAATGAACAAAGGCGCTCCTTCTCCAGACTACCAGCGTTCAGAACAAAAGCAGAAGAAGTGATTTGAGTAACAAGTGCCCATTTCCTGTTTGCAGGACTTGTACATTATCCATAATGCTGGTTCATCACCGCTGTGGCTAATCAGACTTAATTGCCACCAACCAAGTGCTCAGAGAATAAACGTATAATGCAATCTAAAACATTGTATCTCATTGTTTTCTAATTGTAAATATTATAAAAGTGCTGCTGTTAAATAGGGCTGTAAAAAATACATTGAATTGCATAAACATATCACAAGATGTTTTTTTCTTCCATTCTTTGGCAGTAGCTTTTCTTCCTCACTACCTGTAATTACCCCCTGGAGTGACCTGAGCACAAGGAAGTTGAAAGGAGGTTCACTCTGAAGCTGTCTGTGAACATGTGAAACCCCAGTTAAAAAAAATGCTTATTACTACATACAAGTTGTATTTAAATCCGTAATTTAATTGAAAACTTGAGCTCATTGATTTAGCTTGTGTTTAAATTCAGGCCGTAAAAAGTGCTCTCTTCCAATCACAGAACAAGGACTGCCTCCTCTAGCGTCTACAGCACAGGTAAACCATGGATTTAAGAGGTAAACACAGCAGCATGGCAGCTATAACGGCTATAGCTCCTCTTGCTGTAAGTGCATACACAGCAATATAGCCCAAACGGGTGAACATAGCTAGCTCACATCGTATCCTCTGGAGAGACCTGCGGGAGCGGGACCGCCTCGGACCGCCTCGGACCACATTCGGACGCGAAACTAGCAGTAATCTTTTGTTAGCAGTGCGTTACTTTTGTATCATTTCATCAGTGATTGTTGTGCAGCTTTCAAGAAGTTGCGCTAAAGCTAATGTTTGTATATGTATCAGATTGCAAACAAAACTAGATGGCTTCATGAGAGGAGAGCGTAGGGGAAAGAAGAAGCCTGTGAGCGAGTTGGGGGGCGGTGCTAAACATTCAAACTGAAAAAAACCTGCTGAAACGGGTATAACTCCTATAGATCCTTTATTTGTCCTACAGAGGGGGAAATTTCAGTGTTGCATCACAAGTTACAGAACAGTAGGAATGAGGAGCACACAGCACAAGATAAATGAAAAATAACTCAAATAAAATAAAATGTCTAACTCTAGCATAAAAAAGAAGCAGTATAAAATCTCTATATATAGCATAATAAGGAAATAAGTCCAAAGAAATAATGTCCAACTTTTGCATAATGAAGAAGCAAGACTTAAATACAAAAACCCCTGACTTTGACTGGATTGATTGATGTTTTTTATTTTGGTCGTCACATCAACTTTGATGCAATACACACCTGACACACCACACAAACACACACACAAACATAGACACAAAACACAGGCCAAAACACTCCTTTGACCCACACCTTTCTCCCAGTGTTTTCATCTCCTCTCCCTCTACATGAATTCCCTCTGCTTTCTCTCAGATCGCTCGCATTGTTTTGCTGTTATTGGCAACAGCATCAACAATTTTATGTGGTGCCGAGCGGTAAGAAGTGCGGTGAGTTTTATGACTGCTAAGCCTGAGAAAGGACATATAAATCTCACTGCTTCAATGAATAAAAAATGTGAAACGCTTCCTCCTTGGTGCCATTTATTGACGACATCATTAAACACAATCTCAATAAATTACATCAATCTAAAGGAAAGAGTATCGTTGTTGAACTTAAAAAAATAAAAAAAATAAAAAAAATCTGAATACATGTACTAATACTCCCATTAGATTCTTGTCTGTGTTGGGGCCTAGACATGAAAAAACAATCAAGCTGTTTATTGTGTTTGCCATAATTAGATCTTTAGCAGCGGGACGCCTTCTCTCTGATTCAATAATACGATACAGTCGCTGAGCTGCAGGTTAGCCACATCGGGAGGCAGCATTAATCTAATCTAACACTTCATTGGAAACTCCGGGGGATAAGTGTTGCAATCTGTGACTATTCAATTACTGTTGTTGTTTATGTCATGGAGAACAAATAGGATACGCTTCATAAGGGCTTTGCGTCGGCGGAAAATTGCGCTGCTTAAAATGTGCGTGTGCTCTCAGACTGTCACGCGTTATTGGATGACATAAACGATCGGGGATTTTACCGCTTTGAAGAAAATGCGTGATACAATCCAGTTATGAGGCTATGCAGAGCTGTGAAATCATACATTCAGTTGAGAGTTTATTAAATATGGGCATTTGCTACATTATTTTACTCACAGACTAATTGGTAAAGGGCCTGTTTGAGTCCATTGGTAAGTGATAAGTAATCTTTATTTATATACCGCCTTTTCACTGCACATCGGAGTCTCAAAGCAGTTTACAATTGTGATTTTTGGGAGTGGGGGTCGCCAGTACAGGAGGCGCATGCCAGACCTATTGTACATATTTTTAGTGGTAGGGGAAACCGGAGCACCCGGAGGAAACCTACGCAGACACGGGGAGAACATGCAAACTCCACTCAGAAAGGCCCTGGTCCAACCGGGATTCGAACCCAGGACCTTCTTGCTGAGAGGCGAGAGTGCTATCCACTCAGCCACCCTGCCGCCCAAAGTGGGGTGTGTCACTTCAATACCCCTTTAAATATTATATTCATATCATATTATATTTGTCCACACAGGCAGAATAAAAGTTAAATATTGTGAACATGTAATCATTGGCCCTGTGAGTCACTATTTGATGCTTTGGTCTGAGAGTGGATTGGCCGAGTGAGGGTGCTCCTCTCTTTTCCACTTTTCTGTCTGAAAAAGCTGATTAAAAGATGTGACAGAGGCCAAAAAATACATGCATGTGAACAAGACAACTTTAGAGAGTGATGAACTAAATGGTAATATGGACATACATATGTTTTGTTTTGGTTTTGTTTTACAGTCAAAATATGTCATGTCATTGTTTACCCATTTATTAGTCCATTAGTCCATATATTAGTCCTTTATTAGTCCATTTCTGGGTCGGGGGTTGGCAATCAGAGCTGCCAATCAAGTCTCATAGCTGATCATCCTGCAGGTGGTGGGTCCACGGGAAGATGGCTTCTCCGTCATTGAAGACATTGGCCTTGGTCTTTCAGCGGGGGCTTCAGGCAATGCGGGGTTAAGTGTCTTGCACAGGGACACAACAACAGCAGACACCAGTGGGAGCAGATTACATGGGTCGTGGTGGGATCAAACCTATGACCATTAGGTCCAAAGAGCTACTGTCGCACCAATTCTAAACATGTGTTCCAAATACAGTATGTTCAGTATCCAGTTTGGCTATATGTGCAGATATGAATGTACATCAACTTGGTAGTATAGAAAATACAATTATATATTTATCATTCATTTTTTTAAAGGTTTCTCTACTACACGTGTTTATTTTTTTTTCCCATAACAAATAACAATATTTACAGATGTTCTCAAGCTATTACGCATGAATACATTTAATTCAGGACAAAACATGGGGAAACAGCAGATCTCAGATTTATGCAGGTAAAATCTGAAACAATGATATATTCCTGAAAATGTGAGAAAGGCTTCTTGTCGGAGAATGTTCAAATCCAGGTTAAAAACAGTTAGCTCTTCATATAACTGAGGGGTTTCTATCTTCACTCTTTTTAATGTGCTGTGATTATGTACAGTATGATTTTAATGCCTTGTGTGATTGTTTTGTTAAGCCCTTTGAGAAGGCTTGTGTATCTATGAACTGTGCTATACAATAAAACTTGCCTTGCCAAATCAATACATGGACACTTTATATTTCTACCTTTCCACAACTCGCCCTCTTCTCTGACTATCATTCCAATCCTCCAAACTTCCGCGACCCTGGGAGAACACAAAAACACACATCATATTCCCTGTACACAGTGACGTGGAAAGAGAACATTACGGATCATTTGCATCATTAGGAGCGAAGAGAACCACCTCCTGCTGCGGCTTTAACCCCTTATAAATATATTTAAATATATAAATATCATGAATAAATTAATCCTCATCGCCTTTCCTCCGGGGTGCTAATGGTGTACGGTTCTCCCGCTGCGTCCCCTCGGTCCTTTCATGGTTTTGAGGTCAAATGAACATACACCTGGTGGAGAAAACAAAAATAGCGTTCTCTCCTCCTCTCCATGGATTCTCCGGTTGTGTTTTAAGAACCACTTTTATTCCATGGCAACACAGCATGTTTTATGGTCTAATGCGAGTGAATTCAAATGAGACATTGATAGATTTAATAACACGTTCAAAACCAGTTCAATTTAAAACACTGTTCAAAAAGGAAGTACATGGAGGTGTCGTGTAGAGTGAGTAGAGAGGAGAGGTATAGGGTCAGAGAGTGTTTTTGTGTGTGTGTGTGTGTGTTTTGGGTTGTGTTGATTGTGTGAGAGGGGGTAAAACGGTTTATTTCTGTCTATTTTGTGTCTTGTTTATTGTGAATACATGTCCATCGATCCATTTTCTTCGCCTTAATCTATTTCTGGGTCCGGAGGGTGGCAGTCATAGCTGCACTAAATTCACACAGCACCAGCCGTGTATATGTTTGAAATAGAAATGTTTACTTAACTACTATACAACTTTTGCTTTACTAATTTCTTGCCACTAGAAATGGTCTGCTATATGAACAATATGAACAATCCAAGCCACTTTATTCATAGAGCACATTTTTAAAAAAGTTTCCAAAGTGCTGCACAATAAAAGACTAATTCAAGAAAATCCATAGTAAAACAGTAAAATCATGAAAATCAAATAGGATAAAAACACGTATATAAACATAACAGTAAAACAAAAAAATAAATGAAAAATAGAATAAAGGGGATTTCCCCAAAACGCAATGCTCTGCAACACACACACACACATACCTACACACACTATAAAAAGTGCAGGTTGGACACATAGCACTGTCCCGTCTTGACTTTACAGTGGGGCCCTTTTCCCTGGCCCTCTGCTGCTTTCACGGATCAGCGGCGAGAGCAATTACATCAGCTGTGGTCTGGTGGTCTGCAGATGAAGCGGTGTGCAGCTGTGGGCAAACACCTGGCCCCTGGAGCGAAGAGGAAGAGGAGGAGGAAGAGGAGGAGCAGGGACTTCAGACAGTATGTGTGATATCATGTGTGGAAACCTGGAAGAACTGAATAAGGTTAAGGAGTTGCTTTAAAGTTGTCATGTTGGCAAAAGGAAATGAGCAGGAAAAGTGCAGAACTGCAAAAATAATGGCTTTAGTAATGAGTAATGACAAAACAAAACAAAATCTAGAGTAAACACAAAAAGATTTTTACTAATCAAAAAAGCTGAATAGTTAGCAGACTCACAAATCCAGTCTCCACAGAGATGACCTGTAGCATAGACCCTGGCGATGTCTTTCGTAAGTAAGTTATCTTTATTTCTTTAATTATTTTAGCACATTTTCACAGACCATGGCCACCCAAAGCACTTCAAAATGTCTGTCACTAATGTAAGAAAAAGCAAGGCTACTCAATCTGCTGAACAAGACAAGAAGAAAAGAAAATGCATGAAAATCATAAATAACCACAGTACATTAAAAGAGCGACAACACAATCCTTCATACACAGATAAACAGAACTGTTAACCTAGATTTGAACATTGTCAGAGTAGAAGTCTGTCTCACATTTTCACAAAGACTGTTCCAGATTGTAGCTGTATTCACCTGAAAGGCTGCCTCCCCATGTCTAGTTCTGACCCTGGGCACCAGCAGGGGCCAGTCCCTGTGCTCCTCCGAGTCTGAGTTGGTTCATGGGCCACTAACATGTCACGGATGTACTGTACTTATTGGTGCAAAGTTAATACTGTACATAAAAGTAAATTGTGTAATCGCAGCACTATATTGCCCATTGCTCTTCACGGGTTGTCAGTATATCCTGAAAATCCAGAAAAAAATATGTCAAAGTACAGAAATAAAAGAACTATATAATGTTCTATTATTTTTGAGTTTCACCTGTATACTATTACACATCATACTCCTCTTTCCCCCCCCCCCAGACTTTCTGTCTTTAGCTTGGGCAAAGTTTATGTACAGAACACCAAAGCACAAACGTGGTGCGTACACGCGGCTGCCAGCAAAGCCTTTAAAAAAAACACCCTTCTATCAAACCCAGTTAACATTACAATCCCTCAGAGCAGTCAGAACTCCAGCTCCGCCAAAGTTTGGGGCTATCCGTGCAGCGTGCGTCTGTCTTTCCGCTTATTGACGGAGCCGTGGACATTTGCATTACAAAAGGAGCCTGTTTGAAAATATGCACAAAACATGTCATCTCTGATAGGGCTTCAAAAATGCTTCAAACATGCCCCAAAACACTGGCGCTGAATATAAAGAGGACAATAGGATGTTAAATAGATGCAACGCTGCCATTTCTTCTAATGTGTGGCTGTGGGATTTTTGAAGGGAAGCAGGGAGACATGGGTGTGTGCAAGGAAAGCATTACATGGGTTTAGAAATAGGCCAAATGGAAAGTGTAGAATATACAATGTGTGCTGTGTGATTCAGAACGATAGCATTAGCTATGAGCCGTTTCTATTGAGAAAAACTAACAATGATGGTTTGAGTGAAAGACCACCAAAAACATAGTCATGTAGAATTGCACAGTTAAAGCTGGTGTGCAACATTTTCCAACCACAAGCAAATTAACTATGTATCAAAATCCATTGTTCACTGCAAAAACTGCTGCTCAAATTTGGAAAAAAAGTGCGCACATTTTCACTGCCTTAATGATCACTCCTTGAAGAAAGCAATACAATTTTTTCTTGGAGGAGCAACCATTTTTTTACCCCTAGGTTTTTTAATAATAGGTCCATATACCAAATGGTTGAGATGCAGTTTGTTGAAGAAAAGGAAGGTTTCTCACCCATCATCTGTATTTCTTAGCAGGTTTTCCCGACGTTTTGTCCTCAATCCAAAGGACTTCTTCAGGGAATGAATTCTCAGACCACGCGTTGGAGATTTCAGAAGGTCTGAGAATTCATTCCCTGAAGAAGTCCTTTGGATTGAGGACAAAACGTCGGGAAAACTTGCTAAGAAGTACAGATGATGGGTGAGAAACCTTCCTTTGCTTTGACTAATGTACGACTGAGGGCTTACACAAACACATGCAGTTTGTTGGTAAAAGTCCCTGAAACCAAGTGATAAAGCTACATCATAGGGGCATCTCTCAGTTCCAAGCTTCAAGCAGATATAGTACCTCAAAAAATGATCCACCAAATGGTTGAGGAAACCATGGAAGGGTTAACAAGAAAAATGGGAAAAATAAAATAGTTTGAAAGAAATGTCTTGGAATAAGAAATCAAAGCTACAGTTCTTGAAATAATACTAAATGGCTTGTCCCATCGACTTGTTTTAAGACAGTACTCAAAATGTAGTTTTAAATGAACCGGTAGATTCAAATTAGAATGCACTCAAATTCAGATAAAAACCACTCAATTCAAGCCATTATTTCTTCATAACTGTTTCATCAATTGTTTTCACATGCATGTATTGTGGGCTTCTGTCACTTCTTATTCTTCTCATGTTGTCCATGAAAGCAGTATAGAGCTGTGGGTAAAAACATAAATAAATGACGTGTTTTGCGAGGACCGGATCCCAGAGCTGAACTAAAAACTCTGGCTAACCTCTGTCACATGTGGAGGCCATCCGAGCTCACCCAGCCCTATATGAAATCTGATTTATTCACAAACATGGTACTTACGTCTGGATGTGGCTGGATTAGCTTCTGTTTCTCCTCGTTGCTCATTCATTTGTTTAAAAATCTTTCTTTACACAAAACATATGGTCTTTGGAAGCACATTAGATCCAGAATTGAAAAATATTTTGTCATTCTAAACCGTGCATTGTAACGATACAGACTTAGACTGATTGTTTATGTGTGCATTTTAAAAGGCGGACATGGAGCAGATGTGTAATAATAGAAAGCACTTGGGATAGATGTGGCCACGGAGCTTGTGCAGACTTCACCCAGACAAGAGTATTAAATAATATGACAGCATATTGTATTTACTGCAGGAATATGGTCTGGCACACTTCCAGGCACCACTAAACAGACTATTTAGATCAATAGATAGATGTGGTTTATTCAGTTCCCACAAGGTTTACTTTCATATTAAACTGTATGTCAAGTAACCAACATTTTGTATACATGTACAGATGATGCCGGTTTTCAAAAATGGTTAAGACAAGTTACGCGATGAATAAAGAATTGCAATGCACCAATACCAGAAGCGAAAGCTTATAAAACCCTTAGTTCCTAAATGAGCTATTAAAATGACAGATAATCAGCCCACCTCTCATAATGCATATTTTAGACTGACATGATATTTAAAATGTCCATAGACCACCTAATGGTCTATTTAACTCTGGAGTACCTAACTTTCCAACCACAATAACATGTGACATATGACAAAGTCTCAAAATAGTTTAATTCTATCAGTGGTTTCACATGTGTATTATTGGCCTCTGTCACATCTTTAGATCAGATTTTTCTCACAGAAAAGTGAGAGACCCACCCTCACTCAGCCACTCGGGTGAAACAGTGGCCCTCTAATCAACATAGCCTACAATGGGTTTGGTGTAAATGGTGGTTGTTGGAGGGGCCGATGGCACATACTGGTGGCTTTCTTCTGTCCATCTGCCCCGGTGCAGTTGCGGTAGTTCATCACCATTGTGTATGGAGTTAATCGACAATGCCATGTGAACCATCTTTGAGTACACATATACACAGTATAATGTGTGTCTGAGTGGGCAGGGATTGTGTCTCTTCCAAATAAACATATTTTATGCTGTTGTGCTGGCACATGGTACTTGTGTCTGCTCCTGTTGTTTATGCCTTCCTTCTTCCCTCACTCGTCTCCATCTCTTCCACCAGCTTGTTCCGTCGCTTCTCAACTCCTCCGAGCCCATGTCGTGTCAAATCCAAATAATATCGTTAAAAATTCAGTCAACATTACAAACAGCCGGGGCCCTGCTCTTGTTGTCTATTCATGTATTCTGGTGTACATTGTATCATGGCAGAGATGCATTTGGAGCACAGGGAGCTCGACATGGTTATTCCATCAAAAATGTGATGTATTCATTCATGGCTTGTAGTAAATGCTGTTTGTTTGCAGATAACCTGTGTGTTTACCAGCAGGACAGGCAGGACAGGAGGCGGACAGACAAATGCAGATCTGTGTCTTATCGGACGCGTCGTGGCCCAACACCTGCAGCTCTGTCTAACCACTTGTGGGCCCAAAAGCAACATGAGCCTATATAAAAACATTGGCATACAGAGTTTGTTTTGAATTCATAGTGCTGCAATGCCGTACTATCGCAATCTATATTTGTCTGCATCTCAGTGACAAACACCATATGTTTGGACTTATAATACCCTCAGATCCACAGATATCTGTTGAGCATGTAGTTTAAAACAATGTCTCTTGTATTGGGAAACAAGAATTTTGAATACACCACACAAGTTATGTCTTGTCACTCATGATCAAGTTTCAGTTGTTAGAGTGATATTTCCAAGACGTCTGGATTTGAAAACATATTGTTATAATAACTTGAATTTATAAAATGCGCAATGATAGGGACTCCACGTGGACCTTGATGGCCTGTTACATGGGTATTGACCTCATCGACGGTCATGGCTCCAAAATAATAACTTGGCCATATTGTCTCAGCTTCCTGTTATGCAACATTGAAAACTATTTGTGTATGTGTTGTTTTATCATTAATCTGAAATCCATCGAAGGCATAATGATAAAAACGATAAGAACATGTACATAGTGCTTGGTCTAATTGTCAGGGCTTTTGAAACTTCTTGTCGAAAGGTTGTAATGGACTCAATCTGACCCTAAACCATTTACTTACCCAAACTTAAAAAAATAAAAAAAATGTCATAGTAATCTTATCTTAACAGTATTCCTATTTTATTTTAATTCGCTTCAATACCTCAATCAGACAATGTTTCTGGATTAGCACCAGCAAAATAAAGACATTATTCAGCTTTTGGTCATGTAGTTATTTTCATTTGTCATTTACACACACAAAGCTATTTATTTTTAAAAAAAGAGCGGCATTAAGGAACATAAGGGAACTGAAGCAGAAGCTATGGGACTTGTTTTTTTAATAACAGTTTTAGCGTAATAATATATCTAATAAACAACCAACTGAGGTCATAGATTACCATTCTGAAAACCTATTGAGAACTGAATGGGATTATCTAATAAAAACACTATAACACAACAACTCAACAAGCAAACCATAGGACTTGAACACGCTTGTCTTGGGCTTAGACTTGATCATATTTGATGCACCAATAACCACAAAAACCGCATTGTTCGGTAAGTAATCACAAGGTCGCCTGGCACCTGCTGGTCATTCTCACCAACCTTTTCTCTCTTACTAGATTATGAACCAAAAGAAAAGCATTGAGCCTCCTGGTTTGTTTGCGTTTCATTATATCCCTCCCACCACTGTTCCGCCTCTCGGCCCATCTCAGTATAGTTGTGACAAACACCACATGCTTGGTCTAAGATTACCATCCTACTTCATGTGTCCTTGCCTCTTTCCACTTCTGCATCCTCTCACACTATTTACATCCGTGTTTAGTGTCACATTCTTGGGGTCAAGCTGAAGTGCCATTGCCTGGGGCTTGCTCCAAGGCTGCTGTATCAATGTGTTTTCTGATGTCTTCCTCTGCCTATCACAGTCCACCATATTTCTTTGCCATGATTTGATTGCCTATGATTAAATACCCAGTAGTATTATATTATATGTAAATTCCCCACTGGCATATTTCAACCAAACCCTCTTCTGTACTAGCTGAAACTTGGATCTATTCCCAAATTCTCATGGTGTCAGGATCGCCTAACGAACATCAAAACATGCCTGTTTACAGCACGGCACTCGTGTCAATTAAATCTGATAAATTATTCAAACATTTATCTTCCCCCACCATGCCTGGGGAATTTCTCATCAAGCTTCCTATTTGCTTTAAATTAGCACAGCCAAGTGTGCATTTGTGTAAAATCCCTCGTATCATTAAAGATTTATCAATTGAAAATGTGTTTGGGTTGATTTTACTGTTAATTGGCTAGGAGGCGTGATGAGACTGCACCGCAACAAGTGGCTCGCTCTGATGCAGATTATTGAGATCTGCTCTCGCTCTTGATGACCATGACAAAAACTACAATATAGGCACTTGATAATGGGGTACCTACCTTTTTTGTATAGATAATGCATTTTGTTTATCCCCACAGTCTTAAAGTAACAAAAATCAGACCACTTCATCTTCTGATAAAACATGTTGTATTGTCAGAAACAGCCCTTTGAGTCACTATTTGACACTTTGACTAAGAGAGCCAGCTATCAGCTCAATTTTCTGTCTCAAAAATCTGATCTAAAGACATGGCAAGAGAGAGAGGCAAGGCAAGGCAAGTTTATTTATATAGCACAATTCATACACAAGGCAATTCAAAGTGCTGAACAAAATAAGAAAGCATTAAAATCATAAATAATCACAGAACATTAAAAAGAAAGATAAAAACATAAAATCCCTCAGTTGTATGCACAGCTAAACAGAACTGTCTTCAACCTGGTTTTCAACATTGTCAGAGAGGAGGCCTGTCTCACATCTTCAGGAAGATTGTTCCAGATTTTAGCAGCATGAATCTGAAAAGCAGCCTCCCCATGTTTAGTTCTGACTCTGGGCACTAACAGGAGTCCAGTCCCTGTGCTCCTCAGAGTCCGGGCTGGTTCATATAGGACTAACATGTCACTAATATATTTTGGTGCGAGGCCATGGAGAGAGAGGCCAGAAAATACATGCAGTTGAAAAGTTTATGAAATCAATCTACATTTTTGTCCTCACTCTAAAAACCAGGTTGGGTCTGTTACAATCCAATTCCATTTTTGAGGTTTGAAAGTTTTGTAGCTTTAGCACAAGAAAAAAACCCCAAAGAAAACAACTGTGGCGCATAAACACAGCAATTGTCAGCAGACACATTTCTTGGATAAGAACATTTAAGTAATATTTCATAGCTCATAACTTACAGTATATCAGAATTTTTTTTTATCTCGTCTAAAATGCATGCCTCTTTGGATTAGTTGAATATATTACATGATGAGCCTGGAGTTAATAGACTCCAGCAGTACAAGCGCGTGTCAGCAGCAGTACGGAGAAAAATAAAGTCTCCCTCCACACATGCCTGGGAGTCACAGAAGTAATTGTCACCATTTGTTTCCTCTGTCTGCTCTCCAATTTATCCCCAACAACCACACAATAACTTCAAACCATGCAGTGGGCCTTCAGCACACCGCCGCCCAGAGCCGCGCTGACACTTACAATGAAAACATAAATGTGCGTGTATCGGCCTCGCTCACATCAAAGCCAGCGCGCACCTATCTCCGCCCTGAATAAACTGCTTTTAAACCACACTTTATTAACTCTCAATCAACAAACATGTAGTCTGTGCTGCGGTAATCAGGAAACAGCAGCGAACGGCTCAGCGATGTTTCAAAGCACTGCTCCGAGGCAACACACAAACTATAACAAGCATTTTGTCACCACGGCTGTTAGTTGGGCATTAGTCACAAGTCAGAGATAAAATGGAACACGGGATGAACCGTGAGGTCTGAGACTTAACTTTATGAAAAATGCCATTTTAATTCCATTTGCTGCACGTGAACCCCACTTGCTATTGTTGAATAAAGTGTGGTATATAATGGGAAAATATCAAAAGCCATTTAAACTAGATTATTAGTATTTTTCATAATTACAGTATAAGATAAGATGTGCTTTATTTATCTCACAGAGGAGAAATTTACATGTCACATTTGGCATGGATAGAACACTCAGATTGTGCAAAAGGAGGAAATGTGCAAACACGTTATACATGCAGGATATATGTACAATAAAAGTGACAATAATTATGTACAACAAAAGTGACAAGTGTCAATTTGTTTGTCAAGTGTCAAGATGTATGTGTTTAATCATATTTGTTGTGTTGCTTCTGTCTGGAGAAAAGTATTTAAAACAAATTATGAGTTTTTGCCTTTTTTTAATGCAAAATCGTATTTTCTTCTTGTTTCTAGGCGAATGTTGGTTTTGTGTCAATCCATCCATCCATTTTCTTCCCCTTAATCCATTTCTGGGTCAGGGGGGTGGCAATCAGAGCTGCACCCAATTCACAGAGCGCCAGCCCCTCACAATGTCAATCCAATACATCATAATTGTAAACCCAAAGCCCAGTGTCTGCACTGCTGTCCTCTGGGTGCTCCGGTTTCCCCCACCACTAAAAACATATGGGCAAAAATCTTCCATCTCTGACCAAGCCCTGCAACAACATCTGGAGATGGGTCCCTGGGCCCTCCACTGTGGCGACCACTGTTCCTTACAGAGACCCTAGAGGCATTGAAGGAGAGGACACATTTCTCTACAGGGACAATACAAAATGAACAATAACTTAATATAAGTATAATCTTAAAGGAGCAATATGTAATATTTGCATGTCAAGTCATCATTAAATGACCCGAATATTTCAAAAGGCGTTATTAAATCATACTCTTTTCGAATTCATCTTTAACTGATAACAGTAGTTCAGCCGAGATATTTGATCATCAAAATTAGTTTTACGACCCGTAAAAGTTGTTATTGTTTTGATTTTGATGTCCTACCCTCCGCCGTTTCGCCAATCAGGAAGTGTCATGTAAGTCCGTGATCGGGTTGCCAGAACTCCGCGCGGCTCATTAATCTCAGTGGTAAAATAACATGTGGCGTAGAACTAAAAAAGGTCTTGTTATGACTCTCAAATAATTAATGACAAAACAAAGACTAAAACGAGGATTTATATCGGGACGCCTTTGAACAATTGAGACAGCTGATAAAAGTTTACGTGTGATGCAGAATTTTCTAGTTTGATTCCGTTCTTCACGGTGTCTCTGTTCGTGTGAATCGGTAGTCTAGTCGTCTAAGCTGCGCGCTTACGATGCAGGAACCCGGGTTCGATCCCGGGCTATGTCTTTTTGTATTTATTGCATGTGATCACATTCTATGACAGATTGCTCTAAAAACGGTAAAAGATGAAGGTCAAGACGTTTTTCTGCAGATTATAGCTTAATTGTAAAAATAATCATTTAAGACCACATGTACCCCAATTAAAATAATGTTAGTCTCTTTTTGATGTGGGACTTTTACATGTTTGTCTAAAAAATAGGGAATAAATAAAATTGAAAGGTGATATCCTCTTGAGCAAACCCTGATGTTGATACGCTGAAGAAATACGTTCCAACATCCATTCTTCCCACTCCTATTTTGGACATCAATTTCTTATTTATTTTGCATAAACTATGTATAATTACATTGCTTTTATTTTGTTTTTGTTTTTTATCTCAAATGTCCAAATTATAATAATAAAAAAACATGAATCAAAACATTCATTCAGCATTAGCACGGCTGTCATGGCAATGTGAATGGAGACGGACAAACAACTGATAAAATAATTCCCTGTGTTTGCTGCTGGATTTGGTGTGAATCTGGCAACCTGAGTCAGGGAGAGTGGGAGAGGACTACAAAATATTGACTGTGACTGCAGTACCACTTTTGGCCAGATTTTTACATATTGCTCCTTTAACTTCCACATCAGGATATGGAGCTGCAATCAGGAATGGATTTTCCAAATGTGTAAAAACTCTTTCAAACCAGATTACATGTAAAAAACTCACACAAGAAGAACTGAATAAGTATAAGAAGGAGAGAGAGAGTGAGGCTTTCAGCTCAGTTGTGAGAATGAGGTGTAAGGTCAGAGAGTGTTTGGGCCTGTGTCCAGTCTGAGTTCTATTGTATTGGTGTTGTGCTGTTCTTTGACATTTTTTTATTAAATGAATGGGTAAGAAGGATTGCTTCATCCAACCCCTTTTCAAAACTCTATGCTGTTTTTTTGTCCTAAGATTGTGATTTACAAGTGTTGAATGTTGAAATAAAAATCTGTGTCGTCTGTTTGAAGAACAATGATGTATAGTGAATCATGCATGTTTGAGTCCTTCATTCAAGACACCATTTGCTCCGTGATGCTCCATGATGTGCATCCAGTTTAACTTGAGAAACGAGAGTTCTCTAGACATCTGTACTTTAAAGCCCTAAAAAAAAAGTCCTTAGATTTGTACAGTGTGTTTTAACATGAGCATTTTAATTCTGCATTATAGGACATTCCTGATATTGTACCTATAAACCAATAATATATCTGGGATCATTCAAACACACAGTAGGTACCAACTGGAATAGACATCATCTGCTGTATCTGATGTTGTGAAGCGTTTTGCATCGATTGGAAACGTCCCGAGGGCAGGTGTGTGGTGAGAGCACGCTTTCATCAAGAAGAAAATGTATCGTTTCTCTTGCCGTGAGGCCGGGTTTTACAATAAACTGTGTTGTGCAATTCCACAAAACATTTGGCCTCCGGACATAATGCAAATCTGTGTGAAAATGCTGACTCGACAACAGCTACACAAAACAGTTTTGCTTGTTGTCTGTTTGTAGGGAATTTAAATGCAAAAAATAAGACCTCAAACAGCATCGACAAAGTGAGAACGAGAAGAGTGACGGAAAACGAAACAAAAAACGTTAGTAATTTTGCAACTTTCAGCACATTTTAGGGCTGTAGTCAACTAAGTAAATCTTATAACTTGTGTCTTTCTTTATCAGTTAAGGGGTCCTCCAGTTCCAGTCCCTGCTCCAGCTCCAATACCTTGCTTCCAGTTCTAATATCTGTTCTAACGGCTTAGCTGGCGAGGTCTGATCTGTGGTCTTCGTCCTATGGGCCGCTGCAGGACATTTACTTCCATCCTGACCAGTTCCATGTTCCCAGTTCCATGTTCCCAGTTCCATGTTCCCAGCTCCGGCTCCATGTTTCCAGCTCCCTCCCTGGTTTTGTTTTTGTACGTCTGGGATCCGTCACTTGTGTATTCCTTCACTCCCTGTCTTGTCATTGTCATGTCCACGTCTCTTGGTTTTTGTCTTCACCCCAAGTTTGGTTACATTTTGTATACTTTGTATTTGCTTGTAATAAATCAGTTCAGCAGTTTTGCATTTTGGGTTCTTTTCATTTTTCCACCATGACAGCTTGGTTGACCATAGAGGTTCTGATCAGTGTCTAAACTAGTATTTAGTATCCGAGCAACTTAATAGGGTTCAACTTTTGCATCAAAAATGTCCCTGCTTTAAAGCCAAAATAAATACAAAAATGTTGGTTGATTTGCTCCATGCGCTCTCATTTCAAACGCACATCCTTAAAAGTGACGTCTGTAACTTCAATTGCATGTATATGTTTGACCAAATGACCTTAGATATTCATTATCGTCCCTCTACTTGGTATAACCACCACCAAAAAGATTTAGTGAAGGAGAATATTTGAAGCAGTGGTAAGGGACTTCATCAGTGTATGATAAATATGATTTTGTTTTGTCCAATAAGGAAGCAGTGGGGGTGAGAATGGGTGGAACCAGTGCTTGCCTTGAAAAAAGTAACTGGCATTCACTTGAAAGATAAGAAGTGACCAGTACATTCTGGTCACTTCTTCGTCTTTGTCAATGGCATCCAAGTCGGGAGCCATTGATCAAGACTAGCAGAACTAGCAACTTTCCATATACATTTGTGGACATTGTGTATAGTGAGGTTTCATGCTCACTGTACAAGACAGTGCCAGGCCTTTAAAATTGTGACTTGATTTTTATTTCTTTTTATTTCTTTTTTGGAACAGATTTTCATATTTTTTGTTTTGGTTTCTGCCCAGAACTTGTGTGTGTTCTGTGAGTTCTCTCTGGCATGTTCATGAATGGGTTAGTGAGAGAATTAAGCGCATCAGTGTTTCACCTTGGAGAGACCCATGAGGAACGCATTAGACTTATTAGATTTAAGCATGTTTATTGATTGAGCATGTTTGGCGCCCTAGGCCCGGGCGGGATGCTGTTGAGCACGGCGCTTGCTCGCGTGCATGATCCCCAAAAAGCGGGCCTGCGATTGGGATAGCAGGACGTACTGCGCGGGCCTGAGAGCAAGAGCGAGCTGAGAACATGCGCACGCGCGCATGTTCAGCCAGCCGCTGTAGCAGAGGAATCTTTGAGCGAACTGAGAACATGCGCGCACGCGCATGCTCAGCCAGCCGCAGCAAGGAATCTTTGAGCGAACTGAGAGCATGCGCGCACGCGCATGCTCAGCCAGCCGCAGCAGAGGAATCTTTGAGCGAACTGAGAACATGCGCGCACGCGCATGTTCAGCCAGCCGCAGCAGAGGAATCTTTGAGCGAACTGAGAGCATGCGCGCACGCGCATGCTCAGCCAGCCGCAGCAGAGGAATCTTTGAGCGAACTGAGAACATGCGCGCACGCGCATGTTCAGCCAGCCGCAGCAGAGGAATCTTTGAGCGAACTGAGAGCATGCGCGCACGCGCATGCTCAGCCAGCCGCAGCAGAGGAATCTTTGAGCGAACTGAGAATATGAGCGCACGCTCATATTCAGCCAGACGCTGAAGCAAGGAATCTTTGAGCGTTTGAGGAAAGTGCGTGCCGCCACCAGAATCTTATTGCTTACTTGCTTTGCTGGGAGCTTACGAGGAAGCCGGTAGACGTTGTGCTGCCATGATAGCGGTCGCATCTGGCCTGATGTAGGTGGAGAAGCCGAAGAGGACCAGCGCCCCAGCCGTTGCAGAGGAAGAGTGGGGGAGCCCCAGCGAGGTCGCGCGCGTGGCAGCGCCTATCCTGAAGGAGTGGGCTGTATGGAGCTGGGGAGACAAATTGCAGAGGAGCAGTAGGGATCTTAGCTGAGCTCTGAACCAGGTTGCTGTTATGGAAAGGTTGACTGGAGTGAGAATTAGAGGTCCGTTAAAATCTCCTTTTTGCCGCGGAGGCGAGTGTAACGCATCATGGACCTGTAGGGGCAGAGAGATGTGTCGAAGCGAGCTATTATTGTGTTGCAGGCGCCTCTGAATGTTTGAGATGAAGGTTGAATGGTCAGGGGACATTATGTTGGGTGAGAAGAGCGACCTTTGTTTAATGCTTCCACTACGTCGAGATGATCACGCATGACAGAGATCCTCTTTCTCTGCCACGTGTGATTCCGCAGCGCGCAGGCCACGACCACTGGGAATGTCTCGTGTAGGGCAGAGGAAATGCTCCGGGGAAAGTAGCGGGCCACGGCCGGCGAACCACTGGTCCTGGAAGAATCCCCCAAAAACCCACGGAAGGGGCAGCGTCCGTGTAGAAGCGGAGACCTGTAGGGGCAGAGAGACACACCGGAGAGGGCCATTGATGTTGCAGGCGCCTTTACGCTTAGAATCTTGGGTTGGAGAGTAGATAATTAGGCCAGTAGGATAGGACGGGAAGCCGTGTCTCGGACTGCATTGAAGGTTGAGTGAGCAGTGGTGAAACGCTTATGCAGAGAAGCCACAGAAGGCGAGCAGAAGATGCTGCGAGGAGGGCAGACATGTACTTGGAAGATGAGCCGGAGTTCAGCGCCGCTGCAGGATGGGCAGCATGATGGGGAGCCTGTGATCAGAAGAGTGAAGAACCAGGTATGGATGCCTTTGATTAGGAGTCCGATTGACGGCTCAGCGCAGCTACTTGGCCAGCTGCATCTGATAGAATCAGAAGATTCAGTAGAGAGATGAAGCACGACCGCCGAAGCGACCCTGGGAGCATAGGTGCGAGTCCGGCGCAGCGCGGCATACTCAGCCGGGCTGCATCCATTAGAAGCAGGATAAGCTTCTGAGAGAATGGGTTGCAGTAGCAGTAGCAGCAGCGGCAGCAGCAGTAGCCTCAGATAATAACAGCAAAAGTCCTGTATCAAGCCGCGGCAGCAGCAGTAGCAGCAGCAGCGTCCTTAGAAAATAACAGTAATAATTCTGTATCAAAGCCACAGCAGTAGAATGTTGTTGTAGCTGTTCAGGGTTTCAGTAAAAGAGATGCGAAGTGAAGAGAGATGGCAAAGTAAATGAAGCAGCAGCAGCAGTAGTAGCAGCAGTAGCCGTATGAAGCAGCAGCAGTAGCAGTATGAAGCAGCAGCAGTAGCAGTATGAAGCAGCAGCAGCACGGCAGCAGATGCAGTATGAAGCAGCAGCGGCAGCAGTAGCAGCAGTAACGGTAGCAGCATGAAGCAGCAGCAGCAGCAGCGGTTGCAGCATCCGTCGATAATAGCAGCAATAATCCTGTATCAAAGCCAGAGCAGTAGAATATTGTTGTAGCCGTTTAGCGTTTCAGTAAAAAGAGATGCGAAGTGAAGAGGGATGTCAAAGTACATGAAGCAGCAGCAGCAGCGCAGCAGTAGCAGCAGCAGTAACGGTAGCAGTAAGAAGCAGCAGAAGCAGCATTAGCAGTAGCAGTAGTAGCAGTATGAAGCAGCAGCGGTTGCAGCATCCGTAGACAATAACAGCCATAATCCTGTATCAAAGCCAGAGCAGTAGAATATTGTTGTAGCTGTTTAGTGTTTCAGTAAAAGAGATGCGCAGTGAAGAGAGGTGTCAAAGTAAAGAAGCAGCAGCAGCACGGCAGCAGATGCAGTATGAAGCAGCAGCGGCAGCAATAGCAGCAGTAGCGGCAGCAGAAGCAGCAAGCAGCAGCAGCACGATGCAATTCATACGAACAACAGACGTGTCACGCCAGCGTGCGCCGCTTGTCTCCGTGAGCCAGGTTACGTACGTGTCTGAAGAGCCGAGCCGTAGGGATAGGTGCAGCCTGGGAGCCTGCGGAGCGGCAGCGCAGGAACAGCAGCAGCGGCACATGTGGTAGTAGGAGCAGCAGGAGCAGGCAGCAGGGACAGGCAGCAGCAGGAATAGGCAGCAGCGGGATCAGGCATCAGTAGGAACGGCAGCAGGGACCGCAGCGCGGCGGTCAGAGAACCATGCCCACGGTTGTTTAAGAGCCTGAGGAAATAAATCAACCCGAATCCGAAACATTCCCATGCGAGAAACAGATGTCCCCTGGAGCCATCTTGCTGCTTTGATTATGGTAGAACGCATGAACGATCACTGATCCATGCGTTCATTAGCTCCAGCTCCACTTCAAACCCATTGCATATTCACATTGGGCCCCTTTTCTTTCTGCTGCACTTTCGAAATGCAACAACTGCAGTTTAGTTACCCAGTTTAATACTAGTGACCTAGCTATTTAAATGCATGGCCCCTCCTTCCTCCTGCAGATAGACGAATTTAATTACATGATTTAACAATAGTGACTTGCGAGTAATGAGATTGATGCTGTAAAGATGGCGCCGTGCAAGAGCTCTGTGTGTGCCGTCTGGAGCACGATGGGGTCGTCTTTGCACACATTTTTTTCCAACGTGGTTTTACTGCAAGTGGCAGAACATGAATCTGAATTAATGCACATTGCTCCTCTTATATCCCTCAGACATTAGAGATTGATGCCATTTAACATGCGTTGCCCCTCAGTTAGCTCAAACACGTGTGAAAACGGAGCCTGCAGACCAAGCACGGGGCGAAAACTGACGCCTGCAGTCAAGTGCGTAGGGCAAAAACCAGCCGCCTGCAGCCTAGACTCCGGGATTAAACTGTCCGCGGTCGGCACACTGACTGTACTCACATGCCAGGAGACTTGGGAAAGCAACGGGACAACGCGGCACCGCCAATCGGAGGCAGGGACACTCACGGCACCGCCAGACCGTCTGCGCGCGGCAGCAGACCACGAGGAACGAGCAGCACAGAACCGCGGAGGGGCCCCGCGGAGCAGCCCGCAGAAGAGCCCGCAGAGGAGGAGAGCAGTGGGGATATGCGAACCACAGCAGGTGCAGGGACGTGGAGGAGGAGCAGACCACGAGCAGCCAGACTGAGGACAGCAGGGCCACGCGCACGAGCAACACGTGAGCAGAAGCGACCCCTCCAGAACAACGCATGCATTTGCGAACAGGTGCGTTAGCGACATGCACCTTGCAGGCTTCAGAAGTTTGCAGACTTCAGAAGATCGGGAAGTGGGCGTCTCCGGCTTTTAACTTGCTGTCCTGGTGGTTATTGGTTGACTGGGTGTGGGCGTTGCTGGTATTGATGAGTCGAGGAAGAGCAGCCTGTGGCCTGGCAGCAACAGCCGGGTCTACCACGGTGAACTTTCGCGAAAGCTCCATGACTCAGAACTAAGCATTAACAAGCACTAAGATAAGATAAACTTTATTAGTCTCACAATGAAGAAATGAACATGTAAACTCACAACAACAAAAAAGATCAGTTATGTTGTGTTGTGTGTTTCCCAACTATGGAATACACAGACCCCTAGAGGTATTATTATGATATTAGAGCGTACTTGAGATGATTATCAAAACTTTACAAAGTCCAAAGCTACTAAAACATGTTATACCAATTTAAAAGTAATTTTATAAACATGAAAAAGGTAATTTAATTCTAAACATTGGACCCAGAACATAATCAATAATAACAAGTGTCCAGAACAGTAGTCGCTATAGATCAGTGCCCATCAGGACACATCTCCAGACCAACCTCAATTGTATGTATAAAACATCACTTTTTTGGGCTGGTATCGGTTTTTTGGGTTAAACAAATCTTATAAGAACGATGGGCGCTAACAGCAGGTCAAAGATCGTGACAGAAAAAAATCCAGTCCTTGTAAGAGTTATACATTCTATAGGATGACGGCCCCTCCCCCACACACCCTCAGAGGACACCACACAGGTGAACGGCCATGATTGAAACCTGCTCTTCCTTCAACTAATTAGTTTGTGTGCGTCCGGGGGCACGGTTGATATTAAAAGGAGATCTGGAGCCACTGCTGGAAGGAGGGAAAAAAACACAGAGAGATGGGTTACAAGCCCGGGGATGGACGAGCGAGAAGATGCAGAAGAGGGGAGAAAAAAAAAAAAAAAACTCGTCCAAATAATTTTTTGCCTGCAGGCGGTAAAATGCAAATGACAGATCAAAGAGGTTTGGAATGGAAAGTGGTGAGATTGGGGGGGAATATCATCAGGCTAGGGTTATATATGTATGTTGTGGGTAAGAGAGGGACAAGCTGGACGCAGGTAATGTGGCTGACCTGTTCTTCTGCTCCCCTCCCTGCTGCCACCGCCACCGCAGCCACCCTCAGGATACTACCAGATCCAGCCATATGTATGTGGTATACTGTCATACAATGGTAGAGTATGAGATCATATGAGGGAGATGTCTGTATGAAGGGAGTGACGATCATGAGAATTGGCCAAAAGGTGATAGAATTCAAATTATTTCCCTCCCAATAATTGTATAGTGTTCTTTGGATGTTTGTGTATAACATTTCCTGTGTGTTCAGGATGCCATTGGACTGACTGTATTAACTACTGGCATAAGGCATAAAGCACAATGTGTCTTAATAATAACAAATGTTTTAAACTAAGATATTTGTAAGATAAGAAATTGTATTGAACTTGGGAGCAGGGAACCATCTCAAGCTGCAAATGCCCGGCTTGGTCAGGAAAGCTGGAGGATTATACCCATGGTGTAGGTTTTGGGTGGTGGGGAAACCGGAGCACACAGAGAAAACCCTCCCAGACATGAAAACATTAGAGCACTACCCACTACCGTTGTGTTGCAGTCGTTATATAGTGTGGTATAGTGATGAATAAAGCAAATTTATAGCAATGTTTGCAGTTTTTTGCTTTTTCCTGGATATATACACTCGTTTGCAGACATGACGTTGTGTATTAGAAAAAGATTGGAGGAAGCCCAACAAGATACATTTTGTAATTAATGTTTAGAGACCACTGGCTCTCATGTCATTGTTAACACTTTACAATAATTAAGCAGATGAGATTTTCCATCACTGAAACAAGCACTTTGCCCACAGATGAACCAGCAAGTATGCATGGACCAGTGGACCTGCGGCAGTGCACCAGTGGATAAGAGCAATGGTGTGTTCCAAGCAGAAGAATTGAAATGAACAATAATCCTGACTAGAACCTGGAAGTACGACCACTTTAGTCCAGTCCTCAGGTCTCTGCACTGGCTTCCTGTGGCTCAGAGAATAGACTTTAAAACAGCTCTGCTTGTGTACAAGTCTGTGATTATTTATGATTTTAATGCTATCTTGTTCAGCACTTTGAGTTGAATTGTGCTATATAAATAATAATATTGCCTAATATAAAAACATAATTGTTTTGTCCTCATGTTAGTCTGCAGTTGGGCGTCTTAGGTTGGTCAATATTAATTAAAATAAATACATACATTATTTTGTCTCTTTGTCTTTGGGAAGGTCAATGTGTTTTGTGCACTTCTCAAAAAATGAATGAATGAACTACATAGCTGTTTGTCTGTCGCTGTCGGTGTCTTAAGACAGAGGATCAGGACCATAGATGCATGGCCTTGTTGCCTGGGGCTGTATCCTCCATGTTCTCCCATGGCAGTCTCAGCAAGAATCTAGAATAAGTTATAACTATGAAATCCCTGAGAAATGACCGTTGTCACCAAGCTTATATAATGGATAAAAAACATCATACTGTATTAAACAATTACTGTACTCTTTACATTGATTCGATTAGTTGTTTAGATTTCTGCAAGGATTAAATCTTCCCATTTCAGTTGAATGTGATGTCGAAATAGAGGAAATATGTCCTCGTTTCCAGTTTTGACTTGTGTTTATACCATGACCGTGCAGCTTTTCAAACAGGAAGACACTTGAAGAACTCGACAAACGGAAATGTGAAGAGAACAAGCGAACGTTTCTTTGGCTGTAGCATGTTTGAAATATTCAAGGATGGTTTGATGACCTAGTACTTTACAAGTATCAGGGAAAATGTCCTAAAGTCTCCAGGCTGGGAACAAATTAAAATATCAACATCTGTCACCTATACAGCAGAATGAAGAGACTGTGTTTTCTTTGATAATGTGATCAGTGTTGACCAAATGTGCATATTCAAATACATTTTCAAAGAAATATAAAATAAATATAAAATAAGGATACTTTCATTGTGTCAAGTTTTGTGTGATGGGGATAAAGGATAACAAAATAAGCCAGGTGCTCCCCAAGAACACAAGATTCAAGATGTGTTGACACATATCTTGAATCATGGTGGGAATTAAACCTGCATGTCTTGGGACTGCCACCCCCCTGACCCAGAAATGGATTAAGGGGAAGAAAATGGATGAATGGATGGATGTCTTAAGACTTTTTAGTAAATCATTGTTCTGGACACCGTATAGAGAGAAATACTGTTCCAATGTGTCCCTCTCATACACATGATTTTGCCTGGACTGCAGTATATGCCTGCTGTAATAAACTTGATCCAAACCCAGTCCACTCTCTTTCTCACACAAATGAAAATGCTCACGGCTCTTCTAACATGTCCTCGTGTCCTCCACCTCTCCTCTGCCTCACGTCCACTCCTGCCCCTGCGTCACCTGCTCTGTTCTGTCATTACTCCTCCGCAGAATCACTATGTATATTTAATGCAGTTTCTCTCTCTACTGTCTTTTATTCTTTTTTAAATCTTGATGCGGGGCGACTGAAGACGGGTGGGGTTTGCTCTCCTTGCATGTCTGGCGGATATGCCACGGCCGTGCTAATAAATGACAGCTGATTTATGCGTCTGTATTCTTTTATTTATTAAAAAAATAGCAAGCGGGCTGATTTCTGATATTAATAATACAAGTGGATCCACTTTGATTAGGCTTCTGTAGAGAGCTGTGCATATTCAGCATTACAATTAAAGGCTGTGATGTGAAATAGGAATGACACGCTAATGAAGCGAGCTAGCGAGCCTGAACCGCGACTGTCCAACAGTATTACGGCCCATCGCAGATGAGCAGTAATTATAGCAGGAACACTGAAATGTCGTTAAAAATCTTCAGTAAGTGATTTAACCCACCATTCCTCACTAATGCTGCATACTCTATCTTCTCCATCAGCCCCCTCCATGATGCGCTCAACAAGGTTTGCCTTTCCTAATTCTCCTCCTCATGACCTAAACTTTTCTTGTACAAAAGTTCCTCAAACATAAAAATAAAATGTGAATCCAGAAAACCTATGGTCTCATCCTGAAGCCGTAATTGCTTTACTCGTCATTGAGAGTTGGTTGGCGTGGGTGTTTCTCAGAGCCTGTCAATACAATATGATTCTGTCAGATTCAATGTATTACTCATCGATACGGTTCAGTAAAAATACCATTTTACCTTTATCTAATGCACCGTTCCATTTAAACAACCAAACCACACTGTTTTGTGAATTCAATATTTGTCATTGAAAAACATCTCTTATTCTAATATCCAAAATACAAAGTAGCTCACGGAAGGATTTAGAAAGGATATATAAATAGATGAATATATAAAGATTGTAAATGCATTCTAAATGTGTGCACTAATGATGAAGGAAAGTAGATTGTAGGTTTATATTAACAACCCCCATCTCCATATCTCTCTGCCATTTCTAAATGTAAAAAGTTCATTCTTCTTTTACATAAAAAAAAAAAAAACATGACTAGTATAAACTTGCCATTTCTCTCCCATGAAAGTTATTCTCTGGGTGAAAAAGGTTGGAGACCAGTGATATGAATTCATTAAAACATACATTACAAACATCTATATTACTTCATAAAAAAACAACATTGTAGCTCATTAAATATATTGATATTTATTGAAGATGTTGTTTTATTATTATTTCATGGATTTTAATAAAGAAAGTGAGTGAAAAAGAGTGGTCTGACAGATACCAATGTTATAAATAGTCAAAAAATATTGTCAAATAAATCTTTCCGCAATCCTAAAGCATGAAGACAAAGGGGTCCAGTGGCATTGTCCTAATTTAATTGCAAAAGTGGGTGCTTGTGGTGTCTGTGGTGGTGGCTGTAATTGAAATGATTCCATTAGAAATTCCATTATGAATTGGTGATTAAGGCCAGATGTGATTACCGTGGATTAAAGGTGGACATTTTCTCTTTTTCTGAGCCGTTCCCTCAGCAGCCACTGGCTCAAAGCATGACAGTACACATCAGCAGCACCAGCTACTACTACTGCTACTGCCAAAGTCAAGCTCTGGGTTCAACAGATCCTGTATTCGTCCCTCAATGGGGAAATTTCGGTTTCTCAGTTTTGCTGCATGATCGAAGATGAATGATCCCATATAGCAAATTACTAAAAGATTTTTATTTTTTTGATGCCTTCAAAGAACAAAATCTGTTTTCCCTGTCTAAATACATGTTTCTAAATAGGAGTTCTTGATATTATTTATGTCATTGATCCCGTGTGCAAAGTGTAACAGAAACAACGCTAGCATTTAGCGGTCACAAAAAAGAAAACAAGCCTGTTATAAATATATTTCACACAAGAAACTGCAAGTCATTGTTCTTTCCCTTTCTTTTAAATTAGTTCAGGCTTGGAGCACATTTTAAATCATTTTTAAAGCGTATTCTAATTTTTTTTCCCACTGTTTTTTTTATTCTTTCTTTGCCGATGCAGGTGGGACTGAGGACAGTGGTGATGATCTGGGACATTTAAGATTTTTTTTATGGACATTGGTCATCCCACCCCCTATGGACTAATGGCCCCTATGTGTTTATTATCAATGTATTTCTTTTGTGTTAAGGCTATACAAAAATACCTTGAATTGGAATTGAACTTGTTTGGACTAAAATTAAGAATGGAATGCATGTAATTTCTTCTAAAAAGTGAAAAAAAAAAAAAAGAACATTGTGTCAATGTTTAATTGTCTACTGTTCAAATAAAAGTCATACCAAATCATACAAATACATGATTCATATTCAAACATCCTCAAATCGCGCAAACCTTATTTGAACGCCAATTGAGTTATGTGTAAACATTCTTTTAACAGAATCTGGATAATAAAACTGCCCGAACAACACAACCAGACATATTTTCTAGATATCCAGCTCCATTTCTAAGCTTGTTTCTAAAGTGGATTTTTCTCTAATCTTATGATGTCTTTTGACGCGCCTGTTTTCTCCGCTGAGGGATTTCCCCGCAGCCTGAAGCATTGTTGTTGTTGAGCAATAAGCGACAACAAAAAAGAGCAAAAGTAAAATGCCCATCATCGCCGTTTTTGTGCCACGCTCTTTGCTGCGGAGCCATAATATCACCAACTCAGCACTTTCGCAGCCTGCTCCCTGGTTTCACACGGAAATCTCTTGCACATTATTTGAGATGATTGTCAGTTTTATGCATAAAGTGGAAAAAAAAAGTTGAGCTGTGATGTGGGTTTGGGTGAAGTTTTGTGAAACCAGGTCATGCAGGTTTTGGAAAGTGGAATGGAAACTTGGAAGCCATGACTGCAGGTGTGAAAACAGGAGAGCTGATCATTTTTGGCACTACTTTATAAGAGGTTTACGTGCTGGCGCCACACTTTTCATGCGTGTATTTTAAGGATTTCATGTATTTAATTCAATTGTCATTTCACGTTTTTGAATGAAAAATTATATATTAGAATAATAATGATAGAGAACAGCCACATGATTGGGTGTTGAACGACAATGGCATCGTACTGTTACAGGACTGAGGCAGGGGATGGGATGGCTGGGATGGAGCTAAAAACAACTCCAGCTCTCTGACTGATAAAGAACAATGTTGCTAAATGGTTAAAAGCTCAAAAAAGTCATTTTGCATAATTTGTCTCCTGGAGATTACCACAACTTGCGTTTTATTTTTTTCAAAATGCCATTGTTCCTCTAGACAGGGAAAAAAAACAACCAAGCACATTTATGAGGTGAACCATGTAAGTTTTTATGTTCTTGTCCGACATAGTTTGTTACCTTTGTTTTCTCCAGTGAAAATTGACGGATTCAATATCTCATTCAAAGTTCTCACCTCTAAAAAGCATGCAGAGTGCAACAATGAGCACTGCAACAAGAAAACAGTGAATACTGTACTGTAGCTGCTTGAAGTAACAAAGCTAAATATAAATAGCTAAAGCTAAATATATATACAAGTCTCTTCTCAAGTAACACGGAATGAATTAACTACTACACACACACACACACACACACACACACACACACACATATATACTCACACAGTAAACAAGAATGCAGAGCAGCATGGTCCAAATTGAAAATCCAGCAATCAAGCTGATTTAATTGGAAATCAAAAGCACACAATCGTTTGTATTAAAAGCACTCTGAGGTGTCCTGGTCCCAGAGGCATCCTTTGCTGTTTTCATATGACCCATTTACAAACTCGTACTTGTGTGTTGTCCCTGCTTTGACAACCAATCATTTTTCACACTTACTTGACACTTAGCCTCGCATTTTATTTCCATCTTTGCATTTCTTCATCCACGGTCACCTATGCAAATACAGCCAACTCGGACAGACACATGGGCATTGTCGATTAACCCAAACATGTCAGCAGTGTCCCCGCTCCCGTCCTGGGACCTGAAAGAGAGGACTTGTCATCCCACTCGCCCACCACTGAACCCGAATCCGTGCCTCCGAGCAACGCAATTATTTTTGCACCACGTCCAATATCAACTTGAGAGCAATGCAAATTATTTAAGACGCGCTTTTCAGGCCCTGCAATTATAATAATGATGATCTCAATTAGCGTCGCCATTGCCCCGGACTATTTAGCAGGCAATTTGGCAGCCCGAGGGGGTGAGGGTCTTCCGAAATGGGCTTTGATTCGCCTGGGCAGGTTATGGGGGGGGGGGAGTGAGGGAGATGGAGACAGGACGGACAGAAAGAGGCGTGCAAAAGTAATCAATAAAGTCAGACTGGAAATATTTACCGGAGTCTCCCGCGAAACAATGGTTCATAAATTGGACTAATTGGTCAGTGAGTGGTCCGCTCAAATGAGTGGAGAGACTTATTCGGATGAGCAGGTTTGAGTCCATTTAGCCTGGCGCAACTGTCAAAAAGTATATTATATGTCTGTCTCTCCATTGGGTTTAGCTGGAGTTCAAAGTTAACTTTTATTTCAGGTCAGTAAAAAAGTTGCCGTAGCTGTATTCTACTGTGTGGTAAAACGGAAAAGTAGAAGGATGAGCTAAATCAAGCAGCAAACTGTAACCGAGAGATAACAAAATAATTACACAAGTTGACAGCCAAAAAATGGTCAGGGGTTTCTCGACTGATTTAGACTAATTTTGGTGTTCTGAGTCCGAATATCACATGCATTTTGCTCTATCAGGTCAACTTTTTGAGATACAGCCATAGTGTTACGGATTATGTACGTCTACGTTATTATGAATTCTGCTTATCAAATTTGATGGAGTAAATAAAAACTGAATGACTTTGGATACGTTGACTTTTATTTCTTGAGGAAAACGGAAAAAACGACAAGGGTTTCTTAGCTGATGATCCGCAGAAATGTGTTTTTTTACGCAAAATCGATTTAAAAAAATAATACTCAGAGCATCAAAATTAGTCTAATTCAGCTGGAAAACCCTGGACTATTTTCAAAAAATATTTTGTTGTTACCCAGTGTAATTCATGTACAGTATATGTGTACTGTATATATTGGGGCACTCATTAGAGCCCACCTGTGTGTAATGCACTCTCAGCATAATTACAGCTGTTCTGTGAGGGCCCCAGAGCTTATTGGTCACTAAACAATATCATGAAGGCCAAGGAGCACACCAGAGAGGTCAGGGATGGTGTTGTGGAGAAGTTTTATGTCCAAACATTTCCAAATCTGTGGACATCTCACAGATTACTGTGCAATTTATTATTAGAAATTGAATCAGTTTGACACAACTGCAAACCCACCAAGATTCGGCTGTTTGCCCAAACTCACAGCTCCATCAGACATCCACAGTTCACCTGTGGCAAATCTCGACACAGGGAAAATATTGGTTACACACTGCACACATCTGGCCTTATGGGTGAGTGCTCTGATTACTGATGCAAACCACCAGCGAGAACTCTCATTGCTTATGTCACTACTTATTACTGCTTTTGTTTTGTATCTGGTTTAATTTAAATATAATAAATGTAATGCATTTTTAGAAAACAATTTTTTGTAATGTGCTTCAAAACTGTAAAAACATCTGTTAATTAATACACAGATTTGATATCAGGGGAGTCAAACTCATTTTGGTCAGGGGCCGAATAAAAAGACTTGGAACTTGTCAGGGGCCAAATAATAGACGGGATTTCTTTTGTTTTTTACATTATGAAGGTATTTTGACACAACATGTGTTTATGGTTTAGATTTAACCAAAACCTAATCTAATATAAAGTTAAATACATTGTTTTGTGTTTAACTATTTAACTTCTGATGATCTTTTGAGTTAATTTTTTTGATACATTAAATGTGGTTGTTTTCCTGAGAAAATAGAGGATGTAAAACATGGGTTGGTAAATCCATAACCATCAATGATGCAAGTTATTAATAATAACTGAATATCATTTCATGGGTCTTGAGGTCCAGATTTGGCCCACTGGCCTGAGTTTGACGTGCTTGTTGCTCCTTAAAGGTTTCTCAAAAGTAGATAACTCTCGACCACAATCACCAATGATTTTGCGAGTTTCATATGGTGTTGAGCCCTGAAGGTTACACGCATTTGCACAGCTGACTTTTCTTCTTGGAGTGACTAAATCGTCAAAGAAATACATTCAGAAAAGGACATTTACTGTATGTTGACATTTAGTTATTCACAATCATTATAGGAAGACGTCAAGAAGCCACTGTGCATACTAGTACACTTCCAGGCTGCCCTTTGGTCCACCAGAGGAATCACAGAGTTGAAAATGAACTCCTCTCACAGGCTCGGGCGCAGACTGCAGTGCCAGTGTACATTAGGGCGCCTTCCCTCTCCCCATCATTCATGTGGAAACCGCTCGCACCAGCAGCCCTCGCCTCCTTCTTTTATTCATCGCACTGTAAATAACTCCACTTTATGAAAAGCAGCCACTGTGACTCACCGATACCTCTCTTAACCACAAGCTATTATTATTTCATGGCCTTTGGAAAAGAAGGGGTCCGCAGTATGGCAGAGGCGCTCTCACACTCTCTCCACCTCTGATGTTGTGTACTACATCGCAGGGCCCTTGTTGCTCTCCCCTCACTTGAATTCACAAACACTTCCAAGTGCATAAATAGCACGGGGAGCAGAAGAAAGAGAAGGCCCTCGCGAGTGATGGCTAATGCCGTGGAACGCCATTGCAGAGGAGATAACAGGCGTCTGCTATGGCTGAAGTGTCATCTGGGAGGAAGTGGTGGAGTACTTTTATGAAAAATACTGTTGTTTTGGCCCCTCTCATGGGACATCATATGGTAAAAAGAACATGCATGAGTGTTACGACTAAATGACCAGCGTCGTCCCCGGGCACCGGCTCGGAACGTGTCGAAAGCTCCCGGCATTCAGACGGGCTAATGGCCAACCTATTGGTCATGGTAGAGTCAGTTTGAATCGCAATGAGGATGTCAGGGTGCTGTGTGTGCGGGGGGCTGGCTAACATGACCGACAAGGTGTGGTGGGCCTGCTGGACTTGATTTAGCCGCACGGGCCTGTCATAACGTTTTACCAGTCAACATCCATCAATCCACAGCTAAAAAGGACTGTGTGTGTGTTTTTTTTCCTCGTTTGAAGTGTCAAAAAGGAAAGTGAAGGCGAGAAGATGGATGGAAACTGCAGTACGTCTGATGAAATCTTTGTTTTCTTTACACAATGTTGAATGTTAAAAGTGGTAATAAGCCAGATGTGTTTTTGTGCTTTTGCACAAGCATGACAACAGAATTAGCAATGTGTTTGGTGTCAAAACCACTTTATGAAAGTCAGTGCTCCAGGGCTATGAGCAAAGAATGGGCTTTCAATGTTGAATTTATTCAAAAGAATCAGACATGAAACACCAGAGACCAAAGACCTCTGCCAAGGCCCAAGTAAAACCCTGCAATGCAAAAAAATAAAAAAGCAATAAAATATTACTTTAGCCAGTGATAGCAGTCAAGGCATGTTTATTATGAGATAGCTTAAGAAACTCGTATGTCTCTTTGAGAAAAATGTATATTCTGGATTTGCCTCTGGGGAAGCATGTCGGCAGCATCACGGTGCAATGTCCGGAATGAAAGGAAGAAGGGTTTCTCTAAATCAGTGATTTCTAACCTTTTTTTTCATCGAACAGGCAACATTTACGCAGAGCCGTGTATCGCGTATTGATGGAGATTTGAGTCCCTTCAAACATGTTTTTTTCCTGTATATTTGCACACCCCGAGTGATTCTATCTATGCCAAATGGGACATTTGGCATAGATAGAACCATATCATATCTACATATCTCCATTGTGAGATCAGTAATGTTAATGATAATCTTATTATATGCTATATAATCTGCTTCATGTGCATGATGATCTTCTTTGAAATTAACTACTAATGTATATTAGCATTTTGTTTGTTTCTTCTGCATGACACATATGGTACATACATTGTAGTTTGATTAAATATGAATTATTTTACTTCTGCTTCTATCAGATCTAAAGAATACATCAGAACTGTAGAATGGAGGGCATCTCAAGTGGTCTCAGTTTGAAGTAATACAAACATAGTATTTTCAACAGATACTATGTATCCACCAATACAAATCTACTGTAAGTACATATACAGCATCAAAACAACTCCATGAGCAGAACACACATAGGTCACATTCATGTTCCAGAACAATCCAATATCAGTTGGAAGGCAGGTGCCAGCACATCTCTATGGGAAAGAAAACTTTGTCTCCAGATCATTATTTGATTCTTCTAAACACCTTGAGTTGATGATAATTAGACCATAGTTGATATGTACTCACAAAGATATGGAACAGTTTTGTTTCATGTGGATTGGCCCAGGAACTACAGAGAAATTAGCGCTAAACTACAACTAGAAGTTTTACTTTTGACTATTTCCTGAGTTAGCAGAAAGACATTGCCCTTCACTACAATGTTAAACTATAGGCTCCATGGAATGTTGTGATGTCACATGAACAAAACCTATATAAAGTGTATGAAAAACTCACCATAATATGAAGCGTGTGGGAGGCCTATGGTTGATCTGGGTTTGGGCAGTTTGATCCTTAAGGCAGTGTCAGAACATAATGTGTCCAGAACACCTGTGTAAACAGTGAATATTCCATGGAACAATGCAGGTTTCTTTTCTGTTGAAGTCACAGACTCATTTTCTGTCTCCTTTGGCTCATTCACCTAGAACAAAAACTGTTTCTAAGATGTTGCTTTTGCAAGATGTTCATTTTGCTAATTTGGAACACCCTGCAGGTGTGCGTCAATAGTGACAAGCACATGAAGCTGTCGGGGAGAGAATCCGGACTATTTTTTTCTCAAAATAAAAAATGGATTTTCTGAAACAAATGATACATAAAACAGAGTGTTGTGTGGCATGGTCGGTTGGGGACCATTGCTCTCACTTATATCTCACAAAATAATCATGGGCAGAATTTCCATGTTCAGCCAGGGCCCAGAGGGAGTCAGATTTTGAAACCACAGGATTTCATCCCTGCTGTTTGCAGACGATGTTGTCCTGTTGGTTCCAACATGCACTGGTGCGGTATGCAATGTGTGAAGCGCTGTATCTGACTGTTTGGGTAAAGCGGAAGCTGAGCCGAAACGCAAAGCTATTTTAACGTTAAATTATCTTTGAAGATTTTATTTCTATTGAAGCCATCCTACTGTACATTCAATTAAGTACAATGCACTGACCAAAAGAACGTTCATATTTTTAAAAGCAGGCTCAAGACACACCTCTTTATATTAGCTTTTGATTAGTATGTATTGTTTATTATTGCATTTTAGTAAATGTATTTATGTTTTTAGACACATTTTATTTCGGTTTTTTATTTTATCTGCCCATTTACTATTGTTATTATTAATCTTAGGTAGCTGTCATTTTCTTTTTAGTGTCACATATTAATGTTTTCTATCTATTGTATTGTTTTAGTATCCCCAGTGTTTCCTCTGGAGGAGCCCTCTGCACTGGGAGCTGGGGTCTGCTGTGGCTGCGGGGGTCTGGTTCTTTGATCTAGTGGAGGTTCTGGAAACCTACGTATATGAAGGGAGGACATGAAAACACTTCTCAGAGAGGTCCTGTTTTGGAACCAAACAGAACCCTTTTGCTGAGAAGTGAGATTAATAACCACTCTGCCGCCCAAACCAAGATGCCATCTAGTCTTCCAATCAAACTAGACACATATTTATTTTCAGAGAGATACCAAGTGTGGAAAGGATGCAAGAGGCACACTGTTATTTTTCAAATTTCCAAGTTTTGGTCCTTTATTTTATTCAGCAGTGAAATGCCATGGATACAGAAAATAATATCGCCTTTTACAATTCTCAACCATGACCTTCTAATGTCTGAGAACCTTATGGACACAGTACACAGTAATGAAGAGTATCAAAAGAATGTATCTCAAAAAAAAAAAAAAAAAAGAAACAAAATTGAAATAAAGTATTCACCAATTACATAAACATATTTCTGCTACAGTCCCAATTTACTGTATACAAAATGGGGGTCATATTCCCAATAATTCGAGAAGGATAGCAGTAGAAAGGATACATGACTCAACTGCCAGACATAATGCTTGATAAAGTATGCACAGAGGTACAAGCAATAAATACACACATTAGGTTAAGCCTTACAGCTACGCAAAGCAGATGCAGAAAAAGCAGGTTTGCTATTCTTAGCGAGCAATGAGAGAAAACAGTAAAAATTCATCAGAAAAGAAACACAGATATTTTTTTCCCTCTTAGAAAAAAGTCTGGTAAATTTTATGGGTCCACCAACATTTTTACATAAGTATGCACAGTTATCAAAATACAGACAAAATCCAGAAAATCCACACAATCCTAAAATCTAGTGGAGGAGCAGATCGCAGTTCTGGAGGTCTTTCTGGTATTATGTGCAAGCAACTATTTTAGACATTTTTTTTACTTAATTTATACAAAACCCATGCAAATCTACAGGTATAATGCATTCTGTGGCTGACAGGTTGTATCCCTCCCTATAGCAGTTTTTCTGAGGTACTCCGATGCATTGTACGCACATGTAGGCCGACGTCCCGAAATGTTTTTAATATGAAGCTCTTTCATTATTTGTGTTCCCAGTCCACCAAATGAGTTTTCACATGCATTTTAAAAAAACACAATATTCCCTTACAGGTTACTCTATACATTATCGCTCTACAAATGTTTTTGAGGACAACCCTTAGACAATTCAGATCTTCCCGGGAATGTAAACTATTTTTATGAGACAAGTGTAGTAGTAGTAGTAGTAGTAGTAGTGGAAGTAGTAAGAAGTAGTATAAACGTCAACAGCTCTTGAGTGAAAATCAACACGTGCAATCTGTGGTCATTTTTCTGAATTGGTTTGGTGCAGAGGTAGAAGCCATTTTTGGGAGAGTGGTATTTTTGTTTGTCCGAAGACGCAACGTTCTTTTTATTTGGTGTGGTAAGTTTATTAAGAACGTGGTCTTCAAGTTGTTCTGCAGCTAAGTTTGGATGGGATAAGTCTTCTGAGTTGGGCTGTGCAAAAGTCTTAGGACACGTTCACACTGGTCTTGTTGACTTTGACTTGGCTCAGGCTGGTTCGATCGGGGGACAACGCTTCACAGATCTGTTTCTAAATATGTAAACTGACTTAAGTGACTATACATATGGTCACTTGTTGGTGGTCAACTAATAAAGCATTTTCCTCCCCAAGTGAACCAGAATAGGTTACAGTTCAAGTGAACCAGACCAAAAAGTGTGAACATGTGTTATATTTTTAATGCATGGCAAGTCTCCACTGGAAAGAAGCAGAGAGAAATCGAATATATTGAGTCTGGTCCAGGAAAGCACTACAAACATAACATCACAATACATAACATGAACTGTAAAGTAATTTGTCAAAGAGAATGAAGTTTTAAAGCCTGTTTTTAACTAAGGGGAAAACATCCCTTAAAGCATTAAAAGTTGCACTGTACAACTTTTTGAGGGGTCCAACACATGGTGATGTCATTGGTCAAAAACCTGAAATATACAGTGACGTTCAACAGGCGTGACCTGCAACATTCACTCAACATGTAGATGGACCAAAACTTGGAGGAGTGTCTGACAGTAAAGCCTCAAAGCAACAATATACACAAATAAATTAAAAGCAGTACAAGTCTAGAACATTTTGGACACATTAATAAAACCTTTAGCCATTGCAGCGTGGTGCCTTGGTGCTTTTAGGGCCTCATTTCCCTAGCGTTGGCTCAATTTAAATAAAGTTTTTGTACAAGAACTGAAGGCAGAAAAGAGGTATTGCTTCTCAGATTTGTAATTTCTTCCAAATTTGGCCAAATCTGGTGCAACTTTTGCCTTTTGATTGATCTGGTTTTAGACTTTTTGTTCCATAGGGTTTTTACTGTTGTGGTAAAGTATCTATATTATCTATTTTGTGTGTCTGTGTAGGTAACGGAAATTGCGGCAAACATATTTATCTTGCACATCTTGTAGTATAGAACTAAACCAGGGAAAGTGCAGCCAAAGTTCAGCTCTGGGGATCGATGAATGAGGCCTTTACTGTCTCCTTAAAGCCAGTTCTTTTGGCTCAAGCAACAGCTTTTCATTTTTGGTCCGATCACCGTTTTCTTTGCTTAAGTTAAATTTGTTGCTTTGTGCACCAGTACACGCATTTTTCATGTTATATCAACTTATCCCATCCAAGAGGAGGCAGAATTTTGTGTAACTTTGGTTTTTACTGAAAACAGAACAGACCATTTAAAGCAACATTTTTTTTGTGGATGAGTGGGAATGCCAAGACAGACGCCTCTCTCTCTCTCTCTCTCTCTGTAGTCTCCTGTGTTTAAAAGCAGTTCCTATACAGACATAGTGGGCTTTGTTCTAGCGTGAGCGGATGTAATGAGAATAAGATGAATTTAAAGCAAATATCACCTCGGAAATAGGCGACAATTGACCTTCGAGATCCCCGTCTGCATGGCTATAATTAATTGCTTTGACACTGTAACCAACCCACATCGCCTCAGCTTGAAATCCTGACTTATTTGGCTTTGCTAGATTTTTTTGTTTTTTGTTTTAAACGTTTGGTTAGTGGTGTTTTTAGGTTTTCTACAATGCGGCTCAGAACATAAAACGTCCCACTTTACATCAGAAACAGAACACAAAAATTAAAAGGAAAAAAAAAGTGAACAAAAAATGTGAATGTGTGGAAAAGTAAAGCACACACAACTACACAATGATTCTGCACTTCCATTGAATACACATATGTTTTGTTTTGGTCATAATCCACTTTTTATAGCTGCGTTCTACCAGTCTAATCAAAAGTCACATCACTTTCTTAACCTACAGTACATCTGGCAGAAAAACCTCCAAAGTCTTCCAAGTGGACAAGTCAAATTACACATCAAAATGGTACCTCTGTCTTTGTCTTTGTCTATATAGGGCTAAACAAAACAATCCCAGAGGTTTCTCAAAGGTAGTTAGCGGAACAAAAGCTTCTTCTTCTTCTTTGCACTCGTTTAAAGTCACAGAAGACGGACCAGTTTGGTGGCTTCTGTCGGTAAGCTATTGGCCATTGCTAGTGTTGGCTTTGGTTTGTAGCTGTTGCCTGTGACTGTTTGCAGGTAGACAAAGCTTTCGAATAAAGGAGGTATAAGAAGAACAGCGAGAAATGCATTTGTTTTGTAAATGTTTTCTTGAACATTATATTTTTCGACCCCCCCCCCCCCCCCCCCCACACTCTTGACTTTTGTCTAAAATCGATCACGACTTGAAGCTAACCCTTTTTGTTGATTTTTTTCTGTGTCTTTTTTTGGACGGCTGCAAAAACAGTCTTGGTCCCGCTGTTCTGTGCTTGGGGAATGGCATTTACATTGGTGGTGCTGAAAAGTATCTGGAAATCATAATTAAAAAGCGGAACATAATAATACTGTTTTATAATAGCAACATACAGGCAGTGAAACATATTTCTGAGACTACTCCTGTGCAAATGAAAACAGAGCAACAACTTGAATTGAACCAGCAATTGTCTCTAGACATGAACAACTACTGTGGGTTGGATTATTCACAAACATAAAAGGTCTTCCTTTTTGGCAGTATATGAGGCCGCTATAGCTTTCAGCTCAACATGTTTTGTTCATTTGTGTTTCCCCTGCTCATGAGTCCATCGTCATCCTGTGTGGCCACGCCATCTCTATCACAGAGTCACTTTAGCAGACATTTGATGCCTGTTTGGGACGTCCAAAGGGCTGTGGGACAGTTCCTCTGGAGTCTCCGTCCGGGTGCATGCGCAATAAATAGTCCGAGTGGTGCGAGTCTGTGGGTGTGGGGTGGTTCGAGGAGGTCTGTGAGGAGCGTGCGGTCAATGGAGGGACACCACACACTGGGTTCTAGTCACTCCAGGTCCTGCCCTCCTCCGATAAGTTCCCCTCCTCCAGGTCGCGCTCCTCGTCTAGCTCTGGACTGTGATTGGCTGTCGTCACCAGTGACATCGGACAGTCTTCATCGTCCATGTTGAGGGGCTCCTCTTTCACGTGGATCGGAGGCCTGTAAGAAGCACAACAGGCATGTTTAGATGTATGAATGTCAAGTTTAAACAGTGGTATTGAAAGTGTCATTCCACATCAACATAAATAATGTAAAGGGTTAGGGTTAGGTGTATTTTCAGAAATTATGGTTTTATAACACTATTATGCTGAACAGAATATCTCCAACAGGCTCAATATCAACAGATTTAATGTTTTATTTACTCATTTAAGGGCAATTCTTAATTTACTTTCTAAAAACAATTGTTATGATATGTAGTGGGAATGTTTTTTTATATTTCCAATGCCAATTGCTATCTTTAACACTCTGTTTGTAGGCTAAAATAACAGAGTGTAACTATAAACCTGGAAGAAACACAATGTCTTCTTTCAATACAATGCTGTCTCTTTGTACAGTATGTTTTTGTATTAGTATCTATCTCGCCTGTAAAGAATGCTCTACCAGCCATTACATGCATTATCTATCCCCAAATAACAAGCATGTTGTTTGGCAGACACTAATTCAACATGATGCCTCATGTCTACTGTAAGTAAGTGCATAAAAATTGCATGAAAAACAGCCCCTGTAAAGCCGATAAGCTGTGATGTTCCAGACATGTTTGGCATTTAAAAAAGTTTACTGATGACACCAGGTTGAAATACATGAAAAAGAAAAAAAGGGGGGGAAAAACAGGCCACATGATAAATAATGGAGAATTTCTCATCCCTGATCCCCCCGGAGCAAAGGCAGAAGAGAGGCTTTTTTATCTAGTTAATAGAAAGCACAGCCACTCGTTAATATGCAGGGGCTGTGCATGTCGCTCCTCAAGAGGAAAAACCGGCAGCTAGGTTCTGCCATTAATCAACTTCAGCCGCGGCAGTTCGCTCGGACACCATGATACATGTTTTTAACTCCAAATGGATGAATATCTTTAGCCACTGTCAATAAGCAGCGGGCCGAAGCTGAACCGCGGTGCCCCGGACGTCTGCGCCTTTCACCACAACACAGGAGTGGGCGGAAAAAGTGCTGTTGGATCACTAACAAGAATAATAAGACTGTCACATACAAACAGTGCGCACCATGATCCCAGGCCCCAGTCACGAGAGGGGTTTGCGCCACGATGATAAATCTGACAAAACCTAATTATTTCTGACACGTCGGATGCATCAGAAAATCCCCTCGGACTTTGAATGGGGCGAGAAGGGCACGTGGCGGTGTGTGTGCGGACGCGCCTCGTCGCCGCAGCAAAGGGAGGAGGAGGCGGATTTGAATCGGAAAACAATTTTACAACATGTGAATATGACTTTAATATTCACAGCCGTAAATTCTGAAATAATACTGGCGTGTACAACAAATCTAAAGAAGCAGTAGGTGCAAAGATATTTTTATTTATTTTTGACTATAGATTGACCCTGGAAAAAAATAATCAAAGGAGTAAAGATTGCTTCTGATCTGCTGCTTCAAAAAGACAGGGCTTTGGTGAATTAGGATATTGATAGGGAAATAATACATAATTTTGAATTAAAAATAATATAAATACAGTATTATCTTATAGTTTTGAGTTCAAAGTAATTGGTCACATAATTTCTCATAACTTAGTACTAATCACAAGCTGTAACATGTTTACTCTGGGGTTACATGTTTTAGATTAATTGAATGTTTCTTGCTATTTAGGATATGTCTGTAAAAGCTATTGATGGAAACTTGAATTTTCCCACATGGGACAAATTAGGAACTGTCCATATTCTAAAAATGGACCGTATGTATTGTGCACTCTACAGGGTCTAATAAAGTCAGACTTTATGCCATAGTCTAACCTGCCTGTGACACATGTACAGTAGCTCCTAAACACGGACTACTGATGCAAACCACCTGCTGTGAGTTAGCTAGAAACTCTGTGTGTTACGGATACCTGCTTTATTTTGTATCTGTATATTTAATTATGAATCGTGATTTTTTTTTTTTGCTTGAGGAGGTAACATATAAAAAAGATAAGAGCCAAAACCAGAGGACATTTCACCTAACAAACTGGCAACCCACACGTTCTGCTAATACATTCATGTAACTTGCAATTGATGTTGGATTAAAACAATATTATTTTTGTGTAATATTTGTGTTTTCTTGATGAAAGAATAAGGCTTAAACAACCAACAAATTGCATATTGATTCCAGCGGTCCTACATGATACATATGGATCACTTATCAGATTGCGGTGATGCTTGGACTTAACGTTACGTCTTTAACCACTGGTCAAAATGAACACCAGTGATGGCTGTCCGATGATTCTTCCTGATAAATGGCGCGTGCTGCCTGTGTGACACATCCACGCGCAAGAGGTCTTGTGCGCAGCTCATTAGGTGTTTGTGAGGCTTTGAAGAGAAATATGCAGCGCCACATTCGCCCGACACTTTATTGAAGATATGTGGATGAGCCATTTAGTGCTTAATAGCCAGCTGCCATTATTGAGTCACTCAGGAGTAAAAGGCTGGACTTTGCGCTGTAATAAATACCATCTTGGTGTGTGTATGTGAGTGTGTATGCGCCTGTTTGTGTGTGTGTGTGTGGAGATCAGCGCGCTCACATCAATCGAGGATTAGCACTGGCAATAATGCAGAGGTATGCCAGCGATGCAAATAAGGTCATTAGTCCGTGGGTGGAATGGTGGATGGTTGGTGGGCTCGAAAGGTGCACTGGGCGGGTGGGTGCTTGGCTGCATGGAGGAGGGGGGCGAGAAGTGGGAGCTGAAGAGATCCAGGTGCGATCAAAGAAGATCGCTGCCGAGATATACAGTTTTCTTGCATTTAATGTGCTATACAAATACTATTCTCGAAGTAGATGTATATAAATATAGATGTATATATTTTTTAGAATGATCTATTTATTTGTTTTGTTTGTGTGGATGGATGTGATTCTACTGGACACCTGGATTTCTCCTACGGGGGATCAACTATCTATCTATCTATATATAAGGTAATTTTGTCTGTTTTGTTTATGTGGAAATGTGTGAAGGTTTGAAGTAAATAACAAAACCTAGTCTTTATTTGCTTTATCCAATGGAGGTCTGAGTGGACTTTGGGATTACAAAGCAGATAACAATCATCTCAGTATTTCCACCATCTGATGGTTGCAGCATGTTTAAAAATAATATGTTATATTTTACCTATGAAATATGATCTTCAATAGATGAGATACATGATTAAATAATGCTGTGTTTTTGGTCAAATTGGGCTGAGCTATAGGTGTGGGGCCAAAAACCCTTTATTTTTTACTCAATACTAAATAGTATCACATTTCTTGGAAAAGGTATCATATAAAATTGCCCTATATCTAAGTATGTATCATAGTGTCAAACTCTAAAAGCTATCCAGCCCTGGTGTTGACAGCGCTGGGGTGTAATCAAACATATTTTTCAATAATATATGAAACACACCACTCTACTGTAAAAGCTTTAAAATACAGCTTAATTCACTTTCCCTGCATAAAAGCGCATTTGGGTTTGAAGTGTACCCCTAAGGCTCCGACATGTAAACACGCTGCCTAGCATGGCCCGGGGCAATCTGGTTTGGGCTTGAGCAGATAATATTAACCTTTGCACTGGAAGGCAAACCCAACCAGAACGCGCCGCCTAATTGCTCGGATTTACTTGCTTATGCCGACACGCCGCCTCTCTCTCGAGAAAGGCCTTCAAGGTGATGTGCTATTTAGTTTAGTGCTACAAGCCGATCCATTATTCAAAAACCATCTCCGGTCATGGAAAACACATTTCTTCCATTTTGAGGTTGTCGTGGCTGTGTACGAGGACGCGCCGGTGGGGTTGGTGGAGCGCATCGCGTTACTCCACCAGTCATGTCGATGTCAAAGATATCCAGACCAAATGAATAGCGGGGGTAGGCGCGTACTAAAAGTTTAAATGACTTCTGGGAGTGGCAACACGCGGATTTTCTTCACTTAACTCCCCAGTAAACACGTCCGAATGTACAGCGTTGCTATAAACACTACTTTGCTCTCACGCGGAGACAGAGGTGCATCCTTTCTCCATCTTCTCGGCGCTTTGTGAACATGCGCTTTACGGACGACGCCCGGAACGCGTCATAAATGCGTAATTTCAAAGTGTTTGTCTCAGTAAATGGGTGTCAGGGCTTGAGTGTGGCCCAGTTGTCTGGCTCTTGTTTTTCCTCACAATGGCAATACCAAAGCGATGGCAAGAGAGCGGAAGAGATTTTAAAGGTAATTAATGCGACTGCTGCTAAATATTAATAGCAAGGGCCCTGCATAAAATATCACAGCTAAAGCCCTGTAATGCATACAAGGGTGTAATTAAAGAAGAATGTGCGATCTGGACTATTTATAGACCAGAGTAAAGCGCGATCCAAAACGTAAGGATCACCTCGAGTGCAAAGGAACCAGAGACAAGCTGTAAATTGAACCTTGCCCTCAGGTCCTCGCAAAACCCAAGAAAATACGGCTACTGTGGGTTAAATATCAGGCAATTAAACTAACAAAGGGCACAGGGATGGTAAGTGGGTAGTGCGTAGGGGCGGAGGGGATTGTCTGTCGAAAGAAGGGCTCATAAAAGACGTGGAGTAAGAGATGGTACCGCCGACGGATCCGAAGTGAGTGAAGAGCAAAAGGTCTGTTCAAATATGTGTTCAAAAAAAGAGGAAAGAGCCGTGGACTGCCTGTTTAGTAGGCTTGTCAGAAGAGAATAGTAATAATATCAGAATAAAGTGTGTAAAAGGCCTATTCTGCTGATTTGAAAGCATTGGTGCACATACAATATCTTGATCATTATGACAGCAGGAATAACTTCTATACTACTTGGTTTTAAAACTATTAAGGCTTTGCTTTAAAATAACACTATTCTAGGCTTGAAAACTATCATGTCACGATCCAAGTTGTACGACAGAAGTAAATGAACTTTTGAACAATATTACAGTTTTACAAGTTTGACCTGTATGTATGAAGTTGAAGTAATCTCTCTCCTCGAGATTATTTGAAAGATAGTAGTGTCTTGCTTGTAACTATGGGCTATTTTAGATGTAGTAATAAAAGTGTATTGGTCTGGTACTCTTAGCACTTTGAGTAGATGGTTTAAACGTAACTTATTGGACTCATTTGTGATATATTTCTACAGCACGTATAGACTCACATGTGTACAGATGGGGAGTAGCCAGGGCTGGAGTGTCCATTCGTGTCGAGATGGTCCAGTGTCCCGTTGTACTCGTCGTGGGCGGCCTGCAGCAAGGAGGGGGGGCTTCCTCTCAGAGTACCAGGCGGGCTCCCTCCTAACATACCGGGAGGACTGCCCCCGAGGAGGCCAGGGGGGCTACCGGCTAGGACAGACGGGTCTCCCCCCAGAAGCCCGTGACAGCCCATGGGCCCCGTGGAGCTGTTCATCAGAGCAGGGTTACCAAGCAATGGGAGGGTGGTCTCTGCCAGCGCCGCCTGCAACGGGACAGTATCAGTGTTAGAGTGGGACAAGCGAGGGCTGTGAGATTGTGCACAGAGAGATGCATTTTTTTATTAAAGAAGACATATTGTGCTTTAGCCGGCTGAATATTTACAGGCAAAACCTCCTGTAACAATGTGAAACAAATAGTTTCAGTTCATTACACGCAGAGTGAAATATATCAAGCCTTTATTTGTTATAATGTTGATAATTGGCTCACATCTCAAAAAACATATTCGAAAATTGACTTTTAAGCCATTATTACCAAACTTGGCTCTACCTTGGGCGACTTGAACTCAGTCCTGGATCTATAGCTCGTCCGTTCATGGGTTTTCTGACACTTACTTTTTGAATGATCCTTGCCTTTGCAGGAGGGTCCAAGAACAGGGTATGTTCAGTCACATTGGTTAACCAGTTTCCAATGACTTTTATGTGTATTGCTTTTTTATTTCTTATGCGTTCTAATTGCTTGTTTTTATAATCTGCTCTGGCAAATCTGTCAATTCTGTGACAACACTTAAGATCTTACATAGAGTACATTTGAATCCAATGAGCATTTTCTAGAGGCAATAAAAACGATTGGTATGTGACAGAATTAAGATGACTCAAACATACACATAACGCTCTGAATCTAACTTTGAGTTAGTAAACAGAAGGAAAAATGATTACATGGTGAAAAGTTCTTAAAAGCCAATTTGGCATACGTCCTCTCTACACAAAAAGTCAGGACGGATGTGATGTCCGCAGCTAATAATGTAGGATAAGACTAAACAAAGAGATGCAGGTGTCGAAAAATGTTGAAGATTAGTCAAATATTTAACAAGGTCATTATTAAAACACTCCTATCTCAGTCCTGTTTACTGTTGCAAGCGAATATTTCACCTAAGACGTTCCGCTGACAACTTGCCTCCCCCAGGTGCCATTCAGACACCCTCTGGTGCAGTGGCTATTAGAAAAAGTCCCCACCCCAAAACTTTACCTCAAAATAATAAAAAACTCCTGACACTTTCGCCTGCTGCGCATTAAAGTTATATTCTTTGATTAAATTTTTAAAGTTTTTGCCATGAGCACCTCGTTGGCGTACACTATGAAGCCAAATCATTTATGACAGCTTGGATAAATATTAATGCACATGCCCTTGCATTTGCACATGCCGCTATCAATCTAGGAGGGTCCACTGCAACAAGAAGAGGAGAATGGTGAACCGTGTGGGCCAGCCGGTTCCCTTCTCGACCACAGGGGGGCCAGTGAGTCTGAATATGGGAGAGGTGTGAGGAGATAAGAGTGGAAAAGAGAAAGAAAGTCCAGAGTACACACGGACAACAGCGGACATACCTGTAAGCTGGCGTTTAGTGCAGTTCCATAGCCGAGACTGGAGGGCAGGTTCTTGACAAGTGAGGGGCTCCTAAACAAACAGCAAATGCGAAAGGCGGAAAATGAGTTCAGAGTGTTCAAAGTGTACATTATTGTGCGACAAGGTTAAGTAAATGTTTACAGTGTGCAGAATGTACACAGCATGCATTATGTCTGAAGGTGGCATAATAAATCAGGGCACATGTTTGCGACTGTACGGTACATGAGGATTGTGTGTTGTTGTTGTCATAGTTTTCCCAAAGGAGTACTGTAGGTGTATGCAGCACGGAAAGTCTGACATTCATATACGGATGTACATTAAATATTGATGTTTTTGTATTTTATGGAAAGCAGTGCACAATAAACACATTAAATCTATTGTATGTTCACTAAGTGTGTGTGAAAAGGTGCTTCTTGTGTAGAGCATTTACCCTGTGATCTTCTGTGACCTGCGTTTCTGATACTCCATCTCGTCCACAGTCCACACGGCGCCCTTCACGTTCTCCACACGCACAAAGCACTTGTGCAGACTCAGGTTGTGGCGAACAGCGTTCTGCAAGCACAGGGCAGACAGGTCAGAGCAGGGGCTAAAATGAATCACTTGGATTCATTAACATCACTAAAAGGGCCTAGGAAATTGATTTTTTCTTGCATTTTGAAGATTTTCTCAACATTCACGCACCATTGATTTAATTAGTAAAAATTGAGTGAGAGCGAATGCTCTTACAAGTCCTGCACAGTACATATCAATCAGAGTAAGTAGGCTAAAAGGAGGTAATCAGCATAGCGAATGGCTTATGGTGGTGACAGAAGTGGTAATGCTGGCCTTGATAATGGTGATGTCAGTAACCCTTTCTGCTTCACAAAAGCATTGCTCTTAATGGACATATAGCTGTAAAGATGACAGCAGAGCAAGACTAAAGACAGTCATCAGGAGTGTGAGGGCACGTGCACAGGGCTCGTTACATCCAGGATTAGTCTGAACTCAATCTGACACTGCCATGTCCAAATATGCTCTTTTACAGTGGCTCTGCTCTTCATGATGAGACAATTATGTTTTAACTTACAACTTAATTATATTCCTAAAACAAAACATAGAACAAATATCTAATATGTCTATGACAGACGTTGTATTTCAATATGACTGCCTGTTCGTAATTAAAGCATGCATTAAACCCCACAAATAATAAGCTCAGCTTTAATAAAGCTGCTGTCCATATTTATCATCTGCATGTGCACTGCTCTGCCCAGAGAAAAGGGGATTCAGAATAAAAGAAAAAAACTCATAAGCAGATCTCGCATCTGACCTGAAAATCCCAGGATTTGATTGATCTTAATGCCCATGGCTCTGAATATGATAATTTTAATATTAATGAGCAAATGAGCAGTTTTATTATGCATGCTATATAGTTAGAAGTAATACGCTTCTGGAGAGAGAAAGAGGAGATGTGGGGCGGGGGTAGATCCCTCTTTTCAGTTGTTGAGACCGCAAGCCTAGATATTAAACTACCTTTCATTCGCTTCTTTTTCAGACAGATTCCCAGTGTTAATCGAATGACAAGTCCATCACTGATCATCCGGCTAATGCTGACAAAGAATATAGAGCAGTCACAGATGTAAATAGATTACCTTAGCTACTGTGCGGGGAGGTAGACTTTCTATTGCGGAAGCGACATCAACTTTTCGTCAGTCATAAACGATACTTTGTCTAATTATCTGCTGTTGTTTCTATAAATGCACCCACTGCAGTAAACCTGGGGAGATCCCGTTTTGTCTAAATATACACTGTACCTAACAAACTGGAAAAGGGCACCAGATTTTTTTTACTTACTCTTCTGAATCAGTGATCACACACCCATGCACTCATTTGCATCCCAAATCCAAATTAATTCACTTTGCTAAATCTAGTGCTGCGCCGTGGCTCACATGCAGATGAGAGGCTGCGACATTCGCACAAAGGCTAAAGGCGCTAACAAACGACGCGCAGAGGCCATAGCATGAAACAGAAAGAGCAGCGCAATGAGTGGGGACTCTCTTTATCAGCACACGCGCGCAGCCTTGAGACGTGCGTGGGGGACAACGCATTTTTAACATCTTTGTGCGCGCCGACAGGACAATAAAGTTGCACGGACAGATTTACAAATGGGCCCTTTTGTGCGGGTAAATAAAGCGAGTCTTTTCCACGACAGAACAATTCTCACTTCCTTTCGTCTTTGGTTCCATGTGACCACCCCCCTTGACCTCTGTCTCTGCGTACAGCGCTTGTGTGTGCGCGGGCTGGGATTCTACACTGTTGACGTGGCGCGGAGCTGGTTAACATTCATGCCGCCATCTTTCTTCCTAATTAACCAATGATATGCGAGGGAAGGTGGTTTATGGGAGCAGGAGGAGGGGTGTCTTTCTCTCTTAACAAAAGGTGCTGATGATGGAGTGGCTGCTGTATAATTAGTGCGTCAGAGCCCTCTCCTCTCCACGCCAAGCCCCTGCTATTAATTGCACTAAATTAGAAAACGATATCTGAGGCTGAATAATTCTTTGGGCTGTCATTTCCAAACAGAAAAGGCGTAATGGTGGAAAAATAAATAACGGGAAGAATGGTCTCTATTACCCTGAGAGGTTAAAGAAGGGGAGAGGACATGTTAATATCAGATATCTGTGCGCATGGGTTAAGATAACGAGTGAATGTATTCTGTCAAACTCTGCTCCAGCTTTTGTGTTCAAATGCGGTTCTTCTAATTTTTTTTTACTATCTAATGCCTTTCAAATATGGGGCTTGTAGTAGTAAAACATGTACAAGAGGGAATAGAAATGTATTACACATCTTAAATCTACATGACCACAATGATCCAAAAGAGAAGATACTGATCTGATCAAATGCATTATTTTTTGGCCCTTATCAAGATTCTTTTGGGGTTCAATACCAATTATCTTTGGATCTTTCTAAAAACTTTAAACAAAGAATTCAGCTGATTTATTAGATGATTTCTGAAAATCCAATTGAAATGAAAGCAGATCATGTATTTTTTTCATCAGTGCCAAAATGCCTACATGGCATCAACGAATTGGATGTAAGTACAGAGAGGCCATGTCACAATGGCGACAAAAACGGAGAAGAAAGAATAGTCAAACATGCATGCATCATTCTAAATAAAATCATGAGTGCGTGAATGAGTTGTTTTAACATGATTAAAACGCTCTTAAAAGTCAATTTGTCTCCTTTACTATCTTTTCTCATTCTCTGTCTGGTGACCTCTTGGTGACATCACATGCTTTAGATAGTCTTGAATGATTGTGTAGTGCTCTTGTATGTGGCCTGTCAGTCAGGGCAGTGTAGTGACGCTGAGGTGAAGGTTACCTTCCAGGTCGCAGCATTGCGTCTGAAGTAAGCGAACGTGCGCGTGAACCAGCTGTAGATTTCATTAAGCGTTAGCTGCATGTCGGCAGAGTCCATGATAGCCTGAAATGAGATGACATCAAATAATGGTTTACTAACGAGACGACATCACCAGCACACACACACAAATGGACCAAGCAGCACGAGAGAGAGCTGCCATGATTCATGCAGCAATTAATTTTAATCTAATCAGGCAAAGTTAATTTATTTCCCACTCACCTGTCTTATGAGGGTTGCATAAGTAAATGGCGGTCTGACATCTGCGTTCTTATAAAACTCGTAGTTTGGGGCAATCTCTGGAAAAATAAATACTGTGTCACCACCTGAAATAATTGGTAAATTTTATTCCTTCAGGTATAGAAATGGCTCAAGGTTTCATCAAATAAGAAGGGGGGGGGGGGGGGGATTGAAACAGAGGGGGCAGAGGGGTGGGGAAAAGGGCACATCAAATCAACATTTTCCATGTCTAACAAAATGCATTTTTAATTAATGTCTCTCACGAGAGATCTTAAACACTAATACATCCATAAAATGAGATCCATGTAGTTAGTTAGGCTGAACTTGAATAATTTATGCATCTTCACGCTAAACACACTGCGAGTAAATAAAAACATCAAAGACTGGCCGTTTAAAATGCAAAGTCTAATACACGCCTTTATGTTATAAATATTGCATTTTTAACTATTATTTGAACTTAATTAACATCCATGTAATATTTATGCACAGAGGAAGGCCTTGTGTATTTACATATAGAGTGATTAAACATAGACATGCTTTTATAAACCCAGACATCTCTCAGTGTTCGACAAACTCAAGGCTGGGCCTGAGAGTGGCTGCATCAGCATGTTTTACTGATGCATGCGCTGCCATGTTTGTGTGCTCCAAATCAATTAAAGCTATTATCGGATGTGCAATATTTATAGTACAGTGCCCAGGGTGAATGCAGCTCATTTGCATATTCAACAAGTTTGTATTTGAACATTCAATTTGATGGAAATTTCACGGTCAGCACATTTTAAGCTCTATATTAAAGATAATCTGCACTTTAATTTAAAAGAAACTACCACCATTCAAATACTAAAATGAGAGATGTTTGAGTTCTAAGGGCAGTTGTTTGTCATAAACATAGACTGTGTATAGATGGACAATGCTAACCCGCTAGCTTAATGAGGCCAAACAGGGAAACGCTCATGAGCAAAGTTTTGCTCCAACATGTTCTGGTTCCTTTGGACTGAAAAATTAACACCTAGCTCAGTAACAGTCAGCATTTTTTTCTTATCATGGGATATTTATTGTGATCTTATCTTTGTTAATCCAGATATGTGGATTGACTAATAGTCATATGCCTTAATTTACGGGAGAAACTCCATCTTATCTTAGCAACCATGTTTGCAACACATTAGTTTGTATCTGCCCTGTTACCAGGCAAAGCTAACTCCATTGGAACAAATGCCCATACAAGGAAATGAATCACCTTCTTCTGTATCCGGTAAACACTATGGGTGACATTAGTTCTCGGTCAGTCCCGTCCAAATATACAGTCTATGCTTATGTCCAAACAAATGCCCATCTGTTCATGTTTGCGTGTGCAGATGGCGTGCTGAGTAGTTGGTCCTACCTGACGACAGAGACATGGAGTATTTGTCTGCGTGGCGGCGGCGCATAGCTCCCATACTGGGCACGTTGGCCCCTCCCAGCACCGAGGGCACCTGTGGCATGGCTGCCATGGGCGTGATGGGTGCTGTGGGCGTGGTGGGCGTCTGAGGTAAGTTAGGGGGTGACGCCGAGGGCAGGTTCTTTGACATGGTGACACTGGACACCAAGTTTAGCTGTGGAGAAACGAGGGAGAGTTATGTGGGGCTTCTCTGACAGGGCTGAGTGTGTGCGCTGCACTAGCACAGCTGTGTTTCCACTAACAAGGGTTGTGGAGAGGAGCCAGCCCATTGCCACTAATTACAACCACCAAATTGTATCATAAGAATTCTAATTAGAGCACGCTGTTCGAGATTATCCAACGATCAGCCGGCATGTTATCCCAGCCCCATCTCTCTTTATCTCTCTATTTATCACTAGCCCAGAGCTGCCCCCCCTCTGGCTCTACTCCACACAGCCATAATCCTCCACTCGAGCGATGAGTCGAGAAAAGTCTTGTTTACTGTGGATGTCAGCTGGTCGGCGACTGTTACTCAACCACACAGTCAACAAATTTAGCCCACCTTCGTTTGGGCAATATCTGAAGACTCACACTAGCAAACTCACCCTGTCAGCACAAGCCAATACACTTTCACAATAAGCAAAAATGATCATATCTTGTGACTTCACTGTTTTTGTTTTTGACGTCTTGTTGCGAATGCGCCAGGTAAGTTTGGAAGTGTATAAGTCTGCTTCATCCAGCCCATTTTCAAAACATGCACATACATCAGTGTGTGTTGTTTTCAACTGAGAAATTGTGCTTGTGTGGTTTTGATTTTAAATATCTAACATTGTACACACAGATGACATAAGCTTGTTTAAAACCCAACTTGTTTCAAACTACTACTACAAAAATAGCTATGTCATGTAATCTACATAACTAGTTCTACGCTTAGTTCTATCAGTAGTTTTCACCTGCATGTATTGTTAGCCTCTGTCACATATTTAGATCCAAAAAGTAAATAAGAGAGCCCAACGCGTCACATAGTGCCTCATAGGGTTCTTTCTTACAAGTACATACATACATATATTTTCTAGAAAGATGAAAACAGCATGTTGCAGTCAGAGCCTTTCTATTGGGGACAAACAACTGTGTCCCATTTTATGAAGAAAAAAAGTTATGGACCCCAGCTTTAACATAGAGATGAAGTCAATTGGATGGTGTCTTCATGTCATGTCTAAACTACTTGCTAATCGTTCAGTTTCTCCTCCACTTTCCCAGATGAGTTAATTTAACCAACTGGAAAGTGACCTTTTAGTTTGCGCTCCAATTTACTTTGAAATGGTAATGACATTGTTACATATTCAAACCAAATTGGCCTAATTGTGAAATGCATTCCCTTGCAGGTGTTTGAATTAAACCCAAGATGAAAGACTGGGAGCGAGGGAGTTTTGAGTGGTCATTTGTGCCGTATACTCATAAATAGAATCAAAATGTCAAGTTTGAGACAGTCCAGGGCAGATGGTAATTAGCTGGCCACTTGGAGGTAATGAGCTGGTGCACAAGTAAATATGGCTGAGTGCATTTAGAAGAAAGAGCTTTTGTTGGGTGGACGTGAGGTGTATCTGAGGAAGACTTGTGAAAATATATGTGCAATGTGTAGCTTGAGCTAAAATCAAATTGGTGCAGGTGCAAGGAGACTTAGACATGGAAAAATGATAAGACTTTCTGTTGAAACAAATTTACATGTGCGCTTTATTTATCCCCTCAGGGAACTTTCTCCTCTGCATTTGACCCATCCTGGATTGCCACATGGGCCTCTATCAAGAAATAATTACAGCGCCCGGGAACCCATCTCCAGATATTAATGCTCAGGACTACCAGAGCTGGAGGATTTACCTTTTGTGCATGTTTTTAGTGGTATAGGGGAAACCGGAGAAGATAATGTATAAAAGTTTAGTTCAAGCAATAGTAAAGATACATGACTAGTTCTATTTTAGATTTCAGAATATTTAAACATGATTAAAAACAGCTAGCAGGTGACTTCATAACAATTGCATACAGTTATCTTATATTCATAGTAATGTATATGTAATTAGTGACTCTTCATGACAGGGCCTGATTACATAATACTATTATGTTACGGCACCATCGGATCGAAGAATGACAAAATGAGCCGCCACATTTTCTGATTTAAGTCATTGGTACACAAGTCCACGTTTGGTCAGCGAAGTGGACGCTAGGCTGCGGAGAGTGCTGCAGTGCTGACTTTGATCCTCATCCATCCATAGCATGGCCAAAAGGTAGCATTTAATGAAGTGCGGTTGGGAGAATAAATGGGGTCATATTGGAGACAGCGCAGCAGTGGTGTCTCGCATTAGCCTAGTGTTGGGGAAAAAATAGGAGTTATATCTCGCCCTGACAGAGTAACAAATTGAGACCTTTATATTTATCAAATGGCTGCTTCTATATCAGGAAATGCTGCGACGTACGAGCAATTGAAACTGCCTTTTGTCTTTGCCTTTTCACTTGTACCCATGATACACTTGCAATCTTTTTTTTGCATTTTGCTTTCTCTTAAATCCTGGGGCCGCCTTAAAACTGAATGCTTTAACTGTGCGTTTAAGGATTCAGTCTGAATTGCCCCCACCATCAAATGCAATTAGCTGCTCTTTCATGTGTGCTTTATGTAATGCAATACTTCATTAGCATCATTCATTCATATTCAAGCCTGGATTATAGGCAGCAAATTCTTTATTGGATGAGATGGAACCAAGCTGCTTGAGTTTTGAAGATTAAAAAAAAGACTAAAGAGAGAAATGCAGTGAGAAAGATTGAATAATAAAAAAGGGAGTTTGATTCCTGATGGAATTATAGGATAATTATGCTATCTGTGATTATCTACATTCCATGATGAGAGAAATCATGCTATTGAAAGGAGGCACTTACTAAGCACCAGACACATGCTAGCTGTAATTTGAACTCAAATATTTCAAAAACATCTAAAATTGAAGGACTAATGTTTACCAAAATGAGTTGCTTGGAAGAATGCGATTCAAATGTAAAAAACTAGAGAAAGAGACGCTCTCGGGAAATCGGCCGTCCAACTTCAACGACCTCTTTGTATTTTGGATTATTTTTTCATGAACAATTTTCAGCCAGTCCGAAGATATTTATGTCAACACTGCCCTGTCTTCAACACTCGGGAGCAATTTTGTGTGTTTGTTGATAAAATGACATACACTTTTCACAGTCATTTACTTTTGAGTGCTGTGAGCCAAACAGCTATCAGCCTCAAACAGGTTGTTTTGGTCATTATATCCATCACGCAGAAATAACCCAGCGTTTGAGCCAAGTACTTACAGCCCAGCCATCTAATACACTTCTAAACTATTGCCCCCCTAACAGCACCAAATAACTCACAAGATGTATCATGTAACTCGGTATTACAAAACCCATTCTCCCTCCATCTCCTGCCACTGCTGCAGCTTCAACTCTTCATTTCCCCCCCCCCCCCCCCCCCCCCCTCTTTATCTTGGAGCCAGAGCAATATGCACTCACTGGTTTGGGAGAGGACTTTGGTTCCGAGGGCCGCATGTGCAAGTGGGCCATCATTGCCTGAAGACGGTCACGTTCCTTTGAAAGCTGATGTGAGATAAGAAGAAAGACTGCATTAGTGGGAGAGGCGAGGCAGTACGTGAGAAAGAGTAAGAGGGACACACAACAATACATTATGAGCCGGGGTCGACCGATATGCTTTTTTTCTGGGCCGATAATTATAGTGAATGAAGAAGATGAATAATTAGTAGATATTTATTGGTGCAAAAAAAATTTTTTTTGAAGAATACAACCTTGTTTAAATGTCTGAAGCATAGGTTGATTTTATAAAAGTCTCTCTCCCTACTTCCTTCAGACAAGGTCAGAAATTTGGGGGTAATACTGGACTCAGACCTAAATTTCAATAGCCACATAAAATCAATAACATCAACAGCTTTTTACCATCTGAAGAACATTGCCAAAGTTAGAAATATAGTGTCCAGGGCAGACTTGGAGATTCTTGTCCATGCATTTGTCTCCAGCAGGCTAGACTACTGCAATGGCCTGCTTACAGGTCTGTCCAAACAGACCTGTAAGCAGCTGCAGTACATCCAAAATGCAGCAGCTAGAGTCCTGACAGGAACCAGGAAGTATGACCATATTAGTCCGGTCCTCAGGTCTCTGCACTGGCTTCCTGTGGCTCAAAGAATAGATTTTAAAACGGCTCTGCTTGTGTACAAGTCTCTCCATGGCCTTGCACCAGAATACATTAGTGACATGTTGGTGTCATATGAACCGGCCCGGACTCTGAGGAGCACAGGGACTGGCCTCCTGCTGGTGCCCAGAGTGAGAACCAAACATGGGGAGGCTGCGTTTCAGATCCATGCAGCTAAGATCTGGAACAATCTCCCTGAAAATGTGAGGGAGGCGTCTACTCTGTCAATGTTCAAATCCAGGTTAAAGACTGTTCTGTTTGCCTGTGCATATAACTGAAGGATTTTATCTCCATTTTTAATGCACTGCTGTCATTTATTTATTTTTTTAAATTTCTTGTGTAATTTTGAAAGTTTTAATGGTTTTATTCTTTTGTGTGATTTTAATGTTTTAATTGTGTTTTAATCTTTTGTGTGATTTTAATGTTTTAATTGTGATTCTGGTGTTTGTTTTATGTGATGATTTGTGATGTGGACTGTGAAGCGCTTTGTGTTGCCCTGTGTATGAAAGGCGCTCTACAAATAAACTTTGATTGATTGATTGATTGAAATAACAAGAGACAAAAATCACTCCAACCATACTAACTTGACAGCAATTGGATAGATCTGCCAGGTAACAGACTTGTATTTGATTTGATTTGATCCAAATGAATTCAGATTCAGATTCATTTCTTTGCCATTTTCAGTAAAACCACATTGGAAAAACTGTGCAAGACTACCCCAGTGTGCACCAGACGACACACACCAGAGCTCTTGCCACGGCGCCATCTTTACGGCGCCATGCGATAATTATTATTATTATTATGCAAGTGTCCTATCATTCAAATACACTTTGACCAAAATATTGGCAGGTACCGAAATGTCAACGTTGGTCATTGATCTAATTAGGAAATGGTTGGAGCTGTGATAGCACCAAGCTCAGAGGTGGCAATAAAGTATTTTACTCAAGCATTGTAAAGGCTTGTCACCATAGTTACTACATGGACTCCTTGTTCAATAACTAATGGATAATATTTATTGTCTGTAAATTGTGATAGCATTTTTTATTTTTAGAGTATTTCAAACATTAGTTGTAAAGAGTTTGAAATGACCCAATATATCTTGGTTCTACTGTTTAATCATAGTGCATACTTTTTTAATTAGGTATAAATAATAAATTGTTGTCATCCTACTGTATTGAACCTCCTTCAATATGTTTACTTCTATCAGAGTTGTTTTTATTTGCAAGTATCAGTACTTTTATTTGAGTACTTGAGACTAGTACTTTTGACATCTCTGAGTAAGCTTCAGCGGAATGAAGAAAAAAAGTTGGAGTGAAGCCAAGTGAGAAGCAGACACAGGCCAGTTGTGGTGATGTCAGGAGAACTGGAGAAGCCAGAGGGAAATAGGAAGGGGGCGCCGACAGGTCAGGCAAAACAAATAGCATTTCATCTTTTTGTCAATAGCAGAATTTAGGTCAGCGGATCCCTGACAGTAACAAGCTAGTTGGGTCATAAATTAGGAGGTCCTGAGTGTCTGTTCAAAGTCCTGTGGACACAGTTAGGGGGATGGAGATCAGCCAGCAGCTGCAGAAAGGTGAAGGGGTCTTCCAAACAGTGTGCAGGGCCGCCCCGCCTCCCTGGTCCAGTTAGTGGCCCCAACCATCTCCTATCATCAATCTAACTCAGGAGGACTGACAAGGACTGGACCCTGAGAACGGCTCACACCCCACTCCCCTCATGCAAGCTGCAGACCCTGCTCTGAGGTGTGCATGGACCTCATTACTATGACGGCCTCATGGAAAAACAAAAGACAAAGAAGGGAGTGCAATGAGCAAAAAGGGAAAGAGACAGACAACACAAGTGCACCACAGTAATTGGTCGCACTGTAAGTGCAGGCTTCAAGCTGCAATGTTTTCAGGAGCAAAATCACAGAATAGGATTTACTAAACAGCATGCTGCTCTGAGCTGCTCCCTGTAGTACACTATTAGCTCATTACCTTTAAGAGGGGTAACCTAAATGCACACAAGAACTACAACTCACAGTCAATGGACATGAATATATGAATTCCTCATGCAACTTTCTTTCAAATGTAAAGGGTTTTAGTCCAACAATGAGCAGAGGTCTTTTTCTACTGTTCATTATGAAAATTCCACCTGCTTGCTTTAAACATACAGTCTATTTGTTTCTAAAGGTAGAGGAGCGAGTGTCGGCAGTGCTGAGTAATAATGGCGCTCAATCAGCGCTCTCATTATCTACCCAGCATGACTTCTTAATAAGGTCACGCTCCACCTACTGAAAATAGTTCCCTCCTTTTGAGCTTTCTTCAGGTGCAAAGTGCAGTTAATTAACACAGCAGACCGAGTGAGATGCGCTTGCTATTAATTGGAAAGAAAGAGGGGAAAAGAAAGCAGAAAATAAAGCACACATGCTTAATTCAATTAAAACAGCCATAATGGCTTTCGTTGTAAGGCTTGGGATTCTTTTGTTTTGTGTCTTTGTTGGATTCGGCAGGTCCTGCTTGTCTGGAGGTATTAGTCAGACCACATGGTGGCCATTTTCCGCTCATAAAATAAAATAAATTAATAAAAAGTTTGACTCTGTGATTAGGCACTTAAGTTGTACATCCGCTTCAGTGAAAATGGAACAATGCTTTCTTTGAAGCTTTCAGAAGTGTAGTTATGAAACAGAGAAAAGAAGTCAAAAAACTTACTTGAATTTCCAACTGCTGTACGACCTGCATCTGGACTCGACATTGGGCTGTGCTCCTGTCGTCAAGGGCATGTTCATTATTTAAGTGTCTGCGAAGGGAAAATAACACAAGACTGTTAGACACCAAATGAAAAGTACAGTATAGAAAAAAGAAATCTGTGTCTTTTATACTGTGATCAAAAGTGTGGAAGATGATAATTACAGCATCATCACTCAGTGGTTTTGTTTTCACAAGAATAAATCTAAAAGACAATTATCTATAGGAAGAGATAGAGGCTATTGTTCCAGAGTGAAATAATGTAATTAGAAGTAACATAGCGGTGTGTGGCGCCATGTTTAACATGACAATAGGCCTGCACCAGTTTAGATGGCTAACTTCAGTGCCCCCCTGAAAGCAGCTTTCTACAGAGAATAAAAGATGCTAGCCCTGCAGAACGGCTTTGTCTCCTTCGTTTACCGAAAACAATACACACAATTTAACACCGGCAACATCTGACACACAAAGCAGCTCTCCAACTGAAGGTGCATTATCCACAGGCAGACATATTAAATGTATCTGCTATGTTCGCCTCATTAGAAGGGAAAAGCAGTCAGACAGCCATAACAGTCAATGAGGGTTTTGTCTTGATTGGATTTTGTCTGTAGGACACAAAGAGTCCAACCATTAAGATAGAACTCTATTCCACAAGCACACGTCCACAGACAACACGAGCACACACACACAGACACACACACACACAAGTGCAGTACACAGATATGGGGCAAAAAGGGGCTTCTAAAGTGTTGTGATGCTGGGTAATGAGCCTCTATCTAAATGATCATTGGTGACAAACTCACAAAGCAAGCTTTGAGGAGGCCTGCTTATGAAATGCCAGAGCTGCCACTTTATCTGCAGTAATTATAGGTTAGCTTGCAGACCCTTCAATGATCATTTACAGCACAGCTCCAGTGCATTAGAGAATACAAAATCCTCCTGCTTTTCACTTATCCAACAAATGCACACAGACGCACACACACACACACACACTTGCTTACACTGTTGTGAACTTGGAACAGAGGCTCATAAACACATTTTTGTTTATCTGCTTTGTGAGTAACAAGACAACTGAGCGAGGAGGTTCCATGGCCTGCCAATCGAAACACAAACGCTGCCATTGCAAACACAATAGCCCTCAATTATTGAGAGCACATTTAAAACCCACTACATCTGCTTTCAGTCAGCAATTCAGCTCTAATGCACAGTTATTTTTCATTATAAATCAAGAATGAGGTGCCTTAAAATGCAAGGTGATGGGGGTGATGGGTGCATGGGTAAGGGGGGGTGGGACAGGCAGGCCGGTGCAGTCTCCAGCCCTGTGCCTAATTGCTGTTCCTGAAAGCGCATGCAAAAAGGGGCATTTCATTAATCATTTAATCACGTCCCACGCAGGATGAGGGAACTAATGTTGCAAATACCCTTTTCATTTCACTGCCCATAATACTATCTTATGCACTTGATGTATGGCGGGTGTCACGAATTACAGCTGCTTCGAAAGCACAGAGCGAGCTGCGCGTCGTCCCAGAAGATAGCTCATTACAAAAATACAGGAAGAAATCTATATTAACTTCTGGGGTAGCATGTATGTATGTATGTATTATTCTGCTTTTAAATGTACAGCTGACAATCATGTACAGTACATGTACCCGGAAAATCTGAATATCATTACAATTTACAAACCAAAATATGACTCATGAGCAACCTGAGATATTCAAAGTCTTTGTTTGTTAAATAATAGATAGAAATATAGATAGTTGTGGAGATTATGGTTTACAGTCCATTTTCAAAATATTCAAATTTTCTGATACATTTTATTTGTTTGTTTTTTTACAAGCTGTGAGCTATAATTATCAACACTATATCAAAGAAGGCTTGATTTATCTAATTTTGCCATTTTTTTTTTTTTTTTTTAACAATATTTTGACTTTCAGTGTTTTCCTCTGTGTGCTCATTGTGAAACAATGAGGCACTTATTTCCCTCAGCAGACACCGTATACTTCTGGCCAGTTAGTGAGACGATTACAGCCGGATTACTACATGCATTTATAAAATATTTAAATGCCAGCGTGTCCTACTGTGCATTAATAATGCCACACAAAGACATCGGGAATGGAATGGACATAGGCTGGAGAGCGATACGCCCATGGTGTGTGGACTGTACGTCTGAAAACGCAATTAAATGATGGGGCAGTTTTTAATGAATGCCAATTAGCTTTATACAAATCAATGGGGGGTTTAAGGTGATTGTTTAATGACCTTGTTGCCAGTGGGGCAGCAGTCATTGAAAAGGTATTGGACCCTGCTGACAACTGTTTATGTTTACAGTTTATGGCTCATTTCAGTCATATTGATTTCAGTGTTCAAGGGGGATTACCCGTGTGTAGACTGTGCAAGAGCAACAACACAAACTGAGCCAGATCTGAAGGCATGGAATAGATACAAACACACATTTTAGAACAACTTCAAAATCAAAGTGTCTCGTTGTAAGGGGAGTTATTCTTTAGAGCGGATTAACAGATGAAGCAAATACCTGTTTCTATATAAAACATTATTTAAAAACAAAACATGGAAGAAGTACTTGAAGGAAAGAGAGTGATTCCCTGAGCATTGAGTGAGTGATCGGAGAGAGGTGTAAGGTCAGAGAGTTTCGCTGAATGTGAGTTTGCTGCATCCAAACCCTTTTCAAACTGTTCTATTTATTTTGTATCTTGTTTTATTGTTTTGTTTATTTAATATTTGGCATGAAATGAAAAACTTAAGTTTAAAATACAAACAGTAAATAATAATTAGTACATACTGTATAAAACATGCACATTTTTCTCCTTTTTTTTCCAAATCCCCAATATGGCGCCTTTGTTATTGCAACTTTACATTTTAAAGAAAAGAGAAACAAACCCCTCTCTAAGGTATTTTCCCCACAGCTTTGCTTATGAATATGTATATATCATCAAAGTCCACTAAGGACCATATAATAAATCTGCTCAAGCCAAATGTGTACGGAGCATGTGGCCGAGCTAATTGTCTGTGTGTATTGTCAGGGGCTACAGTGGCCCAGAAGGGGACGCGCAACTCACCAGTCCCGTACACAACAGGGCAATACTGTAGCTCCAGGTCTGAATTCACACACATTCATTAGGCAAAGGTATACAAATGGACACCTATGCCGCTAAACAAGTGTAATGGTAAGCACACACGCATGCATACGGACACACGCTCCCCCCATGGTGCATATTTAATGGCCTTCGCTTTAAAGGTCTTGTCACAGTGAGCAGACATGCAAAGGGGTCGAGGGGAGAGGAGCTATCCAGGGGACGGAGCCTGTCTGCCTGCTCTATACGTGTGTGTGTGTGTGTGCGTGTAGGAAATATGGCTACTGCCTTGTGGGTTTAATTAGCAGTGGGATACAGACACAGGCGCTCAGGTTAGCGGCAGAGCTTGCCATTTTAACATGGAGTCTGCCTTCCTGCCAGTAATGGGGAGAGTGGAGTGGTGACAGAGAGTGGAGGAGTTAAGTGAGTGTGTGTTTATGCGCGGTAGAAGCCACTGTATCTCGATGAAGAGGAGGTCAGTGATGAAAGAGTCTGTGGGTAAAAGACGTGTTTGCTCAGCAGCCAACAGCAATATGTTTGGGACGAGTCAAAAGATTGGGCCAGTTCCCATTACATTGTTTCAGTTGCTGAGCTTAGAGGTCAATAATACATGTAAGAATAAGACAATGAGAACGATTGTGGCATATTGCACTCATTTTTATCTATTTATTTGACCTTTATTTAACCAGAATCTCTTTTTCGGTGGAGTGGCGAGAGAGGGGAGCTGATTTACATGATTTTAGTTGTAGGGAAAACCGGAGCACCCGGAGGAAAGCTATGTAGACAACGGGAAAAATTGACAATGCTCGTCAGAAAGGCCCTATCTGGAGGTGGACCCAGAACCTTCTTGCTGAGGAGCGAGAGTGCTAACCACTCAGCCACCTCTGCCAACAAAGAAGACGACATTCTCTTCTCAATCAACCACTTAAAGTTGAGTTATTCTAGGATTTGTAGAAGATCACAGTTTTACACACATACACTCTCTATTTACATATTTTGGTTAGTTTGTTGCCATTTTCTGTGATCCATGTAGGATTCAGGTACTTTAGTTCAATAGATCAATCAATACAAAATAAGTGTATGTAAGTCTCAATATCACTGTCAATGGATTCTTTTCTTCTATTAGTCATAACTATTTTCAGATACAAAAGGTTGAAGCTAAAGATGTGAAATCAAAAACAGTATTAGATCTATGGAATTATTATGAAACATCTAGTGGAAAATGTTGTAGGATGCCATGGTACCAATTCTTCTACTTTGGTGCCTAAAGGGTTAAACAATACATATAATAAATACAAGAAGATAAGGCCTTTGTGCTGTGGTTATAGCTGTAGCTCACAACTTATGCTCAGACAACAGATTTGCAAAGCTGCTGCCTGCGGTGACTAAAATGCTGACAAAATAAAACTTGTCTAAACACAGTTGAGATTGTGCTGTTTTTTCCCGCATCTATAACAACCATAACACCATGCGTACATTAGCATCTTTTCATTCTCTAACACAAATAGACACACACACACACCCTGCGCAAGAGAAACATCCCCGGCAATATCATTTCATTTTGAACTTCAGAGAGCTAATTCAGGGAGCCAGCCACCTCACGGCTACCTTTTCCAGGTGAGAACACTTAAAAGCGCATTGAAGAGCTATTAAACGCTGATCCTGACAAGTTTCTTCATGCAACAAAACAATAGATGACTAAACGTGTCACCGCCGCCGCGCCAGTCCCCTACAGCGCAAGACGCCAGCTCCCCTCCTTTTTCGGCTCATACACAAATGCGCACACACACACACACACAACATCTAAACTGTCATCTAAATCTGACACCTGCTTTATGTAACCCCGTTTTTAACTGCACTTGTGTGTATGTGTGTGTGTGTGCGCTGGCATCTCCGACAACTTGAAAGGCCCCCCTCTGACACCGACAATCACCGCTCCAAGGCACGCCACCGAGCAGCCATCTTTGTTCTGGTGACGAGCCTGGCTTCTTTGTGGGCGCCTGTTTTTCATGTGCTGACTGGGTTACAGTGGGAGCCAGCCTCTAACTCGTCGAAGGGGGGTCTGAACCGAGACGTTGTTCTGTTTTGTGGGAGTAAATGTTCTGGCAACCCGCGCATCCACAGCTGTCGCCGCTGCCGCTGATGTCGCTGCTTTCATGTCTGGAGTCTACCTGGTTTTACAGTCTGAAGAATGATGTTTTGGATGTGGGTACAGCGCCTCCCGGTTATCGAGGGGTCAGATCAGTTTGTCCTGAGCAGTTTTTTTCCCTCAGATTTGTCTTTTCAACTCTTTAATGTTCACTCCTTGAAAAAATCCATATAGTTTTTCTTTTTTTGATTTATCTAAGATAAAGGAGCACTAATAACACAACTAATTTATTATGTTTATTTATTTTTTAACCTCCCTGTTTTCTTAACTATACCAACCATTTACCAAATGGTTGAGACGCAGTTTGATGGTAAAAGTGCCTAAAACCGAGAGATAGAGATGCCCCAATAAGGTAGACTTAAGTTTCATCTAATGCTAGAGCAAATCTCTACAGCTAGCTTTCTCCGGAAGGAAATGGTAAGATTTTAGAGTGACCTATGAACCGGTCGAATTCCCTCATTTCAAAACAGTCAAAATATTATAAAGATTATTATTGGCCACTGTATTATTATTTTGCAGAAAGAACTTAAGTTAAAAAGAACTAACAGGATAAAACACGTCTATACCTCACGGGTGATAGAAATATCAGCCACGAAAGAGTATTGGTTCAACAAGACCATATAGACTCTCTCCATTTCTTGTATCCTATTGTCAATTAATCAGTTTATTTCAAAGTTGTGTATGAGTTCAACATGAAAACAAGAGGCACACATGCCACAGAAATACAGCCTGAAAAGGAGCAGGACGAAGCAGACGCTTATTACGCTCTATCTTTTCGAAATATTGTTTCTTTGGAGCGTTTGGACTCTGCCGTTGACTTTCCGGCTCAACCGAACGGGCCCTCGCCTAAATAACCAGTTAATCTACCTGTACATAGAATCTGCAGCGCACACAGGCTTACCGAGGCTTGTGTGCTAACGGTGCGCAAACGCAAACCGATGCCTTCTTTTAAGTAAGTGCAGCGCGCCAATGGGAACGCGACGTGGCAACAATAATCCTCCCCATCCATGCCGCCTCACACGTCTGCTGCTCCCAAGCTGCAGCGCAAACTCCTTCACCTGCAACTGTCGCGGAGTCCGGACAGCGCGTTGCATCTCGGATTTTGGTTTTAGATTAAGGAACGACTTAGAGAATCATCCCCAGATTATTCGCATGAATGGGATGTACTGTAACGTGTGTGGGGGATTTTGCTCATAGGATAAGCAAGGGCAAGTTTGAGCACTGGCTGCGATAAAAGCTGGTTTCCGCATTTGTGTTTCTCTCTAAGCCTTTATGTGTTAATAAAGTGTAAAAATGCAGCTAATGTCCTGTCATTCTGTGTTTGTGGAAGCAATTTATTTGGCAGCTAATGTGGAATTAGCAAAAACATGACCTAAATCCTTACACTGTTTCCCTTGGGTGGACTAGTTTCGAGTATCACTTCCCCCCCCCACTCCACTCGAGCCTATTAACGTCACTGCTGTAGAGAAATGCATAATTTGAGAAAATGTGCCCGAACAATGTCCTGATTTTCGAGAGTTTATATGATTTCACATGGACATTTACAGTCTGTGAAAAAAACACTCTCCAGATCGTTATTTCACAGTTAATTACAATTCTAATTAGAATATTCAAATGAAATCTTTCCCTTTATTTTCCTTCTGCATATGCGCATGTGTGTGTGTATGTGTGTGTGCGTGCAGGAAAGAGGGATAGTGAAAAAGAGAGGGAATGGAGGATATGGCAGCTCGAGTCGGAGTGAGTGGCAACGTGATAACCTGTAATCGCCAATGCCGCAAACACCTTCTTCCTTTGATGTCCCCTCGCCGACATCCAGGCAACAAAGCTGGCCAATTACAAATGAGCTAATTAACTAAATTGTTGATGGAGCATGAAGAGTGCATTGGCTCTGGCGCCCGCACCATGACAACAGTGAAAGGGGGCTTTTGTTGAGAGGCTATGTGCATGGCCAAGCAGGTTGCATTGGCTTTTGACGTTGTTTTCTCACACACAACTATTTGGGTCTCGGGAGCAGTGGGAAGAAGATGTGTTACAGCTTTTAGTGAACGTTGCAGTGTGAGGTCAATGTGGCTTTTGTTGAATGAAGAATAACTGTTACAACTAGGGATGTTCCAATTTTTTTTTTGGGATTCCTTTTGAAACTAATATCAAATATTACGTCATTGAGAACATGCAGTCTCACTTAAAATTACTTAAAAATGGGTTAATATTATAGACAATCTGAAGAACTCCAGTATATGTGATGAGATTACAATACCAGAATCGGTATCAAGTAAGTAAGTAAGAAATCTTTATTCATATAGCGCCTTTCACAGAGCGCTTTACAATTGTGGGCATTTGTCGCCAGTACAGGAGGCGCATGCCAGACCTATTGTACATGTTTTAGTGGTAGGGGAAACCGGAACACCTGGACAAAACCTCTGCATCAGAAAAATCCCGAGTTATAACAGACGGGCATTTTATTATGGCTAAATTCTTCTTTTATTCCAGACTTATGTTTTATAATTGATAGTTGGCATGGATCATCTTCATATAGTCTGCAACGTTTTAAATCCCAGTATTGATCAACAATGTAACTACACTGACAATTCAATTCAATTCAATTCAACTTTATTCCGGACTCACAGTCCAATACAATTAAATAAAATAAAAAATAAAGCACAAGACAGACAATTAAAATGGCATTTTAAAAAGACAACCATGCCAATGTTTCCACAAGTCAGATTGATACCGTGTCGCACTCCATTTTATATTCGTGAGGGACACTATTATTTCATTTTCAGACGTGTTCAATCGACACATAAAGCTGTACATCAAAGTTCGTAGCACGGCCTGTAAAGTGTTCACTCTGGCATTAACAAACATTTCTGTGGCACTTGACCATCTCGGCTTTTTCAAAAGCACACGCAAAGCATCATTATAGGCCACCTGGAGCTTACGCATGCTGGCTTTCTTATAATGAGACCAGAGATGAGCTGTGTATAAGGGAGTACAGTACGCTTTAAATAACGTTAGCTTCACTCTCTCTGTACAACAGCCAAACTTCCGTGCCAGGGTATTAGCCTGGGCATACAACACTCTGCATTGTCTGTAAATGTCATCATCATCAGACATGTCCTCAGTGATGATGTGCCCGAGGTACTTGATTTTGGTGACAACATGCAAAACATCATTACACAAACAAAAGTTAGGAAATGTCAGGTTCTTATCTTCCTTGGTTTTAGAAATCATAACCACACTCTTCGAACTATTGTACTTAATATCATGTTCCAGACCATAAGTTGAGCAGATATTAAGGAGCTGCTGTAAACCAGCCGTACTTGGACTAAACACGACTAAATCATCTGCGTACAAAAAATGGTTCATAATAGTTCTTCCAGAGACACAGCCAGTGTGACAGTCTTTGAGACAAACTCATTGTAAACAGATTTGCACGCGCCCCAGGGTCCCCTCTAGCATCATCAAAAAGGTCAGACATTGTGGCAGTAAAATGTCTACGGCACTGGGGAATGTAAGAATGAGAAAAATGAGACCGGAATGCATGAAATAATACAGTATAGTGCCTAAATGTGCATGCAACTCTCAGACATACATACAAACTCCATTATCACCGCAGTCATCTTACCATATAGCACCCTCTGATAAAGTCTGTTTTTTTGTGCCCACCCATAAATCGTAACATAGGTTGAAATAATGGTGAAATGAAATGCGTACTTACTTCAAAAATTGCCCAAAGTCCTCGCAGATGTTTTCACAGCCAGGCCATTTGCACACGCCGTGGCCATAAAGAGAGTGGGTTCCTCCATTTTCTTCATGTAACGAACTGGAGACAAAGTAAAAGCATTGACAACACAGTTAAACGGGTAACACACAGTAATGGACAATGGACTTTGTAGATTATGGAAGCTTGTGTCCGGTCAAAATCAATAGAGACGTTCCTCGTGGTGGAGCTCAGTGGTTCAATAGCCAGGGGGACTGAACGGTTGAGAAGAAAAGTACAACAAATGCATACTATTTGTTATAACCAAACGGCTTTTGTGCTTTGTGTAAAATAAATAATACAACAAAAAAACATTTTGAGAAGAGGTGCTGACTGTCATGCAGACAATAAAAACTCAGACGGCCAAATCATTTTCATCTGGAGATTAATACTGTGTGTAACTTATGTTCTTTGCAGACAAGGGCAAAATCTAAGGACGGTTTTCAAATGGCAAGAAAATTAGTTACGAGCCTGCCTGGACCGCACATCCGACAGTAAAGACGACAAATATTTTTGAATATGTATTCCACTACTTACGCCACACCTATGAACCGACTGATTCCTTTTGTTAGAGGACAACAGAAAAACCCTTGTTAAAGTAAAAGATTATGTAAATGTGGACTGCATTTATCCCCATAGTGAGCTTTGTCTTCTGCATTTGACCCATCCTGCAAATGCCACTAGGGCCTCGGGCAGGAGCACTGGTCAGAGTAGGAGGAAATACCTACTGTGCATGTTTCTAGTGGTAGGGGAAACCGGAGGACCCAGAGGAAAGCTATGCAGACATGGGGAGAACATGCAAACTCCACTCAGAAAGGCCCTGTTCTGACTGGGGTTCGAACCCTTATTCTGAAACATGTTTTGCATACTTGTAAAAAAAAGCCTTGTGAGTAACTATTTGACGTTTTTGGCTCAAAGCTGATTGGTGACAGAATGAAAAGGCTGATTTAAAGATGTGACAGGTAAAATATAAAGGCATGTATGAGAAAATTGTGATAGAAGCAAATTGTTTTTAGAGCGAGGGACTTCTAAAGTGGATTTTATTGCATACTGTGGTTCCATTGTTTATGATTTGAAAGTTAAGCATCCCATCTTTAAAAGGTGTTGAAGTCTTAAAGCCCAACAGGCAGTTTGTCTACTATGTTCATTGAATAAGCTGAGAACTTCCGGTCTCTCAATAAAACATTTTTTTTTTGCATTAAAATTCAGAAAAAATATCTCTTTTAGAACATCAACAGCTGCTGTTACAACACATCTACACAGGGGCAAAACTAAAATCAGTCAATAATAGCAAAATATTTTACATCTTTTTCAACAACATCTTTTCCCATGTGTGGCCTGTAAATACTCACACGTGTCAGAGCTCAAGAGTGCATTTCTTTTTTTCCAAAGGGGCTTTCCCGCATCGATCGGCGGCATGTTAGTAAGCGCCACTCCTGACAATGCTTCTTGTACCATCATTATGAGACCACACAGCCCCCAGGACACAAGCAGATAAAAACTGCTTCTCATTCTCCCTCACTCTACCCCACGCTCTCAAGATATCTTTTTCAAGCCTCCTTTTCCACACGCTGGAGAGATAGCATCTACTTTAAACCAATTACACAGCACTTCCACCTTCAGTGCAGGTCTTTACCGCGCATCGACGCAGACACGTGCGTCGCTACCCCAAAGTCCTTATTATAATATCGCCCAGAAAAAGCCTTTGAATAATGCATAGGACAGATAGGCGGATGTAACAGTCTGTGTTTTGGTGCCGGGCGTATTTAGAAAAGGTGGCATCACATATAAACATCTTGGAAATGCCACTCAAAGCAGAACATATTCTGTTTACATGACAAGCAAGCCAGGAAGGTAATTTACAAAGGATAAAAAGACGAGAGGCGGCACTAAATACTTAATGTATGAGGTTACCTTGTCTTGCTTGTTGTTGTAGAGACTGCCTGCTTTCTCTCTGCCTGTTTGATATCTGTGTACAAGCAAAGTGTGTTCCTGTACTCTCTGGGGAGCTGCAGCTCTTGTTTTTTGAATATTGCTAACATAATAATAAACTATTGAACAAATAAACAAAACATGCTCTTTTCCCTCAAGTAACAGAGTCTCAGTTATAACGAGGGCAAACACTCAGGGAGGAGGTCCTCAGATGTATAATTCCCTATATTTTTTTCACAAATCTAAATAATAATGCAAAAAGTCCCAACAAGCAACGTTTGTTTTATGTGTGAACAAGTGGCAAGTACAAATAAACTTTTATCTCCTCTATGGGAGCTGGAAAACATTGTAAAGCTGCTTGAATATGGGGAAAATCATCATCATGATTTATTTGGCTCTTAAGTGGAAGCACGGCCGTTTCAACCAAGTTCTTCAATAAAGGTTTACCTGCTGAGAAAGTGGAGACCTAATTGGTAAAGTTCTGTGGTTTTCTCTCCATAAAAGGGCACAAGTTTCCATGTACGCACTAGTCAATCATTCAATATTGTCCGCATAAACAACAGTCACTACCAATGACTGCAGAAATCTCAATTTTTATTTTTTCAAAGGAAGCTTCACACAAAACTTGATAAGCACCGCAAATATAAAGAGAAAATAATTTGAATATTGTTTGTCTCACACAATGGTATGGCTGTCTATCCAGGTTTGTACTTTTAATTTATTTTGTATTAGTTGCTTGTTTCCATGATTATGTCATACATGTATAGAATGTTTCTGGCCCCAACACTTAAAATACTTGCAACTGATATTAATGTCAATGTCAGCTTTATTTGTACTGTCCTGGCGAAGGTTCTGCCTTTTTCTTGGGTTTGATTTTTTTCTACAGTATTGCATCTTCTTACATAATATATTCATAAAAAAAAGCACTAAAATCCTCCATAATTGAAGAATGCATTTGTTTTAAAGAATGCATTTTGCTTTACGAGTAAAGCAATAACATAAATATGGTAAAATAACTTTTAGCAATTAACACGTTGACTTTGTTTTGTTGTTGTTGTTTTGTTTTAGCAGATTGAATGATTTTCTATTTAATGTTTTTTTTCTTCTTCTGGTTCTATGTGTGTATATGTTTTAAAAAATGGATAATAATCACAAAAACAACAAACCTGACCAGTAACGAGAATACATTTCTATGGCAACAAGCAAAACAGTAGCCCAATGCCCCTATAACTTGTTTTTTTTAATAACGGCGAGGCGCTTTACCTCTCGCGCTCCCTCTCCCGTTCCCGTTCTCGCTCTCGTCTGTGGTTGAGCACAGGTGACTGGCCGTTGGCGAGGGCGTGGTGGGGGATGGGCGGAGAGGCTTTGGCGGCGGGGTTGGAGGAGGTAGTTGTATTGGTGTTGTTGGTGGAGAGGTCCAGTCCGCCGGGCGCGCCTCCTCCCCCAGTGCTGTTGCTGTGTTTGATGCCGTTGTCCTCCATGCCGTGGCCCCCACCTCCGGTCACGTCTTTCCACAACTGCTGCAGCTCTGCGGGACTTAGGCCACCTGCATGATAGGAAACAGTTAAAAGGGAAATTATGAGATGTAGATTGAGGTGCAAATGAAGTTGTTCTAACCCAGGGGTCTCTAACTTTTTTTGAAGCAAACAGACAAAACTGGCATGCTATTGTCTGTTTGCTTCCTTTTGTTTTACTGTATTTGTTTGTATGTCTGCACGTGTATTGTATGTCTGCACCTGTATCGTATGTCTGCACCTGTATCGTATGTCTGCACCTGTATTGTATGTCTGCACCTGTATTGTATGTCTGCACCTGTATCGTATGTCTGCACCTGTATCGGATGTCTGCACCTGTATTGTATGTCTGCACCTGTATTGTATGTCTGCACCTGTATCGTATGTCTACACCTGTATCGTATGTCTGCACCTGTATTGTATGTCTGCACCTGTATCGTATGTCTACACCTGTATCGTATGTCTGCACCTGTATCGTATGTCTACACCTGTATCATATGTCTGCACCTGTATTGTATGTCTGCACCTGTATCGTATGTCTACACCTGTATTGTATGTCTGCACCTGTGTGGTATGTCTGCACCTGTAATGTATGTCTGCACCTGTATTGTATGCTCATCCGTATAGTATGTCTGCATCTGCATTGTATGTCTGCACCTGTATTGTATTCTCATCCGTATATATGTCTGCATCTGTATCGTATGTCTGCACCTGTATCGGATGTCTGCACCTGTATCGTATGTCTGCACCTGTATTGTAGGGTCTGCACATGTATTGTATGTCTGCCCCTGTATTGTATGTCTGCACCTGTATTGTATGCTCATCCGTATATATGTCTGCATCTGTATTGTATGTCTGCATCTGTATTGTATGTCTGCACCTGTATTGTAGGGTCTGCACCTGTATTGTATGTCTGCACCTGTATTATAGGGTCTGCACCTGTATTGTATGTCTGCACCTGTATTGTAGGGTCTGCATCTGTATTGTATGTCTGCACCTGTATTGTAGGGTCTGCACCTGTATTGTATGTCTGCACCTGTATTATAGGGTCTGCACCTGTATTGTATGTATATATTAAAAAAACAGAAATGGCAGAGAGCTACTCCTTTAGCAGTTGTAACACAATTGTGGTCTGCATAATAACTACAGCCAATCATGGAGAACACACATGCCGGCATTCATGAAAACATTTACAGTTAAAATAGATTAATTAACTCAAAGGTGAATCATTCAGGATCATTTGGTAAATTATTGTAGCCTTTGGAGAGCTACCTGAAAGGGGATGGCGAGCAATTGGTAGCTCCCGAGCCACAGGTTGGAGCCCCCTGTTCTAACCCAAAAGAGCTTTCACACTGTCCATTTGAAGCTGGGGTACCTAACCGTTGGTTATTTGTCCCAACAGAAAGACTCTAGAACAGGGGAAAACTTCACACCATAGCATGCTGTCTTTAACTCTTTTTGTAAAAATAAATCACATTTGATGCTTTGGCTTGAGAGGTGATTGGCTGAGTGAGGGTGGTTCTCTCTTTTTCACGCCTCTGTCTTAAAAAAGCTGATCTAATGATGTGACAAAACAAATACATACATGTGAAAACTAGATTTAACTGAAGCACATATTTTTGCCTTATTCCTCACCATACACAAACAGCATTTGAATCCAATTTTGAACTCTGAAAAAGCTCATTTATTTATCTTCTTTTGAAAATGCAACTCTGATCTGGGCTCTGATCTTGTTCAAACATTTTAGTAAGTCGTACGCAACACATAGGAACTTGTTATGCTCCCATGCCATTAAAGAATGAGTTTATTCTGTCTGGCGCTCACTGGAGGCGTAAACAAAAACAACAATAACCCGCAGAGATGAGCGGAGGGGAGAGAGAGCAGGGAATAGACATGAAAAACACAAACACAGTGAGTGGAGTGGGAGGAAGACAAAGATGAAGCCTAATTGTAAAAAGGAAAAATCAAATAAAGCTTGATAAAGAATGAAAAAAAGTGTCTGGCATAACAATGAGAGGACGAAAAGAAAGACATGAGGCAGACAGGGCAACAGGTGATCACTGATCACAGACACAAAAGACCAAAACCACAAACATGCGTCCAGATGTGAGATCAGAATCTGTCATCAAGAGCAGAAAGAGAGACAGTGACAAGGGAATTAGCTCAGAGACAAAACAAAAGAGATTATCTGGTTCTTTCAAATTGGCAATGGGAGATAGTTGTATAATAATCTAGTAATTGAATAGTGCTAAAATAAATGATTATTTTGATAATCTTTAATTGTTATTAGTTGTATGGATTTCAAAAAGTTTGTGTCTATGGGATTTTTTATATATTTGATCAATAGAAAGCTCAAGTGATGCCCCTGGAAAACACAATCGGGTTGTTTGATTAAAATATTTTATAAACACATGTTTATACCATTCTGCATTCATTACAGAATCATCCAAATCTTGATTGTTTTTTGAACCTGACATAGATGACAATATGCTGAAAAGAGGTTTTATAATAGATTATTGTGATTAATGGATTTTCTTGATACAGCCCTATAATAGAATGCCTTCCACGGGAGACATGGCAACATTCAAAGCAGAGCTTGACAATCCATGTGACAGAGGCTCACACAATACTAGTCACACTATGGCGGCATGGTAAGTAGTTGGACAACTGTTTGGCTGAGACAGTCTGGGCATGCACAAAGTAAAAATAGCAGGAGAGAGCAGCACCGAGGGCCTTACCTTGAGGGGGCAGGGCCTGTCCTGGCAGCGCGGCCTGACCAGGGGCAGGTCCGGGCAGCGACAGCAGGCCTTGGCGCTGCATGTTGAGCAGGTGCTGCTGCTGCTGGAGCTGCTGCATCTGCAGGAGCTGCTGCTGGAAGACGAGCTGCTGGGCGGCCAGCTGCTGCTGCTGCTGCTGTTGCTATAGAGAGACACAAAGAAGGGAGGGAGGGAAATTACCTTGACTTAACAACTACAGGAAGAAGGGAACACTACGACAGGATGAGAAGTATGCATTTAGAGACGTTTGACTGTTATTTTTCCTCTGTGGGTTCGGTCATGGAGCCAATAATATAATTGGCACTCAGGCTTGACCAGATCTCCCTTTGACCTGGCCTCCTCCTCTGTCTGCTCTGTGCTCTCTGTTTTGCTGATGTTTCCTCTTGCCTGTTTGTGTGACAGATAGACATAGTGTACATGCAATGTGATTGTGTATGATACTAAGCCTCTGGTCTAATCCCTGTGCCACAAACTCCCCCTACACCCCTACACCCATTATTAATTGTCTCGCCTTCGCTGATGGTCTGTTACAGCTTATGTGGCCAGAGGGAGAGATTTAGTGTCACTCGAATATAAACGCAGGCACACACTGCTCAACACTTTCTCTCCTGTCTGCGCACAGTTCATCGCTGGGCCAGACAGACGATTGCATAAGCTCTGTGCAAAACAAAAACAAAAACAAAACCTCAAACATATCTACCCACTGCGGCATTACAGAAAAGAGTACGTGTTACAGTCTCAGCTATTGTGAATTATTGCTGTTATATAATACATTCATTTTGCTTTAGAATCTTTTTTCTTTAGCTAAACAGTGTGATTTTCTATTATTAGAATTTACGCTTGTGAATCAAAAATGAATATATATAACAAGACTGCTTAACATTCTTATCATACTATGCTAACACAGTAACGAGCAAAAAATGTGGTTTGTTTTTATTTGTACATAAAAAACCTGTGCAATGTAATGAAATGGTACATTGTGAGAAAGTCTTCCAAGAGAGTAGATGTAACATACTTGAATGCTTGATTAAAAAATACTTGCAAGTCATTTTCACGTCATTCTGTAGTAATCATCATAAACCCTTGTTTTAGCATGTATTGGTCCAGGTATGGTGATTAATTAGATTAATTAAATTAGTTGACATTTTTTCAATAATAAATTAGCTGTGTTTAATCAATGAACTTGTTACAGCCCTAGTAAACAAAACATAAATGATCTTAAACTTGAAAAATGTATCTGGCATATATTCCCTTTAACTTCAGGAATTGAAGTTTACATTGGCCAGCTAACGAGTGCCTTATGTGTAAGCCAGGTGTGTGTGTGTGTGTGTGTGTGTATGTATAATATGTATATAGATATTATAGGCAGATCTTGTAGTGAAGGGGGTGGAGGGTAAAACTTGACGCACTCACTGGAAAACAGTCTGCATAATGTAGTGATGAGACTCTCCTCCACCCAGCCTCAAGAGAAATAAGGGAGCAATTTCTATTCCATATTTGATGGCTGGGGCCCCAAAAAAACTCTATTCACAAATCCAAACAGAAACAAAGCCACTGGGAGGTCAGCGGCGCCGTTCTTTAGGGGCAGCATAATGGGCTGCTTGAGGAGAGGCTGAGAGGTTCGCAGACAGACAGCGATAGACAGGGCCTGTTTTTCTTATTTTTTGGGATCAATTTAAAGTGCCAAATCTCGTGCATTATATTTCCTGCATATAGCCGCGGACTCTCAGGGTTCGGGTGAGGTGCGGTGCTCTAACACGACTATGCAAATATAGCTGGGGCTGTCAGGGCTCTTCTCCTGTTCTCTGATAGCCAAAGACAACGGGACGGAGCCTTGTCTGTCGGGCGGTTGCCTGTCATGGTGATTTATGAGCGTCATGCGGTGTAACTTCAGCAGAAGGGCCATGTTTGGGTGTGTTTGTCCGCCCACAGAAACACTTCATTAGGGGACTTTGTCTGAGGCTTTCCCTTAATAAGGGGCTGGATGTGCATATGGTTTACATAAAGAGTGCATTTCTGTGTTGTTCCCACGACAACAACACAGTGTTTGTGGAGGATGAAGTGACTTTTACAGTGTATGTTACGGAGGAGTCAATGTCACTGCGGCATATATGTCAGTTTTGAATATGTGCAATTAAATAAGATATCCTGACTGTTATTGCTGTTGTGTAATATTTCAATTCATTTTATTTTTGGCTAGTGTCAAATTGCATGACAAAGTATGTTTGATGTATTAATTTCTAGGCATGCACCGATCCAGCTTTTTATGTCTGATACTGTTTCTGTGGCTTTCAAAATCTGGTAATACCAGCTGATATGAGCCAATAAAAAATAAAAATACCATACAAATCACAGCTAAATTACAAAATGTGTTTAATTGTGTGTGTGTGTGTGTTTTTTTTACAATTATCCAGCAAGTAACTACAAAGAACTGTTTGAGTAAAAGTTACAACTCTATGACATTCTGGGCTAGTATCAGCTAACACATAGTTTAATGCTTAGTTTAATGCACTTAACCAATATCATTAAACCGATACCTGATCCAACAAGATTTACAATATCAGCACTGGTTTCCCATTAAGCTTTGGTAATATTTGGTTTGACAAACTGAGCTGATCATCACAACAGTACGCAGAAGTCAGTAATCTTAAACTTTGATGATTTTGTTTCTGAAGGTCAAAGCAAGTTTCTTCAATAGTTTATTATAAATCATATATAATCACATTTATAGTTGCGGATTCATGTAAAATGGGTTGAGAGATGCCTCTTGTAAGTGAGTGCAGAGGTTGAGTATGGTATATAAGCAGAAGCCACTGTACACACTGTCATGTATTGTCATGTATATGCCTATTGTGCACTACTACTCGAGTACTAATGTGAGCCCATACCTCTTTGGCTTGTTTTCCAGGGTGCTGCTGCTGCAGAAGCTGCAGATGGAGCTGCTCTTGCTGTTTCTTATAGAACTCCTGCAGGTGTTGCTGTGAACACAAACACATTCACACATTACACCACCACAGGCACAAACGCACTGGAAACAAAACATAGTGTAAACAATTTGTTGTCAATGTGTCACAATAGCTGTTGGCGTCGAACATAATGCAGCATTATTAGTAAGTGTGTCAAAAACAGGCTTGCAGCGTGTTCCTGTTTTTCAAAGGCAGAGAAAACAATTAGGAACAAATAGACGTCAGCTTTAAAATGCTTACGTCCCCATTCCAAAGTGAACATCAAACAATGTAGTATATTTAGTGCTTAGAATTTGCACATGTCAAAACTACAAAAGGTTCAATGCTTCAATGCACCATTAAATAGAGAGAGATAGTTTTATAAGAAACCTATGGAAATGTAATGTGCCTTCAATGTGTATAACATTAAATCTTGATACTTGTTTGAATCTTTACTGATTTTCATCTGGGTATTGATCTTTTATAAAAACCATAATTAAATTACAAGTCAGTGCCATCAGTAAGTCTGATGAAAATGAATCAGATTGAATGACGTTCTTAATTACACAATTTCTTCATTTGATTAATCTTTAATCAAATCTCTGAGTGATATATGCATTTGGACTCATTTCCAAATATGACATCATCCATCACCTATCATTCAGTCTGGTGTTCAGCCAAGATGTGTCCTGCTCTGTGGTCCCTGATGGAGGCTTGTCAGGGAATTGATCCAGTGACACATTAGAAACAGTTAATTAGAGGTGACACGAACAAGTACGTCAATTTTCATATTACTCTCCATAAGCGTGTCAAGGACGTAGGCCTGTGGTGATGTGGCAACAGAGCGGTGGCCACTTTTGGTCCAAGCGTGACTCAAGTTTTATGTTTTATGTACTGTGCTATGTGGATGCACAATGGCTATGTACAGTATATGGAAGCAGACATTTTACATTCATAATAGTCTATTCATTTATATCGAGTCTATTCATTGATATAAATCGAGTTTGACATTTTAGTATCCCAACACTAGCCAACAGCTGTACATATGACTTAAATAATGATACGTGTGCCAAGATGTGTAACTTTCTTAGTAACAGGCAGTCACAGTAAAAACCCAGAGCATCTGTAGTGCCCACATATGGTTGGAGGAGTGTGTGTGTATTGTCTTGTGTTGTCATGTTTGCTCGGCTGTACCTGTTGTAACATCACGGCCTGCTGTTGCTGGAGCAAGGCCTGGAGCTGCTGAGGGGAGAGCACCTGCTGCTGGAGGATCTGCTGCATCTGCTGGGGGGTAATCACCTGGGGACTCATCATGGCAACCGACACTGGCACCTGAAGTGAGCACAAAGACCAGCAAGTGTCAAGGAATGAGGCTGTAGGAGGTTGGAAATCTGGTAGAATTGGTCCAAATGCAGATTGCTGTATGGTTAAATATGAATATACTGTAAATGATTACTGACATCACTAACAGAAAACACGTTATTTTTGGTTCTTGTAAAACACTAGCCCTGTTAGTTAATCAAAGCAAGTGTATCTAACAAATTGACATAGGCCAAAAATAGATGCATGTGAAAACTAGTGATAGAACCAAGCTGTTTGAGGAACAAGATGGATACATAAAGTTCATGTTTTTGAAAATTAGGTAACCCAGTCTGTCCACTGCCTACACTATAATTCAACTAAAATAGGTGAGTGTATTGAGCCATTACTCCATGACCGCCATTTTCTATTTCCAAAGGATTGCCTGTATTTTGGCACTGGGTAACACAGAATTTGGTGTTCTATGAATTCCCATGCAGTTCCATATATTTTAGCTACATTTGTTGGAGAAAAGAAAAACAATCCAGAAAAAGTCAGCTTCAGAGCCCCTTGGATTAACTCTGCAGGTGCCAAAGTAGCAGAGTTGCTAGCTGAGATCAATCCAGGAACCTGGCTTCCCTCAAAAACGTTTCCAACATTTTTTCATTTCACATATATTCATTAATGGTGTAATTAGGAGGAGGAGTAGTAAATTGGAGCCCTGAAACTCACAATGTTTCAAAGCTTTTGTCAGCTTCACATCAACAGCAGTCCTTTTCAGCGCGACCATTACCTACTTTAAAATTACAGTGAACTTTTGAATAAGTTACTTAGGTCCCCATCTCTGAAATCAAGACATAATAGAATGACGTAGTTAGATTGTCTAAGCTGTGATGGTGGCATAAAAGAAGGGGTTAAGAAAAGAGAAAATTAGCAAATGGAGCATAAGAGGTATATGTCAAGCCTTGTGGCCTGGTCCTACGGGGAGTGTGGTAATTGGTGAGTGGCGTTGGGGAGAGCAAGGCCTCCTATGGTTGAGATGCTTGGCAGCCTGGAGGAGATGCTGAAGGACAGTTGGGTGCTGTGCCTTTGTGTTCTTATACTCTTATTTTCCTGCCTCCGTCCCACCGGGAACAGTACAGGATTTAAATAGACGTAGACCTTAATTAGCGAGACCCTTGAACTCCCCCACTTTCGCGCTCCTATCAGTGCCACTGTGGAAAAACAGCGTGAAAATGCAAAAGTCTAAACTGGATTAGAAGTACGTTGATGAAGTGGACAAGTGACAAGAGGTACAATCAGTGTGGCTGCAAGGGTCATGGCTCGAAGGTCGGCGAACATCCAGTGTCATTTATCAAAAACTAGGCTATGTACTATAGGCTCTGGGGGAAAGAGCATTGGAAATATTCACTCAAGTTAAGGAAATGTTGGTTAATAATGTGACTTCAACCAATCAGAGAAGGTGTCGGAGGTATGCTTTGCGTTAGGGAGAAGACGCTGAATATGACTGAACATGTAAAATGAGGTAAGGACATGGAGGAACCTTTAGCTCAACGCAAGTAGTGGAAGAGCTGTAGGGTGAGTGTTTGTCCCTGTGTCTTGTGTAAGTGTGTTGTCTTGTCTTATACCATATATTGATATTGTATTGTGTTACTGTTACGTATTGATTTTTGCTGTTGACATTTTTGTTCCATATATTCTTGTCTCAGTGTTGAATGGGTGAAGGGGGTTTTGAAGTTTCAAGTGTTTGCTTCATCCACCTCCTGTTCAAAACAATTCAATTCTGTAAAAATGTGTTGTGTACAAGTTTCTAATCAAAAATCTTGAATGATTAAAGCTGTGAAATCCATATCTGATTGGCAAAGTTGTCTTCTAAGTGTTGCCTGAAGCTATATGAAGTAAAACACAGCTCATGGATGCAACACACTTCTAAATTTAGTGTTGCGCGCTGTAGTGGTCACACCGCTCTCCAAAGATAATTAAAATATCAACCTGTGGTACCACCTTCAGTGACGCTAATTGTGCTGGTGTTTGCAGTGGAGCTGGCATGACAGTAGCTAGCCTTTATGGTGTGTCAAGGGGCCAATAAGACATCCCTGTCCTCATCGGCGCCTAATCAAGCTGCCTTGATTACCTCCCGTGCATGTCAGCCCGCCTCCTCCCACCTCCCCCCCCTCTCCCTCTGTCAGGCCTTGACACGTCCTTGTTTAGCTCTCCTCTCCTACGCCTACCCACCCCGCATGCACACCACCCACCCCAGGTTCTCCCCCCTCTTTGATTAGCCGAGACATTTGCATGGTCACTACACATTTTTCATTTTAGAAGTCATTATGCATTAGTGGCTCCTGATCGCCCGCCTTGACTAATCCTGATGAACTGAAAATCACAGCTGAAGGTCAACTTCCAGCCGGCCCTGCTGCACATTCATATTCATATTCAAACAAATCCAGCCTCCATTGTTCATTAGGGTCTTCTGCCTCGCATCTCAGGTGGAGGATCTTGCTGCAGTACTTCTCTTCTTTTCTTCTCTGGATGCACCAATGTAAAGAAAAAAATAACTGCGTTTGCAATGGGCGCACGGCCGGAACAAAAGCCGTCAAAAGTAGAAAATTAAACAGTCTGTGCGTAATTATGCAAATGCTGTGCTTACACCTTCAATGTTATTAACCCTTAAAGGTACGTTTGCGTGGTAAGTAATTACCCCTGAAGTCACTCCTGGTTTTGTGTGGGACGGCGCGACAATGGACCGAATGCAGCAGGGAAACAACATGTGACGCACTCATTAAGGCTATTAATTGGATGCTGTCTAGATATTGGTTGCTTGCAGATGCAGACCAGACTCATTTTAGCTTCAACACAAATCAAATGGATGTATTTTTGTACTGGCCAAAATCAAAATCGCGAATGTCTCAAAAGGTGTAACAAAAGTTTTGGTTTTGCCAGAGATTGCAAAATAAAAGCAGTTGTCGGTCCATTATGACGAACATGAGTATAACCAAATAAGTTGACGGGTAAATGTCCCTGTCCTTGAATCCTCCTTCCTTCCTTCAGCTTTGAGAAACTCCAAAAAGAAAACCATGCATGCTCATGAATGCATTTAGTGGCTTTAAAGCAGATGTACTGTGCAAAATCAACTTAACAGATTTTAAGTGTTACGTTGTGTTGTCCAAATCTCCTTTACCCACTCAACATTGTATTTAGAATGATTCATTAGTCTTTGAGTTGAATTGAGTTGAATTTTATTTTGCATGCTTTCAAGGTACCGCTGCTCCAACAATGCCCATTTTAACCAACACTGGTATGCACCCAATGTTCTTTATGTGCTTTTTGGTAATTTTAGGTAAGACTATCATTAGAAGCGTCACAACGACATATCTACAGGTCGCAACAGTGAGCTGCTGCAATGTTGCCACTTCGTAACACAATTCTTACAGTTCAACTAAGAAAATGTGTTTCAGAAGTTACAAGTTATCAGACGCAACCTTCTTCTCTCAACATACATCTAACAGCCAACTTCAAGAAACAAGAAAAATCAACATAGAAAAAGAAAGCTACGTATCGTCTATTCTTTATCAGCATGCAGACGTAATGGCGAGTAATCATCTTTGTTTCCAGTTATATTTCCAAGAAAAAAAAGGTTGATAGAAGGAGGGAGCGAAGGCAGGACAAAGAAAGGAAAGTGCAAAAAGCCACTGGCCCACGTCCATTGTGAAGTGCAGCACAATGCTAATTCCAGCGTTTAACTGAATGCTTTTTCTGCTTGACGTATCAGAGGCTCCGAGATGAAAGCAGATAAGTAATTGCTCTCCTGGTTCTTATTCTTCACTGACAACCCATAAATTTAATTTTACACACACGTTCATTTACATTTTCGAGTATATGACATGATAATTGCAAGGAATATAACACCTCCATTCTGCGGGATAGTGCGCGTGATTGACGGGCGCGCTGAATTGAAAGGAACAGGAGGCTGAATTGCTTCTCCTCGAAATGATTTTGCCATGAAGGGGTGAAATTAATGAGCATTTACAAGATGATGGCGGGCGGGCGTAAACATGCGCACGCCGAGAATGGGCTCGGTGGTGGAAGAGATGCCATGATAGTCAATAGAGAGCGTGTTTGTTCCCAATCCAAATTAATTTAGGGCTAATATGGCTTACTGGAAATCGTTCATTAGAAAAATTTGAAATGTGAAAGCCGTATAGACTTCAATGTCGCGTGAAAAAAGCGAAAGGGATTTTGAACGCGCTAAGCCATCGCTTGTTGTGTGATAATACGCACTTATGTATCTGTTTTAAGGTCACAATTGTTTTCTATTGTTAGTAATCTGAGATCTGTTTATTCCCTGCTTATTATCAAGAACTGATGGGCAGCGCGGTCGTGAACTTCTCGGCCTCGTGGATTATCAGCGAGGCCAAGAAATTTTCCCTGCAAAGTTGGAGAGCAAAACAAAGGACCTTTAAATTGGCTCCTGATGCGAAAACATTGCTGAGGCCCACGCCAGAACAAGCGGATCATTACAGCACTCATGTCACACCCGCAGCCTGTAATCAGCCTCTCCATCGTTTCGCCAAAGGTCAAGTTTTTTTTTTTTTTTTGCGCAATCGCTCAGGTAGTAGCTCTTCTAGGCAAATCTGTCACGCAGACCCTTGTTAGGTTTGATTCAACTGGGCAATCCGGCTTGAATGCAAAAATGCTAAATCACAGCTACTTCTAACCACATTAGTAGACATTACAAGACATGGCTTCTCAACATCACACATATATATATATTTATTACTTATCTATGATTAGATACAAATCTTCATTGACTCCCTGTTTTGAGTAGTTTACACTTTTAAATCTGGGTCCTGACTTTTGAGATCTGCATTCATGGTCATCTTTAGATCGAATCAGTAGATTGAATAAACTTTCTCAGCTTTGTGTTCTCAATAAATACAGGTTGTTTTTTTTTTGTTTAAAACCTGTTGATTAATGCTATTTGTTTCTCTAACATTGCTTTAACCTGCAATTGCGTCCACCAGCCAAATCAACACTGGGATTAAATCATGGAGCATGCAGCAATGTGTGTCTTTTGTTGCATGAGACCAAGAATTTGCACCAATTTAAGTCACATATCTCTGTGATACTGTATTGATGATACCAAAATGAGAATTTTTACATGTGTTTTAATACTTATTTTAATTCTACTTCAAGTAATTTTTCCATCACAGCACAATAGTAATAGAGCTGGTATTGACATTGCTATTTAAATACAGGCGCTGACAAATCAATCAAAGTCTTTCAGGAATCTATAATGATTAGGCTAAGAGTAAAATAAATGACGCTGAAGTTGCTGTAAATTTTTAATAATCTTGGCCTCAATCACGCCAGTAGGCTCCCAATGCCATCTCAATCACTAAACTGTCCCGAGGGAAGGCAGGACCCGAGCCAACCTCAGTCCCGGCTGCAGCCCTCCCTGACCTCTCCATCCCATTTACAGATGAGGCTGTTCATTTACCAACCAATTACTGCCAAATGTGACCAGGCCATTATTGATGCACAGAACCACCTCCCGCCCCCCCCCCCAATACCACTGGACAATGTTCATATATGTAAAATCACCAGAACACATGTTAAGCCACACTCCCACAAGTGAAGGCGTGTACTCAGCTTAGGCAGATCAATAGCCGAGATTGTCAGGAGTGAAGCTAAGTAGATTACGGCATGTTTTTCCTGAATCAATTTTCATAGCAGTGCATGTGGAAGTGTAATTTATCATAACATAAAGACCCATTGGTGTATGTGGCAGTAATGAAAAATCCAAAGAGATCTAGATCGGCTTAGTACAATTTCCATACGACTCCATCATTGCATGTAGATGTGATTGATGGAGATTCTTTGCTAATCAGTGGTCCAATTGTTTATCATCATAATGACTGTCACATTTATCTGTAATGTGTGATTATCAAATCGTGGCATGGCAATACATGAAAGGGAAGGAATTGTATTGTATATAGTGTCATTATCTTGGTTTGAACCTTTATGAAGGGGTAAGGATTTATTTGCGAGATAAGTCATCTTTCAGGGGACATTATCTTTTCAAAGTAACTCAAAAGATCAAAATCTATGTACTTTTTAATAATGATATATGTTGTACAGATCCTTCTTGTACCTTTTTCTGTTTTGTGCTGTTCTTCGTTCTCTTGTTGCCAATGTTAGGAGAACAGTGCTTTCTGTATGGCGCAGAATGTTGAATTTTTGTATGTCTCAAAGTAAATGATGAAGTAATCTAATCTAATATATCCCACAATCAAAGGGTGTCACAGAATTGTCGATTTACCAACTGCAGACTACAGTCATTGGTCCAGGATAGGGGGTCCATAAATGTCCTAAAACAACATTCCTGGTTCCAGACGGTGATCCTGAGTTCATTCAAATTTGCCCATTAGTTTTTTTGTGTGGTTTCTTTTTTGTCCAACTCAAAAAGATGCCCTTGGAGGTAATGGTCCTTTTTTGTTTTAAAGAGTAAACCCCATCACATGTTTGGGGTAATATTTCAAGCCACAAACTTTCTCAGACAACTCCACTAACCCCTTGTTTTTTGACATACTCTCAATCACACGTGTGCTTGTTTATTTCAAGCTCCAAATGCATATTGTCCAGGTCATTTCATTCTTGCTCTTTCTACACAGGTGGGCACGCTGTAATCGCAAAGTTCCAGAGAACAGTTCAAAGCAAAGAGAGGGGAAGAGACCATGTACTATTATAAAGAAAGTGCCCAAGTTGGAGAAGTGTGTGCTGAGGTGGGGCTTCGGGGGGGAGGAGGGTTCATGTTCCTCTGATGTTGCAGGTAATATGGCCTCCACTGGATCAGCCTCTTCATCAGTGACACACAGTAAATTACAAGTGCTTCAAGCAGCTCAGTGAATTACAGTTCATCACTTGGAAAGGCTTTCCCCTTCACCACTGGGGCCCAGGCGTATCAGATCTGCCGGTTAGGATCCAATTAACACCCTGGCCGGAATCATCTGATTGCATGTGTAAGGGCTGGTATAACTCGTTTATTGCAGCCATGTATCTTCTGTCACAAGGTAAATTTGTTGCTGCTACATCAAAGGTCTGTGCTAGTTTTTTTTCTTCATCTCCCTCCCTCCTCCTCACTTTCTCTTGATCCCCCAAACTCAGCTACCTCGCCTTGGGGTTGCATTTCCACTTCTTTTGCATCACAATGATGAACCTGCTCTCTCCTCGCAATTTAGCAATCTTGTCCTGTAGGTGTTGTAAATGCAAGTGGGAAAAATAGGAGGAGGCAACATGGGAAGCGGAAAAATAATAAAACAGAAATCTTGTTTTCGGGTTACAAAAGGCGTAACTGAGGGTGTTTGACGACAAAAATATGCTGATGCGTTTTTTTTTTTTACTCTTTCGGCTTTTGAGAATCAACAGAAGTTTTCTCATGAATAACATCATTTTTTTCCCCTTCATTGTGATTTTTTTCAACAGAAAGAGTCTTGTAAATGTAAAATTTTGTGAACAAATTCAGACCACAACATCCTGTCTTCCGCTTTTTAGAAAACATTTTGCATACTAACCCATACGTCCTGTGAGTCACTGTTTGAATCGTTGAAAAGAGAGCTGACTGAGTGAGGCTGATTCTCTCTATTTTCTGTCTGAAGGCCAGAGAGAGAGGCCAAAGAGACATGGCTGTGACAACTGGAGATGACTTTATTACATATTAAAGAGTCGTTTGAAAAAAGTTAGGGTTAGGGTTAGAAAATAATCAAACTATACTTTCCTTTCGCCTTTGTTTAAATTGTGTATGTAAAGGCAAAGCAAATATGTTTCCATGCACACTAAACCTGGACAGATGGCCTGCATGGTTAACAGTCACAGCTTGATACTGTGTCGGGGGCAATGGTGGGAGCTGCTACACTTGCTTTCCCTTTTTTTTAACAGAAGTTGAAGTCCAAAGAGGCGGATCGGGGTGTGCTATATGACAAGGCTGGGGTCAGGGGCCAGAGCACGTTTTTGTGGGACATACAAAGAGAGCCGCAGGGTGGACACTTCAGGAGGCAGGAAGTAGAGTAGAGTGTCGGAAAACCTTACAGCTTGCATTGATCGATATTTCTAAAAGCTTGGGGATTTAACTTTATTTTTTCATCAATAATATGTTTTTGTTTGTCCCAACAGAAGCAGTCTTGTAAAAGTAAAACCTTCATCTTTCTTAACATCAATCTTTTTCAAGTAGTTGGGAATCGTCTTTGTTTTACTATCAGTGTTCTTACAAACACTGTTTGTTATTGTTGTTGTACAAAATCTACACTTTGTCACTGTGTGCTTGATATGAACTAAAAAAATATCTTGCCCATTGGCTAAATCCAGCAAATGTCAAGTCAAAATCACTAATAATGGCTTTATGCTTCCTGTTTCACACCTTTCCGACCTTTTTGTTAATCGCTATGCTAACAGTACACATTATAGATACTGCATTGAAGAGCAGTACTTAAGAACAAGCAAGTCTAAACAAGTGATACATTAGTTTTTCTCTATAGGGTTGAAGCATACACAAGGAAAATAATAATAACAATTGGCAGGGCGTTCTATTTACAAGTAGCATAATGGGGCAAAGGCGCTTCTCCCACCTTCAGCCTCACAAGAGAAGAACGCTAAAGTGTTATGTGAGCAAATGTTTCAAAGATCATAACAAATATAAGCACTTCTACAGTCTGTATGAAAAGTACACATTCAGAACTTTCTAATAAGCACTATAGTTTCTGTCAAACACAAAACTTTGGGCCTAAGCACACTTGATGTCTGTGCGCGGGCATATATAGTAAAGGCTACAGTTGCAGGCGCATTATGTATGTATGTGTGTGCGCAATGAAACAACTGTCACATTCAAAGGCCTCTGTAATCCTCGCTGTCTCTCCTTGTCCGCGTTTCTTTATTTGTATTCCAAATGTCAGTGTATAAATGCCTTTCAGAAGGGGATATTGCCACTGAGGACGAGGGGAGAGAGCGTTTGTGCGCCTTGGGAGAGCCGTGTGCGCAGAATGGCACAGGCGGGCGGATTTACAGGGAGAAATAGGTGTTTATTGAGTGCTCCCGTGGGCTTACTGTGTAATAATAGACCTGTCATATTACGCAAATGTGGAAAAGCAGCTTGTGCGTGTTTGTGTGTTTGTGCCGCTGTTTTTTGAGCACGCCTGCCTTCGCATCATCAACTCCTGAGCTGCAGCGACGAGAGAGCGGATGGAATTAGTCAGCCGAGAGCCTTTAGCTGCTAATACGTGTAATTAAAACTGCAAGCTGAGGCACTTAGATGCTTGTGTACTAAATAATTTACATGCCATGATCTATGGATCATTTCCCCGCTCTTAAATAGCGAAGATGGGGAACAAGAGGGAAAACGGCGAGCAGAGGATTTATCAGTATCTGTGCCATAAGCAGGATGTCATGGTAATAATAATCCTTTCTACTGTGCTAATCATACAAGGGGATCAATCCGCTTGTATGGGGCGGCTTGTGGAAAACATGTAACTAGATTGCTATTGACTCATCAAGCCTTGGAGCTAATAAATTACTACAGTACAGCAAGCACTGTGTCCTCATAATCTCAGTAAATAAAGCATATTAAAATTGTAACTTCCCAACGGGCAAGATAAAAACTCAAGAGTTGCAAGAGTACAACAACAATACAACTGACTACTGTTGATAAAATGCTATTTAAAACTGAGCGGATTAAAAGTCCTGCTGTAAATCTTGCTTCTGTGGTGCAGGTGCACAAGTACTTTTGGAACAAAGAGGGGACTTGCTAATAAAAGTAGGATCAACAGATGGATTAGCCGGGGACGAGGACGCCGCAATAGGCAGCTCTTCCATTCATATTGATTCATATCAGGCAGGGAACGGGTAAGCAAATGTAAATATTAAATATTTACAATAGGCTGCTGTTATTAGAGGCCGGGGCTTGGACATGGGATGACAGCCACACTGTTCTCTATCAATATTGTTCTTCCCGTCATGTGTGTGTTGCACTTGGAAGGCAGCGCAGGCATTTGTAGATCAGGATCCCATTTGTTTGAGTCTATTCACTTTGGCGTACATCCAAGGCGCAGACCTGGGATATTAGCCAGGGTTTGAAAAAAACAAAACAAATACTGTATTTATACATAAGGCTTATTTTTTCACTGAACCGTATCATATTGAATTGAATTGAAGGTTTGCCTGAATCTAGATACGCATCATAACACGTCATGCGTAGGAGGATAAGAATTGGCCGGCTCGAAATTATTCCCACCCAAGGTATAAGCTACATAACCATATATTTGTACACCACATTTTCTTCAAGAAGTGAAAATATAAAACCACCTCATGCAATGTCACAGCAAATATACTAACAGAAGCCACAAAGGGGTGACTTATTTAAAGTTGGGCGGTGTTATCGCTTTGCCAGTGCGTAATTAGATACACAGGGGTGCGACTTCTACTGAAGGTGTTGCCATTGTGATGCTCTGTGAAAATCTCAACTGGTGAAGTTAACGCCAATTTCTCTGTCCGTATTGAAATGCGCAGAGCCCCTAATGAGCTGAGGTATTGCTCCTTGATAATAGTAGCCATAAGGAGGCCACAAACTTTCCATAAAAATACAAGACTAATGAAAGGCATTGATAAGAGAAACACAGCCCAGGTTATAATCCATGCTGTTGACTAAAACTTGTGATTTGACAGTGGGAAGGCGGCGGAATGCAGCTGGCACGTGTAATGTGATAATATCTACGTAAGTGTGAGCGCCAGGCCGGTGTGTGCCTGAGTACAAGTGTGACCTTTTCACTGACAACAGAAATAGACAGCTTTACGAATCAATAAGGTAAATTAGTGTTGCCGAGTGGTTGACAGGCAGTTAAAATTAGCTGTCTTGCATGAGCCACTACTCAGCCCGACATGTCTTTCATATAATAACTCTCCTTGTCAACAATGGTATAGATGTACAGATTAAAGATGTCCCTTCATTTGTCAGTCTATCATATGGATTTTAGGTCTGCTTGGGAGAGTAATTGTCCATTTCGAAAGATAAGTGAACATCAAGTGACAGGAGGGGAAATAACACCAGAAATGACTGGTGGCCTTTAATAAAACTTGTGTTGTCTTTGTGTCTATGTGGCGCTTAGCTTCCCAGGGACCAACTCGTGCAGCTTTCGGATTCCAATGACAGGTCCGAGGATTGCATTGGCAAATCAAACACACTTGTGGAACAGAGGAAATCTTCTTTTCGGAAAGGCATGTATTATGGATGGACTTAAGAGATTAGACGGGGAGCTGCTTTACCTGCAGTGGACGCTGCTTGTCCTGGCTCTTTGGAGATTTCAGGCCACTGCCTGGCTGCTGCAAGAGTAATTGCCTCGCTGCTTGTAAGGCCTGCGAAGAAAAGAACATAAGACAAAAGATGGTAAGAAAAAGGAGAAAGAGACGATGGGATGGTGTAAAAGAGGCCGTAAAAATAAACTATTACAATTCTCGAGGCCGACAAGGAGAATAATTCACATGGCTATGGACAATACACTCCTGAGTGACTGAACCCTATTCAAAACTCCACAGTTATCTGCTGTAACAGCTTCTGACGCGGTTTACTGTATGCTGAAGACATGTTTTAGTAACAATTCACAGTTCTGTGATCAAGCATAAATACAGTTTGTCTAGAGCGCCCTGAAGAAGAGTGCGGAGGAGGGTTGGTTGACTGAAAAAAAGGCATCAGCATCACTAGAATTGACCTGTCTAGTGTGTGCTCAACTGAAATACCCACTTGTCCCTGCAAATTACCAGCACATTTGCATATTCATAATATCAATTTGAAGTAGAATCAGCCCCATGTGAAGTGTCCCTGGGAGCTGTAATTAAAGTTGACAAAATCAACATTAGATTACATTTATCCTGAGCTCCTGCTTTACACTATACATTCAGAGTCCTTATGAGAAGTAGTGACAAGCTACAAAGAAATGGTAATTATATATATAAATATATATGTATATAAAGGCAGAAAGCCTGAGCAAATGAACAGCTTGGACGTGAAATCTGATTTATCAAGTGGACGTTGTTTGTTTACAATCTGAATCAAACATCACAGGTATTAGGCTCTTATGTCTTTATTAGCTTCTTATTTATTGGCATATGTTTTTCCTTAATATTAATTATGTTTGTTCATTGTCCTTCAATGCTTAGAAACACCCCATCCACCCCCATGTTTCTCTACTTGTGTCTTAGGAAAGTTAAGAAAGTTAATAATAGCTACGTTATGAGAAAATGTTGCTTAAAAGTCATATTGTTTATTGGGGATGGCACACATAAGCTTTTTGCTTCTGCAAAACTGCTTTAATAAACTACTACTACAGAAAGTACATGGCACAAGGTAATAGGGCTCTTTCATAGGTTATAGATCCATGCATTTCTAATCCAGTGCGTTATTCTCAGTCAATATGGCAACTTTTCTCTTTTTCCTTACAGATGCAGGAGGGTCAAAGGACAGTGATGGGACATTCATGGACATTACTCATCGTGCCACCCCATGGACCAATGATTCTTATGCGTTTTATATGATTGCTTTTCATGTGTTCCAATTGTTTTATTCATATGTATGTGAATGAGCTTTGTAGCAAAAGTGTGGATGATTGGATGTGTGTGCGTATAACACCATTGGAAAAGTCGGCCTATAACATCCCTCCTTAAAAAACCCTAACCATGCACGCTGGGCCGCCACAACCCTCCCTCGTGAATGTGTTTGTGACAGCGCGGGTAAAACAGTGGCATCTGGGCGAGCAGTCTTCTCCCACTCTTCAAGCGCAGACGGATGAAAGACGCTGGCAGGAAGAACATCATGCACAGCTGCTGCTTCCCTGGGCCTGCGCGCATCAAGTGGGAGCGCGCGACACAACACAACAGACAACAACTTCACACAAAAAAGCAAGGGGACGTCAAGAAAGAGCGGCGAGGAAAGTAGCGAGGAGAGAGTGACACTTCTTCAGGAATCGCAGGGTTCATTTTATTTTTCCTATGCTTGCCAGTATCCATGACAACAGCTGCCTGACGGGGCGCACATATGCTCCGCCAGCTGGTGGGAACAATGTTTGAACTTGTACATCGAGATCCAGAGCAAACAAGAATAGAAGACAGGAGAGGGGAGAGAAAATGAGGAAGAGGACGGAAGAAGGAGAAGACGAAAAAAAAAGTTGCCACGTCTTATCCTCATGGGAAGCGCAACCGCCCTCCTGATCAATTATGAACAAGCCGGTGTGCTGGGAGGTTAGGGGGGCTCTGTCTGTGTCTGGCGTGGTGCCTTGGAGGAGACAGGCTTTCTGAAGACGCGTAAACAAACACATTACACTGCCACCAAGTCCGCACGCCATTGATCCGTCTGCTCGGGACAGGAGGGCAGTCGCCACCGTGCGCACCCCTGTGTCTGATCCCTGGCATCAGTGTGGAGAGAGGTGGATGCAAACAGACATGTGCACGATGGTACAGTACATCCAGCAACTTTGTGTAAGAATGTGATAATAGGTCAGTGATCCAAGACATGTATAAACATTTATGTACGATGGTCATGCCACTATCCTATTTGAAAAATAATGTTGCAGTTCCTATGTGTTGTGCATTTCCTGAAGTTCAAATTGCAAATAGCTAATTCTGTAAAATCTTCTGAGACCATTTCTGTTTTTATTTAAGGGTATACAAAAATACATTAAAATAAATTATAAAGGGAATGTAACCTTCAGTCACTCAATAGAAAAATAGCTTTCAATATATGTCTTTTCCATTTGTCCAAGTGTGTACTCTTTTAAATATGTTGTATCAATCAGGTATTTCAAAACAAGTCTCTATGCAGGTGTTCAAGTGGCATCGCTTTACCTTTGTTCTGGTCAAATGTTGGATAAAAAACATTGAATAATTGATAGAATTATCACCCTAGCATTTTCTTTACAAACATATTTTCATTGATGCAATTATTATATAGTGTTATCATTTATATATTTAGTTTTTTACATTTAACTGGACAATGTGTGACTGAATGCTTTTGTTATTATGTCTCTGTGCAGTGCTTTGGAAAATATGCAAATATATTTTTGCACGTTTGGGTATTTTCCTTTTTTCATTGATGTTTGTATTTGGGTGTTGACATTTGTTTTATAAAATTGTGTTTAAAATGTTTTGTAATGACCCATGTGAGTCATAAACTATGACTTTAACAAAGACAAAAGGTTTGTAATGTTATGATCAAAACATTCATTTGACCTGAGCGATGAGCAGGTTTGAGCATGAACAATCCACCTAGATCATCAGTAATTATGTCTTAACGCGGGTTGTTAAAGCAAGAATCACATGTAATCAAACTCCTACGTCTTGTCTTTGAATAGGTTCAGAGAGATCAGCAGGTGAAACTGACTTTGTAAGGGCCTACGTCTTTACTACTCAACATGTAGGGAGAAACTATTGTTTGCATCACTGCGCCACATTCAATAGAAAAACAAAGATTGTCTACATCTCGAGGGGACTGCTTGAAAAAAAGAGAAACTTAACACTTCCTGCCTCAATACAAAAGACTAAACAAATTCCGTGAATGCAGCCAATCACTTTGCTAATTAAAACACAGGGGCTAATTAATCTCACCATGATTGGTGAATCAAAGTAATTATAGGGCTTATTGAGTCCTGCACACAGTAGTTAGAGGGAAGACTGCTTGATGAGTGCCGCCGTAGGTAGCTGTCAGGAGGAAATGTTTATCCATGTGTGAATCAATAATGACGCGCTATGCTGAACCCAAAGTCAAGAGAAGCACTCCATTTATTACACGCGGTCAAAAGAGTTTTAAAAGCACTTCCAATATCTACAGCAGGTAAACACACAGGTAGGAGCAGGTTTGAGAGGTGATGAAGTACAGGGACATGAGTCTACCAAGCCCAGCTTATTAGAACCCAAGTATGCAAAAACTGCATATTCCCCAACATTGCAGAGACCTTAGCAACACCTACCAAACTTTGTCATTGAAACTGTCACCTTTGCTGTAGAAATGGGGTTTGCTGTTTTTTGTGAGAGAGAAAAGAAAAGTTCTGTCCCCTCATTTCCACTGGCTCTGAGTATTCAGCCATTATAGCAAAAAGCACCAATTTGTGCCACCCAATTTCCACTCCACGTGGATGGCAAGCTGAGACCCATCTCCAAGCACAAAAAAGCCTCCAAATGCCAAGAAAAGTCATCAAAAGTTTGCTGAAGAGCAAGTGAAGCGGACAAAAACATAGAGGCAAGCAGCACACCATCTATTTAACCTGGGTTGCTATGCACGAAAAAATGGCATTCCCAGTCTATTAATGCGCACATTGTATAAACAGCACAATGTGACACATTCTTCAGAATGAGTCGACAGAGAGAGAGGAGAGAGAGAGCTTGCAAGGCCCCGCTATATAAATAACCAGGCACTCAGAGGCATATTTGATGTTGATATCCATCACAGAGGTTGGAAAAGAGGAAAAAAATAAGAGGGGGAAAATAACACACAAATGAAAGCAGGCGAGAGCGCGACATAGGGATCCTTATGAAAATAAGATTCAGCCCAAATGGATGTGGTGTAATTGGTTTCAGATACTGAGGTCAGGAGAAAGGCGATACAGGCAACTATTATGCGAAACGGACGGAGAAACAAGAATGTTTACACAGGCATTCCTCTGCTACATTAATAGGCATGCAGAGATCACTGGAGAGGCAGACGAGACTGACAGAGAGGAAAGAGAGAAAAACCACCAGCCAGCCATTCAACTCTCCCTGTGCTCTGTTTAGACTCAATACAGGCCAAGGTAATAAGGCACACCCGTCACAATGCACCTTTGGAAAGAGCATGCAAAGATCTTAAACAAGCATGAAATACATTAGTGAGTCCTGCAACAGAGGCACAGACCATTACAAATCCACAGATTGCTCTGTGTGTATCGAGGTGGCGGGGATGGGCTGGTCAGGGAAATAAGCCATCGACGAAGAATGTCACTCTTTCAAATCCACCCAGAGACTGTGATACGCCGCCATGACATCGGGATTGGATACATCAGACGAGCTGTAACATTGTGTTTGGACAGTACAGATCAGCGCCGGGCCCAGGTCATGTTGGGAGTTGGTGTTTATTAGGCAGCACACGATGATGACACAGGTGTGAAATAAGCTTTTCCTCCTTCCTCCTCCGTCGAGCAAAGACGTGTCTTAGTCCGCTCCTGCTTCTGAACGGCTTGCTATCTCCTGTTTTTGTCTTTTTTCCTGGAGCTTTGCCACAGACAACTTTAACAGAATGGAAATGATTAATTGGTCCCTCAACGCAATTGATTCTATCTTTTCAACACGTAAGCGTGGGTCTGGAGAGCCCGTGTGTCCGGACGGGACTTCACCAGCGGGGTATACGCTTGACAGCTGGAACAAGTGGCAGCCCCTCTGTCTGTCGACCCTGTCCATTGAAGATTCGGAAGACGTATATATCTTTGGCATTTTGGTGGTGGGAATCCTCCTGTTTGGGTTTGGAGCGATCCTCTTCTACCACAAATTCGGAGGCATGGCAGTTCGCAAGATTCACGACCTGCTGGCCGATAAAATTGATGGGATGTACAAGGAGCTTAGCCGTGTCGTGGTTGAGAGTGCCGTGTCTGGACAAAGAAGGGTGGTTTTGGTGGAACAGTTGATCAAAGACCTCGCAGCTCGTTCACTTGATGGACATAAGACTTTGGAATTGAGATTGAATGACATTGTTTGTCAGGCTTGATCTCTCTGACCCGGCTTGGATTTGCCCCTGTGTACGGAGGTCTGAGGGCACCGGAATTCGGTTTAATTGGAATTAATAGAATATCTGCCTGCTTTTGACTGCGACATTGCAGGCGATGTGTTTTTCTCCTCCTGTGGCTTCTCTCCACTCTTATCTCACATTCCTCAGCCAAGGCCATAAACAAGGTCCCACAATCTACAACAACTCACACTATTTCAGTCTTCAGCAAGGATCCCCCACCCCCGCCTCCCTCTACCTATCCATCTTGCTCCCTCCCTCCCCTCCATTCCTTATTGTTTTCCTACTCACCCCCTCCCTGATCCCGCCCCCCTCTGACAGCTACATTGGGCCGGCCGAAGAGGTGCTCTTCCCGAGAAAAAAATCCGTGGTTTATAAAAAGCACAATGTGTCTATCCAATTGTCTGTGAACTGTATGTTATTGCTCTCTGCTGTTTCTTGCTGCACACAGCGCCGCAAATGGCGAAGTGGCACGCTCTCTGCCAAAACAATTTCCAAGTGATAACTTTGTTACTCACGTGGCAATAAAAATGATTCTGATTCTGAGGTGCATTGTGGGAGACTATAGAGCTGTGGTACTTGCATCAAAAGCGAGTCAATGAGGAAAATATGTTGCGTCAGTTGTGGTGGGCTTAACAGCTGGGAGTGTGTGTGCGCGCGCTTGTGTGTATTTATTAGTAAATGGCTGCTGTTCAACCTCAGGCTGTTGGCCAGAGCAACTCCAGTCAAGCTGACAAACTTGACAACTAGAACACATTTTGTATTGTGTTGGAGCAAGGCAACAGCGAGCTTATCATTCAACTGACTGGGGGATGGAAACAAAGTCGGATGGAAGTGACAATTTATCAAACTGGGGAGTTGCATTCCATGGAAAACAAGCCACAAACAGTTTAAGCTGTACAAACAAACATGGGCTGATTGGAGTGAGGGCTGCTGGCAGGGGAGATGTCGTGTTGTAAGGGGATTTTGGAAGATGGTTACAGATTTGGAGGGGGCGGTTGGGAGCGGACAGACAAATACGACAAGATACAGAAGGCAATGTGCTGAATTGAAAATAAAAATATGTGATGCAACAAGCTTTTTTTTAACCAAAAACTATAAGACGGATGCCAAAAAAGGATGGTACGGATGCCAGCTAAAGTTGACATTTGTTAAGTTTATGAGCACAGGCCTTTAAAACAATGTGACGGTAGAGAAAGCCCTGACATATATATATGTGGAACAACCACTTTTTGCAAAAAAATACAAGAATGTGGCATAGATTGGGTCCAGGGGCATGTTGGTTAGATTTAGTCTCCAATGTTGTTTTTATTGAACAATGGATGCTTTTATAAACTAAAGTGTGGCTAGACTGGTGTTTTTTCAAAATGTACGGCAATCAACTACTCTTTGTTGAATTTGCATTGAGTTTCCTTGTAGCCTCCAAAAAGTCCAAGCCAAGCACAAAGTTCACCTGGATTTATCTGCGCTTGGCTGTAACAACATAGTTACTGCAATTTCCTGGCTCGACCGAATCCTCTAAGATGGTGGCAAACCCGAAATGTACACAAATACAGCGTTTTTTTCCCTGAGTAAAGGAAAGAGGCGATGCGAGAAAATGAAGGAACAATAAAACGAATTTGGAAAGTGCGCAGGGATAATGAGCGTTTTGAATATATGACTCAATAAATCAACAGCGGCGGTGAGGGGCGGTGGGTCCGTGGAGAATCTGCCTGGGCCTCTGGATGAAGGTAAAAACATCCACTAGAACAATGGAGCTCTGTGTCCCACTCCAAACCAGCCCAATATTTCCTGCTACTTTCTCTGGCTTCTCGTCCAAAAGAGAGAGAAAAATGTGTGTTGTGCTACATTTAAGCAAGTAGAAAACTGTTTATATTGATCTCTCTGTCTCCCCCCCCCCAATCCTTCACCTCTGCGCACACAGCTCATATCACATTATTCATTTCATCTCTGTGCTGCCTCCCAACTCCCACGTCTCACAGCCTTTGTTTATTGATTCTCTAGATTAAGAATTCCTGGGGCGGAGGACTGTAACGCACAAGCATTGAATTATTTTGGGGTGTGCTTATTTGCCTTTCCCTTGCATCTATTTGGCCTGTGTCTGTAGACAATTATGCCTATCCAGCGCTCGACTCAGGTGCTAATAATGAAGGACAAATAGAATCATATGTGTAAACTTCCCCCACTGATGAAAATTTATATTAACTTTCTGCCACAGTAAACAGAGCTGCATAGCGACACCATCCCAGGAGGATTGGCAAGATGAATTTTCCTACCCCAGGAAGAGAGCATGAATATGAGGGAAGAGGTGCGAGGGTTTTGGGGGTGGTCTGGGGGTAGATCTATTGTGTAACCTGGCTGATAAGACAAAACATAAGTCTGTTTGGGCCATCTCAAATAAAGAGAGTGGTTTTGAGAGGTAGAAGAGCGATAGTTATGTGTTGAAATGTTCTAAGGCTGTGCCAGCAATAACACACCACGCTGTTTGCTGTCAGTCACCGCAAAGTCTAACATTCTCTAACTTCCCACCTCCCGTTGTTATCGCCGTGGAATTTTTCAGCAAATAATATCATGTGTTTATTCTAGAGATGTGGGGATGTGGGGTTTCAGCTGCATTTTTTGTGAACTTTGGAGCAAAACCTCAAACTGAAGAGCATTCTTTAGCTGGCCTTGCTGCTAATGGGATGCACTGACCACCGAGTAAATCAGACTGTCAAGGCTGTGCTAAGTTTGTTTAAAGGTGTCAGCACGGAAATCAATGTGTGTGGGGTTTAGATGAAGTTCAAGTTGCAAGTGCACGGCCCACCACGCATTATATATTACATAATTACATAACATTTAGATAGGTCTGTATTGAATATATACATAATATAATGGGTTTGAAAATTGCATATTTTTTGTTTTGCACCAGTTATGTCACATCACCCAACAAAGTGTCAAAATTGCAATTTACCAATAGATGAAAAATTGGGATTGCTCATGAGCTACTCTAAAAACAACACTGCATAGCCTTAAGAAATCTCTCCATCTACTGTATCTGCCGTTTGATTTATAGAAATCTGATGTCAAATGTTTTATGTCATTCCATTACAAAGCAATGCAAAGTTCATTTATGATTGCGCAGCCATCCGTATTCTTCTGATGCGCTGGGGTTGAGTGTTATTTGGCAAGCTATCCCTTTAAATGGAGCCTTTCAAAATATTATTATTTTAAATGTCATGAGGTCAGCCCTTTGATATTTTTACATTTCAATGATGCGTCCTCATTGACAAGTTTACACACGACTATAAAATATGTATAAATGGCAGCCGTGTTTGGTTCTCCTGGTTTGCGTCCCAGTGCGTATAGTCGCCGAAGATTCAACTGCGATTGGTCAAATTCAGGTTAAAGGCTTTAGTGTTGCTACATTTAGATAAGAAGACAGCGAGCCCATTCAGCATCTCGTGTTATCTACGGCCGCCTTTAAAGCCAGACAAGAGAAGGCTACCACGCTACGCTGTCACAAAGAGGCGACGAGGAAGAAAAATAAAGGCATGCAGAGACCAGCGAGTGGAAAGTATTTGGCGAGGTGAAGAGGAGGGTGCAAGCTGGGGTCAAGTGTTGTCTTTGAAAAAACCATATTCAAGATACAACAGCTCTGTATGTCACGTTGGCAAAAGGAAATGAGCCCCAAAGTGCGATCTTAGGTGCATCTTGAAAACATGCCCCTAAATGCAGGAAATAGAGAAAAAAAGAAAATCAATATATTTCTAAGCGATCCCATATAATTCAGTAAAATAATGTGAGCTACTTGATAGTAATACATAAGATTTACCAGTATTCATCACAAGTAAAACAAAAATAGCACACCTCTTGGTACAATGATGAAAAACAAGGCCGTTTTGTGGAGCTCCATTACACTTCCTGGGGGTTTGTTATGCACAATATATTCTTGGGTGATTATTTTGTGGCTTCTTTTCACAGTTCTGGGCAGGAGCAGGTCACGCAGCTGGATGAATAGCTGATATGTAATGTTGCATCGCGGCCAGTTCATTCTTCATCCAAGCGGGAGCCAAGTGGAAAAAAAAAAAACTGGAAGAACTTTGAAATGCTTTGATGAGATCCAACACCCCTCGTCAATGATTAAGAGCGATATCCAAAAAGTCAAAGACGCAGTAAATTACGGACTTTTCCGACTTGGGCGAGAGCGTGGATTTGAAGCAAGTTTGTTATGGAGCCAGTAGTGGGTTTTGTTGACAGGGCCTTATTAAGGGCCTCCCAGTCCAAAGCATGGCTGCAGGCGATGGGCTATCTATCTTTGCCGGTTTAGAACGGCGTGTCAACATAAATATATGGTGCTGAAAGAGATGAATGTCCTCACAAATACACTGCTTATTATGAAGATGAAAAAAAGGATGCCGCTGAATTGTGAATGGGAGGCAGTCATAGGTGCCATCAAATAGTGGGGCGTGTGCTTAACGGGATAGCACAAAACTATGATTAGGAAAAACAACTCGTGATTACAGCAACCTGGAACTATTAAATGTCTTTACAAAAGTCATGTTTTTGGGACGGCTCTGTTACAAGTCAACAGAGAAAGTGTTTTGCTGTCTAGACGGCCACGGCTCAAGTTTAATATACGCACATGGCACTATTACTCTCACTGTAAGGGGCTATAGCTCTTTAGCATTTAATTTTATACATTCGTTGATGGCTTCTTTGCCTTTGAAGTAGACTATAATAATCTAAATGTATTTTAATTATTCATATTGGACATTAGAAAAAACGACAAGCTAAGAATGTGCCATAGCTGGTAAATATTCAATCGGCATCAAGTATCTGTTGGCTTTCAATGGTGGTTAAACGATTGGCTGATTCACAAGTTTAATTTCCAACTATTTACGCATGTGTGCATATAACATTAAAGCTGGGGTACCTAACTTTCACTATACGGCATGGCACGTTTATTTGTATAGCACAATTCATAAACAAGGCAAAAATCAAGAAAATATAAGTTTTTGTTTTGACCTAGTAGCAGGAAAGGGGTTTCTTTGAACCAACAGCACAACATCAACAGCCGCTACTACTCCGTGTGGAGACAGGCCATGCTTCTGGATCGTTGCTTACGTAACATCCCTCTTCCCCTCTTCTCCGTCCTCCTCTGTATCTGCCCTGTTTCTCGCATTGTACGCCGGTGATTTTCTTGTGAATATTTCAATTACGCCGACGTGTGTTTGACCTTTAAGTGAGCTGCGGAAGATATAGTTATCTGGCTTCCACTCTGACACAGAGCGTCTATCAATCACCCACACCCCCGCTGCTAACCCCCCCCTCTCCCGCCACAAGAGCCGCTTCACTGCGCGGCTCTGCTCTGATGTTTTTGTGTGCGCGACTGACACAAACAGACACCAAACACAACAAAGTCACTTGTAAAGCAATGGAGATAAGAAAGTGACAAATGTATAAATGTATAAGACATATACCCAAACAGCGTCTCAGATATTAAGGCTTTTTTTTCTTTAATCTGCAGAGATCCGACAGAGCCACACTTCCATAAACAAATCTGTTTCCAGCAGCATCCTATATCACGCTTCCCAGAACAAGCAGGCGCGATTAAAGTCATACTTCTTTAGTTTCATTTTTGTTCCTCGCGCTATTCCAGAGGGCTAATCTACATCTTTCATTGAATCAAAAATGGAAATGCACCCAAAATGCTTCTTTTTCAATTTCATGCTGAAGTAGCTCAAGTCAGTGGATGTAATTTCTCCTAACAAGAAAATGCATCACTCTGTCGCACACTTACCCCAGCTATGTAGGAAAGAAGCCTTCTTATTTCCATTTCTTCAATGCACTTTGATAAATGTGCCAAAAGCGCATCACTCCTTTCGTCACATTCAATACAGTATAACGACAGAACAATTACTGCAGTTATTAAAAAATAAAAACTCGGCTTGAAATTGTGTGGAAGATAGATGGCATATCATTTAAGAATAAAGCCACATCATTACACAGGCATAAGGCAACAGATCGATGTAGCAGCCTAAACGTAAAGCAGACATATTATGCTGAATCGACTTTTTTTAAAGCTTTTAATCATGATACAAAATCCCTCATCATAAACAGACCTGGAGTTTTTTTAGATCCATCCATGCTAATGGGACTGTGCCTCTTCAGCTCCTTCTCAGCCCTGTAATAGTATGATGTCATTGTACCACTATGACATCACACTTTTTTGTCTTTTAAAACAACATTATTGCCGATATAAACTTAACAATTCTTAACTGTAAAAAATCATGGACTTGTTGAATCATATATTTCTGCAAAATATGAATTTCCAAAAATAATCCATAATTATTCTTCTTTAAAGAGACATATTTGCCTCTCACAAAGTGTTTCCTCGCTGTTGCAGAAAATCTCATGGCGACTAACCACGAAAGCTGTCTCCCATTGAAGGTTCTATGTTCAAATGACCATTATCAGGTTCACGTTGAATAGATGAAGTCCAAACAGGTGAGAGGGAAAGCACCAAGCATAGTACAGCTGAAACAATACCACGCATGGCCAATCCCCCCACCAAATGTATATTTATCATGTAAACTCCTGATAAATGCATATGCAGGAACAATCAAATCTGGGGCTTTCCATTGGAATATTTTTGCACTATGGATTCAAGCGTGAAAGCAATATCAGCTTAGTGTCTAGTCAGGCTTGAAGTGCGCGGCGAGCTCACAAAGCATGTTCTGCATATGCTTATGGCCGCCGCTTCTATCGGGTTGGAACGAGCAGATTTTCAGTGCTTGCGCAGTTTATGTCAGTTAAGTCGTGCCAGTGTGGGTAAATAAGCAGCAGTGAGGTTTCTGATGAAAAATGGCAGAAACATAGCTTACTCTGTCTCCATGCAATGTGACTTCTGTCATTAGCTCGACATGTCCAAATCTCATTCTGTGTACTTACTTAAAATACATTGAGTTTACATTTCCCAAAGAAAGTTGGCACAAATTCCTGTCCGAAATGTTTGGTTGGATTAAAATAAGTCAATTAGGGCTGAAGTTGTCCCTGATAAAGATAAAGTCAACTTGTCTTCTGGGCAAATGTGATTATAGAATGGAAAAGACTGAATTTGCAAGGTATATTTCTTGAGTATGTTCTATTTTTGGATAAAATCATATAAATAGTTCAGAAAAATCTTTGAATTTCTTTATTTCAAAAAAGCCCATAGTTCATTTTCTAAAGGCCCACTGTCTGTCAGCCTTTGCATGTGGATAAGCCAGTACCACATCTACACAAAAAACAGTTAAAAAGTGGATGGCCAAATTTAACTTAATCCAAATTTGCCGATGGGAAAAGTATAATGTCTTGTTTTTATAGAGACAACAAAATACTCTTGGAATGATAAATCAATTGCAACAACAATCTTGCCTTTTGAAGTGTCCAAAAGTATTAAATTCAAAATAAAAAAAACCCACTTGATTCAAGCATTTACAACCTTATATTTGATCCTTTGTCGCAGTGCAAATGAACCAATCCTCGCTGCCCAATATTTATTAGATTATAGTAAAAGATTATAGTAAAAGCTCACTCTATTATGTCTATGGTTGCATAAAGAGCGTCTCTACTTGCAGCATGCCACTACAAACAACTCGGAAGCAGGATTGCCCTATTTGTAAAATCTCAAAAATGGGTCAGGGATGGAGGTAATCGGGGCAGCCAAGTGTGCTAGAAAGTGCTACCGCAAAAGTGTGACACCAGGTTGCACTTAATAGAACAAATGAAGCGACATAAAAGATGCCTCCTCTGCTTTCTAGTCATTTCTTTTCACAATTTTGAAGTCGTTTTCATATTAACTCCATGAAGGAAGGGGGGCAGTACACAACAATCCATTGGGCAAGCGTTGCAGAGCTTGATTTGTTACTATTCATGGCAAAACGCGGAGCAACTGTAATACTAGACATGCTTGTTAAATTCACAACACTCCAAAGCTGCCTTCTAGCAAATCCTGTCTTTTGGTTGTCAGCTTAAGACACCCCAGCATATGCATATGTAGAATTTTTAAGCTCTGTTAAATGGATAGCAGTGTCGCGGCCTATCAAACGACTGTAAGCCACTTGGGTTCTTTTTTGGGGCGGGGGGGCGAAGTATTTGGCGAAAAAACGCAAAGCAGCAATGCACTGCCTCATGCGCATCAGCAGGCAGGCCACAGAACCACAAGTTTTCAATTCGTTTTTTGGTTAATGTCATATGACTAGAAAAAGAGCGATATTTACATGCATGCATTCAACGCAGTCTGACAGTAGCACTCCGCCCTTCATATTAACAACCAGTGTGCAGTTTAAGCCGCCGACAGGGGAGTGGCAACAAACAATGACAGAATGCCTGTTTTCGATTGTGCGGCCACAAAAGATGATACACCATTCACTACAAAGGCAGTTTGCAAATAAATTATTGTGGCGGGTATTGAGCCGAGGCAATTGTTGGGTCCCTTAGAGTCGCTGCGCAGTGTGGGATTGATAGTGTGTATGCAAGCCTGTGTGTGTGTGTGTGTTGTACTGAGTGGACTTATAGATCCAGTGCCATTTATTTCCCCGAGCTGGAGTCAGGGCAGTTAGGGAGGCGTAAAAGGAAATGAGTTGTGAAGTGGCCATTGATCCTGGGCTGCACCGGCTGCAGGCTGGAGACAGGGGGACGGTCGACCACAGCTCCGTGCACTGCTCAATGGTCTTATTTACACTGAGATGCTTAACCCCAGCTCACTTCATTTATCACAGGGCTAATGCGCGGCACGGAGAAGGGAAAACTGACAAGCAAAGGCATAATCTGGTCTGACTGATGTGAATATGATTATACCAAATAATTACAAGATATTTGTTTAGTCTTATCAAGTATTGTGTAGAGAGCGAAATGATCGGGAAAAATTTATATCTGAAAACAAGTTGAAATGGACTTCGAAAGTACTACAAATTGCATTACGTAAAATGTGCGTAACGTTAATAATGGTGTTTTGTTGTCATCCCCTTTCTTCCTGTAATTTTGAGTGAGTCTTTCATTGTTTTCATCAGACCTTGTATGCTTCACCTACCACCAATCCCTACTGACTTCTACCGGGTGGGTAGGGTAACTTTGAAATCTGACCATCAACGTCTCCCAAGACTTCAAAATCTGTTGTTCCCAAGTGAAAAAAATAAATAAAAAACATGTCTTGTTTATGAAAATCCATGTCGAATGCATTTACTAAATGACATGTAATGAAACCGATATAGAACCATACGTGGTAAATTCATAGATTCACCTGCCTGGTCTGGAGCATATAGCAGCTGGAGCACATAACAGCTGTAAGTGTTTATTTCCAGCACAGTTCAGTTGTGTCTATCTCTCCTGCTCCTCTCTGTGCCCCTTTTCTCCTCGTCTCCCTTTCAAGCCTTGCAGCTTGACATTTCGTCGCTCCCTCAGGGGACTCCGCATGAAATGGAGTTACTGGGAAAGCGCCACTGTAAATTCCAGAAGGCCACTTGTAATGTCTCTTAAACATGGATGGACAGGCCAGGTTTCAAGGTGCGGAAGAATGAGAAAAAGAGAACCTCAGAAAGAGGTGCGTGGACTTGGATAATAGAATAATACTGTGTTTTGTCTGGGGAAGGGTGAGCAAACAGGAGCCATGCTGTCATTCACAGCCTATATCTTTAGTGTCATCGCAAGGGAAACTGCAGCCTATATGTCACAGGCCTGCATGCGCTATTCTGTAGAGAGTGTCTGCCAATAGCCATCCTTGAAAAAAAAAGGATGGCTTTCATTGTAAATAAGCCACCCACAAGCCCACCTTAAAGAACGTCCGTCTTCTTTATTGAAGGGTAAAATTATTTCACAAAGACATATAGTCCGAGACGCATTGCTAATGCTCCTGCTGCCTTTACAAGAGCTGCTTATCTTTGGCCAGGTGATGACGGGCAACAAAAGACTCCTTTATGAAATCGCTCATATTTCAGCCGCACTCTTTCTCCTGTCCAGAGAGGTGATGGATGCGTCACACCACGACCAGTGTCTTATTTACACAGTTGAGTGGGGCAATCTCAGGCCTGAAAGATAAACCTAATGAGCTTCTTTGTGTGAGGGTGCAAATGAGGGACACCATGCCCCCTCCCGCCTTCTCTTCTCCATCCAAAGGGACAGTCTGGGTGATTAGGCCTTTAAATTATGCTCAAGGGAAAAGCACAGATTTGCATCTTAGGTGCACGTGTGTGTGTGTGCGTGCCCTCAAATACAGTAGCGAGGGAGACAGGTGAAGGGCAGGACAGACGCTTCAGGCTTGTTTGTGAGAGGTGATGGGAGGTAATGTCAGCTTTTTACGGAGCACGCATTTACTGACACTAAACAATAAACTTGTAATGAGAAGGTCCTCAGACACATCTACGCACGTACGCACACACACACATACACACATATATATATATATATAAGATTGTCCCATCTCACATGTGGGGTAACTTCTCTCTAATGACTTTCATTTTAGGGAGAATTTCATTTGCCCCTAAACCCTAAATATCACCCATCATTGGCTGTCACATTTCCCATCCCTTCCATTTCCTCCAGCTAAACAGCTCGGAAGGCAGGTTAATTGCTGTCACTCTCAAGTTGGACCACTGCCTAGCTCTCATGTAGCGACAGGGGTAGCCTGGAAGTAAGATGGCACCTTGGCGTACTTATTGTAATTTATGTCAAAATGCGGCATTCATTTAAATAGGGTTGGAGAGTTTGCATTTTGCTGCATCATGTGCCTCGGGAAAACAGAGCTGATCCGCATAGCTAAACAGTTTACCAACACATAAACTTCAGCGAGTTTCTGCAAAATTATGAAGTTCACATCTGCAGAGGCAAAGTAAACATGTTTGGATATGCACAAACAAACATTATTAAAGACTGAGAAATGCAAGCTTGAATGCATTTCCTTCTATTATGTTCTTAAAGAGGGTGAGTGCATCATGGGATTAGTAAATCTTGATTTTTACCATGAAAATCTAAGTACAGTACTGTACATTGCCATGGCCACTTTTTCATGGAGCTCTTGTGTCGAAATGCGTAGGTCAGGGCAATTCCAACCAAGCAGGAGCACATCAGACTACAGCCATGTTATCAAGTCTTCAGGTTCAGACTGGGCTCACTTGATGAAATAGGAGGAGCCTGGTGTGATCCTGCATGGTTGGAATGAAAACCTGCCGCCGCACAGATGTTTGAGGATTGAATTGAAGACCGCTATCATAGGCTTATGTCCTGGACTTTTATCAAGAAACAAGTTACTCAGACCATGTTTTCTGGACACTTCACTGCTGCTTTTTAATCTGCAGGTTGTTTAATATATTTTCTGTATATAATGTTCTTGTCCATGTTATCATCGTCTACAATGATAACATGGACCACAGTCAACACTACACTACATTATTGCATTGATTATTAGCGTAGAGCTAACTTGTTTGTGGGCAAGTTTGCAAAGCTATTGTCACTGTTGATGAGAAAAAAAAAACGATTGGGTTGCTAACTGCTATTGTTCCATTGCCGTGAAAGCCATGGATAGCTTTCTGCTCCTCTCACCTGACCGCCGCAGATGTGTCTGTGGGCCAGCCTTATCAATGAACTAGAGACAGAGCTGATCCCATTTAGAGAGGCCAGTGGTCCCGAGTATTGGCTCATCAATCCCACTGATAACCCTGGAAGGATTAAGTCTTCGGAGCGCCGTAATCAACTAACAGCCTCATTATAGAACATTATGGTATAGATCCACCAATCAATTCATGCCCCACACGTACATACACCGCCATATTACATTACCGGTACGGCCAATGACAGACTGCTTGCTAACACAACTAAATCATCTTTTTTTTCCCCTTACTAAGATTCTCCTGAAGATTTTTGCATAATGATTTGCTTTGATACATATCTGTGGCTGGTAAATTGCAATCAGATTCAGTGGGTATCTAATCTCTGATCTCAAATCAAATTAGGTCTATTTAGACAACCTTGGGAATGAGGCGTTGAAACCCTGGGAAAAAATTAAAGGGCTGGAAATGTAATTGTGACATTATTCAGATAGCCGGATAACGAAGTAGGTGGCTTTTTATAACAATGTGCATGCATCAGCAGAAAAAAATAGGAACAAGAAGGACTGTGTCTACTAAAGATAGGATTCTGTTATTGCATGTGTTTTAAATGCAGTATCAATACAACTGCTCTTTACTTACATTAATAAGCATTAGAACTAAATAATAATAATAATACATTTTGATATGACATTTCTGGGCACACTATGTCGGCTTACAAGGTACAAAGTAAAACCAAAACAGCATACAATGTACCATCCTTGCTGCTATGTCGGCGCTTTGTTTTGATGATAATTTAAAGACAACAATCAATACTAATCCATGGACTTGTATCCTTTAAAAAGTAGTTTTAGATCTATATTGAGTTGGAAATGTTTATGAATATACAGTAGCAGCTATTTGAGCTTCACCGATCTCGGCATACTTTGCATGAAAATAATACAAGCTCCTCTAATATTCCACCAAACCCGAGTAAAAGTCAAGTTTAAATATTTGACTAAGTATAATTTGTTCATGGTGAGGGCCCTGTGAGCCTTTGGCCCTTTCTGAGGCGCAGGGACCTTAAGATGGTGCTTTTCTAATTATAGCTGCAGGTAGTGTTTTGGAGGTGCTCGGTAATGGCTAAACCTACAGGGACAGTGAAGAATTCATCAGTGCTTATTCTTAATCATCCCCCCAGCAGCATGATGAGAGAGTGGGGCCTCTATGCCCACTGGACCACTCAATGTCATTCCAAATATGGGCAGAAAATTACAAAATGGACGGAAAGTAGATGTGGAATTTGATCTCTGCCCTTGAATTTGAAACCATAACCATTTTGCTTACTATACTTCAGAATTTATACCGTCGACATTAAAGGTCTCATCAAAGCGGCATTTTAACGTATAACTTTGGGAAAAATATCTATATTTTATACATTCAACTTTGACTTGGAGCAAGAATTTGATGAAAAATGACCAGAAAGTAAAAAAGTAAAGGGGCAGGGACAGGTGTTATGTGAAACAATACAAAAGATAAACAAATATTTTGATAATTGATTAGTTGGCCAAATAGTTGTTGAAGCCCGAAAAGTCAATGAATATAGGATTAAATAGTTTACTAAAGTACTGTAGTTGTGATAAATCGATTAACTTATCAAAAGATTGACATGCGTGAATCTAGCAAATTGTAAGGAGGGTTGAAAGCCAAAAAATCTTGATTCCCATATATGGGATAAGCTAATATATATTATTTGTTCTTCTAAGCACCAGTTCACTCGGGTAAAAAAAACTGAGGAAAACTGAAAAACTGGTGAAAAAACATGATTGTGTTACTACTATACATTCACATATTACATTTGCCATTACACCAAGGAATCCACGCTATGTCACACAAGCCTAATTAAAACGCCATTTTGGTCTTGCAGATTCGGTGTGAACGCTACAGGAAGTGTGTGTGAAGTTAACAGCGGCGGACCCCTGTTTTAAAAAGCCTCCAGAGACCTGTTAACTGGACGGCTTATTCCAACGTGTCCGTCGCTGGGCCTATGTGTGCACCAGTCTGGTATCTTTACTAGACACACTGTCATAGTCCGATCGCCCACTCCTCATAAGCAGCTGCAAGTCGCCCACCACGGGCTCATAGTAGCATGTCTATCTCCTGCACTTAACAAGGCACCGGTGCTGACAATGCTATTCTCCTCCTCCAGCCGACTCTTCAAATACAGTGTTGGAGCATATGCACTATGGCTCACTATGTTTAATAATGTAATGAGGATTTAATGCGTAACGATTACATTTCGCTGAGTTTATATATGTTTTATTCAATTTAACCAAGGAATAGATTCACACATCTTGTCTGTCTGATTTTAAAAAAGACACATTTTGGTGGTAGAGCACATGTGTATTGGTCTAAAACTTGATATTGATATTAAAGTTCTTTCTGAGCACTGAAGCCTTGCATATCACATATAAGGTAGTAAAATGTAATGCATGGAGTAAGAATGTTTTTTTTTTTCAAGTCTATTTTAACTTGGCCACAAATTAGTCACTACAAAAGACAAAAACTACTTAGCAAGGACTGTAGCCAATTTTTTTCAATCCAAGTGAAAATGGGCGAGTCTTGTTTCCAGATGAACAGAATTGAGCAAAATCCAGACACATTGAAGCCAATTCAAGCATGTTTTTTTTTTACTTTTTCATTTTTATTGCATTGTAGCTACTGATGGGTAAATAACATTATATTGTATTAAAAGCTGAAACAAGTCTGTACAATGCCCCTTTTAATGTCTCTACACTCCCACACGTTCAATCTATTACAACAGTTGCATCTATTTCAAATGTTGGATTGGAGCCCACCACCATCGCACACCTGAGGACCCGAGCATTGACCCCAATCAGGTCCCAGTGTGTGAGAAAGAATGGCACAGTGGTGATGAATGGAGGAGGCCACAGTGGTTCAAACCAGTACCAGCAAGACCACTGACTGGGCAGGGGCAAAGGGCTAGGGGAGGATGGTGTTGGGATGAGGGGGTGCAGAGGAGTTGGTGGAGCTAGTATGAAGATGTGACATTGATATAAACAGTAAGTGCTAAATGGGTAGTTATTTTCTTTTAACAACACAAAAGCAGCTGTATTCAACTTCACTCTCAGTAATTTATATATGGAATAAGCCTGATGGTAATTTCAAAACTGTTATTGTAATTTTTCAATGCAAAAATCAACTGTTAAAACCCTTTAAAGCTGGGATACCTAACTTTTTTCATAATAATACATTATTTGTGTTTCAACCGATCGTCTTGTAAAAGTATAATGCTTCCTTGATCTTATTCTAAAACTTTTGCAAACTCCATGCGAGTCACTATTTCTTGCTTTGGCCTGAGGGGGTCCTGTCTTTTTCGCTTTTCAGTCTGAAAAAGCCTGATGGAACCAAACTGTTTTGAGGGCAAAGAACTAGTTGGATGGATTGATATAGAATTTTCATATATTGTTGTTTAAAGATTGAACGCCCAGCTTTAAAGGCCAATGCCACAGAATTACATATGTTATAGACTCTGTATATCTCTCATGACATTTCAGGGCTCCACTTTTGCCAGGGACTACAGGTGGAAAGCAGTGGCTAAATCTTGTGTAAATATTTTTTTTTTCTGTGCGTTGGCCTTGTTCAATAAACTACAAACTGCCTAACGAACTACCTTAGATCCGTTTAACAACAAACGTCTAAAAAAGGCTTTATAAGCATTCATTCTTCAAACATAAAATGTTACTTCTTGAATATCAGAGTGGTTTTCTGACTGAGTTGAAGTAGTACATTTTCCGTTCTATACTTGTGCTTTTTCTGCTTGGGATAAGTATGCCCTTTCCTCTCTTGAATTAAACTCAGTGAAGAGCAACTGGCCACAGGACTGCGGGGCTTCAGCTGCTACCACCCTGCTCTTCTGTACTGAAACCAAAAGAGAGAGGATATTGCGCCGCGTCCTGACGGTCCTGGCTACACGGTCACCCCAAAGCGCAGCCCTCTAACACCGTCTCCCACTGCTCTTTTGGCAAACTGTCAAAAGCATCATTCACCATGAAAAGACACGAGAGACACTTGATTCCTTAGGTCCGGCGGCGCCTGACTTTCACAACTCCTGCCCCCCAGACCGGCTCAAACAATGCACCTCCCTCCAGCACATTCAACCCCCCCATACAGGGCTCCGAGTGAGAGCAACACCGCTGGAGAGAGCTACGTAGACATAACCACACATAATGACTTTGAATGCAATTTGATTAAAAATAAAAATAAAATTAAAACATGCAAGTAACAAGTCAATTCATAATATCAACTATACAGAAAGTGTTTTACTACTACTTAAACTTATACTATGGCAAACCCAATGCCTAGATGGAGGAAAAGGAGACAACACAAAAAGCTGCATCCTGCACTCTTATATATAATCTAAGAAATTATTATTCAGTAGTCTATGTTTACAGCCATTACAGTGTGCACATGTCTACATTTTTGTTAATGAATGTAAGTCCACAACATAGTGAGAGTTGCATTATAAATGGGATCAAAAAAACTTTGTTTTTGTTTGAAACTTTGTGTTGTTGTTGCTAGATTCTATCATTTCAAGTTTCTGAAATTGCGCCTGAAGATTGACTGTGCAATCGACATTTCACAAAAGCTTGCTACTACTTTGCATTGAGAGCGACAGATAGGTGGAAAAGATTCCCCTATGTATTGAAAAAAAATATTAATACAATTATAGTTGTGCCAAAATTTATGTTAATAAGATAGGTTTGTGAAAAAAGTATGAATCACACACCAAAAAGTACTTGATGAGGTGAAAATACAAAACGGACAATTTCCAAAACATTGCACACTATAACAGATAAAAAGAGAAAAACATGATCTGAGAAAGAAGACTCAATTATAGTTTGGACATCTACATTTTGAGTGTGCAATGCATTCTTGTTTGTGAAGATTTTAAACATGCTTTTGTGAAGTGGTCAAACATTTCTCCGTTGAGCCCAAGACTGTAGCTCTCATGCTATGTCGAGTTATGAGGCCCTCTGCTGGTTACACTACCACTATGACACACACACACACACACACACACAAGCTTGCATGCGCTCAACTACTGACTTCCCCCCTCCTTTTTTAGTCATACTTTCTCCCTGTCTCCGCTCTCACCGCAACCCTCTCAAACAACCATCAAACGGCAGACAACAAAACAAAAAAACACTTCCACGCATCAACAACTACAAGCAAAACACCCCGCAGACAGCACAACAAACTTCCAGACGATTATGTAAACAAGTCTTTCTATTCCTCCCAAACACGAAAAGATCTTGTACATCTTTCTCTATTGCCTGCTTGCTTTCGTCTGCTCCTTGTGAGGGGAGAAGCGGTGTGCGAGAGCGGACCAGCGTGAGTGAGTGAGTGAGTGAGTGAGTGAGATGTAGCAGCAGCAGCAGCAGCAGCAGCAGCAGCAGCAGCGGTAGTAGCAGTAGTAGCAGCAGCACAACTTACCTGCTGTTGTTGCAGATGCAGAAGCTCGACTGTGCTTACTTCGCTGCTGGTGTCACCGGCGCTTGATCTGCCGTCTCTACTGCCAGCCTCTAATTGGCTACTGCTTAGGGCGCTCAATCCATTTTGACTCATTGAACTGTTGCTTATTGTCTCTGTGGCCGTCTCCTGCATCATCATGATTTAAAACCTAGAAGTGATTAAGAGGCACCGGTTAGGGCTCTTTTCTCGTTACATTTTTTTTCTTCTTTCTTCCTTGTTTTTGTATGCTTCTTCTATTATAAAGCCGGTCGGTTCTTCTACACCCCCCCATACACACACATACACGTACACACACACGCACGGACACAACCCCTTTTTTTTTGCAAATTAAAGCATTTAAAGTAGTGGGAGGGGAGGGGTTTGGAGGGGGAGAGGGAGGAAAAAGGAGGGAGGGGTGCAGAAGGAGCAATTATGCATTCATTGTGTAAATGAAGCAATACAAAGAGATGCACGTCCGGGTGCTATTTGGGGAAAAAAAGGGGGTGGCTGCTGAAACCTTATGTTCCTATAAGCACTGGATTGAAGCACTAAGACAAAACTGACACTACGTTTTGCAAATTAAGAAACTTGATGGTCTTGTCATATTAATTGCTATATCAGATTTAATGTATTTTTGCAGCTCAGTATTGAGAATATTTTTTTTATATGTTATGGTAAGGTAAGTTGCATGGTTGAATTAGTAACATGCATAATAATCACTGACAAATCAAAAAGGAGTAACATGCTTTATTGAGTAAAAGTATGTCAGTTGTAAAGGAACATATTCTTTTTGTGCTGCATCAAACTTTGTGTGTGTGACTGGTCTACTATAAATAGAAATAGACCTAAAATAATGAAAAAATAGACCTGAGAAAAGACCCTGATAATAAGGCACTATAGTAATATAGTAAAATGTCTCACAAATGTAGCATGTCATATGTGACCAAAGTTGCCTAATGACGCAAAGCTAATCATGTAAAATTAAAATTTGGAGGGAGGAGGGTTGTGGGCGGGGGAGACAGTGGATCACATGGTACGGGGCAGGCCGCGCTGATGAACACTATAATGGGTTTGTCATCTTTGCTCCAGTGAAATAAAATGTGCCTTGCAGGCTTCCATAGAGGACGGACGCTCATATGTCAAATTATTACCTTGATCCTTTTCTGCCTTAATCAAACCACACAGATTCATTTATTTTGGGGCAGCATAAAATTATTAATAATTACTAAGCTTAATGGGATAGCGTAATGCAGTGCTGAAAACTTGAGGAATTGATTCAAACCTCACTAATGTAAATAAATGTGGGCTATCATGCAAATGTACTGTGAATGCATTAACATACAAAGATATGAAAAGAGGCAAACTCGGGAGAAAATAATAAAATTCTAATAACACTAATGATTGTTAAAACAGCATAAATTATGCATATTACAGCCTCTCTCTGCAGTAATAAATGTTTTATAATTCTCGCCTGCATTTACCAAGACCCCATCAGCGAGTCACCCCAAAAAAGTCTCATTTTCAAACAATGCCCTGTCTAAGAACTAAGGACTTCTGAAATATTAAGAAAGTCTCCGGCCAACGCTGAGGAAGCATGTGCGTCTTTGGTAAACAGCAATTTAATAGAAGAGCGTGTTTGTGAGTGCCACGGAGATTTGTGTTTGACGAGGGCCAGGCTCGGGACAGTCCTAAAGGATGTCCAGCGCCCGAGTAAACAGGATCCAGGCAGCCAGAACAAACAGGCCCTGGCTGTTACACAGAGCAGGGCGACAGCTGCCCCGGACAACACTAAATAGGAGGGATAGAGGCCAGGACGAGGCGCGTCTGTGAACACACCGGCCAATGTTTAACACCGCTACTCTGATGGGGAGAAAGGGGAGGTGGGTGAAAAGGGGGGGATATGACACGAGCAGAAGAGATAGAGGGAGGGTGGAGGTGCTGGCGGGTTTGGTGGAGAGGATTGGCACAATGTGACATCCAATCCGGTGATGAATCTCAGCATAAGAAACTCAAGGCTGCGGCCCCAGATCAGCCAGCTAATAAGTATTCAAATTAGGCATAAATTTTACATGCTCGATGTTTAAAATATTCAGAGAAAGACTGTCTGATTGCCTTTACTGCCATTTTATGAACATTCTAATGGAGCCGGGATCTTTCTTTATATGAACCAGCGACGGATGTTCAGAAAACTTGAAGCTATACAAGAACAGGAAATAGGATTGTAGTTAATATCTTAACCAGGAAGGTAAAAGGAAACTTGGAGATTTGATTTGGACCCTTAAAAATGGCTCACATCAATATGTATTTTTAGACAAAGAGACAAAATTATGATAATCTCACACAATCTGAAAACCACACAACACTGCGACGCGATAACAATGCAGATATATGCAAAGTGTATTCGCAGAGATCAGATGGTGTCTTAACCTTAATGACAGTGGTGAGATAAATTAATTAGCCATCTAAAGTCGGCATTCAAATCTGCCAATTAGAATGTCAATTAGAAGCAGAGGTGGGCTGCACGACAGGGCCTCCCCAAGCTGCCCCGAATGTGGGTGATGGGGCTGTCACTATACGCACAATAGCCCGGTGACGCATGCACTCCGCACCTGGGGGGACAAACAGTTTCTACAAATCTTGAGGCTACGGCGTGACCAGTGCTGACCCCGGATCGGCCTGTCCTCCAAAGCAACTGGGTCGGAAGGAGCGTGCCACCTTGAGGCGAACGTTACAGCAGTTCTGCCAGTGTGCGCGCGAGCAGACTGACATCCCATAAATTGCCGGTGTCCTGCGTTTCAAACACACCCGCTATTTGATGTCGTTTCCCCAAAGCCATAATCTTCCAATGAGGGAGAGAACTTAGACCACTTATTATAGAGATCGGAAACACGGAAGCCTGTGATTGCCGGGTAATAACGTTGGTAATTCTGCAGATGTATAGCTTTGGGAAGGCTGATGATAGTGATAGTGAGTGTTTAGGTGGAAGACATGAGATAACTTCGAAATAGGCCATAGTTCTGATGGTTCTATTTAGGTATAGAAGCTCAAAGAAAAGATAGTTCCAGATAAAGATATTCAGTCATATTTGCAAAGCTTTAAACAACTCCAGCTTTTGTCTCATTCCTTGCGCAACCTATTCCACTTCTACTCGAGCAAATATTTACTCATGAATCTGGCACTTTGCAAATCTGCCAGAGCCATCAGGTGAAGAAACAGAGGAGGAGTCCTGATGACGTGTTTGGCAGAGATTGCGGATATATGTGGTCTTTTTTCTGGGTGAAGTGACAAAACAAAGGTGTAAGGTGGACATCTGAAGCCATACACACTTGTACGCTGCAGCCGCACTCACACACCTATCATTAAAGAGGGAAGAAGCGGCTCTCCATCTTTGTTTGCGAGCTCTAAAAGCCTCTAATGTGGCCTCATTACCTGGCCTGTCTCCCATTCGATCATGTGCGGTAAACACACACTATGACACGGCCCATCCATCTGGAGGGAATACTGCGTTGTCTGCGGCTGCGGTCTGAGGACTGGGGAATGTAGCGTTATCATACAAGCAGTCTGACAGAGGCCGAGGCTGGGGCTATCCATCCTCACATGTGCCCGCCTCTACCACGGATCTATCAACACGAGCGCAGTCAGAGTAATTATATGCATGAGTTGTTAAAAATATTCTCATTAAGACAACAAAAAGGCAGAAATCATCTGAAAGGCTCTGATCCTCACATCCATTCATTATCACTTCACATTTCAGGTGGCTGGCTTGAATGTCTTCTGGTTTGCAAGATCAAAATAATAAAATAATAGTAATAGAAATTACATTTCACAGGCTGCTGCCTCCTCACAGCTCCCTGATCAAGTCATGATATGGTTACTATTTAAAATAATCACACATTCTGTGCTTGAGTGAAATTAATTCATCATTGCCATAACTTACTCTGCATATGGAATAAAGAAGTAACAAGAGAAGGGCGCACATATTCCATACGTTAGATTGCTTAATAAATCAAAATGCCACAAAGGCGCTGACTTAAAAATGGTGCTTAAAAACCAGTGCATTTAAAATTAAAAATCCCATCTCTGAGCAAATCAACGAAGGTGAAAGTTTAAATAACTTCCTAAATAATTTCTGCCTTTTTTAGAGGCGTTTGTCACCTTTGTCATACCTGTGTATGTTTCAGACGTATATTGTCTTTGTTTTATGTGGGGACACTGGTAACGTTATGAAAAGACTTCATGGAAATACATTTGACAAGGCCCAGTCTCTCAGATTAACTAGGCTACCGCTGCTGTGCCTGAGAATTAAAAGCTTCCTTTTTGGCACTAAAGGGCCACCATAAAAGAGCATTAATGACTACTTCTCCTAAACCTGTGTATGGTAATGGTTTCTGCTCTGCGATAGAGGCATTTCAAAAGTCCTTTTCGGTGAATAAAGATTGCTTTTGGAAAAAAGGGGGTCTGAAGAAATCATATTTACAAAATCAGAAGAGGGGCCAAATGAAAAGAGATGAATATGAATAATGGACTTTTGCGTTTTTGGGGATTAACGTTATTCAAAGAAACAGAATCAAATGCCGTTATCTCCTGTCCAATGAGCCCTACATTGACAAAACCCCCGTCATATTTCAATCCTTCATTTGAGCCGACAATAAAATGTAGTTCTGTGATAGGGCACATTCAAGTGGAGAGCGTTCGGAACTTAATTCTCTTCTATTTACAATGAGGAGATGAGACAGAATAAGATAAAAGACAGACTATTTGCCTGACTGTGTGAGTGTTCGCGAATGCTGCAAAAACGTGCGTCACTGTCTGTGTTTATGAAGAAAAGCTGTAAAAGAATGGAAAAGAAAAAGGCGACAAAGAAAGGCAGAGGACGGCTGGAAAGAGCATGTTCAATTGTACGGCCTGCACAATGTCTCCTTAGAATGGAGCACTTGTGAGCAGTGTGCACAATACAGCCCTAATACAATTTATATGAACAGACGGAACAAAGATTCAAGTGCTCAATGAACATCTTATCAAATTACAGGCATAGATTAAGTTGAAATTATTATTCTACTTCCTTCCTGGTCATTGACAACCCATACTTATAAAGTACACTGTAAGTATATAGCTATAACATATTCAAACACAACTTTTCCAACCATGCCATAAGTTACGTTATATAGCGACAGGCGCCCCTTGTTCTGCTTTTGCAATCTAGCGCTTTCTAATGAACGACATCACAAAACCTATACTAATGTAGGCACATGTTTCGCTTGCTCCTGAGTGTATAGTTTTAACCATGATTTCTCTAGCAGCCTTATATTTTATGGTAAGCATAGGAGTAGAATACATGTATATACTATGCACGTGCTGTAGAGAAGCGAGTTGGATTATTCCTATCATGACTATTACCCATTTGATTGTCTAAAAATCGTCTTTTTGAATACATATATATAAGTATGGCGCTGATTCGGCACAAAAAAATGAGAGAGGAAGTCAGCACCGCGTTTGGGCTCGTCCCATATCATTTACATACCCACGAGGCACTGGAATCAGCTGCTGGTGGTGTGGGCGAGCGCGAGCTGGTGACGACAGCCGATCAGTCTGCTCTCATTTGCATATTTGCCAATTCCATTAATTAACTCGGCCCACCTAATCAGGGCTAATTGACCTATAAAGAGGGGAGGCTTCATTGTCTAACGCAATCATCTTCACAGCGCTAGAAGAGGAGGTGAGGGGTATTTCCGACCTACTCTATTTTTAGTCGTAGAAATGCGTTTTTATCGCAAATGAACGCTCGTGATTTGAACTGGAAGAAAGCTGTGTACATTTTTTTAGAGTACAGAAAGGAGGCTAATAAATTGGACTTGGGATGACCAGTGTGTGTGTGTGTGTGTGTGTATGATAGATCCAGTGGACAGGACAAGAGAGCGCGGACCGCAGATAGAGAGACATAGCTCATAGTGACGTTTCTAGTTATTTCTAGTTGATTAGGGCCATTATGTCCCCAGCTCTGATTTATGTTGTCATTGGCCCTCAGCAGTCCTGCATCGATAGATCTTAATGAATTGGTAAATAAGGGTGAAGATTACAGTTGACAACGGCGCAACATTCCTCATTCATACCAGACAAGATTTATGTAACCAATTAGGTACAAAACAGGGGGACTGGTCGGAAGGAGGAATAAAAAAAGAATCTTTTGCAACCGGAAAATTGCTTAAATCAAAGCCCTGACAGGAGAGGTGTTTTGTACAGGAATGGTCACACTTCTGAATTAAAAAGAGTGCGGGCGGAAAGAAAAACGACAGAAATAAATAATAGACATATTTGACATTTCACACCACATTGAAATGATGTCCAAGACGGAATCAACAGATTAAAAATTAAGCCCTCGCCAACAAAGCAGCACTTTGATATGGAAATTGTGAATTCAAGAAGCCACTCTCCCCATTGCACTAGTCTTCCCGGACGCAGTGTCTTTAAGTGACTGAGTGAGCAGCAGCGCGTAGGTGTGTGTGTGCGCTTGAGTGTGTGTGTGTGTGTGTGTGCGCAAAGGGGCATATAAAATCAATTGTTCTCATGATGTCTTGCGCACCGTGCCTGGCGTATTCATTTGCATTTTTAAAAAGCCCCATTCTACAATTTAATCACCCTTTCCAGACGCTCCAAAGTGGACAAACAAAGGGCCGCGTGCAGTTTTAAATATTCAGATAAAAGTGCTGATCATCAGTAGCCGGCGACAGAGCGGCAGGACCCATAGGGCAGCAGTGAACAGAGGTGGAAAATGAAAGCGAGTGATACGCGAGCTGCCTCTCCCTCCAAGCACATGCAAATGAGGCCGTGCTGCTTAACTGCATCATTTATGTGGATAATAGCGGCATCATCATTACGGGAACTCAAATTAAATTACATCACAATTAGCATAACAAAGTGATTGGTTAAACTTTCAAAACAAATAACGCGGCTCCGCTAATGAACGGTGTTAATTGGCCAGCGTGCATTGTAAATAAAACATGCAAGTAAACATGTGCTTTAGTTAAACAAGTGTCCATATTATTTTTTGTATAAAACATATGCAATTAAAAGGGAGACAACATGCTGCAAGACAGACAACTGACAATTGCCAGGGGGATTTGTAAGCTGAAATGCAAAATGTGTAGCATTTAATTTTATTGCGCTCAAGAACCTATTATATGCCAGACTCTGGAGAACAATGTAAATTATCTGCCTTCAAAATGGAGTTTGGCCAATTCTCCCTGTGAGCTAATCACATAGCTCATTATGCATTAGGGTATTAAATTATGAAGAAGAGTCCCTTTCGCATTCCTGCACAAAGCCCTATGAAATGTTAATAATATGCTCACAATAGCCAAATACCATGCCTCGCACAACGACATCAATATTTAAGTAAACAAATTATCCCATTCGCCTTTGATAAAGATAATTAGTTCTTCACCGATTATCAGTCTGGTGACCCCTTTCCCACTTCAAACTCAACATCTGCTTGCAATAGTTTTAGACTTCCCCCCCTGCAAAACAAACTTCAAGTACAAGCTCTGCCCTGTTAAAACACACACGTGCATCTGATTAGAAAATATTTGATCGCGTTTTCCTAAAGCCCCGTACACACGCTCCGCACCTGCCCAGCGTCCGAATCTGTCCCTGCTAATTTTAATAATCAATCACTGGCGACCCGACTAATGCAGAAATAAAGTGACGTAAAGCGCTCGTGGGGTGACACACAAGACGCGCACAGGAGCGCCTATGCATGCACGCGCTTTGCACACACGCATGCCCGCGTGCACAGACACAAGAGAGCGTGCACGCGCCCAAGCCATTCATCAGCACTAATTAAGCAGCGGATTAACAGAGACCGGCAGACCTGGGCAGCGCGGTTACAAAGTGAGACAAACCAGCAGCCAGCAAAGACAGCCTCAGCAAAATCAAACACACAAAAATCCACAGAGAAGATAATGGATAACGCGGATGGACACATGACATGGACAGACAAGTTGATGATGGACTTTTGCTTGTTTTTTTAGTTTTTTTTATCAATGATATATTTTTGTTTACCTGGAAGTTGGGAGCAGAGGGGGATGTAGCTGTCACGGCCCCAGAGTCGACCGGTGTGTGAGAGGTGCCGCGCGGAAAAGGCAACGCTATCTGTGTCATCACTTCTGCCCTGTTTATGGGGGATGGCATCATAAACAAGCCAGCCCCCCCGTCCTGTCCCGCGATCCCTCCACCACCACAACTGCCCCACCTCTTCTGCATACTCCCCTCTCTCTCACCACCACTGTGCCATTCATGCATACTTAAATCACCGTCACCCCATTAAAAAAAAAAAAAAAAAAAAAACCTAGAAGCCTTTCCTGACAATTATTCTATCATTTCCAGTTGTCACCGGGGCAATTACCAACCAGGGCCCCCCTGTGTGTTGCGGGTTGGACAAACTGGGCCGGCTAAAGCAGATCCAGTTTAAGGAGAAAAAGGAGTAAAAACGCGAGAAGAGTTTGGAGTGAGTGTGTGAATGGAGTAAGGGTCTCAAGTAACAGAAAGGAAATTTATGACAGACACGGTACAGGCGGATTCTCTATCTTTACCCTGGTAATAATTACACCATCATTTCTTCCGCTTTGAGCCGACGAAATATTTCACAATTAATGGAAGACACTAATCATTTCTCTCTGTGCTTTACGAGCACAAAAAAAGATAATTGATGCCTTCCATTTCCTTTGATTTATATGAGAGGGAATTAACTGGCAGCATTTTGGAGTTTTTAAAGGTTTTAATAAAAATGTGCGTGCGTGCAGCGGTGTGTGGGTGGGTCTTGCGCGTGGCAGGAGTGTGTGTGCTTCAGCCAGTGGAGCTCTCACACGGGCAACGCGCAGTCTCTACGCAGGACGCTCTACCGGCTCTTCCCCAAGCAGCTTGCCGAGCGCTACACAACCGCAAATCCCCCGAAAAGCATTCTTCTTTCACACGCACTCGCAACACAGGAGCACACACACGAACGCATGCGGGCAGGCACCTCTCTCCGGAGTGTCTATTGTGAGCCGGGACTAGCTGAGTGGAGAGGGGAAAAGGGGGAGAAGAGGATGCCGCGATCGCTGCGCGCATAAGGTAGGTGCGCGTTTGCAGAGCTCCGGGGGCTTGCATTGATTTGAAGTGTGCCGGAAAGAGAATGGGATTACCAACAAAACTAAAAAACTAAAAAAGAAGAAGTGGCTGTTTGAAACTAACAAATACAGCTCTACTCTCAATCTACCCCAAGAAAAGTTTCAGAAAGACCTACCTTTAAAACATTGAGAGAGACATCCACTCTCTCCAGTTAGAAGCATTGGCAGAAGTATTCTCAAAACCCAGAAGGCAAGTTCAAAAACAGGAGAAAAGCAAGGGGGCAAATGCCGCTCGTGAAAAAAAAAAAGTATTGAGGAAAAAGCAAGAAAAAAGGAGACACGCTAGCTGCCGATTACTGTCAAATACATCACTGGGAAAGTATTTAGAGCAGTATTTACAGTAAGGGGAGAGCAACCTCTGCCTGGTCACGTCTAAGAGACAGTTGCCGTTTCAGTGCCGCTACCTAATTAAAACAAGTCAGGCAGCCCCGCCGGATTGTTTTGACGCCCGAGGACCAATAGTACACAAAAAAACCAGCGGCTTGATCGGACGGGTAGGGGGGCTGGTCGCGGGGAGAAGGGAGAGGAGGAGGGGGCGGAGGGTGGCGAGAGTTGGCAAAAGAATAGTGCTGCATGTGGTGTGTTGGTTGGGGAGAGGGGGGGGATGCGCGTGTGTGTACGTTTGTGTGTGTGTGTGTGTATGTGGGTGTGTACAAGGAAGAGATGGAGGGGGGGCTCAGAAGAGGCGTTTTGTGGAGGAATCCGAAAGGGGAGAGGGAAGTCCACAAAGGTCCAAGAACCATAGGGAGACCTCCGAAACGGAATGCACTTTATCGACTGATCTTCTGATGAGTGGGATCATGAAACAGTGTGTTCGATGTTTTGCATTTGGGAGATACTGAATGCAAAGTTATTCACTGTTTAATCACACAAAAAAATCATTCATAACTTGGTATGCCAGGTGTGTGTTTTAGTTATATTTTCACGGCAAAAACAGACAAAAATAGCTAACAAGTGACAAACAGGTAAACAATATTCATCTTTTTGAATTAGGATTGATTGATAAGGAAAGAAAACGCTTTAAAAAAAAAATGAAATTATGTTTTTTAATTATGTTTGGATTTTTAATTATGTATTTTGCAAAGCCCAAAATCATAACAGTAGTTGCCACAGAGCATCACAAAATTGTTGATTGGCCAACAGCAGACTGGAAAAATCACACCTAATAAATGTTATTGTTCTCAAAGTATAACTGATCCTGCTGGTTTCAGTGACAAAAAATAAATACAATAAACATAGTCAAATCTGAAATAATGATGCAAAAACTTTTCCCAGTTTTTCCCATACATTACACCAAAAGCAAAAAGATAATGGCTGATTAATTTCCACAAACAACAACAACAAATATCTCTGAATGCATGATCTTTGAATGGCCCATTGTCTTATTTCACTCACTCTCCCTTTCTCTCTCTCCCCTGTCCTTGCTCCCTCTTCCTCGCATGCCACAGATGTTTTTCTTAGTCGCTCCAGCAGACAGGAATCTACTGGCGAGAAGAAAGCCTCGTCTTCCCCAGGAGAGAGGAGTACAAAGCCCCTAGTCTGCTCACGGCAGATGCGGAGAGCCGGTCCATCTGCCACCAGCCAAAAGTGCCACATGGGCCTCCGACACGTGAAGAGGGGACCGCTTTCCGCACATCTGCTTACACTAACATTTATGCAACATACATACAATGCACGAGGCTAAAGATGATTGTGACAGACACGCACATGCCCTCGCCTCCGATCCGTTTCACGCGTAAGGATCAGAGGAACTGTTTTCAAAGAAGGCCAACTGCGATAGATTTATTTTGAAGCAAAGACGCAGCCCCTAACGCGAGGGTAAAGACCACTTGAACTGGCGGCTCGGAGCAGTTCACTAGCTGGCATGATTTAACACCCGCTGAATAGCACATTATCTCCCTGGCTTCACCGCAGCATATTTCAACTGTATGATAACATTATTAAGTCACCAGCATGGGCCAAAAGATAGCTTTTTTCATTAGTGCCAGTTGTTTTAGCTGCGAGGCCGTGAGAGTAAACACTAAACAAGCTTGACAGAGACAGCGGAGTGAGAGAGTGACAGGAGCAGGAAAAAAAAAGAAAGCAAAAGGATAGTGGCATTAAACTACTGCTGTTAATTTGCTCTAAGCGTCCACACTATACGGCGGTAATTTCTCCCATTTCTCTCTCTCTCTCTCACGGGGCTGTGGGCTAGAAAGCTCCTTCAGCCCCTTTAATAAACTAGTCAGAGCGCCTCACTGGAAAAGACAAACAAGGGGCCCCCAGCCTTAGAAACGCTGGTGCTTCACTATAGAGAGGGAGAGGGTGGGTTAGCGGTGGTGGTGGTGGGGGGCGGTGGGGGGGTGCCATGCTTATTTCTACACATCTGTGACAATCGTATGCCTCCTCCCTTTAGATATTTATTCCCCGCGTCTCTTCTCGCTGCCAAGGTCAACGGAGACAAATAGGCCCACCAGCGCCTTGATGTGGTGGCAGCCCGAAACAGTGAGAGGGAAAGGGGAAAGAGAAGAGGTGGGGTGGGTGGGGGGGGGGGCTTGGGGTTTGGGTGAGGGGTGGGAGGGGGTATAGGGCAGACATGTGTAGCAGCGGTGGGCAGTGGGAGTCAGCGGGGAGGGCGGGTGGCAGCAGCTGGTTACACGGGCCCGGGCTGAAGGCTGAGGATCCCGGGTGAGTGTGTGTTGGGAGGGAGGGGGGGGGGGGGGGGGGGGTTTCTCTTGTCTTGACAGCGGCAGTGACGGATGTTGGTTTCGCCTGTCTGTGCAAGACTGTCACTTCCTTATACGCCGTACACGCAATTAAATTCAAACCACCGCGGGACCATGACGCCTTGAGGGCATTAGCAAAGTCAAGAAAGTGCGGTTACTTATTGATTTTTTATTTTATTTTCCCGTGTATTGGTGTGAAGTTGGGGTTGGTTAGCAAACACTAAAGCTGGGTAACCTTTTATTTTTTTTCTAACCACAACAATATAACTAAAGTATGATTAAATGCATTTAAATATAGATGTTTGGCTGATGTAACATATTTTAGATCAGCTTTTTTAAGAGAGAAAAATGAACAAAAAAGGACCACCCCTCTTACATGTAAAAAGCTGACATGTGAGATGTAGGTGAAGACAGCGGGTGGTAGTCTGATTTGTTTACAACCTTTTACTCAAGCAAGACTCTTCATGTTGGGATGATTAACTTGCTTTAAATTATGAAGTTAAAAAAGATACATACCCCAGCTTAAAAGTCGAAATGCCAATTCATTTCTGCAGGATTTTAATAACATAATAATGTGTCAACAAAACTTATCTATTTGTTTAAGCACACATAATAAACTGTGTAATAAAATTCATCTCACTAGTTCCTGGCTCTAAGATGGATTGGTTCTATCACTAGTTTTCACACATAATTTCACATGTATTTTTAGCCTCTGTCACATCTTTAGATCAGCTTTTTTCAGCAAATTAACTCAGAATCAGCTTTTAATATGTAAAATATCAAGTGTTTTCTAATAAGATAAGATAAGACAACATTTTGTGGTCTGATTTATTCACAAATATTTACCAAAACAACTGTTGGGACTGTTTTTTTTTTGGGACAAAAAAAAGAAATAGAGAAGGAATAGATAAATAGAAAGAAAATAGATAAAAACAAAAATATATCTCATGAAGCAAAACAAATGCTAGGTTCTCCAGTTTTAAGATGCAGTTAAAAGTTCAACTTAGATAAACTTAAGTGTCTTCAAAAAGAGCAAATATTCACGTCATAAGTTTAGGCTATTGCATTATCCAAACAATTATTATGAGTGATTTCAGCAACTACAGTCTTAGATATGCAAATTAAGGAACAGACTTTGAATAACACCTGTAGCAAAGTACTGACAGGGATGGCTGCCTACATTTAGAATAAAAAGGTAGATTTTTTTTTTTTTTTTTTTAGGTTGATGCCCAAGTGCCAAAAGCCTCTGTGTTGACTTTCATTTAGGCTATCCATTTGACACCCCCCTCCCCTCCCTCGTCCATTTCCACATGTAAGAGCCAGTCAGATTAAATGAAGTGATTTTAACATCTGCTAAAATATGCTCAACTGCTCCTAACAACTACCACATAGTGATAACCAGCGTTCTAAAGAGCAAAGCACCACACATGTACAACACACACACACAAAAACACACGCACACACACATCGGCACCATTCATTAGTTGTCACACAAATGTTCCACAAGCACAATTCACCGAGCACTTAGTCCTGCCTACTGAAAGAAGCCAAATAAGGCGTAATGAGTGGGTAGGTTCTCTCAGTCCTGGTTCAGTGTTGATCACATGATATGTTGCTTATGGCCAAAGAGCAGAGACCATTACGGACCGGTGATTATATAAGTGGTTGGAAGGCGGTACCATTTTAATATACTGTACTTAAGCACCCAGGTATCCATGGCAACTTGCCTTGTGCCATGCATTTAGAAAAAAAAAGAAAAATCCCCCATGAACTGCCTACTAAGTGGCTGATGATGACTATGCTCAGATGTATTAGCATTTATTATATGTGCTGTAAATGGACTCTGATTGATTTCACTTTAAAAAAAAACACAAAAACAGATTCTAAAAAATTAGGAGAAATTCATAAGTACACCACTTGGAGATTGGCATTATATTTGATGAGGATAAATAGTAGCACTGGTGTGAAGTGGGCTCTGCTTTTTTCCTCTGAGACTCTCCACATGTGACTTCCATTTGCGACTTTGGCCCAGTGCCCAACAGGACATCCCTGAGAGAGTGTTTGCTCGACTCAATATCAACAGCCAAGTAAGCAGCCTGAGGAGGGGTGCTCTGGTCAGGCCGGCCTCTGGTTCCTATTGAAAATAAACTCTGCTGTATATTCATTGGTCCCAGAAAAATCCACACGCACTGCGAGGAGCCGCGTATAGCACTCAGCAGCGTTCCACGAGGGCCTCTCCAGAGCTTAATGATACCTGCACCTCCTCCAGCTGCCTCAGTAGACATCAGGAGAGGGAATTAAAGTATACATTACAGACAAAGAAAAAGAGATCGAAATGACAGAAGTCAGACAGTTCAAGCTGACCAGCCTCTTCAAGCTTAGTTCAGCAGACAGGCGACAGGCACTCGGGTTAAATTGGCTCTCCTGCGCCTCCTCTCATCTCCAGCATCAGCACACCTCATGCTCTAGCCCCCTTTCCCAAAACAAAACTAAAAACATTTTCTTCAAAAGTGTATTTGAATAAAACGTGTCGCTGATATGAAAGACTAAGCACAGGTGTGTACATTTCAACAGTGTGTCTCACAGCAGTTACATGCCACACAGCCGGGAGGAATGAGATGAAAGGGTAGACCGTGTAGCGAAAGGTGTCTTTGGTCGTAGATTGTTATCTTCTTATAATATCAGCCACAGTATTATGTACAGTAACCTCCACTTCAACACAGAGCTAAAGCATATGATTTATTGTTTATGCTTACTATCTTGGCTGCTGGGATGTTGAATGTTTATAAAAAATGATCCACGTGTCATTTTATGCATTCAGACATGTGTGTTAAAGAGGAATGGGTGAGCCCTTTATGACAGTGATGGGTTGCGTCTGATGATCCCATCGCTGAACCTCTGCCAAACAGATTATCATTCCCAGAACCACAGCTACACACTCAGATGGAAGCAAGACAAGCTCCAGTGGCAGTCAAAGGAGCACAACACCTGTAGATGCTATAAGCTTCTGTTATAAGGACTTATGCCAACAACAAATACCACAATATGAGGTGATTGAAGACAATGAAATATGATCATGTTTGAAATCTGTCCCATAGCTATGGAGGGAATCTGGAGGGAGAACCTGTGTTTGCTTTTGGAATCACAGTCATGAGTAAAGCACTATTACACAAGACACACATTATAGTGGACCTGATAATATTAATTTTAAAAAGAAGGAATTCCTGAAAAAAAAAAAACTCATACCTGTAATGTTCAAACGGCTCTTTCTTCAATACCAAAGATAATTCAAACCTAATTTTTTACTAGCCACTAATTTGAGGGCGAAGGGGCAAGGGATAGGAATTACATCTGGAGGTAATTCATAGTGTGGAAGTGAGCCCAGAGAAGGCAGCGATACGGCCACAGTACAAAAAAAAACGAGAGAAAGTAGAACGCTGGAGACGACCTGGAAAAGGAACTATTTTGCAGAGTGGGACTTCCGGAACGGAGGAATGACACTTCACAGAAATGTTTTCATTGTGCTGTCACCAGACATGGGCTGGGGGATGTTGGTGCTTGGACTAAGACAGACAATGCAATAAATGATAAAAGAAATGTGTAGAAACTTTTTTTTCTTCTTCCAGCTGCGACGCTTCTGGCCTCAGTAAACCGGTGAGCGTGAGTCTGGCCGGGGCAGCCAGGGCTGCGGACTTTATGAGGACGCCACGCTCTCAAGTGACCACTTCCATCTGGACACATTTCTGTGCAGACTGCCTCATAAATGGCACTCTCTGCCCATGATCCGAGTTTCAAAGCTTTTGGTACAGGGATGTATCAATTTCACAGCACAAATGCACACTTAACAGGTATTTAAAAAGGAGTTGCTTGGAAAAGGGGAAAAAGGAATACATTTGGGGAATGTGTCTGAATATTCTGATGGTATGAATGCTCCAAGTTGGAGGTGAGAGGTTTAGCTCCAAACGACGCTGCAGCGGAAAATTGCTACAGGAGGACATTGACGTGTGACAGAAAAAGTTACCTATGTCCTTTGGACACGAGAACCCCTACTCTCCCAGCCGCTGCCATCCCTACAACTAAATGTGTTTTCTAAATGAAAATAAACGCTGGCTGGTGGGTCTGAGGCAGGCTTACGAAGGAATATGAGATCAAATAAAGGCTTCTGTGCAGGCTGAAAAGAGAAATGAATTGGCCTGTGAGGGGAGATGTAGCGAGTAATAAAATTACTCCTTTATATCTGCCTAAACAGAACATGTTCCCCCAGAGAGGGTAAAGGCTTCCCTTTGGTCAAAGACAAGTATGCAAGTGGCAATTTTTTCCTGTGGGGAAGATTCCTTGATACACTTCTTGAGACTTCACTCTCTGCAATTTTCTTGAAACCGAGAAACTATTTCAGCAACAAGTTAAGCATAACTTTAGAAGTTTTACTTTGATGATGTGGAGGTACATGCTGTCATTGAAAAGTGTGTTCCATTAAAGTGGAACAGCAATGATTCAGAAGGCCTTTTGCTTTTCAATGACTTTAAACTAGGCGTTTTAGACCAACACATACAGTTGACTTGGACTTACTATGTGCTACAAACACAAAAATATCACTACTTAGAAATGGGTTTGCTCTTGCCGTTATAAAAGCACAACTCAATTTTGGCATTGGGGAATCTGTAACAAGAGTATGAATATAACTACTTAAAACCATCCAATTGATTTGTATTCCTAAAAGGCTGGTCACAATATATTCAGATGGACTTTTATACTACGGCAGAAGGGCTATAGTAGGGGAAATCTGCAATTGGAGAGAATACATTATAATTCATTATACAGTAGTTATTAAACCTTCAATAAAAAAGCTTTAGTACAAAGATTGAGCCACTTATCAGACCTACTCACTGCCTTTAAAAGCTGTCCATGTTCAGTGCTCTTAGTGGCAAAAAAGCAATCGCTGATGACTACGAATATAGGACGAGGAGTTCCATTTATCCAAACAGAAATTTCTGGTAGAGAATCTAGCAGTATGTACGTTAACTGTTTATTCAAAACCGCAGGAGAATGGGAGACTGCAATTTGTGAGATTAAAAATAAATTTAGAAGCAATTATTCAAAGAGTCACAAATAGCATCTTCTGAATCCAAAGTGTCTCTTTATTGTTGGAGTCAGTTTTTTATTTTACTTTCTTTCGTCTCTTCTGTCATACAATTAACAGTTTAGTTGCACATGTTGTCAACATCCATACACAGTAAACTAAAATAATTAGTAACTTTATTTGAATTGACAGAGCGGGCACTTGTTCTTTACAAATACACACAATGTAATTTGAAGCTCATAACACACTTCCAAAATATAGTGCAGTGAATCAGTTGCTGTAAACACTTGTCACCTCATCTCCAATCACCACCAATTTGCACAAAAAACCCAATTAGACACTTTTCCAATTTGTAAAGGAATTTTCACTTTGCTGGACTGGCTTTTGACCCTTGTCTTATTCAGATGGATAACAGGAGGGATGTTTGTGACAGCTCAGATGTGCTCACCGACTCCTGAGAGCTCTCTCTGCATGAAACCCTGAACTTCCCTAAACAAACAGCACCCTGCACTTCAAATACATAGCAGCACTATTAGGTAATCTTCTTTCTTTGTTCACTTGGCCTCAGCCTAGTGACTAACCTCAATCTTCCCCTGTTCCACCTTCTGCCTTCGAACTGACAACACAATCCTGAATGCTGCCAGTGCTAAAGGAGTGCACCATGATGAATGGCTGAGAATTATCTGCTAATAATAACATGCTATCATATGTGTTTGGACAACTTGTATTTGTTGTGCTATGATGACAAGAGCCATATGGATTTAAGAAGCGAGAAGGAAAGTGTGGAGTGAGGCGGCAGTACAAGGGCCCGCTGTTTTTGGCCGGGACAAATCTGAGGTTTCCTCTTGGATATCTAATATCCTGTGAGGTACCAAACAATCTTACAGTAGTCTAGTGTCTGGAACTTTTCTTGCAGGCGTGTGGAGCATACGCCTCAATTGTTGCATGCGTCTTATTCAATTGCTATATGGCTTGTGCGAGTCTATCCCAACAAAGCCTGGGAAATCAATCAATCTGTGAAGTACTACCTCCAATGCCAGATGAGGCACTCAGTGGAACAAAAAACTTGAAAGACTTTTATACAGTATTAATACCCAAAGAACCCAAATTCTTTTCAACTATTTTGGTTATGTGTGTGTGTGTGTGTGTGTGTGTAAATGTGTATGTGTTTGCGTGTGTGTGTCTTGACCATATGCTGTAGTGGTTTTGTTCCACATCGTCTTCGATCCACTTTGTCAGTCTTCTTCATCCAACCTCTTTTCAAAACATGTATGTATGAATGTATGTTATTTTTTTGGGTGGAATTGTGTTTTGAAATGAAAAAAAAAACATTGATTGATTGATTAATTGATTGTAAGCACTGCAATTGAATCAAGCTATCACAAAGCTCGATACACAATTTGAGAATAGTTTTGTTATGGCCTCTCGGAAGGTGAGTTTGTCAGCTCTGTTAAGACAACTTATGTTTACTTTCCAATATTCAAAGATGAACAGACGACAATCTTTTGCAGCCGGTGACTCTTGTTTGGTGCCTTTTCTAACTCAGTAGTTAGAATATTGACACATCAACGCAGACTGTATAATTACAAATGCATGGCTTGCTATAGGGAGCTGAACTTTTCACACCTTTCAAAGCCACAAAATTGGATGGTTTTGTGGTTGTGCAGCTGCCGCTCCACGCTAATGCAAGGCGGTGTCATATGAAAAATATTCCTCTCCCCAAACCACAGGGCTGGTCATTAATGAAACACAGGCCGCGCAGTGAGGTCATACAGAGTCTAGATTTCAGCAGCCACACTTAAAAACCGCTCAGAGAGAATAGAGCAACATGAACACAAATCAGATTCCGAGCAGCAAGGACAGGGAAAATAAATAAATAGAGAAAGGGACTGGCCCCTCTCACTTTTTCCCCCTGCGCTCTGCAAACAACGTCAACTGCTGCTCCGAAACAGCTCACAATGAAAGCAGACTAAACAATCTGGTGCGGGCCAAGGAAAACGCTAAGCAACTCGGCACACAGGATGTCTCACCCTAATTGCCAACTATCAAATCTCACAATGGAATCTCTCCATTTGGCAATAACATCACAGCAAACTTGGCAACAAACATCTGCTTTTAAAAGTGTCAACGCAAGACGGGAGGATTCTAAAATGCATACAGCGATGTCTATTGTTGGTGACTTCTCTGTGTGGTTGTTGGATCAGCCTGTGTTTATAGGGAAGCAAGGGAAAAAACTGGACAGAGGTGCGAGGGGTCTTGTAAACGAGGGATTCAAATCCTCCGCATGAAGGTAAACAGGATAAATAGGTCTCTGAAGGCGTGCAAACTCAAGCCCTGTCCAGAGTCAGCAGCACGCAGCCGCTGACCCGCAGTGGACGGGAGGAGGGCGTATAGCTTTACTAGAATATTGGGAGGGCTCGAAGAACTTACCATGTTTGAGGCAATCAATAGTGAGATTTTCTTTGCGTTGAAGGGTTAAAAAATTTGACTGATTTTTAACCAATGGCAATTTTAAGATGCAAAATTAAGAAATAAAACTATTTACCAGAAGTGACCCAACAGTATTTTTATTGACGTTTTGCACTGTTGCTGCAAACATGCCAATTTTCTTTAGCAATTGGCGTTCTTTGCTGAGCACTACCAAAATGTTCACAAAATCAGCTCAGTTGCTTACATTGTCTATGCAGGATAGCAGAAGCTTGCTTGTGACTGCAGTGTCTTTCCTCATTGGCAATTTCAACCACCTTCCCTAAGTTTATGATAAGATGAGATAAACTTTATTGATGTCACAATGGAGAAATGTACAACCAAGTATAAACCAATACCTAAACTAAACACAATGCAGGATGACAGTGCCTGATATTCGGTTAAACGCTCTTTAAAGAGGACATAACATGCTTCTGACTGCTATTTATGGTAAGCTATGATACCAGTGGCTCATTATCAAATCAAACAAAGATTGAAAAGAGACGAGTCAGCGCACTTCCTGAGTCCCAGCGTATGTCTCCATGAAACATGGTCACATTGTAAGAAAAGTGGCCGTGGTCAAGGTGGTGAGGGAAGCGCAATGGCTTTTTGTGTATAAGAGTGGATAAACAATTGAAATATAGCTGTTCCAATAATCAAAAGATCCCAATGTCAAGTTTTTGTTATAACAATAAAGACACCAATCATGTGGCAGTAACTGTTCGAGGCAGAAGAGGAGATTCCTTCACTCCATCCATCCATTTTCTACCCTTTAATCCATTTCTGGGTCAGGGGGGTGGCAATCAGAGATGCCACCCAAGTCTCATAGCACCAGCCCCTCACTGACCCTCTGCAGGTGGTGAGTCCACAGGAGGACGGCTGCTCTTTGAGTGTGAGCATAGCCTTGATCTTTCAGTGGGGGCTTTGGGCAAAGTGGGGTTAAGTGTCTTGCCCAAGGACACAACAACAGCAGTCATCAGTGGGAGTCGATGGAGAAGGTGCAGAGGTGGGAATTGAACCCACGACCTTCTGGCCTTATGGCCAATGCTCTACCAAGTGAGCTACTGTCGATTCCTTCACTCATTTTGTAAAAAACTGTAACGAGGGATGGGAGCATGAGATCTTACTTCACTCACTGATGTGTTCTCGCCTTTCACTGTGAAATATTATGCACGCTGATTACAATTTGGCAATAAAATAAATAATTTTAATCAGAACTTGATCATTGTTTATTTTTTCTTAGATCGCCCAGCCTTGATTGAAATATCCATAAATCGCTCAGCAACACTGGAAAGAAACTAGAATATGTGAAAAGTATTTTGATGGCACGTCCCCTTTAACATAAGCGTTCATAGAGCGTGCCCCAACGCAGGAGCCAAAAAAGTCCCCAAGGTATCTCCCAATGTTGTAGTTTACAATACAGGGGCACTGGTAAATGGGCACTGGAATTTACAGAAAAGCACTGTTAAATGTTCCTTCAGAACAAAATATCCTTACAGTGCCCAAAAGGAAACTCATGGGAAAGATTCCACCTTATGCCATTGTAGCATTGTAGTGTTTTCTAGCTGGTCAAAGCCACGCACACTTTCGACCCTGTGTCTTCAAACGGCCAAAATAGCACCGCATTCATGAAACAGAACAGAACTACTGGGAATTAAAGGCAAGGAGAAGGGGAAAACACACACACGCACAAAAGGTAGCAGGCCCCAACAGCAGATGGTAAAATTAACATTTCAACAGTTGCTTCCTTTCATGTAGGTCTCAGCAGAACTTTTTTTCTGCTTTCTTTTTTAGGAGCCTGGGTTTGGGTATAGGTGCAGTGGTGGAGGCATCTGGAAAAGGGGAAAAAGAATATTGGCTTATTGCCCCTGATGGTCCACCTCTATGAAAAATTAAATAGGTCTGTTTCGCAGGTTTCCCCCTCTCTTGAGTGCCCTAAGATGTGTTATGGAAACATCATCTTGGAAATTTATACCCCAACGAACACCTGGTGATGAAAGAAAATAAACTATTCCGCTCGTTTTTTATTAAAAATGTACATTTTCACTCAGAGGCTATGGTCTTTGATGTTTGACTTCTACCACGTTAATGTCCATCCATTTTGGCTGATTTTGCGCAAAGCTGGCACCCATTGTAGTGTTAAGCTGTTCACAAAGTGTGTGTGTCAGATCCCATTTTGAAGTCCTGGAGTACGCTTGAAAGGTGCAGTGGAGATGTTATCGAGGAGACAGATGAGTGAAGCATCTGTAATGAAGACCCAAACAACGGACAGCCTCTCTTATTTTCAACACTGTCCAATGGCGCGTCTCGGTAGTACCCATTAATTTGGACACAGTTCTGGCTAAATTACATGTGTTCCACCTCTGTGACATTTTAAATGCAATTAAAAGCTGGTTATGGACGTGCACGCGGACTTCCCTGTGATGAAGGGAAATCACCGACGTGATTAACATGCAAACGAGCTCACGCTGGCAGACTAGATTGGGGTTTGAAAACCTCAATTACTTTTGTGTGATTATCTATTTACCAGTACACAGATTTCCATTTCTCATCTCCAGCCGAGCCCCCAGCACGTAGGCCTCAATTATGCACGGCACACCTTTATTTATGATGCACGCGACGCTGAAAACAAGCCTGGGATATTTTTCACTATGATGTATGGCGTCTTTACAGGCTGCTTATGAGGCTGACAGCGCCACTGTTCCTAATGCAGGGCCATTTTCTATCTGGGCACTTAATATGAGCTTGACCCACACTACCCCACACCCCCAAATCCATCCATCCAACCTTTTTAAACCAGCCGCCATCCTGCACTGCTCAGAACAAATATTTGTAATTTGATTTGGTTTACATTAATATTATTAGATTTTTGCTTATAAATGTGTTTACCCTCAAATTACCACTAAAATCTCATTATGTTTCATTCGCTGGGATTTTGTCACAATATGTATACATGTATTTTTTGTTATAATTTTCAAGTCAACGCATTATAACCATTAACGTTTATATACACTGAAACGTTACCCAAAATTGATAAATTGTTTAATAATAAATATTTCTATTGCACTTTTAATTATGCTTCATTTGGTATCATTCATTCTCTCCATTTGTGGTGGAGGTAAACAAATACTGTAGCCGCAGCTGCCCTGGGGCTGACTGACAGAAGCAAGGCATCCCGTTTGTGCCATCTGTCTCTCTGACCACCTCCAATCATTCATGCACACACCAGACAAAGTGCCTAGTGCTCCTACACATCTCCCATCACAGTACTAGCCAGGCCCTGCTTCTGTGTCTGCCAGGATTGAGCTTTCACGTGCAGGTGGCGCCACAAATGTATTAAAATATAAACTAGGGATAGAGTTAAAACAAACTTCCCTTTTCATTCAAAAATCCTTTTAATTGTTGATTTTCTGTATCACTGCATGATAATTGACATGACTCTTCTACATGACCTGGTTAAGCGTTGTAGTCGTCACTACATGACTGTGGCTGTAACGTGTGAATGTGCAGTGTGCAGGGAGCCTGGTGAAGGGGGATGAAGAAGAAGATGAAGATTCACAGAACTCTTATATCAACCGAGGTGTGAATTATAATAATGTGCAGAAACACCCCGGGCCCTATAGTATGTATCACTGTGTTGATGCAATTACTAAAGCAACACCTGGCAGCACAGGAGGAACGCAAGGAATGCACTTTCATTAATTGAAATGACTAGAGACTGGAGAGATTTTTTGTCTTAAAAAATTTATATTATGGTGAGTTGAAGTAACCTTTTCATACAAAGTCGTGGAAAAATACAAAACACACAAAAATTTAATGAACTTCTTTACAGTTCCAAAAGTCTGCCTTCTTCTGAGTCTTTTGAAAGTTGCATGATTTATGGGGAGGGGATAAAAAAGTTGAATATGATTTTTTATTGTTTGTCAGTATTCCTACTCGTTTCTCTAGTGCCCAGGGACAGGAAGAGAAGAGACGACACGCAGATCAGTGGCACTGCCGGCTTTATTTTTTTACATTGTGCCCGGCATACATAAAACATGCCCTGTTGCTTCAGTAGGAGCAAAAAGGAAAACAGTGCCATCAAGTGAAATTTCTGAGGATTCCTCCGTGCGTGGATTCATCACCCCGTCAAACCTGGACGGCAAAAAAAATAATAATAAAGGAAAAAAGGGAGCACTTCATTACATTCAAAGTGTGCAGAGATTCTTAACTCATAACTTCCCCAAGAAGAAATCGTTTTACTCATATTTGTCACAAGAATGCCTCGCACTGTTTGATGATAAGACAAGGAATGAACATGGCGGTCTGCTCACTACATTTCCCAAATCCTAAGGTACAGCAAGAACAAAGGCTATCATTATTACTATTTGAACTCGGTTGCCAGGGCTTGGTTGTGTTGGAGTAGTAGAGTAAAGGGAGAAGGGGTGGGGGGGAACATGGTGAGTGAAAGTATGACGGCTTGAATTATGAGTGAGAGAGAATAAAAGAGGCCGAGAGACTGAGAGCTTAGATAATAGTAGATAATGGACAATTAACTCGAGCTAGTAGTGCCGGCTGCAGCGAATAACAAGCGCGTGGTGCGGCAAGTCCCCAATCACCACTCAGCCATATTCACATTGGGAATACAGGCGATATCAAGCTGCAGGCTAGCGGGCCTTCGAGGTGTACACGCCGCATTAGCAATCTCCACAATGCCTTCAAACAATGCTTGATACCAACAAAGTGTCCCGAAGTGCATACGCAAGCGTTCTGCCGACGGGAAGAGCCATAACCTTGTCCATTGTTTCACGTCCTTTCACCATCAAAATAAACCCAGGAGCCGTGAATCCATTAAAAAAAGGCATGGTGCAATGGTGAGGATATATGCACAGAGATATTAGCATAATTAAACCTATATAAAAGCTAATTGCAAAAATAAATGAGCGGATGTCACCACAGCGCATCACAGAAACAATGCGTGCGTTCGTATCAGGGGGCTCAGAAGTGTTTTTACGGCTCACACTGCCCCCCACCCCCTTCAAGCTTCATCTAAATCTATTGATCTGTGAAACACGGGGACCCAGGGGAGGCAATTCACTTAATATCATACATCTAATGATGAGATGAATAACGATTATACCATTTGGTAATTAAACGTCTTACAAACCATTTAAGTGACTGTGCGTCAGGAGGGGTCAGTGGAGGTCTTGCTGATGTTTTTCTTTTTGCGCTCGGTGCTGAGGCAGGAGACACACTAGGTTCGGCCTGTGATGGGTGAACACAGCGCATGACACGATGCTAAAAACACACTAATGACTGCGAGCAGCTATGGCACTAATCCCTAATGCTGTCAGGACTTTGAAGGGAAAACAGTTTAGAGTGGGGCTAAAAGAGCAGGAAAAAATAACGCGATCCAAACATGTTCGCTTTTCCTGGAATAAATCTTATTAGACCGCTCATGTGCTCTGCGTCCTCCCACCTGGGTGGATAAGTACATGCAAATAAGCCTTATTTATTGGTAACACTTAGGATACATGACAGGCAGGATGAGGAATGAGACGGGGTTTAGGTACATGCAAAAGGATGTACATAAAGGTGTGGTAAACATATGTTCTGTCAACATCCGTGGCTCTAATCCCTCATTATTCATGCCATTCTGGTGTTGGTACATGCAAAGCTGCAGTCTTGTTTGACTGCTACTTTGTAGAGGCAGGAAGGTCAAGTAAAAAGTGTTGCCGTTATAAAGAAGATATATGTCTCAAAATGAATAAAAATGACTTAAAAGAAAGCAGATTTATGATAATAAATAAAAGGCATCAGTTTTACATGGTGCTTTTTTGGACACTCAAAGACGCTTCACATGTCATTATTCTTTCGCTCCATGATAAACTACAGCTGTAGCCACAGCTGCCCTGGGGCACACTGACAGAAGCAAGGCAACCTTCCGACCACCGACCATTCACCCACACACCAGACCCATTCAAGGCAATGTGGGTGTCTTGCTTAAGGAAACAACAACAAATTGGCACTTTACACCTGGGAGCACTTGGGGCCACAGGGCACCTGGTGTTCCCAGAGGTCTCCCATCACAGTACTGACCAGGCTCTGCCCTCCTTAGTTTCAGAAGTCTGACAGGACTTTCACCTGCAGATATTATGCAATTAAAATGTCAGCACTTTGAGAAAATACATTTTGAGAAATACCTTTTTAGCAACCTAAATAAAGACCTATGGGAGTGTACTGGTCATAGTGGTAACAAGGATTGTCGGAACCATGGCATTATGAAACCAGGAAACAAAAAAGTCTCAAACAGGGATGAATAACTCTAACGTCAACTTTAGGTAAACAGACCACAATCGTAAGGGAAGAGTGCTGCTTTGAGCACTGTTGGATGATTACATTTGCCAAAAGTGTGCTTATACAGTATATACGACAGCAATTGTATTAAAAATACTGATCTAAAGTTGGAGCGCAAAGGCAAAGGCAAAGTTACAAGTCAGTGTTCAAAGCGTCACAAAGGCTCCATCTAATCAATCGAATAAAACGCCTCTCATGTAGACTATCACCAGAGTGGTCAGACGTACTCTTGACTAGAAGCTCTTGAATGTTCGTTTTATCTAATATGGCATTTGTTAATTCGATTCAATTTTCAATTCAATTTATTCTTGTTCAATTCAAATTATTCCCTTAATCACAACAGTAGTTATCTCGGAGGACTTTCCAAAACCGTTGAATTCGCCAACACAGATCAGAGAATCAACAGTTCAACACAAGAAATGCAACTGTAAAAACACATAGAGCCATTGGTCCATCAGGGGCGGATGACCAACGTCCATAGATGTTGTTGAATGCTGAGTGTCCTGGATCATCACCACAGTCCTTCAAGTTAGACCCTCTAACACGATCCATCGCTGCAGGACCTGTACGTCGCCCGAGCTCGAGGCCGGGCTGGTCGTATCACAGCCGACCCCTCTCACCCTGCACATGGACTATTCCAACCACTCCCCTCAGGCAGGAGGCTGCGGTCCATCAGGACTAGAACCTCCCGCCACAAGAACAGTTTCTTCCCCTCTGCTGTTGGACTCTTGAACACTTCTTAACCTGTCCCCCCGCCCTTTATAAAGTCACTTTACTGCCCATCATACGTCACTTTACTTCACTGTACTGCTGTCACCTTACATTGTGTGCACCATGTGCACTTGTATATTGTAAATAGTAACTGTAACTCTATTTTAAATTTAAATTTATTCTTTAGAAGTGTTTTTTATTCTTATTTTTATTATCTCTTTTTGACTGTTGCACTGAGCCAAAGCAATTTCCAAGTCTGTGACCTCCCGTTACTTACGTTGGCAATAAAAATGATTCTGATTCTGATTCTGATTCTGATATGAAATATTCCAAACAATGTAATCATGTTGAGGCAGCATTTAACCAGGTAAACACGGCTTGCTCTCAAAACGCCTTGTAGATTGATGATCGTAAACACCGTGTCGTCCTGAAGAGAAGACTTTGGCGCTTTGCTCAGTGAGAGGAACCGCAGTAACCAAACAATGACCAAATGGAGGACAGAATGACATGGGTCCAGTGTCTGTGTGGTGAATATGTGTCAGATTATAAGCCATTCCTTCATTTCCATAATGTAAAACTCCTCTTCTTTCTTCTCCACCAAGCTGCCGACTATTCACTAAATAAATGAGAAAACTATCACCGACGTAGGAATATGCGACAAAGGCAGAAGGCAAAGGAGAGTGCGTTTTGAATGACCCGGTGCCTTTCACAGTGCAGACCGCAGTCCGGAGACATTCAGAGGCAGCGGAGTGAGTAAGACCTGTCTGAGTATTTATCACTGGACACAATGCAAAAGTATTACCATGTCACCTATACCACTTTACGGCACAGAATAGAGCCACAGTTAATACAGGAGAATTTGATACAAACCGAAAATATGATCGCACTAAAAGGCCAAAAGCTGAAAAATGTTCAATAGACACTGCAGATTTGAAACCACGCAGGTAGGCATGCGTATAAAAATGTGCTAGAGGTCTTTTGGTTAATATAGCATTAAATGAATGTATAGTGGTCAAGTGTTATAGTATTATGTTATAAAATAGGCTCTTTAAAGCAGTTTTTTTTTTTTTTTTTTTCCCTGGTCTGAGACTCATCTTCCAAACAGAATGTAAAACAGTGTATTCTTTTTTAAATGGAGAAGATTTTGAGACATCCAGTCCAGTAACATGTTACAAGATTAAAACAAGATACAGCTTGACTTGACTGAAGAAGCAGACATTTCGCGTGCTTCTATAATAAATATTATAACTTATTGATTGATGTTAATTCTGTCAAAAGTGAAATGGCTCGGTGTACAAGTATTCATTCCAAAGACTGTGTTCCTCTGGAAAAATCTGGTTCTTTATTTTTGTTTTTATTTATTTCAATTTAATCTTGATTAATATGCCATAGTGGAGGGGTAGATACCAGCAAAATGAGTCTATCAGCATGATAGACCTATAATTATTGGGGGAATTTAAATAATAAGTTCATATTGGACCACACCACGGGCAGAGATTGGGGAGCTGTCCAACGGCTCTTCAGACGCCGCTTCATGTAAGTGCGCAGGACGTTAAAAAGTGCAAGTAATTCTTCGAAAAAAGTTTCTGAAATACAAGATTGCTAAAAGTAGGTAAAGTTTAAAACGTGATGACATTGGTATAGGCACCCACTGTATACAGCACTGGACACACGCTACACCCACTTGCCTGGAGGTCTTTGAATACGGCTGTTACATTTCTAGAGGGCTTCTCAAAAAACATGAAACTTGCGAAACTCTTGAGCCATATACAATATCGGACTTCACTCGCCTCTCACGTCGACATCGCTGACATCTTCTCAACCGAGTGCGTCTCTTCTCTCGCCGCATCTGTTTGTGCGCCTGTGCCTCATCTTCCACATAACCGCAGCCCATTCCAGAGATTTCTCTCGAGCTAACCTAGTTTATTTACTTTATCTGCAATATAATGCTTCAGTGAGCATTAGCAACTTTGCGACACAAGTTTCAATCAGTTATCTAGCCACGGCGGCGGACTGTGCGTGATTGTGCGCGTGTTCAACCAGGTGAGGAGAAGAGATGAGCGCTGCCCGCCATGGAGGCAGCTGACAAAGCGGTCCCAAAATAATACAAAGTAAAATTGGATGCGAACGAAAAAAAAAGGTGGGGAGAAATAGAAGGAAGACACAGAGAAAATAAATAGTAAAACATATAATTGGCGTTGGGCACCATAGACTTGAACTTGCAAATGAATGAGAGTCCATCCTCCACAAGTCAAGAGTTCAGTTCTTGGTCAGTCCAGGTAGAATTTTGCGCACATCAATCAAGTTTTTACTTTCTGATAAATAAGCCCACAGGACAAGAATTACTCGGTTGAAGTGATTCTCAACCTGGGTTACCCAAGAGGTACCGAGGCAATTATGGGGATCCTTGAAATGGTTTTTAAAAGTAAGAGGTAATATGTGCTAGAAAGGCATAATATGTTATTCTTTCAAGAAAACTATCAGACAATGCCTTTTGATTCTAGACCTAGAATCTAATTCGAGAATCAATAATAATAGGAATTTGTCTATCCGTCTGAAGTAACAAGCCTCTCTTACTTTTGATTTAGTTTTGATCCAGTCCAACCATGTACTCATTTTGTCCAGAAAATCTCAAACTTCAGGCAAAGCAATCCTTTGGTCAAAACACCTAAATAATGTAAACAAATACAATAAAATAAACCCTCCATAAATAAAACAATGGTTGTAAAACAGTTTCCCAGAATAAGTTTGCATGAAACATTTCCCCCCCCCAGAGAATACAAGTTGAGACAGACATCTCCCTGCAATCTCCCTGGGATTGCTGATTAATGTTCTTGTTTCTATTGGCAAGTAGCAGTTTATGTTTGTTGATTTTCACTGTTTCTATAGGTAAATAACCAATCAATCTGAGGTGACTGCTGCTTTGATGTCTACAAAAAAAAAACTTGATCTGAAATTAAATAAAGAGGTGCATTTTGGTGCGAAGATTGATAGAAAGAGAAGCAAACAGAAAGCGTGAAGTCAACTTTGAGGAGGCAGGGCGCTCTGGCTGGGTTAGAATAGAGCAGGATTTGTCCAATAAACACAGGTGGGCAGCTCAACAGCCTGGGACCACCACGTTTGACTGACAGCTCTGAGCTCTGGCTGACCGCAGGCTTTATGTTACACGACAACTCAACTGACAAAAAGCTTGCCCACCTTTCTCTCACATGCACACACGCACACGCACACACACACACACACACACACACACACAAACAGACACACAAGCGCACAGAGAGCGGACACAACTACTTAAAGCAGCATCCACGCATCATGAACACAAAGTTGCAAACACGAAAATATCTCCCACGCAGTAGAATCCGGACAATCCCTGGCATTTCCCTTCACAGGTGAACGGGAGCGAGGCAACACCCCGGTGCTCCGGTTATGGGGTAGTGAAAGCGAGAGGAGTGTTGGGGGGTCGTTGAATGTATGCGTTGTGCCGACTGAATCTTTTCCACATGACGGGCCTCGGGCTGTTTTTGTCAACTGCACTCTTGAGCAGCAAGGAGTCAGGTAGTGTGACCACATGATTGCCCAAGAGGGTCCAGAGCAGCGTGGCGTGAGTGGGAGACGGAGAGAGGGGGGGAGAGAGAAAGGGGTACTGGTGGGAGGGATGGGATGGGGGCGGGGGGTGGTGGGGTAAGAGAAACAGAAAGGCAGGCAGGAGGGTGCGCGCGGGGACAGGAGCGATGCAGCACGCATGATGAGGTGTAATCACAAACCCCATTCACAGTGCAGTGGAGTTTGTCAACATACACACATTCGCATTCCACTGTCTGTCAACTCTGTGACCCAAATCGAGCCTGCTACCACTGCTGCTGCTACTGCTGCTGCTACTGCTGCTGCTACTGCTGCTGCTACTGCTGCTGCTGCTGCTACACTTTGCGAGTTCCTCCATGCACACCCGCATATTTTCTGGCCAAGCAGGCAGGTACAGCAAGGCGCGCTCTGTCTGTCGAGGCCTGTGGTTTCTGCGGCGACTTAGACAGACAGATTTTGAAGCTCTTGTAAGAGGCCGCTGCTGCCGGTATCTCTTTTCAAGGCGCGATCAAATGATCATCGCTAACAAAAGACTTGGCTTGTTGCCTCTGGAGTAAAAGCTTTTGTCAGTGGCTGTGACCAAGTGCAAGGATTTGAAGTTCATCCTCCGTGGAAAATGTTGGCTGTGGATTTGAGTAAACGACAGCATAGATAATAGGCCTTGAATATCATAATATCATCAATTAACTCAACTCTCAAACGTAAACGACGTTATTTTATGTATGCTCTTTAAACACAAGGTTTTGCACCATCTGGATCAGACAATTCTGAAGTCATGTCTTTCTATGATTAGGTTTCTCTACTGCAAACTTTAACTTACCAAGCTGTTCAGTCTCTACTACCCAACCCTCAACCCCTGCACTGTATACAATTTAATTAAATATTGTTAAAATATAATGTAGAAGTAGTTATTCAGAAAATCATTAGGTAAACCCACACATTGGGAACCTCTGCTTTACACCATTGGATTAAAGCTCATTGGAGTGTTGGTGGTCGCCCCCATGCTTATTATATGTCCATGTTTGAAAGGTGTTCTCAAACATTGCCAGAAGCCAAAATATGCACGCATGCATCCGAAGGTGATGTGCCAAAGGGCTTGTGATAGCTATAGGAACTACTGTACTACGATTTTGATGGAAAGACTGACATTTCCATGGTTTGAAAAAGAGAAAGTAACGCTAATCTAAACACCCAACTGTGTCTGTATATTTCCATTTAAAATTTGCACGACCACCGCAAGACCAAGATGCCCAGGTCAAAAGCTCAAAACAATACAGTGATTTAGACTGTTTCTTTTTGCAGTAATATACGGGAATGATATAAGCATTGAATTAAACAGGAAAAAGGCCTTTCACAAAAATACCATAGTCATACTGTCATGCTTTAAAAACATAGACCATGTAATTTAATCAAAAGTCGACGAATAGCAAAAGAAAAACAACTCAAACCAAAGTATGTGGTGAGTAAAGACCTCTGCAACATCGAAGTATCCCTAATCAGCACAGGTCAAAATAACTCGGCTTTCTGTTCCGATGACAATATTTCAATAAAATACAGCACTGTGAAGGGCTAACGTAAACTGGCCCCGGAGAAATTAGCCTGCGTGACAGTTTGGTGATAACACACAAGTTCAATCTGTCAAGACAATCAGCATTTAGACCTTGGGTGAAGAATGCTGGGCTGTGTGCGACCGATTCATTGGACATGATCACCTGCGCGTAGGAGCCATTCGTAATTCTTCCCACCTGAAAACCGGGGTTCAAACCGATGTCAGGGCGCTCCGGTGTCATGCCTGCTGAGGCTTGGCTTTCACAATAATCTCAGCTACTTGGAGGGGTGCCATAGAGTCCAGCGACAACGCAATTAATCCTCTATTTATCTCAATTCAACCTCAAGCTATATGAGCAGTAGACGGTTAGAATGCAAGAGATATCCAGGGGCTAAGAATATACAAATCACTTTTTTAACTAAAAATTTCACATAGGACCTTGTTATTCTAAGCGTAAGATAATGCTATGTCATTGAATTAGTTATAAAAATCCAATGAAGTAGCTCATCACACTCAAAACAGTTTGGTTCTATGACTGTTTTATCAATTTCATGTATTTTTGGCTTCGGTCATGTTTTTAGATCAGCTTTGTAAGACAGAAAAGTGACAAAGAGAGGACCACCCTCAGTCAGCCAATCAGCTCTCAGCCTAAAGTGTCAACTAGTGACTCACAGGGCATTTGATTACAGTTATGCAGAAGATAACATATTTTCTGCAGAAGACAGCATTTTGTGGGTTGATTTGTTCATAACTTTTACAAGACTCTTTCTATTGGGAACATGGATAAGTTAGGTACATGAGCTTTAAACCATTCGACAACACAGCTCACGTCTAGCTATTTCCAGAAATCATCAAATTTCCTGTTGTGTTTGCAATTTCTTATTTCCATACCAAGTCATCTCAGATTTGTGTAGTACAGAACTGTTGAAGGGGCCCCAAAGTATGCAGAGGCCGTAACCTTTTTTTTCCATTCCTGAATCACAACACCTTCACCCGGCTCTATGCACACAATCAGAACCTGTTTTGGTTTTTTTTTCCAACACATACTACAACTTCAAACAGAGGAAGAGAAGACACACACAAAACCATAAAGATAAATGCAGGATCACAATGTTCTTTTAAAAATGACGTTAGCAAACATTTACTCGTTAGTTCCTTTTATCACAACTGTAACAAAATAGATTAAAACCTGTGGATATTTTCTAGAAGGAGATAAGCCAGCCCCATTAGTGTGATTTTTGCTTCAATCTTAGAACCACTTAGAATTTTCCAACCGGGGGCACACGGTAATACAGGGGGTACAAATTAAAACAACCAAATAGTTTAGTTTTTTTTTCAAACACTGAACCTAAGAACCAGTTAGTGAAAGTTAGATGAAAAGACACAAGCTCTGACCTCTGCACCACTGTGCCACCCAAACAAATCTTTACAATTATTCCAGTTCTGTTCAGTCCAAACCTCACTGAAATAATTGTGTTCAGGAATTTGTCATGTTAAATGGAAGTAATTATTTGGACACGTTAAATGACCACAGATGTAACCCATGAGCTATAAAAAAACTTTCCACTAATAAAATAACATTGAGGCTGATGTTTTCTATGGGGGAAAAAAGCAAAACAAATTCAACACATTTGACCCTAACCCTTTCCACTAACCAATAAGAAAATGTATTTGGATTGATCCCATCTAATACGGAATAAATATGGCCGGGGATTTTTGTTCCCTAACCAAACTGCCGACAAGTAGAGAGGGCAAAAAAAGGTTGGAAACCGCTGTCGTAGAAGCGACATTTCATATGTTTATCAGCAGAAAAAGTTACGGGTAGGATATTTGGAATGACGTCCCAACTCATGGTGAGAATGTTTGTAATGTATTTTTCAGTAATAGGGAAACACATTCACTATATTGCTTAAAGCCCTACTGTGGTCAGAAGTGATAAAATAAGTAACATTCATACCATACTGTGTCTTGAAAAAGTGCCAACCTTTTGCATGTTTTGTCATGTTTATGTAAAGATTTTTTCTTCCACTTCACAGTCTGTTACTTTGTTGTGGCCTTTCAAAAGGAAATCCAAAGAAAAATTGGCAAAAGTTCAAGTTCAACTAGATTTTCTAAATAAAAAAAGCAGCAACAGTTGAAAGGAGACTAATAGGAGCCATTTCTTAAGTGAATTCTAATGAAACAGTTGCAATACATGCCATTAATGGAGGTTACTGGTTGGACGTGGTGAAGCAGAGCCATTTGACTGGGCTTAGAGCTGGTCCAAGAAAACATAATGACCTGTTGTGGCTGGAAAAGGTGAATTTTTAAGATGGATCTTTCCAAGAAAATTTCCCCACTGTGGGACAAGTAAAGGATCTCTTCATCCTAAATGTACGCACTTTGAAAAAATTCTCCAATTTTAAATCAGAAAGTAGTTTGGAGACAAAACCAAAGTGGAGACCATTCCAGAGAAACAGCTGAAGATATACCGTAAATTCCACAATAATATCTCAACAATGAATTAGTGTCAGCGTTCAAATGTTCCGGCCGTATTTCCAGCTGGTTCTATTTTTACCTCCTCATAAATAAAACGCTTGGGTGAAACATGAGGAGTACACATTGGAGGTGTGAAAAATATCGTGAAAAAACTGCCACATTCCAGAGTCTATTAAAAACAAGTGCAGAGCTCCTATAATCCTCCACCAAAGCAGGACATCATTGTTCCTTTTACAACTGGCCCAATTTGCTCTCAGCACGATACTATCAAACCCCAAAACCAAGGGGTATTACATTCAAATTTGAAAACTCTCAAAACTTTTAAAACACTTCCCCACTGTTTCAACACTTCTCTCGCTTTCTCTCCGCACGTGCGAAGACCAAACAGTCGAACGGTCCATCTTGGAATGGGACCGGAGCGCGTGAAGGAAGGAAGCCAGGGAAAGTGAGCCTTTGATGAGTAAGACTTTTTTTTGTTAAGCAAGAGAGGGCTTAACTTTAAAATATTCTGGGTGGCAGTGAATAGAGGATTGACCAATGGGCCTGATCTTCGCCACACACTGGGGCACTGGGGTTAATGGTGGATAAAGATTAAGGCAGCAAAAAAAAAAAAAAAAAAGAGGGGGATGCTTTTCCTGATCTCAATCCTTACCAGCCACCCTATCTCTGCGGTGCTGACTGCCCTGCACCAATCTCCAACGGGACGCACAATGGAGTCCCGCCAATGAGGAAGACTGATCCCATTTGATTTCTGGCTATAGCTCTCTGCGCTGATCCAAGTGCCCGAGCAAAAGACCCATGGAGGTTCTCTGCCCACGACACTTAGCCATTGGGGGATTGGAAAAAAGGGGAATGACAAGTGGTCTGTGATCTATGACAAGAAATCAATTGCGCGGTAGAAATACTGTTAGCGGAGAGCTGTTCAGTCCAAGCTCTTTCAAAGAACTAGGGATGTTCTTAATTGCTGTAGGTTTTGATATATATATGTCCACGAGAGGGAAGTGGGAGGAAGCATGCCGTGTTGGGGCAATTACGCTCCCCTGCCATGATTAGAGAGATTTCTTTTTAGGCCAACAGATAAGCATTGGGAGTGCGTCTTTGAAGTTTAACGCCCTACCAGGCAAATGAAGAGGTACTATGAAGGTGATTTGGATTTTTTTAATTTCCCCAACTAAAGTAGCAGAACGAGATACTTAACTTTGCAGAGAAGATTATATCATATTTATTGTATAAAAGTTAGACAACAGATTGATGAAAGCCACAATATCGATATGAAGGCAATCAAGAGGCTCAGTTGCTATTTCTACATAAAAATTATACCGAAGATATGTGTATGATAAAAATAAGATTAGTCAGCAGATTTGTATAATTTTCAAAAAGTATTTAAAAATCCAAACGGCGTGATTTTATATTTGACTGATCAAATATGAATAATTGCAAGCCTTAGAATGTATGTTTATGTATTGGACATAACACATTAAGGTGTGGGTAGATGAAAAAAGGAAAAGGTTCACTAGTGTGTCCTAAAATTTGTGATACAGTGGAAACCAGAAGTTTACAGATCTCAGAAGGCTTGTGGTAAACAAAGATCACTCATTTACACCAGTTATGTCCAGAGGAATGGGCCAGAACTGGAGAAACTTGTGTAAGGATATCCAGAAAGTTTGACTCAACTCAAATCAATTTTATTTCATAGCCCTAAATCACAACTGCAGTCGTCTCGGAAGATTTTACAAAGATTCTTTCTATACTAATGAAATGTGTATTAACTTCTGACTTTTCAGAAAGTAAAGGAAAAAAACTGAAAAAATCTCTCTCTCGATATGGTGGCATTGAGTTGTAAAAATAACATTATGTATTTATTGTTTCACTACAGACTGAGGAAAAGTGCAGTAAGTGTTTTTGTACAAGGTTTATGTAAACTTATGATTTCGTGATGTAAATTGCAAACTTGTGAATATTGTTTTGGCCAAATTGTCCAATAACCCATACAAGTTTCATATCAACATCAAAACCACCATATTGCCCTGATGTGGGTCCAGTTGAAGCTGGTGTATGCAGTTTTTTTCAACAATAAGTGAAACATCATATTTAAAATTGTCTGATCTTCCTCGCTATAACAAGTTCCCATGTATTCCCCCAATTATTTTTCTTTTACCTACCATCAGCCAATCAGCTCTCAGCTTTAAGTGTTATCTAGTGATATAGTTGAGCTGAAGAGACAGCTTTTTTTATTCATTTAGTTTTACTATTAAAAACCACATTAACATACCAAGTGAGGTACCCCATCTCAAAGTCAGTTAGGGTAATTGGTGTAGAGGAATCATAAATGGAGCCTCTTGTGTCCAAACTACTAAAACTACACTAATCACAACACAAAGCATGCTGGGAGACACCAATTACTTACGTCTTGTCGTCTTCTTTACAGCGCGTCTCTCGTGCTTGTCCTCACGGGCGCGGAGAGGGCATATTTCACCCTAAACACAACCAAAAAAACATGACACATCCAGCCGAGACATATGCAAATCACGCCACAGAAAGTTATGCTCGGCTACAGCAGTTAATTAAGAAACAACGGAATAAATCGCAGAATCTATAGCCTCTGCAGAGATTTGTCAGCAATAATATATATCATAACTTTTAAGCTGGAGTAGATTGAAAATCCCTGGTGTGTGAAGACCAAACAGGCGCCACTGAGACGGTTGCCCAGTGGAGGGGGAATTCTATCAAGGTGGACAAGATGAAGATTTGTTACATTTGAACAAAATGGCGCTCTCCTGACCTCCGCGAGCCACTGTATCAGCCACGCACTTGAGCTAACAATATTATAACACCTCTAGCCTTGGCAAAGCGGAAGAACACAAATAAAACCTCTTTATTACACGTTTTTATCGCTTTGATATTGAGCATTTACGGTAGTCATGATTCAAATTTGGTTTTGATTGAAAGGGCATGCAATTCCGCTAAGGACAACTGAATACAATACTAAATATATGAAATATTACTTAAAAATATAGGGATTTGTTTTGAGTTGTTTTAATTAGTAAGTAAGTAATCTTTATTTTTATACCGCCTTTCTCAGACCAGAGTCTCAAAGCCATTTATAATTGTTATTTTTTGGGCATTTGTCTCTCACAAATCTCTCTCGCCAGGACAGGACATGCAAACTCCACTCAGAAAGGCTCTGTTCCGACTGGGATTCGAATCCAGGACCTTCTTGCTGAGAAGCGAGAGTGCTATCCACTCAGCCACCGCACCGCCCAAATAGATCAATTTTGATTCTTGAACATACATTTCAAGCATTTTGCATTTTTATTTTATTTTTGTAATCCAAATGTCACGCCAAATGTTTTTTTAAGTGGATTGAAAAAATACTCATTAAAAGGGGCAACTAAGTAATTCCCCAAAACTTTTCCACATTTTGGAGTTGCTGCTTAAGACTTAAAGCTGGGGTGGATGTTTACCTACTACTAGGACAATATCCTTTGACACAAAGACTTTTCATACAATGGACTAGTTCAAAACAAAATCTATGCATGTGTTGGAAAGGTCTGTACTTTGACTGGCCAATCTGATCCAGAAACTGTGGCAGGGTAACGCTCTCCATCGAATGTGATGGAGCTTGAGCTGTCATGCAAAGAAGAATTGGGAAAAATAAATCAGCCTCCAGATGTGCACCTCTTATAGTGTATACCACCAAATGACTTGAAGCTGTTATTTTAGTAAAAGGGGTTCCACAAAGTGTTAAGGGGCTGAATAAGTTTGATAGGCAACATTTGAAGATTTAGAAATAATGAAAATGTGAATAATTTTGCTTACACTTTGGTCACTCTTGTCTCGAACAAAAAAAAACATCGGGTAATAACACTAAAACTAAAGACCACTTAAAACCAAACAAAATATGGGAAGACAAGGGTTGGAGACGGAATAGGTAAAGCTCAAGCAGGCTTATATAAATTCATAAACATTGATGAATTCATTCAAGTATTTTTTATTTGTTTCAGAAAATACCTAAAAAATGATAATCCAGTTTGAACACTAGTTTAAGTGTTTGTTCTTGCCAAATGGTTGTGAAGGAACACTTACCCCGGGCAAGAAAAGGAGATATCAATGTCCAACGCTGAGTGGAAGCCTCTCTGTCAGTGTTGTTCCTGCAAAAACAAACAAAGCACAATGAGTTTGCACGTTTTTCTAAACTCCAAAAGATTATTTTGCGCTCACGCAGACAAGTGCAGGCTAGCAACATCTGTCTTGCATAACAGTTTTTCCCCCTGTGTGAAATTATGAGTGAAAGTAATAAAGTTTAGAACAACAACGTGCACCTGGATTTTGCAGTGAAAAAGTTTGAGTGTGTCTTCATAATGCACACACACACACACACACAGACACACACACACACATCCTCTCAAGTTAAAAGGTGCAATTCCTGGAAGGCTAGAGCTCTCAACTCCACGTAAATCACAGTGTTAAACCTGACACCATTGATTTCTCATGTACGCCTATTCCCCCGCCTGCATCAAAGTACACATGCAGTGGCATCTATATAATTTACAGGCCATTAGTATTGATGATTTTCAAGAGTTAACCTGTGTAAAATAAGCACAGCTACAGATTGCCATGAACATTTTACTCCACAATTTCCATTGGGGACATTAGGAAATAATTAGTGTGGCAGGTTTGTGTTAAGAGGGCACGGAGGGCACTAACTGGCCTGGATGGTGTTTCCTGCTATTTTTTTCACTTTCTTTTATTCTTCCAGGATTCCAGTGACCCCTTACAAGCACCCAGCGAATCCTGAGGAATGCGCTCTCTGAACTGTACAAAAAGCCCCCCCGCTCAAAGTGCACATAGCTAAAAAACAAAACATGCCAACTATCATTTTTCACTGTTGTGAGTTTGTGGAAAATGTTGCACAGATTGCGACGCCACATTTGCTTAGAACAAGATGAAAGAAGAGGCAGTGGGTGTGGGTGTATAGGGACATAAGTGTTTGAAAAGCATTGGAGAGCAGATTTGGTTTGATAAAGACATAGCATGACAGAGATGTCCACCAAAGCAGCGATGAAGTGAAAGTATTTCGATTTGAAAACTGCATAAATTGACTAACAATTCTTTGCTGAAAAATGACTTTGCCATCACAACACCTTTGGGCTGTGCAGATGCCATATTTTATTCACTGAGAAAGCTTAGCAAGGCTATTAGTCTGCATGACCTCGAATTCCGTGGATTTACAAATACCACCCATATCTGTTCGCCAAATATAAAACCAATGGTACATTCTATGGACTTATAAATATGGCAAACATATTCAAGAATTCATGAAGGCCTAATAATACTATAGGCTGATATTTACATAGAGCACTAGCACGCTAAGTCAAGATAAACTATTTAAGACATGCGGGCCACAAATACCTCCACACGGCAGAGAAAGGAGGGTCCAGCCATGAAAGAAGACATTATGCTAACAAGTCAGATTACTGTACACAATAACTTTATCTTTAAAGTAAATACCATCCTTGGCATTGGGAGAATAAGGGAGGGTGGGCGGCATTATGGCATTATGGAAAGTCACTCGCAATATTTCTGCGGGACCAAATGCTCCTTATCAGCCTTCGTCGCGCAATTCCGGCCGCCCAAAGAAAGATGAGTCTTCAAACTCATTCTATTCATGGTCAGACGTGTAATTACCCTTGCACTCAAAGTCTAGACGTAGCCGCTTTCAGAGTATTTAAGACCCCTATGCAACGTGTGGACGCCCGCTCGTACCGCCAGGCCCCGCGCGTTAAATCTGAGGCCTGATAAATTAACGAAGAATGCAATAAAATAGACACAATGAGAGGAACTTTATCCTCCCCGCTGCTAAATGAGATTTCTTTGAAATGCAGATCAGTGCTTCTAGATTAGTGAATTTTAGCCGCTGTCAACATCATAACAAAATACAAATGCGATTGTTCACTGGCGCCTTATCTCCTTGCTTCCATCTGCTGGCTGGTTATTTACTCCCCCCTGATTTACTATGCAGATCTAAATAAGTCGCATCAAAAGGAGGGCTTACTGCACAATGCCTTCTTAAGCTTCGACATCAAGGTATTTGAAAAACCGGTAGTCACATGAAAAGGCTGCCCATCAAAGGCACATCTCTAATGAACTCTCCCGTATCAGAGGGGGCTTGTGTGGGGGCCTGGCTTTAATGCCGTCTGCACTGTGAGAGGAGAGAAAGCCAAACTATATCAGACTGAGCCGAGCCAAAGCCGAGGAAAGAGGAGGAGGAAGACAGCGCGAGTGGAGAAAGGGAACAGGGGAAAGGAGGTGGAAGGCTCCCGTTATCAGATTAGATTAGCTTGGCAGCATGGACTAGCCTTACGTCTCTCATCCATCCATCCCTAAAGTGTTGACACGTGAAGCCACTTTAAAAAGACTACAAAAGGACTAGATTAGAAGTTTAATGTTACAATGGATTAGACATTAGACAAGGCTCAGCTACAGGTTTGGGTCTGAACAAGCGTAGTGTACAAACTTGTGTAAACTTGCACGACTATTAATAGCCCGGGACATGAATTTGCACGCCGTTTTGCAAAAGGCAGTGCATAGCTTTTTTTTTTTCCAAGCTGATAGGTGGTCTTTTCATTCCATTTAGGTCTGCAAACAGTAATCTCGAACAGAGCCCTTTTTTGCATCATGCCGCAGCTGCAATAACCTTTAATTTCATGGTGTATTTGTTACATTGGGAGCGCGGGCCGGATTACAACTGACAATCTCTGAGACTTGTACCAAGGAAAATAAACTGTGTGAACACATCGTGATCTGTAAAGCTTCCCCCCCTACACCACACATGCTTCCCACTGTGATCAGCGCTATACCGGCGTGTCTGGTTTGAAGGGGATGCCGCTCACCCCCACCCAACGAGCATGCAGTTTACTTGTGAACAATTAGCCCCGGAGCAAGCGCAGGCCCGGGTGCTGGCACATGTGGTTAAGAGGCGGGCGCTGCGGGAGTGCGCCAGATGATGAAGGGGTGAGGTAGGGGTGGGCGCTTGTGTGTGTGTGTGTGGTAGAGGGGGTTCAGAGAGACGTGTGCCATACATGTGCCATAGACGCACGGGCCAGTGGAACATACTTGGGCAGGTCTTTGTCGTTAAGGGCTGGAAATTAATGTGATACAAATGTTAGTAGAGGTTAGTTCTTAACATGTTACTACTATATTATTGTTCCTGTTGTATCATATGATTGTGTGACCAAAATGAACTAAATAAATTGAATGATGAATGTTGCCATGTTATTATGTACTTTCAAAGTAATTTTCTTCATCTTGAGACTAATCATAATATGCCCTTGTTTTAAGTCAAATCAAAATGAATAGTTAAAAGATAATTAAGGCTTAATGTGGCACATATATAAACAGTGGATTTCTGTCATGCTGTTGCTACGATATAGTCAGATTGTTTCACTAAAATATAATTAATTCCTGAACCAATTTTGAAATGTTTGGGATGCGGCCCCTGTACTGCATGAGGAAATAGCAGTGCAGTTTTTTAGATGCCCCTTTTATGCAAATGAATTGGAGCACGTAAATAAGTTTTACCTTTTCGCCCTCCCCTTTCTACCTCTGTCAATTTGACTGTTTCAGGTAACAATGCATGTACAGGTTAAACATTTTAAAAGCTCAAACTTAATCAAATAAAAACCTTCAAAGAACTGACATTGGCGACACCAGGGAAAACAAAGTTATCTTGTTATCGTGTAGAAATATCACAATCGAATCATTTCTTGATAATTTATAACCTGATAAGTTCTTGCTGGGACCCCACCAACACCAATAAAAGACAACAGAGCGTGTGAAGGCATCTGATACCAGTGGCTGAGTTCCGACAGTAGCCCGACTTGCCATCCCTCCCTCACCCGCCTCCAGCCTCACTGCTGGGGAGCATGCCAAGTGGGCGCGGTGCCAGTCGCATTTGCAACCACAAGGGACCCTTGTCTTTTTGCCTTGCCTAATGAAATGACAAAACAACAGATTTGCATATACAGAAACAGGTGTTGTAACAGGTTTGACTCCTCTTGACCTCCACGGCGTTTAAGAGCGAACAAGCGGAGGAAAAATATGCACAGGAAAAGAAAAAAAAGTTTACGACCAACAGCTGCCCGAAGGTATTTAGGCTCTGATGGGCACTCCAATCTGCACCATCTGCCCTGCTGCTCACCAGAAGTGACAAACTAAATTAAAAACCACTCATCAAACAACATAAAAATAAACCATTGTTTTCGCTGCGTCCATATGCTGTGGCCGTTTCACCTCAGCCCCAGTGAGGTCGGGAGTCTCACGGTAGCTTGTAATTACCCTCCCACCGCTGTCTCCTGACCACAGCGCTGCGTCATCCTCCGCCTTATCCAAGTCCATCCTCTCCACATCACAGAGGAGAAAAGCCACTGTGGGGAGAACACGGCCATTGTTTGGAGTTTAAATGAGGGAGAAAGAGAACACACATGCCTTTCCCCATTCACCTTTAAGCAAACTCCAGTGTTGGAAAGTGTACGGAAATGTGTACTCAAGGAAAAGATGCATGGTTAAAGATCTCAATTACAAATGGTGAACTTGCACATTTAGACATGTTTCATCGCTAATTGGGAAGCCAAGTTTGTTTAATTAGCACAGTCATACACAAGGCAATTCAAAATGCTTTACAAAACAAGACATTAGTACCCATAGACAGATAAAACATACATAATCAAAGAGTACATTAAAAAGACAAAAAATACAATCGTTTAGGATATACAGCTTAACCGAACTGGATTTGAACATTGTCAGAGTTGAAGCCTGTCTCACATTTGCAGGAAAAGTATTCCATATTAGTATAAATCACATTGGGGGCACCAGCAGGAGGCCAGTCCCTGTGCTCCTAAGAATCCCCGCAGGAGGCCAGGCCATGTGCTTCTCAGACTCCCAGCAAGTGGCCAGTCCCTGTGCTCTTTGGTGAGTGGCCAAATTGAATGAAGTACTATATAAATGTACTTTTTTTAATCTACAACAATGTACAACAGAAATGGTGAATATATCATTATTAAATTCATCATCTTCTGAGCTCTGTCAGAGATGGTAGAGGAGCAGCAGGTGGGAAATATGTGGACCACAGGCTCTTATGAACTGTACTGTTTAAGCAGACTAGAAAGTAAAATGTTTCAAATATCTACGGTACATTTTCCAATCAATAAGCCTGTCACAATAACAATATGTGAGGCATGATACTGACAGTGCGGAACAATAATAATTGATACTAATGAAACTACTTACAGCCACTGACAGAATAACAATTAAGCAGGTTAATCCCAATAAACCTTTTTTAATTTCCCTCATCACACTAGAAGTTTCGTTTTCATTCATTGACAGCTCATATTTTAACATTTTTTTATCATGCAGTCAAATCTGGTACTGTCTTCTTAAAAGTGTGAGGCAGGCTTCCACTCTTAAAGATGCAGTTAGCAATCTCGTTAGCTTAGCCGTAGCACCGACTGGAAACCACTCCCCCCTCCCCTCGCCTCTCCACCAAACCAAACATCCAGCATTTGATTTTCTTTGTCACAGCAGGGAGAGTGGGAGGCAAACATGAAATTGGCCTTTTCTGTTCAGCCCTTTTAGGTTTTAGAAAATAATATGATAACTCAGGTGCACTCGCGAGAAACAGGAAGAAGGTGAAGGGGGTAAACGCATTCCATTGGTGCGTCGGGGATGAACCAATCCCATTGGTTTATTTTTATTGGTCCGCTCCAAAATTTGTTTTATACATTTTTGGAGACTGTAGGCATCTGGTCAATTCCATTACTATTTGCAAATACATGATTACTTGACTACTTTTAGGGTTTAGGGATGTTTTTCCACAATATTTAAAAAGAATGCATCTGGAAAAAATCCCTGACTGCATCTTTAACAATGTTCAAATGCAGATAAAAACAGCTAAATTTAGCTGTGCGTACAACTGAAGGATTGTACCCATTATTTAGGATTTTCTGTGTTTCATATTTCAATATCCATGACTGATTTCAATGTTTTCTTGTTTTGTAAAGAACTTTGATTTGCCTTGTGCATGAACTGTCCTATACAAAGAAAACCTGCCTTGCCTTTTGAACTATGATGTTTTAGTATTTCCTGAATTTTTTTTTGATTTTCACCAAATCCTCAGTCATATATCGCATCGAGATATCGGTGCATCAATATTGGGTGATACAATTGTATCATTCAGGCCTACCTCAAAAAATGTAGTTTTTTTAAATGTCAAAAAAGTTATAAACACAGTGTCCTGGCTCACAGCTTCAAATTCGTCCTCAAAAACTCAAAAGACATTGTGCAACACTAAATGCCCACTAAACTCCCCAAAGCGACCGACAGACCAACCAAGCAAAGCAAAGCAAGCAACCCCCACATTCTCCTGTTTTTTATTTAGAGGAGTGAGACAGAAGGAACAAACCTGAGACAGCCGTGACCCAGCGCCAGTGTTGGAAGTGGGGCTGGAGCTATGCCGGCAGAAGGCAGCACCATATGCCCTCAGCCCGGAGCTGGATGCTCTTTCTGCAGCCTAATGTGCCTGTCATAAACTGTTACTGTCACAAGCAGCCGCCCCCAACACCCCTTGTTTAGTCCTCCATCGCTACATGCTTCACATAAACATTGCTTTACCATGTTTGAGAAAGAAGGTGAACTTACGTGAATGTTCTCCTGGCTGATTCTCATATAGCAGGTATGTCCAAACTATATGGGCCTATGCCGGTAAATGCATGTGGCCCACTGCCTTTCTGATACAAAGTAGCCGTTAAGGTCATAAAAAACAAGTTCACAAGTGTCATCCAGCCAACTTCAGCTCAGACAATATAGCCATGGTATCTTGCTTTAAAACAAAGAACCTCTTGAAAGCTGTTGACTTTATTTGTAGATAAGGAAATGTCTTTTTTTTATTGTGTCACAAAGTTCTGTTAATGGCGCCAATATAGCTAGTGAGATGGTGAGATTTGTCATTCAGCCAACTTCAGCTCTGTCATAGCTTATTATAGGGCTTAGAAGGCTCCGAATTCAGTCAAAACAGTTTTACAATCCGGGTGCGACTGGTGAACTAAAGTGGCCCTAGTACTAAAAAGTTTGGACACCTCTGTCATATAGATCAGTTAACGCTGGGATTCTCTGAGCAGTACATGTAACTGTCAGTATGGTGGTCAATTAAATAACTTTTTCTATGTTGTTTTTTTTCTTTAGTAACCTGTAAAATTGCCATTGATCAGCTTTTTACCTATAAATGTGTCAGTATATGAAGGTGGGAAGTTTGAATTAGAGTTTAAATTTTGCAAGCTGAACAGATGTTACTGTTGGCAAAGGCGATAATACTGTTTACAAGTTCTAGAATTCGCTGTATTAAGTTATGTAAAACTGATAATTGGGATTCATCAAAATGAGGGGGATATTAAGTTGGATATTGGACAAATATTGATGATATGTATAGCAATTTTAAGTGTACAATTATTGGCATTCAAACTCAAACTACATATTCACCCAGACTGTTTCAAGTAAAATGCAATCAAATCTAAATTTCACAATATGCAGCATCAAATAAATTGCTAATAAAATAGGCAAAGGTATAAACAGTCAAAACAGTCAGGTATGACGTTGCTTATAACCCAATGTCATAAAATTAAATGTCGCTGACCAATTACCAAATAGATATGTAAAAATTATTAGGTTTATTAATATTGGTTATTTTTCAGGTCATTAAGTTATTGTGATCATTTAAGAGGAAATTAATTAATTGTTTTCTGAGCTCTTTTGTAGCATTCAGCTCACTGCACGTACTTTTCAAATATAACTGGACGAAATAAACATGCCACATAATGATTTGAGGCTAGTTTATGACAGGAGGCAGCAGATAAACAGACCTAAATGTCAGATAGTGTTACAGGACTTGCTTGAGGCATTTTGGAAAGACCATTTTTGCAAGGTCACAGTCTCCAGAGTGGAGAAGAACACAACAATAGTGAAAAGAACGACAAACACAGAAAATACAGCCATTCTAGGTCAACACACATTGCATTCTGTACTGATACATTAGAATATTCTGTATATCATGGGTGTACTTCAAGTTCTCTATGTTCTCTTTAAACATATTTGATATAACATCACTCATAATATTGGTAGGAGTGGTCTTATGTGCAACAAATGATTTTTTTTATTTATTTTTTGCAGTAATTTGATCCAAAGCATCATATTTGCATTGGCATATTATCCGAGAAAGACACCGAATACATGTGTGCTTAGTTCATAAAGAGAAACTTTAATGAACTAGATCATCTGGGCGGCACGGTGGCTGAGTGGATAGCACTCTCGCCTCTCAGCAAGAAGGTCCTGGGTTCCAATCCCGGTTGGACCAGGGCCTTTCTGAGTGGAGTTTGCATGATCTCCCCGTGTCTGCGTAGGTTTCCTCCGGGTGCTCCGGTTTCCCCTACCACTAAAAATATGTACAATAGGTCTGGCATGTGCCTCCTGTACTGGCAGTATTCTCTCTTTAAAAACCAAAGTAAATTTGTTTTGGCAATGTTTCAGGTGAAATTACCTTCTTTACAATCACATGGCTGTGCTTGTGGGTGTTTTTTTTGAAGAGTGAAAGAAATATGTTTGTCCCTCTGGTGGTAGCATAGGGAGTTACAGGCGGACAGCATTTATTAAATTATTCATGTCTGTCGCAAAATATTTTCAACTTTAGAAATTATTTTACATTTTAAAACATGAAATGACAAAGTAAAGGTCTCATAATGACGTTCAATAGGCAAAATAATTATATTAATAATATGTATTCCCAAAAAATATATTATGCAATATTTGGCTGGCATTATTGAAGTAGAAAATATAAGATTAAAACATAAAAAAGGTAAAAAGTCCTGCATGCAATTTCCCACCAACAAAGGGACTCAACCTCAAACATTCTACAAATCCTTCCATGTGGATGTGAAATTGAGAAATTGCTCAAACTATAATAGGGACAATACTTCTGTTTTAAGAGGGCAGACAAAAGGATCCATCATAGATAGAGCACCAGCTTTGGGACAGGAGTATTTAGACTTTGTATTCTAGAAGTTTTCTATCTAGAGATTTGTATAATAGAATGTCCTTATATGAGCCTGGATGGGGCTATAGGTGTATATTTGACGAGGGGACAATGTTGTACCATGGTTAAAATCATCAAGTTGATTTGTCATAAAAGGTCTCCTTTAATGTAGGGAATCCTTGTGTTGTACTTATATTCAAATTGCAATCCTTTCGATCTGTTAACAGCCTCATTTGCAAACAACATTTTAATGTTATCTTGCCCAGCTCCAGTTTTACTCAGAGACAAAAAACATATCCTGTTTTATAGACAGGAAAAAATATCAGGTGGGGCTCCTAACACCTGATATTTGCCGCCAGTTTAATAAATAACCAAGCATGTGATTTCATACATCCAGCGCAGAGACCCACACAAACAAAACAGCACTGGCCAGAGTGGAAAAATAAGTAACCGAGTGAGAGCGTTGCGTGTGGGGTGTGCTCAGATCGCCTTTAAGTCAGTCTTTTGTAGGCAGACCACAATCTCTTTCTAATCCTGATCTCCTGACCCCACCCCGCGCTGCTTTCTCCGGCCAAAAAGTCACACTGCTTCGCACTCACACCGGTCCGAGCTCGGCTTAAGAAGTGACTTAGAGCGTAACTAAAAAAGTCTGAGCTGTCCCAAGACTCTTAGTAACTGGGGCACACAAAACAGCATTACTCTGATGTTGGATAATTACAGTGCAATAGGGTGGCCTCTTAAGCATGTAATACACCCTTTTATCTCAAGAAGTCAATCTTTGCAAGCTGACAGCCTCCTCACATATGATCCTGGCAAACAAATACTTTTCGTGAGTACCATTAAAGGCCAAAACTGTCAACGCATATTCAGTTTTTACAAGCTAGGGGGGAGGGAAGCATAGACAGTGGAAGGGTTGACAAAGAGAGGAAGAAAAACAGGACTTTGCTTGATCACTTAGTGGCTCTGACTTACATGTATTGTCATGGAAACATTTCTGTGAAGTTACCTACAAAAAAGTGGAATATTTGCCAGTTAATTGCGCAAACACTGGGCAAACTGAGAAAGAACCCGCGACGGGCGCAGACGAGGCTTCTGTGATATGTTTGGGAAAGGGAAGGTTGGTCGCCGATGCCTTGGTGTCTGCATTTACCATTTTCTCCTCAGCAGCAGCAGCAGCGGCGGCAACACCTCAAGGGTTCAGCGAGCAGTCTGTTTCATTACAGAGGTGTTGGGGGATGGGTCATCGTGCCATTCCAAAGCTAATCCAAAAGTGAGCAAGTGCTTCATTGCCTGAGAAGTACTTTAACTTAAACATCTCCAACATTATCTAGAAAAAAAGTGTCATTTCTGCCCTACATTTTACATCAACCACCATCGACAGGTATTCTGAAACTTCTCACAACCGAAGACATTGCAAACGTGGCACTCAACAGGGACTAAAACAGCTGTAAGCCACAACTAAATTTAAGTCTTAATCAGAATTCAACGCGTAATAGTAATAAGGCACTTACACCCAGAGGGAGAATAAATTAGCACCTATATTTATAGATGGAATTAACCTATATAACAAGTGCAAAAGGCAACAGCCATTGCATACACGCCGCTGTTTGAGAAAGTTCGCTTCGTAGGGTCAATAGGGCTGCACACTGTTTGAAGGTGGTGGGTATAAGTGGTGGGAAAGATTTCCGTAGCAATTCCAAATTTTTATGGCTGGCTGGTGAATGCTTTCGACGCACTCCAAAAGTTTACAATGCAGCAGAGCCACTCAAAAAATATCAAAATGTATGAAAAAGTTAGTCATTCTATATAATCAGGAAAATGCACCAGGAGAAATGCCGAGTGCTCCAGACTGCAAAGGTTTCCAGCCCTATAAATCCCTAAACAGCTTGCCCCACACAATCCGCACAGAAAGTTCCAACATTGCAACTACATCATCTTTGCAAAAAGCTGCTCAACTATTTCCATATATAGATAAAATCATGCATCAACCATTGCTCATCGGGCTGAAAGCTGAATCTTAATTTTGATAAATGATTGAAACATATGACAAGGTATACACATTAATCCTGTGGAGGACATTCATTTTCCAATTACCATAATGTAGAGCACGATCGGCCGATGATGAATGCAGCAATCAAAGAATGGATGCAGCGTGGGGAGACTGTGGGTAATAAGTGCTCGGCTCCTGACTATACGCTGTGTTTGGGAGAGACTATTATTACATATTTAGACATATATCAGAGTTTGCACCAAAAAAAAAAATAGGTACCCCACTTGACCAACAACTAAACACGTAAACAGGTCAGTGGGAACAGTTATAACATGCTTTAAGAAATAATTACAAGGGCAGTGGAACAAAGGGGCGGCTTGTGCACTGTCGCTGACATATTTCACAGGGGGCATTTATTGGAGCCGGGTCTTTGAAGAGTGAGAGCTGCTGAGTGAGGGGGGAACTGGCCCACACCTGCATGACTGAGGAGGGGAACACCTGTGCACCCTGAGGCTCCAACAAGGAGGCTCCAATGCACACACCAGGACAGGCCCAGGGAGTCCACCATGCAGCCGCCTAACCACACCAAAAAATGTCACATGTATTGATTTTTTTTTTCAGGTCTACAGAGCTTAGAATAGATTCAGGCTGGACACAGACAGAGGCAGGGAGAGAAAGGCAAAATCTTTCAGGGTTTGGAACAGGTTTCATTTTTTAGTAGCAGTTAAATATCAGAAGTTACAAAATGAAAAGCCACCAGGATGGATTTTGGAAGGGGAGAAGCAAGGATGCAGGTAAGGTACGGTTATGACTGCTAAGCTTACGTGAGATCTAATTATGCAGATTATAATTACTGCAATTTATAGTTTTGCCATTTTATAATTGTGTAAGTTACTTTGTATTTTAAAGCAGGAGATAATCAATTTGTAAAGTTCCAGTTTATTCATACTGTATTAAAACTCTTATATGCTTCAACATAGCAGGGAGAATATGAACGTTTTCAGTTAAAATAAATAAAAGTTATGTTGGATAGAATTGGATGCAATAAGCAAAAATGACATTTCAAAATCAATGTGCATATTTTACGACTTCTTAAGAAATTATTAACAGAAATTGAAAGACATAAAACAATGTGCACACACGCGGATAGGAAGAGGCATGCCCGCTGCAAAAGTGTGCGTAAAACTAAAGCGCGTAAAGCCAGAAGTCACTACAGAAGAGACAGAAGGTCCTGACTATAAAACACAAAGCTAAAGGTGAAGTATTTACCCGGTGATACCCAATCGAAAGTGTAAAAAAACTAAAATAACACCACGCGTAAAAAGCAGAACAAAGTTACGGCTTCTTTCCCCCGCAAAAAGAATCTACACTGAACTCAAGTGGAAAGTGGCATTGCGCGCACTTGTCCAGAAGCTGAGAAAAAAACTTACCACAACAAATGTCAGATAAATCTCCTCCTTGGACCTGTGGAAAAGGACACGCAGGTGCAGATCGCGCTCGCTCCGATGTCTGCTGCTGGGGACTTGCTCACACGTGACTGTCCAAGTTCAGCATTACGCACCGAAAAGCTCAACAACAAGAGTAAATAAAAAAGGCTGGAATTCCTCCGCTGGGCACCGCTGTCTCTGCCGTCACTCCACGCCGCTGTTATTACTAATGCAACACTGGAGAAAGCCGTATACACACACACACCGCGCTGCTTGGATGACGCGCAATGCCAGCGAGGAAAAGCGCCTCTTGTTTTTTTCTTCTTCTTCTTCTTCTTCTTTCCTCCTTACGAGTCAAACACGCCAGCATGCAAGTGTATTTGGGACTATAGAAGCCCTCGGGGAAGGCGCTTGCTTGCGTGCGCGGACGTGGTGTTATTATTTTTGGGAGTACTGCGACCCCACGTGATGTCAAAAAAGGAAGGAAAAAAAACACCTGCTTTGGTAAACAAGAGCAGGACATTTTGGAAAGTTTGTTGTGTACGTTTCTGTGGGTTTGGACGTTTTTCAATAAGTCCAATTAGATTCTAGTTCTGAATCTTGATCTCATATAGGTCAATGTGGAGAACTCCTTACAACAATCCTTATACAAAAAATGTCGTGGTTTGAACAGTGGGGCAGCTTAAGGTATATGCTTTAAAACATAGTTTATTTAAAGGTGTGTATTTTCTGTATCACATTTGCTTAATAGATATAGGTAATAATGCATAAAAGTGCGAAATGTATGACCTACACAAATGAGGTGCGCACAAAGGAGAAACAGTTGTATGCATTATTAAAACAATAATTCTCTAAAAACTGGCTAAGCAAGGGGGCTATTTATATTATACCGAGTTTTATTACGCTTTCCACAGCATGTGATTTTATACGTGATTATACATGTACATTGTAAATAGACATGGTGTCTGTAGAGGCAAAAAATAAGACCAAATGAATGTTTTATCTACATTATATTTTGATTTATTTGTGTAACATTATTTAATTCAACAGTTGTTGTTTATTTTAAAAGAATTGTTTTATGTTTCGAATTTCATGGCTATTGTATTGCAGTATACGGTTCATATTACTGTAATGTACACTCACTATGACTCTTATTTCCACTACATGTTTTCAAAGTGATTTAACGCTCATTCCCAAAAGAGATTGTGTGGAGTGCACCGTAAACACTAATTACACGTTTTCATGCATATTCATTGTAATGATGTGCTGGTCAGATACATGTGAATGCATTTATCTGGGACAACATTTGAATCTTTGTTCATTGTTCTAAATTGAAAAAAAAAATAAAAATAAAAATAAAAACATCTCAGAAATTAGCTGTTTGAAAAATGGATGTACTTTTTAAATTTATACTGTTCGAACTATTCTACAAAATAATCAGGGGGGACAATCATAATATAAAACATGCCATGATAAAATGGAACAGCGTCTGCAAATATTCTACTTTTCTTAATTTTACAATGGTGCAATAAAAGAACATATATACATAAACGAGTAAAAATGACTTGTTTATGTTACTGTTAAAAAATATTGAAGTCTAAAGTCGGAAAAAGGATTATATGAAACGTGTCTGGTGAAAGGAAAGCACATGCCAGACTTGTGATAGTTTGCTGTCACCTACTGGTCACTTTAAGCATTGCAAAGACAACGATCACATTTCACTTTGGTCTCTGCTCCTTGGTCAAAAAACCATTAGACTTCACCTACATACTCGCGTCGTTGGAATAAAGATTGTCTATTCGTGCGTGTGCGTTTGCGTGTGTGTGTGTGCGTTTGTGCGTATATATGTCTTTGTGTGTATGGCTTTCTGTACCGCATCAAACAAATTCCAGGTATATCACAGTTAAATCCAAATACACCCACTCAGTCAATCATTTCAATGCAATGTATTTTTGTAGAACCCTAAATCACAAGAGTAGTTATCTCAGAGGACTTAACAAAGTTGTTGATTCACCAACACAGATTTGAGAAAATAAGAAAATAGTTCAAACACAAGAAATGTAACAAAAATAAAAGCATGGATCTATAATAATAACGTAAAAAACCACATCGAGCCATTGGTCCATAAGGGGTGGATGACCAATGTCCATAAATGTTAATAATAGTCCATACATTTCCTTAAATGTCCTGGATCATCACCACTGTCCTTAGACCTTCCTGCATCTGCAAGGAACAACTCAAAATAAACCAAAGGAACATTTAGAAAAAAAATAAAAAATGAAACAATAGGATGAAGACAGATTACTGAGTGCAAATACTTCCCAACATTTATTTTTGAAAACAAAAACGTGATGTAGCCCAGCTTTAAATCATAGACATGTTGGTCCATTACCTTCTTAAAGTAATACAGAAAACACTTGTAAAATTACAATATAATTCACAGTATTTGTTAAACTTTTGATAATTGGCTCACAGCTTGTAAAAAGCCCCAAATAGTCTCATAAAAGTAGAATATTTGTAAAATGAACTGTTAGCTATAATCATCAAACAAATATATATGTGTATAATTTTTGTTTGTTTAATGTGAAGAGCTTTGTGATACTGGTCTGTGAAACGCGCTATACAAATAAACTTTACTTACTTACTTAAAAAGACTTTGCATATGTCACTTTGCTTGTAAGGATGTTGGTTTCACAACTTTTGAACAACATTCTAATTTTCAGAGTTTTCTTATTCATCTCATTATGACTTGAATAATGTGAAGTTGATTTTGTTCATGCGATAATCATAGGGTGGCTGTGTAGTGCCTCTGTGGTCCATCAGGGGGCCCTGGACCCTAATTTTAGGACCAGTGACTCAGAGTATCCCCCAGTAGTATTTCATAATGACTGTATTTATCAAGGCCAGATAAACTAAGCTTGTCACGCTGTCTTACTTACATAAACATATTGTAACAGTTCCCTGCAGATGGTCTAAACATCTTTGCAAGTCTGGATTTGATGTTATTGAAAGCGCTCACAAATACTATAAAATGTGTAAATGTTCTTTCCTTCTGTTGATAAACGCAAACTGCAAACATTTAGTTATACAACAGACGTCTAGCCGTGGTCACGTATACTGGCTTTATTAATAGGCCTGGCTGGGAATCACAATGTTCAGCTGTAACCGAACTCCATCTGTCAAGTCACGTCCGCCACTGGGCTCTGCCTGCTACAGTATCCACAAGGCCGGGTCGGGGCCACTTCACTCTGTGCCTCTCCACAGGCCGGACACCAGCAAAGTCTGAGAGCCAAGGGACATCATGGCTCTATGCATCCAACCCACCGAACTCAACCGGCTGAACATGGAGACAATTGACAAAGTTGAAAGTATGAAAGGCTATAACAGCTCAACAGACGATGACGATGAGGATGAAGAACCCCAACCTCCCCCAAACATACGCAGAAAGGTGTCATTTGCAGATGCTTTTGGTCTGAATTTGGTTTCGGTGAAGGAATTTGACAATGCAGATACAGCAGATTCGGACACAAGCCTGAGCTGCGAGTGGGAGGAGGTCATTTCCACTGAGGACTTTTACATGTGCTGCTTGTTTACAGTCCCAGCAACCCCCGAAGAGCTAGAAAGGAAAGTCCAGATGCAAATGCTGGAACTAGAAAGCATTGAGCTTCTCCCCAAAACGACAACTCTCCGTGGGATCGTGCGCGTGTTGAACGTATGTTACAGTAAGATGGTTTATGCTCGAATCACACTGGATGGATGGAAGAGCCATTTTGACCTCCTGGCTGACTACGTGCCTGGGTCGAGTGACAGAAAAACAGACAAATTTGCTTTTCTGTACCATCTCATACCTCCTTTTGATAAAGATGGAACAAGAGTGGAGTTCTGTCTACGCTACGAGACGTCCGGGGGGGTTTTCTGGTCCAACAACTGCCACATGAACTATGTTCTGTTCTGCCATCAGAAGGTAAAAGAGAATGAGTCTCCGGTTCAAGATGAAAGCTGTGATTGTAAGAGCAAGAAAAGCTGTCTCAAAGTCAACAGGTAGGCATGTGTAGAAAAAAGGTAGCGCATGGGAAATTGCACGGTCCTGATGCTAAAATACAGTTAAAATATTAGGTGTGCCGTACTGTATACAACAAGCATACCATTCTGCAGAATTTGGCAGCTAAAAAGGATGCCTCTGCTGTTGCCTTTGCAGTGGATTACAAATACATGAAGTGGCATGCTACTGTCAATCAATCAATCAACTTTATTTGTATGGCGCCTTTCCAACACAAGGCCACTCAAAGCGCCTCACAACCCACATAATATCAGACAAATCAGAGACATCAAAAACTACATATACAAACAATAAATACATTAAAAACAGAATAAAATCACAAGTAATGAAAAAAACCTTAAAATATTAAAAGCACACACGGGATTAAAATAATGAATAACCACAATGCATTAAAAAAAAGAGTATGTATCAATAAAATCCTTCAGCCGTATGCACAGCTAAAAAGAATAGTTTTTAGCCCTGATTTGAAAATTGCCAGAGTAGATGCTAGCCTCACATCTTCAGGAAGATTGTTCCAGATTTTAGCTCCATAAATCTCAAACGCTGCCTCCCCATGTTTAGTTCTGACTCTTGGAACCAGTAAGAGGCTACCTCCTGTGCTCCTCAGAGTCCGGGCCGGTTCATATGGCACTAACAAGTCGCTTAAGTACCTGGTGCGAGGCCATGGAGAGACTTGTACACAAGCAGTGCTGCTTTGAAGTCTATTCTCTGCGCCACAGGAAGCCAGTGCAGAGACCTGAGAACTGGACTAATGTGGTCATATTTCCTGGTCCTGGTCAGGACTCGAGCTGCAGCATTTTGGACATACTGCAGTTGTTTTACAGCCTGTTTGGAGAGACCTGTGAGCAGGCCATTGCAGTAGTCTAACCTACTGGAGACAAATGCATGGATGAGAATCTCCAGATCTGATTTAGATACTATGTTTCTAATTTTGGCAATGTTTTTCAGATGGTAAAATGCTGCTGATGTTACTGATTTGATATGACTGTTAAAATTTAAGTCTGAGTCCATTATAACTCATAGGTTTCTGACCTTGCCTACAGGTTCCAGGGAGAGAGACTGGAGGTGACGAATAACGCTCCTCTCTTTGTTTTTGAGGACCAAAGACAATCAATTCTGTTTTGTCTGCGTTTAGCTGAAGGAAGTTCTTTTGCATCCAATCACTAATCTGTTGAGTACAGTGAAGGAGTGATTCCACTGGTCCATGTTCTCCTGCAGTAAGTGAGACATAAATTTGAGTGTCATCAGCATAATTGTGGTAGGATACATTGTTGGAGCGTATTAACTGACCTAATGGCAGCATGTAAATATTGAACAGAAGAGGCCCCAGAATTGATCCCTGTGGTACTCCGCAGGTCAGAGCCATATGATCTGAGACACAGTTTCCTATCTGAACCAAGTATTTCCTGTCTTCTAGGTAAGACCTAAACCAACTTAGGGCAGTCCCAGTGACACCCACCCAGTGCTCTAGTCTCTGCATGAGGATCTCGTGGTCGACTGTGTCGAACGCAGCACTCAGATCCAACATTACTAAAACTGTGACTTTTCCTGTGTCGGTGTTAAGTCGGATGTCATTTGTAACCTTCACTAGTGCAGTCTCAGTGCTGTGATTGGCTCTAAAGCCGGACTGGAGCGCATCAAAGGAACTATTAGTTACTAAGAATTCTGTAAGTTGTTGGTAAGCAACTTTTTCCAGAATTTTTCCCATAAACGGCAGATTTGATATGGGGCGGTAATTCTTAAGAACTATGGCATCTAGACTCCTCTTTTTTAGGAGGGGTCTGATGACTGCCGTTTTCAGGGCCATTGGAAATGTTCCAGATGAGAGAGACATGTTCACTATTTGTGTGAGCAAAGGTAAAAGACTGCTCAAAACAGACTTAAAAAATTTAGTGGGTAGTACATCCAGGCTACATGTGGAGGAACTAAGGCTAGAGACAACATCTTGGACAGTTTCATTATCTGTTGGTGCAAAGTGCGATAGCTCAAAAAGCCTCACCGGCTGTTGTAATGTTATTTCTGCCTTGGAGGTGATGGCGTTTTTGATGCTCTGAACCTTATCATTGAAAAATTGTGCAAACTCATTACATTTAGATTCTGAAGCAAATTCGAATGGCAGCTGAACAGGGGGGTTTGTTAATCCGTTAACTGTTGAAAACATAAGTCGTAGATTATTATTGCAGCCATCAATGGTTTTAGAAAAATAAATTTTTCTTGTTCTACGTAGCACCTTGTTAAACTTGCACAACTCATTTTTGAAGATCTCATGATCAACCTGGAGATTGGATTTTCGCCACTTCCGCTCGGCCCTACGGCACTCTCTCTTCTGTACCATGACTGAGTCCATTTTAGTCCAGGGGGCCTTTGGCTTATTTGTAATCATTTTAACCTTCACAGGAGCGATGATGTCCAGAACATTTATAACATTGGCGGTGACAGAGTTAAACAATTCGTCAACAGTAGAACACAATGTGTTCTCAAACTACTCTACTGTATGGAATAGAAAGAGAGGCTATTTTATCATCAAACCTTAGTAAGAGTATCACATGAAACTATTGCACGTACATGGATATAAGACACAACTGGCTTAAACCGTTTTCAATAATCAACATTTATAATATTATCTTGATTTGAACTTACCCTCAAAACTAAAACTGTCCTGCAGGTCTTAATGCTGCACTGGGAAAAATAACCTTCGATCATCATCATATTTAAAATACATGTGCAATGTATTCAAATTCCTGCTCTAATGTGGAATGAAGTAAAACGTACTGGGAAAAAACACTTATAAGTACAGTTACTACTATACGTACTATCTGTACTGTCTCAGATAGTGTACACAAACACATAACTTAATGTATCAATTTCATCACGTTTGTGCCAATGTCCCTCACTCTCAAGAAAAATTCATTTAATTTTGGCCTCTGAAACTTATTATGTCAGAGAGAAAAGTGAAAAATAGTGGACCACACTTACTCAGCCTTCATCCCAAAGCTCTGTCAAATAACTATGCAAACACTTGATAGGAAATGTCAATTAAATATGTCATAACGGAGACAAACACAGTGATATCTAAGAAGTGAAAATAAGTGTGTGTCATTTACAGGAAGTGCAACATTTCACTCCTGTGGTAAACAAAATGTATTATTTATGAACGCTAAAGTTATGTACCCCTGCTTTAATAGAAGATAACCTATTGTCCATGTAAGGTCAGGCGCCTGTCCAGGTTTCCATGACGTCCGGACCAATGTGACCTATCTACTTACTTAATCCTTTCAGGCATGCATCAACAATGTCTTTTGTTGTGCTTTACTTTCACCCCCCCCAGGAGAGAGAGTGCAGAGGAGCAGATCAAAGACACACTAAATGCAGCTACACACGATACAGGTATGTACTGCATATATTAATGGTATGTGGATGTGGGTCAGGGGCCAAAATCTGCAAGTCAGCCTGCATTTAACACATGGTAAAACGTTGAATCGTGTATATTGCAGAGTGCACGCGTAAAACGGACATGTCTGACCAAACCTGTAGAGCAAAGTCATCACTGCATCTTGAAGAAAACACAAATACTGTGAGTTGAACCAGGTCATATTTGTTTTTCCTGTAGTGTGCAATGCAAGCTTTAACATGTCACAGCTGTTACTCGCTTTAAGTTAATGCCACGTACTCGGAGTGCTCCAAAAATGATGCATAGCCAGCTAACATGACGCTTGCAAAGTTGGAATAACATTGCATGCCCACAGTTCATTGCATGTGAGTTACAGTAGAATTCATGATGTGGGATTTTATTTGTTATTTTATTATGCTTATGTCATCATTCTAGAAATTCCATCATTGTTGCTTAGTTGGGGATCTAGGCAAAAGTAGACCCAACATTGTTCAGATTGTTATAAAAATGCTTTTCTTTTGTTGAATGTATGATTACATTTGGTCAATTTTTGAAAAGTCTTGTGGTTTGTGAACCTTACTTCATAAACCACTGTTAAAAGTGCAGATGATAGTTTCTTATAATTTTCCCAATTTGACTGTTTCCAGAAGTAAAACAGTCGTTATTTGCTTATAATTATTAGTTTTGTACTTATGAAACCACAAACTACGGAAATTTTAAGGTTTTTCGACACTTAAAGGGTTTACTCAACTGAATCAAAGAATATTCTTGTTATTTAGTTGATCACAATGTATGTTCTGTGTTCCTTGGAGCCCATTTTACAACTGACACATTTGGTAAAGTCCGCCCAGACGACTGCTATTGTTAATTTTCACATAGAAGTTCATTGAATTACACATTTTCTCTTTTACAAATTTTTTGTAATGTCATCAGTAACAATCGGGATGTGAAATTATGAATATATAGCCAAATTGTGATGTAATTCTGAAAACCTTAAGTATAATAAGATTATAGTATTACATAATAATTTATACATTGCTTGTTGAAAAGTAGTAGTTAAAGTATAACCTGTCTTAACCACGTCAACTGTTCCAAAACTATCATTTGTATTTCAATGCACAGGTATTAGAGGTAAAAGTAGAACACATTTCATTTGCATTTTCCAAAATACATGGCTTACTTGTGCGCTGGCTTTAAGCAGCTGACTAAGCAAACAGATTCAAACAGCATAAACATTTGGTCTGATCTTTTGACCTTTCTTGACAGGTGGAGAGCATAAAAAGCCGCCACAGAGCAGTGCGTTCTGCACGTGCTCTGGACCCCTGTCCCCAGAGGACATATCCACATGACTCACACCAGCGGCAAAAGGGCTCGCAGCCAATTTCATCTGCGCACTGTAACTCGAGCGGCCCACTCCGTCAGAGTAATAAAGCACAAACTAAAAACATGCAGGTCCACACGTATCATCAGATTCCAACACTTGACTGGAGTGGGAATGACGATGTGGACAAGCTGTGGACAGAAAGACCTAAAATTACCATGTCAGAATCACCAGTGGTAGATGCAGCTGCAGTATACAATATGTGGGAAACCTTTGCTAATGGGATAGAAGGAACTATAGAACCTTCTGTGTTTGATGCATGGCAGGTTTTTTTAAACAGCCCTGGCTTTGTGACACAATCTGATGTCTCGGCGTCGTGCCAGCCGATGTCTCCGTCAAATGATGAAAATACCCTCGCACAACACGAACCTAGCAAGCAGGTGCACGTGGGCCAAGATACACCCAACTTAGCAGCGCCGAGCTCAAGCGCACGTCACCCGCTGCCTGACACTGCTGGAACATCACCAGTCGCCTTGAACAGCAAAACCCAGGAAAAGCCAGGAGCCGATCTTGCATATGTCACAGGCCAATTCGGGGATGACAACACAGACGCACACGATGCACCCCAAAGGTCAGACACAAACTCAGCAACAGAAACTCCGCAGGTATTCGGAGTCTCGGGGGCAAAGCCTGTGTCCAAGGGCTCCGATGACAGGCCGAGTGAGTGTCGCGAGCATGAGATCTGGGAGCGAGAAGGGGCTGGAATAATGGGGGAAATAGGTGAAGATGAGCCCCTCGCAATGCACAGAGCTGACTCCGTAACAAGCTCAGGGGAGTCGGAGACAACAGACATGACAGCAAAGCCAAAGCCTGCGAAGGCCAGCGCTGTTGATAGCATCTCGCGGGGAGCAGGGCCACAGAGGGGTCTTTCTTACAGCAGGGAAGGGAAGGTTACAGCAACTGCATACAATACGGCAGATGACACTCTGGCATTTAAGGAGACAATGAGACAGGGGACAGCAGAGAGGTTTGTCTTTTCCGCCAGCAGACAAGGCGCGCGGGAAGAGCTGACAACAAACCGTGCAGGAAATAAAGATTCTAAAAAAGAAGAAATAGTTAGGGCACAGGAAATAGAAAAGTGTCAAGTCTCCCGGGATGGTGGAGGAGGAGGAGGAGCGGCGCGGGATTTCAGCTGGGAGTGTGATTCATTAGGACAACGCGAGCAAAATGAGACAGTCACGTCACGTTTGGATGGGTTGTGTGCGATGCAGGAATGTGCTTACAACCTACAAAGTCGGTGCATGGGAAAGAAATGTAATTTGGAAAAGAACGATGTGTTGTTGAATGACAATGCTGTTATAGACGAATGGGTAGGAATGTCCAAGATTGACACAGAATGTAGAACTCTGAAAGTCAATGCCCCCCATGAAAAAAGTGGTTCAAGCAATCAATGCACTTACGACGGAAACGCATCACAATTTCCAGATATTTATTATAGTCAGACAAGGTCACCGGAACCAGATGAAATAGCAAATGACAAACACGAGAGCGAGAAACCAAATCCAACTGAAATCGAGCTGTATGTGCCAAGAGACAGAGTATTACAGACAGAGGGAAGATGTTGTGAAATTATGCTGGGAAGACAGCAGCCCTGCGACGAAATCCCCCCATCAGTGGTGACAAAAGAGAAACCATTTTCGACTAGAGCGAGAACATTGGAGATCTTTCAAAGTGATACATTCTCATCTCTTGCCACAGATGACTACAACCCAGAGGTGGTAGAAAGAAGTTGGACTCATTCACACAACGTTGCAACAGCTTGCGAAGACGATGTAGGCAGTCGATTGAGCTCAGAAGAACTTGTACTTAAAGAGAAAGACACTTCAGCCTCGCTCCAACCTGGAACATTAGACGGAATCGCGGAAGATATCAGTCAAGCAGTCAGAGATGAAAGGCTGCGAATTGGAAAGCTGAAAATAGCAATCGGGGAGTGGATGGGTAATGCAGAGAACCCTCCAGGGGAGAGCGAAAATGCAATGGAGAAATTGAATGAACAAGAGTTGTCAGCAGAAGTTGAGAGCACTCCACGTGTTGAATATCAAAAATTGTCAGGGCGAACCAAAAACCCTATTAAAGACGATGGAGCTGTAGCACTCGAGCGGGCGGAAGACGAGACGCTTCTGGAAAGATCCGGGCAAGAACTGGTTAGGACGGTGTGGCAAGAGGCGTTTGATTGTCAATTCACAATGAGCGTGAAGGATGAAGGAGGAAGAGAAAGAGATGACAGCCATTTTGTGAGGCCTATCATAACTATTGACAGTAAGTACGGAGAGACACTTCCAACAGATTGCAAGGAAAATCTAACTCGGGAGAATATGGATGAGGAAATTCAATTCACGGCAACTACAAATACAAGCGCTTTTCTTGACAAGGAGCTAAACACTTCGCAATGTAATGAAATGGCGATCCGATCAGTCTCGATTGGTCAAGTCGATGAGAAATCTGCGGAAACCAAGAGTACGTCATACACACTTGAAGAAATAAATGTCAAAGAAGATGAGTCCGAGCTGGCCCATGGAGAGGTTTGTAATAAAGCACACCAGAGCCACCCAAGGGCATCAAGTGGGATATTAAATGATGTTCCTATGTGGCGCAGTATATTGTACGTCATCTTTCACATCACTCGACTTTTAATATGTGTCTTGTTAGTTCTGGGATTCTTTCTTGTATTTTTCTACTACGATTTCACAACGTTTTTCATCCTCTACAGCTTCTCAATGTGCTGTTGGATATACAAGTGGAGGAGCAGTCATTTTATTCAGAAATGGGACAAAAAGAAAATCTGAACCATACAACAGGTTTTTTTTGTATTAGTTGTCTGTGTGGTTATTATCATGTTTTGTAATGGAATTAAACAACCGGCTTTAAACATTACATTCATGCACAGAGCTTTTTCAAAGTTGTTTTCAATTATTTTACATAAATGTTAGTTTTTTGGGGGTAGTATAGACACGCATTTGTCACTTTGTGAAGACTGAATTCTGTGGCGGGACCTTTTTCTTTGTTGGGGCCAACAGTGAGCTAAACACATTAATGATTATGTCTGTATAATAATATTATAAAGAAAATATATCATTGTGTAATAATATTACACAATGATACAGACCTATCACACTAGATTACACAAAAATAAGGTTAAGAATTATTAGGGACAAATTAATAATGTTAGTTATAAATGTTTTTACTCAAGAATGAATAAAAACTAATTTCAGTCTTGTATGATGATCCCGTTACTTGGCCTTTGTTTTCATATTAAACCTGTGTCTATACAATAATACTTTACGATGTGACACTGTTTTCATTGACATGTGCCTCAGAACTGCCCTCAGGGGTTTCCGCCTGTTGACTCATCAGTCACTTATAATATTTGAAATCAAATAGGGTTCCTTCAAATACTGAGTTCAGTTCATTTCACAGTTGTCCTATCACTAATTCTGAATCAAAAAACTGCAGATACAAACTAAATGTGTCCCAACAGAGAGTAAGAATTATGAAAAGTAATATGACCAAGGGTTTATCTGCTGGATGTTTCCCCTGTGCGAGGTTCACAAGTATTTGCACACGCTGCAATTTTGTATAGTTCTCCTACTTAGAAAATATGGAGAGGTCTGAAATGTTCATCATATATACTGTATATTTTCACTGTTAAAAACAAAATCTAAAAAGAAAAATCTGGAAATCACATTCTAAGATTTTCATTCATTGATTACTTTTCAACCCCTTTATTAGTTCATGTCTAACGGGGGGTGGCAATCAGAGCTGCCACCCAGTGCTCATAGCACCAGTCCTTTGCTGATCCTCCTGCAGGTGGTGAGTGCACAGGAAGATGGCTTCTTGACTCAGCCTTGTTCTTTCAGCAGGGGCTTCAGGCAACGTGGGGTTAAGTGTCTTGCCCAAGGACACAACGACAGTAGGCATTTGTGGGAGCAGTCGAACCAATGACCTTCAGGCCTATAGAGGCCAATGCTCTACCAACTGAGCTACTGTCGTCCCTCTAAGATTTTTTTAATTTTGTGTGAAAAATATTTGTTATTGATTTATTTGTATGTTACTGGGGTTCATAGGTATTTGCACACATGAAAACGTCAGTGTTAATATTTATTGCAGAAGCCTTTGTTTGCAGAGGTCAAATGTTTCCTATAGTTCTTCACCAGGTTTGCACACAAGGCAAAAGGGATTTTGGCCCACTCCTCCACACAAATCTTCCCTTGATCTGGGGCTGTTGCAGAGCAATACAAAGATTTTCTAGGATTTAGGTCTGGAGACTGACCAGGCCACTCCAGAACCTTTTTATGGAGCCACTCCTTGGTTTTCCTGGCTGTATGCTCGAGTCATTGCCATGTTGGAAGGCTCTGCCACGACTCATCGTCAATGTTCTGATTGAGGGTAGGAGGTTTTTGTCCAAAATCTTACAATAAATGGCCCCGTTCACCCTCTCCTTCAAACACTATAGTTGTCCAGTCCACCGTGCTGAAAAGCACCCCCAAAGCATGATGTTTCCACCCCCATGCTTCAACTAATGGTGTTCTTGGGATGATACTCATGCTTCTTTTTTCACCAAACCCGACGAGTGGAGTTGATACAAACAAGTTCTATTTTGGTTTAATATGACCACATAACTTCCTCTCATGTCTCCCCTGGATCATTCAGATGTTCCTGGGCAATCTTTATTCAGGCCTGGACATAGGCTGACTCAAGCTGGGGAACCTTCCATGCAATGTATGATTTTAAACCACTAGGCCGTAGTGTTCTACCGATAGTCACCTTGGAAACGGTGGTCCCAGCTCTCTTCAAGTCATTCACCAGCTCCTGCTGTGTAGCTCTGGCCTAATTCCTCACTTTTCTTATCATGAGTGATACCCCACGAGGAGAGATCTTACATGGGGCCCCAGTCCGAGATAAATTAGCACTCATGTTTAGCCTCTTCCATTTTCTAACAACTGCTGCAACAGTTGATCTATTCTCACCAAGCTGCCTTCCAATTCTCCCCTAGCCTTTTCTCAGCTGTGTGGAGCTCTACAATTTTGTCTCTGGTCTCTTTAAACAGCTCTTTGGTCTTGCTCATGATAGCAGTTGGCCCTTGACTGACTGTGGGCTGTACAGGTGACTTTCATGAGCTTTGATGAGTGGTGGATAAGTGATTACTTGTGGAGTAATGGTGGACTTTTTTTTTTTTTAAGTGGACTGTCAGCTCTTTGAGAGTCATAATTCTGGCTGAGTCTCCTGTGTGCAAATACTTATGAACCCCAGGAACTTACAAATAAATCATTTAAAAAATCATAGTGGGATTTCTGGATTTTTCTTTTTAGATTATGTTTTTAACGGTGGAAATACATCTATGAAGGAACATTTAGGACCGCTCCCTAATTTCAAAGTAGGAGAATCTGCAAAATTGCAGGGTGTGCAACTACTTGTGAACCTCACTCTACAACATTTAAAAAATTTAACATTTTAATATTCACTTGCATCTGACATGTCAAGGAGAAATAAACTATACACACACACACACACACATATATATATATATATATATATATATATATATATATATATTATATATATATATATATATATATATTATATATATATACACTGTATATAAATATATATATTTATATGTACAGTAAGTGTATATGTATAAGTGTGTGTTTGTGTGTGTGTGTGTGTGTGTGTGTGTGCGTGCGTGTGTGTGTACTGAGATCTTGTTATACAAGAAACTCCATTGGCTTTGGAGAAGTACAGTATGAACCGAAACAACCAAGAATTTGAAAAATGGTTTAGACAGGCAGACATATTTTGAACATTATACATTACAGTCAGACGATGATATGATAACAACATAAATGAGTTCAAAAGTGTTACATTATAAATCAAGGTTACGGTGACTACAGCGATGTGAATTAAGTATGTAATCAAATTTAGCCATTATTTCCTAATTAATGAGTTAAAACCTAGTTCAACCTGGAGAGACTACAAGAGACGAGATGCGTTTAAGAGTTGTTTATTTTATGGATTGAGTTCGTTTATTGGTTTGGAGCTTAGGCCCCGGCTGTGGCCGTGCTCTGGAGAGATCTGCGCCTGGGTGCAGATCATGATCCCCCGGGGCCTAGACACTGGTGGTGGCAACAAGGCAAGGTGAATGTGAGAGTGAAGAAATCCTGAGGCGGAGGTGGGGAGGAGGTGGTTGCAGCTTGAAGTCCGTTTGGTGAGCTGTGCTCTGCTTTGCTCTTAAACGCTGGCTTGATTGACACGGCTGCGGGGAGTTGATTAAGACAGGCTGAGTAAGGCGTGGTCAAGCCTGGCGTGATAACGTAGGTAGTCTACCATCCTGAACCTCCGCTTAAGCTCCATGAGTCCACTAATACAGATATTTTTCAATAAATCAATAGAATATTCAGGCATTTAAAATTTCCAGTATTATTTGTTGCCAACCAAATCAACTTTAACTTACAACTCAATACTAATTTACAAACCCTTTCACACAAAAAAAGAACTTTTACTATATACCATTCATAACATAATTACAGACTGAAGGTAAACTAGCTGCGGGTTCAAAAGAGGTCTCTCACCAAGCTTGCAGTGGTGAAGAGGGATTGTATGTCTTGGGTCTTGCGCTTGGCACTTTCTTCACTGCAACTCAGCTGAGCCTGCTCTCACATTTCAGAAGGGTCAGAAGAGTGTTGAAGAGACATTCATACACATGACTGCCATAACAAAATGACGAGGCACTTGACTAGAGCTTGCTGCATTACTGAGATCCAAGTGCATAGATTACAAGGCATATTTGAGAATAAAAATAGTGTAGTTTATAGTAATCTAAAATTAGATTCTTATTAAGAATAGATTAGGTTTGGAACTGTACTGGAAGGCTGGCAGGGCAAGAAAAATAGCTTTTTAAATTTTAATCTCTTTTTTGTTTGAACAGTATTAATTCTGATGAAAATGAGCTACCCCCAAACTCACTTCATAAAAAATGCAGGAGGTGGACACAAAAGCACAAAAAATAAATTACTTTTAATCAAGGGTGGGTAATTCCAATTGACTTATAGCCGGGTTATGTAACTTTCAAATCTCAAAACATGTAATACAAAAACTGTAATAAAATCCTCATTCTGAAAATACATTTGGGTTCCATCACTACTTTTCACATGTGTGTATTTTTGGCCTCTGCCACATCTTTAGATCAGCTTAAGAACTCCCTCACTCAGCCAATCGGCTTTCAGCCCAAAGTGAGTGAAATAGTAACTCCAAGGGCAATTTATTCTGTTTGCTAAAGATTAAATGTTTTCTATTTAAGCTAAAGACAGCTCTTGTACTCTTTACTTTTTTCTTTGCGATGGGACAAACACGTAATTTTTTGTAATGTTAATAATGTAATGTTGTCTTTAAGTAAGTAAGTATCCATCCATCCATTTTCTACCCTTTAATCCATTTCTGGGTCAGGGGGGTGACAGTCAGAGATGCCACCCAAGTCTCATAGCACCAGCCCCTCACTGATCCTCTGCAGGTGGTGAGTCCACAGGAGGACGGCTGCTCTCTGAGTGTGAGCATAGCCTTGATCGTTCAGTGGGGGCTTTTTGGGCAAAGTGGGGTTAAGTGTCTTGCCCAAGGACACAACGACAGCAGTCATCAGTGGGAGTCGGTGGAGAAGGTGCAGAGGTGGGAATTGAACCCACGACCTTCTGGGCTTAAGGCCAATGCTCTACCAACTGAGCTACTGTCGCCCCAGTAAGTAAGTAAGTAAGCTTTATTTATATACCGCCTTTCACAGACCAGAGTCACAAAGCGGTTTACAATTGTTATTTTTGGGCATTTGTCTCTCACTCCACACAGAGATGGGAGCGGGGGGGTTTGAACTTTTAACTTATGTGTCGGGTCGGTGCAATATGATACATACGTTTACTGAGTTTAATGAGCAAGAAATGATTTTAACCAAATGCATTTTAATTTTTCTAAAACAAATATCCAAAAAAATAACACTTTTTAAAAATCATTCAAGTATTATAGCCGCTCTGTGGCAATCTTAAACTGAACACAATATCTATACGTTTATTCATATCTTGCAATGTTGAGCCACAATGGAACTTATACATAGCTTTAAATTATACTCACATATTTTGCAACTCTTTGTACTCTTTGTATATTTATAATTTTATAATCTTCTAAGGAATGTATTGTTCAGCTCTTTGATAAGCATTGGCTGTTTGTAAATGGGCTATATATATATATATATATATATATATATATACTTTTGATTTGATGTGCAAAATCAGGGACAAACAACTTCCAAGTTTATGAGTTGTTTTCAGCGCGAAAGGCAATTCAAGTAAACACAAAAAAAAAATGTTGTAATGTCTAATGTTGTCCAGCAGATGGCAATGTTGCACTACTCTGGTTGCAATGACTGGATTTTCCTGAACACAAACGCAGCTTACGGGTTCCTTCTGTTTGCATCAATAGTGCTTTTCACCTCAAGCAAAAATCCAACACCCTCTGCATAATCCTTAACTGTAGATGCAATTTGGCTCGGCAGCGTTGTTTGAGAGACAACGCTGCCGAGAAAGCAGCACGCATCTATATGTGGATACAGTTCTCCTCTCACCCATATAGGTTTGCAGAGGGTGCATGAGGACACGGCTGAGTGGGGTGGATGTGGAGCACAACATAAGGGAGGGCTGCTTTGTTGAGGGGCCTGGGGGAGGCTTAGGCCCTGTGCTGACAGACCACAGACCTGACAAGACCGCAAAAGCGTCCACTATATTCAATCCAAGAACTAGAGCTGAATGTGGAGCTGACAAACCTTATGGAGACAGGGATTTATCATAACCAAAAAAACAGTTGCAAATAAACCATTGTTGTTTCTGGTTTTGGTAATGATTTTCATGACAAAACTTTATAGTTAAAAAAAAATATATATATTATTGAAATTGACTAAGTTCTATGTAAGATTCATTGATGGTAGTTTATTAAAGCCAAAGGAAAGGTATCCATGGAAACAGACTTTTACAGGTCACGTTTGTGCATGTAACTCATAAAACACACATTTAAAATAATATTGTTTATTTTTTTGTCACTATCCACTTCCTAATTGATAATTTATAGTATTTTTTTGCGCCATCATACAACCACAAGAATTCAATGCAACTCCAGGATTATGACTAAATACAGCCAAGGATACAAGAAAGGAAATGAAAATCAAAACTAAGCAAAAATACCTACATTTGGTATTGTTGAGATGGGAAGTGGGGAAATGCGGCAAGTGGAAAAAAAGTTAAAAGCCTCTACATGGGAAATAAAGGACATCAAAAATAAACACACAAAACCAAACATGATTGGCTTAAGAGTGTATGACGGCCCTTGTGTCCAAGGGGCATTTATATTGAAAGCCTAAACCCTCGCAAGCAGAATGCAAGCAATATTTTGATATTTAAAAGAAAGTATATTGGATGAATATACAATCAGATTGCCTATTCATAGCGATGCTCACAAAAAATAGGAAAAATATAATTGTAGGAATAATCTTTCGACCTCCAGACTCCGACCGTTTTTTTCTGAATAAACTAGATGACTTATTAAACTGCATCAATTGCTTTTATAACATCTGTTTTATTCTTGGGGACTTTAACATCGATCTAGCCAAAAATAGCGGCATACAAGAATACTTCCTTATTTGTCCTTGTGTCATTGTCTTTCTTCCCAACAATAAACTCATACATTAGAGTCACCAAAACAACCCAGTTCATCATAGATAACATTTTAACCAATATTGAGTATGCTTGTTTTGACTCTGGTGTAATCATGACTTTACTGATCACTTCCCAGTTGTACACTTCATAGATCTGGATAGTAAGTCTGGTAAACAACCTAGCAACAATTCTCCTATCAAGAAGAAATGTAAAAACTAAAAAATATTTCTCTAAATTGTATGTAAATCTTAAGAGTAAAATGTGGTACTCTGTATACACCTGTGAAACTCCAGATGAAGCTTACAATTCTTTTGATGAAATAACAAACAGTATTAATTCAACAATACCAGAAAGGACAGTTAAAAAAAAAAACAATATAAAATATACAAACTAGAAGAACAAGCTAACAAAGACAATACGAGCTAGTAAGCAAAACTAGCTCGTGAGTAGCGTGCTCAGCCGGGGTAAAAAAAACTACTGTCCTTCCTGACACCATAATCCGGCAAAATTGAAAAAGCTTTTTAAATAACGATGATCTTGCCAACAACTTTAACAATCAATTCAGTTCTATAGGAGAAACACTCAAAAGCTATATGTCCACCAGGGGGAGGTAATTACAAACAATAGGAATTATCTACACTCCTTTTTTCAAGCACCTACAGACAAAACTGAAGTCTCCAAAACTATAATGAACATGAAAAGTTCACATACTGCTGGCTTTGTTGAGATATGTAGTAATTATTGTCAAATTTATAGCACCAGACGTAGATCCAGTAGTTTGTTGTATTAATCTCTCTCTAGTTCAAGGTGTTGTTCCAAAAAAGACTAAGATTGCAAAATCTTTACCAATTTTCAAATCTGGTGACAAAACAACTTGCACAACTATCGACCAATATCCATCTTACTTACATTTTCTAAGGTGTTTGAGAGAGTCGTGTATATTAGGCTTAGTGAAAACAAACTGGAGACAAACTTGATATACTATATACTCATCCAAGCTCAATATGGCTTTAGAAAGAGGAGTACAAGAGTAGTACAACCTGTATAGCAGCTCATTGAAAAAATCAATGACGCTGTTGAAAAAGGAGAGTGTGGAATCAGAGTATATCTCGATTTCTCAAAAGCATTTGATATCATCAGTCTTGAGATTCTTGTTGGCAAACTGGAACATGATGGTGTCAGGGGAAACGCACTCAGGTGGTTTAGAAGCTATCTATTTGAAAGGGAAGGGTAAGTCCATTTAAAAAACAGCAAATCCCAGCAGAAAATGATCAAATATGGAGTCCCCCAGGGCTCCATATTGGGGCCACTTCTTCTCATTGTTAATGTAAATGATTTTATTAATTCCCCTATAGTCTTTCATAAGGTGTTTTTTGCTGATGACACAAACTTATCCCTGTCACACAAAAACTTGGACAGCTTAGAAGCACTTGTAAATTAACTCTTCAAATTAGACAATTGGCTAAAATGCAACTATCATAAACATAAACAAAAACGAATTTCATAATATTCCGTTCAAATAGAAGCTGGAAAGACAACAGCTTTCATAACGTTTGCATTATATATAATGTAGTATATAAAATAAATGCTTGGATCTCTGAAGCTGAAGTGCACTAGTTTTAGCGTAGCATGCAAGGGCCCTGAGTTCTGGGATGAGCTTGACAGTTCCATAAAAGAATCATCTTCTCTTGATATTTTATTTATTTATTTATTTTGTTCTTTAAGAAGAACCTAAAGCAGAGACTACTGCTGCGTTATGCATGATGCAGCCCCCTATAGCTGACAACCATCATACTATTATATTTTGGTCTTGCCCTTGTAAGATCTGAATGGATGAGCACCATTGCATACATAAGCATACTTTAAGGTCTAATTTATTTCCTGTACCATGTTGTTATTGCAGAACTGATGTGAGTGTGTTGAAGTGGACTGTATGTATGTTTGACAGACATGGGTATGGCATGACTGCTACTGACATGATTTTAACAGAATATTGAAAAGAAATTAACCGTAAATCAATTAGTAATGGTGTAATTAAAAATATATAAATTATTGCCCTATCATGCACTAACAATCGTTCTTTAACAAATTCCAGTTTTGGTTCAATCCAAACGCAAAAATCCACCAGGAAACAATCTCCGAACGTATGTTAAAAGATAGATCCTTTGTTAAGAATACCTCCATAATGTAAACAACTGAATATAAAAAAGCAGCAGATGCAAAGGATTAAACAAACACGCCATTAAAAAAAACATCTTTAATAAAAGGCAGGTTTTGGCCTCATTTATCGACTGAGTTTGTTAAACCATGCATTTCATTCTAAATAAATCTGATAAATATTGTTGTGAGGATGCGTTACAAGTTGAAACATACTTATAAGATTAATATTGTTTTTACTCCAATTGATTATAAATACACTTTTGGTTAATTTCCTTCAGCTCCCACCGTAAACCCCTTTTGTCACGTGACCTTTAAATCATCAGCTGTTATGGCGCTCATTACGATGCTCCTGCTTCCTTTGCTTTCATTTGCAGCATTACGAGGAGATGACAGAGTTGTTTGTCATCTTTAGTGCGGTCGGACAGGCTTGTTTCATCACTGCGAGGAGGACACGGGGGTGAGAGTGGGGAGATGCTTCCCCCACAGAAATGGACTCCACATTTGTGAAGGATGGATGAGTGTAGTGCAGCGGAGACTTGTGCACTTGTACGCGTAACAAAGTCTCAAAAGGTTGCAGCGAGTGTGTTTACGGAATCAAAATGACAAGCCTTCCAACAACGCAAATTACACACTCAATAATACACAAAAAGGGCATTTAAAAAGGAAACATGACAAGGAAATTCAGTACAGACCTCTGAAGCTGTGCAGGGAAGGGCCTGGTTAGTACTGTGATGGGAGACATCTGGGAACACAAGGTGCCACAGTGGGGCGGCTGCGGCTGTAAAGTGTCCTCAGGCAAGAGACTTCACCCACTTTTCTTAGAATGTGTCTGTGGTGTGTGTGAATGGTTGGCTACAATAGCAGTTTATCATCACCATGCGTGGAGTGAAAGAAATATGACCTGGAAATGGTCTTTGAGGGTTCTAAAAAGCAATATATACAACCAATTTATTATTATTTAAACTTTCTTGATGATTGATGAAATGTTGATCTATATATGAGTGTAATCTAATCTCAGTGTAACATCTGTTCCCTAGCGTAGGTTTGATAAGAGATTATTGGTCACAAATTAGCATCACAAACCGGTCCAAGTAATTCACCAGAGAGGTCCAGGAATCTGTTGGAAAGGAGTTTGAAACATGGTTGGAATATAGAAAGATGCGTTGGACATTTTACTGAGCGCTGTTCAACCCACCAGCCAAGAATGGAATCACACAACTACAAATTTTCAAAGACATGACCGTCAACAGCTCGAACAATGACAGCACTGATCAAAGATGCTGACTAGAGGCCAGTGGACACTATGAAGGAGCCACAGAATATACACTTTTTCAAACAGAAAAGTGAAAAAGAGAGGATCGCTTGCACTCAGCCAAACAGCACAGAGAAACAAAAATGGACTCCCGGGCCTCTTTCTTACAATTTTGCAAAAGATTACATGTTTTCTAATAAGATGAAGACAGCAGGTTGTGGTCTGATTGAGGCCTTTAGGTAAGAGTGGCAAATAGGAAGCAAGGAAGGAAAAAAAAGTCACAAGAAGCAAAGTAAGGGAGGCATTCAGTATGTTGAAGAAGGCACTTTAACTGGACCATCAAAACTGTCAAGTCTGGTGTTGGCAGCATCATACTGCAGGGCTGCTTTTCTTCGACAGGCACAGGGAAGATTGTCAGAATCAATGGAAAGGGAGATTAAAAGGAAAGCTGGAGTCTGAAAAATACATGAACGTGGTTGTTAACCCATTGAGGCCAGGAATACATTTCCGCAATTCTACCTTTCGAGCCGGGAGCGCTGTTGCACGCTTCTACCTTTGAGGCCGGGTAAGCGGACACGTCTGTTTATCTTTTTTTTTAATTCCCTTGACTAATGAAATGCATCAAGATATACCAGGGATGAGAATTATCTGCGGATCCGCGAATTCCGTCTTTTTCCAGCTGAAAATATGTGACTGTGGGCCATTGTTTGACCCCGGGTACAACTGTGGCCGCTTTGACAACAGCTCAGTGAACGCGTAGCCGTAACGTGGTCATGTGTCAAGCACGGACCATACACACGCGATCAGGACCATCCCCAGCTTGTTGCACGTGCGGGTGTTGCCTGTTTCCCCTGTGTCTCCTCCCAAAGCGCAACAAAAAATCACTGCATTAAAGCTCGGGTACCTACATTTTTGCTTGCATCGACAATCCAGGTTACTTGTGCACAACAGTAACATGTTTTTTTCGCTTACTTAAGAAAGAGCCCTATGAGTCAAATGACGCACAGGGCTGAGAGTGGATTTTTTTTTTTTTTCACAAGTTAGGTCACCCCAGACATGCAAAGTTGTATATTTTTTGTATTATTCTACTGAAGGTTTATAATAATACACTCAATTCTTATTGAAAGCCGCAGGTGTCAGCTCTGAAATTCTTTTGGAATTACAGTATGTTTCTCTCTGCTACAGAGGCTGAGATATAAATCATTCTATAGACGTTGAATTTCAGGAAGACTTCAGGTTTTAGAGGGTGGTTCTAAAGACGGTCATACAGGTATGTTTCACCAGGTGTGTCAGGCCTCAATGGGTTAACATACGATCAGGATACTATACCTGCAAGACAAAAAATAAAGACTTATATAATAGAATTCTTTAGAGCAAAACCTAAAAAGTCAGCTGTTACGCAGAGAAAAATGGGGAATTGATCTCAGTTCTGAGATTATGGCAAGTATGGCAACCCGTATTTCCAAGTGCAACTATAGCAGTTGAAATTCTATTCTATTTCCAAACGAAGACACATATTTAGACCCATATTACGCTTTTCGACTCTTCTCGGGTTTAAACATCATTACAGTGCTATTTGTCCTCATAAACAGGCCCAGAGTAGTGTTTTAATTGATTCCCTTAATCGTTAGTTAGAGAGCGATCTTTCTCATTCATTCTCCAGAGACCTGATTCACTTTGTTACATGGAAGGAAGTGATTGACAGGAGACAGGAGAGATGTGGAGTTTTTAAGACAGGAAGAAAAACAGAATGACTTTCAATGAATATTTCTGTCAAACATTGGATCTTTGTTCTGACATAAATGTCAGAGCCACATTTGATGTATTTCTTTTGTCTTATGGGTTTACTTTAGTTTTGCCTTACATTTCCATAAACAAAACAAAAAACATAAATATAAAAGCCTGACAAATTGATTCAAATAACACAATATTTAACCACTGAATATGTATTTTTGCATGGATAAGTCAGTCCTTCTATTTCGATGCGTGCCTGGATTAGGATTTGATACTAAGAGTTTTAGACTGAAGGAACAGCTTTCAGTGATTCATTCGGTGCGTGCAGAGCCAAGGTATAGTGTGTCATGTGACTACGTACCAGCAAACGTGTGTGGGCTTTAAACTCTGCTGTCAGGATGTATATGACAATACCTCTGTGCGTGGGTGTCGATAATGTGCTTGTGAAACGCTGTCTGAAGACGTACACAGATCTGTTGGTGTTGCTCTGTGTGGGCATGTGTGGATTACACAAAAGTGCACCATATTGAGAAGCAGCATATTGTTGGCTGCCAGTCTGCTCAAATTGATTTCATCTGTGAAGCTTTTTTTCTTTCAGCCTGTTTGAGGAAAAGGTCATACCCGGAGCATAGCCTGTTGATATTGCTTTAATCTTTGCCTTATTTCAACTTTTCTCTGTGTATTTGATCCTTCATCCACTCCCCTGAGAACGACATGTGGGATTACGAAGAAAAAAAAAAACCTTCAATCAAAACATTTTTGATTGTGGTTAACAGAATTTTATGCGGGCTTTACAGAGAGACTTATGGCCATTACTTATGTGAGTGTTTACCTTTACATAAAGGTGAAACTCTGTTCAAAAGTCCATTTAATTCTGTAATCCACTTTAATAGCTATAGCTATGCCATGGATTTATATAATGTATTTTTTTTCTTTACATTCCTATTTATTCACTCCATACACAGTGGTAATAAACTACTATTGTAGCCGCAGCTGCCATTGGCCCCTCTGACCACTACTAACCATTCACCCACACACCATACTCATTCAGGCAATGTAGTTTAAGTGTCTTGCCCAGGGACATCACAACAGTTTGGTTGCTTACACCTGGTGTTCCCAAAGCTCTCCCATCACAGTACTAACCAGACTTGAATGGACTTAATGAATTAAATGAAACGGATTAAATGAAACTTTCTGAGTTTCATATTTTGATTAATAGCAACTAACCAATTATCAACTAATCAATAGTTTCTAAAAAGTAATTTAGTAGTCAATTACTCTTTAGACTCAGGCCCTGTTTGGACGGGGATGCTGCGGCAGTAAAACGGGATAGTTCGGTACATAGTACTTTGAGATTGTGTTTCCGGTGAGTGAAAACGCAAGCGTTGAGAACCAGCCTCCAGAGTGGGACCTCTCAGGCCCTGTTTAGACGGAGGCGCTGCACAGATGTTGCAAATCATTTAACAGAAATGACCGGTCTCCTCATAGCGTCCATACAAGGATGAAAAAAAAAAGGTGAGCAGAGGAACTTTACAACACGACACATGCAAGCCCCAGCCCCCCCAGCAGTATATTCAGTTCCTCAAGAACATCCTCCTCAGGCCACCGCAAAGACATGAAAGAATGCACCAACATCATTCTGCATTTAATTAACAGTAGCTGTGAAAATGAAACTTTAGCTATGCGTGGTTTCGTTTGGACGAAAGAGGGAGAAGAATTATCCTCTGTGTAGCACTCGAAGCACACGTAGTTAGTTAGTGTACCCGCTCTCATTGTTGTCTATGTTTGTTCTCGGCTACTTCCAAATGTACGCGGGGGGAAGCGGGGGTTAGAGGAGCAGAGAATTCACACCTTTTTCTTCATACGGCTGTGATAAAGTCCCCCACTGAGCAGCGTATCTGAGCTGTCCCACTCTGTAGGCTGGTTCTCAATGCATTTTCACCCTCATGAAACACAGGAGGTGCCAACCGACACCCAACTATTGCTGCCGCCGCGTCTCCGTTTTTACTTTTGAATGGCTGCAAGTCCTAAGTAGCTCTGAAACAATTGTTATTATTATTGCTTTTTTTCTACAGGCTGCGGTCACATGCCCAGCCCGGGCTTTAGGTGCTATGTGACCGCAGCAACTGGGATTGGGCGTGGTTGTTGCAAGTGGGCCTGAGCACGGTTGAGAGAGGTGGGCCAGGGCACGCTTCAAAGGGCACGGTCACATAGGTTTTTACAAACGAACTAGGCCAAATGGCCCAAGTCTTCGCACAGGGGTGTGAAAACGGCCCGCGGTCACATGAACTTATTGTCTGAACCGTGCCAGGGAAATTGCGCTGCAGTACAACACTCGGTCCAGCTGGTGGCGCAATACTAACAACAGAGACTACCTCGTTACCCTGGTTGAGATCTTTTCCTCTTTACATTCTGCTACTGCAGCTAACAGCTAACAGCTACAGTAGCTAACAGCTCAGTACGGATCGCGTTGTTTAAGGAAAGATACATATCACACTAGTCCAAATTGCTCTGATGCAAAGTCCAGCAGTTCAGTGGGTAACGTGTGAATGCACACGTGTGTGTGTGTGTGCGTGCGCGCCGCGGACGCGGACACACACACAGAATCTTTAGCAACGGGCGTAAGAGTGCTGAAAAATGAATGAATGAGAATGAAGGAATGAAAAGTGTGGAGTAGAGCAGAGCAACCGCAGACTGGGAGGTTACAAGTGTGTGTGTGTGTGTATGTTCTGGTGATTAAATAAAGACTGATTCTTGAATGTCTGAAGTGTTATTGCAATAGCACCACACTGAGAGCGAGGGTCAAGACAGAAGAGAGCTATACCCGTAGGAAACGCTTTCCTTTGGCCCTGCAGAGAGACACTCCCCCTGCGCCCCTCGACCACGGTCTGGGGCTTATATGAAAGGTTTGACACAGCGGAGAATACGAAAGTGCAGGGAAAGACGTGTGTGAAAATGCGGGTCACAGGAAGACTTAATGTGACGCACAATATCAAGTCCCCACCACACCTCACCCCCCGCCACACTGACCCCCCTCATCTTCCAGGAATTGTGCTCTGGCGCGAAGGCCGCGGTCAGATGGCACCTAAAGCCCGGATCTAATCGCGAAGTGGGCCCTGGCACACTTTAACCGGGCTTTAGGCTGTGCATGTGACCGCAGCCTAAAGCCCAGATGAGGAGGGTCAGTGTGGCTGGTGGTGGGGAGTGGGGGATGAGGTTTGGTGTAGACTTGATATTGTGCGTCACATTACATTGTGGGGCGACAGTGGCTCAGTTGGTGGAGCATCGGTATTGGGTTCGAGCCCACCACGAGACCTTCTCCACCGACTCCACTGATGTCTGCTGTCGTTGTGTCCTTGTCCTTGAGACTTAGCCCACTTTGCCTATAAGGAGCGCGGAAGTGAGGTTCGCTGCTTGCCTTCCTGCATATATGTGAATGTATCAAACTGAAATATCCCCATTATGGGATGAATAAAGGACCTTCTTCTTCTTACGTCTTCCTTTGGGGCCCGTTGTGTCGCGCAATTTCACACACGTCTCTCCTGCGATTTTGTATTCCCTGCTTGTGTTAAACCTTTCATATAGGATCTCCCAGTCACATGACCCAAAGCCGCGTATCAGCCATTTTGACGGAATCCGTCCGCCGACTCCGCAGCAATGGAGCTAAGCTAGCTAGTTGAAAAACTCTCTGGAACTACATGAAAACTGAACAAAGAATTCTGAACATCAGTGGTGAGTTCCCCATTTATATTCCGAACCTAAATCCATAATTAGATCCTCTTCAAATGTGTCCTAAAATGTTCGTTTCATGTTAATGGTTACTTCCGGGTTTATCACGATCGCTTTTTGTCACATTAAAACGGTATTTTTGCCATTAAAACGTTAACAAATAATTCTGAAAACCTCCGTGCATTTGTGTTAAGGATGTATATGTAAACTGTATTCTCTGATTAACATTTAATGGTGTTGTTTGATTGATTGGTATCTGTTTATTGAGCGTGGGCTAGCTCGACTAGCTTCTCTGTACAGACAGAACTAACAGCTAGCTTTGAGGAGCCGTTTAATAAATTATAATTAAATATTCAAATATATTCAAATATTTAAACTAATAAACAAACTTCGAACATAATTTTTGTGCAAAAGTCAAAGCCCTAGTCGTGACTGATGCTAACTGAGCTAATGTTGGTTGTTTATTTGCATTTGCATTATTGCATTTTCTATTCCGTCAAGATGGCTGCTCCAAATGGCGTGACGTAAGGCGGGACGTCCTTATAAGCCCCCCGGACCGTAGTCGAAGGGCGCAGGAGAGTGTGTCAGTTCAGGGCCAAAGGGAAGTGTTTCCTCGAGGGAATAACTCCCTTCTGTTCTGACCCTCGCTGTCACAGTGTGTTGCTATTGAAATAACACTTCAGATGTTCAAGTATCATTCTTTAATCGGCAGAACACACAAACATTCACTTCTTTTATAAAAAATAAAATAGATTAAAATCAAGTAAACATGTTTTCTTGCAAACCAAGAACAGGCACCTCAGCAGCACTAAAACAGTATTTATTTATTTTTTACAAGTATTGAGTGCATTTTGTGAAGTACCTCCAGTGGTCAACTGCAAAGTCTGTTGCTATCTTCTTCAGACTACATGCATTTATTTTCAAAATAAGTTTGTTAGACACAGTCAGACATAACTTTAAAAGAAAACCTATTAGCTTGAGTGTTACTTGAATCTTTCCAGGGCGAGTCAGACTCTGTTTTGTTCAACTGACCAACAATGTCAGCCACTGGTGTATCCAAACAACTTCGTAACCGACTGTAATGAAAATGGTGGAAAGAGAGTCAGAAGGGTTGTTTCAAAATATCTTGACCCGTTCAACGGCTTCAGGGCTGAGTGACGTGAAGAGGCACTGCTGTGGATGTAACTGTGACTCAACCGTTCTGGCTGGTCCTTGTAGTCCATCCAAGGCGAGTGGAGGGCCAAGCCGCACACGCTCTGTAGGAGACAAGTGGTGTGGATGGTCCGCACCAAGCAGCAACGGTGAGACACAACTGAAGGCATGCGGGGCAGGTTTACAAGATGCTTATATTTCTTCTGGAGGGTAGCGATGGGATAGGAATGTTCTGCTAGACCCAGGCACTGAGCTGTGAATGCATCCGTAATCTTGTAGGCTTTCTTTGGCAGATAAGGAGAAGAAATCTCGAAGGACACTGAAGCACCATGCACAATCTGAGTGTCCTGTATTATTGTTCTGATGGATATGTCTTCGGGAGCACCTGTGACCTCCAGTTGTTGTGCTGCAGCGGTCAAAAGCATAGTACGGTCTGACCCGTCGCCTGGAACAGCATACGTGTCTAATTTCTTATCCCCGTGCCGCAGGAGTACTCTGATTACTTTGGGGAGGACACGGGCAGCGTTTCAGCAGCTGAGCTGACTAAGCAGTTGCCTTCTTTTGCTTCTCTACTATTGACCTCATGTAGTATGAGTAGGTGTTTACCCTGACATTTACTGCACGGTTTCTTTAAGTTGCACTGTGCAGCTTGGTGTGATCTGCCACAGTGCCAACAGCGTCTATTAGTTTTGATCCAGTCAATCATCTGAACCTTATCGAAGCATTTGAAGGTGGCGCACTGACTTAGGAAGTGGTCTTTGGTGTCGCAATAGGGGCAATAAGCTTTAGGATTCTTGCCTTTCTTATTTGGGAGTCACATCCTCTGCTCCGTGAAGGATATTAGTGGAGCGAGGAAACTGCCTCGACTGAGGGAGCTTTCTCTTTCTGTCCATAACTCCCCTTGTGTCCATCACTGGTTTGGCACCATGTTTCTAACTGCAGCCACGCTGAAAACTCATATCATATATAAACTGCAGTGGAGTTGTGGCACATGTATCTTTTGAACTCTGACCTCATCGCAGTGGGAAGTTTACTGAGGAGGCGTGCGATGTGGGACCCGCGACGGAGCTCTAGCTCTCCCTCCTGGCCAGGGTCTGCAGCATGCTCACAAGTGCTCTTAACTCCAATGCGAACCTCTCAAAGCCTTCTGTGTCCCCTCTCCTGATGTCTCGGGAGTCAGGAGGCTGCAGGATAATTTGGCCGATTTTGGACCCGATTTACCCCTACGACAATCTTTAAGAACGCTCCGATTATCATAAAAATAATCTGATGGATTTTCCTGCCATGTGTGGTGTCTTAAGACTGCGCTTGTCTGCTCCGATCCCAAAATGGGGGATATATAAACATGTTGGATTGTTTTGGCCCGATTTCTCTTCGTGTGTGGTGTCCTCCGGGGACAGGCGAGCGCGTTGCCATGACTGCGGCGTGTAGCCAATCAGAAGACGAGGTACAAGGCGGCGAGGAAACAGCGTAAAAAAACAACTCACCTACATATCACGATGTAGCAAATATAGTCCATGCTCGCGTTGTCTACACTTTGACCATCGCCTTAGACCCTTGATTTTTTTATTTCCGTGTGTGAGGTGTCACACGGAGAAAAAATTGTCCGACAATTTTATTTCTCGTGTGAACCAGGGTTAAAGAAACAAATAAGCGTGCTCTAACTAAAGGGGGTGTGCATACATCGTAATACCAATAGTGGGCGCTATACCCTAACTTAATGTCTTTCTAACACATACAGATGAAAATAATACGCACAAGTCAGATTTAAAAACGAAGAAACAGAAGAGGGCCCTCATCATGAACTGATTTAATCAACGTTTGCGTGTTTCCATTAGACATTTTCTGATGCGCAAATTCAAATACTCAATGAAAACGCATCTTATTATTTTGCCAGAGTGGGAATATGTTGTCCAAATCTTGATTTTCATGCGTGTTTTGGGGTATATTCTGTGCACACCGTACGCTCACGTCCAGATTGACAAAGCTGATTGCGTACGCCTCCTTTACACCCCGATTTGGCCGTACACAAGTTTCATAAATGAGGGCAAGTGTGTGGGTTTTTTCTGTCTTCACAAGCCCATTAATCATATTAGTCATAACGAATGAATGGAACACTTTATTACACACTAGTCCAACCCTTTGAACTGTAAGTACTTACTCTGAGCATATTTTGCCTTGAGTTGACCACCTCAGAAGACGACCCGTTATTTGGACACTCCGAATTCTCTTGGGTTTCGGACAATGGAGTGGAGCTGCGGCTAATGGCAGGATCACCGTCTTCACAATTGGCCGTCTCCAGCTCACTTGCTAGCACCGATCTAAGAAAATTAAAAAGACACGCCCTTGGCAACTGATTGCAAAACACATGGACAGGGGTAAAAGAAAGGAGCCACGGAACAAAACACACTTCATCCTGGAGAGACCCACACAGGGAATGCAATTAGAAGTTTATTTGATTAAGCATGTTTGGCGCCCTTGGCCCCGGAGCGATGATGTTGACCTGGCGGTTATCGGTTGACTTGAAGTGGGTGTTGCTGTGCGATGAACCGAGGATGAGAGCAGGCCTGGAGGAGCTGGGCAGCAGGCCAGGTCTACCAGGGTGAACTTGCGCAAGGCTTCAGAATTGACTGAAAAGAGGGAAAGAGCACAGGGATTTTTTACGGGAGAAACAGGTCTAAAACATCAGGGCGGGGCAGGCAATCAGCAGAACAGGAAGTAAATCTAAAAAAGACACATACAAACAGATAAAACAATTTACAACGGGAACTGGAAAACTGTGACAGTATGAGGAAAAAAATTGCTTCTGCACTGAAAATAAGAACAAATAAACCTGCTTGTACTTTGGTCTAAACTTTTTTTAAAGACAGGTTCAGACCAACACAGCAATGAAATTCATCATTTCATTGCTGTGTTACTGATCATGACTACAAATTCCATCCTATAGCTTCTGTGTTTATCTTTCTTACCCCTAACCTTCCCTTATGTCCAATGATGCTATCAGTCTATACCACTCCACCAGCTTGCACACACTATGTCTATCTCCACATGAATGCACCGGAGAACAACAACACGTCATTGATTACATTGCCGACCGGTGAAGGATTACTTGGAAAACGGATTGTAGATCACAAATGGCAAGCACCGGAAACATTAGGCCAACACATGCTTAAGCTATGAAATATGCAAAGCAGTGGAACAACCGGCCCAACACGTACATTGTATAGTGAGATAAGATATGATGGATTTGGAAGCATTGGGATGTATTTATGGGCTTTACTGTATATGAGGTGAGGCTGGTTGCAATCGATTTTTACTGTGTTGCTCTATTGTAAATCACAGAGCTACTGTCTTCAGGTTTGTAAATGTGTTTGTTCAAAAGCCATGGAAGCGTTTGTCGCCCATGCAGGGAGTGTGTGACTACAAGATGCACCGTTTCAATATGTTCACGTTACAAACAAGAGATAGGTTAAAGCTATGTGTGTATGTATGGGCTCTTATCACTGCCACACACTTTCTTTTATCACCTCATAGAGCGTTACACTTTCACAGTATACTCCCATGTTTTAAAGATTTGTACTGCTTTATATCGGTGCCCATTTTTGAAAATAATGGATGGATGGAACAATGTATGATAGGGTTCATATTTTTTCATCTGTCCATTTTCTTTGCAATAGAGAGAATATGCTTGCCTATATATTAGTAATATGACACAATTTAAACTGAATCAGTCACTTTTTAGGGCTAATTATTGAGTAATTTTGGTGTTTGGCTTCAGACAGATACAAATGGTTCTCAGTAATTATCCTGTTGTTTTGTCATTTCAACAGTGGCGCATCTGTCTATCAAACATTTTTACTGTTTCAAGCCGCAGCAAAAATTGGAGTATTGGCTCTCACAGTCAATTTTAACTTTTTTCCAGAGTTTATTTGAGTCCACCTCATTTGAGAGTTAATTTAACATTCCTCGATTAGTTAATTCAGTAACACTAGACTAGAGATTGTTTTTAACACTGAAATCAAGGGTTATAGTAACACCTTGAGAGTTTCCTTAACACTATATCAGGTTATCACACAACACCAGGTGGTGTTTTGTTTTCACTATAGCTAATGTAAAAAATGTTTTATGTTGAATAAATTAGGAAAATATGTATCCAATATTATTTTTTAATTATTCATAAAAAACATTGTAAAAGGTAAAATTATGTACAAACTTCCATCTGAAACATTGAATGAATTTTGAATAGTAAACGGCTTCGGATATTTAAGATCCGAAAGTGTGACAAGACATCTTTCGTCACATCTAGAAACTCTGAAGGCATGATAATGAGCACCAAAAACCTCAACAAACATATTTGAGGTCAGAAAAAAATAGAGTTCCCAACCAGTAGAACTTCTTGAATAAATGAAAACACAGAAATAGATTGTTCCATCGCAATCCATATCACTGGACCTGCTCTATATTCAATACCTATATCTACTTTAACCCAGCTGGATGAGAACACTTCTCTTGCCATTACAAGCATCTGATTGTTGAGCACATCATTCATCTCAACATGGTCAAATAATTTAATTGGTCCATATTCGTTAGTTTTAATTGAAAATGTCTCCCGGTGATATGCAATAGCCATTTGATGTTTGTTTTTTTGCAAGGGATTTTGTCAAGTGTAAAACAATCTTTTAGAACTTTGTGTTTGGCTTTGAACCTCATTGACCACATATACAGTACAACAGAGGACATATTTTTCTGATTGCAGAAGGATAATGAATCATAAAATAATGCTTCGGTAACAAATGTTTACATGGATACAAGACCTTAAACAGTTTGTGATGCTCAGCAATCAGATGTTTTAAATAAACAGTCATGCCCAAAGTAACTGAAGGTGAAAAAACAATGTCCATTATTTGCAACAGCAATAACAACAAATACCAATGCTCATTTCCAGAAGGAATGAGATCACCAAATAAGAGTGGGATGTTTTTTCACCAAACACAAAGTTTGGATGGACTACAGACCAATTCCATTGCCAGTGTCATCTAAAATCACCTTTGTGGGTCGATTTTTGCGTTCTAAAAATCCATAATCAAAGCTATAATTTCTAGAAAGCAGCATGTCCAATGAATAATTATCACAGACATGAAAATGAGCAAGGGAATTAAGATTAGAGATTCTTTTCAGGCCAAAGACTGATTTGATTTGTGGGTTTTCTTTTAGAGATTGGCAATGAGTTTCAAATATTTCTTTTATGCGAAAAACCACCTTGGGATCATCCTCACTGTACATATTATGTATATCACTCTTCTCGATCAAACAAAAACGACAAGAGTGACGGCTACTGAAAGACTCATTGAAACCAAGAATCGTGTGCATCCACAGATTATCACCTGTGATCTGTGCTATTGTGCCAAACACTCGCTCTTCAAAGAAAGGGAGGTCTATTCCTTGACTCTCGAGTTTCTTAACATTATTAATCAACGGTTTCAGAATCCATATTTCTGCTGATCCTGAGAATGAAAAAGGGATACTAAGTGAATGCTCATTAAGACAGAGTTAAACTGGGAGGGCAAGTTTCTTAAGATATAATATAGGCAACTGATTTTGTGAATCCCACGTTTAGACCCGAGAGGGTTGGCTGGTTCGTAGTCATCGTAGTACCGCTGGATCTGAAGTGCATGCTTCTTTGTGCTGAAAAGAGGGTGGTTTTTTAAATAACTCCCATCGTTTAAGTCTTTTAACAAGTCAGTATGTGAGGTATGATCTCTTTTCAGTAAATCACACATTTCTGTTGTCATAACGGATTCCAAGAAAACATTCTACAGGCTCAACTACTCCCCATTTTTCAAGTATTTGTTTCTCTTCCACTCTGTATTTAAGTTTACAAATGGGTTTTCCATATTTTTAAAAGATTGGTTCACTTGAAGGCAAAATGTCTGAAACAGTTTTTTTTTTTGCTTGCGAACGCAACTCATTAGTTAATTCCTCCAAATCTCCCACAACCGATGACAACAAACTATTGGGTATCCCACTCCCCTGTAATTTGGCAACAATGTGTAGCTGTGTGGTCTACTGTCCACCTGTTTTTTTATTTATTTAGCAGAGGTGAGCAGCGTATAAAAAGGGCTGACGTTGTTGGACCCGCCCTCGCTCACCTCTGACGTCAGCAAGAATGGCAGCGCGCTGTGCTGCAGGTACTGGCTCTCTCCAAACTACTGGATCATGAGATAAATAAAGCACATCTTATCATGCGCTCGTGTGTGGTTTGGCGCATCAATCTGTACTGGTGGAAACCCGCTTTCATATACGGTAAGCCACCAAACATAAATGTTGTTTGGGCGCACCTTGTATTGTACATTAACAGCATTACATTACATTAATTGTACATAAACAGCCATTATTATTTACAGTTTGGTGAGCGTCCGGGAGGCCGGCCCTGGGGGTCTTTCCACTCGTTGTGATGAGATGCGTAGAGTAAAAGGATGAATGTAAGTGTGATAGTGTAGTGGTGGGGAGTGAGCGGGTCATGGAGAGTAACCTCGACTTAATACTTTCAGGATCAGCACGAGCCTCTTCTTCTCCCTTTCATGTTCCATGCCTGTGTGAAGTTTGTGTGGACCAAAGATGTGTACGGATCAAGAATGTGCCTGGCATAACGCCATGTCTGATGTAGAAACTTATTTTAAATTAGACTTAACAAATTTAACTTATAATAAATTATGTTTTCTATAACTTATTGTCTCTGTCCTCAGTGTCCTCCGAACCTGTGTCCTTTTATGTGCGGGAGAGATTGGGTTTCCCTATACCTATTTTGTATTTGTATTTGTATTTATTTGTTTGTTTCAAACATGCATATACAGACAAAATGTTTAAGTTCACATGAATTCCGGAGGAATTGTTTGAAAAGGAGTGGGTGAAAGTAAAAAACTTATTTAGTCCCACCCCTTATCCAAAAAAGTGTTTTACTTTAGTTATGTGTTCCACATTCCTTTTGCTTTTACAGAATATACAAGTAATATATATACATACACTTACACACATATATGTATATTCAGACATACACATACATGCACACACATACGTACATATACACAAATACATATGCATACATACATACACATACACTTTTATACATACACATACACTTTTATATACACATATACGCACCTACACACACATTATAGAAACATATAGTTTCAATTCCTTCCTAAGGTTTTTGTTTCTCATAACACTTGAAGAATGTATTTTTTAAGCTATTTTTAAATACCTTTATGTTATCACTATTTTTTAATTCCACAGACAATCTATTCCATAATCTTATTCCACTTACTGATGCACAGAATCTTTTTCTGGTCGTCCTCACATTTATGAATCTAAAATTACTTTTGTGTCTCAGATTATAAGACTCTTCCCTTTTAATAAACAGTTTCTGAATATTTCCAGGTAAACATTTTTTGTTTGCTTTGAATACCAATTGTAAAGTCTGATACTCTACTAAGTCCAGCAATTTTAGGCATTTAGATTTAAGAAACAATGGCGTGGTGATGATCACGGTAACCCACTTTATGTATATAGCGTATAACTTTCTTTTGAAGAATTACTAAGGATTGCAAGTTGGTTGTGTAATTATTTCCCCATACTTCAGCACAATATGACAGATAAGGTAAAACTAAAGAATAGTAAAGCATTAGAAGTGTTTTTTGATCCAAATTTTGTCTTGCTCTATAAAGCACTGCAATACTTTTTGAAACTTTATTCTGTACTTGTTTTATATGTGGTTTCCAATTAATATGACTATCCAATGTTACTCCTAAAAATCTAATTTCATTCACTTGTTTAATTTGAACACCATCCAGTAAAATATCCACTTTAATATTATTCATACCATTACCAAAATACATTATTTTCGTTTTGTCTATATTAAGAGACAATTTGTTTATATGTAACCATAATTTAAATGTATTTAATTCTCTAGTTACATCTTTGATTAATTCTTGCAGGTCTGGGTTAGAGCAAAACAAATTTGTATCATCAGCAAACAAAATCGGTTTCAACATAGAAGACACTTGACATAAATCATTGACATAAAGAATAAATAGTTTTGGACCTAATACAGACCCTTGCGGGACACCACAGGTCATGGGCTCACATTGAGATGAGTACTCTCCCATACATGTAAACTGTTTTCGGTCACTGAGATAGCTATTCACCCACTGTAGTGCAATACCCCTTATCCCATATCGCTCCAATTTCTGGAGTAGAATCGAATGATCTATAGTGTCAAACGCTTTACTAAGATCCACAAATATTCCAATTGCATGTAATTTTTTATCCATTGCTGTTGTGATTTGTTCAACTGTGTCAATAAGTGCTAAAGAAGTTGAGTGATTTGCACGGAATCCATATTGGGATTCTGAGAGTAGATTGTGTTTATTGATAAAAGTTTCCAATTGAGCATTAAAAAGTTTTTCAAGGATTTTGGAGAATTGAGGTAATAGTGAGACAGGTCTATAATTGTTGAAAGTATGTTTATTGCCGGATTTGTAAAGAGGAATAACTTTGGCTATCTTCATTTTATCAGGGAATGTCCCAGTTCTGAAAGATAGATTGCAAATGTATGTCAATGGTTTTGCAATTGCTTCAATTACCTTTTTGATCACTCTCATATCAATATCCTCAAAATCTTTAGATTTCTTATTAGTGCAGCTGCGTACTGTTTGTATAATGTCTCTTTCTTTGACATATGAAATGAACATAGATTTGAGATTGCGGTCAATACGATGTTCTCTCCAACCATCAGGAACTACAACATCAGGTATTTTGCTTGATAAGTCTGAACCCACTTTAACAAAGTAGTCATTAAATTTATCAGCAACATCATTCATATTATACAATTCCTTATTATCAACAAGGAAATAATTTGGGTTAGATCTCTGCTTATTTTTATTATTGATTAAGTCATTAAGAATTTTCCAAATTTCTTTCACGTTATCTTTATTCTTTTCCAACAGTTTAATATAATATTCTTTTTTGCACTTTCTTAATATGTTGGTAAGTTTGTTCCTATATTTTTTATATTTTATTTCGGCGTCTGTTGTTTTTTCTTTTTAATGAATTCTTTATAAAGTGTGTTCTTCTTTTTACAAGCATTTTTTAATCCTGTGGTGATCCATGGACAGTCTTTGTATTTAGAGTTTATTCTAATATTCTTTATAGAATATTACCTTACAAAAACAATAGGGTGGCGTTGCAATTGGTGTGAGGTAGTGAATAAATGTCTAGTGGTAGTACGGCGACCGCACCAGACCCTCGATTCTACAAATGGATGCACAAATTTCTCTTGTTAAGTCTTTATCACCATGAAGAACACTCAATGGATAAACTAGAGGTGCTAGACTGATCAGATGAAATTAACTGGTCACCTGAGAAGGAGTAACAGGGATGCCATTTCAGAATCATGAGCTAAGAACAAAAAGAGATCCAAAACATGTTAAGTATTTAATCTTTTATTATACATGTGACAATTATACTGTAAAAGAAAATCTATTAATGCCAATAAAGATCTTAAAAATGGTACCTGTTTCACTCCCCGGTGGACTTGCAGCTGACTCAAGAGGTTGTAACTCTGGGGTCAACACTAGCTGTTTCGCCTCTCAAATTACTCCCCGCTTGAAGTAGAGATTCCATTTTGTGAGAAGCCGAGTGGATGTGTCTTCGTCAAAGAAAAGCGTGAAGTCCTGATTCACCTGTCAAAACATCAAATTGAAAATTAGTCAAAGTCTTAATAAGGAATCATTCAAAACATTACAAACACAATATCTTACCAATCCTTTGGTGTCAAGGTTTTGAGAAAAGATGATGAGGACATCAGTACTTCTTCCAGGGTCATTGATAAGTTGTTGGCGGTACAGAAATGTCTCCCACATTTTTGAAATATTGAAGCACTATCTGTTGTGTGTTGGAGCAAGGACAGAGCCTCTCGGCAGTCATCACTGTCCAGTTGTTCATCAACTGTAACATTTCTCCGTACTGATGGGCCTCCTTGACCAATGTTGGTAGGGATGCATCGTGGCCGTTTTGTGCGCCGTTGCAGTTTTTAGTCTCCAAGCTAAATACCCTGTCCCACTTGCAGGATCATAAAAATGCTCCTGAAAGGACAAGATAATACCTTTTAAAATGATAAAAACATTGTTTTATTTTTTTGGGGCGACAGTAGCTCAGTTGGTAGAGCATTGGCCTTTGAACCTGAAGGTCGTGGGTTCGAGCCCACCACAAGACCTACTTCACGACTCCCACTGATGACTGCTGTCGTTGCGTCCTTGGGCAAGACACATAACCCTACTTTGCCCAAAGCCCCAACTGAAAGATCTCATCTCCTGTGGACTCACCACCTGCAGGAGGATCAGTGAGGGACTGGTGCTAAGTGTACTGGGTGCAGCTCTGACTGCCACCCCCCGACCCAGAAATGGATTAAGGGGAAGAAAATGGATGGATGGATGGATGATAAATTTTAACAGAGTACTTAGAAATCTGGTAACAGCCAAAGAATTATTACGTAGCCTTTCTTTGTATACGGATCTTTGAGGGAGGGAGAGGCCATCACAAACCCAAGGGGCGTACTTTTCCCGGGTGCCCAGAGGGAATGTGGCTGATTTTTTTTTTTTAAATAAATACACGTCATACACCTTATAATTAATACATGTTCCTCCCAACTGTACAGTACTCTGATATGTGATGTATAAAATGAAAGGACCACCCTCACAGCTTTCTGTCTAAAAATGTGGAGGGGTCACTTCAGAGGAACTATAGCTACCAGATTAATTGTATGCTATAGCTAATTTTTTGTAGTTTGGTTATTATGTTCCCCCAACTTTGTGAGTTAAAAACTTATCCATGATGTTCCATCATGTGGGAGATCAGGGGCCGTATTCCTAAAGATTCTTAGTGCTAAGAGTGCTATTCTAAAAGTTTTCTTAGAATCTTGGCCTACTCTTAGAATTGCCCCTAAAAGTGAGAAAAGTTTTTCTAGTTAAGAAAAAACTATTCCTAAAGAATCCTAGCTCTCAAGAGAGCTCCTAAGGAGAGATCTTTTAGCGACTTAAAATGGAGGATGGTAGAGGCAGGTGAAATATTCTATACACTGGATGACAGTGAATCAGTGAAATGCTGCAGATTGAGTCGTGCAGCATCGTTTGTGGTATAATTAAAATCAATCATGTGACCAGCTTCTTATAGGCTAGTCAGCAATAACACCTCATCCATTTTACCTTTGTTACGTGAAAGAAAAAAAAGTAGAAAAAAATGACCAGAATGGTAATTAATAAAAGCAAATAAATATACAGTAACTATTATTGTGTTAATACAATACCATACAATTTATTCTTGTATAGCCCTAAATCACAACAGAAGAAATCTCAGAGGACTTAACAAAACCATTGAAATCACCAACACAGATCAGAAAATCAACAGTTAAAACACATAAAGAATATAGAACACATGTTGATACATGTCCATACATGTTGTAGAATGTTGAAGTGTCCTGGATCATCACCACAGTCCTTCTAATTGGACACTAACTGTCCAACAAGACCCTCCTGCATCGGCAAGGAAAAACTCATGAGAAAACCCAGTGGGAAAAAGTGAGAAACCTCGGGGAGACCCATAGTTTGAGAAAGGGATCCGCTCCCACAGATGGATGGGCTAATGATCGAGGACCTAAGCTACAAAACGTGGACCAGCGGCCGCTGTGCAAGTGGGCCTAACATGTGGGTCACACATTCAGTATTAATGGGGTGATTCTCACAAAATCCAGATTTAAAACAATTCCAACTTCAAAATTTTCAAAAGGCATTTGAAGACAAATTTTCTTTTAAGCACTTTAGATGAATGTCTGAACTTACTAAACACATTATTTTTCAACATCGTTTTTGATTTTTTTAGTTGAATTACAGGTATTTTAGATATTGAGTGCCAAAAAAATCTCATTACCGCAACATGAAATCACATCAGATTTATTGTTAAAATAAAAAAAATTGGGAAATTTTAAAAGTAGCTAATTAACACTTATGCCAAGAGGAATGTATCAGTCAAGAAAGATTACTTCGTTATATTTATAAATTTGAAAATATTTATAATTTGTCTCATTACCGCAACACACTTAATGATTTACATCTAGTTTTTTTAGGATATTCCTTTGAAAACTGACATAAATATATATTTTTTGTGATTGGGATATAAAAAGTAGTACTACAAATTGTGTCAACACAATTGCTAAAAAAACAAAAAACAAAATAATTATTAAATCATTTGCAAATGAACACGTTACGGTAATGAGAATGGTGTTTCGGAAATGAAATTCAATGTTTCGGAAATGAGATTTAGTGCAACATAGGTTAGAAATGATTCACATTTAACACCCAATGATATTTTAATGGTCAAAAGCATTTCATTTCATCATAGTAGTAGTAACAAAATAATTCATTTATAACAAATAACAGTATTCATTTATTACATAGTAAGGTGGATGACAAATATAGCCTGACTCTCGCCAGACCCATGTAGTTCGTAGCACTTCACACATGAGTCTAGTACTGAGCCATAGTGGTTGGATTTCAGAAGGCAGGGCCTTGTAAAAAAAATCCTTGTATGTGATTGGATAGACCACTTGTCCGTTATCTTGAATAAAGTCTGCTTTCAACCACTCACATCGAAGCACACGGCTCCCATAGGTTGCCAAATCCCAGTAAGATTTTCCAACCCAAAATCCGCGAGAATACCCACAAAAAAAAAACACTCAGAATGATTTTTTGGCTAAAATCTTAATGTAATCAACTTGGACTATCATGATTCTGTTTATTGTCTTTCTGTTTATTTAATACCTACAAGTCTCTTGGAAAAAAATATGCAGGAACCACCGAACCTGGCAACCCTGCTGCGTAGTGTGTAAACAGGAACACTGAACCAGTGCTTCAACCAAACTTTACATGAACATTTGACTCTGACTCTCTGACACACATATATCAACATAGAACCATCAACATCTCGCCTCTAATTGCATTAAAAGTGACATCCGTGTCTTAATTCGATCGTATTTACTCTTTTAAAAAGATTTGCGGACTTTACGTCCGCCATCTTGGATTCCTCTCGCTGCTGCATGAGAGAAGCTTGAGAAGGCAGTGCAAACCCCACGTAACACCGGCCATCCTGATTGGTCGATTAAAAAATAATCTGGGGAATGCGTTCGCTATGGCGTCGATACCAGACCCATGTGGTTCAGCCAAACGCCTCTGGTGGAGCATGGCGGAACTACAAGGGTCTGGCATAGCCAGGCTATGACAAATAAGCCCTGAAAACACCTTTTTTTAAATTCTAAACTGCATTAAGGAAATTTAGCAGAAATTAATATTAGTGTAAGAGGTACACATAAGTATCATTTATGGATGGCCCTCAGCAGAGGACCCTGTACTCCCGGAGAATCCCCCAAAAGACACCCCGGGGAACACGGTCGAACGCCTTCTCCAAGTCCACAAAGCACATGTGGACAGGTTGGGGCGAACTCCCATAAACTCTCGAGTATCCGATTGAGAGTATAGAGCTGGTCCAGTGTTCCACGGCCGGGACAAAACCACACTGCTCCTCCTGAATCCGAGATTCGACCATCGGCCGTAGCCTCCTCTCCAGTACCTTGGAGTAGACCTTACCAGGGAGGCTGAGGAGTGTGATCCCACGATAATTGGAACACACCCTCCGGTCCCCCTTCTTGTAGAGAGGGACCACCACCCCGGTCTGCCACCCCGATTGCCTTGCGATATTGCAGAGACGTGTCAGCCAAGACACTCCTACAACATCCAGAGACTTTAGATTGTCAGGACGGATCTCATCCACTCCCGGAGCCTTGCCACTAAGGAGGCTGCCAACCACCTTGGTGACCTCAGCCAGGGAGATGGAAGAATCCGCCCCGACATCCTCAGCCTCTGCCCCCAATTCAATACAATTTATTCTTGTATAGCTCTAAATCACAACAGAAGTAATCTCAGAAGACTTTGTCCATACTTGTTCTAGAATGTTAAAGTCGTCACGTCCTGGATCATCACCACAGTCCTTCTAGTTGGACACTAACTACCCAACAGACCCTCCTGCATTGGCAAGGAAAAACTCATAAGAAAACCCCCCTCCGGTTCAGAGGACGTGACGAGGCACCTCTTTACTTTCCGAACTCCTCCCAGTCCTGGGTTTTTGCCTCTGCAACAGCCCGGGCCGCAGCACACATGGCCAGCCGGTACTGGACAGCTGCCTCAGGAGTCCCACGGACCATCATGGCTTGATAGGACTCCTTCTTCATCCTGACACATCCCTTACTGCCGGTGTCCACCACCGGGTTCGGGGTCTGCTGCCGGGACCAGCACCAGAGACCTTGAGAACACAGCTGCGAGCTGCAGCTTCGGTGATAGATGCGGAGAACATAGTCCACTCAGACTCAATGTCCCCCTCCTCCGCCGGGACCTGGGAGAAGCTCTCCCAGTGAGTTGTGTGAGTTAAAAGTCCGTCTGACAGGGGGCTCAGCGACACGTTCCCAGCAGACCCTCACTACACGCTTGGGTCTGCCAGGTCTGACCGGCTTCCTCCTCTGCCAGCGGATCCAACTCACGACTAGGTGGTGATCGGTTGACAGCTCCGCCCCTCTCTTCACCAGAGTGTCCGAGACACGCGGTCGAAGGTCAGAGGATACGAAAACAAAGTCGACCATCGACCTCCGGCCTAGGGTGTCCTGGTGCCACATGCACTGGTGGACACCCTTGTGCTGGAACATGGTGTTTGTGATGGACAAACTGTAACTAGCACAGAAGTCCAACAACTGAACACCGCTCGGGTTCAGATCAGGGGGGCCGTTCTTCCCAAGTGTCACTGGCGACTCCCACATGGGCGTTGAAGTCCCCCAGGAGAATAACGGAGTCCCCGGGCGGTACACCGTCCAGTACACCTCCCAAGGACTCCAAGAAGGGCGGGTACTCTGCACTGCTGTTGGCCCGTAGGCCGTCACAACAGTGAGAGACTTGTCCCCCACCCGGAGGCGGAGGGACGCGACCCTCTCATTAACCGGGGAGAACTCCAACACGTGGCGGCTGAGATGGGGGGCAATGAGAATAGCCACCCCAGCTCGCCGCCTCTCCCTGCGAGAAACACCAGAAAAGTGGAGCGTCCAACCCCTCTCGAGGATTTGGATTGCGGTGCCCGAGCTGTGTGTCACCCCCAGTGAGGTGACGTTCCACGTCCCAAGAGCCATATGCTGTGTGCGTGGACTGGGTCGTTGAGGTCACCGCCTTCGACTGCTGCCCAGTCCTCTCAGCACCTCTCCACCACGGATCCCTCTGTGGGTGGTGGGTCCAAAGGAGGGCCTGCCCATGTCATCCCTTTGGGCTGAGCCCGGCCGGGCCCCGTGGGCTAAGGCCCACCAGACTCTCGCATACAAGCCCCAACCCCAGGCCTGGCTCCAGGGTGGGGCCCCGGCTGCGCCATGCCGGGCGACGTCACGGTTCTCAATAACATGCTATAGATGGTGGGTTTTGGACTCATCAGCTGAGACCTGTTTGCCATGGGAGACCCTACCATGAAGCCCCAGACAACATAGCTCCCAGGATCATCAGAGTACTCAAACTCCCTTACCACGTTAAGGTGGTAGTCCAGGGGGGCATAATATTCTGTAAAATAATCCATCCATTTTCTTCCCCTTAATCTATTCCTGGGTTGGAAGGTGGCCAGAGATGCCACTCAGCCACTCATTACACAGAGCACAGCTCTATGGCATAGCCTTAGTCTTTCAGAGGGGCCTTCAGGCAAAGTGGGATAAAGTGTCTTGCCCAAGGATACAACAACAGCAGACATCAGTAGGAGTTGGTGGAGTAGGTCTTGTGGTGGGCTTGAACCCATGACCTCTAGCCTTAAAGGCTAATAATGCTCTACCAACTGAGCCAACTGAAACTAATGACTTCTGCTGGAAGGTTTACAGGTATACTTTATAATTAAAAGCTATATTATTTTGTTATTTAAGTGTTTTTCATAAATGTGTTAAAAATATCTGTGTTAATTCCTGGTATAACATATCAATTTCTCATTACCGAAACAGTGAATCTCTCTACCGCAACATGCCTTTAACTGTTGCGGTGTATGATAATGCTGTTGCGGAGTATGAGTGACCTTGAAATTTTCCGCTGTCTGCGAAGGCACCACAAGGCTTAGCTAAACTTTAGCTAGCTGTTTATTTTTGGACCATAATGAAGTATATAATAAACAAGAATTTTTAAATAAAAAAAAAATATCAATGTTAAAAACGTTGCGTATCGGTAATGAGAAATGAAAAGTCGTGTAGCTGCTGTAATGAACAAACTTTTAACTTTTATCTGGAGAGAAATAAAATTAGGTGCTTATCTGGTAGCTATTTTGAGTGTCACTGGAAATGATGTTCCTCCCTTCAGAATTCTTTGATTTTGTAAGTTCCTTGTGGACTTAAACGATTATTGAAAATTGTTGCGGAGGATGAGAAAAATGGTTGTGGACAAAGTTATTTTCCTTAAAACTTTAACTTATTTTATACAAGAATACCCAATATCACATGTTTATTTATTGTAACTGTTTATAGTATATAGAGAGGGGCGGAGCTGTCAACCGATCATCACCTGGTCGTGAGTTGGATCCGCTGGCAGGGGAAGAAGCCGGTCAGACCTGGCAGACCCAAGCGTATAGTGAGGGTTTGCTGGGAACGTCTCGCGGAGCCCCCTGTCAGACGGACTTTCAACTCACACCTCCGGGAGAGCTTCTCCCAGGTCCCGGCGGAGGAGGGGGACATAGAGTCCGAGTGGACCATGTTCTCTTCCTCTATCGCCAATGCGGCGGCTCGTAGCTGTGGTCGCAAGGTCTCTGGTGCTGGTCCCGGCGGCAATCCCCGAACCCGGTGGTGGACACCGGCAGTAAGGGATGCCGTCAGGCTGAAGAAGGAGTCCTATCGAGCAATGCTGGTTCGTGGGACTCCTGAGGCAGCTGTCCAGTACCGGCAGGCCAAACGTGCCGCGGCCCGGGCTGTTGCAGAGGCAAAAACCCGGGACTGGGAGGAGTTCGGAGAGTCCATGGAGCATGACTATCGGTCGGCCTCGAAGAGGTTCTGGCAAACCGTCCGGCGCCTCAGGAGGGGGAAGCAGTTCTTTGCCAACACCGTGTATGATGCGGGTGGAGGGCTGCTGACCTCGACTGAGGATATTGTCGGGCGGTGGAAGGAATACTTCGAGGTTCTCCTCAATCCCCCCGTCACGTCCTCCGTTCAGGAGGCAGAGGCTGAGGATGTTGGGGCGGACACTTCCATCTCCCTGGCCGAGGTCACCAAGGTGGTTGGCAGCCTCCATGGTGGCAAGGCGCCGGGAGTGGATGAGATCCGTCCTGACTATCTAAAGTCTCTGGGTGTTGTAGGACTGTCTTGGCTGACACGTCTCTGCAACATCGCGTGGCGATCGGGGGCGGTGCCAATGGAGTGGCAGACCGGGGTGGTGGTCCCTCTCTACAAGAAGGGGGACCGGAGGGTGTGTTCCAATTATCGTGGGATCACACTCCTCAGCCTCCCCGGTAAGGTCTACTCCAAGGTACTGGAGAGGAGGCTACGTCCGATGGTCGAATCTCGGATTCAGGAGGAGCAGTGTGGTTTTCGTCCCGGTCGCGGAACACTGGACCAGCTCTATACTCTCCATCGGATACTCGAGGGTTCATGGGAGTTCGCCCAACCTGTCCACATGTGCTTTGTGGATTTGGAGAAGGCGTTCGACCGTGTTCCCCGGGGTGTCCTTTGGGGGGTCCTCCGGGAGTACGGGGTCCGGGGTCCTCTGCTGAGGGCCGTCTGGTCCCTGTATGACCGGAGCCAGAGCTGTGTTCGCATTGCCGGCAGTAAGTCAGACCTGTTCCCGGTGCATGTTGGCCTCCGCCAAGGCTGCCCTTTGTCACCGGTTCTGTTCACTGTATTTATGGACAGAATTTCTAGGCGCAGCCAGGGGCCGGAGGGGGTCCGGTTCGGGAACCACAGGATTTCATCTCTACTTTTTGCGGATGATGTCGTCCTGTTGGCTCCAACGAACCAGGACCTGCAGCATGCGCTGGGACGGTTTGCAGCCGAGTGCGAAGCGGCTGGGATGAGAATCAGCACCTCCAAATCCGAGGCCATGGTGCTCGACCGGAAAAAGGTGCCTTGCCCTCTCCGGGTGGGTGGAGAGGTCCTTCCTCAAGTGGAGGAGTTCAAGTATCTCGGGGTCTTGTTCACGAGTGAGGGAAGAATGGAGCGTGAGATTGACAGGCGGATCGGTGCAGCGTGCGCAGTGATGCGGTCTCTGTATCGGACCGTTGTGGTAAAGAGGGAGCTGAGCCGAAAGGCGAAGCTCTCAATTTACCGGTCAATCTTCGTTCCCTCCCTCACCTATGGTCATGAGCTTTGGGTAATGACCGAAAGAACGAGATCGCGGATACAAGCGGTCGAAATGAGCTTCCTCCGCAGAGTGGCTGGGCGCTCCCTTAGAGATAGGGTGAGGAGCTCAGTCACACGGGAGGAGCTCGGAGTAGAGCCGCTGCTTCTCCACGTCGAGAGGACCCAGTTGAGGTGGCTCGGGCATCTGTTCAGGATGCCTCCTGGACGCCTCCCTGGGGAGGTGTTCCGGGCACGTCCCACCGGGAGGAGGCCCCGGGGAAGACCCAGGACACGCTGGAGAGACTATGTCTCTCAGCTGGCCTGGGAACGCCTTGGGGTCCCCCCGGACGAGCTGGAGGAGGTGTGTGTGGATAGGGAAGTCTGGGCGTCTCTGCTTAGACTGCTGCCCCCGCGACCCGGCAACGGATAAAACGGAAGAAAATGGATGGATGGATGTTTATAGTATAACATGCACTGATAATTTATACATTTCATTTTTTTTTTTTTTTTAAAGTTGTATTTCAAAGTTCTCAAATTCAGCAATGGACGCGTTGCGGTAATGAGAAATTTACTATTAAATATGGAAAAAACAATAAAAATATTTTTATAATGTTCACTTTAAATCATGTGCAACATAGCCTGTGATGACATGTTTATAATGTATCATTATAATTTCCATTGCATTTACTTTGTTCATCTTATTCTTCATGCCACCTTGTAAGTCTGATTTCGCGAGAATCACCCAAAATGAATACTTTCTTTTGAGCCATGGCAAACAAGAAAAAAGTGCAATAACAAACAAAACAACAACAGAATAGAAAAATTACAAATATACAGTTTTGTTTTATTAACAACAACTTACTATTCACAATATTAATTTACCATTGATATATCTGACATTCTACCTTTTCTGACTATTATTTACAATAACACAGTCTTCCTAAGATTAGATTCTATGATTAAGTTTGTCCATTTTAGGGCCCTTTTTTTGCCCATTATCATCAAAAATATGTTAACTAGAGCTGCAACTAACGATTATTTTGTAATCGATTAATCTATCGATTATTTTTACGATTAATTGAGTAATCGCTTGGCTGTGAATTGTGTAGAAAAAAAATATTTTTTCATCACAAAAAGCTAAAGTGGCAACACTCGAGGACGTATTGATGGCGTAAACTTAAAGTAAATGTTTGTAACAAGCTCTTTGTGATAATTCTGCTGATTGGATGAGACAGACAGATATTCATAAAAATTATACTGCTACTTTAGGCTCTCTCTTTTGACAGAATTGCAGCACATATGAGCTTTCCTGGACAAGATGAGCGGTTAAAAAAATAGTAAGAAAACAAATAGTATCAAAATGAAAAGTGGGGTGAGTGTGGGGTATTGTGTGTTTATATTTGGCGATATTTTTTAGAAATAGAAAACTAGAATAGAAGAAGATGCAGCCTGGGTCCACTTCGCCTCATTGCTTTTTACACCAATTGATTTGAGTTTGAGTGGCAGGTGAAGGGGAAGCAGCGAGTCAGCCTGCTCCTGTCAGCTTATGTGAATTACTCTCTCTCTCTCTCTGACATCTTCCACTCCTGCTGTTTTTTTTTTCTGCCACAAATTTATCTTTCTCACAAACAACTCTGAAAAGTCTCGAGCGGCACAAGCACCCGTGGCAACCTGCCTTACAGCACACTTTACAAAATCCAGACTTTCCTTGCCAAAAATTGAAACTCAGTCACACTGGAAAATACATAGTTGTGGTTATTCTTGTAGATTTTTGACTAGGACAAATTAACTTTATATGTGACCTAGATTATTTTTGTTTTTCTACATTTGGCAATTTGAGATGTCTGAAGTGTTTTTGTTTTCTTACTGCATGGTTTTGTTTCTGGTCCGTGCGCTTCTCCGCTTCCTGTTCCACCACTCTTACTCTGCCTGCTTCTTCCCATTGCCTTCTGTCCTGCTTCGCTCACTTCGCCCTTGCCCACGTTTCCGTTGCCCTCTGCCCTGAGGTCTGTTTTGTGATTTAGTAGATTATTTTCTGACTTTTTCTCCAGCGCAAAGGTCCAGTGCTAACTCGCTAACCGTGGGTGTTGAGCCGCGCTGATGCCCAGAATGGAGCGTCAAACGCAGGGAGTCATTTTGAGAGCTCCCTAATGTGGAAGTAATTATGAAAACCCAACGATTCTCTGCTATATCAACCCTAACCCTAACATGGACACAAAAGACGCATGGACGGGATCCTGAGGACCAGATTTCAAGTCATTTTTTAATACTTAATTTTTTAAATCTTGAAATCAAACAAACTGTTACTGATCATGTCAGTAATTATGAAAAAGTCAATAACGCAAGTGTTAGCTAGCACGAGCTACATTCATTTTTTGAGTACCTTCAAAAGTCCGCAGCGGCTAAACTAGAATGGTTCAAAAAATGATACTCACATCTGGATTGTAGCATTGGGCCAAGAGCCGACTTTTGGGCCATCCTGTAAAGCTGTTTTCGAGAGGTGAGAAGATTCTATACATTAGCATGGGATAATTCTCTTTCCGGGTTCCGTTTTTGAGCCGGGACCATTCCCACTGGTATAGACACGGACACAGGTGAAACACATTAGGACGGCGCAGACAATCATCACATGGCAACAAGAAGTCCAAAGAAAACCAAATACAAACATGACTAAAAATCCCCACCATGACACTAAGTTAGATTCATCGTTCAGGCCTATTCGAGCTAGGGTCTGTAATGTATGAGAGCCTCTCTTTGTTTGAGCAAACGGTCGTAGTCTCCTTCTCGAGGTGGAGGGGGCACCTGCTCAATACCATAGAAGAGAAGATGGTCATTGATGTGTATTGCTCCAAAGTAGTCACTGTCAGTCCTTCTGATGGAGCTCTTCTGCTCAGGGATTCTTTGTTTGAGCCTGCAAGTGGTTTTACCAATAAAACACCACACGGTCACTTTTTAACATATGTGTGAATGCACAGGTAATCACTGTGATTGTAATCAGTAAATTCAGTCAAATTATGAAAAAAATAAATAATACATCAAAACCTCCCAATTAGCATTGTTTATTGTTGCAATTTGTACTGCCAAAAAAATACGTAACAATTCTAGTTTCAAGAGAGAGATATAACACCAAAACAACAGTAATAATAACGTTTTCCCCGTTTCTCTTTAGGTATCTTTGCTGTCATAGAAGCAGCATGTATACACCCTGTTGTTGGCAAGCAGAGCAGGAGGGGGGCGGAGAGAGGAAGGCGCTTACAGCCGGGCTGCTGTGTTACCATGGCGACTGCTTATATGCATTGAATGGATGGAGTACGTCTTTCACATAGGTTTTCTACCCGCTGGCTGTTCTTATCTGATCTCTAGACCACCTTTGTTGTTGTTGCTGTTATTTCCAGTGTGAGGATAATAGACTAAGAAGCACATTCAGGTCAATACTGTAAACACTGCTCAAAAGCAGCTATACCGGTGTCGGTCTGAAATCGAAGGCAAGGGACAATAACAAGGAGAAGGTTGTGCTTTTCAAAACACACCCAAGTTATATCTATTTATTTATTGTTATTTATACAGGCAATGGCTCGATGAACGGGATAAATTAAATCAAATATATATTTGTATGTATGTATTTTCACTTATATTTCATAAAAAAAATAAAAAGATGATACAAAATTAACATAATGATATAGTTTGATGTATGGTCTTGTGATCGGAGCCAGAGTATGTACAAGTATGAGGTAGTTTTTTTAATTAGTCCTTTATAAATAAAATAAATACTAGGGTGTGCATTTCTATAAAAAGTTTTAAATGTTTAAAAGACGCCTTTCCAAGTTAACTTCTTTTTCCAACAGTTTTAAAAAGCAAAATATTCAGAGTTCCAGGTAAACAAACTTGTAAAACTAAAATTCTGTATTTATATGAATATGGAATTTAGAAAAAGTGCATTATACCTTACATAGACATGCATAACAACGACAGCAAAAAATACTACAAAATAATGATTTCCACTAGTGACTCCCTCCTTGTCTCTAATCTGTCTCTGGTCCCACTCTGGTCTCTCTACAGTTTGAAAAAGATAATTTTGTAAAATGTCTTCAAAATGCAGAATGCTGACCGTGCTCTTCAAAGAAAAAAAAAAGATGTTCTCAACTATATATCTCAACATATTTACATCATTATTCTGCACCTTTTGTAAATAGAAAATAAAATGTTTATAAATTTGTCACCCCAAGAAAATGCGCCTTCAGTTTTTGCCTCAGACCTCTTCTATTTCACCAATTTAGATGAGAACTGATGCACATGGGACATTCATCTACCCCTGCATCCTGAGCACTGGGTTCACTTCCATGTGTATGGATAAGAGTGAGAGCTGTATCACGGTAGCTATCCTGTGATAAAAAATTAATTTGAAGCAAAATAAGAGCAGGAGATTAGCCGGGCCAATCACTGAGCTTCAGAACAAGACAGATTATTCAAAGATAGTAAAACACCAAGTTGATATTATGCAACGGAATATGTTGTATATTGTTATTATGGCCAGTTAAAGAAACAAACAAATCATAACAGGGATATATGAAACAATCATTGAAACACAGAGTTGCTAAAATGGTTTGGCAATTTCTTTATTTTAAACAGAGAGAGAGAGAGAGAATCAATGACCATTGTATAAGGGGTTGATTGTGATTGTACATTCGTGAGAGGAATGTAAGAGGGTTATGATCCGTAAACACCAGGGTGGACTGAGAACCAAAATAAACATATTGTGTTGCACGGCTAACAATAGTGCGAGAGTTTCCTTGAACTTACGTGAAAAGTAACTCACAGGATGATTGATGCACTGATCGCCTTCTTGAAGGAGTACTGCTCCTGCCCCCACCATGCTGGCATCCACCTCCAGTTTGAATGGTCGCTGAAAGTCTGGAGCTGACAAAACAGGAGTGCAACACCTCATGGCCTTCAAACTTTCAAAGGACTTCTGACACTCATCAGACCAAACGAAGGGCTTGGTGGGACTGGTAAAGCAACTGAAGAGAAGTTCTTACAGAACCGGCGATAGTATCTCGCCATCCTAAGGAATCGAACTGCTGACCCAGATACTGCACCGTCCCCTGTTCAAATTCACATTTGGCAAGGTTTAGTGTTAAATGTGCAGCAGACAGCATCTCAAAAATAACCCTCAATGTCACCACATGAGTTTCCCAATCAGGGGTGTAAATCACAATGTCGTCCAAACAGAGTCTACAATGGGGTACGCCTCCTAACAACGCCCCAGCAACACAAAGTTGCCGGGGCGTTGCAGAGTCCAAATGGCATGACAGTGTCCTGGAGGAAGTAGTCTGGAGTCACAAAAGCTGAGATCTCAGATGTTAACGGAACTTGCCAATATCCCTTCAACATGTCAAGTTTACTCACGTAGGTTGCAGGACCGATTTCAGCGATGCTGTCGTCAATCAATGGCAGTGGGTAAGTATCTGCATTGACTTTTCGGAAGTCTGTACAGAACCTTGGGCTCCCATCAGCCTTTGTGTCAAGGAGACACGGGGAACTCCAGGCAACATATTTGCTCGTCTACCCCAAAAAATATATTATTGTAACCTAAACTGAAGTATTAGGACCATAAAATGCATAACAACAACTACAAAAAATACTGTAAAATAATGATTTCCTGGGATCACACTCCTCAACCTCCCCGGTAAGGTCTACTCCAAGGTACTGGAGAGGAGACTACGACCGATGGTCGAATCTCGGATCCAGGAGGAGCAGTGTGGTTTCTGTCCCGGTTGTGGAACACTGGACCAGCTCTATACTCTGCATTGGATACCAGAGTTCGGACCAAGTCATTGTTTTGCAAGTCACAAGTTAGTCTCAAGTCTTTACCTCCAAGTCCCAAGTCAAGACCGACAAGTCTCAAGTCGAATCCCAAGTCTTATTGTTTGAGTTTCGAGTCCTTTTGAGACCTTTTAAGTTTTTAGTTGTCGCGTCTCCGTCTGTAATCCTGTTTGTTTTACAAACTGAAATTCTTTTTTTTAAGTCATAGTTTTTGTACCAAAACAAAGCTACCTTAATAATTTTTGCCTACTGTTGCACGCGTTTAATTTGTTCCTCTTTATTGGTTGTCTCGGACTTTGATTGGTTGGATGCTGTGAATCACGCACACAGATGCACACAGGTGCAAAGGGAGAAAGAGCGATCAGTGTCGTGTGAACATACTGTTTTAATCTTTGGGGTCGAGGAAAGTAGCAAGTCTTATCAAGTAAAAAGGGTCAAGTCCAAGAGAAATCACGAGTCACTGATGTTAAAGTCCAAGTCAAGTTGCAAGTCTTTTAAGATTTTGTCTAAAGTCATGAAATTTATGACTCAAGTCCAAGTCAGGTGACGTGAGGCCACAACTCTGTTGGATACTCAAGGGTTCATGGGAGTTCGCCCAACCTGTCCACCTGTGCTTTGTGGATTTGGAGAAAGCATTCGACTGTGTTCCCCAGGGTGTCCTTTGAGGGGGTTCTCCGGGAGTGCGGGGTCCGGGGTCCTCTGCTGAGGGCTGTCCGGTCCCTGTATGACCGGAGCCAGAGCTGTGTTCGCATCGCCGGCAGTAAGTCAGACCTGTTCCCGGTGCATGTTGGCCTCGGCCAAGGCTGCCCTTTGTCACCGGTTCTGTTCACTGTTTTCATGGACAGAATTCCTAGGCGCAGCCAGGGGCCGGAGGGGGTCCGGTTCGGGCGTCACAGGATTTCATCTCTGCTGTTTGCGGACGATGTTGTCCTGTTGGCTCCAACGAGGTTTGCAGCCGAGTGTGAAGCGGCTGGGATGAGAATCAGCACCTCCAAATGCGAGGCCATGGTGCTTGACCGGACAAAGGTGCCCTGCCCTCTCCAGGTGGATGGAGTGGTCCTCCCTCAAGTGGAGGAGTTCAGGTATCTCAGGGTCTTGTTCACGTGTGAGGGAAGGATGGAGAGATTCACAGGCGCAACGTGCGCAGTGATGTGATTGCTGTATCGGACCGTTGTGGTAAAGAGGGAGTTGAGCCGAAAGGCAAAGCTCTCGATTTACCGGTCAATCTGTGCTCCCTCCCTCACCTCTGGTCATGAGCTTTGGGTAATGACCGAAAGAACAAGATCACGGATACAAGCGGTCGAAATGAGCTTCCTCCACTGGGTGGCTGGGCGCTCCCTTCGAGATAAGATGAGGTGCTCAGTCAAACGGGAGGAGCTCGGAGTAGAGCAGCTGCTTCTCCACGTCGAGAGGAACCAGTTGAGGTGGCTCGGGCATCTGTTCCGGATGCCTCTTGGACGCCTCTCTGGGGAGGTGTTCGGGGCATATCCCACCGGGAGTAGACCCCGGGGAAGACCTAGGACACGCTGGAGGGACAATGTCTCTTAGCTGGCCTGGGAACGCCTTTGGGTCCCCCCGGACGAGCTGGAGGAAGTATGTGTGGATAGGAAATTCTGGGCCTCTCTGCTTAGACTGCTGCCCCCGTGACTCGGCAACGGGTGAAGCAAAAGAATGTGGATGGATAATGATTTCCGCCGGTGACTCCCTCCCTGTCTTTGGTCTCTCTCTAGTTTCTCAGGTCTCTCTCTCCGTTCTCTCAATTGGTTTTACAATATGTTGCACCATATTGTAAAACCATACATACTTTAAAATCTCTTTTTCATTTTTGTGTATGTCTTTTTACGTTGTTATGTCCTGTATTGCTCAAACAAATTTCCTCTGGTGGAATAAATAAAGTAGTCTGAATCTCTTTGATCTCTATCTGGTCTCTCTCTACTAGTGTTTGAAAACTAGTCCTACAGTATGTCGAAAGCTTTGGGACATGATCTCATGGTGAACATGATGCATAAACATTCGCGATTAGACGGCGCTCCATAATTATCCGTTTCTGGAGCACTGCTAAATGAAGCCTTTGCCATGGAAACGGAAAAATATGAGACAAGTCTCAGCTGCCACATCTTCAATTGTCAATGATATGAGACATGATAATTATCTGTAATTATAGCACATATAGTTTTATAACCCCCCTCTGGTTTGAATAGCCTTCAATAAAGTTTATTGCTATAACCTGAAAAACCTATGGATAATTTTTACATATTTTGATAAATCTCAATATTGATCGCGTCCACATCATAAGTATCAATGCAAAGTCAATGATGATGTCCGTCTATGCAAGTAATTGCATGGACGTTGCGGCACACACTTTTGTCCCGCATAGCAGACCCCTTGTCGCGGCGCACCAGAGGCAGTGGGTACGGCGGCTTCATGCATGCAGCAAAATCAGGAGATGAACATACCTGCTCCACACACGTGCGGCAACCAACCGGAGAGCAGCAAAGTGGTCACAGGAACTCACGTCGGTCAAAACAGACCCTCAAAACAACCAAAACAGGAACTAAACCAGGATTAAACCATGGCTGACAATGGGGGACACAGTGCTTGTGAACCTAAGTCTTCACCCTGAGTTGATATTATACTGTGACTGTAAACAAGTGCTGCTACGGAAGTACCAACGTTAGCATCAAAGCCCGCCCACCACTTCCGTCCTGCGATTTTCGCCAACGCAGGACGTCAGAGGTCGTACAAGTTTGGAATGCTTATGAATGTGATTGAAAACGTAGATGTTCGGATGTGTGGAATATGTTTTTTTTTCCAAAAACAAGGTAATGTATATAAAAAATATTTTATAAACGGAGGGGGGGAAATGTTCGGTTTTGAAAAAAACCTCCTACATGTGGGCATAGCCCAAAGCTGGTCAAACCAATTATATAAACCAATCAAATTGAGTGGGGTTGTTGAACATACGGCAATCCTATTCATTGTTAATGCACTAATTGTTTTGTGAAATAAGGGGAGGCCGTTATATTTATAGTTTCTTAAGATAAATTTGATAAATATAGCAGTTATTTTTGAAAACCAATTTAATCTTAATTAAATACCCCTGTGTAGAGCTGTTCAACAGAGTAAAATTGAAGATAGCAATTTCAAGTTTGGTTGATTGCAATTATTGACACCAAAATGTAAAACTTCTGAAAGATTATTGTTCATCTGTATACTCACAGTACCAGGCTTGCACATATTGCTGTATTATCAATTACTGAGCTGAGCGCTCTTGAAGAAACCAAAGGTCTGTGTAAATCTGGCTCAAAGATATTACTATTCTGATGCCTGTAACACAAAACTCAAACCCTGAATGTCCTCACCGTGGGACAAATAATGGAGCTCTTACTCTTTCAAGCAATGATCTAACTTATTAAGAATTATGTCATTTTAATTCATAAGTGTACCTTGGTTCTGTATTTTTATAATTGACAATCCCCTCACCAAAGAGCACCTGTTTTAAATATTTCAACTACTGCCTTCAGTACGCAGAGGCATTTCTCTTTTATCTTTCCCATATAAGAGTAAAAAAATACTTTTTAGATCCAAGAATGCCATGCTATTTGACAAAATCTGTGCCACTTCGCCTGCTCGTGCTTTGGCCTCATTTGTGAAAAATCTGTGGAAGGGGGGAGGGGTACTTCATTTGAACAAGCTGCCCCTGCACCGCTCGTGGGAGACGTTTGAGTCAGAGAGAGCAAAAAAAAAGAGAAAGAGTCTGAGCGAGAGGAGGCGGCCAGTCTGCTCCATGCACGAGCACATTTTGGACACGACCAATGGCAGCTCACGCACACTGCAACGCAAAGAGGGTTTCCACGGATACCCCCAGTCTTCCTCCGTACCACCTCCCAGTATTCAGTGAAGCCTACGCGCTTTCATTCAGCCGCCATCCTCCGCTCCTCTCTCCATCTCTATCCGTCTCTTTGCCTTTGGGATAAATGTCAGATGGCTAATAAACGCAGCAGAAGAAGCATGTGTGTGTGTGTGCGTGTGCGTGCTTGCCTTCTCCCAATGACCGCTCCATTTGTCAGGATTCACCCACTCTCACACTGCGCGCGTAGTAGTCACACGTGTAGGCGGGTTTAAAGGCTACACAGACCACAGAGCTGTTAATATTTACACATTTATAGCTTTAATTAACAATGATTTTTATAATCGGTTAGTTGGCCGATTATTCTTAACCGATTATTTGTTTTGATCATAAAAGTTCTTTGACTTGTCAATTTTGCAAAGCTGTTGCCTATTACCCTGTTATAGCCCTAATATAAATACTGTATGTACCTTAATGTCTGAATACTTTGAACGCATGCAGGTGTCCAATATATTTGAATACAGAGGACATTTTACAAAGTCTCATGTCACAGGCAGGCCCACATTTACAAAGCATATCATTACAACAAAAGCTGTGGGGTTGGTTTTCATTTTTGGTGCAGGGAATCTCTTTGAACCAATGATTTTTGTTGTTGTTGAATTACACTAAGAACATTTTAACCCTCTGGGACCACAGAAGCTGAATCCATGGGTGTACAATAATAAATCATTCTTCTTTCTGTTTTCTAACTGCTACATATATTATCTCTATGTCGTCTCATTAGCATAATAAGTTCCGAGCAGATGAGGCAACTGGTAACAGCCAAAACATATTGTGTATGAAAAAGCCCTGGTGCCACATGTATGTCCTGTAGTTGTTGACACCAATGTCTCTCTGCGTGCACATCTGTTTTTAGAGAAGGTTTCACAAAAAGGTTGTACCATAAACTTTGGCACAATAGTCATAAAAGCCCAATGGCTGGTAACATGGTGCCTGATAGGTTTCCAGAATAGCAATAGCCACTTCAACTCAAAAAAGCTAATCCAAGGGATGCCTTATAATGTTGGTTCCAAACAATTACATGTGTACAGTGTAGTTGAATTATTTGTCTTTGTTCATTTGACTTAAATCATTCATTGTTAGAACTTCAAGTCAATTGATGAAAAAGGTCAACTCAACTTTCTCAAGATTGCTCAGTTGATTTGGAAATTCTATTCAACTCAAAACAGAACAATAGAAAGACATTTAAAAGGTAAGACCAATTTTATTGTGTCACATGGGCAACAAGGTTAATATTGTTCTAAAACAGGCTTTGAATAACATTCCAATACAAATAACTAAAGAACAATTGAACCAGTTCTCAGTCCAAATGTTCAAATAAAAAATGATTCTGTCAAAATATATATAAAAAACACAGCACATTTAACACAAAATTATTGTAACACTTGTAAGTTGTTTTGCCAAATTGGCTCAATATTAAGCGCTGCACAGTGGCTGAGTGGATAGCACTCCCGCTTCTCAGCAAGAATATCCTGGGTTCAAACCCTGCTTAGAACAGGGCTTTTCTGAGTGGAGTTTGCATGCTCTCCCCTGCGTAGGTTTCCTCTTGGTGCTCTGGTTTCCCCTACCACTAAAAACACGCAAACCAGGTTAAATCCTCCAGCTCTGGTAGTCCTGACCAAGCTGAGCATCATCTTCTGGAGATGGGTTCCCGGGCACTGTTACTACGGCGACCACTGTTCCTGACGTAAGCCTTAGTGGCATAAGGATGTTTTTTTTCCCCCTAACCCACTGTATTGCACCATAAAACACCTTTAGAATGCTCTAAATAGAACAAACATAGTAATACTCCTTCATTTGTCTTACCCAGATCCACTGCAACGAAGAAGGGAGATAAAAACAAAAGCATATTTCTGAACATGAGCTTGTTTTCTTGTACAGAAAGTATTCATTCATTTGCATCTCATTACTCTAGGTGAATGCACAGACATGAAATATGCAAGCTGTGAAATGTCACGTATGGTTTTGCTTTGCACATTCAGTCAGGGCTACACATACAGCACATTTACGGCCCAGTTAATCCATTTTAGAAAAGCAGCGACCCGCAAAAGATATTCAACAACAGATAGAACTGGATTTGCTTTGTTGCTGTGAATATGAGATTTTTCTGCATTTGGATGTTTGATATAAGTGCAGGCAGGAGGTCTTTGAGGCCGCTGTGAGAAGTGGCATGCTTGGATCATTAATCAGACTCGACGGCACAGCGGGCAGTAGGCTAGCCATGGGAGAGCGCTAATGCATGCAAATGTACACTCGTTTTGGGGGCAGGTTGAGCCAAGGACAGACCCTCAATGAGCACAAAAAAAGGTGAAGAAAACCAGAGGGAAAAGGCTCACGTTACACATTAATTCTTCTGGTTCCTATCAACCGGTGTTTTTTATTTAAAGTGATAGCTATGCTAAGGTGAGCGTAAAATGAGGCAGAAAGGGTTGAAGCCGAGGAAAAGAAGTTTGACTAGTGACATTTCCTATCAACGCTCTATTATCCGAATATATGATATGCGGGTTGTCAAACAGGACATCGCTTAACAAGGCAAATGTAGAATTTTATTCAGAAAGTCTCTGCGAACCGCGGGTGCAGCTTAGCCCCCGTGTGGATCTTATTATTCCTCTCAGAGCTACAGCCTCATTATAGCCCGGATTGTGCCGTAGTGCAGATAACCCTACATGACTTTCCGAGATGAACCTTTTGCAAAAGAAGCTTAAGAGTTGAATACCTGATAATATTGTCGCTGGTGGGCATCGGGATCAACCAAGCAAACAAAGGCATTTGAAAACCTCCTTAAGGCTTTACTCTTGGGCCTTAAGTGAGGAAAGCACAAGTTTAGGTGCTGTGTTGAGTGAAGAGCATTGCATGTCTGTAGCCTGGGAATACCCATGCTGCTGTGTGCGTTTGAATCATTTCAAGCTTCACAAAAGCATAGAATCCCTGGCTTAAATCTTTACATAGATTTGGGGACCAATCACAGAACAGGTTGGTTCGGCAAGAAGATGATGAAGCAGTCTTCTACAGACGTCTGCTTATAATTTGTTTACTGATCCAACATAATTGCAGGACATGCAAATCTTTCTTTGCAGTTCACAGATGCTGACTCCACTTGATGTGATTTTACCATATTAAATGAAAAGTAACTATTCCAAGAGTGACTGTTGCATAATTAAAATGTTGTATACTAATGATTTTGAAAATAGGCCCTCTGAAGAATGTGCACGGGGAAAAGCCCCAAGGACAAGGATTGCAAACAGGAATAAAGAGGGTCAAATGGAGAAACTACAATCAGTCATAGAGATACCAACTTTCAAAACGGGACAAATTATTAACTCCAGGAATAAACATTCTTGTCTCTCTGGCGAGGCCAAAAGTCCAAAAAAACACCATCTCTCAGGCAGACTGGGAGATTCTCCAAAGGCATTCTGACGCCTCCCAGTGGACACGGGACGCCAGCACACCCGAAAAGAACATTCGGGAGACGCCCACAAGTGACGTCATCAGACGTCTTGATAAAACTGTTGGTTTGAGTTCTGGGGGGAAGGTTAGCGCAGGGGTAGAGGAGAGGGACATATTAGTTTAGGAGCACTTTTTTGTTGAATATTCTGTATCTGATTGTAAAGATAATTAAATGCAGATGTTAAACTTGGATATCTTCGTCTGATTTCTGTACCAAATTGTGGACACGCGAGCCAAAAGGGAGTATTTGGCTTCATTTGGTGACCCGAGACGTGATTTGATACAGAAAGAAGACGCAAGATGAGCTCAGATAGATAGACTGGGTCTGTTGGGTCTTGGGGCTCTCTCTACTGCAAAACACAGGTAAGCAGATACCATTTCTAAAGTCTGCACATTGTTTTAAATAGAAGAGAGAGAGATCTCGGCCCAGCATGACTGCAGCGTGGCCAGACCGCCGTGATGGGCGATTCTATCGGACGCGATAGAACAATAGTCAGGTTTTTTCGACGTTTTTGAACCTTGAGGGATGCTGGTCTCTCTCTAAAAAAGAATATACAGGAAGAGAGCCACAGGATTTAGAAGTGCAAAAGAGGCACACCGTTTTAAGGTGCAAAAGAGGCACAAGAGTTTAGCTAAATAGGATTAGAGAAATAGGGGCAGTATAGGGTCAGAAGTGATAGGATAATAAAAACTCCATATCCCCCGGGGGGCGGGAAGAAAAGGGTACATTTAAACAGAAAAAAGCCAAGTATTTAAAATGTGGATTCTGATAATAATGATCTGATTAATGAGAAAAGAAGGAGCCACTTGGCTGTAGTATACGAGTTTCATGTGAAGAAATGACAAAAGATCAGTCTGGGAGTTTTTCTCTTGTATTCTGATGTAATGTTTCGATAGTTACAGCGAATCAGGGAAAAAAAAAAAAAAAGATTCTGCTGGAACCCTCGATACATTAATCAGGTAGCAAATAGTAATGTTTTCCATTACTGACGTATTTAAGGATAAAATGTAAAGTGTCGTTTGACGTGAGAAAAAACTTTTACCACTGATTTAGAACCTTGTCACGAGAAAAACGAGAAAAGTATTTGAACTCCATGCTTCCTTTGTTCGGGAGGCCCCTCCCCTCCCTCGTTCTGTCCTCTCTCTCCCCCTCTCTCTCTCTCTCTCCTCTCCTCTCTCTCTCTCTCTCTCTCTGTCTCTCTCTCTCTCTCTCTCCTCTCTCTCTCTCTCTCTCTCTCTCTCTCTCTCTCTCTCTCTCTCTCTCTCTCTCTCTCTCTCTCTCTCTCTCTCTCTCTCTCTCTCTCTCTCGTGAAGAAAGAATTTTTTGTAGAAAATTACATTTATACACACGATAATGTTACTGACATGGAGTCATAGGATCACAGAACTTTGAGTTAGATTATAAAGAGGCATTATTTTATTTTTTATCTCCAAGGCGTCTAGACAAGTTTTTTTTTCCCTACATTTTGGTGATATAAAAGTTAGAATGATCTTAGAGAGCATTATACTTTTGGAAAAAATAGGGCTTAGGATAGTAGTTGAATGCAGATTTGGTTTTCAGAATTTAATGTTTAAAATGTTAATAGTAATTATTTCATAGGTTTATTTTGAATTGTAATTAATCATTGGTTTGGTATGGTAATTAACACACTTGTTTGTGTTTCTTGTTTGTCTGTTTTTTCCGAGAAAACTTCTGTCTGTTTCATTTGGCCAAAAATCGTCCCTGCCACAAACCACAACCGAGCATCATCATCATCATCATCAGCGTCTCCCCCTCTCCCTGCGGGTCGCAGGGGGCAGCATCGGCTGCAGCAGCTAACAGGAACTCTCGAAGAAGACTTCTCCTGCCTGTGAGGAGGCAAAGAAAAGACCGCAGACTTTTTCACAAACTGAGTGTTGTCCCATCCACGAAACAGAAGGTGGCGGTAATGCGAAGAATAGGCCGCCAACCGCCGGAAAACCAAACAAGAAGAAGAAGGACACGACACATTTGGGTGCGTCAGATATGAAAGAAGAAGAAAGACATTGTGAGAAAGAGTTATCGGAAGAAGAAAGAAAGTGATTGTTGGAAGAAGAAGAAAAAAGACATGGAGACAAAGACATTGGACACTATGAGACAAAAGACATTGAAAGACGCCATGAGTAAAAGAAAGACATTAACGGACATTTGAGACGTGGCTGGCCTAAATGAGACACACAGAAGGTAAATATACAGACAGACAACAAACGCACAGAGACATATTAAGTTATATTTACACATTTAGGTCATTCGTTCATAACACCACATTTAGCTGCATGAAAGAATACAGGACAATCGTTAGAATTAATTAGACTCTTGCTTTAGCATGAGACACAAGGAGATTAGAACAGCAGTATATTTAAAGTAGAGGAGCTCTATTATTGAAACTAGTATTATTTAAAGTTATAGACGCGGAGAAGTTTAGAATTATTGATTTTAACTGCATGATCTTGGTAATACGGATATTTAAAGCAGTGTTTTCAACCTCTGAACCGTGGCTCGTTTCTCATTTAAGAACAATCACATGCACAGTTGAAACTGGTGCTAGAAAGAGAACTGCAGCTTTTAATGGATGTTGCATTTAGTACAAAATGGTTTGTTCAGACAATTAAAGTTTGAAAAATGATTTAAAGCATTTCTGAATTTTGGCTAAAGGTGATATTGGATCATTTCTGATAACACATAGACGCAACACTGTTCATTGGTTGAAAACAAAGATGTAGGGACATTTTTTGAAATCTTTTATGACATGTTTCTCTTCCAAATAGCTAAATTAGAAACAATTAGGACAATTATGTCTTTGATAACTGTTGGCCGTTTATCTGAGACATGATTGGTGCAAGTACACACACATAAAACAATGGTTTTTTTCTCCACATGAACGTGAAACAAAGGTGAAGTATTAAAGTTTGAAACTAATTTACATTTTTAAGGAATCCGAACTGGCTTTAAAAAAAAAAAGGGAAAAACATTTATTGCACGTGCATGAGTTTTTTTTTAGTAACAAGAGCTCATTAAAAATATAGGGGACACAGTTTGTGACAAGCCCGAGTAAAGACCACGTGGTTTAAACACTAAAAGTTTGAAATGGATCCTTTTAGGAAAAATCTCTCAAAGCTTTGCATGTTCTGCAGGCTCTGAAAGTTGCAACTATAAAATAGCTCATGAGACAATTGTAATTGGACATGGAAAAATATAACAAAGTTAAAATTACAGGCCTCTTGTGTTGTTTATATGTTTGTGTATGTTATATGTTTGTGTATGTTATATGTTTGTGCGTCATGTCCAATACACTACGTTGACCTTAACAAACTGGACCAATACTAACGTCGGCCTGTGTGAGTGGGATGTGAGTGTGATGTGAAATGAGGGGTGGACGAGGAGTGCTGAACGGAGAATGGAATAACAAAAGTTTTCTGTAATGTTTTAATGTGATCATGGAATAATTATTTTTTGTCAACAGCATACGGTGTAAGTACTAGAGATTCAAAGATGACAAGCTTTATTGAACAGGTGTAAAAGTGAGAGTACTCTGGGATGAGTACTCTGAGGAAAGTACTCTGAGAAAGTACTCTGAGATGAATACCTTGCTGAAGGTACTGGGAGCCCCTCCCTCTGCTGTTTGTCCGGACAGGGATTCGGTCCAACCGCAGTGAGCGGTCATTGGGCGGAGGACAACTTTGGTTTGTAATTCACATTTAGGGGAGTATAAAATTAGAAACATACATATTGTTAAGTCTGTATTTGGCTACAGCCTCTGCCCTGATGTCACACACCGTCTGTCAATGTAGTTATGTTTTGCCCAATTGGATTGATTGACAGGCTGCACAATGCGAAGAGAGGAAAGTGGGCGTTTCTTGTGTTCTAATGTTTGTTTTTCAGATGAAAGATAAACTGCACCTGCTTCAGGGATAACACAGTAGTATGGATCATGAGGAAAATGAGCCTCTACTTTGGCACCAAAGCCCACAATATGAATTGAGGACGATCCGGGAGGAACAACTGAAGATGATTGGAACAGTAATCTACACACACACACAGATGCATGTTTTATACTTTGGACCACGACCAACAGAGGGAGTATAGTAATGTTATTGTCATAGGTGGTCATGGTCCTTAACCTTCTAAATCATTAGAAAGAAGTGTAAAACATATATTTACAAGACCAAATACATAATAGAAAAGGGCAGCCTAAAAAAAAGCAAAATGGGAAAATTATTAAGTAATTTTCGGAGTTGCCAAAATGGAATAAAATTCTATATTTGTCCCATAGGGGGTCATTCTAAATTTAGTGTTGTGCAAATTCAAAAGGAGAAATAATAGCGCTTATAACATCAAACAGATCTACTCTTTAAGATAATAGATCATATAATAATAAGATAATAATAGAATAGAATGAAATAGTCTGGAGCTATAATGTCATTGGATTCGAGGAGCTATAGGTTGAAGTGTCAGAATAAACAATAGTAGTAATAGTTAGACTAGTGAATAATCAAAATAGTTCTATTGTGGAAATAAGTATCAATAAGGTCAAATTGTTCTAATAACTAAAGTAAAAAAGGAATCAAATGAAGTCCGATTTTAGTGCAGAGGTGTTTATAGAGAGTAGTATTAAAATGCAGACATAGAACGACAGGCTTTAACACAATTTTAAGTCTAAAAATAGCTCGAATATAACATTGCTCTTGACGCAGCCTCTGAGCTGCTCCATTGGAGAACAGGTTAAATGTTATTGTTTATTACAAACAGCTGATGTATTTACACATATTAAGTTTGGGACAACTCTTTAAACAGTTATAAGCAGCGGACAGAAGCCATGAATGTGCTTTTGTTTATTAAATAATTAATTTCATAGCCTTATAATCGTAGAGAACGTTTTAAAATAGTTAAAATCCCTTTCAGGCAACTTGATTTAGATGTATGTCTTTAATATTGGAGAACGACTGTGTTGTTTTTGGAATTGTCTGAAATACAATACATAGAATAGTGATTTGCAGAACAAGAACCAGCCAATGAAAAATCGTCTATTGCCAATGCAATTGTTACAATCAGAACTCAAAAATTGGGAATATGCTTTGGCTCAAACTACAACCAAGATTTGGAGTCACAATAGAGTGTAAAATAGATAGATGCTTTCAAAAATAGAGATTATTTTTAGACAGGGCCAATATCAAACGGTAAAAAGACCATTTCCTTCATATTATGTCCAAAAGTAGTTACTTCAAAAGTAGATAATGTTCATGAGTGTAGCCTAGATTAATGTAGCTTAGATTAATGAGATAGATTAGAACCAACAGAGATTCAAAAACATTTAAAAGCATTTTGGTTAATTTGAATATAGCACAAAAGTAGATATTTAGGTATTTTTGAGAATTTTAAGAGCTGTCGATTTGTCAGCAACAGATTAGAGAATCAAAATACCGTTGTATAGGGACTGACCCCAGAGAAACCTGCTAAAATAGATTAGCTCCTGTAAGGATAATACCAATTTGATTAATGATGAAGAATCAGAATGACACAGCGGTGGTCATCAAAGAGTTTTGTGAAGGAATGTTTCGAATGTGGTTGTGTGTTGTATTCTTTCTGTATTAACTCTTCACAGATATCAAGCCGGAACTAAGCACAAGTATGGATGATAAACGACGATGTGGATTGTGACCTGATTTTTAATCAGGTCAAAAGAGGGAAACTGTTGCATAATTAAAATGTTGTATACTAATGATTTTGAAAATAGGCCCTCTGAAGAATGTGCACGGGGAAAAGCCCCAAGGACAAGGATTGCAAACAGGAATAAAGAGGGTCAAATGGAGAAACTACAATCAGTCATAGAGATACCAACTTTCAAAACGGGACAAATTATTAACTCCAGGAATAAACATTCTTGTCTCTCTGGCGAGGCCAAAAGTCCAAAAAACACCATCTCTCAGGCAGACTGGGAGATTCTCCAAAGGCATTCTGACGCCTCCCAGTGGACACGGGACGCCAGCACACCCGAAAAGAACATTCGGGAGACGCCCACAAGTGACGTCATCAGACGTCTTGATAAAACTGTTGGTTTGAGTTCTGGGGGGAAGGTTAGCGCAGGGGGAGAGGAGAGGGACATATTAGTTTAGGAGCACTTTTTTGTTGAATATTCTGTATCTGATTGTAAAGATAATTAAATGCAGATGTTAAACTTGGATATCTTCGTCTGATTTCTGTACCAAATTGTGGACACGCGAGCCAAAAGGGAGTATTTGGCTTCATGACTAACATTAAAATATATCAGAAATGTTGTTCATACCCCCTTAAACAACGTTAAAAAGGGTTTTCTAACCTCAGTGCAGGTTTTAATGACAAAATGTTTAGAACTCAGTCAACTTCTGTCTTGGCTGTGTCTTTTGGCAGCTCTTCAGGCATGACTTTGGAAAAGTCTTTTTTTGAACCCAAAATCTTATAGTAATTTTTGGTAGTATTATCTTCATTTATATACTGCCTTTCACAGACCAGAGTCACAAAGCGGTTTAAATAGTTTTAGTGGACCATATTTGTAGAGTCTCAACAGTGAACAAAATTAATTTCACAACAGTACACATTTCCACAAATGTACATAATCAATTAATCTGACAAAAAACGGTGAAGGAACTGTAAAGGGCAAAAACCACAAGATGTAACAGCTATTTAACATCACAACACCGGCAAGTTTAAGATAAGATAAGATAGACTTTATTGATCTCATACTGGAGAAATGTACACGTCACATTTGGCATAGATAGAATCTCTCAGAAAGACTGAAGTGTGCAAGCATGTTAAAGGTTAAAAATATAGTCTGTGCAGGATAAAATTATGTACATTAAAAAAGTGCCATTAAAAGAAAATCCTAGTGCTTTAGTGACTTAAAGTGACTTTCATACAGTCTGACAGTGGTGGGGATAAAGGCCCTGCGGTTTATGTATATATGGCACAATTCATACACAAGGCAACTCAAAAGGCTGAACAAAACGAGACAGAAAAACCACACAGGGCATAAAACTCATAATCACTGCACAAAGAGTAAAGATAAAAATAAAGATAAAGCCCCTCAGTTGTATGCACAGCTGCCTCTCCATCTTTAGCTGCGCAGGAGAGTCCAAAGACTGTAATCACAGTGACGAGTGATTACAGTCAGAGCAGAAACCAGCAATACCAGGTAACATGCAATGGCACTAGTGGTAATTCAACCTTACGATGACTAAAAATACATGATTTACCTGCAAATATATGGAGCAGTGCATAGTTAGCGAAAGAGCAACTTAACATTTAGAGTTTATATTGATTGGCAGCTACAGTGCTTATGCCACACCAGCACACATACACCACACACTCTCTCTTCAGACACTTCAAAATGTACAAATACAGTTATTTTTATTATGTGAACACATTCTAGCACTAGAGTGGGAATAGTGCGCCGGCAATTGTTCTGCTCTCACAAACAGGCCATTCAGAAAGAGTCCCTGGGGATGGGAGCCTTTTCAAGGTTGTGTCCTATACTCTGTGAGCTACCTCTGCTTGTGCATGTGGGTGTGTGGTAGTCCCCTGGGTCTCAATAACATTCTGTCGTACTGATATCTTTTTTTCATTGGGATGTGAAAAAAAAACTGCAGGGGAGTGTTCACAGGTCACATGAGAGGTCACACAGACTGTATGTGAGAGTCAGGAGGATCAGTTAGGTCAGAGGCAAGGTCAACCGCTCAAGGAGAATAAGGATGTGTGCAAAGAGTAGGACCCAGGCAGGGCAAAACATGTTGAGAGGAAGGGCAACAAACCAGACTTTCAGGACATAATATTGGGTAAACACTTCAAGATTAGTTTAAGGTTGCAACAAGGGATTTTTTAAAATAATCTATAATTAAGCTATTTTTCTTTGGTTAATCAATTTGTTATTTACATGCCTATTTAATCAAATAGAAATTGAAATTAAAAACTGTAGCTGACAATCTGCAGAGGATAACAAGGAAGCATGGCCGTATGCCAGATTGCATAATAACAAAGGTAATTATTTCTCCCACTATTTCAAATCCATTTGAGAGAAACATGAGTGAGCTATGAAAAACATTGTATCATAAAACAGTACAAGTATTTGAACACACAGAAAAACAACTCTATGGACACTATCAATAACCTATAATATAGAACCAATATTGATCTGCAATAATAGTCACAACATTTGGTGTCAATATTTTGCATAGTACAAACTGGCCTTAGCTGCATGTGAAAGCCAGATTTTGTCAGACTTCTGAATCTAAACAGGGCAGGGCCTGGTTAGTACTTTGATGGGAGACCTCTGGGAACACCAGGTGCCACAGTGGGGCGGCCGCGGCTGTAAAGTACCGAACTGGCGTAGTGTCCTTAGGCAAGACACTTCACCCTCGAATGAGTCTGGTGTGTGTGTGAATGGTTGGTGGTGGTCGGAGGGGCCGATGGCACATACTGGTTGCCTTGCTTCTGTCAGTGTGCCCCAGGGCAGCTGTGGCTTCAGTAGTAGTTTATCTCAAATGTGTGATTGTCTTTGAGTGTCCTGAAAAAGCGCTATAGTAAACAATGCATTATTATTATTATTATTATTAATGCACATACAGCTCCTGATCCGGTCATCCAGGGACCAGACAAAGGGCCCCAAGGCTACTCTCTCCTCGAGACCCATAAAGAAGGATATAGAGCTGGTGTTCCACAGCCTTTGCAGTTCAATGTTTCACTCCATTAACCAGCTTCTGAGCACTGGTTAGATTTGGTGTTCTCGTGGATTTGGGTAACAAAGAGAACCACATCCTCTGTTTTGTATTCCTACTTTATATCCTTGTGACTAGCTTTGCATGAGACTAAGTTGTACTCTCGTATATAATGCAGTCCCTATTCATATCCATCAAACAAACAATAAAACAATTAACTTTTGAATTGCGTTCCTAATGAAACACATCTTATGCAGGGTGCATTACAGGGCAAAATGCATACATAGATTTCCATAAACAATTTTATCTTCACAAATTGTTTTCTCCAACTTTGCAATGTCAAAATGCTTTATTCCATTTCCCATTTATTTTCCGCCTGCATTGTTTGTTACTCACGCTACAATGATATGGATATTGGCCTGAAGGATTCCCGAAGACTTTTGTGTCTCCAATCAATGCCCGGGATTTGCCGGAATAAAATCTATGTAAGTCGTGTGTGCAATGTCATGTTGTTATGGATTTCAGAAAAAAACATGCCAAACAGAGCCGACGCAGAGAAGAGGAGGTCTAAGGATTGTAAACAATTCTTAAGGCGGAGATGTTGACTTGTTACAAATGAGCTCTGGAAAAGGGGAAATTAATTAGGAGAAGAATAGTGCGGCTTTTTATTACTGCATCGGCCTCTGAAGGCATCTTCTTTGTTGCTCTGCAGAAAACAAAAGCACTCGACTGAGCAAGAGAAGCACTATTACTTATAGAGTTACGTTATATTGAATCTTTTTGCTTGTTATATGCATGGTTAAAAGGCTGTATTGTAAGTGAAAAGGCATGAATCCAAGATACCTCATTAAAATGCCAATTATGGTTTTGCTACTAACAATTTCTGCTTTTCTCACCAATATGTTATGCAGGCCGGCAGCCAGCACAGGGCAACCACAGTGCAACACCCAGGGACCCGTAACCAGGCTTTGATCTGCTTTGGTATGGATTATTTGTCTGGAGTTGAAGAAATAATTTGAAACGACCATCATAATACATTTACACGTCTTCCTCTAAGGTATGCACTTATACTTTTCATTTTTTCAGTTTAGCCTTTGTGATTTTTAAAAAGCAATAAGATAGATCTGCAATCGTAATTAAAGTCTTCTGGATTTATCACAGCAGTTGAATTTTCAGAACGCGGAAATTAGTAAATTAATTGAATTGTGAGAGATTCTGAAGCGATCCCTAATTTGTCCCACAGTGGTTCAGGGTTGCATCACCAGTTACAGAACTGTAGGAACAAGCACACAGCACAAAGTAAATGAATACAGCTCTATACTAAACTCTATTAAAAATATCAAAAATATTTGTTATCTATTAAAAGATAACATCACATATTGTATGTATGTTGTTAAATGTGAAGCGCTTTTTGATCCTGGTCTGTGAAAGGTGCAATACAATTAAAGCGTTTTTCCTTGCTAATAAAAAAGCTGTAACAGTTATTGTAGTCTTTAATGAAAATATAGTAAGCCCAAGGTCAAGCACTTTACAATGTTCAGATATTCTTCCATTCCCTTCTCACACGGTGATTCACTCACTCACAACAATCATACCTATTGTGCGTGTTTTTAGTGGTAGGGTAAACCAGAGCACCCACAGGAAACCTACACAGACACGGGGAAAACATGCACCCTCCATTCAGAAAAGCCCTCTTCCGACCAATATTCGAACCCAGGACCTTTTTGCTGAGAAGCGAGAGTGCTTTTCACTCAGCCGTGTCGCCCAATGTCTATATTCAATCAGGATGTTTTTGCTGAATGTGGGATTACTTTTAAATCCATCAGTCTCATCACCCCACAAGCCTTATGCATCTCTCTGGACAGAAACAAACATTTGTAACTCCAGACCTCAGACTGTCCCAAATAAGTCTACGAGAGAGAGGATTATGTAAGACCTATACACTCAGACACAGATATGAGCTGAAATAACCCAGGAATGTTGTGGGTAATTTCTGAAGGCATGTACACAAACATTGCATGTCACAGAAGCGCTGTAATATTCACATTGTTTTAGTTTGTGTTCAAAAGGGTTGCATTGTTGAATACTGTGGGTTGTGAATGACCTACTTTTATCCTGCTGTTGTCCTCTTGCAAAACCCCTGAGTCAGAGAGGGTCAAAGAATGGTCACTCTGACATTTGGATTTGGCTCGGTCGGGGGTAAACTCTGAACTTCTCTGTTAAAGATAAATCAATTCATGCAATTGCGCACACTGAAAAGCTTGATGCGTTATGTGTTCAGGTAACGGTGCTGTTTCTGTTTCCGTCTGCCTGAACTCACTGCTTGAACGACGACAAAACTGATTGTTTATGCAAAAATGAGGACAATAGTTACTTCAGAGAATCTGTACATGGGGCAGATAGTCATACACTACACAGAAGCCAGTGTTGAAATAAAATCACAAGCAATTGACAAAATGTTATCGTTGTATTTTTTGTCATAAATATATTTTTGTGGACAAAAACTGAACAAAATATAAAATAGAAGTAATTTATTGTGACAAAGGCAATGACTAAATTGACCGACATTTTTGTCCACGAATATAAGACAAGACGAAAAATAGACCATGACAAAATCCAATAAGAAGAAGAAAGAGATACAGAACAAATGATAAACAGCACCAGTGGCGCCAGCTGTGAACAGAATCTATTGCTAACGCTAACCACAGCATCACTATTGCTAATGCTAACAAAAACACAGTTATTGCTAACGCTTACCACAGCACCACTCTCGTAAGCTCGTAAAGTATCCATCAGTGATGAAAAGAACAAGAACATGTCCACAGCTGGGAGAAAAAGGAGATCTGTGGGGCCTTTTTATGTTTAAAAATAAAACATAAAAGAATAAAACAAGAGATGGCAATAGGAAGCCCCGTGAAGAGGCATCACAGCGTTTGCATGGTTCCAAGCTTCGAGGTTATTCATTTGCTTTGAGACATCATGTGGACAACTAAAAAGTGGAACACTCTAAGGTACATTTCTTTGCTTAGACTTTATTTTGTGGTATTGAGCCAAATTATATTACATAAAACAAGATTGATAAAGTAATGAAGCTACTCGTTTGTTATCTATCTACTGTATGTATTTGTGCAAAAATGCCCCTATTCATACAAATGCCATGAGCAACATGTTTCAGAAAATAAGCTATATATTTTTGTCAACTAAAATGGCTTCATATTTTAAAATTGGACTCTAATTAAATTAAATCAGATGACTAAAATTGGGAGTAAAACTAAATTTTAGTCAAAAGACTAGGACTAAAACAAAATTAGAATTTGTCAAAACTAACACTTAACACAGCAAGGCAGCAACATGAAATTTTTGGCCCAAATGCGAAATTTCATGTATGGCTCAAAACTCCAGCATCATGTTATGGGGCTGCTTTTCTTCAGCAGGGACAGGGAAGATGATAAGAGTATGAAGCCAAATACAGGACAATCTTGGACTAAAAGCTGCTAGAGCTGCGAATTCCACATTGTATCATCTCATGCTGTCCGGTTACAAGCAAGCCCAACCATTCAGTTTTGATTGTTTATCCAAAAGGAGCAGTATATGAAAATCTGGCCAAAAGTGGTACTGCAACCTCTCCCACTCTCCCTGACTCAGGTTGCCAGATGCAGACGAATGCAGCTGGGAACATATTAATATAACAACATAATAATCATTATAAAAATAGAAATCCTCGTTTTATTCCTTGTTTTTCCATGAATGATTGGAGAATCATAACAAGACCACATGGTACTTTACCAGTGAGATTAGCTCGACGCGGTGAATTCTGGCAACCTGGATCACAGACTTTCTGATTGGTTAAACGGTGGAGGGCGGGACATCGAAATTAAAACAATAAGATTTAGGAGCTGTAAAACTGATTTTGAAATCCAAATATCTCGGCTGAACCATTAAAAAAGAACATGGTTTATCAATGCCTTTTGACATATTAGGGCCATTTAAAGCTGCAATAGCTCACTTTGTGAAATTTTTGAATGTGAGTGCTGGCCTCCCCACACTATTTTTTTTTTTTTATTATTCATTTATTTGACAGGGACAATGTAGTCATACATAGTTACATTATGAAAATGCAGCTGATGCGACACATACAGAGTGTATAGCTAATGCTAATTTTCAACTCCTGTCCCTGGTTGAGCTTTTCCCTACAGTGCAACACATTATACAGAATGAATAAAATAGGCCTAGCCCTAAAACACATATTTACAACAGTGATCTAAAATTAAGACATTCCCCCAACCAATAACAGCCATATGGACAAAATATTCACAAACGAGAACACTCACACACACACTCACGTACACACACACACACTCACACACACACACACACACACACACACACACACAAACACAAAATACTGTTTATAGGTTTAGAAATGGGTGCATGATTGGTTTGTTTTCAGCCACAGCTTGAGCTTTGAGGTGAACTCCTTGAATTCTAATATGTTTTTAGTTCAGAGGGCAGCGAGTTCCACAGTTTGGCCGTTTTTTATGGAGAAAGCAGACTGACCAAATGAGGTTCTCCTGTGTGGAATTGCACAGTTGTTGTGGGATGTACTTCTGGTGACTCTGTTGCTGGTCTGTCTCTGTATAAATGAACTTAGTGGCTCTGGTGCCAGGTTATTGATGCATTTGAATGTTAGTTTTAGAGAGTACAATAATATAACATTTTCAAAACTCAGTAGATGACAGTTTTTGAGTATATTGCAGTGGTGATATCGGGTTGGTTTCTTGTCCATAATTTTTATTGCTTGATTGTATAATGAGCCGATGCACTTTGTGGCTGAGGGAGCTGCCTGGGTCCATGCTGTCATGCAGTATGATAAATGGGAGAAGATCATCCCATGCATGTTTAGCAGGGCCGCTTGATTGGGAATAAAATGTCGTATTAGTTTGAAACAGTTAAGATTGCGACGTATAGTTTTGGAAAGTTTTTGTATATGTTTACCAAATTTTAGTTGTGGATCTAGAACCAACCCGAGGTAGTTGACTTCTGTTATTGTTTTGATTTTTTCATTTTGTAATATGATTTGGAAATTTTGATTTATTTTTCTAATAGAAAAGCACATGGACACTGTTTTGGTAAGATTTAAGACCAGGTGATTTTGAGTGAGCCACTTGCTCACCTCAGCCATACATGCAGATAACACGACTGCTGCCTGCTCCGGGGTCTTTGCGGGTGCATAAAAAACAGAATCATCCGCATAGAGTTGGCGCATGACACCTGGGCAGGATGATGGAAGGTCATTTATAAAGAGACTGAAGAGCAAAGGTCCTATTATGGATCCCTGTGGAATGCCCATTTGTGACTTTAAAAGTACAGATTTATCTTTATCTATTTTAACGCATTGTGGTCTGGTCTGGAGGTAGGATGTAAACCACTGTATTGCGTTTGGTGAGATGTTGAAAGAGGACATTTTAGACAGAAGTAGATTGTGGTTTACGGTCTCAAAGGCTAGGTTTGGCTGGGGCTCGAACCCCGATCATCCAAGCGAAAGTCTTGGACAATCCTGCTACGCCACACAGGCGCTGGAGAAAACACTGGATCTAATAGCAAAGAGCGCTGAGTGAATGAGCCGTGCGTATGTGCGGGACGCTTAAAATGCCTTATATGCAAGTTAATGCAAATGTTTGCCATATGATCTGCTACTGCATTTGCGTTTTAGAATTCCTAATTAATGTTAGATTGAATATATGAATTAATTAATTCATATATATTATGCAGCGGTGGCTCTCATGAATGAAGCGTCTGCAGCGTCTTGGACGCAGCCTGGCTCGGGGTAGAAGTGCGCATTGAAGCGCTGTACACTTAAGAGAGCGTTTGCGGTCCAGATTTCACAAAGAAACTCTGGAGCCAAAACTTCTGCACATGTGGCGCGACCTCTCACGGCACTCGCTGCGCACTCTGGACAGGGCAGTGAGACATTTGTGAGTGAGCAATACCATCGATGCGTTATTGGGGTGTGTGTCTGTGTGAGGCTTCCACAAATCTAATGAAATAACACATTGCTTTACCAGATGTGAGGAATACAAATAGCCGTGTGTAATTACGCAGCGCAGAGCCTGCCACAGCAATAGATGGGTCACACATCCCTGTTGCGTAAAGTGTATTTATATAGAGCCTTTCACTGTCCAGGATCACAAAGCGCTTCCCATTTAAAAACATACAGATCAAAATAATACACACACAAGTCAGATTTAATAGAGGGTCCTCATCATGAGCTGTGATTTATTCGAAGTTTGCGTGTTTCCATTAGACTTTTTCTGATGCGCAAATTCAAATTTTGAAACATGATCCTCAATGAAAACACAGTTTATAATTTTGCCAGAGGGAATATGTTTATTGTTGTCCATATCTTGAATTTCATGCGTGTTTTGGCGTGTTGTGCTGAAGGTTGAGATCAGTGTATAGATTTACACCACCTCCAGACCTGGCGTATATTTTTTGCGTATTGTACGCTCACGTCCAGATAGATAAATGCGGAAAAGTGTAATATTTTGCGTACGCCTCATTTACACCCTGATTTGGCTGTACGCAAGTTTCATACACGAGGCCCACAGTGTGTCTCACACAGGCCTAGAGTTTACCTCATCAGTGCGAGGCGAGCCTGGCCTGACCGCGCTCTCCTCCTCTGGGACCTACGGGCCCGGGCCTCTGGCTCCTCTACCTCACAAAGTTCACGCTGAACTGTCTTAAAACTAAAATGAAAAAGGCTGCTCTGTTGTGAATGTTTTGAGAGTGTTGTCAATCTTTAAGACGAGGAATAGCTGGTTGTTCTCGGGAACGAGCTTCACGCTGTGTGATATGATATTGGACAAAATTGTTCAGCCAATAAACAGGACCATATTTGAAGCAACGTAGGTACGTGATGACGCTCAGGGGGTTATATTTTCTTAAAACATTAGAACGCAACATTTAGGCTTTAGCAATAATTTGTGTATATTAAAGTAACAATATTTAAATTATGACTTTTAATAAAAAAGGCTAATGACTTGAGAGGCGAAGAACAAATTTGAGTAGGCCAAGAAAAAAACTGGTAGGCACCGGCCTACCCAGGCCTATCCCTGCCGCCACGGCTGGCGCACAGGCTCTTCTGTCTTTAGGACAGATAGATTTCAGATAGAAATTGCTACTCAAAAGGCGCTCTTAGACGCTGCTGTTGTAGCGAGGGCTGACGCAGCCTCATGCCGCTCCCGATCTCGGCGGAGTTTTTGAAGTGTACAGTAACTCTACCGAATATAATTACTCAAAATGAGTATTCTAACAAGTTGAAAGTTATACCAGTTATACCACTTACTTTGAAATAGCATTCAGTAGCGACACTTTTAAACATAAAACAAATTCTCACGATATTGCTAATACAAATTTATGATGGGGGGAAAACTTTCTTTCTCCGTGTTTTACAAATATAATGGAGTTGGCTGATGAATGTCTGCTTAGTTTGTGAACTGTATTGAACTAGATTGACCAGGGCTCGAGTCTACAGGAATGTCGAAAATCCAGTTCATCTTCACATATGCAAAACATCTTCATATAGCCTATCACTCAGGCGAGCAAAAACCGAGCATGTTTTCTCCAGTGTTAAATAAAAAAAACTTAGTAATTAGGCCAACACATTTAAAATAGTTGCTAGACTGTAGTAAACTGTTGTAAACTTCACAATCTGCACCAACCAAACTGCAGGAAAAAAATGCAACTTTATTCAGTAACTGAGTAATCTGATTCATATACTCCCCCCGCTAATAAAAATGGAGGATTGGCCGGGGCTCAAACCCCGATCGTCCAAGCAAAAGTCTTGGACAATCCTGCTACGCCACACAGGCGCTGGAGAAAACACTGGATCTAATATGACAGACGGCTGAGTGAATGAGCCGTGCGTATGTGCGGGACGCTTAAAATGCCTTATATGCAAGTTAATACAAATGTAATGCAATATGATCTGCTACTCCTGTGCATTTTAGAATTCCTAATTAATGGTAGCTATATGTAACATGTGTAGTTTAAATTTTTGTAATTATACACAGCCTATATATTGCTAATCAAAGTAAAAGTATTCAGAATACAGTGTACACTCGTGTTTGTTTTGTTCCAATGTTGCACGTTCAATAACGCACTTGCTGCTGGCTATCCCATACTGTAGAAGAAGTCAGAAAGGAACTTTTGAGAAGAAGTGTTTTTATTAAAAAATAAGAAGTAAAAATAAGTAATAAAGTAAAATACAATTGTATTGTTACAGTACTTACAATACAGTGCAGTAAGTTAGTACAGTGTTTTACAGAGTCAATCCTTTGACTTTAAACCGCGTTTTGATAGGCCCGAAGTGAGCAAAAAATCCTTTTGACAAGGAAAGAAGATAACAAGCTGATAACGTTACGTAATTGCACACAAGCAACCAAAAGGTGTGCAACCAAAATTGCCTCAGACAAGAATCGAACCCAGATCCCCCGGATCCTAACCTGCAACTCAAACCATTCGGCCAACATAGTATCACTAGGTAGATAACGTTTGCACGCAGACTTATACCTGAGCGTTTAAGTCGCTGGCAGAGCTAAAGCGGACTTAACCTGCCACCTTGTGGCGATAAGATGTAATATGTTTCACGCAGATGCGTGATTCATGAAAAGCGTGAGTGAAGACGACAAAACGAAATGGGACCTACTGTAAGTCCCAATGCACTGCATGGACATGGATTGAATATAACTAATGATTACAAAAATAAAGTGAGGTAATGCAGCTTTAATGATGACTTGATATGAAAATCTTACATATTGCTACTTTGTATTCAAAAATCCATGAGTCATTTTGCTTTCACTTCAGTTGTATTTATTGGTCTTTCGATAAAAATTAAAAATCTCAATGATTACAGTTGTAACATGACAAAATAAGCCAAATGTGACAAAGGGGCAGGTGAAACATGTTTCCTGGTAACTATTGTAAACGTCTTAATTTGAATCTAATTTCTTCCTCCTTTGTCAGAACGTGATCAACTATCTAATTATTTTCTAATAAATGTGTCTAACATATGCATGATGTTGGCCAGTAGAAAGGACTAACAGACAAAACAATAACATGGCGGGTTTGTCAAATATTTAACTGGGGAAAACATTAGAACATTTTCTTGTTCAACATGTCTTTAAAAATGACTTATTTCCCATAAGTTGTATTGCCACATACTAATGCTAATTGCTAATACTAGACAAGTTGTCTGTAGGTATAAAACTATATCAACTCTTCTGATAAATTCAAAATATTTTTCGATGAAGTTTGTACAAAACACACATTCCAGAACAGTGACATCTAAATCTTTTTGCTTTTCCTTCCAGGACTCCAGTCCAGTTGAATCTGTAGTTTCTGAGAGCAGTGACTTTGAATGGGGGAGAGGCAGATGAGCAGCAAGAAGAGGAAGAGGAGCAGCAAGAGGAGGAAGTGGAGCAGCCAGAGGAGCAGCAAGAGGAGGAAGAGCAGCAGCCAGAGGAGGAAGAGGAGCAGCCAGAGGAGGAAGAGCAGCAGCCAGAGGAGAGGCCAGGCAGGAATGAGAAGAGCAGGACATGTGGGTTATAAAGAAACCCCTTTATTCGTTCGACAGTAGGGAATTAAAACTAAAATGCAACTCATCACCACTTTAGAAATGAGTCTCTTTTATTTCAATGTTTGGGGGACATTTTTTTATATTTGACATAATATAAATAAATGTGCTGTGTCCATCTTTGATTGCTGTCAGCTTCTGTTCAGGGACCAGATAATAAAGTCCTAGAAAAAGAAAGAAAAATATTTTATATCATAGAGACTTGTTTTCCACTTGATAATCATCACTACCTGTCCTCTGTTGTGTCTGCTCCAGTTCAGCTGCAGGAGGAGGGATGAGGAGGACAGAGGACCCATGGCCCTGGGGTCATCTGCTTACATTTTTTGAGAGTCCCCCAGCAGAGCTGAGGCGCTGGTCTAGGATAGAGCTGTAGTCTTTAGTCTCCTTCACAGCGTAACGCTGAGACTTTTTCTGTAGACATCAGTAGAATTAATATATTTCTTTATTGCTTTTATACTGTATCTTGATAATAAAGTATGACGTACAATATTTGGCCTTTGCTGCTCACGTGCACTGGGCGATGGTTATGGAGGTTGTTGTCTAATGCAGCGAGGAGTGCACAAACTTCATAGGCGCCATAAGTAAATCCAAAACGCTTCCCTGCGTACATCAGGACATGGTTTTGGAAAGATTCGAGCTTCGAAGTTGTCCTACAGAACAAAGATTATTGTAACGTCAAACATACAAATAAATTCGATCTCTGTGTAATATAATATACTTTGTAGTATTAAAAAGGCAGTTCCTGTACATTCCCACAAGATGCCACCCACATGACTTACCGAAAGATGAGCAACTTCTCAATATCCTTCAGCCACCTCCGGTTAAGAACCACGTGGAATGGGCTCTTTGTGCTGTTTATCCTCCAGAGGCGCATATGGTGAAGTGCACCTCTCCACACACCCTAAATGTATACAATACGTTGTATATCAAAAGTTATACCATGTCACCACATAAAGAGAAAAATTACATTATCTAGTGACGTTATAAATATCCAATGTTCATACAGACCATAAACTCCTCTCTGGTGCTTGTGTGCTGACAAGCATACCAGAAATGGTTAAAAATGTCCTCGATCCATACAAGTAAAGCCTTTTGACCAGAAACGATTCAGCCTGATTGAAGACACCACAATTATATTTAAAAAAGTCTTACCAGACCTGTGTTAAATACAATTAAACACTTACGATGTCCATGGTGTCTAGCTCCATCGTTGTGTACGTACAGCACATAGCAGAGTGACCTTTTTGGAAAAATATATAGATTGTGGGGGAAATAATGACAAACATTTCAATAACAACACACCGATATTAATGAAATGCCACAGAGCTTTGTGCATTACCTGGTAAGTAGATCCTCCTGTCACCTAAAACATAAACCCAAAAGGCATGTAAGCATACGTATACACGGGCTTAGAAATGAATATGTTACTTACCAAGGGCAACAATGTTGTCTTTGGACTCTAATCTGTTGATGATAGCAGTCCTTTTCTCCTCCCAAAACTGCTTTATTGTTTTTAGACAGTAGGTTCCCTGGACTGCAGAAGATGTTGAGGAGGCACCATGCAGATATTCATGAATTTGAATAAGAGGGAAATATTGGAGAACAACATAAAATCTCCTCCTTGCATAAACTCCAATTTTTTGTGGCCGTGCGGGCAAAACTATATGGGGAAGAAAGTGTTAACAAGTATGTAACTTCACACATATAGTCTGGTAAACACATGTGCAAACCATGTAAACTCACCCACTCCAATATCAAAGATGGACCTCACGCATGTGACTTAACAGAAAAGGGTGGACGGCCGTCACACTCTGTGCCTGTGTGGTCACTGTAGTGGCATTTATTGACAGGCAATTGGAGAAAAGTTGCCATCTGCAGCAGGTTTTTGTTGTATGCTATGCATGCCTGCTGGTTTACAAGGTCACTTTCAACAACCACTCAACATGGTTTTGGGAAAATGGGAATGGTGGCTGCTGCCTCCTCTTCAAGATCTGCTTTTTGGACTTCCTCAACACAGTCGGCAATGTCTAATACAGATTCTTCCAGCCCAATGCAAGGAAGTTTGTCGACCATATCCTGCGATGCACCGCTATTTTACAACCCAAATGAAATGTATACTATCAGTGAGTGAAAAGTAAAAGATAAGAAAAAAAATACATACCGTAATGAGATTGGTGGCACATAATCTGAATCATACGGGTCTGAAACTCCATCCCCCTCAAACTCTATTCTGGAATTAAAAAAGAACAGCCCAATATGTAAATTATGAACCAACACATACACATAGAATTTTTTTGACAAAAAACAGTATTCGTCAAATGTTAAAATTCATGCATGTTTACCTTTCCTCTAACGATTGTAACCTTGTATCTGCTGTCAGAGGTTCAACTCCTGCAATGTGAAAGTCTTCCCTGTAGGACAAAATACTTTTTAGTTGACGGTGGATGAGTGGTAACCTGTAAGCAGAAGTTGCATTTGGCAAACTTACCTCAGATTCTCCTGCAGTCACTGAACTGGGGGGATGGGGCCCCATCAACACCTCTGCTGATGGGCCATGGGGTGTGGACGTGAGTGGTCCCTTTGATACAGAGTGCCTCTCGTAACTGCAACAATAGAGCCATTGTTACTGCTAGCGATGGCAATATCAAGTATTGCAGTGAGACAATTACAATAACACGCGTATGTTTCGAAGACTCTACACGCTCAACAACTAACTAGTTACTATTGCGATTGCAATGTACATACATTTAAAAGGGAAAATGTTCGTAAGGTTCTAGAAAAAGCCCCGTTTGTAAACAAACCGCAGTTCACTGGGCTTTGCCAGCTAATGCTAATGCTAGCTAGTGTGTTAGTTTGACGCAGAGATCTTGCTAGAAATGCGTATTACAGATAGTATTTAGAAAATGACCCATCATTCTCTCACTCTGAGCACTTTCCACAAATAAAAACTTAGATGTAGACAAAAAAAAGTATTTCGCTACGTAGCCTTTCAATGCACGGACACCGCTGCTTTGAAAGCATAAACACATGTGTTTAGAGATAATGTCTTACCTTTCAAGCAGAAATGATGCCAACTGTGGGTCTTTTCTCATGCCCAGAGGTTCTCTCAGAGTTTTCAACCTCTCAAAAGCAACTCCAATGTTTACCCTCGTTTGTTGCCTACTGCGGTCAGCTCTGACTGAGCTGTCAGAGCGGGGGTCACAGCAGCTGCTCCCGGGGCCAGAGCGGAGGATGTAACGTAACGTTCGTGACATCCGACGGGTTTTCCCAGATTGCATCACATATATACCTTAATGCAATTTAATTATAAAGATTAACATTAGTACAAAATATGTATATGTTGTCTGTTATGCTCTTACTTTGAAAATGCATTCAAAAGCAACACATATACATTCACATGCACGGCTTGAACACACAGCCAATTTTACACATTTCCTTTTGACAAGGAAAGAAGATAACAAGCTGATAACGTTACGTAATTGCACACAAGCAACCAAAAGATGTGCAACCAAAATGGCCTCAGACAAGAATCGAACCTGGGTTCTCCAGGTCCCAGTCTTCAATGTTAACCATTTGGCCAACATAGCATCTCTGGGCTAGACAGGTTTGCCCATGGATGTATTATATTAACTGGATAGGGTATTACTAGCTTGTAGCTGAATAACCCATGTGCTCAGGGGATTCTCGCGGTACTGCAGACTGAACCAGACTAAATTCACGTGGGCTACCCAGAAATTTTCCCCATAGAACTCAATGCATATTAAAACAGCTCAACCTCAGCTGACAGAGAACCTACAGCTTTAATAAAGGTCGGATTTTGTGGGGATTTTAGTGTCCCTTGTCATCCTGAACTTTTTTTCTTCTTAAATCCTTCGGTTTTGTTTAAATCCACAATTTAGTGCCACAAACTCTGCTCGTCTGGCTCTCGCTCCAACTCCCGCTCTGATGAACTGCTCTGATTGGTCAGAGCGCGGCCGAGCCCCTCTGTGCACGTGCGTGAGACCCGGTGTGAGACCCACACACGCATGTTTGGCGCAACGCATTATGGGAGATCATCCACTGCGCAGAACCGGGAGGACCAGACGATGCCTAAATACAGGCGAGTTTCCCATAGATCTTTGCGAGTTCCAGGCGACTTCCGCTAATCTTTCAGCCCCCATGCCGTCACAAAGCGCCACTGAGCACAACCATTCATTTGAATAGGGCGCCATCTTGGATCGCCGGGGCTTGGTTTGCACGCAATATGATACCTGAGCGTCTAAGTCGCTGGCAGAGCTAAAGTGGACTTAGCCTGCCACCTTGTGGCGATAAGATGTAATATTTTTCACGCAGCTGCGTGATTCCCGAAAAGCGTGAATGAAGACGACAAAACGAAATGGGACCTACTGTAGATGTACACAATGTCAAAAGAAGTAGTTGTAGATTGTGATGATGACTTTACCTCACGTGGGGAGGTAAAGGAAAGTACAAATACCAAGGAAAAAATACTGGAGTGAGTACTTTGTTACTTCATGAATATATATATTTTTTTCCCCAACACAGAGTGTCTGGTGACCAAATCAGACATAATGTCTTTATTGGATCTTTCTTTAATATTCTAATGACCATATGAGGATTGGTTCTCCCTTTTACACTGAAAAAGCTGATCTAAAGATGTCAAAAAACTAGGACTGTCAAAATTAATTATTTTCATTAATCGCGTTAAAAAAATTAACGCTTTTAACCTTGCGCGCGTGTGACGGGGGGGGGGGCAATTGCTTTGAATAGGAGTCTGCAGTGCTCAGGGGGCAGCTGCGGCCGTTTTGGACAGCGGTTCCCGCGTCCTGCAGCTGTGAGAGGCTTTTGTGAGCAGCTTTCAACAGCACGGGAGCGCGCAGCCGTACGTGGCCATGCCCAATGCCATATACACGCACAGGACCACTGTGTGCACTGATCACGCACAGAACGCACAATAAAAACAGCGCTGCAAGAAACAGTCAGTCTCCCCCGTGTCTTCTCCCGAAGCGAAAAAGAGCTAAATTAAAGCCGAGGTACCTAACTTTTCCTTTGCACTACCATTTAATGTTGTTTGTGCCCAAAAATGAAATGTTGTGAGCAACTCAAACATATTTAATGATAGCTATTGGCTGACATGCATTTGACTTTTTTCAAATGTCCCATTCTCATCCCTGTAACAAGGAGGCACAATAATGAAGAGGATCCACAGCCTTTATGAGACAGAAGAAGAAGAAAGAGACTTTAGCAGATGTGGAAAATGTCGAGCTGAAGAAATACTGTCTACTAAAGAAAGACAGAATGTCAATAATGTTGTTATAATAAACAAATACTGTACATATGTACACTATGCTGTCATTTATCTTCCCATTCAAACAACCATTTACAAAAAAATATGGCATCATTTTGCCGATAGTTCTAAATGCTATCAATTACGATTAATTCTATTTTTTAGCTATAATTAACTCGATTGAAAAAATTTATCGTTTGACAGCCCTATACAAAAAACACATGTATGTAAAAACTAGTTTTGTGAGTAAGGAACTAATTACATGGACTGTATTCTACCTTATTGCTCCAGCCCTAAGCATTATTTTATAAAATACGTGTGTGTGTCTACGCATGTGTGTCTACGTAAGAAAACTGCTGTGTCCAACACATTCAAGAATTTATACATAAAATAAAACACAAAAATGTATAATAAAAGCAGGAAATGCAAGTGTATGGTGTAAATGACAAACCAAACCCTCAGTCCTCCACGCCGGTTTTCTATCCCGCCAAGGGTTCGGAAAGAGCCTTTTGCTGATCCTCTGCAGAGAATTACTCGACCTGGCTGAAGGAAGGAAAGGACAGACGTAAGCTTAAAAATATCTGGAGGCTTGACACAGCCGCGCTCCAGCTGCACTCTGTAATTACCAGCAGTGCAATCAGCAGACTCGTTAATTTCCCCTGACTGACAGCAGCTGACGGCCCAATCGCACAAAATGCACCACTACAACTTCATAAGTAAATGGAACCGCATTTCAGTCCCCTCTGAGAGCAAAAGCAGGCCATGACAGGATGACCAAAGACTTGTGGAAAAACCTTCAGTGATGGCCTCCTGGTGATTCTGTTGTTAAATTAAAGCACATGTTTTACAAGGGACAGCATGTGATATGCACTATTAGTGGTCTAATAAAGTCATTACAATTACGATCCATCTTTTGTTGCCAGAATCTTCTTGTGACACACTTTTTTTTTTTTTACTGTACTATGCCCCGGAGTACAGTATACAGTATATACAGAACAGACCAAATGTTTGGACACACTTTCTCATTCAATGAGTTTCCTTTCTTTTCATGACTATTGACTGTAGATTCACACCCAGGCTGTGTAAGGGCTGTTTGACCAATAAGTAGAGTGGGCCAGATGACCTGGCCTCCACAGTCACCGGACCTGAACCCAATTCAGATATTTTGGGGTGAGCTGGACCACAAAGTGATGGCGAAAGGGCCAACAAGTGCTAAGAATCATGGGAACTCCTTCAAGACTGTTGGAAGACCATTTCAGGTGCTACCTCTTGAAGTGTGAAGCAGTAATCAAAGCGAAAGGTGCTACTTTGAAGAACCAAGAATATAAGATATATTTTCAGTTGTTGCATACTTAATTTTTTTGTATGTACATAATTCCATAATTCTACAATTTCATAATCATGAAAATGAAAAAACTCTTTGAAGGAGTTGTGTCCAAACCTTTGGTCTGTACTATATATATATAGTACAGACTACAGTTTTAGTTGCTTTAATTGTCAAGTGTCAATCACAGCCGAGACCTGCCCAACATTCACCCCCCGCCTGTCCCCTTTAGTCCTTCAGGCTACGCCCATTTGGAGGAAGATTTGAACAGGAAATGTGAGTGACATAAGCCTCGAGGAGAGGGGATGAGAAGTTCTTTAAGATCTGCTTTTTCAGTGAGTTAGAGGATCAGCCAATCTAATAAGATACTGTACATACAGTGGTCTGATTTGTTCACAACATGCCACTTAAAGAAGATTCTTTCTGTTTGGCACTCAAGCTTTAACTGTGTTACTCTTTTCATGTGTATAGTTGATTCTAGATTATCTTGAAATATTTGCATATGTGCTTGATTAAATCATCTCACAATGTAGTTTTCATACAGCTATCAAGTAAGTCCAAAGGATTGATACTCCAAGGCTTGTTGGATGAAAACCACTGGCCATTATAAACTTGTATGTGTGTACATGTATAAGCACTTCTCTGCTGTGACTCTTTGATATTATATAAAACGTTTGGAGCCTTGCGCAGTGCTCCTGGGAGCAACCGCACACGAGGAAAAGCTTTCAGTCTCTGCACAAGTATTGATTTAAGTGTAAAAGCGGCAGGAAGCAGTCCAGGACAGACCACCTCTTGCTAAAGTAATTGGGTGGAGTAGATACCAGGAGTGGCCCAGATAGGTCACATTCACTGTTGTTTACAGCAACCAGTCGACAAATAACCACAAGTACGACACAGCTGCATTCGGGATAATAATAGTGACCCCCCCACACATAAAATGATACTTTTTGAGGGCTGAGAGCAGCGTAGGTGCACAAGCTTTGGAAATATAAAACAAATTACTCACACTTTTTTATTTTCAATTGGCATAAACGTGTATATTCCTCAATAAAAGTTCTTCCTCATAATACTTGCCATCAAAGCTTGCTGACTCTAAAATACATAGTTCAAAGTGTGATTTCGGATAAGATTTTTTTTTCTAGGGTGTGACTCTCCGACCAAACCTCAGAATCAGAATCAATTTATTTGCCATTTGCAGAAAAAAACTACTTTGGATTACAAACAGGAGACACCGGGGGCACCAACACAACAAAGCACACACACAAACAGAATTTAAAAAAGCCTAACCTATTGTCATCTCTGGAGCCCAGAGGCAGCTTGAGAACCACTGATCCAATGTGTGTATTGTTAAGACTGTAAGAATGACCAAATATCATTATTGTAAATAAACCAAGTCAAAGTGCAATCCACACAGAGACTGTTTGAATCAAACCATAGATTTTATTTGCTCTTATTTATTGTTCTATTACAATGGAAGAGAAAAGGCAAATATAATTCATTGTGTCATTGACAAAGAAGGATCCTGCTCTTCTCATAAATGCAGCCAAGAAAGGCTGAGACTGCATCTTTTTGAAATTTGTTTATGCAAATTGGGAAGAAATTATTTTTCAACATTATGTTCCTATGATGAGTTTTCCTTTTGCAAGTGTATTACTACAGAACTATTTTCTTCAAATAACAGATTTGGAGGGAGCTGAGCATGAGTCATGAGCTCGACGAGTGGTAACAATAACACTATCAGGAGCTCTTGTTTGCTAAACACAGATGAGAGAAAAGAAAATATTCATTATTTTTTCATCAGATTCCCATTTTTCACACTTTTATGTGCACATGCACCACTGAAAAGACACACACATATACTAAAGGTTCAATTTGAGCACACACACTGTACAGGCATGGGTTTGTGTTTGCCGAGAACAAAAGAGACCTGGTGCATGCTCTGCTGGTGTCTGTAACATCTGCAGTACGTAGCACTTTGAGGACACCTTCACAGCAACATGGTCTATATATGGTGCAATAAAAAAAATCATGTTATGGAGCTACCCACTCCCTTTTATCATTTATCTAAGCTCTATTATCTGATGTGATATTTAAGAAATGGGCAAAAATGGATCCATAAAAACTGGGAAACAGTGTTCAAAGAACACTGATATCCACCGCAACAGCCCCATCCTTTGTGGATTAGGATTATTATGATTTATCATTATATTAATATTTTTTGCAGGGATGTCTTATACTGATTGATTTCTGCCATTACCCAACGGCCAACTTATTTCAATAATTGTGAGTTATTAACCCCTTAGTACCAAAGGCACACATTTGTATAATTATTTTAAATTTAGCTGAATTGATAACATTGTTTTTCTTTCTATGCAGTATTTCAACTTTCCACAAACATTTCCCAACATTGTTCGTACATATTTATTTTCATCCATTCCTTTATATTGATTTTAGCTGTTCTCTTTCTCATACAGTTTCACGTTCTGTCTGTTTCTCATCCAATTTCTACAGGCTTAACTGTTAATTTGCCAATAGCAGATCACAAGAATTAAATATATACATTTCCTGAAGCATCCTTGTCCCATGAACAGACAGGCAGCAATTAAAAAGTGTCTAGGAGTAGCAGAGAAATGGGGCATGTGACATGCCGTTTTTGTAGAGGCAAGGGCTGACTTATGTAACAAACGTTGCTTGTATAGGTTTTGTATTCGCTTTTATAACAAACATAGAACACATTTTGCAGACAAACCAGCCTCATGATAGCGTTCATCATTACGACCCGGAGGCCTGACATTTACACCACAACAGAGAATGGGATGTGCTATCAATCTTGCAAGCTTTCCATGCATACTTGCTTTCGTGGTACGTGATATACGCAGCCGTTGGCCATGTTTGCAGCAGGTATGGAGAAAATCAATGTGATCACCTTGAGTAAATCAGAACTGCTTTCCATCTATTTTTGATGTGGCCATTTATTTTTCTTGCGGTGAGTCACTCCATCAGCATATGTTAATGAAATGTACAGGTAAGCTGTCATTTTTAACGAAGAGAATTTGTAACGCCTATCAGCACCTGTCTGAGATATGTCAAGGACGCATCGAGCAAACTGGCACCGTTTGTACACCCAACGCAGAGGTTCATATACTGCACAGAAAAGGTGATTCGTTTTATGATGGGTTTTCAGTGGGATGCATAGTGTCTCATTTATCAATCTGTCGAGGCTGTGGTAGCACATATTTGTCTATTAAAGCAAAGCATGACATCGGTTCCTTCCATAAAATAAAGTATAACAAGACACAACACACATACTGTATAGAGAACTATGGCTATTATGAGACTTTTAAGTACTAAACACAATTTTAAAGCAAAGCTGGACTAAAATTAGGGTCTCCGAGATTGCCTGTGTTCATTGGCGTATGCTCGATGTTGCCTGCCCCCAAAAATAGCAAATCCTCTCAGGATGCGTAAAATAAGTTCTACCTCCATGATGCTTTGCGTGACAAAAAGTTTGTGAGTACAAAGCGACTAAGAAGTGGCTCTTTACATTTTTCTGTTATTTTATTCTACACTGTTTTTATGAATGAGTAATGAGTTTATGGAAGCAGATTTTTGTGTAAAGTCATCCTCCAGAAGTTCCGAGACTCTCCAGTGAAGTCATATCACTGCAGTATCTGCTCACAGAGCTGTGCCACTGATATTTTATATGTACTGTATTGTATATCATTATCACACGGCTCCTCACAGCAGCAGAATGCTCCATTGATATGAATGCAATTTCAAAACGTTCTACCGGTCATTATTTCTTTATAACGGACCATTCAAAACAATAATGACTGCTGCCCATGGCAACGCAACCTCTGCTTGTAATTCAGATGTATAGATTACTCCGCAAGAAGTCCGGCCAATTCGTCGCTAATACTGTTTCTGTGAGAGAGGCTATCGGAGCTTGGGAACTATTTTATTTGCAGCCATTAAATAAACCTTTCGGCATTCTTATGAGAGGACTGAAGTTTATTTTGTGTGTTCTGTTGGTACAAAGCCGTATGATAAGCGGGATAATGTATAGTACGCAGGTAATTATCGGAAAATAAGTACCGTCAGGGTCTGCATCCGCCCTACAACATTATCCCTTACTTAACCGATACTTATGCTATGTGTACTGGGTGCAGCTCTGACTGCCACACCCCCCCCCCGACCCAGAAATGGATAAGGAGAAGAAAATGGATGGATGGATAACCAATACTTCTATATCGTGTTAGCAGCACTTGTTTATAGTCACGGGAGAATGGGAACTCCACAAATACTGTGTCCCCCATTGTCAGTCCTGGTTTAATCCTGGTTTAGTCCTTGTTTAATCTTGGTTTGGCTCATGTTTTGTCTGTTTTTGAGTGACTTCGCCTTTCTGTTTTTACCGACTTGTGTCCCGTGACCACTTTGCAGCTCTCTCTGTGTGTCTGGCGAAAAAGTTCAATGTTCATGTTCAACGCATCTGCTGTGATGTTACCATTGACTTTGCATTGAAACTCGACGCAACGCATGGTGTGGTGTGAATGCCCCTTAGGTATTCACCCCCCTTAAACTTTTGCCATAATATAGGATCATACACTTGAACATATTTTATTGAAATTTTTTGTGAAGGACACCCAACAAGTACCATACAATTGTGAAGTAACATTTTTAACATCCGGACATCCATCCATTTTCTTCCCCTTAATCCATTCTTGGTCGGGGGGGTTGGCAGTCAGAGCTGCACCCAGAACACATAGCACCAGCCCCTCACTGGTCCTCATGCAGGTGGTGAGTCCACAGGAGCCTTGATCTTTCTGCGAGGGCTTCAAGCAAAGTGGGATTAACTGTCTTGCCCAAGGACACAACGACAGCAGACATGAGTGGGAGTCGTGAAGTAGGTCTTGTGGTGGGCTCCAACCCACAATCTTCAGGCCTAAAGGCCAATGCTCTACCGAGCCGTTTCAAAATAAAAACTGAAAAGTGGGGTGTGCTAACCCTCTTAACCCTCTGTGCAAATAATTGCCTTCAGAAGTTGCCCGGTGATAAATGGAATCCCACTGTGTGTAATCTAATCTCAGTTCAAGTACAGCTGCTCTGTGATGTCTCAGAGGTCTGTTTAGAGAACATTAGGGGGAGAGAGCTTCATGAAGCCATTTGGCACATACCAGACAGGTACTGTACATAATATCCCAAGTTTTGAATACCTCTCAGAGCACTTTTTAATCCATCATCAGGGAATAGAAAGAGTATGGCATGACTGCAAATCTACCAAGACTTGCCTGTCTGCACAAACTCACAGCTAGAACAAGAACATCAATGATCACAGATACAAATACAAGGCCCATGGTTAATCTGGAGCAGCAGACATCCACAGTTAATCTGGGGGAATCTGTGCATGGGGCAAATATTAGTCATACACTACACACATTTGGCTGTGAGGCTGCATTCCTTCAGCAGGGTCATGGTACAGCACAAGAAACAGTTCCGTTCAGCATCCTACTGGAAAGATGCTGAAGTCAGCAAAACACTTGAGGCTGGGATGGATGTCCATCTACCATCAGGACAAGACTTTTCATACAATAGGGTGGTTTAAAACAAAAATATATCCTTGTGTTAGTATAGCTAAGTCAAGATCCAGATCTGAATACAATCTGTGGAAATATCTGAAAAAGAATTGTTACTGAGCTTGAGCTGTTTGGCAAAGTTTGACCAACCCAGGCTGGTTAAAACCTACCACCACAGACTTGCAGCTGTAATTTCAGCATAATGCGGTCCTACAAAGTAATGGTAGATACCCTTGCACACAAATTACATTAGATGTAATTTCCCTTCATGATTCTCTGTTCCTTAGTGTGTGTTCTTGACATTCACTTTCAAATATTTTTTAATATTTATGTTTGTGTTCCTAAAGTCGAAGAGGGGCAAATACTTTGTATCAGTCGATGTGAAATCTTTCAACAAAAACAGTTACATTTATACTTTTTTGTTTATTATATTCCTGAACCTTTTACCTTATTTTACGAATTTATATGAAATTATGGTGCACACTGGGTACTTTTGCGAATGTATTCCAATGTGATTTTTACTGCAAATAGCAAATAATGGTTACAAGTCATAAGGTAATACTACAGTCTGTGCTTGCATTGTCTCCACTCTTTCTTAGTTAAAAAAAACAAAAATTTAAACTTTGGGCACTTCAACAGCCAATGTTTGTTGAATTGCATTTGTTATCAAAAGTTTCGTGAGATATCCTCTTCGACCTGGGAATGTCTGTGAGTGAAATCGGCTTGTGTATCATGTGCTGATTTTGCCGTGTGGCAAAACACTGACAAAAACTTGCAGATGAAAACCAAGATAAACATATTAGCTTGTCTTCTTCACATACAGTATTGATTGAGTATTGAAGTGGCAAATAATGACCCTACAACACATTTTCACTGCTTTGTGAGAACCAATTTCAAAGAAAAGGAGCTCTGTATGATCAGAGGTTGAGATTTTCTTAAAATGAAGACATTGGGCCTCATTCACGAACGGTTCTTAGGAACAGATTTGTACGTAAATCCTACTTACGCGGTTTTTACGAAGAAAGTGGCATTCACGAATATTTCTCGTAACCAGAATTTGTCTTGGGCAAGTACAAATCCTACGAGTCCTCAGGAGCACTCGTACGCATTCAGTGCCGACATGTTCACACGCCAGGGTTGTCCTCTTTGGTGAAGTTGAATAAAAATACAACATTCCAGTGATATGTCCGTCATATCGATGTATGTATTTATTTATTTGTAGTAATCTTTATTAGTAATCTTTATTTATATACCGCCTTTTTCACTGCAGATCTGGCCTACTTTTTAATTCATTTTGAAATGAAATGTGCCAACGCTTTATCAAATACATTGGAAATCTTGCCGTGTATTAGTGACCCCTTCCTATTTATAGGGGGCATTTCTTTATTCACGGGCCACAGAACAACGGCATATATACTGCTGCTGCAGGAGGTTACTGGGTCCGCGCTGAGTCTCTGCGCTGGTCTCTCCTATGGATCTATACGGGTCTGCACTGGTCTCTCCCATGGATCTATACGGGTCTGCGCTGGTCTCTCCCATGGATCTATACGGGTCTGCACTGGTCTCTCCATACGGGTCCGTGCTGCATGCTCCTGGATCCTACGGGTCCGCGCTGGTCTCTCAAGTCTGGTCTATGCGGTCTCTCTTCGGTCCGCGCTGGTCTCTGCGCACCGGTCTCTCCAGTCAGGTCACTCCAGTCTATGCGGTCTCTCCTGTCCGCGCTGGTTTCTGTGTGCTGGTCACTCCAGTCTCTCCTCGGGTCTGCATTGGTCTCAGCGCTGGTCCGCGCTGGATCTCCTCCCAGGGTCCAAAATATTTTGAGATTAATCTCAAAACATTTTGAGATTCATCTTTAAAATAATACATAATATATTTTTAAATTAAGCTCATAACATTTTGAGATTAATCTCATCATATTCTTAGATTAATCTCATAATTTTGCTAGTTCGACTTTATAATCATAATGTTTCGACTTTTAAGTCAACATTTTATAACTTTATTCTCAGTCTGGCAAAAGCCTGCTTTAGGCCTGTTGCTGTTTCCTCTGGCGTCTGCACACGGCCCTGCAGTCCCTTATATGGGCATTAATGGGCGGTTACTTATGCTAAGTACCTATGCTAATGAAGCACCTGGCACGCGCGCTGTACTTACGAGGAAATGGGATTCATCAATCTGAGAGAACAGCTGCGAACAATTCAGCGGCTTACGAGTGCGTTGATGAATCCCACGTGGGGACTTCCTAGAAATCTACTTAAGGACAACTTGAGAAGAAAGTTGAGTAGTTTCTTACGTAGTTATTCGTGAATGAGGCCCATTGATTGTGGTTTGGTGAAGGGCAGGCGGCATTACAGTATTGTGAATATAAGTTTTGCGCTCTCACAAAGACTTTCCTCTGAACATCCATGTGTTCAAAAGAGCCAATCAGGAGTAAGGTGGGTATGTTTTCCATCATTCTATTTGATAAACAAAGGCCAACTTTGTTTATTATTATTATTATCTAAGTGAGTTGTGACAAAAATGCTTACTTAGTAACAGGTGTCTAATTTTTCAAAGAAATTGTGTAAGCTGAACATTTAACAATTCTACCAACCAATTCTAGAACCCTTTTTTTCTGTCAGCCTCCATCTGCAGAGCACATTAAGACACACTGGTCTGTATAGATCCAATCTTTACAACTGTCGCAGTGGACTTGAGTGTTGCATTACCATGGGCAACACAAAAGGAAGATTTATGTCAATACAGATTCACTGATCCTTTCACTTTGAGTCCTACACATGGTAATCGTGGTTCAGCCTAAATTCTTTTCTTATCTCACCCAACTTTAGACTTGACTTGGCTGTTGTTTAAAAATATGCCCTCTTCAAAAGTATTTACCTGGATAAAGTTTTTAGCATTGAAAAGATTAGTAGTAGGGGTGTGCCGACTCAACATTGGTGCCCTTATCGGAACATTTGTGTGTTGTTTTATATATATTAGTGAAGCTGATACCCTGAATGATTTAATTCCAGGGATTAAACAGTATTTGGGTGATGTAGGCCAGTCTGTTAAACCGAGCCTGAGAAATCTGGATGTTATTTTTGACAAGGACATGTCACTAGTTCAACACTGCAAACAGTTGACCAAAAATTGCTTTTTCAGATACTTTTAGAAATTTAAGAAAATGGTGTTACAGAACGACTTGGAGCTTATAATTCATGCCTTTGCGTTCTCGTTTAGATTACTGTAACAGTTTGTTTTCCTATCTAAACAAGAAGGAGCTGTCCCGTCTGCAGATAGTGCAAAACTCTGCAGCTCGGGTTCACGCGCACACAAATAGGAGGGCTCACATATCCCCTTTCCTCAAACTAGCTGCCTGTGTCCTACAGGATGAGTTTTAAAATATTGTTACTGACGATCAAAGCTCTGCATGGTCTGGCTCCCACTTATATCAGTGATCTGATCCAGCCTTATGCCCCCACTCAGGTTCTGAGGTCTGTGGATCAGAACCTGTTGATGGTCCCATGCATGCATTCCGGACCAGAGGAGACCGGTCCTTCCAGGCTGTTGCTAAGCTCTGGAACAATCTTCCGCTCTCTCTGCGGTTGATGGAGTCTGTGGACTCATTCAAAGGTCAGCTAAAAACCTATTTATTTGGGCAAGCTTTTACAACATTTTCATGCGGCTGTTTTAACCTAGCTTGGTCGTACCACACCATAGTACAAATTACATTTTGTACTAAGGTCTGGAGGTGCTCCATTGAGCTCTGTTTACAGATAGGAGGGGTTAACTCTTTTTGCAGATTGAAATTATTGGATCTGAGTTTACCGTGACGTACAGTATGTCTTGTGGTCTTTTTTCTAGGGCTGTCAAAATTATCGCGTAAATCACGCATGCATGCGGGTGAGATGGCTACAGAGCAGGTAGGCATTAGTTATCATTAGCTAACTCACAAAATATACAGTACAATAACTAAAAGATTACCGCTAGTTTCGCGTCCAAAGTTAGTCTGAGGCAGTCCGCTCCCGCAGGTCTCTCCAGAGGATACGATGCAAGCTATGTTCATCCAGGATTGATTTTTTGGCTTTAGTTCCCTCTTCTCCTCCTCACTTTTGCATCTTTTGGGCTGTTTTTCTGCTGTGTATGCAGTTACAGCCAGAGGGGGTATAGCCATCTTCTCCTACCATGCTGCTGTTGTTTACATGCGGTGCGGACGCTAGAGGGGGCGTGGCCTAACAAGCTTCACGCAAAGTTTCTATTCAGAACTTTTTACGGCCTGATTTCCAACCATAGACTATAAATATTCATACACAAGCTGAATCATTGCGCTCAATATTTCCATTTTTTTTTCGTTCCAGCAATCCGGGTTCTGTCATAATACTGTATGTAGATTGCTGAAAATCAGGTAAAAGACAATAATTAATATGTTTTTTGCAGATTATAGCTTGATTGTAATAAGAATCATTTGAGATCACATGTACCCAATTAAAATGATGTTAGTCTCTTTTTGATGTGGGACTCGTATAAATGTATGTCTAAAAAATAGGGAATAAAAAAATCGAAGGGTGATATCCTCTGGAGGAAACCCTGATGTTGATACGCTGAAGAAATATGTTCCAACATCCATTCTTCCCACTTCTATTTTGGACATCAATTGTTTAATTATTTTGCATAATCTATGTATAATTCAATTGCTTTTATTTTGTTTTTCTCATCTCAAATGTTCAAATAAAATAAAATAAAAAAACATTCATTCAATACATTCAATCAACATTAGCACGGGTATCATGGAAATGTGAGAGACAGACAAACAACTGATTAAATAATTCCTTGTGTTTTGCTGCTGGATTTGGTGCATATTTGGCAACCTGAATCAGGGAGAGTGGGAGAGGACTACAAAATATTGACTGTGACTGCAGTACCACTTTTGGCCAGATTTTTACATATTGTTCCTTTAAATTACGGGTTTTAATACTTTTAATACAACTTAGAAAAAACACTGTCTACAAGAATATGTTGATAATGTTCATGCCGCTTTATGTTGATTTATTGTTAGGATAAACTAATACAATGCAATACAATGTATGTATAGCCCTAAGTCACAACAGAAGTCATCTCAGAGGACTCAACAAAATCATTGAAATCACCAACACAGATCAGAAAATCAACAGTTAAAAAACATAAAGAATATAGAACACATGTTGATAAATGTCCATACATGTTAAAGTGTCCTGGATCATCACCACAGTCCTTTTTGTTGGACACTAACTGTCCAACTGACCCTCCTGCATCGGCAAGGAAAAACTCATATGTACATTTTGTTGTCATATATTTTTCTATTTACACAACAATTTACAGAAAAATATGGCATAATTTTGCCGTTTGTTTGAAATGTGAATAAATAGGATAAATTAATTTTTAACCTCTTAACAACCGCCTCATTTTGGCTCGTGCACAATGGTTGGGCATACCCAAATGTCTTTGCTTATTTAAAAACACATCTTACATCTCACATGCTTGTGTGATGCATCATTTTAAAGCTAGAGCCTTCTAGTTTATGTAAAAAAACACTAAAATAATGTTTGTCATTCCTATTTTCCTCTGCATCCTTTGAAGTTAGGGAAAAAACCCAATTTTTTTTAGCCTCGCCTAACATTTTCAATTTCTAAAGGCCCTAAAAAAGGCATACTTCATTGTAAGTTCACAATATTCAAACCCTCTGTTCATTGTGTTGTTGACAACAACTGTCTAAAGTTTCAGACTTCTAAGTTTTATAGTTTTTATGCAGTTTCTCCTTTTCATCAAGTAGTGCACATTTGGCACAATTTGGCACAAGTGTGCCAAATTGTGCCAAATATCTTTACTTACATTTAATCATCATAAAAACAATATTTTTTATTATTGGTACTTATAAGTTACTAATCTATGTGTGTTTTTCTTTTTTAAATGTCAAAGTTATTTTTTTATGAGTGTAAATTCATTGCAGATTCGAGAGCGTCTTTTATCTTCCAGTACGCACAATTGTCCAGGCCCAACATAAGACAGGACACCATTGTCCCACCCCTTGTTCGAAAGCTTTCCTCATTGGCTACAAGGACATGTCAATCGTAAATCCCGGAAGTAAACGTAAACAAGTTGGGACCCCACAAAAGATCAGTCACCAATGCGCAAACAGCAGCACTAGCGTTATTTGCGGGACCTATTGCAGACCCAAAAATTGGTCTAGCTTTTCGGTAGTAGTCTTATTTGAAAGATAAGGAGCTAAGGAACACGTAGATACCAGATGTTTGGGTGAAAAACAAAGATAAAAGTCCGTTACAAGTGAAAGAGTAACATCTGGTGGACCGGCTGGTGTCCTGGTGCAGTGGTAACAACCTGGAGCTGAACGCCCAGAAGACAGTGGAGATGATTGTGGACTTCAGGAAGAGCACTGTCCCCCCGCCCCCACCCTCCGTGATGGACTCCCCCATCACCTCTGTGGAGTCCTTCCGTTTCCTGGGCACCACCATCACCCAGGACCTCAAGTGGGAGCCGACCATCAGCTCCCTCATCAAGAAGGCCCAGCAGAGGATGTACTTCCTGCGGCAGCTCAGGAAAGCCAAGCTGCCTGCACAGATGTTGGTGCAGTTCTACACGGCCATCATCGAGTCCATCCTCACCTCCTCCATCACCGTGTGGTTCGCTGGAGCCACAGTCAGGGACAAACAGAGACTACAGCGCATTGTGCGCTCTGCAGAGGAAGTGATCGGCCGCAGCCTTCCATCGCTGCAGGACCTGTACGTCGCCCGAGCTCGAGGCCGGGCTGGTCGTATCACAGCCGACCCCTCTCACCCTGCACATGGACTATTCCAACCACTCCCCTCAGGCAGGAGGCTGCGGTCCATCAGGACTAGAACCTCCCGCCACAAGAACAGTTTCTTCCCCTCTGCTGTTGGACTCTTGAACACTTCTTAACCTGTCCCCCCGCCCTTTATAAAGTCACTTTACTGCCCATCATACGTCACTTTACTTCACTGTACTGCTGTCACCTTACATTGTGTGCACCATGTGCACTTGTATATTGTAAATAGTAACTGTAACTCTATTTTAAATTTAAATTTATTCTTTAGAAGTGTTTTTTATTCTTATTTTTATTATCTCTTTTTGACTGTTGCACTGAGCCAAAGCAATTTCCAAGTCTGTGACCTCCCGTTACTTACGTTGGCAATAAAAATGATTCTGATTCTGATTCTGATCTGTGCTCTTTTTTTTTCGTTTTTTTCGCTAAAGATAAATGCACATTTTTGGATTATTTCTGCAGAATGGATTTTACTTTGGGAAATACAAGTGGATATAATTTTCCTTTGGACTGTTCCAGAGAGAATGATGTATTGCAAGCTGGGAGGAGAGCTGATTTATTTGTACAGCACAAGCCCAAAGGTAAAAAGCTATTTCGGAATTGATTTATTTTGTGCCCACATTATGTGTTATATCTTTTGAATGCAAAGTCTGATGTAGTTTACACTTGTATATAAATGTAGATAAGAAAATAAGCTTTAAAATGATATACAGCTTTTGGGGTTTGGTGTTCAAAATACATCTGCTATTGCCAGCAGAACATTTAAAAACATAAAAACGGCCGCCGGCGCGCCGGTTGTTGCTAAGTGGTGTAATTAACTTGACAGCCCTAATTTTTTTATTTTGTGTACGCACATTTTAAATTTTATTTGAAGCGCTTTGTGGCTTTGGTCTGTGAAAGACGCTGTATAAATAAAGCTTACTTACTTACTTACAAAAGTTACCCTGAATAGACCTTTCATTTGGTGGCTGATACCACTTTAGAATGCTTTTAACATTTACTCAAATAAAGTTGTACTGTGGTTACTTTTACAATAATAATAAGCAACAAATATTTATCTGTGATTTGAGTTTTAGTTCTATATGAAAAGCCACAGTAATTAAGTAACTTTACACTGCCAAACAGCATAATAAATTCCAAAGAAACACTAGTGAGATCAGGTGTGTACTTTAGGAAGGCACTAAATATCATCTTTAAAAAGTACTAATTCATAACAGAAAATTATTTTACATTTTGTTTCAACCTTGGTCTAATCCCGGTTTGAACCTGGACTAAGCTTTCTTTATCAAACAATAGAACAGGAGTAATTAAGAGTATCCATCACATTGAACTAAACAGCTTGTGGTGGCACATTGTAGCGTCGCCATGGAGATCAGACAGAAGCTCAGTCTGAGCGAGAGACAAATTGCTGAACATCCCAGGCAGTAAGAGCGCGCCAGCATGTGAGATCCACCATTCATCTCCTAACTTCCAGCAGGTACAGAGCTATGGCAGCCTTACAAGGTCAATATTTTACTTTGACTGTAATTTAATTAGAGTGCACCGGTGTCCCGGGAGAACCCACAGAGAAGGACCGCATGCATCCCTCTGTGTTGCAAACCAGACAATTTGTATCAAAAGCTGGCATGTTGTCATAATAGTTTTCTGGTATTTAAATGGGTAGTATGTAACTTTGATTTTTAAATTGCATCTACATGTGTTTTTGTTCCAGACACAAGGTCATCATGTGATGATCTTATTGGCCAGTTGTAATAAAAATATGAGTGATCTTATTGGCCAGTTGTAATCAAAATATGAGTGCTGATTTACTCTTGAGTGCAACACGAATGGACGTGATGGTCACTTTATTTATGTTGACACTTATTTTTTTGGTTCATTAGTTGAGAAACCAACCGGAAAGTCCCTTACTGGGCAATTACTCTCAAAAACAGTCAGAAGGACAGGCAGCATACCCCTGCTCACTTATGTGTCCTCACTCAGTCTGTATAAGGACATAATAATGTATTTCAACGAACAAAACGTTTTGTTTTTAATAAAAGTAAAATTTAATTTAGAGTTTTTCCTTGCCGATGCAGGAGGGTCTGTTGAATAGTTAGTGTGAAACAAAAAGGACTGTGGTGATGATCCAGGACACTCTACAAACATGTATGAACATCTATCAACATTCATGGACATTGGTCTCTCCCTATGGACCAATACATATCCATATTTCATGTGTTTTAACTGTTGATTCTCCGATCTGTGTTGGTGATTTCAATGGTTTTGTTAAGTCCTCTGAGATGACTGCTGTTGTGATTCAGGGCTATACAAGAATGAATTGTATTGTACTGTGTAATTGGAAATAAAGATTGGCCATTATTGGGGAAATTCTGAGTTTTGGTCCTTCCCAGGCTATCCAGCTGTGACACAGCACATAATCTATTCATGATGTCACAGATGTTCTATTCAAAAACGTGTTTGGGAAACTCAGGGAATCAGTTTTTCAACACAAGACAAATAGTGAGACAAACTCCACAGCCGTTCTGTCTCTTGACAATCTGATACTAATAACTTGTACTTTTGTTCTAGTTTAGTCCAGTATATTGACTTGCCAAATGACTAAGAACTCCAAAGTAAAATAAGAACCCAAAAATTGTCCAACATAAATGGAGGTTTCTCAAATTAAGAATGGGGCTTTGAGACGGTAAATTGGATAAAAGACCCTCTCTGCAGCCCAATGAGCCTCATCTTTACAGGTTTTTCTAGTCCAAACTAGAAAAACAATGCCGGAGGGGAAATACTTAGAAAACAGAAGAATCACTAAGCAGATAGAAAAGGTCCTTCCATCTCACATGGGACATCCCTCCAACTCAAGGTCTGAGAATGGAAGATTCTGCAAATCAAAAGAATAAACCTTTCCAAAGACAGGTCAGGGCTGACAAATCCAACTCAAATTCAGTCTAAACACAGGGTATTCAAAGGGCCGTTGTGGCTGCAAGTTTTAGTTCCTACCCAAGCAGGAGAACACCACAGTCCACCCAATTGCCCCGGATGAGTCCAGTGTTAGGCCCTGTCTCATTACCCACAATGCACCCTACACTCCTCTACAAAGTGTGCATTTGTTTGAAATGCACGCAAGGGTTTGAGTGCGCAGGTTACAAGCGTGCAAAAGAGGTGGAATTGGGACAGTGCACACTAGTAGTCAAGAGATGGTCATTTCTTGACTAGTCGAAAAATTAAAGGTCATTTCGTCTGACCCTGTGGGAAACAAAATGAGTTGCTCCACACACGTTAAAATAAATGTATATTGGTTATTTGTATTTTGAGATAGCTGTATAATTTTAAGTTAAATGTGGGTTATATGGTCAGTTTTTATACATCCTAACTTTATTGTACTAAGTGTAAAGTTTAAATTGAATGTTTTATGAATGCTTGCTTTAAAAAGTTATTAAATTGTTTAAATACAATGTCTGTAATTCTTCATCAGACATTCATGCTTCTTTCCAAGTAACATAGGAAAACTTATTTACACACATACAGCATATATATTTCAAAACTTACACTTAAATGCACTTTCCCAACGTGTTGGTGTGTACCGCAAAGAATTACGGGCAATATCCTTCGCCAGAGTCCGCTTAGATGCAGGCTACGGCAAAGTGTGGATCATGGGCGCAAAGGGGGCGGGGCGAAAGACCTCCCTGGAGAATTGGGACATCCTACGCACTCGCACCCATCATTGGGAACGCGCAAATGAGGGGCGTGAGGGTGGAAGTGCGAGTATTGGGACTGGGCCTGAATCACAACATTTGAGGAAATGGGTGGAGTCTGTTGTGCTCCTATTCAGCTTGGAACATAAACCTGAAGGTGAATCATGTCCAGCTCCAATCTCCCAACTATAAAAAAATGTCACAACAGTGGCGGCAGTGACGTTCTCATCTAAGATAAAACTGTCTGAGAAGTCCAACAGTGGATCTTGTTTGGAGTTTGAAACGAGCTGGAGTTAAATAGGAAAGAGGGAACCAAACACAAAATAAGAGAAGCTTGCCCCTAAACTGCATGATATTAGTCCACATGCACAATAATGTTAATAATCAGGAATGTGCATGATTGTTTTCCATTCAGTAAAATACTTACAATCATGCACATTCCAACAACAGTGGAAACTGAGGAAGTAAGGAACTCAATAAAAATTTATAAAACTGAATATTCAACATAAGGAAGTAAATAATAGAATGCATTATAATAAAAATAATCCACTTTGCAGTATAATTTTGAGAATTATTCTCATAAAGTGTCAGTGAGATGTATTTGTTTAGATGCAGGTATGCAGGGGTAAAGGTCTGCAAGATCTGCAAGATGATTAAGTGATGGGGAGCAGATCTGTGTTTTTAGAAGTGATGGATCAAAATAGTCACTTCTCTAACAATCTTCCAGTTGCGTTCCAATGGACTGCTTTTTTTCAAAAAAACGGTGACAACACACTAATCATGCACGATGCAACAACTGGCAACAAAGACAACCATTTATAATAGTCATATCATCCAGATTATCAGAATAAATCCTGTTTGGACCAGGGTTGGATTTACATGTAAGATTCATATTGGGTAGCACTGGCAGCATATTTATTTTCTTGGTAGTATAAAACGTCTGAGAACTACTATACGTTTTTTTAATGGGTAAAATCACGCCCATAATCCTAGACTCCGCCCACTCCTGTACATACGAATTAGAAACGAATTATTTTTTATGATTGTCATTATTTTCATCCTTAGTATAATTATCATTATCATTACTATTCTTGCTAACGCCTGTTTATATATCTATCTATTTAAATGCGCACATTATTCTGAGTTGGAATAAAAGCAGAGTGCTATTGGCTGAACGAACGCGGAAGTGGAGCGCTCTGTTGTTGTCAGCTGACCCGACGCTTCCTTCTTTGCCAGTGCCCAACAACAACGGAAAACTCAGCATGGCACGGGCGAAAGCGGAGCTCCCCTGGGCTGCACTGACTCTGTGGCTTCTCCTCATGTGGTCTGTGCCCGGTGCGGAGGCTTACGATGCGGGAGACGCCATCGCTCTGCTGCTGGGCTCCGTGATCACCGGGGTGGGCTTGTGCGCCTGTCTGGGCTGGTACACGCGCAGGAGGAACGAGCAGCTGTGATCGAGACTTTAGGACTGTTGCCATCTGTTACCTGCACATCTCTTCTCCACCTGAGCTCTTTAGAAGACACACGTTGGAGTCTGGGAGAGGAAGCAGCAGGCGTAAAGATGACGGGACACATTTGGAGCGCTATCCAGGAAGCAGGGAAATGAGAACTGACGGGGCACTGCACTCAGATCACTGACCAAATGCAGTCTGTTTCTGCTTTTTGATCGCTCTGTGTGTTGTAGGCGTTTTGAGGAATCATGTTGTTGCAATTACACATGTTGTATTGTACTATGCACTTATTAAGCCAAAGAAAGGGGATCAATAAAGTCATTGTCAAGTGATTGCAGTTGTATGAATGAATGTTGGTTCCTAAGAGGAGGGTTTCTAAAGTCATGAACATTGGCAAGACCAATGGTTCCCAAGGTGGGGTCAGGTCCTCCAGAACTTTGAGGCAATGTAATAGCCATAGACAAAACAACTGTTAGACTGCATGTTTCCAGAGGTCTTATGGGATCTGTGATTGAAAAGGTTTGGATTACAGCATGTTTCATTCAAATCACAAAGTCCAAACCATGACAACATCTGGTACAACCAAATTACTTTTTCATCACAGACCACAAAAAAACACTAAAGTACAAAGTGCAAAAGTCTAGTTTAGAAAATTAATTATGTCTTCTGTGCTTTTATGTGTATAGCACGATTCATAAGCTATTTGTGTGGCACAAATCACACTTAAGTACAAAGTTTATCAAAACAAGAAAGGACAAATACAAACTGATTACTTATATTACTATTCACATGCTTTTACTCAAGTTTGTAGGTAATACAAATAGGATCTCTAAGCCATGATTCAGTATATCCTTGTAAATGTTGGCGGATATTTCTGGCAATATTTAAAATAGATGGTATTAGCGATGTATTTGAAATAATATATAACATCAACTATTTGAGAACCAACCAAAGCATGCTTTTCATCTCATGAATTATAAAATGGAGAAAATGATAGCATAACATCTTGCATATGCCTTCTCATTATTATTTCATGTTGTTCTGGTGGTGGAATTCCCTTCAATCAGCTGCATCTGTACCAGCTGGACGTATACAACTTTATGTAATTGTATCGTTCGTTTTTTACACCAGCTACACACCACTTCTGTGCATGTTTCAGAAATCCAGCCTCAGTAAAAAGTACACCAAGAGGGAAAGTGCTTGTTAATTATGCATTACACAGGAAAGCTGCATCTGCACCAACCTTGTTCCCAGTCAAACATGTATGAGGACAATGGGATGTATGTTTACCTTTATAGAAAAGGAATTTTGAATGAATGATTCAATGGATTTATTTATTTGGGGTAGTACATCCCTTAGATATATAGATGGGTAGATAGAGATACTTTATTGATCTCCTGTAGGATCCCCCGTATATCAAAATGACAAACAAGTCCATGCCGAAATGGAGTGTGAGGAATTGAATAAATCAATTTCCTCTTACAACTTTTACACTTCATGTATCCGCTTCCTTCATTAGCCGAATTCAAAACTGGAGCTCATTAACATTTGTATTTGCGCAGTGGATAGCGCACTTTTGTTTCACATCGAGAATGTCCAGGGTTCGATTCCGTGCCCAGCACCCCTCTATGAAGTTTGCACATTCTCCCTGAGTCTAGCTTTCCTCTGGGTGCTCCAGTTTCCTAAACAAACACATGTACAATATGAGGGTTGAATACGTGTGTTTCTGAATGTTACTGTGGGACTACAGAGGGAAATAGCCTACTTAGCCACAATCTGGTGTTTACAGCACCTGCTGCTCATTAATACACACTGTCCCATCCAAATAAAATGAATGATTTAAAATATTTTTAACTAGTTGGGTGTGGTTGTACTGTACACTATAACCACAATGTTTAAAACCAGGTTAAAAACGGTTCTGTTCAGCTGTGCATACAACTGAGGGATTTTATATTTGTATCTTTCTTTTTAATGTACTGTGATTATTTATGATTTTAATGCTATCTTATTTTGCTCAGCACTTTGAATTGCCGTGTGTATGAATTGTGCTATATAAATAAACTTGCCTTGCCTTGCCTTGCACAATAGACATATCTTCAATAATTACGATAACCTTGTTCTGTTTCCATATTGTGCATATACGCCTTTTGTTGCTGCATTGAGATGAGCACTGCTCCAGTCTGTTGACAATAAAACAGTGTTGCACAGTGAATACACTCAAGCGACCAGCCCTCGCTCCGCCGTGGATGTGGAGCTACCGGAGCAGATCTGTGACGCGGACCTTACACCAGATGTTACCGTGAGAGAAGAGCGAGGCGCCGCTGTGCTGCCACCGCTGCTGCAACAAGACTCAAGACGCGTCTTGGATCACAAATAGGGATGCAGAACGCATGCGCATTGAGCTCCGTTTACTGTAGGATGTTCACTGTGGAGGAGAAAAAGGAGGCAGGCAGGCAGGGAAGGCAGGCAACAAATCCGGCTTTTCAGACAAAAAAACATAAAATGCCGACTGATGCAATGTAAATAACCGACCAGAGACAAAGGACCTGGGATTATCAACAGGTAGGGATTTTTTATTTTTATTTTTTGGACTGATTTGGACACCGAGATGAGCGTCTTGGTTTGAGCATTTACCTTTTCTTTTTTCTTTTCTTTTTGGCCTTGTGTTGTCTGTCTGGGCGATTCACATACATCGAAGACTTGGGGAGGACTTTAATCTAATGGACGCGCGGATACGTTACAATCTTGTGAGGCTTTTGGATACAACAACGCCTGCATTTGTTTTTTAAAGGAACGAGTTGGATTTAAACCAGCGAAAACGACGCGGCTGGCACTCGGAGGATGCATAATCTATTAAGACGTAAGTAGATATCAGACATCATCACAACAATGCAGCAGTACATCTGCGAGCTTGTCGTGAGGGCAAATAAAGCCGCGCATAGACAGCCCGTGAAAATGCAGTGTTATTCACAGTGGGGTCGATTTTTTTCCTCAACTCTTTGTAATCGGGAAAATGCGTGTAAAATGAGGGTAGGCGATAGAAACGTCGCCTTATCATGAGATCTTTGTAATAATCTAGTTAACCTTACAATAGACATAAACAACACCAGCGCTTCAGAGATTTTTCCACACAGCATCAAAGACGAGAGGGGGCGAGTTTATTCTAGGCATCCACCGCTTTAGAGCAGCCTGTGTTCTGCAGGGTGTGATCCAGAGACAGAGCTTGGACCGCATAAAAAAGGCGAGATAGACTGACAAAATGGATGAACGAAAAAAAAAAGAAAGAAAAAGAAACACCCTGAACGTATTTGTGCTGCACTTTCATAACAGACACGGCGCGGTGTGTGCGTGGCTTTTTTCATGTTGCTTTGTTCTGTAAATTCCAAAGCCCTCTTGGGAGAATATTGGCTCCTTTTTCACAATACACATAGATTTCGGCAACAATATATATCAATAGAGGTTTAGTTTTCAAATGAAATACATTGTAATTGAAATATGGGATTTTAAATAAAGACATACAGGCTGGGGAGAATGGGTTGTTTATCATTTAAAACCACTTGAAAGATATGCAGTTATGTTATGGCATTGAATGATGATGGCTGGGTGATATTTTTCAGGGATGTTTTTCAAGGTGTGATGAGACAAAGGAACAAAGGATGCCTTAGAGCTGAGGTCGCCTGTACGCCTGGAAACCTCTTCAAAGCACACAGCTAAATGGATGTAATGCCTCCCCTCGCTGCCTCTAGATCATGATACTCGGCTGAAGCTATCCCCGCTATCTATATGATCCCTCCTCCATCTATGGCGAACTATAGCCATGCAGGGGACCACACCATCTTGCAGAATGTCTCTCCTCTTGCCACGTTCCTTAAATTGACCTCCCTGGGTTTCATCATCGGCGTTGGCGTGGTTGGAAACCTTCTGATCTCCATCCTGCTGGTCAAAGACAAGAGCTTGCACCGGGCGCCGTACTATTTCCTGCTGGACCTGTGCGCGTCGGACATCCTGCGGTCTGCGATCTGCTTCCCCTTCGTTTTCACCTCGGTCAAGAATGGATCGGCCTGGACGTACGGCACGCTGACCTGCAAGGTGATCGCCTTCCTGGGGGTGCTGTCCTGTTTCCACACAGCGTTCATGTTGTTCTGTGTGAGCGTCACGCGATACCTGGCCATTGCGCATCACCGCTTCTACACCAAGCGCTTAACTTTCTGGACGTGTTTGGCGGTCATCTGCATGGTGTGGACACTGTCGGTGGCGATGGCGTTCCCCCCAGTGCTGGACGTGGGGACGTACTCGTTTATCCGTGAGGAGGATCAGTGCACGTTCCAGCACCGCTCCTTCAGGGCCAACGACTCGCTTGGCTTTATGCTGCTGCTGGCGCTAATCCTCCTGGCCACACAGCTGGTTTACCTCAAGCTCATTTTCTTTGTTCATGACCGCCGGAAAATGAAACCAGTCCAGTTTGTGCCTGCTGTCAGCCAGAACTGGACTTTCCACGGGCCGGGTGCAAGCGGGCAGGCCGCTGCTAACTGGCTCGCGGGGTTCGGTCGTGGGCCCACCCCGCCTACTCTGCTGGGCATCCGGCAGAACACCAATGCAGCAGGTCGCCGCCGCCTGCTGGTGCTGGACGAGTTCAAAACCGAGAAGAGGATTAGTAGGATGTTCTACATCATGACCTTTTTCTTCTTGGCTCTGTGGGGGCCCTATCTGGTAGCCTGTTACTGGAGGGTGTTTGCCAGGGGCCCAGTAGTCCCTGGGGGCTACTTGACCGCAGCCGTGTGGATGAGCTTTGCCCAAGCTGGGGTCAACCCCTTCATCTGCATCTTCTCTAACAGGGAGCTGCGACGCTGCTTCAGCACCACTCTGCTCTACTGCAGGAAATCCAGATTACCGAGGGAACCTTACTGCGTTATATGAGGGCCCAGTCTGGGTCTCTGGTCCCAGATTGATCTGTACAGCGCTCTTTCTTTTCCTCTCTTCATGTCTCTCTGACTTGGAGAAAGAAGCTGAACTGCCAGGCCCTGCTTCAGTGATTGAATATATTGGTATCCAACATGGAGGTTAAGGGGGCTAGAATTGGATACAGGAGATTACTCTTGTTTTTGTTTCCAACTTTGTGGCCATGCAAATGCAGAGATTGAAAAACAAAAAATACAAAACAATGGGACAATAACCTCTTTGGATATTTGGAAGATCCCTAATTTCCGAGGTGTGACATTGGTAAAATACAAAAAAAAAAAAGGATAAAAACAGAAACAAAGAAACGGTACCTCTCAAGAAATCACTGGAAATGTTTTACATTTAGCAAGTTGCACTAAAAGAAGTTGTAAAGATGCTTTTTAGGTCAGCTGTTGGCAATTAAATTGCCAGGACAACTTTTTTTCTCTCTTTTTCCAAACTAACATTGAATGCTTTAATTTGCAACAGACTACACAACCGCTGTAAGTAAAGCAAAACTTGGAATACACCATGTCGAGAGGATAAAATGGTTTTAATGTAAGTGATATCTTTTTCATTTCCTGGGAGGGGGCTCACCGAAGGGGGATTTACTATGTGTACTTTTTGAAGTTGAACTTAAGAACTTAAGAAGAGATGATTTCTTGTAGTTTTATGATCTATACGTCCTTTTGTCTGGCATTGTTATTTTTAATACCATCTTTTAGCATTAAAAGAGGAAAAAGTTGAAGTGACATATGGATTCTTATTTTCTACCATTGCTATTGAAGATCAACCTTGTGCTAAAAAAGACGTTACAGAAGTTGTCAAATGTTCGCTCATCTCCATGTACCCACACGCTCATATTGTCACAGTAGTGCTGATGCCACTCCGGGTGTTCTTGCCTTAATGGTTCTAATACTATCATGTTTGTTATTTATTCACACATTTTTGGTTTGTATTCAAAGGGATTTTTTTGTTCTTCTTTATACCAACCATTAATTTGAAGTGCATGTTGATTTGACAAGCTGGCCCATTCCTCTGAGCAGCTCATATGACTTAGTTTGGCGATACACCATTATCTGCTCACAGCACTGGGAGACATATGGGTAACACCATAATACTTTACATTTATGGGTGCATTCGGATCATTCGACAGTCACTTCAAGACCAGAGCCTTAGTACAAAAAACTTGCACAATTTGTAAAAAATGTAAAAGTCAAAAAAAGACATTTAAGGCACACTGTCTTGTTACAGTATACTTTCCCTAACATTTGCTCTGATTGTTTTCAATGACTTACTTTTCTCTCTTGTGGCCATTTTAATATTTATTATCTATTCTTTTTGTATATTATAGATAAATTGTGTGTAGGTATGTTTGTGTCTTTCATTTTTGAAGTCCCGAATGTGAGTAACAGTTTCAGTTAGGACTGCATTTGCTAAAAGTTAACTGTGTAATCTGTTGCTTTTTGAAAATAAAAAAAGTTTCAATTTTGCAAAAAGATATTTAATTGTGTCTTTAGTGGTAAATAATATGACCATGACCCGGCATCTGTGAAAATTTGTGAAGTTAATCTTGGGTACCGCACTTTTGTTTGATAAACACATTTTGTTTGTTCCAACAGTATGAGTCTTCAAATCATGCCACACCATGTTGTTTCACTATAATCAGAAAACATTTAGTCTTGTGCACACTGATCAGTCACTCTTTAATGTTTTGGTCTGAAGCTGATTGACCAAGAGAGGGGGATGCTCTGGTTTTTTACTTTTCCAGCTGGACAAACAGAAACATGATAATGATACATGCAGAAACTAGTGACAGCACAAGCCCCTAATTAGATATGGATTTGACAACATAGTTAATAGTGTGTGGTATAAAAGCTAGATACCCAGGACTCCCTTGAATAAGAGGTTCTTAATCTCAATGGGACTTTCCTGGTTAAATAAAGGTGAAATAGAAAATAAAAAAAGATACCCCAGCTTTAAGAATTTGTTTGATATGTGCATTTATTCTCTCCACTGAGAAGTAGTTACACAGCTCTCTGCTTTACTGAATGCCTCTGTGTGCGTGTGTGTGTGTAAGTGTGTGTTGTTCATGTCTGTGTGTCTGTGTGTGTCTGTGTGTGCCCTGCAGACACAAACGACACAGGTTTGTCCGGCCCCCTCATTCTAAGGTCACCATATGTTCTGAATATCAACTGAGAAAATGATGAGGTTAGGATGTTGGAAAATGCATCGAGAGGAAATGGTGAATGTGTGGTTTATGAATGACAGGTTTAATAGCAAAATCACATCAAATCATGGCTATTCCAAAGTATTCAATGTGAATGTTTGTGTTATGTTTTATTAAAGCTTGGGTACCTAACTTTTACATATATAATGCATATTGTTTGTCCCAACAGAAATCAGATCACAACAGTCTTCCTGTTTCCTCGTATTAGAAATCATAATCTTTCATACTACAGAAAAACCTGTAAGGCTTTGTATTAAGTGAGGGTGGTCCTCTCGATATCACTTTTTTTGTCTGGAAATGCGGTGACAGAGGCCAAAACAAGATTCCAAAACTAATGATAGAACCAAAATGTTGTTACTTCTACCATGAAAGTACCTGACTGTTTCATGTACATGAAACAAAGCTTGTGAGTAAAAGGGATACAAATGGAACATATTGATCATAAATTTATCATGATATATTTTGTTGAATTTTGCTGAACTGTATATTACCCGCACCAACAAAAGTACATTTTGTCCACATATAGGCTGCTCTTGAATATCAACCACCTATAATGAGGTGTTTAGCAGCTTTACCATTCGCTTCCATGCCTGTACTCATTCACGTCTATTTTGACAATAAATACGTGTCCTATAGCTACTAAAACTTCAAAATAATCCATAAACTCTGCTCTGACAACAGCCCAACTCTACTACAATACAAGATTACACACATAAGCCTCAGTGCTATACAGGGTTCAAATCACTAGAAAAAAATAGCGGCTCATAGTCAGGTAATTACGGTATTTATTGTTCATCATTGTATTTGTAGTATATTTTAACATATACAAAAAACACCTTTTTTCACCTACAATTAATCAATTGGTGCTATTAGAAGTTCATTTTGAGACTTGCGCTGTTGTAACAATCATAATGTAGTTATCAATACTTTTATCACTGATAATGATGTGATTTTGATCCAAAAGTACAGGCTGAAAGAGACGGTAAATAATCTACAGTCAGAGGTGGCAAGTATGTTTTCTTTTTTAGTACTTTTACTTCATTTTATTATGTGTATTTTCTACATTTTAAATGTGTGATAGTTACTTTCAAAACTTTTTCAGATGACGACAACATGCCACGCTTCTAAGTTTACTCATTCATCCGGTTAGCCACCCTAAGTTCACTCATGTTTTGTGGTTAACCAAGCTTCCAAGTTCACTTATTCATTGTGGTTACCCATGCTTAAGTTAATTCATTCATATAGGTTAGCCATGCTTCTAAGTTCAGTCTTGTATTGTGTTTAGCCATGATTCTAAGTTCACTCATTTTTTGTGGCCAGCTCATTTATCATGGTTAGTTATGCTTCTAAGTAAAATTTTGAGGACCCCCTCGGAAACGAGATGATTCATCTCAAGGGGTTATTCCTCTTAATAAACGTTAATAACTTTATTGAGGTACACCATACTTTTAAGTTCACTCATTCATTGTGCTTGGCCATGCTTCCAAGTTCATTCTTTTAATCAATCCTTGTGTTTTGTCATTCACTCTTTTAATGATGTTAGCCATGCTTCTAAGTTCACCCAGGCCTGGTCATGTTTTGTTTAAATACTGTTCCTCTTTTGCTGTACAAGCCAAACTAAGTACCAAACTACAACTACTACAATACTACAACTACTACAATACTGTATGTGGCCTGTCCGTTAGTGAACTCACTACATGTGCAAGCGTTCAGAAGAGGTCACTCACAAAAAAAAAACAGATATCTATTCCTCCTGTTTTGTTATTTGCGGTACATTTGAAAGAATTTTAGTAGGGGGAAACATCTGGCCTTTAAAATAAGAGACTATTGTGAGCCTTCCATATGTTTTTTCCTTATAATGGCAATTATAATTTTTCAATGTTATTTGCATATTTATTCCGTTTTTGACATGTTTTTTGAAAAGGCATTTTCTGTCAGCACTGTATTGTAGATTTGTACACATATTTTATACTTTATTATTCAAGTGTATCCATCACTGAAACCATTCTCTGTTGGGTCTAGATGGTGTTACCACTACATATGTGTTTTTTTTCCAATTTAAAAGCCAAAAGCGTGTTCACGATCCATGTTGCGACACTGCAGATAAATGTGCGTTTCCAAATGGAGCGTGAACACTCATCCCACATATGTATTTGTGCCTCGCTCAGTGGCAGTGACCCGTCCCTTCATCTGTTTATATTTGCTCTGCACTGCATTTGTTCTGTCTAATCACGTTTTTTGTTGTGGATTTTTTATGATCATTTTTATGACTCAGAGCAGCTCATATTGTTGTGTTTACCTTGTTCATGTAGATGTATTGTGTATGGCAAATTGGCAAAACATTATAGACAACTTTTATAATGTTTTGCTACCGCCGAAACTCAGACAATTAGACTATCGGTCAAAATTCCTTCTCGTACTATAAACTTCTGTCATTTTACTTACAATAGGGGTTTTCGCACTGCAGACCCATGTCAAAAGGCTTAGTCGTATGATTGTGAGGCGTGTTGTTTAGACCCAAAATAAAAGGCGGGTTGAGGAGGCGTCGTCAATGCATATAGCGTGCCTTTCCGCATACAGTCCTATAAACATATCCAAACATATTATAACAAGGCCACATTTATAATGGAAGGAGCAGCGCAAGGCTCTGGGAAGCTAGTCAGACGAAAAAAGTTAATTCAAATATTTTTCCGATGCCAAAATAATCCATAGAAAGGTGTTTGTTGATAATTGGACAATGGTAATTAGTCAATGTCAAAATGTCCAATTAATACAGAAACTATGTATACAATATTTGTTCATAGATTTAATGTTTCTGTTTTCAGAGCTCCGTTGGTAGGAACTAATGCATGTACAAGTGTGTTTAAGGTGGGGCCTATTCAAATACAGACATCAACTGTGTGCACCCTGTAGGCTACTAACGGTAGTCAACATGTGCCTACATAGTGTTACAAGTTACTATAAATGTGCATCATGGAGATACATCCAGTTGCTTGGACGCAGAGTGGAGTATTTTTCTCACTTTTTTTGTCACTCAAGATGCACATGGATGGATTATTTAAGATAAGGATGCCGTGTTGCTGCTGTTCCATCAGGAGTGAGGATAAACATGGGAAAGTTAGGAGTTAATTAATGAGAGCACTCTGAAGATACAGGGGAAAGAGCGAGAAGACTGGATCTTCAGGTGAGTGATCTCAGAAAGACAGGTCCTGACGATATCAGGCCAAACTGACTTCCCTTGATGTGGCCACAAGCATAACCTCCTTGGTCAATACCCAATGTTGTAAGACAGTTTCTATATACGCACTTCCGTCATCACCGTGTGTGGAATGATTGGAACAATATCTGAACTCTGAACATTGGTGACCTTGGTCTGTAAAATGCGCTATATAAATTAACATTACTCACTTACTTACTATATAAGGGATTGGAGCCAAAGTGAGGAGTAACTCCATCAAGTTAGCGGGTCAGTCTATGAAACAAACCAATAATAATTATAATCAAAATGCCCAAACAGATCTCTCTTCCATTTTGTCTCCACCATCTTAATCCTCCGATATTACGTTTATTTGATTACAGCAGGGGCCTCCAACCTAAACCTCGGGAACTACCAGTACCACCCCTGCCACGTAACTCCTTAAAAAATTCCTGCAGCAGAAAACCCATCCATATAAACACGTACATCAATTATAAACATGTCTAACTAACTAACATTCAGGTCTGTTGAACAGTCTGACAGCCAAAGGAACAAAGGATCTCTTAACACATTCAAGTGCATAGTTTGACTTACGCCTAAATGGTTACTAACATTTTATGTTTCATGGGTCTTTTAAGTTTAACCAATCTGTTGTCCAGATAAAGCTTGAGTCCTCTCCTCGAATGAGGGCATCTGATTGGTCAGATGAGGTTTTTTTTTTTTTACCTCTCCATCTTGAAAAAGGAGCTCTCTGGGCAGAAAGGTTGGAGACATCATAAAACGTCCATTTTCAAATAGTTAATGTTATGGAAATAAATAAAATTCTTACTAATATCTTTCTAAAGTACTCACATTTCAAGCAAAGTCAGCCACAAAATAATAATAAAATAACAGTACAACATAAATAATACAAATACGTACAAGCAGAATTCCAAGTGCTCTTTTCTTTTGGACGCTAGCCTCACCTTGGTCACTTTTAGATTTCATTGTCATTTCAATGCAGTGATTAAACTACTGCCACTGGGCGTCAAGGGGACAATGATCAAACTGTACATACATGTTGGATTGTTTGAGCTCTCTCACATATAGGCCTTATTGTGTTCTGAAAAGAAAAGCTTGCAGTGTTATAACTTCATCTTCTGGCAAAGCACTTGAGAGTATGAATAGCTTTTCTCTGCTGATCTCTTGATACTGTATTTGGATTGTGTTCTGGCACTGGAGCTTGACATACCATTTTCTGTAGATCTCATCAAAATATGTGACCTTATGGTCAATCACGTTTGGCCCTTTTAACACTAACAATTGTGCTATATTTTCTTCTTTCTGTTTATGTTCAATACAAAATGTAGTGTTGTATGTTTACAGTGGAGGTGTCTGGATCAAGAGACCAACACCAACACCGATTTTCTTAATAATAAATCAGCGAATCATCTAATATCTGTCAAACAAATACTTGCATTAACCCTATCTGTATATTTTGTGATTGGTGATATTGACTTCTCATCACCAATCACATGACTGAAGCAATGATCATGATCAGCGGTCGATTGATCAGAGAAAATTTAGAGTTCAGGTAAACTTTGTATTTGATTCATGTTCTGTAGAAGTGTATCTAACGGGTTTGAAAAGGTTGAAAATTGAAGTCCAGAATTCTTCAAAAACACTGAAACCCTGCTCAAAGTTGAATATTTTTGTCATTTTTGTACATTTAAAGTGATAGTCTGTAACTCTAAATGAATTACAAATTTTAGGAAATGTGTTAAATTGACCTCCTGGCCTTAAATGTTGATATAAAATAAGTCATTTTATTGATTCTAATATTACGGGCAAGTCCCGCCTTCCCTGCTCTTAGCTATAGTTCAGAATCCACGGTGCCGTCGAGGTTAACCAATCGAGTCATGCCAAGGGCTGTCAATCATCGGCGCTGATGCTCGCAGCTGCGCGCATGCTCAGTTGTTTGTTTTCGCGGAGCCTCCGAATCAAGCCTCTATTAGGCTCTGGAACTACATGAAAACTGAACAAAGAATTCTGAACATCCGCGCTGAGGTACTCATTTATATACTGAACCTATATCCATAATCAGATCCTCTGCAGATGTGTCCTATAATGTGCAATTCATGATAATAGCACTTCCTGGTTTGCCGCGATCGCTTTTTTGTGCATAAAAACATTTTTTTTTCATTAAAACATTCACAAATAATTCTGAAAACCTCCGTGCATGTGTATTAATAATGTATATGTATAATGTGTTCTCTGATTAACATTTCAAAGTGTTACGGAAACGTAGGTGTAGACCAATCAGAAAGGAAGGGGGAGGGAGCTTGCGTGGTTTTTTTCAAATCAAGTACCTCTCGCTCTCTCTTTCTGACAAACTCCAGACAATCACTTTAAGATGTGGCACTACAGCAAAGCACCACAACACTGATGACATTAGAATAACACTGATTTTGTATCAACAAAATGTTCTGGTTGGTTATCTCTGTCTGTATGTATAATTGGTATGTAAAGTATACAATGTAATGTATGCACATGTATGTATGAACATGTGTGTGTGCCTGTGTGTGTTAAAGAGAGAGAGTGTGTTTGAGACTGTGCATGTTCATAAATACACATAAATACAGCTCTGACCAAGCACACATAATTATATAAGATTATTGCAAAAGGCTAATGTAACATCTGTTTTCCCGGGAGACAAGAGCAAGAGAAAATGGTTATATCATAACCCTTGTACATCTATGATTCGATGATCGAGGCAAGCATGATTATGTAACTTAAGCATGAAGATGTGTTTTTCAAAATCGGATTATAATAACCGTGGCAAAAACGGAGGTGATGATTGTAAGAAAACAAAACAAAGTGTGAGTGGAAATCAAAAGTCGGCACAGACGAATCTTTAAATATGACCAGTTTAACGGGGATACCACTTCAAAGAGTTATTAATATTCATTTGAGCTGTAACTCATGATGTTTGTGACTTCACATAATATTGAGCAAATGTATTCAATTTTTCATGATACGCTTTTTGAAGACTTGTGGATATATGAACCGTTTCTGTTATTTTTATCATGAGGATGTGGGAGTTATGGAGAAGTGCATGTTGAGATCAGTGACTGCTGATCTGAACATGCACATGCAACACTTTTCATACACATGAATGTAAGAAATGTAGTGAGTGAGTAAGTATTATTTTTGTATATACTGTAGTCCTTGAGACACTGAACACGTTGGTGCTGTTGTTTTGGGCAGGGCTGTTTCCCTGGTAACGCTATGGGACCAATAACCTTTCACTAGATTCGGGCTGAACCAAAAATCCAAAGATCATAATCTCAACTTTGCTCAACCTTGACTCAACCAAAAAGTGCATTGAACTGTTTTTTTGTTTTGTTTTAATACTGCATGATCTTAATGTTTGTTTTTAATGCCATGTGAGATTTTAATTTGTTTTTGATATTCTGTGTGATCCTACTGCGTTTTCTTGTATTTATATTTTATAATGTTTATGATTTATGCCTAATGTGATGGAGCTGTGAAGCACTTCATGTTACCTTGTGTGGTAAGTTTTCAACTAATAAAGGTTGATTAATTGATTGATTGACAACCATAGACATCAAGTGAATCCATTGATATTGATTTATTGATTGATTAAAACACTTGTCCACGGAATCGATGAGCTGGAATCTCTACTTTAAAAGAAACCAATTATGCATTCATAATCTCCAAAATATGGCCAAAAACTGTACGTTCTCAACTGTACGTTTTGTTTTCTGTAGGATTCTTGGATTAATTTTTTATTCATTGGGATTCAAAATCCCAATTAAATATAATTATCAATATCAATATTAAATAATCGATTATGAAATAAAAATTGTCAATTACAGCTCTAAGTTTTACCCTTGCATTGGGGAGAAAAACAGAGCCAGGGACAACAAGTGAATTTATTTCTCTTCATTCATATTTTCAGTGTTTATCTTAAATATGCACAATTTAAATTATTAAATGAAACCCCTTATTTCCATTACGCTTCTCAGCCTCCTCAGATTACACTTTATGCCATTGGAGAAAACACCCATAGTAGAAAATCCAGATCATTCTTGTTCATAAGTTTGCGCATTTATTTCCCTGACAAATGTATGTATGTAATCTTTATTTATATACCGCCTTTTCACTGCACATCGGAGTCTCAAAGCGGTTTACAATTGTTATTTTTGGGAGTGGGGGTGCCAGTACAGGAGGCACAGTGGTAGGGGAAACCGGAGCACCCGGAGGAAACCTACGCAGACACCGGGAGAACATACAAACTCCACTCAGAAAGGCCCTGGTCCAACCGGGATTCGAACCCAGGACCTTCTTGCTGAGAGGCGATCCACTCAGCCACCGTGCCGCCCAAAAATAGATAGATAGAATAGATAAAAATAGATACATTTCAAAACATTCTCATTACGAATCATTTAATTAAATACAAAAAATCCCAGGATAGTTTTGGCATGACAAGACTTTTTCGTCTTTCTTCAACTCTGTACACACTAGAAAACCTTACTAAAGTACATATTTTATTATTGATGGATGCAGAAACATATGCATCCAGTTCAGAAATTGATCAGTCAGAGAGCTATTGCCAACAATACATACAAAACATTCTTCTGATTTAACACCATGCATTCTCTCTTGGGCTGTGAGTGGGCGTCTTGAGGAAGATATATGGAGACTACTGCAGTGCTGGAAAATGCGCTAGTAGCATTGCACTGTGGTTTTTTTCCATAAAAAGGCTGTACAATAATATTGGAGAAAAGATTGTCTCCTCACACAATTGAACAAAAGATTGAACTGGAAGCAAAAGCAGCACAATGGGTAATGCCGACAACTGAAAAGATGTTACGCGCCATTCATTGTGTTTCCATTCGTAAAAATGTGCAATTTTGTTATATTTGCGTCAGTTAAGTGATATACATATGCATCATTAACCCTGTTTTCTTCAAAGTGTTTGAGCCTACGTATATCTGTGTGGTGGTTACTATGTTTACCAATGTTTGCCTGTATCTGATTATTACATATTTTATTCAGCACAGGGGGCGAACCATCCACAGACTTTTCTTTGTCTCTCATTTTCTGTTTTTCTGGATGGCAATGTCACGTTCAAAAGCAATCAGCACGTTCTGTTTATAGAGTAAATCTGATTTACAAACATGCTGCAGAGAAAACATGTGGCCAAATATGTCAATTTTCCAATTTTGTTTTCAAGATTGTTCCTCCTTTACGATTACGGCAAGAAGGTTATGGGTTTGATAAGATAAGAAAAGAGATTTTAATCATCCCACAGTGGGGAAATTTCAATGTTGCAACGCATATGCAGTAGAAAGAGCACACAGGGACACACAAGATATACAATAAAAGTAGCTGCTATGTTTTTTGGCTAGCTGTAAATGCTGCAATAACAATATATCTATCTATCTATCAGTATTTACTTTGTATTTACAGATAAATAACATGTACAGGTTCAGCAGTTCCCATGTGCAGTTTGCGTGTGTGTCCCTGTGTCGGTTGCTCTTACCGCACCAAAACATGCACCATTGATAAAGTCTTCCAGTGAAAATAAATCCAACCACCATCTGGAGATCTGGTGCTGCACTAGAGTGACCGTTACTCCCGACAACTTAGTAGCATTGAAGTATGAGTCAAATGCATCATGAAAGCGTGGAAAGAATCTTGTTGACGTAAAATGTTAACTTGTGAACAAATCAAACCGCAGAATTCTGTCTTCAGGAAGCATATTGTGCATAGAGTGCTGTGAGGCGCTATGTGACTCTTTGGGCTGAGAGCTGATTGGCTGGGTGAGTGTGGTCCTCGCTTTGTCATGTTTATGTCTAAAGAAGAACCAAACTGAACTACAATCTTTGGTGTTCTGAAAGTTAGGTGCCCACGGTTTGATTCAATTTATCTCGAAATCACAACAGTAGTTATCTCAGGACTTTACTAAACTGTTGAATTTTCCAACACAGATCAGAGAATCAAACAGTTAAAACACCAAACATAGAAAACACTTGCATAAATGTATTTGCTTTTTTATATTCTAGTGATGTTTGAAATCAGGTACGACAAAGTACGACAATTTTTAATTTATTTCATTTTGTACAGGCCAAGTTACAAGACTTAACCAAAGCAAGATACTCAAAGACAATTGTGTGTATAAGTACACAACAAAATCACCAAAATAAATCAGTAATAAGTACAAGTATGCGTAAATCAAATAATAGTAATAATAATAAAAATAATAAAGATAATACAAATAATACATTGTCTTGTTTCATGTACGAAAGGGAGTGGGAAAAAGTAAAAACTTGTTTAATCCAACCCCTTTTTTCAAATGACTCTTTCACTTTCCGAGTCGCTAAATTATCATTTACAATTCAAACTTGAGAACAAAAACAAAAGTAAAATAAAAATAATCAATGCTTGTGTATAACTTGCACGCAAACACACATCTATTCACAAATCTATAAATAACTTCTGACAAAATCTCATCTCAGAATGTACTCAACATATTCTTCTCTCCAACCGACATACTGTTGTTCTGTCCATGCAGGCTTACATAATCCTTGTTTTTGCTCAAATCTTTCTCACGCTCGGTTTAAACATATTGCTCGTCTCTGCTAAGACTGTGCTGAGTGAAGCAGGCGAGTGCAGATCAGGGATAGTGGATGTATCTGGTTAAGTACATGTTCACTGAAGTTAATGTAATCCTCCAACCGGGATTACTCCTGTCGCTCAGGGAAGATTACAGGCTCGCATGATACCGGTGGGAAGACCAGGTCCTAATGAGACAGCAATGGCCGCTTCTAAACCAACAAGCCAAACCTTCCCCTCGAGTAATACCACACTTGTTTACGCTGGATAGACTTGGAATTCTTTTTAATTGAATGGATTCATGGATTTTTTCCTCCTCTTTCTAATGAGACACAGTAGTTCAATAGGTTGCGCTCATGTAACCTCACAACATTCCAAAGATAGATCGATGAAAAGATAGATAGATTTGGATTATTTTCTCTGCTCTAGTCCAAAGTAAAATGCTAAATGCTTCATTAGCGTTTTTCAATTAGTTAGCATTCTTGACCGGTGCAAAACTGTGCACACACATACAGTATGTTAAAGCTAATTTGAGGTTGATCAGGAAAAATAACTTTAAGATAAGATAAGAGCAATGTATCTGGGAAAACATTTCAGTCTTGTATAGCTGAAATACAATTCTAGAACATGAAAGCAAGAAGGTCCTGGGTTCGAATCCCGGTCGGAACAGGGCCTTTCTGAGTGGAGTTTGCATGTTCTCCCCGTGTCTGTGTAGGTTTCCTCCGGGTGCTCCGGTTTCCAGACAGACAGAAAAGTGAGTCGGCCAATCAGTTCTTACCCAAGAGGCCCCTTTGTATGCAAAATATAATCATGTTAAGACCCTTTCTGTCTAATGTTGTTGTTGCTGTATATACAGGTACACCAGCTTTAACGGGGTGTGCAGCTGTAGGGTGCAGTAAAGTAGTTGAACATAAGAGCAAGGAAAGTTTATTCATATAGAGCATCAATGCCATGGCATGTAATTTCAATTACACAAAGAAACTCATTACACGCACAGAGACATATGCCAAGCCTTTGATTGTTATAACTGTGATGACTTACGGTCCATTTATTATAAATCATATTCTAATTGTCTGAGATAGATATATTTTTTTATGTGGGGTTTTTACAAGACGTGAAATGCCTATAATACCTTAGCTGGTATTGCTGTTATATTCTAACTAAGTCATTCAGCCTCCAATATGCATTCAATATTTACAGAGTGCAATACGTTAAAATGCAAGTTCAATATGACACCGCTCTCTATTCAGCAGAAAGAGAGAGACATTTTTGGGTCACATCAAAATTGCATGATCTTCAGTCATCCACGCGACTATATAAAGCTGCAGATGACTCTTGTCTTTGAATCCACGCGCTCGGGCTTCTTGTGGGATAAAACTGACAAAAGCAGGAGCTTTAGCAAACATTTCCCAAACACAGTAAAATATTCACAAGACACTATCTGGCTTATGTTCCGGGCTTTTAGTGTATTAAGAATCCCAGTAAGGGTACAAAAGATACGCTCCCATTGCACTGTCCGTGGGACATAGAGCCATGCACTGTGTTGAATAATGAAGATTAAACTTGTAGCCCATATGAATACATCATTTAACGTGGAGTTTTTGAGCTCAGCAAACCAGACACTTCAATGTTTAAATACAGTCTCACACAGCAATCCTCATGCCGTGTTTTCTAAGGGGCCGTGTGGAAGATATTGATTTCATGAAAAGGATGTATGTGTCCATAGAGTGAGGCTAGTGTGCTTTAGTCATGGTTCAAAAGAAATGCATCTTTCATAATGGATTGTCAAATATCAAGCAAAAACTGGCTACTCAAACTGGAAAACACACACACGCAGGCACACACACACCCACACATGCTCTACCACTGTAGCCACAGCTGCCCTGAACAGGCTGAGGAGAGGAAACAGCAATAATACACACCTCAGACAATGTGGGTGAAGTATCTTGCCCAAGGACACAGCAACAGTTTGGCACTGCCGCTTCACTGTGGGACTCGGTGTTTCCAAAGGTCTCCCATTACAGCACTAACCTGGCCCTACCATGCTTAGCGTATGATATCTGTCAGGATTAGGCGAGCACATGAAACAAACACTCATTTTTGATTATTTGAATATTCATGCCATTTCCTCACGTCACATAGTGAATTAATGTATATTTATTTTGACATTAAGAAATAAATATAATACTAATGCACTTAAAGACATAATAAACAAGAACATGTCCAAAGAACAGTGGGAAGAAGAGGCTAAAACAAGGTTAGGACATGATTAATAGTTCATGTAATACTGTGGAACTCAGAAACCTGGGCCTGTGCACAAGTGGGGAAGAGTAACTGCTCAGTATGCATCATGAAGTTGCTATGGAAACTCATCAGCCTTCCACTTCTGAAAGAATAAACAGTGGTGACAGATGCACGGCGGCTTTCTACTATTAGGAGAATATGATATAATACAAATGTTTTATTTCTTCTTCTTTTGTTAGTGAGAAAAAGAGTGACTCATCTCTGCCAATCAGTAAGAGCTTTACATAACTCAAAACCCATTATACATTGAGACTCAGAAGCAATGTTAGGTTAGTAGGTTTACATGTCAGAACTAGTTACTAATTTGAGAAAGATTTAGTTCTGAAAGAAAATATATAAAGACAAAATTTGAAATTTTTCTTAGCTTTTCTCAATACATATCTAACTATACCAAAACCGTTATTTTGACATTCTTTACTTGAACTGCGCCGCGTCTGGTCTACTTGGGGAGCTTTGTGTATGTCTAAATGCTGATAGTAAAGAACATCATTTCACCTGCAAAATTGCCTGTAATTTGGGTAATTTTTTAAATGTATCTTAAATGAGACATTTTTTTACTCAAAAAAATGTCTCATTTAAGATACATTTAGCCTAATTCAAGCAATTATTACCTCATTTATGTGACGTTATTGCAGTGTGAACCAAAAAAAGAACCTGTCTTTAGTCCTGCCTACAAAACAGCAGTAATCTTACAATGCAGTTAAAATTATGATATTTTCTACATGAAGCAAGGTGGAGCAAGGTGTCCCAAATCAAACTTTCTATACATTTTTTCAAATCCAATGAGATGTGCAAACCCCCCGGTCATAAATGCTGCAGCTTTGATTCTCCATTCAGCTAAATGTGTCTAGTTTTTCCTCATTTATCCACAGAATCCCCTGCACATATTTCCATAACGGAGCAGTATAGCAGGCCGCCTTAGTAACTCCGAAAGTGCCCCTAGCAGCAGCAGCAGCAGCAGTAGCAGCAACAGCACAAAGCCATCATCATTAGTCATCGACATGAATGCGGTGCCATGAATGTTGGCCTCCCCCTCCTCCTCACCCCCTCCCACAATCAGTGAGTGAGCCCGTGTCTGCGCACACTAAGGCCTGTGAATGCCCGTCTCCATAATTATATATCTCTCAATAACTAATGGATGGACTGATATTGTTTGTGGCTCATTATTTATCCATATATTTTCTTTGTAAAATTAGTACAGTAATGCACTTTGACGCAAAACGAAGAGTCACATTTAGGCCCCCCCTTATTTAATGCGGTGCGTTGGTACCAGCAGAATTGTATAAGTTCAGGTTTGTGTATAAATCAGACTACAAAGCTCTGTGAGTCACTATCTACTGCTTTGGACAGAGATCTGATTGGCTGAGTGAGGGGGTTGAAAAAGCTGATGTGACTGACACCAAAATGCATGCATGAGATGGAACCAAACTGTTTTGAGAGAAAGGAACGAGTTGGATTGTACCCTAGTAGATGACTTTAAATGAAGACACAGTAAAACAAGTTCACGGGGATTGTCTTGCTGTATTGCAGTGGTTCCAAAATTTGTATTTTCAGTGATTCTTTGGCATACCCCTAGGGGCTCCCTCTAGGCCGTTTTTATTTATTTTTTTAACCAGGAAGGTCAATTGATGTCAATTGGTGCCTTGCGAAAGTATTCGGCCCCCTTGAACCTTTCAAAATTTCGCCACATTTCAGGCTTCAAACATAAAGTGGGACACAATCGTGAAGTGGAACGAAATTTATTAGATAATTTAATTTTTTTTAACAAATAATAAACTGAAAAGTGGGGCGTGAAATATTATTCGGCCCCTTTACTTTCAGTGCAGCAAACTCAGTCCAGAAGTTCAGTGAGGATCTTTGAATGATCCAATGTTGTCCTAAATGACTGATGATGATAAATAGAATGCACCTGTGTGTAATCAAGTATCCGTATAAATGCACCTGCTCTTTGATAGTCTCAGGGTTCTGTTTAAAGCACAGAGAGAACCATGAAGACAAAGGCAGGTCCGAGATACTGTTGTGGAGAAGTTTAAAGCCGGATTTGGATACAAAAAGATTTCCCAAGCACAACATGTGCTTGGGAAAACATCTCAAGGAGCACTGTGCAAGCAATTATATTGAAATGGAAGGAGTATCAGACCACTGCAAATCTACCAAGACCCGGCCGTCCCTCCAAACTTTCATCTCAAACAAGGAGAAGACTGATCAGAGATGCAGCCAAGAGGCCCATGATCACTCTGCAGCCAAATCTACAACGGAATGGTTCACAAATAGACGTATCCAGGTGTTAGAATGGCCAAGTCAAAGTCCAGACCTGAATCCAATCGAGAATCTGTGGAAAGAGCTGAAGACTGCTGTTCAAAAACGCTCTCCATCCAACCTCACTGAGCTCGAGCTGTTTCGCAAGGAAGAATGGGAAAGAATTCCAGTCTCTCAATGTGCAAAACTGATAGAGACATACCCCAAGTGACTTGCAGCTGTAATTGCAGCAAAAGGTGGCACTACAAAATATTAGTGCAAGGGGGCCGAATAATATTGCACGCCCCACTTTTCAGTTTTTTATTTGTTAAAAAAGTTTAAATTATCCAATACATTTTGTTCCACTTCACGATTGTGTCCCAATTGTTTTTGATTCTTGACATAAATAAAAAATGTATATCTTTATGTTTGAAGCCTGAAATGTGGCGAAATGTTGAAAGGTTCAAGGGGGCCGAATACTTTCGCAAAGCACTGTATGTCTGGGGTTTGGCTGTAGAAAATATTTTATTAAGCCAGCAGGTGGCAGCAGAGCTCAGTGGGTGTCTTGGTCAAAGATCACTCTGAGCACTCTGAGCAGGAGACAGAGGTGAAGCAGGCAAGGAGTAAAATAGTCAGGGTCAGGCTACATTTGGAGGCAGTTTGAGCAGAAAGTGTGTGTCCAGAGCTGACACAGACCATGTGGAGGGTCAGAGCAGCAGACCATGTGGAGGATCAGAGCAGCAGACCATGTGGAGGGTCAGGACAGCAGAACAGCAGTGCACCCCAAAAAAAGCCACAGAAGAGTGGACTATTGCTAAAAATATCAGGAGCCAGCGGTAAAGTCCAGTTATGGTCACAGCGCTCGCTGGACTAAACAGAACGACACTCTGTAGATGTAACCACACACACACACACAAACGTGTGCATAAACGTACATACATACGCGCCCAAACACACAAAGACATACAACAATATTCTATTGCACTTGTAGTATAAGTATATGGTCTGTTCGCTTTGATTAATTGTCATTTATAGTGTTTATCATTGTAATCTTGCTTATCTCTGATTTACTCTTATTGACATGAATATAGCGCCACCTGATGGATGAATACTGGCCATTCTTTCTGGAATAGTTTGCCATGGGCTCTACTTTCAATATGTAAATTGACGTTTTTTGGATGAGTTCATTTTGAAATATTTGAAGATTTTGAACAACACTTTGTGAGTGTGTGTGCCATAAAACGCCAGCTAATAATAACCAGCTACAACAGCACCATCTGCTGGTGTACTGCTAGAACAACCACATTACGCTTACAAATCTTTTTGACACACGCTTGGGATAGAGGTGTGTCAAAAAGAGATTTGTGTGTAAAACCGAACCTGTGCGTAGCACTTAGGCTTTTTTCCGTTCTTCTCTTCGTACAACGTGGTTATTTACACACAGATTGTTCTTCTACAGATACAAATGTCAAATTGCACACACACAAATCTGTTTACGCACGCACACAGTCCAAGTTAAACTTGCGAATCTGCGAAGGCAGGACTGCGTCAAAAGATTTTTGTGTTTCTTTTACGCACACACAAATCTTTTTACGCACACACAAGTCTTGATACGTACATACACATCTATTTACACACGCACAAATATTTTTTTTACACACACACAAATCTGGTTACACAAGCACAAATCTTTTTACGTACACACAAATCTGGTTACGCACACACAAATCTGGTTACGCACGCACAAATCTTTTTACGCACACACAAATCTGTTTACGCACACACAAATATTATTGAAATAATAATAGCTCCATATCAATGAACCTCTTTGTCAAGGGAGTCCTGTACAAAAATTACATACATTTACAAATTATAAAACAGTCACATACAATTTCATTAACTTGTTTGTGACTTTCAATTCTGGATTATAAAAACAGCTACATTTTAAAGAGGATGTCTCAAGTGCTCTCAATCTGGATCTAAAAGCATTCAATGAAATAAGTTCAGATCATTTCCAGTCTTTTTGCAACACGTGAATCCGTTGAATCCTTATTCAAGTGTAAAATGTGTAAAATGTTACAATGGCTGACAATATTGAATATACTTATTTAGGAATTAAACTTCTGCCTTGTTTTTGATGAATACTTAAGCTCACCACGCTACTGTACTGTGTTGGTCATTTGTGGTGATACTTGGAGAGGCAAGTATTTTCTGAGGTGGTACTTGGTGTAAAAAGTTTGAGAACCACTGCTGTATTGTATTGTTGCATTTGCAGCAGTGGCACAAAGTTGTTTGAATAAATTATCCATAAAAATGTTTTATTGTGACAAGCCTACTGCATGCAACAAAACCCAGCTGCCCCGATCAATCAGAGAGCAACGGATCTGCCTCCATGGCGTGTGGGGGAGCAGTATCGACCTCTGCGGACTCGGCCTGTAATAGCTACTTATAGATCCTGTATTGAGGTTAAAAATAGACCTGCTGGTGTGTGCTGTTTTACCAACATAAACTAAAGACTTCCATTCAACCAGCTTGGGGGCAAATGCAGTTGTCATGTTCACTGAACTGCACCAGCCTATATTAAAAGGTGACATAACCTGGAAATAGCCTTTTCTCATATTCTGCCATATACCGCCATTGCTCATCCATCAGTCCTCTGACATCCGGCACCTATAGCCTCTCCACTAACTTTCTATATTGCTATCTTTCTTTAGCTAACTTCTGTCTTTGATGCTAGAGTTAGACATATTGTTTTATTTTAATTAGTATAGAGTTATTGTTCTTTTATCTTGTGCTGTGTGCTCCGCATTCTGTTCTGTAACTTGTGATGCAACACTGAACTTTCCCCCGTGTTGGATGAATAAAGGGTCTCTTAATCTTATTTTCTGAATCTATGTAATGTGGAGGATTTTTACTCAAAGGAAGAAAATATAATGTTTGTTTGTTTGCTTATTCGGTCATGCAAATTATTATTATTTTTTGACATAAAAAGGCATTCAAAAAAGGACAAGGCTACAAAAACAATGTATCTTATGTCAGTAATGTACATGCTTTAACATAGATTTACAAACGCAGTTGTGGCCGAAGGGATTAGGCTGAAGTATAATTTATTTTTGTCTAATCCAATTCATTAAGTAAAGTCTCCAAAGTATGAATCTCAACGAAACTTTCTCTGAACCCAGGGGCTGAGAGAGGACTGACGGAGGGGCTACGCGACTCGTTTCTTCTTTCACATTGTTCTAGCTCAATCTTAACGTTTAATATGAACCATGTTTTCAATAAAGAGCCACGGGGGCATAGATTATCATATAAAGGAGAACAGAGTTGGGTTATCTCCCCTTTAAGTTTAAAGTCAGTCACTCAAGAATTCAAATATTCCTTGCTATCGATAATCGGCTTTCTTTTCCGACACAATTTGAATAAAGGCAACATGTGCATGGATTTTGCTTATGGATCGATGAAGAGCAATGCACCCAGAATTGAACCAAACCGTGAGATTGAACCGACTCACCGGTTGATCTCGGCTGGACAAAGTTTGGGCATCCCTGTTTGATAGTTTTCACTGGTTGGGTTTTATAGTCCTGAAGAAATTCACAACTGTCTGGGGATTGTGTTTTTAATTAAGACTGAAGAAATGTTTTATTGTCGATGGTGGACAAGCACAAACAAAGAAATTACAGAATGCAAGTCGGGGTGGACGATACGGGCAAAAATATATATCTTTTTTTACCAAACTCCCAATAACGATATTGTCACGATATCTTTAAAATCAATAATTTTTACACAAAATGATCTCCAATGTTTTTCTTGCCAGGGCATCTATAGATCTACAGTGAAGATCAAAATAGCATATTTTTATTTGTAAAGTGCTTCACACATCTTTGCAAAACGTGCACAAACATATGTTAACATTACAAATCAAATTCATGTAACACAGGATCCAATAGATATGTACAAATAAAGCAGTGGTTAGCTTTTTAGGCACACAACTTGTCAGCTCTGATTATGTTTTGGAGATACTGTATGTCTAAAAAATAAAAAAGACGATGATGAGAAAAAGTATATCTTAAAATTCACTTTTGTGATAATATTGGCTACGATTATATATATATATATATATATATATATATATATATATATATATATATATATATTTTTTTTATATATATATATATATATATATATATATATATATATATATATATATATATATATATATATATATATATATATATATATATATATATATATAAATAACCCAACCCTATGCAAGTGATATTATACAACATGGAGGAATGGAGACCTCCAATCAGCCTTTGCCATGATACCAGTAGCTTGGGCTTTATAAAACCAAAACATGAAGTGGAAAAGTACTGACTTGAGCACATTATTAGAATTTTGAGCTAAACTTTTACCACAGTTGCTTCAAAGTGTCATGAAATATCCAACGTTCCAACGGTCCGAATGGTGACAAATGCAGTTCTATTTTTGCATGCTCATATGCATATGATACTATGGTCAGTGAATAATCTATGTCACACAAATAACAATGTGTGTGCAGACTTAATACTTTTCCACAGCAACAAGCAGCATCTCAGTGCTGTCAGTTTGGGGACTAAGAGCAAAATTGTATGATTGAAATTACACGTATTCAAATATTGCAATTTATGTATTTTAATTCCCACACAAATTATTAATAAGATTTTCTAAATGGCACTCCGCTGTAAATAATCTATGCATAAAACATTTGCAAATATGTTTGTATTCGAGAATAATATGAATAATACAAACGTATAAAAACAGAGCCTGTTTCTGTTTTAATTTAATTAATTTTAAATGTATTTATTTATTTTATTTGTCCATGCCATATTACATACTTACATTATGTATATTCCCTTTACATTTGTGCAACATAAACAAATAGGAACAAAAAGAAGACAAAAAAGCCTTATAAACTCTGTCCCTCGTTTTGCTGGCTGCAAAGACATTTTTCCCCCAACATCACCCGTCACCAATCTAGCATTTTTCTTTTTCCATCCATTTTCTACCCTTTAATCCATTTCTGGGTCAGGGGGGTGGCAGTCAGAGATGCCACCCAAGTCTCATAGCACCAGCCCCTCACTGACCCTCTGCAGGTGGTGAGTCCACAGGAGGACGGCTGCTCTCTGAGTGTGAGCATAGCCTTGATCTTTCAGTGGGGGCTTTGGGCAAAGTGGGGTTAAGTGTCTTGCCCAAGGACACAACGACAGCAGTCATCAGTGGGAGTCGGTGGAGAAGGTGCAGAGGTGGGAATTGAACCCACAACCTTCTGGCCTTAAGGCCAATGCTCTACCAACTGAGCTACTGTCGCCCCTGGAATTTTTCTTTTTTATTTAATAAAAACAGACTTACTGCACACTTAACTATTTGTGTTTTCTTCATATTCAGTCAGAATTTTGTCCTTATAAATTTTTTTTAAATGGAAGATATTAGATGCACATTTCAGTGAGTCACATTTCAGACACACACTTCTGTTTCATCGAGGTTCTTGCAAAGGCAGTTTTTAAATCATATTTTCTTCTGTGGTTCGAGTGTGAAATAAATTTGAACCTCTCTTGAACGGCTTCAGGCAATAGTTTGTGTTTGGCTTTCCACACAACAACATCTGAAGATTTGCCAGATCTTTAAACTTAAGTTGTCTGGATTTTATAAACAAGTTATTTGTGTGCTTTCTGAAGCCCTTTTTGTTTATGATTCTAATAGCTTTTTTTTGTAAGAGAAACAGAGGTTTTGTGTTTGTAGTATACGTGTTCCCCCAGACTTCGGCACAATACGTCAGATATGGCAATATCAAGGAGCAATACAATATGAGGAGGGACTTACGATTAACTATATATTTAGCTTTGTATAAAATTCTGATACTTTTACTTATTTTACTATATTTTTCATTTATTAGTATTTTACTTTTAACAGTTAATAGCACATTTCCGGTTTAACTTTTCGTTTTTTTTTACATATTGGAAAAGTACTATGACTATGTTTAAGGTGATGATACTACATTTTAGAGCCATGCCATTCTTATGATGGTACGTTGGACTGTGCAGGTGTGAAATGCACAGTCCACTGCTGATAAATAGACTCTCACAAATGAGCTTAAGGTTAAGTAATTGCACGAGTGTGAATGTTTATTGTTCAGTGCAAGTCCTAGGTGCAGTGAGTAATGAACATTGCAGCCTCTTGGGAACACTATTGGCTTCTTTAACTATTAGTCATCTTTATTCTTTGGGAGGTACAGTTATATAAGCCACAACAACTGCTGCATTCTACTTGTGTTTGTGCGTTTGGAAAGCGCATGTTAGAGAGCAGAGCTGTGGCTTGAGCAGCAGCAGCAGCAGCAGCAGTAGCAGCAGCAGTATAGGGGGCTTGTAAGAATGAATAATGAAGACTAGGTGAAACACTGGAGGGTGTGCAGCTAATGTAATCAGTGGTATCAGCAGCTGGCTCTGCGGAGGCTGCTGTGTCACTGATATGATTGTACCACTCATCCACTGCTCTCAGCTTCATTGTTTCAGGCAGAGAGGTGACACACAGGCACAACACAGAACCCACCCCAGTCCATGCAGACAAAGATAATTAATTTAACTTATAAAGCACCATGTCATTTTGATTGTTTTAGGCAAGCGCTGATCTTAAAACATTCTCAGTGATGATCCCCAGTGAGAGCCTGTCTTTAATCCTCTTCTAATATTGAGAAAAATACCGTGTTTGGTCCTCATAGACTCCTTTAAAGCTAACACAGACAGAGAAGAGCTGGACTTGGCTCCGCTGTTGCTTAGCAACATTGGAAAACCCATTTGAAGCGCAACGTCTTTTCACTGAAATGTGGAATATTTTTATCTTCAAAGCAACATTCAGAATGGTAAAACGCACATCCAATCATTTTCAAATGTGAAGTAAAGAGGTCAGTGTGGTTCATGAGGTTTTATGTGTCGTCTCATGGACTATTGGCCCCACACAGACAATATGTCCCACAATCAATTCACTTTACCAAACTATACACAAATTTCAATGGATTATCCCTTTTCAACTACAATTTAGAGATTAAGGAAATGACCACTGCTGGTCAAAAGCATTCTTCTGGGACATTATGTGATAGAAGCATACGCAATTAGACTCCCCATGAATAAAGTATTAGGATTCACTTTGTCTTTTCTTCTCACAGTCTGACCTCCAAAAAGCAACAAACAACCATGGTTGTTTGTTGCTGGCGAGTGGAGGAGGCAGGTATTGTGGGTAAGTGTCAAGAGTTTGTAAGTAAGTAAGTTAGTAAGTTAGTAAGTTTTTATTTATATACCGCCTTTTCACTGCAGATCTGAGTCTCAAAGCGGTTTACAATTGTTAATTTTTGGGCATTTGTCTCTCACTCCACACAGAGATGGGAGCGGAGTGGCCAGTACAGGAGGCACATGCCGGAACTATTGGACATATTTTTAGTGGTAGGGGAAACCGGAGTACCCGGAGGAAACCTACGCAGACACGGGGAGAACATGCAAACTCCACTCAGAAAGGCCCTGGTCCGACCGGGATTCGAACCCAGGACCTTCTTGCTGAGAGGCGAGAGTGCTATCCACTCAGCCACCGTGCCGCTGCACCAAATTTGCTGGTTGTTGTTTGGCAATGGCAGCGAATGTCATGGTAAAGTTATCTATTCTGGATCGGCTCCAAATCAAAAAATTGAAACCGGAGCAAGAGGAATAGAGGTATAGCAAATTTCATTGCTGGCCAAGATGTGGCTCTACACCCCACAGGCGCCGTTAGTGGCTAGGCTGAATGCTAAATGCCTCAGGTAACTTCTTTAAGGTTTCCAAAAAATCTTTTCTTCTATTACAACAAAAACATTTTTTTTTTTACTTTTTCTATTGGGGTATAAGCAATAACAATTCCGACTGGTATTGTTGTTGAGGATACATGTATGATTGCTAATTGCTTTAATTTGGTGAAATGTATTATTGTTTAAGCAAGATTTAGATTTGTTCATCTTCACAGTAACATTGAACATTCCTTATATAAATTTATTTTTTCCAATACCAATAGTAATTTCCTTAATTTAATTAATTAGAGCAAGTGATGTTGATATTATTTTCCTAAACCTGTATTGACAATTCCATCCATCCATCCATTTCCTTCCGCTTTATCCGTTGCCGGGTCGCGGGGGCAGCAGTCTAAGCAGAGACGCCCAGACTTCCCTATCCACACACACTTCCTCCAGCTCGTCCGGGGGGACCCCAAGGCGTTCCCAGGCCAGCTGAGAGACATAGTCCCTCCAGCGTGTCCTAGGTCTTCCGCGGGGCCTCCTCCCGGTGGGACGTGCCCGGAACACCTCCCCAGGGAGGCGTCCAGGAGGCATCCGGAACAGATGCCCGAGCCACCTCAACTGGTTCCGCTCGACGTGGAGAAGCAGCGGCTCTACTCCGAGCTCCTCCCGTGTGACTGAGCTCCTCACCCTATCTCTAAGGGAGCGCCCAGCCACTCTGCGGAGGAAGCTCATTTCGACCGCTTGTATCCGCGATCTCGTTCTTTCGGTCATTACCCAAAGCTCATGACCATAGGTGAGGGAGGGAACGAAGATTGACCGGTAAATTGAGAGCTTTGCCTTTCGGCTCAGCTCCCTCTTTACCACAACGGTCCGATACAGCGACCGCATAACTGCGCACGCTGCACCGATCCGCCTGTCAATCTCACGCTCCATTCTTCCCTCACTCGTGAACAAGACCCCGAGATACTTGAACTCCTCCACTTGAGGAAGGACCTCTCCACCCACCTGCAGAGGGCAAGGCACCTTTTTCCGGTCGAGCACCATGGCCTCGGATTTGGAGGTGCTGATTCTCATCCCAGCCGCTTCACACTCGGCTGCAAACCGTCCCAGTGCATGCTGCAGGTCCTGGTTCGTTGGAGCCAACAGGACAACATCGTCCGCAAACAGCAGAGATGAAATCCTGTGGTCTCCGAACCGGACCCCCTCCGACCCCTGGCTGCGCCTAGATATTCTGTCCATAAATACAGTGAACAGAACCGGTGACAAAGGGCAGCCCTGTCGGAGGCCAACATTCACCGGGAACAGGTCTGACTTACTGCCGGCAATGCGAACACAGCTCTGGCTCCGGTCATACAGGGATCGGATGGCCCTCAGCAGAGGACCCCCGACCCGGTACTCCCGGAGAACCCCCCAAAGGACACCCCGGGGAACACAGTCGAACGCCTTCTCCAAATCCACAAAGCACATGTGGACAGGTTGGGCGAACTCCCATGAACCCTCGAGTATCCGTTGGAGAGTATAGAGCTGGTCCAGTGTTCCGCGACCGGGACGAAAACCACACTGCCCCTCCTGGATCCGAGATTCGACCATCGGCCGTAGCCTCCTCTCCAGTACCTTGGAGTAGACCTTACCGGGGAGGCTGAGGAGTGTGATCCCACGATAATTGGAACACACCCTCCGGTCCCCCTTCTTGTAGAGAGGGACCACCAACCCGGTCTGCCACTCCATTGGCACTGCCCCCGAACGCCACGCGATGTTGCAGAGACGTGTCAGCCAAGACAGTCCTACAACATCCAGAGACTTTAGATAATCAGTGCGGATCTCATCCACACCCGGAGCCTTGCCACCATGGAGGCTACCAACCACCTTGGTGACCTCAGCCAGGGAGATGGATGTATCCGCCCCAACATCCTCAGAACCCCCGAACCATCATGGCTCGATAGGACTCCTTCTTCAGCCTGACAGCATCCCTTACTGCCGGTGTCCACCACCGGGTTCGGGGGTTGCCGCCGGGACCAGCACCAGAGACCTTGCGACCACAGCTACGAGCCGCCGCATCGGAGATTGAGGCAGAGAACATGGTCCACTCGGACTCCATGTCCCCCTCCTCCGCCGGGACCTGGGAGAAACTCTCCCGGAGGTGTGAGTTGAAAGTCCGTCTGACAGGGGGCTCAGCGAGACGTTCCCAGCAGACCCTCACTATACGCTTGGGTCTGCCAGGTCTGACCGGCTTCTTCCCCTGCCAGCGGATCCAACTCACGACCAGGTGATGATCGGTTGACAGCTCCGCCCCTCTCTTTACCCGAGTGTCCGAGACACGCGGTCGAAGGTCAGATGATACGACAACAAAGTCGATCATCGACCTCCGGCCTAGGATGTCCTGGTGCTACGTGCACTGGTGGACACCCTTGTGCTCGAACATGGTGTTCGTGATGGACAAACTGTGACTGGCACAGAAGTCCAACAACTAAACACCGCTCGGGTTCAGATCAGGGGAGCCGCTCTTCCCGATCACCCCTCTCCAAGTGTCACTGGCGTTTCCCACATGGGCGTTGAAGTCCCCCAGGAGAATAACGGAGTCCCCGGGCGGTGCACCGTCCAGTACCCCTCCCAGGGACTCCAAGAAGGCCGGGTACTCTGCACTGCTGTTAGGCCCGTAGGCCGTCACAACAATGAGAGACTTGTCCCCCACCCGGAGGCGGAGGGACGCGACCCTCTCATTCACCGGGGAGAACTCCAACACGTGGCGGCTGAGATGGGGGGCAATGAGAATGGCCACCCCAGCTCGCCGCCTCTCCCCGCGGGGAACTCCAGAAAAGTGGAGCGTCCAACCCCTCTCAAGGAGTTGGGTTCCAGAGCCCAAGCTGTGTGTGGAGGTGAGGCCGACTATCTCTAGTCGGTATCGCTCAACCTCCCCCACAAGCTCGGGCTCCTTCCCCCCCAGTGAGGTGACGTTCCACGTCCCAAGAGCCAGATGTTGTGTGTGCGGACTGGGTCGCCGAGGTCTCCGCCTTCGACTGCCGCCCAGTCCTCTCAGCACCGCGCCACCACGGACCCCTCTGCGGGTGGTGGGCCCACAGGAGGGACTGCCCACGTTGTCCATTCGGGCTGAGCCCGGCCGGGCCCCGTGGGCTAAGGCCCGGCCACCAGGCGCTCGCATACGAGCCCCGACCCCAGGCCTGGCTCCAGGGTGGGGCCCCGGCTGCGCCATGCCGGGCGACGTCACTGATCTCGTAATAGTGCTGTCCATGGTGTCTTCTGGACTGCTCTTTGTCTGACTCGTCACCTGAGACCTGTCTGCCGTGGGAGGCCCTACCAGGGGCATGAAGCCCCAGACAGCATAGCTCCCAGGATCATCCGAGTACTCAAACTCCCCCACCACATTAAGGTGGCAGTCCAGGGGGGAGATCATCCGAGTACTCAAACTCCCCCACCACGTTAAGGTGGCAGTCCAGGGGGGAATTGTATTGACAATTATGTTTTTTAAATAAAGCCCAATGATACTAACAACAACAACGTTTATCAAAGCAGTGGATCTATTCCATATACTATGGACTACTATATATATGTAACAAAAATATAGGAAAAAACAGCAGAAAGAACTAATACATGACAATGTGGAACACAATCAAAAACACATACTTTCATTTCCTTGTTGCACGAGGAAGTCTAAAGATCAGCGCTGCTGCAGTAATGAGTAAAATAAACATTTCTGTTCTTCCTCAATCATTGCTGGTATAACTATAATAACAGAATACACAGCTGTTTATTTTATTTCATCACACGGCTCCTCACAGCAGCAGTAGAACGCTACATTGATTTAAATGTAATTTCAAAATGTTCAACTGGTCATTATTTCTTTATAACGGACCTCTCAAAACAATAATGACTGTTGCCCATGGCAACGCACTCTGTGCTGGTAATTCAGATGCGAAGATTACTCCGCAAGTAGTTCTGGCCACTCCGGAGCTAGCCACGCTCAATAAACGCAAATACCAATCAATCAACACACTTTAATGTTAATCGGAGAATACTTTATACATATACATTCTTAAAACTCATGCACAGAGGTTTTCAGAAGTATCTGTTACTGTGACCCCGAGTGTTCTGGAGGAACCACATTAGATTAACAATAAATTCCATATTTGAGGTGAGAAATACATTATTCTCATACTGGTGGCTGCAAAAATAGATTTTTTTGACCGACAGTTTTGTAATAGACTTTCTCTGTTGCAATAACAAAGTGATAATCTTAAAACTAGTTTTGTTTTGTAAATGTAAATGATGCACATGTTTACAGGCAAGACTGCTATATTTTTGTACGGCTATTCTTCTGCATGACAAACAAACAGGAGCACACCAGACCTCACTTATTAAACTGCATGAAGCTACGTGTAGTACAACCTGAAGACTTCTTCTTTAACCTCATTACTTTTAATTTCACTACTCTTTCATTCTTGAAAATGTTAAGTGAAGAGCTAGCGTTGTAATTTCATGAGTGGGTTAAGGTCTGTTCTTATATGAGCCAAAGAACACACTTGTATTAAAGATGAGGCATAACCGAGTCATTCACACCAAAATAGCCAACAAACCAATGAAGAAAATCTGCCAAAGTTTTTGATAAATAAAAGTTTAAAAATCTCCCTTTACATCTAATTGTAGGATGTTCAAAGATTAACAACTTTTTACAATAGCCTTTAAGCGTACATTTGCTTGTGACTTTGGCATTAGATTATTTATTCTATGGGTTCAATGCAAACTTTTTCTTTCAAAAGCCTTCATGCACTTCTTTCTTTTTTGTATTATTTGTGGATGTTTCAGGGAAAGCTATGAAGAATAAAATAACGAGCTGTTGCACCATGTGCAAGTCTCCAGATGTGAGCTACAGCCACATTAGAAGTCTGTCGTTGTGACTCTCCATCTGTGCAGCACGATGAGATCATCAGGTTATGTGTGAAAAGTTGGGCTGGATAATAAATCCAGTTCATTAGATAACTCAACCATTTTGAAGAATATGAGAAATGTCACAATCATGAAATTGAGGTCAGGACAATGTTTTTTCTGATCCAGTCTTGATCTCACTCGATAGGGAAAGCTATGTCTTACCATCTGATCTGAAGCTCATCTGAAGCTTTCTGAATACAGCAGGAATTGTGCCTCACAAATTTGTAAATCAAGCTATTGGGCTGTGACTTTTGTTTGGTTTCTGATATTGTACTCAAACCATGTCATCCTCTCATTACTTTAAAACTTAGAAAGTCAATTTCTATCTTATTTTATTATTAAGCATACGTAAATAAAGGCTTTGCTTTACAGTGCCTGCATGACAACCACATTCATTCATTGTTCTTTGCAAAATACATTTGAAGTCTACACACTTCAACAAGGCTTTGATAGAAGAACTAATAAGATCTCAATGACCACAAATTTGACATATTCAAAGCAAGTGAGACAAAACACTTCCTATTCATTCGGTTGGATCATTTCAAACCAAGGGAATTGGGTGACCTACTTTTGGGCCACAGAGCAACTTTCATCACTGAAGAGAATATGCCAGGACCAGCTAACTAATTCACAGATTGTGGGGCATTCATTAATCCTATAGTCACGAGGCAACGCTATCTCAACATGGACAATAGATTTAGCAAATGTAGGTTTTTTTAATGTATTTTTTATTTCTTTACCACTGTATCTTCTTTTAATTCTATTTTTCGTCTTCTCATAATGGTTAACGTTCCAGGTTCTTGGTCCTTCTTGAAGAAAATTTCTTCCATTCCCTGATGGGTCAAATACAGGGAAGGAAAAATCTAATTCAATCAAACTTTGTTTACCGTGTTTGACCAACGCACCTGGACAAATACATGTCCTGGTGAAACTCTGAACATTAAAACATTGTTCAAAACGAAAATGCGACTCACAATGTGAAACAAATATGTCACAGTCTTATTACATGCAAGGTGAGATTAAGTTATATCTATTTAATATGATTGTGATAATTGACTCAAAAATATATCAGAATATTAGAAAGCATACTGTAAGTCACATTGCATGTATCTATCTCAGAATCCATCGTTGAATATGAATAAAATAAAATAATTGAATCAAAGAACCTCTGGTGGTAGCATATGGAGTTACAGGCAGAACTTATTTAATACCCCTCATCCTTGTTTCACCATTTATCTTACTAAACTATGGCTTGTTTCACATTCTAAGGCATGAGCATAATAATCCATCGCCAAAACAAATTCATATTCTTTGTTTTCTTCAAAACAGTTACCCAAGTCAAGTGGAACTGATAAGAACGTAACATACAGTATATGCAGTCACCCATCCGTAACCCACCCCAGGCTACACACATCCATCCACAAGTCTCACCCCTGCCTCTTCAGCCACCCGATTCAGAGCCATCCATCGACCGCAAACAGGAAGAGGTTTGATTGCACCGGGAGCGCCATCCATTCCCACCCTGACCGCACAGACACAGGTTAGAGTGTCACTGTCCGCCTTATCTTACACTGCTGCTACTTCAGCCCCACAGCCTGAACGAGCCCTTGCCGCAGATAAAACCCAAAATAGACCACTCTCCCTGACAGCCGGGCAGCGGTAGATAACGCTGTTGTGTCCACAGCATTGAGCTACCATCGGGACAGTACAGTGGGCACATATTGTTCCAATGCAGATGGGTGTATGTTGGCGCTTTTGGCTCTTTGACCTCCTTATTCAGAGCTAGATGAGAAGTTGCGATGGTAGAAATGCACAAACATGTCCCTTCGCCTTTTCTTTTGTCAGAGCTAGTGGACATCGATTCGCCTATTGACCCATGTAGCTTAAGCCCCCATTGCCAATTTGGGCACCAAGGCTTACAGCGATAAGAAAATTACAATGTGTGTGTGTGCATGTATGTGTATAGTGCTACTGCTACCGTATTTGAATGTTAATGCCTGATCACCTACAGCAAATTATTCAAGCTGCCAGATGGCCAACTGCAAAAGTGAATCTTAAAAGGTTTTCCTGCTCTGGCATGCTGAAGCCAATCAAAAGTTGTGTGTCTTAGTAAATTAGATCATGTAGACAAGAGGCAGTCGTCAGCAGAGCCATCCCAAAGTATCCCCTCGCCTGCTTAGTACATTCTCCATTAGACGCCATCGAGAGTAATTGAATTGGCCTGTACAAGCTCAGGGCTTGGCCTGAGCTTTTCGCCTTTGACAGCATATATTCAGCTCTGATGAGGCTGCGTCCCGAGCCAAAAGCCTGTGTTTAAGGATTGTATGATACTGTGTAAGGGAACTAAAGATGTATGTGTGACATTATGCGGTACATGGCACAAGAAAGTCCAAATACATTGTGCAGTAGTGTGGCGCTCGCTGTTAGTGGTCAATAAATAACGGCTCCAGTAGCAATTGAACTAATGTAGCATTTATTTTTCAGCGGTTTATTAAATGCATTTGGTAAATTAAATTGTCTGGCTTACTGTCTAGTATTTAGCTAATAACAATAGTCCATCTCTATAATTTGTTATATACCTTTTGTTGGCAATAACACAGGTTGAACATTTTTTGTTAGTCTTTACAAGATTTGTACACACTTTTGCTGGTTTTTAGGCCCATTACATACCCCTCTTCTAGAGGAGTCATGTTTTGAGGAGTGGCTTTGGCCCTCATTTATGAAACTTGCGCAGAAAAGGGTGTACATTTTTGGTGTAGATTCCAATTATGCAAAATCCAACGCGGGATTTATGAACATGTGAGATCCGCCCAGATCCGAGTGTACACACCTGCGTACACACCTGTGGGTGTTGATAAATGTCGCGCTCAAAACTAGCGTATTTATGAAAGTCACGCCTAGCAACATTCAGAAACCACCTGTTTCACGCCCCGTTTTTACGACAGGTCAGCATGAAAGCCGGCCAGCAAGACTTGTTGGAAGCCTCAAAAGGCCTGTTAGTGACACGCACTGAGTTTATATCTATTTTACAATTTTGTTTAAAAATAAATATACGCCAATTTATGTATACGTGTTTTTCCCTATAGAGGTTCTAAAGTGGCCTATAGTCTCCAGATCTCAACCACATACTGTAGACATTGCATGATATACAGTAAATAACTGAAAACATGTATGAATCCGCTAAAATATCTTTAAGTGTGTAAATGAAAAGGGAATAAAACAATAACATGGCCAAAAGCTGAGGAAAGTCCTTTTTAGGATGTTCCCTTTAATAAATGTGTCACCAACAAGCAGCAATGGGGACTTGAGGTTTGGTCCAACAACCTGAACGCTTCTCCTGTAGAAAGGTTCCATCTGCAAACCCTCTTGGTTCTAATCCTAAATACATTGTAATGAGGGAAACCAATGGGAACCACACAAAATTAAGTAAGTAAGTAATCTTTATTTATATAGGACAAGTGTGGAAACTCTCATCTTTGGAAACAGGTCCAGTGTTTCCAAAGGGGTTGGACTTGCTGGGAAGCAATATGATATTTGGGTGCAATTATTACAGTTATTACTGGTAGTTGAAAAATCTTACCTGGTAACCATGGTAACAGTGAAAATACAGATTTCTAGTCATGGAGCTAATTCCTGGGGCATATCAAATACATTAATAATGTTCACTAAGTATGATATATTCTTTGTCAGTACATGTCATCTACGGTCTATTATTATTTTTTCATAAAAAGGTGTCTAGAATTTGTGACAATGTTAAAAAAAAAAAAAAACTGCATGTTAGCCTAATATCTCCATCTGATATAGAATTCTATAACGTGAATGCAACCTTTTCTCCAAATAATAAATATTATATTTGAAGTTAGTTTTTTGATACTTCAAATACCTTCCCTGTATTTTATTGCGTGTTTATTCTGAGAAATTACATAACAAATGAATTCTAGCACTTCTATGCTAACAATATGTAATTATTGTCATATACTCACCTTAACCTTTATTACAATTGCAAGGCGACATTAAACTATAACACTACCTACTGAAGTTTTATGCACTTGGTATATTGATGTGTTTCCTTGCAATATTTTTGGAATAATCACCCGAACAGTCTGGTCTATACTTTGTGTTCAATAGTACAGTAAATAAATTACACATTATTTCACAGCCACAGTAAATTGTGGTTGTGTATAAGGAAAGGCAAATTTTAGAATATCAGACAAAAACTACCAAGAGGACCGAATCTTTGCATAGTAAATTTGCATACCAATATACTGTATGTCTAATTGGATTGCTGATGGGTACTTTTGAAGGCTCTCTCCATGTAGTCTAAGCATTCAAAGCACAGAGGCTAATTAGGACAGCATTAATATTCTTCAGTCTACAACCCCCACCCCAGCCTCATTATATCTCAAGTTTTGTATCTGTTGCAGGCAGGCCAAAATGTTATTTGTACTTCAGCCATTAGAGTGGTTTCTCTAATGAATCATCACTCCATTTACATAACCACACAGTTACTTTATATCTGTTTTGCTGTCTTATGATTCTATCTTCAAATCATTCTGAAAACACAGACTGCATGTTTGTTACATAGCGGCAATGAACATTTATCTTGCAAGATGTATGCACTTGCACAAGAAGGGGTTTTCAAAAAACACCACTGTTAATCTTCTTCCCACTGCATTTAAAGCTATAGAAAAAAAAACATGAATTTACTGTATGCATTTAATGGAAAAAAAAGAAAATGGATTATAAAAAACACATACACAGCGTTATCATATATATTAGAGAGGGATGCACCAATCCATCTTTTTCAGATCAAATACCAATCCCAATACTTGCTTTGGCCGTCAATATTTACTCTCCATAGACTGTAGAGGAGAGAACTAACCAAGTGACCATAGTGACCCATAGTGTTTGCAGAATGCAGAAGAAGCTGATTGCAAGCAAGCAAGCAAGCAAAGTTTATTTATATAGCACCTTTCTCAGACAGAAGGTCACAAAGTGCTTCACATCAAAAACAAGCAATAATTAAAAACACAAGAAAAAAATTACACAATCAAACAACAGTGGAGACAGTCATATCAGCCCATAAAACCGTACTTTCAAAACGCTCGACTGAACAAGAACGTCTTGAGTTGGGATTTAAATGTAATTGGAAGATATGCTAGTGGGAGCATTCCATTTGTTGTGATAGGGTTGCCGACACACCACAGCAAGGGCAAATGTAAACGTGTGGTAACATAGTTGCTAAGGTAACCTGCTGATATCAACCAATGCCAGTGGAGGGACTGAATTATTCATTTTTTTAAAGATATTTGTTAAAAAAAATATTTAACTGCAGTTTATCTTGCAAATAATTATGATAATGATTATAATAAAATGATGAATAATACATGTATAATACTATAATAATATCATAACAAAAAAATAGCAGATTATGGGCTGAACTGATATCATCAATCCAATACCCAATCTAACGAAATGTTCAATCAATCCAATTGAAAAGTACAGTTAAATGCAATATTACAAACAATGTAAAAACTGTATGACTCAAAGCTAGGATAACAGGTGGGTGAAATGCTAGTTGGGAAAGTACAGCAGCTAATTAGGCTTTTGTAGGTGATGACATTTTGGAAAGTCATGTTTGATTCAAAATGTGTTACATGTGCAGCTGTGTGCTTGCTGCAGCATCATTATAACTCACTGAGGGATTCCCTTACCACTGAACACATGTATAATAGTTATACTGTGAATGAGCATGTGTTTGTGAGTGCTACTGTAGGACAATAAATAGAATTTACCCCAAGGCTGTGATCTGATGTATTTACTTCACCTGCTGATCATCAATACTAATAAACTGATAATAATAATAATCACAATAACGGTCACATCCAAATAAGTAATTATTGCATCTGTGCAATTTTATGAATTATTGCACTCTGCGGAGGTCACTCATTTCAACCACTTGTATCCGCGACATCGTCCTTTTGGTCATTGCCCAAAGCTCATGACCGTAGGTGAGGGTGGGAACTTGGTAAAGTTTGAGAGATACAATGGAAATATGTTGAAAAAATCCCCTATTCACTGACCTTGGATTTAAAACTGTAATTTTTAAAATGCATTCTCACAGGGAAGACATATATATCATTGCCTTTGGAGCCAATATGGAGATTGGACATTCTAAAGCTACCTGTGGACGTTGCCTCAAACACTGTAACTGTCTGGAACACGGTCCTCCATTCCTCAAAAATCCTGGACCTCCAACAGATCCATCACAAGGCAAGTATACAAATTTAAAACCTTTTCTAATTAGAGGAACACAGCATGCTGTTGCCATTTACTGATGTCGGAACATACAACTTGTATAATTTATTTAGCTTAAAACAATATTAAAATAATACGATCATAAAGTTTTACATGTTATATTTATATCTGAAATATTTCCCTAGTTGCCTCCATTATTTCTTCTAAATAATGAAAATCCTCGAAACCCTTCACTTTGGAGATCCTAGGTGTCCACAGCTCAGAAATGGAAACAACAGAAAATGCTGTCTCAACATGGGGACAGGGAGTGTACAGGCAGAGCATTATTTCCCCCCCCCCACTGTGACTCCGAGTGTCTTTCCACGACAAAAACGCCCAGTGGTGTTCGTGTCCATAATCCCATGTGACGTGAGCAGTGGAGGGGAAGGGAATGTAGCGCTCCAAGGCAGAGGCAACTCAGAAAGCTATAGACAGAGGAAGCAAAGCCACTGAAAGATATAAAAAAGAAACACTGGAAATTGTCCGATTCATGTGTTTCTATAAATACGCCCCTAAAAGCCCCTTGTGAAAAAAAGTATACATGCAGTGCTATCCTGAGCTGCACTATATGGGAGGTGAGATGTTAAATTACTTTGAGCTCTGACAATATTTTTTGTTTTTCTTAAAATTGATAAGCTCAAAAAATGATTACAAGGCCTAAAAAATGTATAATAGAAAAAATAAAATGAAAAATAAAATCAAGCTTCATTTACAGTAAGAACAGGAAAGAAAATGTATAAACAGGTGAAACTCCGTTGTTGTCTCAGAGCTTGTAAAAAAACAAATAAACTATTTCAGGAAATTCAATATTTAGTTGATGGACTGAAAACCATAATCATGAAATTTATAACAAAGGCTTGACATATCTTACTTGTATAATTATCTTTTGGTCTCAAGTTGAAATAACAGAAATTAATGGACTTTTGAACAGTATCTATAATTTTACGAGTTTCACCCAGAGGACGGGAAAGATTTAACAGACAACTGGATGTAATTACATGAATTATCACAAACTGTAGACTGCAGCTGGGCATAAAACAATGAGATATATTGCGATAGACACGTGTTCGATATCAATAGAAAACGCGGTCGATAGAATGTTAGTTTAACGTCACTCCGTTAGAAAAAAACAGGACGAAAACACAGGGAGTAAAGCCGAGTCAGAGGCGCACGGCATTCTGGGGGATGTAGGCACAGAGGCCTCTCGACCCATCACAGCCAAGCGTCAACCGCAAAACTTTCTGGGAAATGCATAAACAAGAACCCCACAATGCGTACATGGATCTAGAGATTGTTTTTCAATGCCGTGTCAATGGTTATGCATGTCCGTGTCAGGATTAGCATGTGCGGTGTGGCAGAGGCAGTGGACACAGAGACCTGGTGCATGCGGCGAAAGCAAGTGACGAACTTTTTCCTCTGTGCGGCTATCAGAGAGCGGCCGCACAGAGCTGTACATAATATATACAGTCTATGATGGGGACACAAAACAGGAGATAAACCAGGACTAAACCAGGATTTCACCAGGACTAACTATGGGGTGTGAACATATTCCTTGAGCCTCATTCCCTGTGACTGTAAACAGGGCTGCTAACGTGTGTTGGCCGACACGACAAACGTATTTATTCAGGTAAAATTGCAGATTCTTTAAAGTGGTTCTCACCCCCGCTCCTCGGAGCTTACGTTACTCACATTTCCTGTTCAAATCTTCCTCTAAATGGGCGTAGCCTGGAAGACTGAAGGGGGCGTGAACGAGACTGGGCCGTTTACATTGCTCTGGGCGGGGGGCTGCTGACGTCAGGTCTTGCTTCAGACGTCAGGTCTTGCTGCCGCGCCAGTGTTGGCGCCAGATTCAAAATTCAAATGTAGTAATACAGGTCGCCAGCAGATGGCGCCTCACAGACGGTTTTAGGCAGAAAGTCTAACTTTCAACTAATTTGCACCAAAGTGACAAAATTATGACCAGGATATGTAGACAACACTATTGGACACTCATTTATACCGTTTATCAGCAAAAAAAAGTGGATTTGAGGGTGAGTTGTCCTTTAATGCTTTGAAAATATTATAAAAAATTGCATCGGATCGGTATCGGCAAAACAATATTTAAGAATATCGGAATCGGATCGGATTACAACAATTCTGGATCGGTACATCCATAGTTCCTGGGAGGCAGATGCAGAGAGGTAGACCGAGCTATGGCAGGCTGAGGATGATGGGGAACTGGAGCTGAACACTGGAGAACACTGGAGAACACTGGAGAACACTGGAGAACACGAGGAATAAAACAAAACACGGGAAATGTAAGTAACAGAATCAGGTAAGTTGGCAAGTTAGTCAAAAAAAGGCTAGCCTAAGCACCACTTCACGTGACAGAACGATCTGGCTCTGGAGAGCAGGTTTGTATGGATTATGAATGTTGAGATGGTAGTTGATTGGTGCAGGTGTGTAGCTCCACAGGTGCTGGTAACGAGGTGTCTCCCAGGAAGAGAGGAACAGGAGGGGAGGGGTTGAACAGGAGGAGCTGAGGGATGAGCTGCAACAAATAGTTATGGTTATTATGGCTTCAAGTTAGTTTTCAACAATCTCTGAGGTGTTTTATTCATACAAGCTGTGATCCAATTATCAACATTGTAAAGGATAAAGGCTGATACATCTCACCTTGTGTATACTGACTTACACCATACTATCAGTTACATTGCAAGTTGTATTACATACGCAAACGGACTTTTAAACGATATTCGAGTTTCACATGAAAATAAGTTGAAGACTTTCCAAGACCATTTACGCTGTAATTCAAAAAAAGTGGAAAGGTTTTGTTGTTTGATGGTTGTATTCATCTCTTGCTCCCCCTTTGGTTTATGTTTGAAATGAAGATGAAGCCAGAGTCGTAAGGAAGAGAGTGAAAAAAAGAGGCCTTGTCACGCCAAAGCTTAAAATCATAAATTGTCCAAATAGGCTTGTTCTCGGGGGTGCCTCTGGCACACTCTTAATTGACAATGTGCTCCAAGCAGTGGAGTGATTTTTCCACTGAGAAGTCGGGTAAATGACTCCAAAAACCACAGGGATGGTGCAGTCTCCACAGAGTCCTTGCAGATACCTGGAAACCAATATAAACCAACATCTGGTAATGAATAATGGATGGGGTGGAGAAGCGCGTGGGCGTGCGCTGTCTCTGCGGGGAACGTTTTTTACAGTGGCCCACAAATATGCTTCCTATCATTGCTGGTAAAATCTGCAACATGACACAAGGTTTTCCGCTCGGTGGTGTACTCTGGATGGCAATGATGTTTAAAATGCACATACATACAGGCTATCTGGGATAGTTGCTGTGGCTCTATTCGAATGGAGAGTAGAAGGGACATAATGACCTTTATTAACGTTACATCATATACAACCTGTGTATATAACTTAGATTAATAAGTTTGTTTATAGTGTTATTTTTGTCTCCTCTGCACATGTGATGAAGGCATGCGCAGGGCCAGTAAGGGGTGTGGTCTTAATAGGAGAGGAATTACATTATCGATAATATGTGTATTTGAATGGCCTCTGTTTGTTTTCAAGATTATTCTAAGATATACGTTCCTTTACTATATTTAACCTCATAACAACCACGTCAATTGGCTTGTGTACAAAAGTTGGGCATACCCAAATGTCTTTGCATATTTAAAAATACATATTACACATCACATGCATGTGTGATGCATCATTTTAAAGCTAGAGCCTTCTAGTTTATGTAAATATGTACAATATGTATATATTGTGTATATATATATATATATATACACAAAAATAGTGTAGGTCATTCCTATTTTAGGTCATCCATCAACATAAACAAATATGTATGTTCAGGTACTTGAAAGCTACCTTCCTGTTTGATTTCATTACAGTTTTTCAAAGTTTATATTTGTATTAGTGTACTTTTGCGTAAATCCTGCTTCTTTTCATTTATGTTTTTCATCGTCTGTTTGTTTTACACGTCTGTGTCTTTTAAAAAGTCAAGGACACATACCAAGTCCCACCCCTTGTTAGATCTATCATTTGATAAAACAAGGTCATCTGAGCAAGATAGGTTGAGTGAAACTATCAATTTTGCTACCGCTAAACCAGCTATGAGGCTATTTCAGAAATCACAAGTGGATGCTGCTTTTCCATGGACATTTACGGAATTAATGAGCCACAGCAAGCAAGGATTACTTCAATATTACAGACACAGCACAAGTCCAAAAGTAAGAAATGCAATGAGAATTATTATTTTTTTAATTTTTAATTATTGCTTAAACTTGTATATCAATAAAGATGAGAAAATAAGCTTTAAACTAGTATGCAGCTTGTGGGGTTTGAAGACGAGCTGAACTTGTTTCCAAATGTAGAGCCAACCTTCGATTAATTGTAATTATAAATTATATATACAGTACAGACCAAAAGTTTGGACACACCTTCTCATTCAAAGACTATGACTTAACTCATGGGGAATTGAGTACATACTTAAAAAAAAACTATGTAACAACTGAAAATATGTCTTATATTCTTAGTTCTTCAAAGTAGCACCTTTTGCTCTGATTACTGCTTCGCACTCTTGGCATTCTCTTGATGAGCTTCAAGAGGTAGTACCTGAAATGGTCTTCAACAGTCTTGAAGGACTTCCCAGCAGTAAGGGCAGGCTCCTTTTGTGGCACCGGCACCTGCCACAGCTGATTAGTGGCATGTACCCAACAAATGGCGTTTAAAACGGCATGTGGACAACAAGTGGTGTTTAAAACGGCATGTGGGGAATAAATGGTGTGTAAAGCGGCATGTGGACAACAAGTGGCGTTTAAAACGGCACGTGGGGAATAAATGGCGTGTAAAGCGGCATGTGGACAACAAGTGGCGTTTAAAACGGCATGTGGCGAATAAATGGCGTGTAAAGCGGCATTTGGGCAATAAATGGCGTGTAAAGCGGCATGTGGACAACAAGTGGCGTTTAAAACGGCATGTGGGGAATAAATGGCGTGTAAAGCGGCATGTGGGCAATAAATGGCGTTTACAACGGCATGTGGGGAATAAATGGCGTGTAAAGCGGCATGTGGACAACAAATGGTGTTTAAAACGGCATATGGACAACAAGTGGCGTTTAAAACGGCATGTGGGGAATGAATGGCGTGTAAAGCGGCATGTGGACAACAAGTGGCGTTTAAAGCGGCATGTGGGGAATAAATGGCGTGTAAAGCGGCATGTGGGCAATAAATGGCGTTTACAACGGCATGTGGGGAATAAATGGCGTGTAAAGCGGCATGTGGACAACAAATGGTGTTTAAAACGGCATGTGGACAACAAGTGGCGTTTAAAACGGCATGTGGGGAATGAATGGCGTGTAAAGCGGCATGTGGACAACAAGTGGCGTTTAAAACGGCATGTGGGGAATAAATGGCGTGTAAAGCGGCATGTGGGCAATGAATGCCGTTTAAAACGGCATGTGGACAACAAATGGAGTTTAAAACGGCATGCGGTAAATAAATGGCGTGTAAAGCGGCATGTGGGCAATAAATTGCGTTTACAACGGCATGTGGGGAATAAATTGCGTTTACAACGGCATGTGTGGAATAAATCATCACTCTTCACCATCTTTGGTTGGCTCCATTCTTGATGAAATGTCCTAAAACAACAATAGAATCTTTCGGTTTTTTCTTTGCCAAAACACAAAATAAGTGGCGCAGTCATTAAACATTCGTCTATACAGTAGTGCGTAAGATTGGCAGATTGGCATTTTTTTTTAATGGCAGTTATATAAAAACTGTATACATATATAAAGATATATATAGATATTTATAGATATATATATCATCATGTACATATATCCTGCATGTAACATGTTTGTGCAAAAGGAGGAAATGTGCAATCTGAGTGTCTCTATCCATGCCAAATGTGACATGTAAATTTCTCCTATGTGAGATAAATAAAGCAAATCTTATCTTATCTTATGTATAAAGAAATAACCGTCATAAAAAAGTGTTTGATCTTGGCTGGATTTGAATCTGCGAACTCTTGCATGATTGGCAGACACACACCAGCTATACCACTCACCAGGTGGTTTTAAGTGAAATTGTGTCTTGAGTGTTTTACACATCATTTAGTTTTACCCTAACGATGATGCAATATTAATCCTAATGCAAGATTACTATTGGAACAACACATAACCATATGTATGAAATATATATTCATACATATTCAATTTGTATTTAATCTGACAAAAAAATAAAGACCAGACCTGGATTTTGTACTGGACCAGTACAAATGAACAAGAAATGTGTTCCTTTGGGCAAAGAATAAAGAGCAAGACAGTCAATGGATTATAAACTACACTACAAATGACTGATTCATTGGTGAGTGAATCTTTTTCAAATTTTGATTTCACAGAACATGGCATATATGATTTTGATAAAGATGTGGACCCAGAATCTAACTTGTTTAAAGACTTAAAGGACTCTTGTATATATTACACAGAAGAACAACTGGGTGAAGTACAAACCGAGGAAGCATTTTCTTTAATTCATTTTAATTGTAGAAGTTTACCAAAGAACTTCACAAAAATTGAGCACTTTTTGGACATATTTAAAGGTAAATTTAAGTTGATTGCCCTTTCAGAGACCTGGATCAACAAAGAGAAGGAAGTTGATTTGAAAATGAAAGGCTATGATTTATATTTCAACAGCAGAACAACTGCAATTGGAGGTGGAGTAGCTCTCTACATTGACAAAGATCTAAAATGTAAACCAGTGAAATGTATGACTCGTGTTGTTGATGACTTGTTGGAAAGTATTGCTGTAGAAATAGAACTAGAAAAAAGTCAAAACATTATTGTTGCATGTGTGTACAAGAAACCAGGATCCAAAATTGAAACTTTCAAGGACATTCTTGAAGACATGATAAGTAATTTAAACTACAATAAAACTGTGGTAATATGTGGAGATTTTAATATTGATCTGTTAAAAAGTAACACAAATTCACAAACTTCAGATTTCCTAGACACATTATTTGGTAAAGGACTTTATCCAATGATCACAAAGCCTAGTAGAATAACTTCAACTAGTGCAACCCTGATCGATAATATATTTACTAATTGTTTAGAAAACTACCCAAACTGTGGCTTAGTAATTAATGATATAAGCGACCATTTGCCTATTTTTGCAATATTTAACCATAGATTGCCAAACAAGTCAATTATATTTCAACAAGTGTATAAAAGAAAACTGGATGATGAGGTGGTAAATGCTTTCAGAAATGATCTATATGATCAAGACTGGAACAGCATTTATACAAATGATGTGAATACAGCATACGAGTCATTTTTAAAGCGTTTCTTACATCTCTACAATAAACATTGTCCAGAGGTTCCATGTAGAGTTAGACGTAATGATAACAAAAAACCTTGGATTACAAATGGTTTACATAATGCGTGCAAAAAGAAAAATAAACTGTACAAGATCTACATAAAAACCAGAACAGAAATGGCTGAAAAGCGCTACAAGGGCTACAAAAATAAGTTGACAACCATATTGAGGAATGCCAAAAAGGAATACTACTCTAGAATTCTTTATGAAAACAAACATAACATCAGGGCAACTTGGAACATTCTGAGCAAGGTAATAGGAAAGAGGAAGGAATCCACAGAAATCCCAAAATACTTTGCAAAAGATAAAAAAGTCATTGAAAATCAGGAGGAAATTGTGAATGAACTTAACTCCTTTTTTGTAAATATAGGACCTAGTTTAGCTGATAAAATTATGTGTAACAAAACATTTAAAGGTGTCTGTAATGGAGGAAAAGATAATCTACAGTCAATGTATCTGTCTGATGTTACAGAAAACGAAATATTAACTGTTGTTCATAAACTTAAAAACAAGACATCAAAGGACAGCGATGGTATTGACATGAGACTGATAAAGATGACTGTAGATTGTATTCTCGAACCATTGCATTATATTTTTAATTTATCCTTTAAATTGGGAATATTTCCAGAGCAAATGAAACTGGCTAAAGTCATTCCTCTTTTTAAAGATGGAGATAGACATGACTTTAATAACTATAGGCCAGTGTCATTGCTTTCTCAATTTTCAAAATTATTAGAAAAAATATTTTTAAATAAACTGGACAGTTTTATAGAAACTAATAAATTACTTAATGAGAATCAGTATGGTTTTAGGTCCAATCGGTCAACAAATTTGGCTTTAACCAAAATTGTAGAAGAAATATCAACTGCAGTTGATAAAAAGAAATATACTATAGGAGTGTTTATTGATTTGAAAAAGGCATTTGACACTATAGATCATTCTATTCTAATATCTAAATTATATTCATATGGAATCAGAGGAGTAGTCTTGAATTGGTTAACCAGCTATTTAGAAAATAGGCAGCAATATACAGAATTTGGAGGTAAGAGATCCACATGCCTGAATATCAAGTGTGGAGTTCCTCAAGGTTCGATTATAGGACCTAAACTTTTTTTTTATATATAAATGACATTTGTGAAGTGTCAAAGTTATTACAGTTTGTGTTGTTTGCAGATGACACCAACTTTTTCATTTCTGGAAATGATCTAAAAGACCTGGCTGAAAATATTGGAAATGAAATGGTAAAACTGAAAACTTGGTTTGATGACAACAAATTATCTTTAAATATAGCAAAAACGAAGTTTATGGTGTTTGGTAAAAAAAGAAAAACTGAAGTCACTCTATCTATTAACAGCACAATTATTGAAAGAGTGAATGAAATAAAGTTCCTTGGTGTAGTGTTGGATGACAGTTTAACATGGAAACCACATATAATGTACGTGAAAAATAAAGTATCGAAAAGCGTATTTATTTTGAACAAATCTAAATACATGTTACCCGTCCACATATTGCGAATGTTATATTGTTCTATGATTTTGCCTTATTTTACTTACTGTGTAGAAGTGTGGGGTAACACGTATGAAAGCAGTATAAAGTCGTTATCCTTACTACAGAAAAGAGCTGTCCGTATAATACACAGAGCTGCATTTCGAGAACATACAAACTCACTATTCATTAGGTCCAAATTGTTGAAATTTAAAAATATAATAGAATTACAGACATTATTAGTCATGTTTAAAGCTAGAAATGCAGCACTACCAGAAAATATACAATCACTGTTTACTGTTACGTCAGAAAATGAAAACTCCAGGAGAAGGTTTGACTTTAAACACCAGTTTGCACGAACAACATTAAAACAAATGTGTTTATCGGTCAAAGGTGTCAAACTGTGGAATGCTCAGGAAAATGAATCAAAACGTTGTCAAAATATCTCTCAATTTAAAAAGTTGTATATAGTAAAAATGATTGAATCATATGAAGCTCTTGAGTAATTGGATGTATTTGTTTGAATGCAAATTTGTTGCAAATGCATTTGCATTAAAATATATGTAAATGTTTTTTTTGTTTAAAAAAAAATGTGTTGGTGAAACTGGTACCATGTGAAAGCCCAGGGTTGATATGATTTTGAAAAGAGGCAGAAAAACATAAGAATTTTATTCTTCTTTTCTGCTCCTTTCCTTCATGTAAATGTTGAAATTATGAATGTAATTATTATTATGTGAACATGTGAACAAAGCATTTTCATGAAAGGAACAAATAAATAAATAGAAAAAATAGAAAATAGGAATTGAACCAGGTATCTTCCGCATGAGAGACAGTTATAAACCAAGTGCGCCACAAGAATATACGCCACTTCAGAATCTAAACCACATATAATACATAATTTATTATAACTCAAACTACATTTTTCAAACAACTTATGGCACTTCTGACATTCTCCATGAAGTGTTATGCCCAAGGACCCAACATCAGCAAATGTCATTGGTGGTCACTGGGGATTTGAACTAGCAACCATCAACATCGTAGACCTGTGCTCTTCCATCTGAGCCACTGGACCACTATCTCTAATGATGCTGCTTGTTGTGATTTGTACAGGCTGCTTTCAACTGTATTTGTTTTACACGCCATTTACTCCCCACATGCCGTTTTAAACGCCATTTAAACGGCATTTGTTGTGTACATGCCACTGATCAGCTGTGGCAGGTGCCGGTGCCACAAAAGGAGCCTGCCCTTTCTCCTTCCCAGAGATGCTCAGCACTTGTTGGCCCTTTCGTCCAGCTCACCCCAAAACCATCTGGATTGGGTTCAGGTCCGGTGACTGTGGAGGCCAGGTCATCTGGCCGGCACCCACCACTCTCCTATTTGGTCAAATTGCCCTTACACAGCCTGGGTGTGAATCTACAGTCAATAGTCATGAAAAGAAAGGAAACTCATTGAATGAGTTACTGTGTCCAAACTTTTGGTCTGTACTGTATATGAACTGATGTCTGCAGTTGTTTTGTCCTTGGGTAAGATACTTAACCCCACTTTTCCTGAAAGAAGGATCAGTGAGGGGCTGGTGCTCTGTGAACTGGGTGTAGCTACCACCCCTGACCCAGAAATGGATTAAGGGGAAGAATATGCATGTTAGATGATACTATGAAATAATCCAATAGCAACACAATATCTTCTGTGTAGGAGCCTGAACACAAATTACTTTTAATCCAAAAATAATAATAACAACAATAATGTTGAGTATAAGAGAGCCCTCCGCATGTGGCAGCGCAGGCCAAGATGAGGCGCCAATGCAGTGACAGCACAATAATAGCACAGCTACAGAACAAACCAGTGAAGGTTATGAGTCCCCGTTAACTTTAATAGACTTCTTAGGACAGACAATGGAGCACTAATATCCTTTGTGTTTGTACTTGGCATTGGGGCTGATACAACTCAATTAAAATCGCTTAGAGAGCCATTTAAAACTAATGAAATATTCATTGTTTATATACTCATCAAGTCAACATTGTGCATGAAGCCAGAGCTGTCGGCTCTTCATGTGAACAAACAACATATCTGTGGATCTTAGCATGCCTTCACTGCAAAGATATATACAGCGGGTGCATTTGGGGAGTCTCTGCAGTGTGTGGGAAGATTTCTTGGACTTTGGGTTCAAGAAATAATTATCACCCTGCACAAGCCTTGGCAATACTGCAAGACACTGTCAAAAGTCAAGAACAAGTTAATTTCCTTCTGTTCCACATGCAGTGCTTGAGGAATGGGAAGTGAAAGTCCTTCTGAATGACAGTGTGGACAGAACAGAAAAACTGTGTCGTTCATTCAATTCTTTTGTCATCCACTAGCTAATCACTTTCTATTCTCTTCTTCTTTATCGCCCAAGGTTGACCAAGAATTGGGACGGTCAACAAATTTTCTAAATTAGATATCTAAATTGTGAGACACAGAAGCCATGAAGCCAATAACTGCATATGTTTGTATTTACTTTCTCATAAGCCAGATCAATCAGTATCAATGCTTTATAATAATCCTTTTATGTGATTTTAGGCCAAAGGTTTTGTGACTATACTTTGGGTCAGATACATCAAATATAGTTTTGAGCCGTTGCCACACTCACTTTTTAGTTGACTAGTCGATCAACTGGAAGTCCCTTTATTCAAACAACATAATGTGATTTATTTTTATCTTTGTGTGTTCTATTTGCTAAATAAAGTGTATTTTAAAAATGTGTCCAGGTTTCTTTTAATAATGTATGTCAGATGTGTCCAAACTTGTTAAAGCTGCACTAACTGACTTTGGGATTTTGAAGCCGTGGACTCGCTGGCCTCGCTCTTTCTGCTCCCCTCCCCGCACCCACGAAGCTATCGCCCCCCACACACACCCACTGTTGGGACGGAGCTAGCCTCTCCCAATATGGATAATACATGGATATGGATTTTCACGTGGATGGCGTGACCATGGAACGATAGAACCGGGAAGCGCGGAGGAACGGGACTTTCTTTTGGATGGCTGTTTCGCTGTGTAAGCAGTACCCGGTGACGAAGACGAGAAAGTTTCAGGTTAGCTCCGCCGCTTGTTGTGCTAACTCAGCTGTCTGTGGTAACGGACCTGGAGATTTCTCACGAAAGTGGGGGCTAGTGGTCCGCTGTGATTGGTCACAATCTGCGACCCGAAACACATTCTCTTCCTTGTTTCATCAAAACTCGATCGAAAATATAATGTCAGGCCAGCACAAATCTGCGCTACTTTTTCTTCAAAAGGACGTTTATCCCAATGCACTACATGGACATGGATAGCATTTTCGTAATTAATACGAAAATAAAGTCAGTTAGTGCAGCTTTAAGTAAAAGGGCCATTAGTTAAACAGACATGTCCAGGGACTGACCACTTGGATTGAAAAGCCTTTGAGTGGATTTCACTTGCTGTAATATCTGAATAAGATAAGATGTGCTTTATTTATCTCACAAAGGAGAAATTTAGGGATGACACATCTGTATTGATTCTCACTTTACAAAGTTGGCTGAATGTAAATTGCTAACTTAGAAACTACAGTATATGTTGCATTTCCCAGCCACACTGTAAATAATGTATCTGTAAAATAAGACCTTATTTTTTATGGTGATTAGATAGCTATGACCTACGCAGGTGGACAAACGCAAGACTCTATAAAGGACTCTGATTGTGTATTCATGTTATGACTATAATATGCTCTGACTGGACCTCATGTATGAAACTTGCGTACGGCCAAATCAGGGTGTAAATGATGCGTACGCAAAATATTTACACTTTTCCGCATTTATCAATCTGGACGTGAGCGTACGATACGCAAAAAAATATACGCCAGGTCTGGAGGTGGTGTAAATGTGTACGCTCATTTCAACCTTCATTACAACACGCCAAAACACGCATGAAATGAAAGATTCGGACAATAATAAACATATCCCCACTCTGACAAGATTATAGGCACACCTCTCACATTACAAATATGCAATTTTACGAAGTTATGTTAGGGCTAGTTTGTGTTTTTTAAATAACGTGCAAGATGTCAAACTAAAGTCTCCCACAAATGTGTGGATTGTTATATGCACCTACAATCAGTGCAACAGCATTTGGTTCATGTGGGTCCAAGCAAAGACGAGCGCCACCGTGGAGCGCTGCACAGGACCACAGTGTGCCACTGGTGGAGCAGCCCATGGATGAGAGACCGTGGCCAGCAGCGCCTTCGGCCTGTACAGCTCAGCTCTCATTCAACCATTTAAAAATAATAATCACATAATTTGAAGATAATTTTATTTCTTTATATTTTCTTTTGGATGCTTTGGTCTGGCGGTCCTCCCCCGGGGCTGCAGAGCACTTCTTATATGGGCTGCGCTAAACGCCTTTTTGTTACCATTTTAAGGTTGCTCCCTTTTTTGTCACTTGTAGCATAAATTAATGAATTCTTACTATTGGCCCAATATATCAACTGTTTGATATAACATTGCGTATTTTTCTTCGAACATGAATAAACTCACCTCTTCAGGAGTGCGTGTTGCAGGCCCCACGCTGTTTACAGATGCTGTCATTTCTTTCCATATAATGTTTTTTGAGCCCCTTGATGCCACTTTTGAGAATTCCAAATAGTAAGACTTTATTCTTTTTCTCACTTCGTTCATAATGGTCTCAATCTCCTTAGCCGTTTTTACTCACTAACCAGACCCTGCGCCGTATACGTAATTACACATATGTTTGGCCTCATTCACCTCTGGCAAAGCAATGTGGGTTTTCCTTAGTTTTGTGCATAAAGCCCCATAAACGCAATTGATCTTGCTCAAAACTGCTCATCCACTGTTCTCCGCATATAGCAGAGATAGGATGCAACGCGCATGTGGGAACTGGTTCATTCATTCATTCATTAATTTATTATTTATTTATTTACTTCTAAGTTTCAGGAGAGATGAGTGCTGCAGTGGGTCTAGACACTAGGGAAAAACGCGTATATATAATAGAGCGTATATGTATATATTTTTTAAACGCTAATAATCTCAGAAGTGCGTGCTTTTTGAGGCTTCCAAACAGTCTTCTTAGCCGACTTCCTGCTGACCTGTCGCAAAAACAGGGCGTGGAACAGGCAGTTACTGAATATTTCTAGGCGTGACTTTCGTAAATAGGTGCGTACGCTCAGATCTGTGCGTATCTCACACGTTCATAAATGCCAAGTCGGATCTTGCGTAAATGGAATATACACCCAAAATATACACCCTTTTCTACGCAACTTTCATACATGAGGCCCATTGTCTCTGGATGTGACACGTATGTCTTTCGATGTGTGACGTAAAAATGACTATAATAACCATGTGCTGACTTTGTTCTGTCTGAAAAAACAAACAACTGGAAACTTAATAAACTTCAGCAGCTCTTGTGTGCCACGATCTGTCTCTGTGTGGTTTATCTACGACATACTTTTGGTTTAATTATGCTTAAACATGTTTGCACCGAGAGCCAAAGCCATTTCCTAGTTTGTGACTTCTTGTTACTCACATGGCAATAAAAGGATTGTGATTCTGATTCTGAAATAAATAAAAGGTATGTGCTTGTTTGGGTATTACAAAGAAATGATCTCATAGGCATGAACAGTAGTCAATAAAACACAACCAGACAACGTCAATGTTAACGTCAATGCTGCTAATTTAACATGAGAAAATCAATCCCATGACAAGAGTTGTCAGTGAAGAGTCTCCCACGGCAACAGCACTATGTTCACACATCAGCACGGGTGAAGATAAAAGCTGCTTCTGAAGGAACATGACGTTTCTGTAAGTGTTAGTGATTAAATGTATTAACAAATGTTTTAACAAATGTTCTGGTGACTTAAAACCTACCTACCTTCACATGCGGTTCCAAGAGATGGTGGAGGAAATGGGAACATCTACATCAAGTTGATCAATCAATCAATCAACGTTTATTTGTAGAGCGCCTTTCCTACACAAGACAATGCAAAGCGCCTCACAACCCATATAATATCATGCATAAATCATCAAACATTAGAATTTAAGTAGACATAAAAAGACAGATTAAGAGCACAAGATATATTTAAAAAAAAAAAAAAAATAAAAAAAAATAAAAAAAATAAAAAAAAAAAAATCACACAAGTAGTTAAAAACCGTAAACATTAAAATCACACAAAGGGATTAAAATCATGAATAGTCATAGCGCATTAAAAAGATTAAAGATAAAAACAAATGTAAAATCATTCGCTTGCATGCACAGCTAAAAAGAACGGTTTTCAGTCCAGTTTTAAAAGCTGCCAGAGTAGACGCCTGTCTCACATTCTCGGGAAGACGGTTCCAGACTCTAGCTGCATGAATCTGGAACGCGGCCTCCCCATGTCTAGTTCCGACTCTTGGCACTAACAGGAGTCCAGTCCCTGGGCTCCTCAGCGCCCGAGTTGGTTCATATGGCACCAACATGTCACGGATGTACCCTGGTGCGAGGCCATGGAGAGACTTGTACACAAGCAGAGCTGCTTTAAAGTCTATTCTCTGAGGAACAGGAAGCCAGTGCAGAGACCTGAGGACCGGACTAATGTGGTCGTACTTCCTGGTTCTAGTCAGGACTCGAGCTGCAGCATTTTGGATGTACTGCAGCTGTTTTACCGCTTGTTTAGAGAGACCTGTGTTATGGATGGTATGGGAATAGATTTTTGGAACTGCTGCATTTTTGAGTGTGAAATGGTGAAATACTGTACCTCCGCATAAAAATGACAAAAGTGATCAGTGAAACCATGTGGCCAGTGTCAAGAAAAGCGTTTCAATCTGGAGACACTACACAGTTCATTTCATTGAATGAGTTTATTAATAGTGTATTTGGGAGCATGGGGTGAAGTTGAGATGAGAGGCTGGCTAGAAGGTCGAGGAGGAGGCGGGGAGATGGTGGGTGCGAAGTGTGACTGGATGAAAGTGACTCCTCCAGAACCACTCCTTGCAATGCTTGGAAAAAGGGGTTGGATGTTGGGAAGTTTCTATTTTTAATCAACGGCTTGATCAGCGTAGGTTGGCAGTGAAGGTTTTGATTGGCTGCAGAAGGTAGCTGCATTGGGGCGACAGTGGCTCAGTTGGTAGAGCATTGGCTTTTGAGCCTGAAGGTCGTGGGTTCGAGCCAACCACGAGATCTACTTCACGACTCCCACTGATGACTGCTGTCTTTGTGTCCTTGGGTAAGACACTTAACCACCTTTACCTGAAGCCCCTGCTGAAAGATCAAGGCTCCTGTGGACTCACCACCTGCAGGAGGATCAGTGAGGGGCTGGTGCTCTGACTGCCACCCTCCTGACCCAGAAATGGATTAAGGGGAAGAAAATGGATGGATAGCTGCATTATCTGTTTTCCCTGAGCATCTTAAAATGTGACTAATCAGACAAGAAATAAGTATTGTGGATCTATCAACCATTCAACTATTTACATACTGTATGCTCTAATCAGTCAGCCCACTGCACCGAGGAAGCCCAAGATGCACAGAGACAGAACAAAACTGCCTCCAATAAAGAAACAGGTAGATTTAAAGGCTGAAACAATACTTACTTACTATCTAAATGTCTTTTTTTTCCAAGCTTGTGTTTATAATTACAATAGCTAATATGTGTTAAAGAGTCAGTTGGCCACAAATGCCCCTGAGGTATGAAAGATAATCTGTTCAAACATAAGTTAAAATCTAAATGTTTATCAATTATTATTTTACTTTTCTCTCTGAATTTGAGGCACTGAAATCTCAATGTACTTTTTTCATCTATTTCAAAATCTAAAAAAAGGAAAACATGCTCAAGAAAAATTCTATGTATTTAGTTTTAGAGTAGAATTTGACGTAAAAAAGACCTTGGTTTAGCTTTTTCTTCGATCCTGGTTTTTATATTGTGATATTGTCCTTTGTAAATGTGCCCTAACAACTGACTAATCCTTTTGTCGCAGAAATGTGCTTTAGCTAGCAAGTCGATAGACCGGTGCCGCTCCTGAATGAGGCTTCGTTGCTACCAACAAAATGTACGCGTTAAGGGGTGACATCAGCACTTGAGGAGTCCAATCCTAATATACAGTCTGTGGATCCTACCTATTGGAAGAAAAAGAAATCAACATCACAGATCTCAAAGGCATCACATACAATAATTGTCTCTCTTGTATTTCTATTAATGATTTCTCTATGTTGGCGATGAGTCTAGAAGGCATTTTAATTGGATATATATGGGTGCAGCAGACACAACAATTCACGTCAGATGCATCCCAGAAGAGCCAAGCGCTCCAGCTACTCTGTGAAAGTGAATACACAGGAGCGAAGATGGTTAGCTATAGCGGGGGCTCCCAAGAGACCGGCAGTGGTCCTGGGTGTGTGTGACAGTATGTAAGTCCATAACCTCTGCACAGGGACCAATTAAGCTCTGAAAAGCAGACATGAATGTTTGATGGATAATGATACAGTGGCTGCTCATTCAGGGTCAAGAACCGCAATCAGCTGACAGAGGGAAACTCTGAGGGGAAGAATGAGGAGGATTATTTGGCTGTCGATGTTGGCGTTTAGAAAAAAATTGCCAAAGATAACAATGATAATGGAAAAGGCTGACTTAAAACTTTTAAAATAATCAGTTTGCATTGTGTTTATTAATATGGAACATTGCATGGTTTAAATCAGTAATGTTGAAATGGTTGGTTTTCCAGCATTTTAATTGATAAAAAGTGAGTAACCCAAAACGCTTTTACAATGTTCAGAGGTCATATTGTTCCATTCTCTCGACACACGTTGATGACGGTATCAGATTGAATTAAAATTATGTTTTAATTGCAAACTCCTCTCAGGAACGTCCTGCACCGAATGGGTTCTGAATCCAGGATCTAGTTGTCATAACATTAATGTTATGAAAATTAAAAAGCGGAAAACAACTAAATTTTGTAAGGGCACAACATTAACAAATTTAAAGTCACATTGTGTGCAGTCAAAGCAATACATGGAGCGATACACATCTGTCAAAATGTTATATCGTCTGCCTTTAAAAACAATTATTCATTATTTTTGCCGTTACTATTATGATTTTTGCTTTATATTATTTCACATTCTATAACATGGAACCGCAAAATGGACATTAAGTATACAATGCTGTTTGCCTAGAACTCGTTACGCTAACACAGCATCACTTTAAACATTTAAAAATTACCAGCTGCAAACACAGCCATGCTATTGTATGGGACGTAAAGCACGTGTCCTGACTAAGACCAGGGGGCGGGACCACATTACACCGGTTTTAAAATCGCTGCATTGGCTCCCCGTGTGTTTCAGGATTGATTTTAAGGTTCTCCTAATGGTTTTTAAATGTCTTAATGGTCTTGGGCCTTCTTATCTTTCAGAACTGCTTTTATCCTATGAACCCTCCCGGCCCCTGCGCTCCTCCGGCAGCAGACTCCTAACCATCCCCAAAGTCAGGACACACACTCACGGTGAGGCATCTTTCCAGCACTACGGCCCCCGTCTCTGGAACAGTCTGCCGGAGGAGCTCAGGGTCGCAGAGAACATTCATATTTTTAAAGCCAGGCTCAAGACACATCTTTTTAGATTAGCTTTTTAGTTTAGCTTTTGATTAGTATTTATTAGTCCATTTTTATATATTCTATTTATCTTTTATTATTTATTATATTGCTATTGCTTTTATTCATGTTTTGTGTGATAGTTCCTTTCAGCCTCACATTTTAGTGTTTTACTTATTGTATTGTTTTTAGTATCCCCAGTGTTTCCTCTGGAGGAGCCCTCTGCGCTGGGAGCGGTGGTTGGCTGTGGCTGTGGGGGTCGGACTCTTGGACCTGGTGGGGGCCCGGGGCCTCGGTTTTGGGTCTCCTCTGGGTCCTGTGTCGTCCCCTTTGGCTATGGGCGGCTCTCTGCTCCTGGCGCTGACGGCTCCTTGGATGGCGTTTCTTCAGCCGGTTGCATCTGGACCCTGCCAAGTCTCTCTTCATCGTTTTATTGTTTTATCGGTGCGTGTGTGTGTGTGCGTGTGTGTGTGGGGGGGTAGTTTTGTTTTAAAGGCAGAAAACTGCTTTGAGAGTCATAGTCCAATGGCATTGTGCTATTACAGGACAGGAGCTTTTAGACTGAATGGGCAGAGTTCACATATTTGGATTTAGTTCCAACATGAGCCGGAGCACAGCAGACTCCACCCACTTCCTCAGGTGAGTCCAGTTTTAACCTGAAGATTAGAGGAAATGGGGGGAATCGTGTTGTCTTCCTGCTCAGGTTGGAAGTAAAACCTGCAGCCACACCGGCCCTTTCCGGAACCGGTTTGACACCCCTGGAAGATGTCAATTCCTCAACAACAGATCAGAGAACAAAGCAATTGAAACACAGGAAATATAATAATAACAAAAACCAATTCTAGTTTTCACCCATGGATGATCGTATTATGTTATATGATATTCAGTAGATTAAAGAGGACATGCATTGGATATCATACAGCAGGAAAGATGCAATGTGTCTTCTTTAAAAGATTATATGTCACTTTGCTCATTATTTTTCAATTTCCAACACTTTTCCTTCAGGTTATGTCCCTCTATTTTGGAAACCTTTTCAAGTCTGGTATGAAAGGCATTTTTCATCATTAGTCACGGCAGCTTTAGCACAAACTGATCGTGGATTTCAAAGTGGATTTATCCATCCTTTTTTGGTTTTGCCAGAGCTATGAACCCAAAGAAACAAAGTTGGGAATCTCTCATTTACACAGAACACCCTAACTGAATCTAACTGTGTTAAGATCTGTTTTCTCTACCTCAAAAATGAATAACCATTTTAACCATATCTGTTTTAGTTTCGACCAATGAGTCTTTAAAGTTAGGTTTCCCAGCTCAGCTTTTGTCCCACTGTTGACTCATGATATATGTTCGGCCTTGAAAAGATAATATAAACTTTATGAATCTCACAATGGAGAAGTGAACATGTATTGAGATTCTCATGTTACGGAGGCACGAGGCTAATTTAGTAAAGGTTCACCAAGACAAACAATAAACCACTAACACATTTTCTGTTGAATTGCTTAATACATTCAAGTGCATAGACACTTTTTCTATTGTAATAAACAGCTGTTTCTATGGCGATACATTGTGTAATGTTTTGTTGGTATGTGTTATATGTGAATCACGCCATTCCTCCTGAATCTTTGACAGTTGGTGGGCCCCCGATCTGAAGCTCTCATGTGGTGCTACTATGCCAGATCTACTCCCCTCGCTGCTTAAGTCCATACCAACATGAGCCATGAGTAGCTTGCCAACTCCTTCCAGGTAGCTCGCCAAAGGATTTAGAAATGAAGAAATCAAATAATATGCTTACAATTTCAGATTATATGATATTATTGTAAATGCACTAGAGTAACAATCTCAGGCTTGTTCACAATATCATACACCACATTTTTCCCAGGGCTAAAAGGAGTAGCTCTCTGCCTTTATCGTCCCGGGAAAGTAGCTCTGTCATTGATCTCTTTCACCTTCTTCACTCATCCTGACTGTCAATATTCATCTCTGGTCCATTCCTGACAGGCTGTCTGTCTGTTCGTCTGTGAGTCACATAACTCAAAGAGTCATGAGTGAATTTGGATACAAAGTTCAGGAAACATGTCCTATCGCCCAATGAAGTATATACAATACAATACAATACAATTTATTCTTGTATAGCCCTAGGTCACAACAGAAGTCATCTCAGAGGACTTAACAAAACCATTGAAATCACCAACACAGGTCAGAGAGTCAACAGTTAAAACACATGGAGAATATAAAGCACACACAGAAGAAAATGTCCATACATGCTGTAGAATGCTAAAGTGTCCTGATCATCACCAATCCTTTCTGTTGGACACTAACTGTCCAACAAGACCCTCCTGCATCGACAAGGAAAAACTCAACCCAGTGGGAAAAAGTGAGAAACCTTAGGGAGAACTAGGGAAACCCACAGGGAGGGAGACTCATTTGAGAAAGGGATCCGCTCCTCCGGACGGACAGGCTAATGATCCAGGACCTAAACTAGCTTGGCTTATATTGGAGGTGATGCAAATCCATGGCTGGATGCAAGCATTTTTTGAGCAATGGAACAGAGTGGCTAGGTGGAGGTTAGACAATTCTGCACACTCTGTTCGTATATGATCGAAAGAATGCATCACCTGCCTGAACTAAGGTGAGTATTTTATTCAGATCATTATTCTATATGAAAATGTCACATAGTTTAAAGTGCTGTATTGGGCCTTCAGGCACCTGTCTCCCAATGTGATCATCTCAAAAATATCCCACTCTTCACATTGGCGCATATCATTTTTTCATGAGCCCTTCATTTCCTGTGCCTGATTTACTTTGATCAACACATTCCCTGAGCCATCTGCTGATTTGATTTAGACAAATGACTCCTGTGTTGGGTTTCATAACACAGAAAATCCCCTGTTTATAATGACTTTTTAATGGGTATGTTATGTGAGAAGGGATTTGGTTTGTGCCAAGGGTTAAGGGTAAGTGTGAAAAATCCCCATATGCTACAATATTTTAGGTTTACAAGAAACAATTGTGACAAAATTCTTCCCAAACACGTCAATCCAATTCCATATCCATGAACGTTTGAGAAATAATTGTGAATCCCTACCTTACTATACATTTCCTAGAGTTTAAATCGTATTCCTTTCTTTTAGAATGCAGTTGATGCGGTTTATATACAGGTGTTCTTAACAGTCCAGAAAGTGGCGTAGTTGACAACAATTTCAATCATTAATGAGTTCCAATTAATCAAACTTGGTACAGCCCTAATCCATTAATGTTGTTCCTTTGGCTGTCAGACTGTACAACAAACCTGGATGAGCCTTCTGCTGCTGGACACCTGAATTTCTCCTACAGGGGATAGATAAAGTATCTATCTATCTCATAAAATATTTCCAAAGTTTGGGTGGCAGCGAATAAAAATGCCCAATGTGGAGGGGGAGGATATGTGGATTTGCACAGTGATCGGATTGGGATCCAGCAACAGATGATGCAGAGGTCCAACATGGGTCTGATGCAATGAAAAGTGCCTGAATAATTAAAGAATAAAACATTAGCGACCGTGTTCGCGGCTACGGCAGTACTATTTCCTCTCTGTCCGCACACTCACACTGGTAAAGTCATGCATGCCTGCCTTCCCCACATCTCGTGAGCTAAAACCTATGTTTAATTTTCATATTGCTGTTGCGTCTTCTGCTGTGTAAATAATTAATGTCCACGGTAGCACTTCATTTTCAGGCCATCTATTTGCACGGGGAGATGGGTTGTGATAAGAGGACATAAATGAACAAGGTGGAATGTGTGCTGCATTTGAAAAGAGGTCAGTTAAAAACAGGTTTGAGATCAAAGGGAGAATGAGTGGTGTTTGTCATGCTCGATAAACAGCGGCACAGGGGAAAGGAGACTTCTGCGTTTCAGCACATTTCAGAAATAGTGTGTGCGCACGGTGTCAGAGGGAGGAAGCTGTAAGGAACTGTACAAAAACAGAGTGCGGATTCACACAAAAAAAAACATAAGTCATATAAGTCAATGGTGGTAACATATTCAGGGCAAAAATAAAATTCAAGACCTAAAACCCATATTACAATGTTCCCATTGTGTACATGCAGATGGGGTCCTTAATACTGATCAGAAGGCGTCTCCATATACTCTGGTTGGGGGTGTAGGCAGTAACCTCTGTGTTAAATTATTCCTGTGAGTTACAACCTGAGCCTTTCCAGCGTCTATTGCGAGTCATGAAGTTCGCTGTGTCCAGATATTCAGGCCTAAATGTAGCGTTCGAGCTACTGGGACAGCCTCTCACCAGGACGGGAAATAAAACACAAGTCCAGAAGTGGCAGAGCTTGCACCAAAAAGATTTCATTTATTTGGGCAGCATCGCTCCATGCACACAACAGGAACGCACAACAAAATAAAATCTCCTCCTTTTATGCAGTGGCGAAAACCAAGACATCCACCCACCCAGGGAATAACCATGGAGGCCTACACTATTTACACTATTTACAACTATGCACACAACTATTAGCATTTGTACAGTGTGCAGATGTGATGGGGTTTTTTCCACATACACAAGCCTGCGTTGAAAAGGGCGTTTTTAGAAGTTTTTATTTAAAAGCTCTTTAAAAGAAATGTACAAAAACATTCACATAGCACAGTGAAAAGTCTACAGGCAAAAAGGATATTCACTAATTAAAACCTGCATGACTTCTACAATAGGTTTCTTTTACCTTTCACTCTCGCTCCTGCAGTCCCCTTTACCTTCTCTGTAACTGAGTCACGACTGCGTTGATCAGCTTCACGGAGTCGTGGCTGGAGGTGCAGTGGTTGGTGTACAGGGAGAAGAGCAGGGGAGAAAGAACACAGCCCTGTGGGGCTCCTGTATTTATAATCCGAGAGTCCGAGACATTCTTCCCCAGACGCACTCGCTTCAAGCATCGGTGTGCCAGAGCATTTTTGTCAGAATTCAAATTCGTTTCATTGACATAGTAAGTAACAGGAAGTCACAAGGCCTCTGGTCGCCCTGGAGTCCACAATCATCTCCTCTCCTCTTTGGGCATTCAGCGACAGGTTATTGTCACTGCACCAGGCACCAGCTGGTCCACCTCCCTTCTCTAAGCAGACTCATCGTTGTCAAAGATGAGTCCAATCAAGTTTGCCGTCTGCCGTTTGCAAACTTAATCCGCCTCACACAGTTGTGGCTGGAGGTGCAGTTGTTGGTGTACAGGTAGAAGAGCATGCTACGGCCTTTGGCACTGGGCCGCAATGTACCCGCTTCCCTGCCTCCTGTGCTGTGGTGCTGTTCTGCCCAGGCTCCGCCCTGCTGCATGGTGCAACAGTTACGCCGATGTCTCCCAGTTCTACTCCCTCTGTTCTGAAATTGGTTTGCACTCTCCATGTCCGGCGTATCTGTGTCTGCAGCTAATCAGCCCGAGTCCTGAAGACCAACCTGCTCCTGCTGTGCGGGCGGCTCGAATCAGTGTCTTGTCTGCCGCGTTTCTGTGTGCGCTAAAGTTTAGTGATTCTGATTCCATGTGTGGCTGTGCTTTGATTTAGTTGAAATGAGACTTTGTGTTATTTTGACTCTGAAGTGCTCCTGAACAATTTGATACCCCTTTTGCTTATTTTATTAAAGGTTAAAGTAATTAACCATTCTACATCTTTGTTTTGTATGTTACATTCCCCTTCCGCGGTCGGGTTGTAACAAGCATGGGAGAAAGAGCACAGCCCTGCAGAGCTCTTATGGTTGTATTTCGTGGAAGCACGCAGTGTTTGTTGTAAAAAACCTGGTGTGGAATTATGTAAAAAGATGAAAGTAAAAAATGTATTTATCGTACAGAACTCAGGATCTCTAAATAACAAAAATACCAAGCAAAAAGAATTCCCCAGAGTTCATCCTGTCTGCATGTAAGTCAAAAAGTATCTTCTATATTATATTCTAAAAGATAAATATTAGTGCAGGGTATAGAAAAATGCTTTCAAGTTGTCAAAAACATATCATAATTAACTTTGTGTCAGGCTGTAATCAACTGAATAAATTAGTAAATAAAAAGGGTGAACATTGAAAAATGTGTTGGTTCACTAAGGCTAGGGGTGTGCCAGAAAATCATGTTTAAGATAAATATAACTAATGTATATAATTGCTGTTTTACAATTATTGATATCATTTATTTATTTTATTTCCTGTTGTCATGTTTTATTTTTGTATTCCATGTTATAGATTGTATAACAGAGCATATTCCTTCAGTAAAATGGGGTTGAGCGTTAGCTAAGGGACAAGAAGCGTTATTATTACTGAACTATATTGTGCCGTTTGGAAATAAACAGTATCAAATATCATCAGATTGAAGGTCCCCTGTATCTAGAAATATATGTAATGTATCTGCAAGTTCTGAAATATAAACAGTCCCAATGCTAAGACAGTGTTGATGGATTAAATGATTTAAGACAGCCCTAAAGCTGTGTGTCTCAGAGCTGCCCCATCCTCTGTCCCATGTCATTCTAGCCTCTGTTCGATAGAGGAAATGTTATGTGGAGGTGAGAGCAGTGTTTGGTTTGTTCACTGGAAGCACCAATGGCCCTGGACAGCAGCCAGAGCACTGCAGCATGACCACGCACCTCAGCCTCTTACACCAACCCTTCATCTGCCCGTCTCCGCACACCGTTATGTCATTCTCCACTCATAAATGGTGTTGATCAGCTCTACAAAATAAAATCATAGTGTTTGGTGAAGTTAGATAATGCCCTGCATTTGTGCGATTATGGTGAGTTTTCGACCAACATGGTGATTTGTAAATGCTGTTATACTGTATGTTTAAATAGTCTAATTCAATTTACAGTGAAAATTATCGTATTCACAATTCCCACACGTGTATTAGCATACAATACAAACATTACTTCTAGGAGATTTTATTTTTAAAAAAACCACTGAAAACGCAGAAAAATGTATACAAACTGTGAACTATAGTTTTTACTTTCTCTATATTCTTATAATCACACCTGAGTTGTGCAACATTATTTCATTAATTTTCTGCACTTTTATTTGTCCATTTCTGGATTGGGGGGTTGGCAATCAGAGTTACCACCCAGTGCTCATAGCACCAGTCCCTTGCAGATCCTCCGGCAGCGGGGGCTTCAGGCATCATGGGGTCAAGTGTCTTGCCCAAGGACACAACGACAGCAGACATCAGTGGAAGAAGTTAAAGTAGGTCCTGTGGGAGATGGAACCCACAACCTTCAGGCTTAAACGCCAATTATTCATCAACTGAGCCATTGTCGCCCCTATTTTTGCAATGTGTTATTTTTCCCCCGTACACATTATTAGAAAGAAAAGTGCAAAAATATTTGTAATGTATAATATGAAAAATACTCAATTCTCATTTTGGAATTATAAAATGCTCCTGCTCGACAACAAAATTAAAAGATTGCTTCATTGACAAATATTAAAAACACAAGACACAATATCAAGAGATATTTCACTTTTTGTTTTGGCAAAGAACTAAAATAATTGCAGTTTACAATTAATCCTGTAGCCCAACACTGTAATGTGTATGTTTTAGTGCTGTCCAACGATTAAAATATTTAATCGCATGAATTTCACAGTTAACTCGCGATTAATCGCAAATTAGTCACACATTTGTGTGGGTGTGTGTGTGTATGTGTGGGTATAGACCATAGACTGTATAGAAACATCATGGTGTCATTATGATGATGATAAACAATCTGTAAATATTTTGTAAATTTGTTCATGTAAATACTCTATGCTGTTTCTCTGTTTACTTTCGGTATATCTATGACTGTATACTGTTTGCTTGTATTGCCTTTTTTATTTACCCCCCCCCTCCTATGTGCCCTTCTGGGTTTCTTCTTTGGCCCCCTGTATCTCCAACTAAATATTGTTTGTAATCTCTGTGTCATGGGTTACTTCAGAAAAAATACAGGCGAGCTCAGATTGCAGTGATTATTCGTGTTTTTATTTTCCCCAAAGTGCATAAAAATTGGTGCAGGCAGTGCAGAGCATATGTACAGTGAATTTAGCAGAAAAAAACAACAGGTCCACTCGGACACATAGGTCACCTTTAATGAGTCCAGGTAGTTACCTCCTCTGTAACCAGCGGCAGACTGACGGGTGCCAGACACGGCTCTCCTTTTTAGTCCCCTTTGCCCCTTCCATTGAGCAAAATAAATTATTACAAATGGGACGTATAAACAGAGAATACATATATGATCCCATTCCCTATTGGTCCAACACATAAAACTATACTCTACAATGAAACATTAGGCCATTATAAGTACATTTAATCTTGGGGACAATTCCCCACGCTCCCAGGGCGCATTTAACCCACCAGGAAGTATGGTCCTGGTTTGATCCTCGCGCACAGATGCAGAGGAGCGCGACAGACCGGTACGTGTATGAATGTATGCTTAAATGTATTTCTAGCCCGCACAGTGTGCACCCCTGGGCGAACTAGTAACTGAGGGAAGAGAGGGACAAGAGTATGGATGATGCGTGTGGATGTTAAGCATTAATGGAACAGAGGGAATAAAAGGGTGCGCGCGTTTGGAATGGCGTGTGTGTGTGTGCAGGTGCGCGTGTGGCGCATGCGGCACTAAAGTCAGCCTTTACTTTAAAACTCAGTCCGCGCACGTAACTACAGACGGACCCGCTCCGTCACACTCTGTCTACAATGTATCTGAACTAGTCCTTTTCTTTGTTTCTATTTTTTTTCTGTATATGTGTTTGTCTGCAATAAAAAGTAATAAAAATAAAAATAAAAAAAATCGCGCGATAAAAAAAATGACGCCATTAATATTGATTTGCGTTAATGCGTTAATAACGCGATATTTTGGACAGCACTAGTATGTTTGTACTTTTATTTTTGTACCTGGTAGAGATAGTGCTTCATGGTAAAAATGTATTTGAATGTCTAAGTACTGTATGTGTGACCTTGTGTGGACTATTTTCGGGCGGCACAGTGGCTGAGTGGATAGTAACGTATTAAAAAAATGACGTGTTCAAAATCCCTTATAAAGATGACCATGATTCAGAAAGTTAAATTCAAAAAGGTTTATTTCCCTAATACAAAAAGAATCTAAAACAGCTGTTCGGACCAAAAGTAACTATCCCTTATTCTCTATATAAAATATAAAAGTATGACTCCACATCAAGTCACACACTGCCCCTGGTCCAGAAAAACTAACTAACCACACATTCAAACTATCTACTATAAGTAAAATGTGCATGGGGAAGAAGGGGCGTGGTATCAGGCAGCTTCCAGGGTCCCGTGATCCGCCTTCCCCCATCTGGTCTCCTCCGTCTCCAGTCTGCACCTAAAAGAGAATTCATGCTTTTCTAACCTACGTGTCTCCGGGCAGCTGTCTCTGGTCTGGATTCATCCCTGTTTGTCTAAACAAGTAGTGAGTAGACTGGCAGACTCCAGTGTCAACCCACTCCTGATGGAGTGGGTTCAATAATGCAGAAGTCAGCAGGGGCCAAGGCTAGGGGGACAAAATCCAAACAGCAGAACCCACCTGTTATTTAGCTGGTCCCCCAAGAAGACCCCTAAAATTAAAATAAAAAGGACTGGCCTGCAACTCAGAGGTTGATAGATCATAAAACACATGGTTTTAGAATGTCACTTATTTATAAATACAACAATAGCACTCTCGCTTCTCAGCAAGAAGGTCCTGGGTTCGAAATCCCGGTCGGAACAGGGCCTTTCTGAGTGGAGTTTGCATGTTCTCCCCGTGTCTGCGTAGGTGTCCTCTGGGTACTCCAGTTTCCCCTACCACTTAAAACATGTACAATAGGTCTGGCATGCGCCTCCTGTTCGGCGACCCCGCTCCCATCTTTGTGTCGAGTGAGAGGACAAATGCTCAAAAATAACAATTGTAAACTGCTTTGTGACTCTGCTCTGAGAAAGGCGGTATATTAACGGCTTATTAACCTTGCTTGCTCGGTCTGTATAGAGAAATATCAGACCTTGGCCTTAATGTACATTAAGGCCAATGTTTTATTATATGACTATTTTTAATTTATGCAAATATTGATCTCCGACTTGGTTTTCCTAATCGTGTTTTTAGCTTTCTAGTCTGCAACAAAGTTGTCAATCTTATCTTGTCTGTTAGTTATTTTTTCTTCGTTGTTTTCTGTAATTTCTTCCTCTGGCTCGTCAAACTCGTCCGGATAATAGAATTCACTGGGAGAATGTTCTCAGTTGTCGCCCATTATTTATTTTTTTACCAAGGACACTCAGGAAAGAAATCAAATGTGATACGCGCTGTTCGGACCAATTGTCATGGTAACGGTCTGAGATGGGAAAATATCAGACCGGTAAGTAGCCAATCAGAGCGCACGTACGGTCCAAGTCATATAATAAAAATAAAGATTACTTACTTACTTAATTACTTATTTTAGTTTTGTTCGTCTCACCAGACACTTGGCGAGCGACATGCAGTGAGGACTATGACAGAGAATCTCGACTCAAAACAAATACGCTTAAAAGATACGGAGGCTAATCAATTGTAAAAACATTTAGATTGTTTTTTATTTTATTTTTTTGTTAAATAATACTAAAATAATTGAAAGCTGAAGCCCTACAAGTAGCTGTTGAATATTCCTTTCCAATTCCATGCTCTGACTGGCAGATTCCACAAAAGGCAATCATATTTTTTACAAAATTTCAAAATAAATATTTAAATCCAAAAATAGTTTACAACAGCTGTTTTTAATCAAATAGATTTTCACATCCCTACTTTAATCAGTCTCAAAATCAGTTTTTCATATCATATTTCAGTTCTGTGATTCATCGCCCTGGAAACAAAGTGATGCCGATGGGAGAGTGGGAGTTGTTATTCGGAGCACTTGGTGGCAAAGCTCGCTGCTAAGAGAGTGTAAATGTGTTACTGACCCACATATCAGCAGCCTGCATATAGAAAAGCTCCAACCACATCCCTCCTGAATCATTCCATCCATCTGCACTAAGTCGCCATTCATCCCCAGTGCATTGTGGGAGGCATTGCTGACATTGTGACAGGTGGGGCCAGATTGCAGTCCGTTTCTCCTTGGATAATTCAGCAGGTAATGTTTTGTTCTTGTTCACGTGTTCCCCTGGTATTCTGTTGTTATGTAAATCTGTGTGTGTGTTCAATTCATATGAGGCATAAATCATCTTTGTAATTACATTCAGAAGTATAGGTCCTTAAAGAATGCTGCTGTCAATTATTGTAACAGCGTGGGGTTTGGGAAGCGCTGCACGAGCTCACAGGTGAGGGAACTTCAAAGTAGGTCACATGCGTCTTATGATGTTCTAGTTTGAAAATGAGGTTGATACCTAAAGGCAATTTTGTTAAAAGGAGGCATATTATGCCAAATTGACTTCAATGAGCTTGTAATCTTATCAAAAGTGTTCCTTCGACAAAGTTAATTCAGATCAATACAGTTTTTTATGATAAAACACTCCTGAACAGTATAATAAATTGAATTAATTATTTATTTTCAAACACATGGGGGTCTGTGATTTTTCCCCAACACCGTCTGTTCAATAAAGAAGAAATACTATGCATTATTTTTGATTAATAACAATATCATGAGACTATTTACCTTGTAATTTCAAGGTCTTTGTAAAATGTATAATAATAGTAACCGTGAGACAATTATCAAGGGTTACCAATGCTATTAAGATTAGGCATAACTTTCTCTTTGGTATACCTGTGTTGAAGTAGGTCTTGTAGATGGAGTTGATTTGCAGACTGGAGAGGAGTACGTTAATAATACTAATATAATAATTATGTAATAGAATTAGTACCATGCAGACTGGATTCAACACAATTCCATTCAGTTTGTTAGTTAATTGAATTGTCTTGAATATAGCCCTAAATCACCGTTTCAGTCCTCTCAGAGAACTTTACAAAGTTCTCAACATCATGCTTTCTGGTGATATTGTCTGACGGCTACATATAAAGTATGAAGATAATCGAGTCTAGTTCTGATGTTGGGGCTGGTATCATCTTGTTTTTGTTTATTTATTTATTTATTGTTTTATTTGGTTGGGGCAGTACATGTTAATGAACACATGACTCCGGATATCATCTGTTGTCCCACATTCACACTCACAAACACACACTCATTCAACCTGAACTATTGTACATGTTTTTAGTGGTAGGTAAAACAGAGTACCCGGATGAAACTTCCACTCAGAAAGGCCTTGTTCCGACCGGGATTCGAACCCAGAACCTTCTTGCTGAGAAGCGAGAGTGCTACCCGCTCTAGTTTGAGTGAAGATTACTAAAGAAGATTAGTATTTCAGGCTCATTTACGTTGTGGAAGTTTGTTAGTATTGCTAGAGTGCTGAACAAGAATCTACGGTTATTTGTAATAACTTTTATTAAAGTTAATTGAGTTTGGGCATTCTTGTAGTTTAGGAGAAGCAACTCTGTGTTACTCCCCAACAACAAAAAATTACTGGTGCTCCTAAACTGGTGCTTTGAGACTTGGGTGCAGCCCTGATTGCCACCTCCTCAACCCAGATATGGACTAAATTAAGGGGGACAAAAATGACATGACATAATTCTTTGTAAAATGTTGTTTTAGGGAACACATTTTGGGATTTTACCTGTTGTGCCTGTTTTACCCCTGAAGACTAGAACCAGGTTAGTGCAGGCAGGAGACATAGGAAAAAGCCAACAGATAACAGTAAATAAGTAAACGTTATTGCAGGCTGGTCACAGATGAGAACACCCCAAGAAATTTGGCCCAAGATCACACACACTGTTGAGAGGGAGGGAAATGCATGGAAGAAGCCCAGGACACAATCAACGTCCCATTCAATTAAATAATTACACATGATTTATTTGCTACCTCCAATGATGGTTACATTTTGAAGCCTCTTCCAAACATGATAATTGAGTCTTGGTTTTTCCCGTAGCCTGCGGTGTTGCTTTCAATAGCTCCTGTCCAAACCTATTATTTGGATTGTCTAAAATAAGCCATATGAACTCTGAGGCTGGGAGGAAAGGATATCCAAAGCTTTTAAAGGCACTCTTCTTTTTGGTGTGATAACAAAGCACTGGCCCTGACCCTCCAGCTGCAGCCTGTTGTACACGCTGCTGCAGAGACAAATGGAATCCTCTGTCATGTGTTTGGTAAGTTTACGATCTCCGTCTACCGCCTCCATGCACACCGGCCAAAGAGAAGAAATGCATTCGGAAACAAGGGGTACTGTATCCTAGTCCTGTACGGTACAAATCCTAGTCTGTCACATTGACAGATGGAAGGTTTCGATGATCTATGGAATCATTTTACTTCAATTACAAGTGATCAATAATTCATATAGTATTTACTTCCATATTCAAGCTGTAATGCTAAATATTTTACATATTTAGCATGTGGCACTATAGACTGTATTTGTAAAACTAAATTTAAATAAGTTTGTTTTTTGTCATTCAATTAAAGTTATGTGAGTAAACAAAGTTTTTATTTATCATTCACACTTTTTGGTCAACAACTTGATTCACAGGGAATGTGTCAACTAAGAAATTCTCAAATTGACTACAGCCCTACAAGTCTTTTTGACTACTGTATGTGTAATGTTAGACCTGTACGAGTTATTGATTATTCACAGCCAGATTATTGAAATAGTGATATGCTATATCAAACCCTTAAACATACTGAAAAGAGGAGAAATGTGTAAAGTATCAGCTTTGTTTTGTTAAAAAATATGAAAAAGAACAAAAAAATACAAAATACATATTATATATATAAATAGATAAAACTATGCCCACACATTTGATCCATCAAATGTGTATATTATAGTTGATTATGTAAATAAAATTGCAGAAGCATAAAGAAAAGTCAGATAAATGTTTCATTGTGAAAGTCCAACAATCATTCTGATTAAACCAATTGAATATTCAGCAAGAAAAAGAACAACCCAACACATACTTAAATCATTAAGTGAAACACCTTGGTGTACTTGTATGTGTTATTGTTGTGGCAGAGGGAGCTGGTGCAGACCCACTCATTCACAGCAGTGTGTCTGGAAAGCAGCCAGTGCTGCGCCCACGTGAGTCCTGAGGCACGTTGCAAAAGGTGACTGTGAGAGCAGCTATTTTTATGTATTATTTCCATTTCAAGTCATTTATGAAGTAGGGGTACCAAACCTTTCCCCCATAGTAAAACAAGTCACTATCTGGTGTTTTTGGATAATAGGTGATTGGCTGAGTGAGAGTGGTCCTGTATTTCATCATTTTAAGATAGAACTAAACTTCCTGACTTAGTAGGTCTCAGTGGATGTTTACTAAAGTAACATTGATTGTTTCCTCTGTAAGAGGTGAAGATCAACAGCATGTGTTTGTCTGTGAGAAACATGACTACAAATGTACAGAAGGATTTGGAGAACATCCACAGGAAACATGTGCAATGGCCTTGAGAAAAATTGATTCATTTTGGGAGGTTTCCAAAACACAATAATTATAATGCAGAGTTCTGTTCCTCTTGGCTTGTGCACTACAAGCGCAGATTAATACTTTTTATTACACGGCTCCTCACAGCAGCAGTAGAACGCTCCATTGATTTGAATGTAATTTCAAAACGTTCTACAGGTCATTATTTTTTATAACGGACCTCTCAAAACAATAATGACCGCTGCCCATGGCAACGCACTCTCTGCTTCTCTTTCAGTTGCGTGGATAACTCCGCAAGTAGTTCCGGCCACTCCGGAGCTAGCCACGCTCAATAAACGCAAATACCAATCAATCAACGCCATTAAATGTTAATCGGAGAGTACATTATACATATACATTCTTAATACAAGTGCACGGAAGTTTTCAAAATTTTCCGTTTACGTTTTCATGACAAAAAACTGATGTAATGCGAGAAAAGGCGATCCGGAAAAACCCGGAAGTAAATACCGGCACATTTTAGGAACATTTGCAGAGGGTTGAATTATGGATTTAGGTTAGGTTTATGTTTGGGTTCCAGGGAGTTCTAGTTTGGAAGTTGATTGCCTAAGTGTTGCTAGCATAGCCACGGGAAAGCCTTTGGGAACTATTTTATTTTCTTTCTTATTTTAAATAAACTTTTCGGCATTCCTAAAAGTGGACTGAAGTTTATGTTGTGTGTTCTGTTGGTACAAAGCCGTATAATTAACGGGAAAATGTATATTACGCAGGTCATTATCGGAAAATAAGTACCTTCAGGGCGGAGGCAGACCCCTCCCCTGCGCGTTGGGGTCCGCTTCGCCTTGAATGTACTTATTTTCCGATAATGACCTGCGTAATATACGTTATCCCTTACATAATTACTGTTCTCAACTTAAAGTGAAATAGTTGGTGCAATAGTTTTGAGATTTGAGCTCACTTGGAAGACTAAATAGAAACATACATAATGCATGTGTAACCCAGGTCTCGTCCTCTGATCCTCACCGACAGCTTCAGACGGTTCATTTGCCCTGCCACTAATGGCGCTGTAGTTTAAATATGGCCGCCAGTCAAATGTACTTTCTGGCTACTTCCCGTCAGCCCCTCCCTGTGTGGCAATCTATCTGAAAGCATTTGCTACTAAAAAAATACTGAACAGAAAATTCCACGAACATTCAACGGTTAGTTTTTCATTCCACACTGAGCTGAACCCAATTCCTCTGAGGTGGCGAGCTGAGCCCACACGAGCCTGCAAATGGAAGGGTCTTTCTTCTTTTTTGACCCATAAGTGGACACCTTAAGTTTGGAATTATTTTCCCCGTGGAATAAACTTTTTTTTTTTTCCTAAGAGGAATATACTTGGTTTCCCAAAAATACTTTTCTAAAAGGAATTGAGCTTTATGCTCTCGAACTGAGACCTTACTGAACTACACAAAAGCTTTTTTTTTTCCTTGATTGGTTTTTCCCTTTGAATATTATAATTTTGAATATCATACTTTGAGCATTACACATTTTGAATATCTTGTTTTTTGTTGCTTCTTTAAATGTTTATTCTGCTTTTTGTCAATGCCGTTACTACTACTACTATCATTTTCCCAGAAAAAAATAAAAGATTTTACAAATACATTATTATTTTTCATACCTTACACTGGTCTTCCTTGTATACTTTCACCACAAGCTCCTTCCACAAATGCAGTTTCTTTTGGTCAGTCAGTCTTTTCTTCCTTGCATCACATAAATATTGATAAACTAATTGTTTATTATTATTTACTTTAAATTAATGTTTGACATGAAAAACATTTAGACCAAAATGTACAAACTACCTATCTTACTGGGATTATCCTGCTTGATCGGTGGCATGAGGTCGTTTAAATATGTTTCACAATATACGCATTTTTTTTTACTTTCATCTTCAGCCCATCCTCAGCCCATCCTCAGCCTCCTCAGCCTCCTCAGCCTCCTCAGCCTCCTCAGCCTCCTCAGCCTCCTCAGCCGTCAGCATAACCCTTTATCTCAGCGTCACACCACATCCACATTCTCTATAGCTCTGAGATGAAACAAACACGTCTTATTCAAAATCTGGCACAAAATGACTTATTTAAATCCCCATACATGCTGGCTTGGAACGCACATATGGGGGTGGAGAAAAGATGAGAGGTCTAGTTTAGAGTGCACACAGTGGGAAACAAGAGAATCAAATGGTGGTGGTGTTGTGCGGGCGGGGCAATGAATGATTAATGCGGATGAGGCGCGGTGCTGGTTTCATGCATGTTCTCGCCGCATGCTTCACTGTGCACTGTCATCATGCGCCACATAATGAGCCGTGTGCTGGATTAATGACAGCGGACGGTCACATGCAAAAACCAGCCAACATCTGCAGGCAAACCAGATCGGATCAGAATGTTGTGTTTGACAATGCGCAGTGATCTGATGACAAAAGAACTTATTTTCATGATGTCTTATTTAGCCACTGATATTAGGGCTGTCAGCTAAAGTTGTGTATTCGATAAATTCACTGACCAGAATTTGAATTGGTTGACTAATTATCTTATTTGAAAAAAAAAAAAAAAAAACATTTGGAAAATTCAGGTGAAAGGATCTTTACGAACTTGTTTTTATATTCAAATCTGTTGTTGTAATCCTCTCATAACTATTCCCTACAAGCTGTGAACCAGCGTTACACAATGTTGGCCTCCACAGTCACTGCTTGGTCAGAATTAGGGCTGTAACATGTGGCAATAGTTCTAAGTGTCTCAAAGACCATGGATCTCATAGCAAACTGTTTGTTTTACAGGCAGAGGTGAGTAAAGTTGGGGAACCTGATAGAGCGTGATCTTGATATAGCAAGACACCCCAAGGGCCTGTTGTAAAAGACCACCATACTCTAGGAACTTCCTCATAAAAACAAAGGAAAACCGACTAGAATCAATGTACGATAACGTTTTGTGTCAATACAAATTGGTAAAAAGCTGGAACTCCAATCATTGAGCTCTGTCACATGTACTGTATAAACAAATCCCACCCAAATAATGTATTAATTGGCCAACTAATTGATTATCCAAAAAATAACCACTGCGCATCTGCTGTGCAAGACCGGACGAGGACCGGAGCTTTGAGGATGTTTTTTTCACTTCACAATCGAGCCATGCGCAAGCGGGACAAGACCAGAGCTCAAACTTTAGCCCACGCAATGAGTTGAAACTCTGGACTGAGCTTAGGATATTTAGACCTATTTTCTCTGGACCCAGAGCATAGAGCACTGCATACACTGCATACACTGTATGCAGTGTATGCAGTGTATGCAGTATGTGTATGCACTGTATGCAGTATGTGTATGCAGTATGTGTATGCAGTATATGTATGCAGTATGTGTATGCAGTATTTGTATGCAGTATGTGTATGCAGTATGTGTATGCACTATGTGTATGCAGTATGTGTATGCACTATGTGTATGCAGTATGTGTATGCAGTATGTGTATGCAGTATGTGTATGCACTATGTGTATGCAGTATGTGTATGCACTATGTGTATGCAGTATGTGTATGCAGTATGCACGACCAAACACTCACAGAGCACTGTGAGTGTTTGGTCGTGTGTTATCTCCTCGTTGGACTGCAGATGTGCGTGCGGTTCTGCTGAAACTCAAAGACACTCAGATGTATTTGTTTCTGGGACAAAACCTCTGGATCCAGCGCTGTGTTGATAATATTGTTTGTTGTAACGATGCATTTTTCCAAATTGGGAAGTTGAAAACGCGTCAACAATAACAACAGCCGTTAACATAGTCGACATTGTCAATTACGGCTAACGTCTTTTGTCTGCAACTATTTGCTGCAGGCCGAGTACCTACATTTACCATTTTACTCACCTACAGATCCTTTTATCCAAAAAAGGATCCATTTAGAAAATCTCGGAATCCTTTTAGCTTTTGTGAGACTTCTTTTCTTTTCCATTTAATCTTTAGTCCCATTTCTGAAGTGGTGAATGTGCAAGTGTGAATGCCACCTGTACTGTATGCTGCTCTGTGGAATTAATCAGAAGGAGAGTTTGGTTTGGCGTGGTGGACTCAGACACATCTTCATTGGTAACTGGGGCACGGCAGGAGGGAGGAGAGTGTTTGTGTCAGCCATCTGTGGTTGAGTCATGACCACAGACTGAGATGTCATTATCAAATGCTGCTCGTGTAGAAGTCGATTATTAGCAACAATCACAAGACAATAAAAGTAAAAAAAAAATCAGGTAGAGGGCCTCACTTTAACCAGCAGGGTGTCGAAATACTTTGACAGGACTATCTCAATTTGTGCAGCCATATTTTTCCGGTGTCCTCTTCAGAAAGTTACATGATATTCCTTAAATATGCAACTGGCACAATGCTGTGTCTTCAGCTTATGACCAGTGCCCTGACAAAGTGTACAATAAATCCTTGACAATCAGTACTTAAATCAGCAGAACAAGCGGACATCAGCAGTCTGCTGCAGCACTTTTGCATAGCCTTCTTTTTGTGCCAAGCTGAGTTAATGATCACAGAGGCCTTTCACATACTGGCCCGATGAATCAAAAGTTGGCTTGCATTTCATAGCATATGCCTCTTTTATTAGGAACAGTTGTATTCTTTTGTTCCCTTCTTATTGTATAAGATGCATTTTTAGAACAAACTGCTTTTTATTGCAGCAGTTGAAGTATGACGACTCTGCTGGGAACAGGAGAGGCCGAGGATTGAGGGAGGTGCGGCAGCAGTGAACAAAGAGCAGATTTAGTGCAGCATTCTCTTTGTAAACTCTTCAAAGGGCACTTTATAATATATGTCAAAGCTGGAAGAACACAATAGGTATAATCCTCCAGCTCTGGTAGCCTGACCAAGCTGAGCATGAACATCTGGAGCTGGACGATGACCACTGGTGCTGACAGAGAAGAGTGGCATTAGAAGGATGCCACAAGTATGCACTACAATCCCTCCAACCAGTTCCTCACTCTCACAAGTGCTTGGTTGCCTAAGGCCTGTTTCACACCGCACGCCGAGCGCAGAGCAGAGCGCCCTTTCCAGCCGAACTACCTCGCGGCGAGCGCATGTATTCAGACTGACGCCGAGCGTGGGCGAAGCGCCTAGACGAGTAGCACGCACAAAAGGAGTAGTATTGTACTCCAAACTAATAAACATGTTGTATATTTACATATGTTGTCTGAAATAACAGGTCAGAAATCAAAATAGCACATGTAGACCTTAAATAAATTGCTAACATTTCCTTATATTGTATCTTATAGCCTATTTTGATTGTCGTTTCATTATCATAGTTAATTATAAGGTGTGGGGAAGGCCTGGATCTCCATGTGGGTTAAGGTTAGGTGTGGGGGCGGCCTGGATCTCCATGGGGGTTAAGGTTAGTTATAATATATATATATATATATATATATATATTATATATATATATATATATATATATATATATAATATATGTTACAATTATATTTTATGCATAAAAAAAAGTATGACATGGAAAATTGTGTAATTAAAAGAATAAACTTATATGTACTTATGCATTACACTAATGAGATTAGATAAACGTGAAATTGCTTTATAAAAGTTATTTTTTGAATGTTTTCGTGCTGAAAGCCGCTTCGCTGCGCAGCCTACACGCGGAAAAAATGCGCTCGAGTTCCATTTTTGGTTTCAGGAGCGGAGGCCGCAGCGGCGCGCGCCGATTCCCTGCGCGCCGCCTCAGCGCCGGTCTGTACACAGAAGAGCTTTCTCATTTGCACAACAGGACGCGACTTGAAGCGCAGCTTGCGAATGCACGCGAACGGGTTTCGAAGACGAATTCGTTCACGAATTCGTGTGCGGTGTAAAACAGGCCTAAGTTTGCACATGCATACATGTTTAGTGTCACCTTTATAGATCAGCTTTTTCAGACAGAATGATCCCCCCTCGCTCATTCAATCAGCTCTCTGCCCAATGCAGCTAAAAGTGACTCACAGGGCTCTTTTTCAAAAGTAGAAAAATGTTTTCTAATAATATGAAGACAGCATGATGCCTGATTTATTCACAACATTTCAACATCAACACTGTTACAGGACTTTGTCTATTGGACAGACAGCAAGTACAGTATTGTTAATGGAAAAAAGATTAGGTACCTCAGCTTTATGTTCAAATGTTAGAAGTGTGAAAAACGATTGTATTGAACTATACTGACCCTTTTCTACATCGCAAATAAGTCCAATCAAATCATACTGTCGGAGCTCTGTAACCATCCTGTCCATTTGTTTTCAAAGTAATGCAAACATGATGTTTGTACACAGTAAATTTGCAGATTAAGGAACACATCTTATTCCAGCTGGATTGTCTTATTTTCTCTCAGAGGTTGCACTTGGTAAAATGCTCACATAGCCCCAGGCTCGTCACATAGTCTCTTTTCTTCAATCAATCAATCAAAGTTTATTTGTAGAGCGCCTTTCATACACAGGGCAACACAAAGCGCTTCACAGTCCACATCACAAATCATCACATAAAACAAACACCAGAATCACAATTAAAACATTAAAATCACACAAAAGATTAAAACACAATTAAAACATTAAAATCACACAAAAGAATAAAACCATTAAAACTTTCAAAATTACACAAGAAATTTAAATAAATAAATAAATGACAGCAGTGCATTAGAAATGGAGATAAAATCCTTCAGTTGTATGCACAGGCAAACAGAACAGTCTTTAACCTGGATTTGAACATTGACAGAGTAGACGCCTCCCTCACATTTTCAGGGAGATTGTTCCAGATCTTAGCTGCATGGATCTGAAACGCAGCCTCCCCATGTTTGGTTCTCACTCTGGGCACCAGCAGGAGGCCAGTCCCTGTGCTCCTCAGAGTCCGGGCCGGTTCATATGACACCAACATGTCACTAATGTATTTTGGTGCAAGGCCATGGAGAGACTTGTACACAAGCAGAGCTGTTTTAAAATCTATTCTTTGAGCCACAGGAAGCCAGTGCAGAGACCTGAGGACCGGACTAATATGGTCATACTTCCTGGTTCCTGTCAGGACTCTAGCTGCTGCATTTTGGATGTACTGCAGCTGCTTACAGGTCTGTTTGGACAGACCTGTAAGCAGGCCATTGCAGTAGTCTAGCCTGCTGGAGACAAATGCATGGACAAGAATCTCCAAGTCTGCCCTGGACACTATATTTCTAACTTTGGCAATGTTCTTCAGATGGTAAAAAGCTGTTGATGTTATTGATTTTATGTGGCTATTGAAATTTAGGTCTGAGTCCAGTATTACCCCCAAATTTCTGACCTTGTCTGAAGGAAGTAGGGAGAGAGACTGAAGTTGACAAATGACGCCCTCTCTTTGTTTCTGGGGACCAAAGACAATGATTTCGGTTTTGTCTGCATTTAGCTGGAGGAAATTATTTTGCATCCAGTCACTGATCTGTTGGATACAGTGAAGGAGCAAATCCAGTGGTCCATGTTCTCCTGCAGTCATAGACATAGATCTGAGTGTCGTCGGCGTAATTGTGGTAGGACACTTTGTTTCTTTGTATTAACTGACCTAACGGCAGCATGTAGAGATTAAATAGGAGAGGTCCCAAGATCGACCCCTGTGGTACTCCACAGGTCAGGGCCACATGATCTGAGACGCAGTCTCCAATCTCCACAAAGTACTTCCTATCCTCCAGGTAAGACCTAAACCAGTCTAGGGCTGTGCCAGTGACACCAACCCAGTCCTCCAGTCTCTGCATGAGGATCTCATGGTCGACAGTGTCGAACGCGGCACTAAGATCTAACATGACCAAAACTGTGACTTTACCTGCATCAGTGTGAAGTCGAATGTCGTTTGTTACCTTCACTAGAGCGGTCTCAGTGCTGTGGTGGGGTCTAAACCCAGACTGGAACATATCAAAAGAATTATTCATTGTTAAAAATTCAGTAAGTTGTTGGGAGGCCACTTTTTCAAGAATTTTTCCAATGAATGGCAGATTCGATATGGGGCGATAATTTTGAAGTCCCGCAGGATCCAGACTGCTCTTTTTTAGGAGAGGTCTTATGACTGCTGTTTTTAGGGCCATAGGAAATGTTCCTGACGACAGGGACATGTTTACTATTTGTGTCAGTGAAGGTAACAAACTGCTCAGGACGGACTTCAGAAATTTAGAGGGCAATATATCCAGGCTACATGTGGAGGAGCTCAGACTCATGATTATCTTTTTGACAGTTTCAGTATCCACAGGTGCAAAGTGAGTTAGCTCAACAAGCTTCTCTGGCTGTTGCATTGTTATACGTGCTGTGGAGGTGATAGTGTTTTTGATTCCTTGTACTTTGTCATCGAAAAACTGTGCGAACTCATTACACCTAGATTTAGAGGAAAATTCTAGGGGCAACTTTACAGGGGGGTTCGTTAATCTACCAACTGTTGAAAACATAACACGAAAATTGTTACTGCAACCTCCAATAATGTCAGAAAAATACATTTCTCTTGTTCTACGTAGAACCCGGTTAAATTCACCCAACTCATCTTTAAAGATTTCATAATCGCCCTGGAAATTGGACTTTCGCCACTTCCGTTCGGCCCTCCGGCACTCTTGCTTCTGTGCCCTGACCGAGTCTGCCTTAGTCCATGGGGCCTTTTTCTTACTGGTAACTATTTTAACCGTCACAGGAGCAATGGCGTCCAGAACAGTCAGAACACTGGTGGTGACAGAGTTATACAATTCATCAACAGTAGAGCATGGAGTTTTCTCAAAATTTAGCATTCCCATGAACAGTTCACTTGTGTTTTCATGTATGTGTCTTCTTCTAACAATTGTAAATTCAGCTGGTGGTTTGCTAGCAAAACACATGTCAAAAAATACACAGAAATGACTGATCTGACAAAGCAACATCAACTACATTAACATTTGATACATTAACCCCCTTTGTAATTAGCAGGTCAAGAGTGTGCCCCCTGCTGTGGGTGGGGCCACTCACGTGCTGAATGAAACCAAAGGTCTCAAATACAGAAGCCAGCTCCTTTGCATTTCTGTCATCAACATTATCAACATGTACATTAAAATCACCTGTAATAACTAAACTATCAAAATCTGTGCACACGAATGAAAGTAGTTCAGTAAAATGGTCAATAAAATCGCAACATGACTGTGGTGGCCTGTACAGGACAATGAAAAGAGTAGAAGATTGCTTTTGTTCCATTTTAAAAAGAAATATACTCAAACGATGAAAAATTTCCAAGGGGCATTCTATGGGAGACAAAGTGCTCTCTAAAAACTGCAGCTATGCCTCCCCCCCTTTTGTTTTCTCGTACTTCGGATTCGAATTTAAAATTGGGTGGTGTTGCTTCTATTAGAACTGCATTTCCTGTATTTTGGTCCAGCCATGTTTCAGCCATAAGCATAAAATCAAGATCATAATAAGTGATAAAATTATTAATTAAAAATGATTTGTTACATAGAGATCTGACATTAAGCATAGCAAGTTTAAAAATAACGTCAGAGTCGATTAATGTGGTTGATTGATTTCTACAGGGAACAGAAATTAGATTTGCAGAGTTGGACCGTCTGACTGCTGTCCTGTTTTGATTTCGTTTTTTAGAATTTAAAAACATTTTTGAGCTGGTGCGAGGAACACACACAGTCTCAATTGGCCTAAAATGTGAAAACCCTTGTTGTTCTTTAGCTCCCAGAATCAGAAGGGAGTCAGCACAGTTCAGTGTTTGGACTGGTAATGCACTGCCAGACGGACAGGGAGCAGTGTTTGCACCGTTGTACTCACCCGGTGCTGGTGAGCAGGAGGCGGGGGAGTGCGGTGGGGTCCGAGGGGGCTCAGATGTAAACAGTCACGCCCCCCTCGGGGAACGCTGAACAACGTAACGCATGTAGTCCATCAACAGGCTGCTACCGTATCTGTTTGGGTGTAATCCGTCTGGACGATAGGCTTCGTAACGTTTCCAGAAAAGGGCAAAGTTATTCACAAAGACAAAGTTAAAAGAGCTGCATGTAGCCTGGATCCACATATGCAGCGCCACAACACGACTGTAGAGGCAGTCACCTCTGTTTACAGTCGGGATTGGACCAGAAATAAAAACAGATAATCCGGAGGATTGAAGGAGGTGGAACAGATCCATAAAATGTTTCTTCGTGACTTCTGACTGCTGAAGTTTCATGTCGTTAATTCCCACATGCACGACTACCTTGGAAACGGTATCAGGCAGGGACTGAAGCAGAGGAGGGAGACGTATGAGCAGGTCTGGCACAGTAGCTCCGGGAATACAGCGAGTGACCGCGTTAAAGAAGCGGACGTGTCTCACAATGGAATCTCCAATAATCAGAGTGGTCGGGGCGAAGAGTGGACGTGGACGCGGCCTCGGAGAAGGAGCTCGGTGGACGGAACCAGCGGGTTCACCCGAAGCAGGACCCGAGCCTGAGCGCCGCTGAACACATGGAGAGGAGGAGCGGGGGTGCTGACTCTCAGCTACAGGCGACCCACGCTGTGTGCTCGGGGACGCTGGAGCGGTGAGAGGGGCTGGCTCTGGGTGCTGCTGCTGACCCGGTGGAGGTGAGCGGTGGTGATGATGGCTCGCTACCCCAGTCTGAGGCTGCTGCACTGGGGTCAAAGAAGGGGAACAGGCCAACATGGCCGGTGGACCGCTCCTTCGCCTGAGGACTGCTTCCTTTAGGAGCGTTTTCCTCGTAGTGGACTTGGATCCTCGAGCAGTAGAGTACGCTGCAGTGTCCAGGGATTCTGCTGAGGGGGCCGGGATGTCAGTGGAGAGGGCTGCATAGCGGTTTGCCAGACTCAGGACATGGGCCACGGCGCAGGATGGCTCCTCGGAATCCGCGGGCTCGTTATTCGGAACCGGGCGCTTAGGCGTAGAACAGGAGGGTCCGGAGCTGACGGATCTCTCCCACACGACAGTGTCACAATATGCAGCGCTCAGTGACATAAGCCGTGAATGCTGCCCACCAGCGACTTCAAAAAGTTTGGACACTAGAGATTGTTTCTCGTTCAACTCTGCGGTGAGACGAAGGACTTCTTTTCGTAGTTCTGCAATGGTGGCACGGTCGCTCTCACGGAGCTCCAAGGTGAGGCGACTAATATTGTGCATGTTTGAGCCAATTTCATTGTCACTTTCCATGTCCTCGTTAGCTAGTGTTAGCCTCTGTGCTACTAGTGGGTTTCAGTCGGGACTAAGCGCTATTTGCTGAAACCACTGAATTAATAACATAAAACACTCAGATATATTAAAAAACTGAACAATAAAAACGCGCTAAAAAGTTGTTAAAAGTTTACTAAAAAGGTGCACAGAGCAGCCCTCCAGTACTGCTTACCCCTTACTGCTTTTCTTGTATTTTCATTCTCCTCAACACCTCCAGCCCTCACAGTATCTCACACTCCCTTTTCACTTCAAATCCACACTTCCTTTCAAGTGTTCCCACTAAACTTGCAAAGGAGTAACAGATAAAATACTCCCATTTCCTATTCATAATATTTGTATTATAATGTTTGTTTTATAGTAGTACTAGGCAGCACATGGACAGCAGAATAAATATTTTGAGCTGCTAGTAAACAGAAGAATGCACATGTATTTAGGGTCAAAAAGCCACAGTCTAACACCGGATTCAGTCTCAACATGTCACAATCAAGTACATATGTGGTGCGCAGTGTGAAAAAACAATGTGAGACTTTTTTTGGTGTTATAGTAGCTGCAAACAGTATTGTAGCTGCTCCATCCCAAATTTCCACACGTAAGCATATGCAGCCTTGGAGAACACAAATAAAAACTATTGCTGGGAGTGCAGGTATTCTGATTTGTTCGCAAGTTCAAAGTTGTTTGTATTGTCCCACGAACGGGAATTTGATCTGCAGCAAGCGAACATTTAAAAATCAAAAGACACAGTGAAAAATGATGAATAGCCCGTTGAGGATTGTACTAACAAAAAGAGGAGATGCCGCAAAGGACGTTAGTTCAGGTCCAATGCGATTCGTGCTGTTAGGTGCAATAGTGTAGACAAAGTGCAAGTGCCACTAAGCCGCTTCCACATTTGTTTAACTGATGGTGTTGCTCTGTGAAGTTCTGAGGAATGTAAATGTGAAGAATGTTAAGATGTTAAGACAGTATGTGGGCCCAAGCTGGACCACAAATGCCAAAATATAGTCTGGATATGTTTAAGTAAGTAAGTATGCAAGTTATCTTTATTTATATACCGCCTTTCAGAGTCACAAAGCGGTTTACAATTGTGGGCTGTCTCTCACTCCAAACCGGAGTACCTGGAGGAAACCTACGCAGACACGGGGAGAACATGCAATCTCCACTCAGAAAGGCCCTGTTCCGAAGGGGATTCGAAACCATAACCTTCTTGCTGAGAAGCGAGAATGCTATCCACTCAGGACCTTGAAACATCTTGATAAGACGTGCAGGTGTTGGTCCACCACTGACAAAGTTCGCCTTTTAAATGACTTTTTTCATCCCAAAAGTATGCAATGATTTTAATTGGATAATTAAATATGCAATGTAACACTACACACTCCAATTATGGCACTGTTGATATATTTTTGAGGTTTGTAGAAAGAAGCCAGAATTTGGGACTTGATTTTAACTTGAAAACTTGTTTGTCACTCTAACAACATATGTCACTCTAACTTTCTCTCTGTCCGAATGTTAGTTCTTGGTGCTGCTCCCATAATGCCACTCACAGAAGCAAGAAAAGGACTGACTCAGGACTTATTTGTGTAACTCTGCAAAATGGGGCTCACAGTGTTTCAGATTGTGTGTGTTTGTGTGTGCGTGCAGGTTCAGCATTCAGCAATTATTTATAACTTCAGCGTATGTCCTCAGTCAAACTCCAATCCTCGAGCTTTGCAGGCATTCCACATTTTTTTTGGGTCTTTTATTCTTAAATGTTTTCTTATACAGTTGCTTGTACAATAAATGACTGTGCCCAAGACAAACAGCCTTTCTACGACACAACAATTATTTTAAAATTATATATTATTTCTTAACTAGCTGACTAACACAATATTGATGCAAGTTCTAAATCAATAATTTAGAAAATAAAGGTGACAAAACTGCAGTAATGCTAAAGAATAGACAAAAAGGAGCAAAAATATCAATGGTTTTCAAAATGCCGTGTGTGGGAGGAGCTGCCCGTGGTGCTGAAACACTACACTCGTATATGTTTTTGTTTTCACATCATAACTGACTGAGTAGGATGCACCAACACATTTTTTTCCGAAACCAATAACAGTGTGACTACTAGAAGAGTAGTCCACTGGATGTCACTTTATCTACTTCATAGTAAGTAAGTAAGTAAGTAAGTATAAATATATCCAGACTTTTAAACAGAGCTCTGAGAATTATCAATGACTCTTCTGGCCACCCTGGGAAAGCCATGTTCCAGCTTCTTCCCTCTGGCAGAAGATATCGTTCGCTGAGATGCAGGACATCTCGTTACGTTAAGTTTTTTTTTCCACAGGCTGTTATCAGTGTGAACAGAGCACTTTAAAATGATCTTGCACTTGTTTTGATATTGTTTTGGTCGATCGATTTCACAGTGACAATAGTTTACTGTTTTACTTGTTTTATGTCTGTCTTTTTATGTTGTTTTATGTCTGTACACTGGGGACTTTTGCGAATGTATTCCAATGTGGTCTTACTGCAAATGGCAAATAAATGAATCTGAATCTGAATCTAAATATAGATATTGATATTGAAGCATTTACAGCCACAGGAACGTGGCAGCTACTTATATTGTATTTGTTGTGTGCTTTCTGTGTAATCATACGACTCTCCTGTATGTGCACAAGCCTCTTCATCATTGTGCTTCTAATGTCTACTCCACTTCTCTAACCACTTTCTCTGTTTGGAAAAAGAAAGAGAAAATAACCATTCATCTTTCTTTTTCCTCATATATTTGCTTTACAACCCAAAGGAGGTACTGTAATATCTATTTATTTAGATATATTTAATTTACAAATACCAGTGGGCACAATGTCTGGTCACTAGTTTTCTTTTTGGCGTTTCTGCATAGTGGTCGGTCTTATGAAATGATTACGCTTCTCAGCCTGTTGCCAAGTCTAATTACCTGATTTAGTATTCCCTGTGAATCCGCGTGATGTAAGAGTCGGACTACTTCAAGCACGGAGCAGTTTGGCCTTGATGTGTGCTTAATGAGATTCTACAAAAAGTGCTGAAATTATGCACCGTACGTAAGTGTTAGGACATTTAGACTCAGCATTGGGAGCTTGATGTTTTTCCTCTTTTTTGCGATGGATGACTGTGCCTTAAAGGTTGGAGCTGATCGCACAAGGCTTACATCAATCAAAAAGTCTGTTGGAAAAGTTGTTTAGACAACATATGCCTAAAACATACAGTTGTGCAAGCAGCAATTTCAAATTGGCCATATTTTGTGGATATTATGATATTATGACTTAGAAGCTTAGCTTGCACAACTGTATGTGTTTGAGAAAAGTGGAAACACGTATGCCACTGACTTTGAGTGAGTTTTTCACCTTCATATTTCTTCAAGGTGAGATTATTGTAAGTCTGTGTGCTGTGGCCTGGACCTGAGCTCACACGAACACCTTCTGCAGATCCAGAATGATGCCGCTTGCTTGCTCACAGGGACAAGTAAGAGAGGACAAATAACTCCTGTGCTGGCCTTACTTGATTGGCTCCCTGTCACATTTAGGGTAGATTTTAAATGGTTTAGCCCATGGTACAAAATGCGGGGGGTCTGACCCACCGATTACACTATCAGACCCTGATAGTCGGACACTGTAAGACGCTCCAACAAAGTTTTTCAAACAAAAGTTCCGAAGCGTCGTTTTGTTTTCTACTGTTTTCACATTCTGTTCAGCGAGCGAAGCGTACATGGAAAAAAATAATCCGGGACCTCTCTGAACATTGACTGGTATTTTGCACACTGTTTAGCCTGTTTATTTGTTATCTCTGTATGTTCCTGACAGACTGGTGAGGTCAGAAGACCAGCTTTTGTTGAACGTGCACAGGTCTCGTCTCAAAACTCGAGAAGACCGGGATTTTCATTTTGCTTCTCCCAAACTGTGGAATAGTTCCTGTGTACATTGGAACAGCTCCTTCTTTGGAGGTTTTTAAACCAAGTCTAAGGACACATTTGTACACCTTGACCTTTAACACAAACCTGAGTTTGACTGTTTTACATGTTACATGTATTTGTTTGTATTTTATTTAGTACATGTGAGGAAAATGGTAAATGATGTCTGGGATTGTGTCACACTCACAGCAGCAGAGCGAGTGGTTAAAAAGCCACAACCAAAGACTTTACAGCATGCATGTGATTTTAAACCATGGAGGAATCAAGGTCCCAATAGTTAGGCTAGTTTGACCGTCAGATAATCATAAAATTCAAGTGGAAAATCACTGGCTGCTGCACACTGGCATGATGAGTTCTGCTTCAAAAGTTGTTGTAAAACATCCACACATGATAAGGACTTTGGGAAGCTGCATGGTGATTTTGGTACAAGAATTTATCCAGATCTTGTAAATTACTGGGCCATCTTGTAGGAACTGTAGATTTGATCTCTTCATACAGTAGTTCATACATTTGGCCGTCAGAATCCCCAGCTGCAGTGTGTTTCCTGCATACATACAGTGCTGTATAAATCCTTCAAACGTATACAGGAATACAAGGTTTACAATATCAAACTTTAAACTTTGTATAGTTTAGGTTGTTTAAACTATACAACCCCCTAAGCCCTAAATATTTGTATTGCAGATTTACATGATTCACTTGCATTATCCATTCTTTGAGTAAAAAAGTCACTTAAAGGTGACAAGGTTGCATAAAAACCTCTTAAACTCCTACATCTGTTTTGGCTCGTGCACAAAAGTTTGGCATACCCAAATGTTTTTGCTTATTTAAAAACACATCTTACATCTCACATGCTTGAGTGATACATCATTTTAAAGCTAGGCCCTTCTAGTTTATGTAAATATACACTGAAATAATGTATGTCATTCCTATTTCACTCTGCATCCTTTGAAGTTTGGGAAAATCATTCAGAGCTAGCTCATTGCGCTAGCCTGTATTCAACAACAAGGCAAAAACGGACCCTCTGCAAGTGGATGCGGTTCGTCTTTTTGAAGCTAAGGACTCAAGGAACACATGGATATGATGTTTGTTGGGATAAACAAAGCTCAAACTTAGTGAAATGTGAAAGAGAAGCCTGAACATTTTTCGGAGCGTTTTTTTTTTTGCAACAGAAAAATGCACATTTTTGGATTATTTCTGAAGAATGGATTATACTTTGGGAAATACAAGTAGATATTATTTTTCACTGAAGACTTACGGAGAGACTGAGCAAGAATGGGGAGAGTAATTTTTTGGAGCAGCAGAAGACGAAAGGTAAAAAACGTATACCAACACGATTTATTTTGTGCCCATATTATGTGTTATATCTTTTTAATGCAAAGTCTGATATCGTTATATATATATATATATATATATATATATAGCTGTGAGAAAAAGCTTTAAAATGATATATAGCTTGTGGCTTATGAAGTTCAAGCTATATATATAAAGCTTGTTTGCTTGCAAGCTTAAGAGGTTAGGATCTCAAAAATATGGCCAAAGCAATTTGTTTTTAATTCAACCATGCTCATTTATTTCAATTATTAGTTATTTCAATTACAACACAAAATGTACCATATTTACCGACAACAATTATTTCTGCCTAGTTTTGTAAAAAAAAAAAAAAAAACATTTACACATGTTTAGAAGTTGTTTCAGTAGTCACAATCTTTGATTCATGGAGGTAACCACACAAATAGAACGTAGTTAATGGTCTTTTATTTACAGCTTCAAAAAGTATACAGTAATGTTTAAAAAGAACAGTTGAAATTGAAAGTTGATAAAAGCCATGAAAGAAGCTCAAGATCTTGAAAGTATAGAGTATTAATCCCCACGGATAGAGCGTGCATACTGGTGCTCAGAGAAGCCAGCCGTTGTATAGTTGGTCTTCCTCCTGTTTCTCTTGTTTATGTGAGAGTTGTCCTTACACCGGGTTCAGACTGCAGTGAGGTGATCCCAGAGGAGCAGAGCTGTCACTGATGATGTTACACCATGTCTCTGAGCATACGGCCCTTGTTCCTGCTGTGGCAAAAAACTACTGCACCAAAGAGGAAGAGATTTGGCAACTAACACAACTGCTGAAGCTCTGGTTGCATTCAGTCATGCTCAATTGTGAATGTGAAACCCGCTACTTGGGGAATTACTTGGAACAAAAATCATCAAATTGACTCATAAATCACTGCCCTATATAATGGCCTTGTCCCAAAATACACTACACATTTTCTGAAAAAGTGTGTAAAAGCACAGGTAGATTCTTAGACTCCACGCATTTCATTGTAAATCTAAAAATGAAACAAAAAAAAAACACTATCCAACATAATAAAACATGTTGACATGGAGACAGTAAGAAAACATGCCACTTAAGACATTGGGTTTCCAGGTTTATTTAAAAAAATCCTTACATCAGAATCATTTTTATTGCCACGTAAGTAACAGGAAGTCACAGACTTGGAAATTGCTTTGGCTCAGTGCAACAGTCAGAAAGAGATAATACAAATAAAGAATAAAAAACACTTCTAAGGAATAAATTTAAATTTAAAATAGAGTTACAGATACTATTTACAATATACAAGTGCACATGGTGCACACAATGTTACATGTTATACAACCCACACAAATAATACCTAATTTGATCATATGACCCTGTAGTTGCATGTACATCACAAGTATTTTTCATTGGGATAATAAAGTTCAGAATGCAATTATTTAAATGCATTGAGAGTCCCACAAAATATCCCACAAAATAATATGCTGCTTCAAAGTGCCTAATCTAACATAAAAAAAGATAATAAATATATATTATATACTGATCATTTATGAGAAGGATGAAAATAACAATAAGAAGAATTGGTAAAGAGGAACCATATATTCTACATTCAGCCACAAAATGAAAAGGGAAGACATTCGACAGGCTCTACTAAATATAATTGTTAAAGTTATTATTGAAATACATCTAGTTTGTATGTACAGTGATCATTTATGATTTTAATGCCTTGTGTGATTGTTTTGTAAAGAACTTGAGTTTCTTGTGTATGATCTGTGCTTTGTCTTCCCTACAATCTACAATCAGTTGCATACCTTACCTCAAAATTACAACATAACATATTGTATACTGAATGTTTTGGCCAAACTAATAACTAGTTATCTGGCACAAGCCCAATTCATCCTGCACTATTTTACAAGTCAAAAATAACATTCCATTACTGGTTGGACTCTCATGAAAGGACAGCCTACTCCACACATACCCTTCTCCATTCATAAAGGACACAATGCACTTGTGAGCATAGCATATCTGTAATGGCTCCTTAGGGGGATGTGTCCAGGCTGAAAAAAGCAGCACATCTCTCCCCATCATAGGCTCCCTGTGGATCCCGTATCTCAGCTGTTCCCCTCTAGCCAGACTCTCACACAATGTAAGCAGATCAATGTCAAGTGACCACCGGCAAGTCTACTGTGCTGTACACATGGATTTAATAGCACTCGGAAATTAGCGGAAACTCGGAAATTACTGGTTCTTGGGGCGTAAAACTTAAACCATTGAAATCATGTTTAATTCACAATTATGATCTCTACGAGGAGTCCCCCTACGATCCCCCTTCTTGTAGAGCAGTGGCTATTTTGAGGTATCAAACTCCACTAGCTTCTTATACGGATTCACAGAGGGAAAAACAGACGTGGAGTAGCTGGTGCAGAAAATGAGCCGTGCATGAACATCACCTTGTTCAATGAACAAAACCGACACAACACATGAACTCACAACAAATTACATGTGAAGAGTTTACAATTACACATGACCAGCTGTTTTAATACACGCTCCAACGCAGTGTTTTGAAGCATCTGCTTCAGGAAGAGCCACACACTCCGAAGAGTCAGTGTCAGTGTCTATCACTAGATAGTTTGCATGTGTCCGAAACCTCTGGGGTGGAGGCTCTGCCGAACCCCTGTGACAGACTCACCGAACTCCTAGGGTTTGATGGAACCCAGGTAAAGAACCTCTGTTGTAGAGAGTGACCACCACCCATGTCTGCCCCTCCATTGGTACCGCCCCCGAGCTGCAGAGACGTGTCAGCCAAGACAGTCCTACAACATCCAGAGACTTTAGATTGTCAGGAAGGATCTCAACCACTCCCGTAGCCTTGCCAGCAAGGAGGCTTCCAACCACCTTGGTGACCTCAGCCAGGGAGATGATAACCTCAGTCATCTGAGGTCTTATCCCCAGTCGAGGGCAGCAGCTCTCCACCCGCACTGTACACGATGTTGGCAAAGCACTGCTTCCCACTCTTGAGGCGGCGGACGGTTTGCCAGAATCTCTGAGGCAGAACGCTAGTGACTTTGGACTTTCCGAACTCTTCCCAGACACAGGTTTTTCCCCCATAATACTCATGTGTCTGCCAGGTCTGACCGGCTTTCTCCTCTGCCAGAGGATCCAACACACAACCAGGTGGTGATTGGTTGACAGCTCCTCGCCTCTTCACCTGAGACACGCAGTCAAAGTTCAGATGACATAACAACAACTGAACACCACTCGGGTTCAGATCAGGGGGCCATTATTATTTATTGTTTACTTGGTTGGGACATCCATCCATCTTCTTCCCCTTAATCCATTTCTGGGTCGGGGGGGTGGCCAGAGATGCCACCCAGCACGCAAAGCACCAGCCCCTCACTGATCCTCCTGCAGGTGGTGAGCCCACAGAAGCTGAGATCTTTCAGTGGGAGCTTCAGGCAAAGTGGGGTTAAGTGTCTTGCCCAAGGACACAACGACAGCAATCATCAGTGGGAGTCGTGAAGTAGGTCTTACGGTGGGCTCGAACCCACGACCTTCAGACCGAGATTGTGGCCAGGTTTTAGTTTCCCTTATATATTAGATATCCGCAGGCGAACGTAGCAATATCATCAAATATGTTTGGTTTTATTCATGCTGTAGAATCATGTTTCAGTTGAAGAGGAGGTGCCGACATGAATTGCCCACATGTTTTCCCAGATCAGTATTTCATAGTGTTTAGATTCACAAACCATATTACTCTAATGTCTAAAAGTCCTTTCTACATGGCCAACCTCATGAATATGTATTTGAATATTTTCCCCACTAGACACTTTTGTGAGACTATAATTATACCATGGTCAATATGCACAGACACATTTGGAACTTTGTGAGTTTTGGTTTAATTACAGACAAATTAGCTCTATACTCAGCTGCTTTCCACCTCATTTTAAACTATAGGCTCTTTAGAATGTTATGATGTCACATGAACACAAACTATTCAATGTCTGCAACACTTTCATTAAAATACTTTTGGTGCAATAACCTTGCTCTATTCATTTTACACAAAGGCTAAATGGCTTCATCAGGGCTGGGAATGTTCTCAATTGTGCTGACATTGCATTTTATACAATAATACAATCTGCCCGTGCATGGCTATATTAGCATGATATAGCGCTCAGCATTATCAGTCTAATATTCTGTTGTAGTAAATGTATTGTACGAGTCATTTCAAAGCCAATCAGGCATCTCTCTCTCCTTTACTCCTGCGCTGTTATCACTGCTCTAATGATGCATGAAAGTGCCGAGCTCACTCACCTTCACCTTGTGGCAGGACTCGTATGCAGTATTAAACATAGAGGATGGGCTGGATGACCACTGAACCAAGGAGTGTTTATACCATTAAGTTTGTGTTGACTGCCTTAAATTTACTTCAAACACTCGATAGTCTCTTTCTAGTCTATTTCTATCAAAGCTTGATTATGCCTCTAACATCTTTTGTGTAAGCTGTGAAAATGGGGCCGAGCGTCAAAATTAGACGGCAGAACTCTTAATAAAAAGTGTAAATTTTGGACAAAGCAAATTGCAAGCCTGTCCCTTGGGTGTGTCTTCCTGATGAGGTTCACCTGTGAGCTTTTAACATGAGGTGGCTCCACCCACATGGGTTTGCCCACAATAAAAAAAGGGATTACTGAAACACCCTCAAAAGTTACAAAACACATTTATAAAATGTGGCATTAAAAAGGGGACAAAGTAACCTGCTTTGTCACAGCTGAGGAAAATCCTTGTGACTGTTTGTACCCCACAAATTGTAAATTTCAAATCAGAAATTATTGAAATTAAGGAAAAAGTTTTGACCAGGGGTCTCAAACTCAAATTAGCTGGGAGCTGCATGACGTCCAGTCTGGGTGAAGCTGGCCGCATTAAGGATCATGACTGTGTTTTTAAACACCTCGCTGGAGTCTTGCCACGTCCCTGCCTGCTTCAAGACCTCTACCATCGTCCCTGCCCCTAAGAAGACCCGGATCACTGAACTTAATGACTACAGAACCGCGGCTCTGACATCAGATCTGTAGATGATGCCATTAACCCTTGTATTATGTTAAGGGTCAATTTGACCCATTTCAGTTTTTGAGTTGATCAAAGTACTGGTTATTCTTTCTTTTTCTTGCTGAAATTTGGTGACTTTTCCTCATCTAGGGTCATGAACTGGTGTGTAAAATCTGGACACGTTGATGTGTAGTGGAATGTCTGTGCAGAGTTTGTATACAAAGATGATGTTGCGGGTCATTTTGACCCAGACGCTTCAATGTGGGTAAATTGTTGTTCAGATCCAAAAAAAACATGTTTCTTTGACATTGTATTTTGATTGCCTCTGAGACCCAGAGCCAGGTGTGTGAATAGAGGGAACTTTCTCACACTTGTCCTTGTCACTGTTGTTATGTCATCTCTTTTGCCTAGCGTACATTGGACTGGCAACTGAATATATCCGTCGCCTTTGAGTTGCTGCCCCGCACACATAGAAAATCTGGCGAAAACGGGCAACTCCTAGTAGCAGGCCAGTCTCGGGAATAACAGCGGGTACATTGACAGCAACTGGCCTCAACTACAGTGTGTTTTCTGACATAAACTATAGAGGGCGCAATACACGCAATGCACACACGTTGTTGGAGCACGCACATTGGGTGATATCTCCGGATCTGAGGACAAAAGTAGAACACGGGCAACTGACTGAATCCGGAGATCAACTTTATCTCCAGTTGTAAGAGCGCTCACATCGACCGATTTTGGCAACTGATCATCTCCATCATTGCCAAAAGCCGCCTTGCAACTAGTTGTCTCCAGTTACTCTGTCGATGTGCGCTAGGCTTTAGACAAACTCACCAAAAATGAGCTCCAGAAGGATGATGACATCTGAGGAGGCTTTATTACAGATTTTAAACTGGGATAGTCATGTAGAGGAAGAGATTTCAGAAACAGAGGATTTTTCAGAGACAGAGGACAATGTTATTGCTGATCCAGATTATCAATTTTCCTACGATAAGGAGGATTCAGAGGACGAATCTTTGGTCAAGGAAAGAGGAAGGGAGGACTGACGGAAGGTAGGAAGGAAAGACGGGAGAAAGGAAGGAAGGAAGGAAGGAAGAGAAAAGAAGGGAATAGATGAGGATGAACAGAGAGAAGGAAAACAGAATGAGAAAAAGGAAGGAGAAAGCACGGCAGGAGGAAAGAATTGTCATTTTGACCCGAGAGGCGGACAAGAAGATTAGACTAAATATTTCTTAAATATATCGTTGGAATGAAAAATGCATTGAATGTCACTTTTCTAAATATTTATATAACCTAAAATAAAGTTGTTATTGGTTTAACCTGTTTTCTTGACTGTTTTGAGTGCATTTACACAGTATGGGTCAAAATGACCCGCAACATAATCAATGTCATTTTTTTTCAACATAATACAAGGGTTAATCTGGCCCTCCACCACATCCTACAGCATCTGGACTCCCCGGGGACCTACGCCAGGTTCCTGTTCGTGGACTTCAGCTCTGCCTTCAACACCATCCTGCCATCCCCGCTCCAGGACAAGCTCTCCCAGCTCCACGTGCCCGATTACATCTGCAGGTGGATCACTGACTTCCTGATGGACAGGTGCAGCGAGTGCGTCTGGGAAAGAATGACTCGGACACTCAGATTATAAATACAGGAGCCCCACAGGGCTGTGTTCTTTTTCCCCTGCTCTTCTCCCTGTACACCAACCACGACACTATGTAGCTCATCAAGTTTGTGGATGAAACTCACCCTCATTGGACTCATCTCTAACAACAATGAGTCTGCCTACAGGAGGGAGATGATTGTGGACTCCAGGAAGACCACAGTCCTCCCGCCCCACCCTCCCTGATAGACTCCCCCATCATCTCTGTGGAGTCATTTCGTTTCCTGGGCACTACTATCACCCAGGACCTCAAGTGGGAGCCGACCATCAGCTCCCTAATTAAGAAGGCCCAGCAGAGGGTGTACTTCCTGAAGCAGTCTATCCTCAACTCCTCCATCCCCGTGTGGTTCGCTGGAGCCACTGTCAGGGACAAGCAGAGAGTGCTCAGCCGCAGCCTCCCATCGCTGCAGGAGGATCAGTGAAGGGAATTGGGTGGTATCTCTGACTACCAACCTCCAAGACCCAGAGACACAGTAACACAATAAACATATTTATTATAAATTATAATAGTATTAATGCATTCTTTAGTATAGGGTAGTGGGGTCATATTGATTCACTGTTGCTCACCTGTACACAGCCATGCAAGCAAGAAGCAATCCCCACAGAGAATAGCAAATGATCAAAGATTTACGACCCCTGCTTTTTCCCTCCTGATGAAACTGTATTTGAATGACACAAACGTCCTACCTCTAACGTTAATCTTTTTGATATGTCTAACACTCTGAGCCGGCAACAGCAAGAACTCGCAAGAACCCCTGCACATCGCCAACTTAATTTCAATTGTTATCTCCCAAAATCCAGCTCTGCAGGATCTCAAAAATACAATCATCCTTATCAAAAAGAATAACACAATCTTGGTCCAACTGAGACAAATCCTGCCTGCCATTTTCGCTCTCTCCTCTGTGACTCACACTTCGCTCAGATATCACACTTTGAATGATCTGAAGAACAGCCAGTGTTTCCTGTGAAGCTCTCGAGTGAAGGCAGAGACCCAAGGGGGCCAAAGTCCTGCCAGCTTCTCTGACCTCATCTGACAGTTGAGTTTGTGAGTCTTTAAGGACATGTCATTGGCAGATATCTGAAAACCAATGTCCACTTGCTGTTTGAATGCACTTTTGACAAATGTAAATGACATTTATCAACACGTACATTTATAAACACTCTTTGCCAACACATTCTCTGATTGTGTTTGCAAATTCAACGATTGTGTAAAGTCCTCAGAGATAACTAAGATGATTTAGGGCTTTACAAGAATAGATTGAAGTTATACAATAATTAGGGTTTTAAAGGTAACAATATAAATAATTTAAGAGAACTGTTCTTTGACCCACTCTGGGAAAATGTCAGTGTTGCAACGCACAGTTTCAGACCACAGAGAGACGAAGAAGGCTCTAAAAAAAACAAGACAATGGGCTGTTTGGAAAATGGTCCCCTCAAACATGAGGTGCTACATCTCAATTGGCCATTCCTCTTCATACATAGATAGTTGTAATATTTCTGACCCTCCTGTCCCCCATTGCATATAATATTGTCCCTCTCAAGGCGATGTGTTTTCCTCTATTGCTGTGGCTGTCTCCACTCTTATCTTTCTCACATACCTACTGGCCAGGGCCGAAGATAACAATGGACTCCATCCATCCATCCATTTTCTTCCACTTCATCCGTTGCCGGGTCGCGGAGGCAGCAGTCTAAGCAGAGACGCCCAGACTTCCCTATCCACACACACTTCCTCCAGCTCGTCCGGGGGGACCCCAAGGCGCTCCCAGGCCAGCTGAGAGACATAGTCTCTCCAGCGTGTCCTGGGTCTTCCCCGGGAACTCCTCCCGGTGGGACGTGCCCGGAACACCTCCCCAGGGAGGCGTCCAGGAGGCATCCGGAACAGATGCCCGAGCCACCTCAACTGGTTCCTCTCGACGTGGAGTAGCAGCGGCTCTACTCCGAGCTCCTCCCGTGTGACTGAGCTCCTCACCCTATCTCTAAGGGAGCGCCCAGCAACTCTGCGGTGGAAGCTCATTTCGACCGCTTGTATCCGCGATCTCGTTCTTTCGGTCATTACCCAAAGCTCATGACCATATGTAACCCGCATTTCAGTTTAGTTTTATTGTTGCGGGTCAGCTTCCGCCACATCTGATGGTTTCCCTTATGATGCGCGCTCCCCCACTTGACGCTCTCCTCCGCTGTACCTGTGGCATGTCATAGCTGCGGGCTAGCGTTACAAAGCTGCACAACTTTGTTATCGGAGCGTTTTTCCCTCTATCATAAAGGTGAGCCTTTCGCCAACTGTTCGGCATCATGCAAATTAAATGTCCATGTTGCAAACCGCATGATCAGTCGCTAATCTCTGCAAACTCTTTGTAGACTCCACGCTTCCATGTGGGCGCGTGTGGAGTAGCGTCAAAGCCCACGCAATTCAAGGTACGCTGTTTACTTTATTCATAAACAAGCCAACCCGAATTGTAGGCAGTAAGTTAATGTGTAGATAAATATCTTTGTTTACCGCAGTGAGTGGTTGTTAATACCGGTTAGACACTTTTGTTTGTAAATAACCGCAAATCCCCAGTGATGTCCGGATTGACAACACCTGATTATTGTAGCTACGTCAGAGACTCTAAAGTTTGTTGCGCAACACTTAGTTATCATGCAAATTATGTTCCCATGATAACTGAAACATTTAGAGAAGATAATTATTATTAGTGCACTATGATCCTGAATTGAAATACATAATTTATTGATTACCAAAGTGCGTTTGATGCACTGGAAATGACATTTTTGGTTGATCCCTTTTGGATCTACACCCGTGAATGGATGATTCCACATACTTGTATGTGTATTATTTAATTGTACTACATTATGTAATGTATGCAGCTATCTTTTGAAATATTGACTATGTAAATGTAAATATTTATTGAAGTACTCTCATTGAAGTGTTTAAGCATTAGTGTATACTGAGACTTTTCTATTGATGAAATGTTGACATGTTAATTTAATTGAATGTGATTTGAAATTTGATGATTTAATCTGCAGTTTTAGATTGTAAATATCTTGTATCTTATAGATACATTGAAGTTAAGTTTAGTCAACTAAGAGCATTACAAAGCTAACTCTTATTTTCCTAATATTCATTTGTCTTTTTCTGGCCTCTTGTCAGGTCCGGTTTTTTGTACTGAGCTGTTTCCACACCTCATCCTGATATCTCCCTGTCCCTGCCATGGACTCCTGGTAGGATAAAAGACTATCAATTAATTTTTTTCCTTTACGTCCAACGGACAATATTGGACTATCGTGGACTATTTTGGTTTCTTCTCTTCTCTCCCTTTGAATGGGAGCACGGACTCTAACACAGAGCGTGTGAATCGTGAGAACAGTATCGTTATCAGCGAGGTTGTGGCTGTCAGTATTGTTATATTGTTATTCTGTACAATTTTGTGTTATTTACTTTCTCCTTTTAATACAATACCAAACTCAAAACTCAATCAGTTGTTTTGTATCACTCACTCTACACCTCACAACCCAGGCTCCTTCCCGAACCAGTCTTTTGAATAGTACTCAGAGTTGAATCGCAGTCACATCTGGCCTAAACAACCTGTTGTTACACATAGGTGAGGGAGGGAACGAAGATTGACCGGTAAATCGAAAGCTTCGCCTTTCGGCTCAGCTCCCTCTTTACCACAACGGTCCGATACAGCGACCGCATCACTGCGCACGCTGCACCGATCCGCCTGTCAATCTCACGCTCCATCCTTCCCTCACTCGTGAACAAGACCCCGAGATACTTGAACTCCTCCACTTGAGGAAGGGCCTCTCCACCCACCTGGAGAGGGCAAGGCACCTTTTTCCGGTCGAGCACCATGGCCTCAGATTTGGACAATGGACTCTCTACAACAAAACCTTCACTTTTACAGCTATTCCCAGCTTTGGACTGCCCTCCCCCCCGCTCCTCTCCCCCTCCCTACTCCCTTCTCCCTCCCTCCTCACTCCCTCTAAGTCTTTCTTGCTAATCCCCCCCTCACCTAGCCCCCTATGACGGCCCACATTGGCGAAGGGTGGCCAGAGTTTACTTCCAAAATAAAAACGTCTGTGTTTTATCCAAAACATAATGTGTCTCATCCAAACTGTCTTGTGAAACTGTATGTTATTGCTCTCTGCTGTTTATTCTACTGTTTGTCGCATGGCGCCGTAAAGATGGCGCCGTGGCAAGAGCTCTGGTGTGTGTCGTCTTCTCTGTCTGGTGCACACTGGGGTAGTCTTGCACAGTTTTTCCAATGTGGTTTTACTGCAAATGGCAAATAAATGAATCTGAAATCTGAATCTGAATCTGAAGTGTCCAGAGAGGATTCCAGGATGGATCTCCTGATGACCATGTCTAGCTTTTGTCCCTCTATGTGGTGCTTCTTAGAGTGATGCTTGAACCAAATGTCTGGGATCAAGGTAGAGAAGATATTTGGTATTTTTGCCCTTTGCTGTCTGGTTTATCTTTGTGGTAAAATTTTCTGTACTGAGGAGAATAAAATGTCACATTTACAAATGTATTGTACAATAAAAATTGTTTATGAATGAAACATTTTGAACCTTCGTTATTATCTTACCTCCCTATTGGATCAGATGTTATTATGGCTCTATTGAGGGAGGTCATTTGAATCAGTTCTAAATATTTTTTGTGGATCTGAAAAATTAGAATGACTGACAACTCTTTCAGGAATTTTCAGAATGCCCATGTGCATTTGATTTTCAGTGAAATAATTTGCAAATAGCCGAAAATAGTGACAGTGAAGCCATTCAGCTACGCATAATGCTTGTACAGAGTAGCCAAAACATTATGGCAGTCCTCCCATGCGACCTTTACCTGCAAAATCCTTATCTCCACTCTTAAATTGCCTAACATTTCATCCCTGGTGTTTTTGCTTGTATCTCTCCCCACTGTCTCTCTTATCTAGGCTGGAGTCATTGGGTTTTTGGCTGCCAGACCGACCAACAGATGCTTATTTGTTAAACCTGAGAAAGCACAGCAAGACTTCAGAGTGCCGCCCCTGATGCCTGGCCCTTTTCCCTGTACAAGTCCACTTTATGTCGGTGCGATGAGCTGCTGATAAGAGAAGGGGATATAGAATTGAGCAAATTTCAGCCCCAAATCCATCTGCAGAAGAGAAAAGCCCGAGGGGAAGCCTGGGGAGAATAGAGGGCTGTGTTCACACCCTACAGACTCATGACTAATCCAGGACATTACAAGAAATGAGTCAGATGTTGTTCTCATTTGCTATGGAAGGTATCTTTGATTTTTTTTTCTGTGATTGTGATGAATTATGGTTGCTTTTCTTTGAGCTGAGATTGTGGAGAGAGAGACAGCGGCTGCGATTGTCACTGTGACAGAGAAAATGAGCCACTGAAACAGACAAACTCCGTAACGTCCTTCCTCAAAGTCCTTTCTCAAATTGTGAAAAACCTCTGACGATTATTCCATGCAAAATCAACAATATATCCTCCATTTTTTTCCTGAAGTTAAACCGCATACACTTCCTCTTCACTAGAGTGCGTCCAGTTCAATAGAGGGAACAGTTAAATATAGACGGCATCAAATCAAACCTCGTGTCAAATGAGACAGCAGTCAAATATTTACTTTTCACCCATTATATGCATTGTCAACTTTAGAAGAAGGTGTGACATTATTCACAAATGGATCCACACTTCGAATGGTTGTACCCTGTTGGTGCGTTTAATAAATCAAACTTTTCATAGTCCCGGCTCAGTGGGGGTGAACACAGAGCCTTATTAAAAAGCCATTGTCACTTCGCTTGATGATCCCAGCCAAAAGGACTGAATTAGATGGCTGATGCCCCACTGCTCTCGGCTTCTTGTTTTATTCACAGATCAGCATCGTGCGTCTGTGCTCTCAGGTGAAAGTAATGGCAAACTGAGAAAGGCCAAAGTAGAGACACGGTTGATCATTTCAAACTCAGCCGGGTATGGCATTCATTATATATATATTTTTTTCATTTGTGTTCCAATGCAAACTGTCTGCTCCAGCCTTGACAATTGACATAGATTACATCATTGTTACCCAACCTGTTTGAGCTGTGACTTATCTTTTTCATTGAAAACAGTCAGGTGGCAGACCACCAGCTAAAACTTATACAAAAATGAAACTCTGCAGCCTTTATCAACACCAAAAGCCATTCTCATCAAAGTGTATTATATTAGAATTCAAACAAGCTCAAACTAGTATTTATAATCTCCTCACATTATTTTCTTTCAACTTTATTTTGACAAAATAGGGGATATTGGACCATTTCCAAAGGCACACCATACAAAATCTCAAGGCACACTAACATTCCACAGCACACTGGTTGAAAACACTGTATTACATTACATCAGGGGTCTCCAACCTTTTTTAATCAGAGAGCTACTTTTATACAAACAAACAGGCAGAGAGCTACTCATTTTTGCAGTCATAATGAAAATGGATCTAATAATTACGACTAAACTTGGAGAACACATATAAAACACACCATATTACTGTATAACCCTATATTTATACTTATAATAGTTATGTAATGGGTCAAAAAGTGTTTAAGTGTATTTGTTAAAGTCTAATTTCTTTGGCGAGCTACCTGTAAGGGGCTGGCGAGCTACTGGTGGCTCCCGAGCTACAGGTTGGAGACCCCTGCATTACATAATCCCACTTCACCCTGCACATGTTTCAGAACAGTAGTAGATACTCATCCATGAACTTATTTCAATATGAATAAAAATAATGAATATATTAAAAGTGCATTCACTTAACAATTCCAGATATAGTAGAATATTGTAAACAATTTTAAGGTCTTGCTTGGTATTGGTAAGCATCCAAATCCACCTGAGAATATGCTCACTCCCAAATCCCAACCAGGACCAGGGTCTACAACAACGACAAACCCTGGTTCAATGCTGACCTCTGGCAGCTCAGAAAACTGAAAGAGTCCACCTTCAGAGAGGGAGACAGCTGCGGCTACAAGGTTGCTAAATACTGTACCACCAATACAGTGTCACAGTACGTGGTCCAGTCATGAACAGGGACGTGATTGGGTCGTGATGGGTGATGGATGGGTCTCCATCCATCACCATCACGACCCAACAAGGGACCACCATTGACAGTCACATTCTGGTTGTTTGATCTGCTCTGCTCTACGCAGCTGTTGGCTTATTTAAATCTACAATTCAAGCTAATAATGATAATGATAGCACTTTTTAAAAAAATGTTTAAAAAGTATTTGCAAACATGATTTGTACAAGGATTCACACCTTCAGATTCTAGGGAAGATCCTTAATGATCCATGTAAAATGATTGCATGTCCGGGCACACAAGCTGCTGTCCTTGGAAGGGATTTTGAGATGTCATTTTTCTTCCTTTCAACATTAATCTCAAAAGTGGGGATATATTTTTACATTCTGCCAACGGACACCTCTTTATTCTCTCCCGACCCAAGAAATTGTCTTATGCCGGTTTGAATATTGATATAAGGTCATTCAGGGAAAAGCAGAGGTTATTTCAGTTTAGTTTTCTCTGTGATGTCTCTTTTCAATGCCTTCAGTCTTTGTATTTTGCTGATGAAAGGCAATATTTCACTAGTATTGTCACACTATTTTGATATTAGGAAAAAAAGACAGTGATTTCTCTATGATTATTTATGAATGCTCTTTTTGGATAATAATCTGTCATCTCTTCAAATTTCCTGTGTTTGTAAATGTATTAGGTTTCTCAATCTAGTATTTGATTTTCTAGTTTTGAGACTAGTTTTTATTCAATTTATTATTTTTGATTCTATCGACACCTCAATGCACCAATAATGCATACAATCATGACACATAACATCAGATGTAGTCATACACTAAAGAAAGGGATGCTTGACAACTTTCAAACATTTGAGTTCTGTATTCCAACAGCTCTAATTAAAAAACAAAATTACAATTTTGTTCAATGGAGGAAAATGAACGAAAGGATTTCTTGGTTCAATAACAATTTATCTTAAAATGTGCCCATTTTGCTGCTTTGGAGCTGTCATATCATGTAATTTTCTACCCCTTTATTAGTCCGTTTCTGGGTCGGATGCCTCATTGCACCAGTCCCTCGCTGATCCTCCTGCAGGTGGTGAGTCCACAGGACATCAAGGCCATCATTGCCTAGATGGCCTCAATCTTTCAGTGGGGGCTTCGGGCAATGTGGGGTTAAGTGTCTTGCCCAGGGACGCAACGACAGCAGGCATCAGTGGGAGCAGGTGGCCTGGGTCATGGTGGGCTCGAACCCACGACCATTTGGTCAAAAGAACAGTGTTCTACCAACTGAGCTACTGTCGCCCCCTAAGCGCTTTGGAGTTGAAAAGGTTCAAATGTTTTAAAAAATGTACTTAACTATTACCTGTACTGTAGTATGCATCAGGTGTCCCATACACCATCATAGTTCTCTCTTCTGTCCTCACTCTCACCTCATTATCTTTCTACAAACTCAAGTCTCAATGTCTTTTTCACCCTTCTCCAAAATTTCATTTCTGCCTTGATGGATATACTAAGCAGCTTTGGGCTGGTGACGCTGTCTGCCACTCTGAACATCACATTGATTTCGGTGAAGATGAAACTGTGATTGAATGGCGCTCGCATGGCGGTCCGGGTCCCTCTTGTGTCAGCAGCAGCACTGTTGTAGCATATAAATCAGTCTGTCCCCTGACTGTGCTCTAACAATGGTATGCATTCCACTCCCAAAATACTAATACTTTATAGGCGGCTAATTTCCTTTATATTGGATTTTACTATGCCAACCAAAGCTTTCATGAAAACATACTACAGTATATATTTTTGAAATAAAAATTATAATTAGAGTACTACTAAAAAAAAAGCTATACCAAAGCTACAAGCCACTGACAAAAGCTACTACTGCTTTTGACGCTGTCGACCATGAGATCCTCTTTCAGAGGACTGGGTGGGTGTCGCTGGAACCGGTTTAAGTCTTATCTAGAAAGAAGAAGTAACTTCCTTGAGATTGGAAACTATGTCTCAGATCATATGGCCCTGACCTGTGGAGTGCCCCAAGGGTCGGTCCTGGGACCAATTCAATCAATAAATCAAATCAAAAATTCTTCAGCTCCTTCATTCTTCAGCTAAACTCAGACAAAACTGAAAAAACAAACCACCCAATCCTATTTCTTTCAACTCCGCACCATCTCCAAGAACATTCTCACCCCTCCTGATATTCACAAAATAGTTTATGGCTTTATCTTCTTCTGCCTCGACTACTGCAACTCCAAATCCCTCTCCTGCCTCCAACTGGTTCAGAACGCAGCAGCCAGACTTCTCACTGGTTTATCAGAAGGGAGCACATCACCCCTGTTTTAGCGTCCCTCCATGGCTCTCTGTGTGTTTTATAATTTTGTGACATCTTAAAAGAACAATATGTACTGGTACTGCAGTCACAGTCAATATTTTGTAGTCCTCTCCCACTCTCCCTGACTCAGGTTGCCAGATACACACCAAATCCAGCAGCAAACACAGGGAATTATTTAATCAGTTATTTGTCTGTCTCCATTCACATGGCCATGAGGCATGCTAACGTTGAATGAATGTTGAATGTTTATTTTTATTTATTTTATTTGGACATTTGAGATAAAAAACACAAAACAAAATAAAAGCAATGCAATTATAGATTATCCAAAATAAATAAGCAATTGATGTCCAAAATAGGAGTGGGAAGAATGGATGTTGGAACGTATTTCTTCAGCGTATCAACATCAGGGTTTGCTCCAGAGGATATCACCTTTCAATTTTATTTATTCCCTATTTTTTTGACAAACATGTAAAAGTCCCACATCAAAAAGAGACTAAGATTATTTTAATTGGGTACATGTGGTCTCAAATTATTCTTTTTACAATTAAGCTATATTCTGCAAAAAAACATCTTGACCTTCGTCTTTTACCGTTTCTAGAGCAATCTGTCATAGAATGTGGTAACATGCAATAAATACAAAAAGGCTCTGCCAGGAATCGAAACCGGGTTATTGTGTCGTGAGCGCGTAGTTTAAACCACTAGACCACCGCTTCGCGCGGCGAAGCCCATTCTGAAGAACGGCGTCAAACCAGCAAATTTTGCATCACACGTAAACTTTTATCAGCTGTTTCAATTGTTCAAAGGCGTCCCGATATAAATCCTCGTTTTAGTCTTTGTTTTGTCTTTTTGTCATTCATTATTTGAGAGTCATAACAAGACCTTTTTTAGTTCTGCGCCACATGTTATTTTACCTCTGAGATTAGTGAGCCGCACGGAGTTCTGGCAACCCGATCACGGACTTACATGACACTTCCTGATTGGCGAAACGGCGGAGGGTAGGACATCAAAATCAAAACAATAACAACTTTTACGGGTCGTAAAACTAATTTTGATAATCAAATATCTCGGCTGAACTACTGTTATCAGTTAAAGATGTATTCGAAAAGAGCATGATTTAATAACGCCTTCTGAAATATGGGGGCCGTTTAATGATGACTTGACATGCAAATATTACATACTTCTACTTTAAGCAATGAGTCTCGTATTTCTCCTCTTCATTCAAGCTTTCCTTATGCTCAGATGTGTAACTCATGCCCTTTGTTCATTTTAGCCACTTAATTATAATACACGTAGTGAATGTCACTAAAATGCATGATATTATTGTTCTTTCATCTAGCGCTCAATAATGCTGTGTCTTCATTTCATCATCTCATCTATAACTGTATGTAGGCTATTGTTGTTGTTGAGGCTGCACTTGAGTGTCACCAGCTCTGATTTTGATAAGTCGGAAGCTTACGTAGATGGGGGGAAAAGCCCATAAAAGGAAATTGGCTCCAGCTAGCATATGCTTCTTCCACATACGGCAAACACTATGGGTAACGTAAGACTCTGCCAGTCCATTCCTACTACAAGTCTATGTTGTGGACAGATCAATTCTGAGTCTTTTTTTGTTTTATGTTTGTATATCTTCTGATTGTATGTTTACATGACCAGATTAAATGTATTGCAAACACAAAAATAAAGACTGTGAATGTTTCAACTCTACAAAAATAATCCACTCTACATCCACTATGTGCAATGTCCTCTTGTGCTTATGAGGTTTTATAGGTCCTAGTTAAAGCTGCACCTTACACTGCAGAGCCACCGCAGAAGGCACAGCGTCCTGAGGGCAATCAAGCACAATGAACAAAAAGGTAATGGCTGAAAAGATGAAATGGACCATAATTAGATTCATGTCACTTTGTTGATGATTTTGCAATACACTGGTCCACAAAGCCGACCCCTTTGTGGCAAAGTTGTTTTCATTGTTTTCATCATTTTGATCAACATTTTCTCCTTTTGATCCCTGAGCACAATTTGTTATTTCTTCAATTGACAAAGAGATGATTATTGGGGGTTTTGCATAATGGTTGTTTTAGTACTTTATAAAGGGCTGGGTTTGATTGGATGAGGTCAACAGCGGTCAAGGTGTGTACTGTGATTTAGATCCCCTTTGGAGACCAAAATATACAATAGCTATTCTTCATGGGGGGTCTAAATAGTCAATATGTCATGACTAACATGAAATAGGCAATGCTGGATGTACAAACAAACAACAATTCAAAAATAAAAAATACAATTTTACATATAGCCTTCACTTAAAACATCCACACATGCAGATGCACACACAATATGTATTTTTCTTAATCCTGACTTGTATTGTATACAAAAAACTGAACAAATAATGCCTCCTTGTTATAGGTAGTCACAATGGTGATAATGATAGTGTAGGTTTTCTCCAGGTGTTCCAGTTCCCCCAACCACTATAAACATGTCCAATAGGTCTGGCAACCCCGCTCCCATCACTGTGTGCAGGGAGAGGACAAATACTCACAAATGTAAAGTGCTTTGTGACTCACTCTGTGAAAGGCATTGTATGAATAATATAGTTAGTTGCTTATTTATACGGAGGCCCTAGAGATCCCAAAAGGAAACAATCTGCACCTACAGTATCTTGTTCCCACAAGATAACACCGGTGCGCATTTTGCCAACTATAACCATAAAGATCATATTTATATTTTTTTTACTGAAAGTTCACACAGAAGTTACAACTGTGAAGTGAAAGCAAAATGATACATTATATCAACAAACGTGAAAGGTAGGGTGTGCGTAAGTATTCATACAGCATTTCTGGTGGATGGAAACCTGCTTTTCAAGGATACATGAGGGTTGTATGTCATCTTTTCTCAGTATAAATACATCTGTTCTGTGAGGGCCTCAGAGCTATGGTCGGAGTGTATATAGGTCAATAAGCAACATCATGAAGGCCAAGAGAGGTCTAGGGATAATGTTGAGGAGAAGTTTAAAGTATGGTCAGGTTATACACACATTTACAAAGCTTTGAACATCTCACAAAGCACTAATCCATCCATTATTTGGAAATAAGAATAGTTTGGCCCAACTGAAAATACACCAAGACTCAGCTGTCCTCCCAAAGTCACAGATGCAGACACAAGCTTGGCCTTTACACCAGTGGTAAGTGTTGAAAAAGAAACAAGAGAACAGCTTCTTATTCCACATTAAAGAGATGAGACCAAAATGGTACTTTTTGGCCCAAATGCAAAATGTTATGTAAGGCTATAACTAAACCTGCTCATCTCTCTCAGTGCACAATCCCTAGAGGCAAATATGGGGGTGGCAGCATCATGCTGTGGGGCTGCTTTATTATAGTCGGGACAGGGAAGAGTGACAGAGTGAGTTGATGGGGAGATGTATGGAGCAAAATACAGGACATATTTGGACGAAAAGCTACTGGAGCTGTCAATTCCACTTAGTATTTCTTCTGCTGTATGAATACTGGAGCATGCCCTACTTTTCAGTTTTTTTATTTTCAGAATAATAACAAAATCATGTATTATTGGGATTTCACTTCAGTTATCTGCAGGGAAAGTATCAAAATAAAATCTGTATGTTTATGGTTTTAAACATGACAAGTGATCAGGGTGTATAATTACTTACAAGAAGCACCGCACGGCATCAATACATATATTTAGTTTTTCGTTGTTTATCATGTCCTTGCTATTCTTAGAAACAATATCTGCCGCCATTAAATATATAACAACCTCATATGGTGCTATTGACAACATGCACACACCAAAACCTCTTCCAGCTCCTCAGTGAAGATGGCAGTAATTCTTCTTGAAAGTGCCAAGATCTAAATGTCTTCTTACGAGTGGGGAGGTGGGTCTGAATGAGAACTTTTGCATTATTCACCAGAGCCTGTCTCCTTCGCTGCCCTGAATCCTCCTCTGTGTTTTGCTATCCTCCCATAACCTCTGCAATATGAATGGCCCACTTTGGATTCTCAACATGGTTTTCTGTCCTTTTGCTGAATCTGCAAGTTCCTCGACCTTCAAGCAGCAACAATGTGTGTTTTTGAACTATTCATGAACCCATCTTTCGCCAGCTTCCACCGATTAATTGCCAATTTGGACATGCACACTAGAATACATTTGATTGCAAAGTTGTTTAATTGTGCATGAGAATTTAATCGCATCTGTGATTAGAAAGAAGTCTGTTATGTGTGTGTGAAAGACTGATCCATATAAATGTGTGTTCTATCTCCTGCCATGTCTCTATCTCCATCGTTATCAACCCGACAGACCAGTTGTAGAAGAAATCAACTATGGGAGCAATTATTAGAAAATGGAAGACATGCAAGACCACTAATAAGCTCCCTCGATCTGGGGCTCCATGCTAGATCTCATCCCGTGGGGTCAAAATGATCACAAGAACGGTGATCAAAAAAGAAAGCAGGGACCAAAGTAAGAAAGAGGCTACATCAGTAGCACACTAAGCCGCATAGGGACTCAAATCCTCCAATAAGTAAGTAAGTAATGTTTATTTATATAGCGCATTTTACAGACCAAGGTCACCCAAAGCGCATTACGATGTTCAGAATTCAGATATTGTTTCAATCATTCCAAACACGGTGATGACGGAAGATGTGTCCCCTGCTTAAGCCAGTACATGTCCAGGCCCGTCTGAAGTTTGCTAGAGAGCATTTGGATGATCCAGAAGGGGATTGGGAGAATGTCATAAGGTCAAATGAAACTAAAATATCTAATAATCTTTGGTAAAAACTCAACTCGTTGTGTTTGGAGGAGAAAGAATGCTGAGTTGCATCCAAAGAACACCATAGCTACTGTGAAGCATGGGGGTAGAAAAATCATGCTTTGGGGCTATTTTCTGCAAAAGGACCAGGATGACAGATCCGTGTAAAGGAAAGAATGAATGGAACCATGTATCGTGAGATTTTGAATGAAAACCTCCTTCCATCAGCTAGGGCATTGAAGATGAAACGTGGCTGGGTCTTCCAGCATGACAATGATCCCAAACACACCGCCCGGGCAACAAAGGAGTGGCTCGGTAAGAAGCATTTCAAGATCCTTAAGTGGCCTAGCCAGTTTCCAGATCCCAACCACATACAAGTGCCCAGTGACAGCCCCAAAACAACATTGCTCTAGAGGAGATCTGCATGGAGGAATGGGCCAAAATACCAGTAACAGTGTGTGAAAACCTTGTGAAGACATAGTTCCAAGATGTGGAACATTGTGGCTGTTTTTGTTTCAAGTGGAGTGGTCCAGGAAGTGTGAATGACAGTAAATTCACATTAAACTAAGACTAGAAATTAAGAAACTCCATGTTGTGATTTCACATCACCATACAAAAATAAAAATAATTTTAAATCAGAAATCTCCAAACTAATCTGTCCTTCGCAGTTTGTGGAAGCACAAATACAAGCCAGATTTCTACCAAACTCTTCCACGTGTTCCCTATTTAAATACAGTTACGTGACGTGTTACACTACAAAGTATAGTAACACAGAAATGTAACATGTCGATGTTCTCAGCGGATAAAGAGGGGTACTATATTGTGAGCGCACGCCGCTCACGCTGCTTCTATTGACGGAAGTGAGTGGGAGAGAAGTCTTTAGGAGTTAGTGCGCGGACGTAGTGCTCCTCGTATTATTACGCCTCACAATATAGTACCCCTTTTTCTGTGTTCCTATACTTTGTAGTGTAATACGTCACGTAACTGTATTTAAATAGGGAACACGTGGAAGAGTTTGGTAGCTTCTAAAGGGAGCTGATTTGGAACTATACAGTATGTGGAAGAAGCTGCGTTTGTGCTCCGTTTGCATGACAGAGCGCACGGACAAAGACCAGACAGGTACATATCAACTAGTCTAAGGTAAGGTAAGAACATATGTCAGTATGTAAAAACGGTGGCCTATTCCTTTAAATTGTTCTTTTACCAATTAGTACACAAAAATAGTTTCAGCTTCATCCTTTCCTGATTTTTTTTTTCCCCTGCTGAAGCTTGTAACTACTAGACTATAGGAATACAACTTTTTGACGTATTTCACATTTCTGACAGTTTTTGCAAAGAAACACTTCAAATGTTGTAAAATAGAATGAATATATCTTGCTGTTCTATAGAAAAAGAAGAAAACATGTCTTGTCTATAGTCTAGAAAACAGGTGAAACACACAAACCGCATGTGTCCTTGTGTGTTTGCATCTGCACAACCCTGACTCATAGTGGTCCTGGTGGAGGGCCAACTTCTTTACTTGTCTCCATGGAGAGGATCAATATTCTCATGGTGATTTCTAATTTTCAACAATATAAGAGAGAAAGATATTGCAGCCAACCTAGAAAAATAAACGCATGCATCTTTGTGTAATCCCAGTGACTTCTGATTGTGCATATGGTTCAAAAGTGTGTGTCCCAACTCTGACTCAGCAAACTGGGCCTTAGCACGCTCTTTTATCACCTAATCCAGTTTGGGAGATGAATGGCGCCTATAATCTAATAATCCCATAGCAATATACATGAATCTCTGACCTTTGCTTTAACGCAGGGCAGAGGCAAGGAAAAAAATACACCTGCGAGCACACGGATAATTTAAGTGCACATTTAGAAAAGGCTTACCCGGTTCTTATCACGAGTGTTTTGAAGCCGGCACAGTGAACAAAAGCTAACTCCAAGTATTGTATAATGGCTTTGAGCGTAAATCCGATGTTCCAGTCACACAGTCCTGTAGTCAAGAGTTTTTTTTAAGATCACAAATGCAGTCGCCTTGCATCTCCTCATTGCCAAATATTACAAAAAGCAATGGTTTTTAAATTAGTAATACCGATTAGTTAAGTATTTTGCCGAGACTCTATGTCAGCCTATTTTCAGCTTACTTCCTTAAAGTTGCTATTTTTCTTTTTTTATCAGAGGAAAGCACCGGTTACACGTGGCCATTCTCTCCGGCACTGCTTTGTAATTGGATAGAATTAATTTGTAATCCTTGTTGTATAGACGAGGCTTCTTTCCATTGGTCAAACTATTCTCCTCCAACTAATCTGATTGGTGGTGGTTATGGCATGAGGAGAGTCTGTATTAGGTTTTTGAAATATTCTTACTTTACATAATACATGCCAGTGCCACTATATGATACCAGTGTGCATTCTCATTTCTCACCTTTATTAAAATGAATCTATAATTAAAGATAAGGCAAATATGATGCATGTTTGCAATGATGACAAAAGTACAAGAGTTAAGTAAATCTCTTTAAAAATCCAATAGTTGAAGTTCTTCCAAATAATTGTGATATCGTGAATGTGAAAATCAAGTCTTGCATAAGACAGCAAATTAAATTGTAATTAACACATTTTTTCTTTGTAGAAGATGATATGATTAGGTTGCCCACTGATGAGGTGTCGGTCTCAGTTTGCCATTGTGCGTTGAGTTTTTGTAGGTTAGATCCCAGCTTTTGGCCCCTTTGTCACGAATATAAAACTGATATATAGACGACGCTAAAAAAATAAAAATAAAATAAAATGTGTCAATTGATTTAGTGATTTTTATGTAGTAACACTAGCACCAAATCATGTGTTGTAGTTTTGATTTGGAGCTTGAATAGATCACAATCTCCCTCATCCATATTCATTCCAGGTGTAGCTTTGTAGCATAGCTTTACAAACATTTCAAAACAAACATTTGACTTGTCCACTCATCCGGTGTCTGTATGAGCAGCCAAACTCTAAAATGAATCAACTAAAACTTCATACAAGCATCAGATTTCCAAGTTGGTTTATTCCCAAAGCGTATCCGTTGCAGAAAACGTAACAAAATTAGTATCAACAAAAAATAACAGGCAGCAAACCACTCTGACATGTGGTGTAACTTTGCCAACTCAACTGAAAGGATTGTCTAAAATAATATATATAATAATATAAGTTATTCATTTCTTTCATATTATCTGTCAGCAGCATCACCAGTACCATACACAGTAATTGTATAGTTCCCAATATGCAATCCTCCTCTGCCCCATCATCAGATTTCAATGATTAATGTCTTTTTGGAAGCAAAACGGACATTTTCCATAGAACTGAAAGACGTATTGATATTGTGGTGTATCTGTGGCGAGCGAGGGGCCATCTCAGTCCTGCAAAAGCAAATACATTTATCATAGAAAAGCGTTACTTGCATAGGTCCCATAAACAGTTATTTTGTATTCAGTGTCAGCACAAATATGTAAAGGTTAAAGACAAAGATTGCTAAGGCACTTGTATAAAATGCAAGCATAGAAAAAACAGCCAAGACCCTTCTTACGGTAAGAGACAATGAATGAACTTTGAATACATCCCATTAATCTTGAAGGAATACGAGCACATATCAGTAAATTAGTTGATTGTGACAAAGTTATGGAATAAAGTGCAACATTTGAATGCATGTTTTGAGTTATCATCCTCCTCCGCCCACAAGACACCATCGCTCCAACCCAACTTTTTACTTTTTGTTCCTCTTATGTCAGACAATAAATCATGAATGCACAGCTTGCTAGTTGCTACTGTTATGTGCTCCTATGAGTGGTCCTTTGTGGCAAACCAGTGTTGTGTATTTTCTGGTCAATAATAAGATGTTCAAATGTTTCGATTATATCATTCTAATGCACAGGTTAGCAGAACATTAGCACAATAAGGTCTATAGAGAAAAATATGGTCATAAATGTGGAACTGTTCAGGTGCATTTTCAGATTGCTGGATATTGACATTTTTTTCAGTGAAAATTGTTCAAACCAAACTGAGCAACATTCCGAGCAAAGCATTAACATAACTATCGCAAGCAGCAGGTATTGGATCACAAAAGGCAGGTCACCACCAGCACCAGTTAGGTTAGGGAACAAGAATACACCTTTAAGGATACATAGAATACTTACAACTAGATTAAAATGTATGTCTTCAGCTTCAACTGTATTTAATTTTAAGATGAATGCATATTACGTATGATCATTTGAACCTGTAGCATCTGGCGGAGAATTGTTGGACTACTAGTGAGGGCTGTCCATCAAGTATTTGAAGTCATTGCATCCAAAAGCGATGTGGCGACTGTTTGAATAATGTCTCTCAATCGTCACAATTTTAAAAGTAACAAACCTTCAAGTATTTCAAATCTACAATCATTATGTTAAGGAGACATACAAATCCACCACAATAAGCAAGTTGGTCAAAGCCTATTGTCATTTTGCACAAGCTAAGCAGGACAGGACCTGGCTTGTGCTGTGATGGAGAACCTCTGAGAACCAGGTGCAACAGGGACAGCTATAAAGTGCTGAACTGTTATGTGTTTTGGCAAAGCAGTTCACCCATAATGCCTAGTGTGAGTCTGGTGGTGGTCGGATGGGCCGATGGTGCAGTTGGCAGCCTCACTTCCATTAGTCTACCGTAGGGCAGCCATGGCTAGACTGGCTACAATCCTGGCGTATCATTGTTATGTGTGGATAAATGAAAGAATTGCACTGAACTAAAAAGCCTTAAATCAATAAAACTAAAAATGCCATGCTTACTAAGTATCTTGGCCTTATTTACTGATATGTACTGTATTCAAATCCCACAGCTTTTGTAACACGCACCAGAGGCACAGTATACGGCAAATCAAGTACAAAAATGCGCAACTTCTGCGTTCTCCCTTTTATGAACAGGTTTCTCTTTCGTATTGTCTATGAATGCACCAGTTTGATGCCTAACCCGGTGTCTAGCACGGCGGGCGGGAACCAGGCCAGCTTACACCTCCGGAAGCATCGCAGGCACACTCCGCACAGCCAGAACAGATTCAGCCCGCAGCACCAGTTGGACAAGTGCACCATGGGATACGTGGCCTTGGGAAAGTGGGTCTCCCAGTGCTTGGCCACGTCGCTCCCCGTTGGCAGATGCAGGGTGTAGTCGCTCCAGCGCTTGGACACTCCGTACATGGCCGGGACGGTGCGGGCCTTGTCTGACCACTGGCTGTTGGAGTCCGGGTTGCAGTTGAAGTCCACCCACTCCGCTGTGAAGTCTCCGAGGCAGGGGATGTCGCCGAGCTCCGGGTCGCCTCTGGTCTGGATCAGCTCTGCACCCTGCACCGCCACGTACACGCCGTCCACCCGCCGCACGTCCCTCACCCACGGGAGTGAGTGTTCGGTGTCCAGCACGATAATGAGGCGCGAACAGTGGCCAGCGTTTTTCTCCTTCCATAGATCCAAGAGTTGGGCGAGGTGGAGACTCTCATTCCCTGCAAAGGTAAGGTAGTAAGGTTTATTTGTGTAGCACGACATCCAAAGATCCGGCACACAACGCGCTTCCCATAAAAACAAACAACACTGCCTAAATAAGGCAAGGCAGGTTTATTTGTATGGCACAGTTCATACACAAAGCAACAAGATATATACATCAATCGTAAATAATCACCACACATTTCATGTTTTTGATGAAACACACATTATCAAACAATATCTTAGTTTGACATTGTTTGGCCAGTTTTTCTTTAAATTTCTTAAGCCAGACATTTTCATACAGATGACTAGGTGGGGGTTGCCATTTTGACAATAATCTCATTGACCTCTGTTTTTCTATTGATCCTTATCATTTTAATGTGGCTCTTTATGGCCAGTGTGAATGCAGAACAAGGTTGAGAAGACTAATCCGGGTTGTGGTGGGAAGCTTGTTCAAGGGCAGGACACAGAGCTGCTGATGGACAGTGTCTTTACACAGATCAAACCTGTCACTTCAGGCTGACGGGGCTGTCCTTCTGCCTCTCTGCTGTCATGTCAACTGCACAAATAGCATCGAGTGGTTTCCAGATGGCACAGCCGCAGTACAAAGGGCAGAGGTGGGCACGCACAACGTCATGCTCCAATATAGAACATTGGACACTTAGCTCGTGGTGACTGGAACATGTTTTTTTATTTTATTGGAATTATTCAGTGGCTCCACAAATAAAATAAAACTAAGCAAGAAATTCAATGTGGAGACATGCACTAGTAATAGGCAAAATATAATCAACACTCCGATATTCGGTGACAAGGGAAATAGGTGGCAGTAATAATATAGTAATATTCTATCCATCCATCCATTTTCTTCCCCTTAATCCATTTCTGGGTCGGGGGGGGGGTGGCAGTCAGAGCTGCACCCAAGTCTCATAGCACCAGCCCCTCACTGATCCTCTGCAGGTGGTGAGTCCACAGGAGGATATAGTAATATCATTAAAGTTAAAACTGGTCATTTTGCTATTAAAAGATTTTTCAATTTAGGACAATACATATTTTAACTGTGTATCTTCTGCTGTTCGAGACGGCTGTCTGTGTTCAAATGTATGATGGTACATTTTTACACTTCTAACTTATCCATTTATGTTGATGGTATTTATACGAGTTGGGCATTTTTCAGCACATACTGTATTTACTTTTTGTCTTACGACACATGAGCAAAGGTTCAGGACAAGTCCTACGACCGAGTCAAGGTCCGGATCTGAAATCTGACCAAGACTAAGACCAGACCATTTGTTTATTGTATGCAGTCACAATTTATTTGTATTGTGGTGGAGACGAAGGCGCCACCCGCATGTGAAAGCCAAACCCCTTCAGACCGCTGAAGCTAAGCAGGACAGGGCCTGGTTAGCACTTCACCCATATTGCCTAGAATGAGTCAGGTGTGCGGGTGAATGGTTGATGGTGGTCAGTTGCCTTGATTCTGTGCCCCAGGGCAACTGTGGCTACAATAGTAGTTTATCACCACCGTGTATGGAGGGAATTAATAGTGTCATGTGAAGCATCTTGGGTTGTCTAAAAACCTATATTAGAACTATTTTATTTTACATGTTTGACATGGTTGAGTCATAACACGTTTTGACGAAACTACCGCTGGTCTGAGTCAACGAGAAGTTGCCTGTATTGTCCTGTATTTTTAAAATAATAATTACGTGATAAGGGACTGTTTTTTGGCTATTTTTGCTTTAATGAGCACTGCAAACACCTTGCCCACTAATAAAATGATAAGACAGTCTTCATAAACAAACAACTCAAAAATAAAGTGACGCTTAAAATGTGGACTTCAAAACAAACTCCCCAATTTGGACTCTCGCAAAAATCGCGTGATGCTGTACAATTATCCCCAGGAAACATCTCTGTCGCCTTGAGTTTGGTGACACAGGGAAGCCATTATCTTTTCAACAGGGATTTTTATTATTCAACGGGGCTGCATTGTTTGCAGCCCCGTCTGGAAATAATGTGTCAAGTAATCTGGGAACAGAGGAGCCCGGGCTGACACTGTGTTAACCTGCTGCGGATCTCATTTCTCTTCAGGGGATGCTAAATTTCTCCCAACTTTCCTCAGAATCCTTTTTTTTGCTGCAGGCAAAAACTTCAGAGGGATTCATCAAACTGTTTCTCTTATGTGATCTTTGCAAATCAGTTTTTAATTGACAAAGTGGCGGAAGATAAATAAATAGTCACAACTGTCTGTCGCTGAAGGAAGGGAACTTGGTAAAAGTGATATACATTTATTCAATCCAAATGTGTAATACTTGGTTATAATTTTATTTGATCATTTCGAATTGCACAACAGCATAAAATCTCTGGCCAAAAAAGTTGCATGCTTTTGAGGAAAATCACAGAACCGGGAGGGTAGAAACTTAAACACAATGATACACTATTGGACAGACGGAAGCTTGAAGTTTGCGTATAGATCCAACATGACGTCAGCAAACGTGACACCTTCTATCAATCAAGCTTTAGACCGTGTTCACTCGCACAAACAACAGTAATTGTTTGGCACCATTGTGTAAACATCATCCGTCTTCTTCCCTTATTTTCTGTCACTAGACATACATTATTGTGTTGGCTTTGGACTTTGACTATGGATAATCAAAAACCACACTTCTCATTAAAAAAATAAGGGATTACTTACTTACAAATAAAAAAATAATAATGAATGGTTCCAAAACTAAATATTATTTTGTGATACAAAGAGTAATACTTACAACATTGCAATAAATAATTTCTGAAAATGCAACCATTGCTAATTAGCGCCAATGCCATTAAACACTATACAAATTAAATTTGCCTTTAAAATCAGCTATTTAGAACTGCTGTCAAACAGTCAAACTTATTATGTCTGAATGTTGGTAAAAAAAATGAAATAAAAATATACAGGAACAGAGAACTCACCGGCCAGAGCCCAGGATCCAGTGGCCTTGTGTGTGTGGCCGCTATAGAAGACCAAGTAGGTGTCATGGCGCGGCCCGTCTGCAGTCCGGAGCTCCAGGAAGCTGCGCAGCTTGTTGAGTACAGCCTCTAGACTGAGGCCACTGGTGGAATAGTCACAGCCGAACGTCTGCACCATGTGGAGGGAGAAGAGGCGCTGGATACTGTTGAGCATCCCTGTGGCTCGGACATTCAACTGCTGCACTTGGTCTGGAGGCAACAGAGCAGGCTGACCGTCCGCACTGAGGAGACAACGTAAAGCAAGAAGTTTCAAATGTTCCCTTTCCACAGAGACGATGCTGGGTCATTGCATAACCAGTTCTTTTATTTACCATTCAAAAACATATGAGCTGCCTGATACCAGAAATTGGTCCTGACAGTATTTACATAAGAACAATGTGTTAAACATCAAGAGAGACATTGTAGTAAAAATACACACATGAAACTATCTGCAGAAAGATTTTTGAACAAATTAGTCTAATTTACTCTAACATGACTGAGTGCATTTGATGCAAAGAACATTGCATTTACAAGGAGCATTATAGGAGAAAGAAGCTTCTTCTACTTTTTTTCCTAGTGTTTACATGAGTTACAACAAGAGGTTTGAGGTCTAAAGGCATAAGTAAATGACTATGGAGGGGGCAGGAAGAGGAAAGAGAGGGACCTTAGCACTACGATAAATAGGATAAATATCTGTAATTACACAGTGTATTATTAGCATTGTGTGGTAAAGGGATATGTTTTTCCTCAATACATTATTTATTAAAAAGTAACCAAAGTTGTGAGATTAAAAGTGTTCCAAGAGAAGTTTGTCTTTAACAATTCCCAATGCTATTAACCATTCCTGAAAGTCCCAACCATTTAAGAAAAGACAACCTGACTCAGAGTGGGATGTAATAGTCAAAAACACAAGGTATAATTGTTGTTAGAAGATAGGGAAGCTCGTCATCTATGTTCAGAGCAAGTTTCTCATTGTCTTTGATGACTGACTGAAGACCAAATGAAAAATGTCAATGAACAAAATGACCTTTTTGCTCTTTGAAGAAAACGATGTAAAAAAGCACCAGCTTCTAGCCAGGCTAGATTGAACATTCATAATTAATAATGAGGAACTGATAAGCAGATAGACAGTAGATAAGCAACCGGAATATAGTTAGACATTTCTAAACTCCCCAGTTCTAATAACAAATAAATGCGTGCCGCAGTGAAGGAGAGACGGGACACAGGGAGATGAATGAGTGAGGAGTTGATAGTTTGACACAAAGGGGCGGAGGGACTGTCTGCACCAGCGCAGAGAAGCCAAACATGAGAGGGATAAAAGGACGAGGGGAGGGGAACCAAACGCACCACGGAGGATTGAGCTACAAAAAAAATACACCGACCGGGAACTTCACACAGATTAAAGTTACTTATTTCTATAAAAGTGTTTGTGAGCCTGTGCTCACAGAGACCCGTACATGCAAGATCAAAATTGGGACTAAACCCTACAATCCCCCCCCACAAATCTACTGAAAATCTGGCGTAAATTAAACCAACATTGTACTCCACAAGACGATGTATTTATTTTTTCTTGTCCTACATTTTGCATGATTCTGCATGGGCAGACTGTATGTTATGTAGGCTTTGTATTTCACATGCGTTATCCCATTGTTATGTCTGTGCTGTAGATGTGCAATGCAATGCACTCCAACTTACTGCTATTCTATATGTAGTAAATGAAAGTAGACGTTTTTGATGACATCTCCTTACCTTGCCCAAGGACTTTTATTGTACCGGCAACTATTTTTGTGACCAAAACCAGTACTATTACAGAAATGTTCACAAATGTGCATTGTCCCTTAAAGGTACTCACAATTTGTACTAACAAATGTGACCTTTATATGAATATTTACCACCACCATGTTTTTGAATTGTTCTCATAGACTTAGAATTATAAATGAGAGCTGTAGTGCTTTCCAAGTTAATTCCCCATCCTGAAATACATCGCTTGCTAAGGGACAAAAAGGATGCAATAATTGCGTTTTTGTTTCACAGTATCGTTGCTTCCACAGTGCCCTCACAAGTTTGAAAACGGGATCCTGAAAGACTTAAAAGAACGTTATGTAAAAGGACCATGGGGGACCACAGTTATGTAACAAAACTATCCTAACAATAATCCTTTAGAAAAAGAATCATGCAAAAATCAAGAAACCAGTCATAACAGAAAATGCGTCAACATCGTAAATCACACGCACCAAAAGGCAGAGTCAAAACAGTAGGAGGCACTATACAAACCACTCACACTTAATAATGATAATAATGCATCGGTTTTAAATAGCGCTTCTTTGGACACTCAAAGATGCTTTACTTTTCATTATTCTTTAGCTCTAAACACGGTGGTGGTAAACTACTACTGTAGCTGCCCTGGGGCAAACTGACAGAAGCGAGGCAACCATGTGCCATCGGCCCCTCCGACCACCACCAACCATTCACGCACACACCAGACTCAATCTAGGCAATGGGGGTAAAGTGTCTTGCCTAAGGACACAACAGCAGTTTGGCACTTTACAGCCGCAGCCGCCCCACTGTGGCTGGTGTTGCCAAGGATACGACGACAGCAGACAGTGGGAGTCAATGGTGAAAGTCGGGCTCGAACCCACGACCCTCTGGCTCAAAGTCCAATGCTCTACCAACTGAGCTACTGTCGCCTAACAATGACTTGAACAATAATAACCGTCTTCTCATAACCGTCTTCACACCGACAGTAAACTTTCTTCACATCGACAGTAATGAGAACGAGGCAGAATCTACAACACTGGTCTCAGGAGGTTCTGACGCGCTCTGACTACTTAGTCACAAGTTTTAACAAAATGTATTCAGGGGACAAGCCTCAAATATGCAAAACACACAAAATCCCGCAAAACAATCGCCAGAATATTGTATACAGTGGGGAAAAAAGTATTTCGTCGCTTGTTCAACTTCATCTTTGTTTATTTTTCTTAATCTTTTTTACGTCACGGAGGTAACTTAGTGCAAATCATTTGCCACATACAGTGGGGCAAAAAAGTCTCCCACCAATTGTGCAAGTTTGCAATTTACATAGGTATACCTCAACTATGAAAGAAGTACATAGAAAATAAGTATTTTGGTCAATAACAAAAGTTAATCTCAATACTTTGTTGAATATCTCACGATACATGGCCCAATTCATTCTTTCCTTTACATGGATCAGTCGTCCTGGTCCCTTTGCAGAAAAATATCCCCAAAGCATGATGTTTCCACCCCCATGCTTCACGGTAGGTATGGTGTTCTTTGGATGCAACTCAGCATTCTTTATCCTCCAAACACGACGAGTAGAGTTTTTACCAAAAAGTTTAATTCTTCAGACGTGCCTGGACCGTGTACTGGCTTCAGCAGGGGGACAACTCTGGCATTGTAGGATTTGAGTCCCTGGCGGCATAGTGTGTTACTGATGTTAGCCTTTGTTACTTTGGACCCAGCTCTCTGCAGGTCATTCACTAGGCCTCGCCGTGTGGTTCTGGGATGTTTGCTCACTGTTCTTCTGGTGTCCTTTGTCACCTCTTTGGTCTTGGTCATAGAGGACTTTGGGGTGTGACTGGTTGAGGTTGTGGACAGACATCTTTCATACTGTGATAACGAGTTCAAACAGATTAAGCCATTAATACAGATAACACGTGGAGGACAGAGGAGCCTCTTAAAGAAGGAGTTACAGGTCTGTGAGAGCCACAAATCTTACTTGTTCGTAGGTGACCAAATACTATTATTTTCCACCCATTTTGTTTCTCATTCTGTCTCTCATAGTTGAGATATATATATGGTATATAATCAGGTAGTCTGCAAGTGATTTAGCGCCAGGTTCTCCACAAACATGAGTTGCAAGATGGGAGATTCCTGGCCGCGCCCCGGCTCCTGGACCACTCGAAGATCCGCGGCGCTACGGTATCGTTACGTCTATGCGGGATTCTGACTTGGAGGCGTTCAGTCATAATCCCACAGATGGTAGCTTCGCACGAGTGGCTCCTCAGCCAAGCACATGCACCAAATGTCTGAACCTGCGGTTCCTCTCGTACTGAGCAGGAGTACTATTGCAACAACACATCATCAGTAGGGTAAAACTAACCTGTCTCACGACAGTCTAAACCCAGCTCACGTTCCCTTTTAGTGGGTGAACAATCCGAAGCTTGGTGAATTCTGCTTCACAATGATAGGAAGAGCCAACATCGAAGGATCAAAAAGGGACGTCGCTATGAATGCTTGGCCGCCACAAGCCAGTTATCCCTGTGGTAACTTTTCTGACATCTTTTGCTTAAAAATATATTACAGGCCTCCCTCATCTTTTTAAATGGGAGAACTTACACATTTGGTGGATGACTTGCCCCACTGTATGAACAGTGCGAGTTTGAAATTTCTTTTTTCTTACCGCGAGGATGCAGCGCCGTGGTGAAAGCTAATAATAATCTGAACGCTTAGCTACAGTTCTGCCGCTGTGTATGCCCATGTCCAAGGCAATGTCTGAATGTCAGGCTTCACTGATCCTCTTATCATCGTTTTGAGCTCAATTTTTTTTTTTTTTACAAACAAGTTGCTGTAAACGTCATCACAACAAAGAGACCAGATAAAATCACCATTGTAAGCAGATTTATCTTAATAGCTATTAGAATTACTGCACACACCAGGTATAACCATTATCGTAAATATACATTTGCAGGCCACTATTCATAAAGTAGTGTGACTATTGTTGTAGACTTAAAGCCAAAAAAGTCATTTCATCACGCATTAAGTTTGGAGGCATTTGCTAAACATTATATAGATGTTTATTTTGAAGTGATTTTGCCCCTTTTATTGTTATTGTTAAATCAATAGTGGGTCGGCTACGATTGGAAAAATTTAAACTGCCATTGTGTCCATAGGCAAGACACTTCACCAAGTTGGTATAGTATGAGCCTGGTATATGCATGTATGATAGGTGGTGGTCGGAAAGGCAGATAAGGTATATTTTTGTCAGTCTACCGCAGGCCATGAGGCTGTGGCTCCAATAGTAGTTTATTTATGGAGTGAATTAATAATTCCATCTGATGAGTATTTGGGTTTCATGAAAAGAAAGATGGAAGAAAATATTGCAACATGCTTAATAGCTTTGATGATGTTCCCTTTCATTATGAAGACCGTGTTATTTCCCAAAACAATTTAATCTTGGACATGATCTGAATTGATCTGCTGAAACTGTTCACAGATTTTTTGAGGCTTTGAGGTGCACCTGTCCTTGAGTCCACTCACAAATGACTCAGCGGGCCTACAGTATTGTAGTGGACAGAATTGATGTGTTGTTCCCTGTCTGACAACCTTGACGCAGCCTCCTATAAAGATATACTACACTTGATGCTGGACACCCCTGCATGGCTTGGCGCGCATCCCCACTCACCTAAACCCCATCTAATCTTTTCTGCTCTTGTGGCGCCCGGGGGAACCAAGCATTCACGTTTAGCATTCACTACACATACAAGCTGCTCTCTTTAATACTTAAAAGTCTGATCCCTTTTCTTCAGCAAACGATGCATTGTTGCATGGCAGACTAGCATGTATGGAATTGTGCAAACAAAAATTCTTCTTTGACTGAACTATGTATATGTTTTTGTAATTCAATACTAATACTATTGTGTTATATGAAATAGTATTAGTATTGAATTAGTATCTCTTTATTTGCAATTAATGGTGGAAAATAAGTATTTGGTCAACTATTTGTGGCTCTCACAGACCTGTAACTCCTTCTTTAAGATGCTCTGTCCTCCACTTGTTGCCTGTATTAATGGCACCTGTTTGCACTCGTTATCAGTATGAAAGACACCTGTCCACAACCTCAGTCACACTCCAAACTCCACTATGTCTAAGATCAAAGAGCTGTCAACTGACACCAGAAACACAATTGTAGACCTGCACCAGGCTGGGAAGACTGAATCTTCAATAGGTAAGCAGCTTGGTGTGAAGAAATCAACTGTGGGTGCAATTCATAGAAAATGGAAGACATACAAGATCATTGACAATCTCCCTCAATCTGGGGCTCCACGCAATATCTCACCTCGTAGGGTCAAAATTATCACAAAAATGGGGGAAGAAATCCCAGAACCACACAGAGGGACCTAGTGAATGACCTGCAGAGAGCTGGGACCAAAGTAACAAAGACACACAACGCCACCAGGGACACAAATCCTCCAGACCAGGCCGGACCAGGGCCTTTCTGAGTGGAGTTTGCATGTTCTCCCCGTGTCTGCGTAGGTTTCCTCCGGGTACTCCGGTTTCCCCTACCACTAAAAATATGTCCAATAGTTCTGGCATGTGCCTCCTGTACTGGCCCCGCTCCCATCTCTGTGTGGAGTGAGAGACAAATGCCCAAAATTAACAATTGTAAACCGCTTTGAGACTCAGATCTGCAGTGAAAAGGCGGTATATAAATAATAACTTACTTACTTACTTACTTACTTACTCCAGTGCCAGACGTGTCCCCCTGCTTGAGCCAGTACATGTCCAGTCTGAAGTTTGCTGGAGGGCCTTTGGATGATCCAGAAGAGGATTGGGAGAACGTTACATGGTCAGATGTAACCAAAATATAACTTTTTGTTAAAAACTCAAGTCGTTGTGTTTGGAGGAGAAATAATTCTGCTGTCATAGTTGAGGTATACCTATGAGGTATATCTATGATGAACATTTCAGGCCTCCCTCATCTTTTTGTAAGTGACAAAACTTGCACAATCGGTGGCAGACTTTTTTGCCCCACTGTATGTGGAAAATGATTTGCACTAAGTTACCTCCGTGACATAAAAAAGATTAGGAAAAATAAAGATGAAGTTGAACAAGCTAGTAAAAGAACCGTGAGGAAGCGACATCTAACCCCTGAAGTGGCTGCAAATTTTATCGACATCCTAAACAACACTCCCCACTTGGTTTTACCTGCCCCCTGTGATTTTATAGAAAATGATTTTAACAGTAGACTTAGTTCTGCGTTGGATCAGGTGGCTCCTTTAAAAACAAAAATCATAAAAACAAAATCTGCACCCCCATGGAGAAATGAAGAAGTACGCAAAATGAAACAAGAGTGCAGGGTGGCAGAACGAAGATGGAGGAAAAATAAAACAACAATCAACTACGAAATATATAAAAACAATCAAAAAGCATACAATTACACAATTAGAAATCATAAGAACAAATACTTTGCAAATCTAATCAGCCAGAACAAAAATAATCCAAAAATCCTTTTTTCAACCATCGACACCATTTTAAACCCTGATTTTAGCATGTCTCTTTTAACCCCCACAGACTCCCTCTGTGAAGATTTTGCAGTCCACTTCACGGGGAAGATAAATACAATCAGATGTAACATTTTATCCAACCGCACTACTGTTTTTAACACATCTGATTGTTTGTCTTCACCAGAGGAAACACTGGAAAGTTTTGTCCTGGTTGATGCTGAGATGCTTGATAAAGTTTTCTCCTCAGTGAGGCCCACCACATGTCTTTTAGATCCAGACCCCACTCCATTTTTTAAGTCATTTTATGAATCTTTTAGAGAGGAGCTTTTAAACCTGATGAATTGCTCTCTTCAGACTGGGGTCTTTCCTGCAGCCTTCAAAGCGGCTGTGGTGAGACCCCTTCTGAAGAAGAGCAATTTAGATTTTAATGATTTTAACAACTACAGACCGGTATCCAACTTACCATTTTTAAGCAAAATTTTAGAAATTTTGCTCAATGCCTTTTTAGATCAGCAGCAAATTTTAGAGAAATTTCAATCAGGTTTTAGGGTGAACCACAGCACAGAGACTGCTCTTTTAAAGATTTTAAACGATTTTAGACTAAGTTATGATTTCAAAAAGGTGACTGTGTTGGTTCTACTGGATCTTAGCGCTGCCTTTGATACAGTAGACCACACAATTCTTTTATCACGCCTACAACACCTCGGCCTCTCTGGTGCTGTCCACAAATGGTTCACTTCTTATTTAACAGACAGATCCTTCATGGTAAGTTTGGATACCTGCTCCTCTCAGGTCCATAAAATCACATGTGGTGTGCCCCAGGGTTCCATTTTAGGTCCAGTCCTTTTTAACCTGTACATGCTCCCTCTTGGCGGTGTCATCAGGAGACATGGAATTAACTTCCACAGTTATGCAGATGATACACAGCTGTACATCTCCATGTCTCCTGATGACACCAGGCCAATGGATGCTCTTTTTAACTGCATTTTAGACCTGAAATCCTGGATGGCAGAAAACTTTCTCCAGCTTAACCAGGACAAAACTGAGGTTTTAGTCATCGGTCCTGAGGCCCAGAGAGAGAAACTTTTATCAAAACTCCAATCACACTCTTTTAATCCATCATCACAAGTGAAAAACCTGGGCGTAATCTTTGACTCTGAGCTGACTTTTATTCCTCACATCAAGAGTATCACAAAAATAGGTTTTTATCATTTAAAGAACATCGCCAGAGTCCGCCCCATTCTCTCTCGGGGAAACACGGAGACGCTGATGCATGCTTTTATCACCAGTCGCATTGACTATTGTAATGCCCTGCTCTCTGGTCTTCCCAAAAAGAACATTGCAAGTCTTCAATTACTCCAAAACTCGGCCGCACGTGTCCTGACTAAGACCAGGGGGCGGGACCACATTACACCGGTTTTAAAATCGCTGCATTGGCTCCCCGTGTGTTTCAGAATCGATTTTAAGGTTCTTTTAATGGTTTTTAAATGTCTTAATGGTCTTGGGCCTTCTTATCTTTCAGATTTGCTTTTATCCTATGAACCTTCCCGGCCCCTGCGCTCCTCCGGCAGCAGACTCCTAACCATCCCCAAAGTCAGGACACACACTCACGGCGAGGCATCTTTCCAGCACTACGGCCCCCGTCTCTGGAACAGTCTGCCGGAGGAGCTCAGGGCCGCAGAGAACGTTCATATTTTTAAAAGTAGGCTCAAGACGCACCTTTTTAGAGTAGCTTTTGATTAGTTTTTATTATTCCATTCTATTTATCTTTTATTATTTATTATTTTTATTATATTGCTATTGCTATTATTCATGTATTGTGTGTTCCTTTTAGTCTCACATTTTAGTGTTTTACTTATTGTATTGTTTTTAGTGTACCCAGTGTTTCCTCTGGAGGAGCCCTCTGCACCGGGAGCAGTGGTCGGTGTGGCTGCGGGGGTCGGACTCTTGGGCCTGGTGGGGGCCTGGGGCCTCGGTTTCATGTCTCCTCTGGGTCCTGTGTCGTCCCCTGTGGCTACGGGCGGCTCTCTGCTCCTGGTGCAGACGGCTCCTTGGATGACGCTTTTTCAGCTGGTTGCATCTGAACCCTGCCAAGTCTCTCATCATGTTTTTATTGTTTTACTGTGTGTGTGTGTGTGTGTGTGTGTGTGTGTGTGTGTGTGTGTGTGTGTTTGTTTTCTGGTTTACGAGGCCGATTTTCAAGACTTTTCTCCGAGTAAGGAGGACCCTCCGGTTTAGGAGGACAATTTGCTGTCCTCATAAAAATTACATTCTAAATCGTTTTCTATGCATTTTTTAATGCCTAAAAAGTGGTTTTCTCAAAAGTCTTTTTAATCCAGAAACCTGAGAAAAGTGGTAAATGTGTGTGTCCGCCACTGCCCCTAGTGGCCAGTAAGAAGACTACAATTATAAGAACAATAGAGATAAGACATTTGAGGTATTTATTATGATGCACTTTTTGCAGAAATCATACAAATAGGCTTTGATTATCCATTAATGGCAAAGGGCATAGCATAATCCTTATGCCATAAAATTATAAATGTCCCATTTAGTCCACATAGTCCATAACCTCCAACATCTGCTTCCACTGGGATGTGAGTGACTTGATGATGAAATAACAATAGTATAATAATCACTAGTACCTTCCATTGGCATGGAAATGCTTGTTAATTAAAATGTTTTAGTTTCATTAAATTATATACATCTGTATTCTTAATAGAAATAAAATAATAGGCCTACTGTGTTCCTTAAAGCTTAAAAGAGATGTGTTCCCCGGTAAGGGGCTGTTTTGGCGATAGTATGTTATTACTATAGGGTATATTATATAACCTGCATGTATTAGGTCTATAATAGTCTATTAGAATTAATATAATTTAATCATTCATAATTTGCTCCTCTGGACTCTCCACCTGCAGGAGGATCAGTGAGGGGCTGGTGCTCTGGGTGCAGCTCTGACTGGGGAAGAAAATGAATGGATATTTCTCCCACAAGTAAGTAAGTAAGTACACAGCCATGCAGGTGAAATGCAGTGTTACAACAACACTGTCTAAACCAGGACTGATTTAACTTGAGAGTTTTGATTTGAGCTTCAAAACACTGCTTCAAACTTGAAGACTTGGGAAATGTTTTGTGAATGTTAAGAGGACAGAAGTAATTTACTGTTTGAAAAACTATGAGAGGAACCAGAGAGTCGAGTCCTGCAGCGGGACATCAGGGAGTCCTCTTTTGAGGTTAGCTTATTTATGGCTGTTTGTTAAAGAAATAAGTCCCATTGTTTTACAATAGCTAATAAAAGAAGTATTCGTCCCTACTGTGGGACAAATAAAGGAATTCTTATATTATCTTAAGTAGGTCAAAGCATCATCACAGTCCAAAGGCATAGTTTTAAAGGTTCCATATTACGCTTTTCTTCATATTTCACAGTCCATCCTATGCACATGTGTGATAATGATTTGACTTGTGAGATTATAGCCATCTCTTCATCACAGAAACAACATGATTACAGAGATCCTGAGCATTACAATGATTTATAACCTATGTTGGCAGAGCTGATGTTGGCTAGATGACATTGAAAATGTGTATATTGTTACATATCAAGAGAGAGAGGGCCCCAATAGGCCCCAGACCTCAATTTGGGTATGGCTGGTGAAGATGATGTGTATTTTTCTGTTCCTCTTGTTTAGACACAGCTCAGTGGTATAAGCATCATTGCTGGACAACATGTTGCAGAGTTCGGTGACCACACAGTGACTTGGACCCTGATGTTCTCTCTGCAGACTTATCCAGAGGTAATACCTTACTTAAAGAAGCTATACCCGATTTTTTTTCTAAGTAGTTCATAAAAATGCTTTTTACTACATACAAGTTGTATCATAATACATCATTTAATAGAAAACTTGAGGTCATTGATTCCACTGTGTATGAAATTCAGGCAGTGAAAAGTGCTGAGTAGAGTCTGAGCGGGACGTTTTCCTCCAATCACAGAACGAGCAGTGAACAGCCTGTGTCCTCTAGTCTCTACAGCCTGTGTCCTCTAGTCTCTACAGCCTGTGTCCTCTAGTCTCTACAGCCTGTGTCCTCTAGTCTCTACAGCCTGTGTCCTCTAGCCTCTACAGCCTGTGTCCTCTAGTCTCTACAGCCTGTGTCCTCTAGTCTCTACAGCCTGTGTCCTCTAGTCTCTACAGCCTGTGTCCTCTAGTCTCTACAGCCTGTGTCCTCTAGTCTCTACAGCCTGTGTCCTCTAGTCTCTACAGCCTGTGTCCTCTAGTCTCTACAGCCTGTGTCCTCTAGTCTCTACAGCCTGTGTCCTCTAGTCTCTACAGCCTGTGTCCCTAGTCTCTACAGCCTGTGTCCTCTAGTCTCTACAGCCTGTGTCCTCTAGCCTCTACAGCCTGTGTCCTCTAGCCTCTACAGCCTGTGTCCTCTAGTCTCTACAGCCTGTGTCCTCTAGTCTCTACAGCCTGTGTCCTCTAGTCTCTACAGCCTGTGTCCTCTAGTCTCTACAGCCTGTGTCCTCTAGCCTCTACAGCCTGTGTCCTCTAGTCTCTACAGCCTGTGTCCTCTAGTCTCTACAGCCTGTGTCCTCTAGTCTCTACAGCCTGTGTCCTCTAGTCTCTACAGCCTGTGTCCTCTAGTCTCTACAGCCTGTGTCCTCTAGTCCTCTACAGCCTGCGTCCTCTAGTCTCTACAGCCTGTGTCCTCTAACCTCTACAGCCTGTGTCCTCTAGTCTCTACAGCCTGTGTCCTCTAGTCTCTACAGCCTGTGTCCTCTAGTCTCTACAGCCTGTGTCCTCTAGTCTCTACAGCCTGTGTCCTCTAGTCTCTACAGCCTGTGTCCTCTAGTCTCTACAGCCTGTGTCCTCTAGTCTCTACAGCCTGTGTCCTCTAGTCTCTACAGCCTGTGTCCTCTAGTCTCTACAGCCTGTGTCCTCTAGTCTCTACAGCCTGTGTCCTCTAGTCTCTACAGTCTGTGTCCTCTAGTCTCTACAGCCTGTGTCCTCTAGCCTCTACAGCCTGTGTCCTCTAGTCTCTACAGCCTGTGTCCTCTAGTCTCTACAGCCTGTGTCCTCTAGTCTCTACAGCCTGTGTCCTCTAGTCTCTACAGCCTGTGTCCTCTAGTCTCTACAGCCTGTGTCCTCTAGTCTCTACAGCCTGTGTCCTCTAGTCTCTACAGTCTGTGTCCTCTAGTCTCTACAGCCTGTGTCCTCTAGTCTCTACAGCCTGTGTCCTCTAGTCTCTACAGCCTGTGTCCTCTAGTCTCTACAGCCTGTGTCCTCTAGTCTCTACAGCCTGTGTCCTCTAGCCTCTACAGCCTGTGTCCTCTAGTCTCTACAGCCTGTGTCCTCTAGTCTCTACAGCCTGTGTCCTCTAGTCTCTACAGCCTGTGTCCTCTAGCCTCTACAGCCTGTGTCCTCTAGTCTCTACAGCCTGTGTCCTCTAGTCTCTACAGCCTGTGTCCTCTAGTCTCTACAGCGCTGCTTAACACCAGGGCTTCGACTTCAAAATTCGAATATAATTCTAAAATAAAATATATACATATTTGAACAAATATTAGACAACCCTTATAATTAGAAATGTATTTAATGACTGCAAATAAAATAGTTAGCTCCCAAAGGTTTCACCGGGACGTGCTAGGCAGGTAACAGCTAAGCCAAGCCACCGCAGTCTTGTCACAATTTCTTGGATAATTTCACTGAGTTGCTTTCAGTTGTTTGCACCGATTTTGATAGTTTAGTGATTACAGGTGATTTTAATATTCATGTGGATAATGGCAATGACAAAAATGCAAAAGAGCTGAGTTCTGTACTTGAAACATTTGGTCTCACTCAGCACGTGAGTGGCCCCACCCACAGCAAAGGGCACACTCTAGACCTGCTGGTTACAAAGGGGGTTAATATTTTAAATGTAAATGTGGTTGACGTGGCTCTGTCAGATCACTTCTGTGTATTTTTTGACATGTGTTTTGATAGTAAACAACCATATATATCTGAATCTGCAATTGTCAGACACAGACACATAAATGAAAACACAACCGAACTATTCATGGGAATGATAAACTTTGAGAACACATTGTGTTCTACTGTTGACGAATTGTTTAACTCTGTCACCGCCAATGTTATAAATGTTCTGGACATCATCGCTCCTGTGAAGGTTAAAATGATTACAAATAAGCCAAAGGCCCCCTGGACTAAAATGGACTCAGTCATGGTACAGAAGAGAGAGTGCCGTAGGGCCGAGCGGAAGTGGCGAAAATCCAATCTCCAGGTTGATCATGATATCTTCAAAAATGAGTTGTGCAAGTTTAACAGGGTGCTACGTAGAACAAGAGAAATTTATTTTTCTAAAACCATTGATGGCTGCAATAATAATCTACGACTTATGTTTTCAACAGTTAACGGATTAACAAACCCCCCTGTTCAGCTGCCATTCGAATTTGCTTCAGAATCTAAATGTAATGAGTTTGCACAATTTTTCAATGACAAGGTTCAGAGCATCAAAAACGCCATCACCTCCAAGGCAGAAATAACATTACAACAGCCGGTGAGGCTGTTTGAGCTATCGCACTTTGCACCAACAGATAATGAAACTGTCCAAGATGTTGTCTCTAGCCTTAGTTCCTCCACATGTAGCCTGGATGTACTACCCACTAAATTTTTTAAGTCTGTTTTGAGCAGTCTTTTACCTTTGCTCACACAAATAGTGAACATGTCTTTCTCATCTGGAACATTTCCAATGGCCCTGAAAACGGCAGTCATCAGACCCCTCCTAAAAAAGAGGAGTCTAGATGCCACAGTTCTTAAGAATTATCGCCCCATTTCAAATCTGCCGTTTATGGGAAAAATTCTGGAAAAAGTTGCTTACCAACAACTTACAGAATTCTTAGTAACTAATAGTTCGTTTGATGCGCTCCAGTCCGGCTTTAGAGCCAATCACAGCACTGAGACTGCACTAGTGAAGGTTACAAATGACATCCGACTTAACACCGACACAGGAAAAGTCACAGTTTTAGTAATGTTGGATCTGAGTGCTGCGTTCGACACAGTCGACCACGAGATCCTCCTGCAGAGACTAGAGCACTGGGTGGGTGTCACTGGGACTGCCCTAAGTTGGTTTAGGTCTTACCTAGAAGACAGGAAATACTTGGTTCAGATAGGAAACAGTGTCTCAGATCATATGGCTCTGACCTGCGGAGTGCCACAGGGATCAATTCTGGGGCCTCTTCTGTTCAATATTTACATGCTGCCGTTAGGTCAGTTAATACGCTCCAACAATGTATCCTACCACAATTACGCTGATGACACTCAAATTTATGTCTCACTTACTGCAGGAGAACATGGACCAGTGGAATCACTCCTTCACTGTACTCAACAGATTAGTGATTGGATGCAAAATAACTTCCTTCAGCTAAACGCAGACAAAACAGAATTGATTGTCTTTGGTCCTCAGAAACAAAGAGAGAGCGTTATTCGTCACCTCCAGTCTCTCTCCCTGGAACCTGTAGGCAAGGTCAGAAACCTAGGAGTTATAATGGACTCAGACTTAAATTTTAACAGTCATATCAAATCAGTAACATCAGCAGCATTTTACCATCTGAAAAACATTGCCAAAATTAGAAACATAGTGTCTAAATCAGATCTGGAGATTCTCATCCATGCATTTGTCTCCAGTAGGTTAGACTACTGCAATGGCCTGCTCACAGGTCTCTCCAAACAGGCTGTAAAACAACTGCAGTATGTCCAAAATGCTGCAGCTCGAGTCCTGACCAGGACCAGGAAATATGACCACATTAGTCCAGTTCTCAGGTCTCTGCACTGGCTTCCTGTGGCTCAGAGAATAGACTTCAAAGCAGCACTGCTTGTGTACAAGTCTCTCCATGGCCTCGCACCAGGGTACTTAAGCGACTTGTTAGTCCCATATGAACCGACCCGGACTCTGAGGAGCACAGGAGGTAGCCTCTTACTGGTTCCAAGAGTCAGAACTAAACATGGGGAGGCAGCGTTTGAGATTTATGGAGCTAAAATCTGGAACAATCTTCCTGAAGATGTGAGGCTAGCATCTACTCTGGCAATTTTTAAATCGGGGCTAAAAACTGTTCTTTTTAGCTGTGCATACGGCTGAAGGATTCTATTGATACATACTCTTTTTTTTTATGCATTGTGGTTATTTATTATTTTAATCCCGTGTGTGCTTTTAATATTTTAAGTTTTTTTTTTTTTTTTTTTTTTTTTTTTCCATTATTTGTGATTTTATTCTGTTTTTAATGTATTTATTGATGTCTCTGATTTGTGTGATACTATGTGGGTTGTGAGGCGCTTTGAGTGGCCTTGTGTTGGAAAGGATTGATTGAAGCTAGCTAGCTGTTTCATGGTAACTTCCGGGTTTTTCGCGATCGCTTTTTGTCACTTTAAAACAGTATTTTTGTCATGAAAACGTTGACAGCAAATTCTGAAATCGTCTGTGCATGTGTGTTAAGGATGTATATGTATACTGTATTGTCCGATTGACGTTTAATGGTGTTGATTGATATGTATTTGTTTATTGAGCGTGGCTAGCTCAGCTAGCTTCTCTACACAGACAAGTGTGCAGAAAACTGCACAATGTAGTGACAGGCGCTGATAGCTTGTTGTACTTGCAGAGTAATGGCAGTATTTTACACACCTGAATTACAAACAGAGATTGCGTTGGGGCTGCGGTCATTATTGGTTTGAGAGTTCTGTTATCAAGAAAAAATGCATTCAAGTCAATGGAGTGCTGCTGCTGTGAGGAGCTGTATAATAAATGATAATTAAATATTAGAATATATTCTAATGTTTAAATTAATACATCCGGACGCGAAACTAATGGTATTCTTTTACTTATATATTGTCTTAGCAGTGCATTTCTTTAGTACCATTTCATCAGTGATTGTTGCACTGCTTACAAGTTGCGCTAAAAGCTAATGTTAGCATACATGTCAGATCGCAAATAAAACTAGATGGCTCTGTGTTATGAGAGCGTAGGGGAAATGAGAACTCTGTGAGCGAGTTGGGGGGCGGTGCTAAACATTCAAACATTGCAGAAACGGGTATAGCGCCTTTAACCCTCTTGTCCACAAGATGCAGTACTATTTAAAATGGCCCTGCTCATATACAAAATAATTGAGCAAGACCGTGTTGAACCAGTGCCGAAATCATAGCGAAGCCAGTGCAGCTGCAGCAGCGTGCCAGTGTTGTACTGTAACAAACACAAACTTTAGACACTTTAAACACTTCAGACGCTCAGTGTCAGTTGGAACAGTGTTTCTCAGGGTCAGGGCGGTCATTTGGAAGTTTGAAGAAAGGTTAGATTTGCGGAGAACAAGACTAGGAGTTTAGACTGGGCGACAGTGGCTCACTTAGTAGAGCATTGGTCTTTAAGGCTGAAGCTCGTGGGTTCGAGCCCACCACGAGACCTACTTCACGACTCCCACTGGTGATTGCTGTCATTTTGTCCTTGGGCAAGACACATAACCCCACTTTGCCTAAAGCCCCCACTCAAAAATCAAGGCTCCTATGGACTCACTACCTGCAGGAGGATCAGGGAGGGGCTGGTGCTCTGTGAACTGGGTGTAGCTCTGACTGCCACCCCCCCGACCCAGAAATGGATTAAGGGGAAGAAGATGGATGGATGGATGATTAGAAGTCAGTGCCCTGACGTCCAGCCTCCGCTAATAGTGTCGTATTCACGGGGCGGCAGTAACGTTGGAGGAGATAGAGAGAGCAGGGTACTTTTATTCCCTACATAAGTTTTGGGCCATCCTTAATTGTTATAATTTACAGAAATCCTCAATCTCTTATCACTTTTAAGTTATAGCATTTTAAAAATAAGATTAAAAATCGAGCATTTTAGATAAAACCTTAGCTACTCCTGGTAAAAACACCTGGTCTTGCTAAGCATTGTGCCTTCATATCATGTGTTCTCCTCAACAGACGCTGAACTGAAAGTGAAGAGTCAGACAGCCCTGCGCAACAGGTTAGTTCTGCTGCTTAATTTTGGATGCATGATGTTTAGAAACTATGGTTTGTAAGGGACATATTTACTTTAAACACTTGGCTGCATCATTTAGAGTGTCATAAACTTAGGTTTGAGTGAGCGTGTCCCTTTAAGACATGTGAATATCTTACTCTGAGTAGTTAAATGTCTCATTTTCAGTTTCCGCATCGGCAAACACTCAAAGCAGTTGCGCAAAGTCATGGGAGCATGAAAACGCATATGTTCACAAGCACTATGTCCCCCATTGTCAACCCCGGTTTTAGTCCTGGTGTGGCTCCTGTTTTAGCTGTTGACAGTATGTTCAGTCTGCTTGCTCAGTCCGCTAATGTCCCCGTGACCACTTTGCGGCTCTCTCTCTCTCTGCGGATTGGTTGCTGCACGTACGTCCGAGGAAACGTTCAGCAATATTTATCTCCTGCGTGCATACATTTTCCGCTCCTGCTCCTCCCCTTCGACTTTGCCGCGCAGTCTGAGTCTCTAGTGAGCAGTCCGTGTGCCTCTAGTGAGCAGTCCGTGTGTCTCTAGTGAGCAGTCCGTGTGTCTCTACCGAGCAGTCCGTGTGTCTCTACCGAGCAGTCCGTGTGTCTCTAGTGAGCAGTCCGTGTGTCTCTAGTGAGCAGTCCGTGTGTCTCTAGTGAGCAGTCCGTGTGTCTCTACCGAGCAGTCCGTGTGTCTCTAGTGAGCAGTCCGTGTGTCTCTAGTGAGCAGTCCGTGTGTCTCTAGTGAGCAGTCCGTGTGTCTCTAGTGAGCAGTCCGTGTGTCTCTAGTGAGCAGTCTAGTGAGCAGTCCGTGTGTCTCTAGTGAGCAGTCCGTGTGTCTCTAGTGAGCAGTCCGTGTGTCTCTAGTGAGCAGTCCGTGTGTCTCTACTGAGCAGTCCGTGTGTCTCTACTGAGCAGTCCGTTCGTCTCTACTGAGCAGTCCGTTCGTCTCTACTGAGCAGTCCGTTCGTCTCTACTGAGCATTCCGTGTGTCTCCACTGAGCAGTCCGTGCGTCTCCACTGAAGAGTCCGTGCGTCTCTACAGAGCAGTCCGTGCGTCTCTACAGAGCAGTCCGTGTGTCTCTACAGAGCAGTCCGTGTGTCTCTAGTGAGCAGTCCGTGTGTCTCTAGTGAGCAGTCCGTGTGTCTCTACTGAGCAGTCCGTGTGTCTCTACTGAGCAGTCCGTTCGTCTCTACTGAGCAGTCCGTTCGTCTCTACTGAGCAGTCCGTGCGTCTCTACAGAGCAGTCCGTGCGTCTCTACTGAATAGTCCGTGCGTCTCTACAGAGCAGTCCGTGCGTCTCTACAGAGCAGTCCGTGCGTCTCTACAGAGCAGTCCGTGCGTCTCTACAGAGCAGTCCGTGCGTCTCTACAGAGCAGTCCGTGCGTCTCTACAGAGCAGTCCGTGCGTCTCTACTGAATAGTCCGTGCGTCTCTACTGAGCAGTCCGTGCGTCTCTATTGAACAGCCTGTGCGTCTCTACCGAGCAGTCCATGCATCTCTACAGAGCAGTCCGTGCGTCTCTACAGAGCAGTCCGTGTGTCTCTAGTGAGCAGTCCGTGTGTCTCTAGTGAGCAGTCCGTGTGTCTCTAGTGAGCAGTCCGTGTGTCTCTACTGAGCAGTCCGTGTGTCTCTACTGAGCAGTCCGTTCGTCTCTACTGAGCAGTCCGTTCGTCTCTACTGAGCAGTCCGTGCGTCTCTACAGAGCAGTCCGTGCGTCTCTACTGAATAGTCCGTGCGTCTCTACAGTGAGACGCCTGGACACGTCATGGACCAGAGACACGACACGTCATGGACCAGTGACACGTCCTGGACACCATGGACAGTGACACGCCTGGACACGCCATGGACCAGTGAAACGCCATGGACCAGTGACACGCCAGGACACGCCATGGACCAGTGACACGCCTGGACACGTCATAGACCAGTGACACGCTTGGACACGCCACGCCTGGACACGCCATGGACCAGTGACACGCCATGGACCAGTGACACGCCTGGACACGTCATGGACCAGTGACACGCCTTGACGTGTCCGGGCGCGTCACCTGTCCATGGCGTGTCCGGGCGTGTCACTGGTCCATGGCGTGTCCGGGCGTGTCACTGGTCCATGGCGTGTACGGGCGTGTCACTGGTCCATGGCGTGTCCGGGCGTGTCACTGGTCCATGCCGTGTCACTGGTCCATGGCGTGTCACTGGTCCATGGCGTGTCCAGGCGTGTCACTGCTCCGTGACGTGTCCACGGTGTGTCACAGGTCCATGGCGTGTCACTGGTCCATGGCGTGTCACTGGTCCATGGCGTGTCCGGGCGTGTCACTGGTCCATGGCGTGTCCAGGCGTGTCACTGGTCCATGACGTGTCCACGGTGTGTCACAGGTCCATGACGTGTCCATAGCGTGTTACTGGTCCACGGCGTGTCACTGGTCCATGGCTTGTCACTGGTCCATGGCGTGTCACTGGTCCATGACGTGTCCACGGTGTGTCACAGGTCCATGACGTGTCCACAACGTGTCACTGGTCCATGGCATGTCCGGGCGTGTCACTGGTCCATGACGTGTCCATGGCGTGTCACTGGTCCATGGCGTGTCCAGGCATGTCACTGGTCCATGACGTGTCCACGGCGTGTCCAGGTGTGAGCAGCCCGGACACGTCATGGACCAGTGAGTCGCCTGGACACGCCATGGACCAGTGACACGTGGACCAGTGACACGCCTGGACACGTCATGGACCAGTGACACGCCATGGACACATCATGGACCAGTGACACGCCATGGACACGTCATGGACCAGTGACACGCCTGGACACGCCATGGACCAGTGACACGCCTGGACACGCCATGGACCAGTGACACGCCATGGACACATCATGGACCAGTGACACGCCATGGACACGTCATGGACCAGTGACACGCCTGGACACGCCATGGACCAGTGAAACGCCATGGACCAGTGACACGCCTGGACACGCCATGGACCAGTGACACGCCTGGACACGCCATGGACCAGTGACACGCCTGGACACGTCATAGACCAGTGACACGCCATGGACACATCATGGACCAGTGACACGCCATGGACACGTCATGGACCAGTGACACGCCTGGACACGCCATGGACCAGTGACACGCCATGGACCAGTGACAGGCCATGGACCAGTGACACGCCATGGACCAGTGACACGCCTGGACACGTCATGGACCAGTGACACGCCTTGACGTGTCCGGGCGTGTCACTGGTTCATGGCGTGTCCAGGCGTGTCACTGGTCCATGGCGTGTCACTGGTCCATGGCGTGTCCAGGCGTGTCACTGGTCCATGACGTGTCCAAGGCGTGTCACTGGTCCATGGCGTGTCCGGGCGTATCACTGGTCCATGACGTGTCTGGGCATGTCACTGGTCCATGGCATGTCCAGGCGTGTCACTGGTCCATGACGTGTCTATGGCGTGTCCAGGTGTGTCACTGCTCCGTGACGTGTCCACGGCGTGTCACTGGTCCATGGCGTGTCCAGGCGTGTCACTGGTCCATGACGTGTCTGGGTGTGAGCAGCCTGGACACGCCATGGACCAGTGACACGCCATGGACCAGTGACACATCATGGACCAGTGACACGCCACGGACCAATGACACGCCCGGACACGCCATGGACCAATGACACGCCTGGACACGCCATGGACCAGTGACACGCCTGGACACGTCATGGACCAGTGACACGTCATGGACCAGTGACACGCCATGGACCAGTGACACGTCATGGACCAGTGACACGCCATGGACCAGTGACACGTCATGGACCAGTGACACGCCATGGACCAGTGACACATCATGGACCAGTGACACGCCATGGACCAGTTACACGCCATGGACACTTCATGGACCAGTGACACGCCGTAAACACGCCATGGACCAGTGACACGCCTGGACACGTCATGGACCAGTGACACGTCATGGACCAGTGACACGCCATGGACCAGTGACACACCTTAGACCAGTGTCACACCTGGACACGCCTTAGACCAGTGACACACCTGGACACGCCTTAGACCAGTGACACACCTGGTGGGGAAGTGATTAGGAGTGGGCAAAATATATCGTAGACAATAATTTCGTGAACGCCAATTTGAAGATATGCTTTATTGTATTATCTTTTTTATTTTCCAATACATATTACAATTAGAGAAGGAAAGATGCCCATTGGTCTAATGTGTGCCTAAAAAGCCAATCACTGCTTTATTTGTACATTTCAGTAAATATTGAGCCTTTTTGGATGTGTTTTTTCTGTGTTTCTTGAATCTGATTTTTAATGTTAATATATGTTAATGCATGTTTTGCAAAGATGTGTGTAGCACTTCAGAAAATAAAAAGCTTCATTTTTGATCTACACTGTCTCTTATCTATAGATTCCATGGCAAGCAAAACATTGCAGATCATTTTGTGTAACCATTTTTTATTTTAAAGATATAGTGACAATGTCGTTATCGGGAGTTGGGTATAATTTATCAAGATATTTATTTTTGTCCATATCGCCCACCCCTAGATGTGATGCATGCTTGCAGATTGGCAGTTGAGTTCTGGTGGATACAGATATAGTTTGTGTGTGATTGACACGTCTCTGTTGGTAAGAGGCAGTTATGTCTGTAAACCTTTTGTTGCTTGATCTCATTTTCTTTTAGAATGGAGTGATTGTAGATGTACCATCTATTTAAGTGCAGGATAGAGACGGTGAAGCCAGTTGAAACTAGGAATAACTGGAATTCAGTGAAGGTATCAAGGGAATACATGACAAAGTTTGGCAGTAGACTGAAGAATAAGCTCTACACGTGTTTGCAGAGACAATTCAAACTCTTAAAAAAGCAATCCTCCATAGATTATTGATTATTATAATGATGTGCCTCAGTCTCTTTGGCCTCATTATCCATGTGTCCTTTCAGAACAGGTTATCCACAGTGTATGTGTGTGCGGACCAGGCCTCACAGACCATGTGTCCTTTCAAACCAGGTTATACACAGTGTATGTGTGGGTTGACCTGGCCTTACACACCATGTGTCCTTTCAAACCAGGTTATACACAGTGTATGTGTGTGTTGACCTGGCCTTACACACCATGTGTCCTTTCAAACCAGGTTATACACAGTGTATGTGTGTGCGGACCAGGCCTCACAGACCATGTGTCCTTTCAAACCAGGTTATACACAGTGTATGTGTGTGCGGACCAGGCCTCACAGACCATGTGTCCTTTCAAACCAGGTTATACATAGTGTGTGTGTGTATGATGACATCACTGACCTTGTAAACCACACTGTCCTTATAGACCGTGTTTTTGAAAAGTCTTTACAAACCCCTGAAAAGTCTTGAAAACAGTCATTTTTTATATCTCAGTGCAGCAAAGGAAATCTTTAAATTTTAAGCCGTGTATAGGTTCTGTGATTTTTTTCATGATCATTGATATGATTTTTGAGGCTCTAGCACCACGGGAACCCAGTGTCCCCGTATACCTATGTACAGTCTGGTTTAAAGGGATTTTAGAAAAAATGTCCTTACAACGTCTCAAACGGGTATGTGTGTGTGTGTGTGTGTGTGTGTGTGTGTGTGTGTGTGTGTGTGTGTGTGTGTGTGTGTGTGTGTGTGTGTGTGTGTGTGTGTGTGTGTGTGTGTGTGTGTGTGTGTGTGTGTGTGTGTGTGTGTGTGTGTGTGTGTGTGTGTGTGTGTTCATGAGCGCGTGTGTGTGTGTTTGTCTGTGGTTTGGGGTGGGTCTGTTGGGTGGTCTGGGGGAGGGGTCTTGGGTCGGCGGGATTGTTTTTAACCAAACTGTAAAGCACTTTGTGTTGCATCTTATGTATGAAAAGCGCTTTATAAATAAAATTTGATTGATTGATTGATTGAAAAGCAAGAATATATATAACAGTGTAAACCTAAAGTATTGGTTGGGGGACAAAAGTACTTGGCCCCCAAAATGGCAATATTTATTCTAAACATGCTGTATTAGCTTCTGAAAATAGAAATGATCAAAAAGACTAGTCGACTGGCTGCTGTATTGATTTTACTTCTTTACTGTGTTGTAGCCAAATTGGTAGAGAGATAAAAAATGGCACAGGTGAGAGTACCAGCTGCACCCTCCTCTTCTATGTCTCCCACCGCTCGTTTTCCACAGGCCCATTAGCTTTATTTTGAACCTCTCTGTCCTTCGCCTAGTGTTATGCCGGCACTCTACTGCTTCCCAACATTTTTCGCATTTTCACAAATAATCTACGGTAGCCGCAAACCGGCTACATAATCAGACTTGGCGACCTACTTGCAAATGTGCTGGACGGGTGAAAAAGAAAGGAACAAAGATACACATCATATTTAAAAGAACAACAAAAACTGCATCTTCCTGCCATAATTTCCATTTCCTATATGCACACATGTATTTTGGTTTCAATTATTAAAGAAAAGAAGGTCTGGAGTTTATGATTTTTGCTGTGTTTGTTTTTTATCCATCTGTGTTTCCTTTGTTTTGGGGAGAAACGGGGATTCGAAACTATGGGAACAACTTATTCTTAAGTGTATACTTGAAATAGCTACGACCACTGCAGATGAAGAAGGTAGGTTTGCTGGAGGCAAGAAAGTCCATCAGCAATCTGTATCCATTCCAATGAAGGAGCTCCTATTTGTATCACAAATTCAAATTCTCATATCAAAACAGCCATAGGTGCCCATCCAACTGTTTACAAGCGCTTGTGTTTACTTTACCCTTGCGTCTCAACCCGAGCCTTGCCTCCTCTCACCCACATCTCTGTGATCTCCCCGTGGGGCTCTTGTCATTGTAAAAACATGATCTGGAGCCATCAAACAGCCCATTATACAGCACTGCATTCACATCATGTTCACAGCCTTCCCTCCAGACTTCACAGACACTAGCCTTGCATACAGATACTCTGCCAGCTTCAGCTAGACTCAAGCGTGCATTCAAACCAACCCGAAAGAATTCAACACGGTGCTGTCCATCTATCCCTGAGTCTAACGGGAAGAACCTGTAAATCAATTTTTGGGTCAGGGGGTGGAAGTCAGAGCTGCACCCAGTTCACAGAGCACCAGCCCCTCACTGATCCTCTTGCAGGTGGTGAGTCCACAAAAGGACGGCTCCTCTGTTGGTGACACCACAGTCTTGATCTTTCAGGGGGGACTTCAGGCAAAGTGGAGTTGAGTGTCTTGCCCATGGATACAATGACAGCAGACAGGGAGTCGGTAGTGAAGGTCTTGTGGTGGGCTCGCACCCACGACCTTCAGGCTAAAAGGCCAATGCAATCGACCCGCTGCACAAAATCCAATTGTCAGCTAAGTGTTAAGATTAGAGCTGTTATTACAATTACTTTGATAAAGATGACTTTGATAAAAGATGAGTTGGTTGATTATTATTGTAATTATTTGATTAGTAATTTATATTCCAAAAGGATTTCTTTATACATTTGACCAAAACAAAGTTCAGATGATGCCCCGAGAGAACATCTTAGAGATGACATGTTACACAGTGGGTCATTTGACTTAAAAAAAACAAAAAAAAAACAATTATGCCTGTTTTCATTGACAATAAATTTGAGTTATCTGACACATTATTTGACTGATTTAGTTGTGAAACAGTTTTAGTCGACTAAATTTGGATGAAATTATAATAAAAAAAAAAAACCTTGTAGGCTATAATACTGTTTTTGTTATAAGGCAGAGTTTTCCCCAGGATTCTTCCATGTATAAAAGACTTTATGAAGTAAGAACTCACAGCTTCAAGAAGACTTTATATTTTTGAAAAAATAATTTATTTTCCACTGTTTTAACTGGACACACCATTTAATGACAAGGTGTTACAACACACTGTTGACTTGTGATGATCAAAGCACACTGGTGAATTTAGTCTATTTTTACAATAAACATGATTCCCATTTCTGCTAGTACTCAAGTCAAAATAATGTAACAATTGATAAAAAGGAGAAAATAGAAACTGAAAAAATAAATTTAGAGGCAACGCTGCTCATGACATCCTACTAGCTTTAGACAGAAGGGGCAAAGTTAGATACTTGTGCCACAAGTTCAATAAAGTAGAGAATAGATGGATTCAAAACAACTCGAAGTCTATGTTTGATGAGGGAACAATGTTGAAACATTGGTTAAAGTCTCAAAAGAGTTGATTATGTTTCCTTTGTAAAAATTAAAAATCCTCGAATAAGTACAGGACACGCAGGTGTGAAAAGATGTGTTTGTAAATTTCCATACACTGACATTTGAAATACTAAGAAACACTACTACTCCACTGCTGGCGAGAGAGCACTGCGGCATCATCAGAGCATACATTTAAAAGGGGCCGACGGAGTGGGCAATGGGGGAGGCTATAATAACAGCGGCTAATGGCTACTACTAACTGGAGCTGAAGACGTTGGTATGCTGCAGAGGGAGCAATGGAAGAAGGATCCCTTAAGGCCCTAAACATTAGCGTGTTTATGCATAGTTATTGGCCTATTTATCCACTTGCTTTTTGAGCCAGCTGAAAAGTTGGAGTGAGTGATTATATTTACAAATGCTTCTGGTGAGATAGGCAGCAATAGTGGATGAAAAAAAAGATTTCTGTTAAACTGAGTTGATATAAATTGATTTGATTGTAACTGTTTAACAATTAACCAAATATCTTATTAACAAAAATAACTAGTCAAGGCTACTTGAGCTGAACTAATCAAACAGGATTTTGTGAAAATCACATGATTTTGAACATTGAGGAAAAGGAGATCTTATTTTTCTTGAAATGTTCTTTGTTCTGGGTTTTGAAGTTCACCATACAGACCATTACAGACTTCACCACTAATGTTACTGTACCATCATTATTCAGATAAGACTCACTTACAAAATATTGAGCTTGTCTTCCTTCCTAAAGTTCACGCAAGTCTCTTCTAGATGTGGCACTGGACGCCACATCTAGAAGAGACTTGCGTGAACTTTAGGTCCTCCACATTTATACCGAACTGCTTCTATCAAAGCAGCAAGGTCCTGGAACCCTGTGTGGGTGTGTGTATGCTCTGTGTTGTATGAGGGTTGGAGTCAAAAAAGCAGATAGTCGCGTTTCCACCGCAGGAACTTTGGGGACATTTTCAGGGCCAGCCCTGTTGGTGCATGTCTCCACTGCAGGAACCTCCCCCACAAGTCCATTTAGAGGAACTTTTATAGGAACCAACAGACTCCTCCATGCTAGGTGCTCCGTTCGGCTCTGAACAGCTCCTGGGGCTTGAGGTTATTTATTTATTTATTTATTTGAGAAAGGTGGAACAATACATATTAATGAACATTTTCACAAATGTAAATATGCCAGATTATAGCATTAGGCTAATTTCCATCTGCAGACCCCCTGGCAGGTTGGTGTTACACACAAGTAGGTTTGGACTTTGACTTGGCCATTCTAACACCTGGATACGTCTATTTGTGAACCATTCCATTGTAGATTTGCCTTTATGTTTTGGATCATTGTCCTGTTGTAAGATACATCTCCGTCCCAGTCTCAGGTCTTTTGCAGACTCCAACAGGTTTTCTTCCAGAATGGTCCTGTATTTGGCTCCATCCATCTTTCCATCAATTTTAGCCATCTTCCCTGTCCCTGCTGAAGAAAAGCAGGCCCAAACCATGATGCTGCCACCACCATGTTTGACAGTGGGGATGGTGTGTTCAGGGTGATGAGCTGTGTTGCTTTTACGCCAAACATATCGTTTTGCATTGTGGCCAAAAAGTTCGATTTTGGTTTCATCTGACCAGAGCACCTTCTTCCACATGTTTGGTGTGTCTCCCAGGTGGCTTGTGGCAAACTTTAAACGAGACTTTTTATGGATATCTTTGAGAAATGGCTTTCTTCTTGCCACTCTTCCATAAAGGCCAGATTTTTGCAGTGCACGACTGATTGTTGTCCTATGGACAGACTCTCCCACCTCAGCTGTAGTTATCTGCAGTTCATCCAGAGTGATCATGGGCCTCTTGGCTGCATCTCTAATCAGTCTTCTCCTTGTTTGAGATGAAAGTTTGGAGGGACGGCCGGGCCTTGGTAGATTTGCAGTGGTCTGATACTCCTTCCATTTCAATATAATTGCTTGCACAGTGCTCCTTGAGATGTTTAAAGCTTGGGAAATCTTTTTGTATCCAAATCCGGCTTTAAACTTCTCCACAACAGTAGCTTGGACCTGCCTGGTGTGTTCCTTTGTCTTCATGGTTCTCTCTGCGCTTTATACAGAACCCTGAGACTATCAAAGAGCAGGTGCATTTATACGGAGACTTGATTACACACAGGTGCATTCTATTTATCATCATCAGTCATTTAGGACAACATTGGATCATTCAAAGATCCTCACTGAACTTCTGGAGTGAGTTTGCTGCACTGAAAGTAAAGGGGCCGAATAATATTGCACGCCCCACTTTTCAGTTTTTTATTTGTTAAAAAAGTTTAAATTATCCAATACATTTTGTTCCACTTCACGATTGTGTCCCACTTGTTGATTCATGACAAAAAATTTAAATTTTATATATTTATGTTTGAAGCCTGAAATGTGGCAAAATGTTGAAAGGTTCAAGGGGGCCAAATACTTTCGCAAGGCACTGCATATACAGAGGGACAGGAACAGTGATCGCATCATGTTAGAACAAGCAGCAAGAGTGGACAGCAAAGCACAATGTAGAAAACAGTAAGAGAAACACATAATCTGTATTGCACAAACCCGAGTATTGCACATGCCCTGACTGACCTGATATTACACAGACCCATATTGCACCATTCTGTATTGCACTAACCCGTATTGCACCACTCTATATTGCACTAACCCGTATTGCACCACTCTATATTGCACTAACTCTCGTTACACTAACCCGTATCGGACCACTCCTTATTGCACTGACCCACCTTGTATAGACCTGTATTGCACAGCCCACAATACAATGATAACCGTTTCCCTTTTTTTGCACTGCACTAGCTCTATCTAAACATGATCACAGGTTAACCCGTCGCTGATTGGCTAAAGCAAGAGCAGGCTTTGACATCAACAGAAAGCACCAAAACCAATTTTTTTTTTTAAAATCCAGCAGCATTAATTTAGCAACATTAGCCCAGCACACACCATTGGAAACAGAAAACAACAACAGTAAGATTTACGATAAATGGATGATCGACGAATTATGCCGTGTAGGCAATTGCCATCTACAACACAGAAGAAATTCAGACGGGGTTTGAAGGGTCGCGGCAAAATTAAAAGATACATCAGCACACCTGAAAGCAAACTGTTCGGCGCCTCAGGAGGGGGAAGCAGTTCTTTTCCAACACCATGTACGGTGTGGGTGGAGAGCTGCTGACCTCGACAGGGGATATTGTAGGGCGATGGAAGGAATACCTCAGGGTTCTCTTCAATCCCTCCGTCAGGTCCTCTGTTCCGGGGGCTGAGGGTGCTGGGGCAGATACTTCCATCTCCCTGGCTGAGGTCACCAAGGTGATATGCAGCCTCCTCGGTAAATGAGATCTGCCCTGACTATCTAAAGTCTCTGGACGTTGTAGGACTGTCTTGGCTGACACCTCTCTGCAATATTGTGTGGCGATCAGGGGTAGTGCAGGTGGAGTGAGCGGATTTGTTTTTAATTATTATCATTTTACATAAATAAATGATCCGGCCCGCGGGCCATATAATTGACACTCCTAAACTACAGATTTCACAAAGGTCGTATTTAGTGGGGATTTTAGTGTCCCTTGTCATCCTGAACTTTTTTTCTTCTTAAATCCTTCGGTTTTCTTTAAATCTACACTTTACTGCCACAAACTCTGTTTTCCTTTCCGCTCTGGCACCGCTCTATTGCTGCTCTGATCAGCAGCACTGATTGGTCAAAGCGCGGCCGAGCCCCTCTGTGCACGTGCATGAGAGCCACACAAGCGTATTTGGCGCAGCATATTTGGCGTAACTCATCATGGGAGCTTGTCCACTGCGCAGAACCGGGAGGACCAGAGGATGCCCAAATATAGGCGACTTCCGCTAATCTCTCGGTCCCCGTGTATGTGCCATGCGCTACTGAGCACAAGCTATTTATTCGAATAGGGCACCATCTTGAATCACCGGGGCTTGGGGTACACCCCCACCGGCGAGGAATGAGATTCTAAGCATGCGCACATGCTCATGGACATTTTTGTGCCGGCAAAAAGAAGATGTGGAACTTTAGCCGCAGGAACTTCGGGGTAACTTTTCAGAGCCAGCCCAGTTGGTGTGTGTCTCCCCTGCAGGAACTTCCCCCACAGGTTGGATTGGCTCAGGATTGACAAGAAAATTAGCTCCCACCCAAAAAGAAGTCTGACAGAAACCATAGTTTTCAGCTTCCCTACACAGAATTTGAAACATTAGGTTCTTTGGAATGATGTCACATGAACCCAAGTTATTAAATGGAGGGTACATACACTTAACCTTTATCAACCGATATAGGTTTTCTGTGGCTAGTGTCGATTTTTTTTTAAGTTACAGATTTAACTATGGTCTAGCCAACGCTATTGCGCTAGTTAGCAATCTTTTAGAGGTCATTCCATAATGGATATTTATGGGAAAAGTTTCATTGCTCACAGGCAATGGAAGGAGAGGATAACCTGAACAACAAGATAACCAGAATTTACTTTGGGGAATGTTTGTTTACTGCTCATCTTTTTTGTGGTTATATATACATTACTCCCCCAAAAAGTCCATCCATCCATCCAATTTCTTCCCCTTAATCTATTTCTGGGTCAGGGGTACAGCTCTGTGTACAGCTTCACCAAAAAGTAACTCCATAAATATTTATTCACATTACCTGGAGTACGCCGTTGGCACGACCAGAGCATAGCCCACACATGTTCCACCCAAACAGCTTCCCAGTTCGTAAAATAAGGCATGGGTCAGCGATTCCAGAGGGAGCACCACCAGAAGAGCGCTGAGGAAAAGCCCATTGGTCTGCTGCAGAAAGGAAACATTTGAGTCACTTTTATTTCACACTATGAGCAGTAGAAACCACACAAAAGTATTTGGCAGCTGACAGTGTCATTATTGGCAGAAGAAAGCTGAAAGAATCAGACTAAAGCTCCCATTTAACCACAATTGAATAATGTTAATTGGATAGTGGAATTGCAACGTTTAAAAGACTTTTTTTTGCATATGAGGTTGAGCAAATCCACGTTATTTGAACTATTTAAGATATGCTATTAAAATGTTATATTTTAGCAAATTTAAGGGATTCTACCTTTTCATCTTTCAGTCTGAGTGTCCAAACTTTTTAGTAAGAGGGCCACTTCAGCTCATCAGACTTGAGCTAGGCCCAACGACCTGGATTTAAAAAACTTGGTTCAAGCTGGATTGATCTGGAATTTAATATGGGTTATGATACATCGATTGATGCATTGATTCACACCAAATCTGCATTTTATGTGAAATGTTGTGACAAAAATCATGAAAACAAATGTCAGTATTTAACAATAGAGTCAAGAACTGAATTCCAGTGGGTCGGAGATCTACATCAAAGTATAGCTTGATTGTATTGGTGGAGCTTGGTGGGATGACACTGTCAAAAAGCCTCAACAGTGACTTTGTGTTAGCAGCGGAGGGCCACACATGCCTGATTTAAGCCCTTGGAGCACTGGTGTCAAACTAATTGTGATCACGAACCAAAAGTAAAATCTGTAAAAAGCATATTACATATAAACATAGTTTTATTGTACATACTATATCTTGCACAAAAGAGACTCTATTTAATAGTCTCTATATTTGCCTTTTGCACACCCATGTGTCTATGCCAAATGTGACATATACATTTCGCCAATGTGAGATCAATAAAGTGTATCTTATCTTATCTTTGGGCGGCACGGTGGCTGAGTGGATAGCACTCTCGCCTCTCGGCAAGAAGGTCCTGGGTTCGAATCCCGGTTGGACCAGGGTCTTTCTGAGTGGAGTTTGCATGTTCTCCCCGTGTCTGCGTAGGTTTCCTCCGGGTGCTCCGGTTTCCCCTAGCACTAAAAATATGTACAATAGGTCTGGCATGTGCCTACTGTACTGGCACCCCCACTCCCAAAAATAACAATTGTACACCGCTTTTAGACTCCGATGTGCAGTGAAAAGGCGGTATATAAATAAAGATTACTAGATTACTACTATTATCTTACTTCTGTCAGTTTGAAGTGATAGTCTAACTCTAAATGAATTACAAATTTTAGGAAATGTGTTAAAAGGACCTCCTGGCCTTAAATGTTGATATAAAATAAGTCATTCTATTAATTCAAATATTACGGGCAAGTCCCGCCTTCCCTTCCCTTAGCTATAGCTCAGAATCCATGGTGCCGGCGAGGTTAACCAATCGAGTCATGCCAAGGGCTGTCAATCATCGGCACTGATGCTCGCAGCCGCGCGCACGCTCAGTTGTTTGTTTTCACGGAACCTCCGAATCAAGCCTCCATTAGGCTCTGGAAAACTGAACAACAAATTCTGAACATCTGCGCTGAGGTACTCATTTATACACCGAACCTATATCCATAATCAGATCCTCTGCAGATGTGTCCTATAATGTGCAATTCATGATAATAGCTTGTTCCGGGTTTCCCGCGATCGCCTTTTGTGCATAAAAACATTATTTTTTTCATTAAAACATTATTTTTTTCATTAAAACGTTAAGAAATAATTCTGAAAACCTCCGTGCATGTGTATTAATAATGTATATGTATAATGTGTTCTCTCATTAACATTTAAAAGTGTTGCCAAAACATAGGCGTAGACCATTCAGAAAGGAAGGGGGAGGGAGCTTGCGTCGTTTTTTTCAAATCAAGCACCTCTCTGTCTCTCTTTCTGACAAACTCCAGACAATCACTTTAATGTGTCATTAATGCCGTGTAACACAATCTTCTTTGTGTTACACGGCATTAATGACTTAATGAGTCATTAATGAGTAGCCTATATTAGACAATGAACTTTCTTTTTGGATTAATAAAAGCTTGGAGCTTGGAGCCTTACTTTCATGTATTGTTTGGATATCATTTACGGATTCTTCTGAGCAAGAGTAGTTCAATCAAAACTGGACCAAATGTAAGTAAGTAAGTAAGTAAGTAATCTTTATTTATATACCGCCTTTCACAGACCAGAGTCACAAAGCGGTTTACAATTGTTATTTTTGGGCACTTGTCCTCTCACTCCACTCAGAGATGGGAGCGGGGTCGCCAGTACAGGAGGCGCATGCCAGACCTATTGTACATATTTTTTGTGTTAGGGGAAACCGGAGTACCCGGAGGAAACCTACGCAGACACGGGGAGAACATGCAAACTCCACTCAGAAAGGCCCTTCTTGCTGAGAGGCGAGAGTGCTATCCACTCAGCCACCATGCCGCCCATAAATAAGGCTTTGTGGTTTCCTTGAGAGGATTAGCTTCAAATCTAGGTACAACAATATTAATGTATTAATGCAGCAAGTTTTGTATATATATTATTTTGAATGTGCTAAAAAAAACGGCAGCCAGTTCCAAGTAGCTCTGAAACAGTTGATGTTTTGTGTTTTACAATTTTTATTTTTATTGCTTTTTTCTATCTGAGATGTTGCTGCAGCACAGCGTTCATGTTTTTGCACTAGTCCAGACAGGAGCCTGCATTGAAAATATAACAGAATGCTTTTGGCTATTCAAAAGAATATTTCAGGCAGTTACAAAGTGTATGCTTGTGTTCTCCCAGATATGTTGCTTTACATCCGGAACACAGTAAACACACTGAACTTCAAAGTGACTAAAGGGGCGTTCACACCGGACTTAACTTTGGCGTCAAAAGCGTCAGGTTTCCATTGAAAGTGAATGGTGAAGCGCGTCAGGTGAAGCCGAGAGCCCCGGCGTCACTTGACGCGCGAAACGCTCGCGTATCAAAACAATCCCTTTGACGCCGAAGTTGAGCAAAGCTGAGCTTTTGAAGCTTTGACGCGGGCTTCAACCAATCAGGAGACGAGGAGCAGCAGCAGCAGAGGGTCTGTCTCTGTCATGGAGAGAAGTCATGTATCTGCTGCTGCTGTTTTATTGTCATTATTGTTATTAGTAATATTATTTGTATGAGTAGTAAAATTCTGAGTAACAAAAATCATTGTACACATGCTGTGTAGTAAACGTAGTTTATTTAATATAAGAACAGGCTGACGATGGGTCTGGCTCAGAGCAAGGCATCTCCGGGCGGGCGAGAGCCGGGGAGAGGCAGGGAGAGGCGAGCGAGAGCCGGGGAGAGGCAGGGAGAGGCGAGCGAGAGCCGGGGAGAGGTAGGGAGAGGCGAGAGCGAGGCGGGGAGAGGCGAGCGAGAGCCGGGGAGAGGCGAGCGAGAGCCGGGGAGAGGCAGGGAGAGGCGAGCTCCGGGGTTTGAGAACTCAGACTGGGCAAGTGACATGCGGAAGTACCGCTGAAAGCGAAACTCCTCCGTACGCAGCTCCTAGAGTAAATGACGGAACTCTGCAAACACTGCAGCCTCTCAAGTCTGTGGTGAACCCAGAACATGTTTTGTTGAAGCCCTACAACAACGTTATTTTGATTTATATAACAAATAAAGGCTCGCTGCTCATTGAAAAATCCACCGCTGTCCTGACTACAGACAACAGAGAAGCTCCTCCCACCGGCGTCAGGCGCGTCACTCGCGTCAAAAGCTTCAAGCACCAAAATGACAAAACTATCCCGGCGTCAGTTGAAGCGCGTCAAAAGCTTTTTGAAGCTTTTGGTCTGAACGCGCCTTAAGTTCATAAACATGTTTGGGCCTAAAGTCTTCTGCCTTAATATTCCAAGTTTGAAATCCTTCAAAGCAGAGATTCTATTTGAACTTCTTTCCACACGATTTCATATTGATTGCAATTGCAATGTTTATATGGTACATAAATGTGAATTTCCAAACTCTTCTTTCAAAGTAATCAAATGGCTGAAAACCAGACAATGCAAAGACAAAGGCCTGCTGCGGCCCTTCTGTGGAGCCAGTTATAATAACCCTCAATCAGGCACTTCACAAGCAGCATCAACAATGGGTAGATTGAAATTAGGACAGAGGCCCATGAGACTCTTACAAGGCAAATGCCTAATAAGGTTGAGTAAGTTATTGCTTCTTCTATTGTAAGTAGCCAGGGATCATAAAATGCTAATGAAATCAGTCCCGAGACGCACCATGCTTTTAGCAGCAACAATGGACAATTGATCCACAGTGATGATTTTGTAACAGTATTTCTGAGGCCTGTCTGAAAATGTGGCATGCAAGTAAGTGTTAATAACATGATAAACATGCAAATTAATTTGTTTCTGTATATATTTTACCTGAAAAAAAATAATGTATTTACTTTTTTACAAGGTTATTCCAGAAATACTTTGCTTTTAATGATGAACTATACAGTTTAAACTATGTGGACCCTGTGGCAACCGAGTATGTTATTTTCAGATGAAAGATGTAATGAAGCATTGTGTTGCATTAGGATCATAGTATTACTGTTATGATGTGTCTTAAGTGTTGGTACATACCTGCCAGGACACAGCTCCAAGTATAACTGTGGATAGTATGGTGAAGAAGACCAGTCTCTCGGAGATGAGACAGAAGTGTCGAATTCCTCTGGAAGCCATGACTTGGTCCAGGCTTCTAGTCCCGGTTCTTTGCGCCTTCCAGGCCCTCTGACAGTCACTGAGTTTGGTGTGGAAGCCCCAGATTGTGATTACGAGAATAATATGGCAGATTGACCAGAAAAGGCCAAAAAGGCAAAACCCAGGGATGACCAGATACCACTGTTCCAGGTATCCCAGCTGAAAAGGGACACATCAGAAACAGGATAATTTATGAACAAACTAAAATAGCAAAGATTCTACTCCAGCAGTATTGAATGTAGTTAAACACATTGTAAAACTTGAAGAATTATCTGAAATCAAACACATTTACGATACAAAATGTCTGCAAGATCTTATGTCTTGTGATCGGATTACCACGAGACTGATCACGGCAGTATCAGTACTCGGTGATGGTTTTATATCTAAATTCTTAAAGTCACATCTAATAAGCACCTTGGGTTTTTGGCTAGATGTAAAAGTTTTTAAACTATTGGGTAACTGTGTTCTCCAGGGGTGTCCAAACCGGGCCGCTGTGGCTACAGGTTTTCTATCAGACCCAGCAGGAGAAGCGCAGACTCCGCCCATTTCCACAAGTGGGTTCAGTCTTAACCTGAAGATTTGATGAAATGGCCGGAGTCTGCTCTGCTCCAGCTGGGTCTGATAGAAAACCTGTAGCCACAGCGGGCCTTTCTGGACCGGTTTGGACACCTCTGATGTAATTGTTAGAACTCAATGTCATCGTTCTATTGCCGCAATCCTCACAACTGTGTACATGTTTTTGTACTTTGTACATGTTTTTGTACTTTGTACATGTTTTTGTACTTTGTACATGTTTTTGTACTTTGTACATGTTTACAGTGGCAGTGGCATCTGTAACATGCAAACACTCAGAAAGTATTTTGGGTTTATTAATGCACAATTAGACACAGTTTGTAAACTATTTTTGAAAGTCGGACCGTTGAATTGATTTAAAAAAAATCTAATTTTGTGGACCCAATCTTGTGGAAATCTCACTTCTCTCAAACTATCATCCAAAAGTGCACACACAACGTGGTTAGAACATACCTTTAATGCACCCAGGACGAAATAAGATATCTCAATGACACCGAGAGGCAGCAAGGAGAGACGTCTCCACACTCTCCCCAGTGATAGCACAGGCATCCAGCGCTCATTAGGTCCCAACCCACTGAAATACACGTCCAGTACGGGCTCGCACAGCAACCGGCCCAAATAGCACCCTAATGCAAATGGGTTGGCAGCAATGTCCAAGGCCCGAAAGAATACTAGAGAGGTAATCAATGCAAATGTGACCAGATTAGGCAAGGCAAGCAGTGACTTCATCCTCAGGTCCACGATGAGAGCTCCAAGGGCAACCACCAAGCCAACTATAGCTGCAGACTTGTGGAGGAGCATTGTGGTGCTGGCAATGGCAAATCCCAGAAGCTCAAGGAATTCAGTGGACGTGAGTAAGGCTGGTTTGTAATGCACCGAGTTACATATTCGCTCAGTCATAGCCCACACTGCTTTCATCACAACACATGTCAATAGTAAATAGTTGGCAACAATTTCCTTTATGTTTGAATCCAACGCAGGGCTGTTGAGGAAGCACAAAAGTCCGAGAAGGAAGCCGCCCCAAAGATGGAACAAACTGAGGCTGGCTTTCTCCATTCCAAAGTAGTAATGGAAGATGCTGGCTATACCCATTACAAATAGTCCTAAAATGAAGATGACCAAAATCATGGGCTCACTGGTGACCTCCCATCGCACGTACATGCCGACGCACACTGCCACCAGGAGATTGATGCTGGAGAGATAGCCGAGACATCGCACCGAGGTGAAGACGTCCACCTCTTTAGAGGGCTCAGCTGGGGTCAGCTCCTCTTCCTCCTCCTCACGAGTCATGGCGCACTTTAGGTTAAATGTGCAGCCTCAGTCAGTGACAAATTGTGTAAGCAGTCAACATGTTTGAATTCTCTTCAAAAGCATTGTGAACGATTATGGCATCAACCCCTAAAGAAAAGTAACGACAGATTGTTAATGTTTAAATTGAATAAGTTAACAAACAATATACTGACATTACTTCTAATTGATCATGAAGAGCAACATTTCATGTAACAATGTCTAAAATTGAATGGGAATGCACTGTTAATCCAAATCAAACTTCACAAAAATTAACAGCAATAAATTATCGCTCTTAATTTGCATTTAGTAAGACATAATAGTCTTCATTCTACATGGTCTTATTCAACATCAAACAAACTACCAACTGGCACTTTCCCTTCTGGGTTAGTGTACACTAATGAGCACTTGATTAACTTGTATTTATTTTTTTATTTATTATAATTGTTATGTCTTTGTATTAGGTAAACTAAAAAGTGCAAAAGCTGTGATTATCAGTCAATACAATCATAATGCGGCAAGAATGGGGCAGTAATTCTCAACACCGAAAGACAACGTGGATTGGGGTAAACGCTGGGGCTTTTCAGTAGGTAATCTCCACTTGAAAACAAACTTTGTCTATGTGGCAGGGCTGCAGCCGGAACTTTGCTAACTCATTAGCCGCTAAACTCTTAGCTCGCTGACGTTTACAAGAGCTTTGCAGACTGTGTCAACGCATTTTACGACCATGCAACCCAAACACATACCTTCCCTTCCACAGAATCTATATATATGTTTTAAATTCTGCGTTTTATTAAGAATTATCGCTTACATATTTCTTGTTTAGATGGTGGCTCGGCTTCCGTGTATGTAACTACGGTGTCCGACATCGCTCATCTGAGGCGATTGCGCAAACCGGTGTCCCTGTTTTATTAATTATTTATATGATGGTGGGGTAGTGTATTGGATTTCTTATGTTTACAAAATGATTAATGTTCAACCAAAACCGATTTCACTTGGACAGCATCAGCGTGACCAATTATAGTTCTAAAACATGTCAAACATAGGTACAAGCAATTTATCATGATTATCATTCTTTACTATTGACTTACTTTGAACGTTGATATTAAAAAGCTAATTTGGCAACCATAGCATAATAAACTAAAATGGCATATAATCATTTTTAAAATAATTTCTCAAAGAAAAAAAAAATAGTCCTGGGTTTGATTTCACCAAAGAGTATACTTCATTTACAGTATACAGGACCTTTCTGTGTGGAGTTCATAATAGATCCATGGTGGAGTTCTATTATTCTCCCTGTTTTCTCCAGTTTCCTCCATGTGTTCCGTTTCCCTCTGGTTCCGGTCCTCTGATCCTCTGGTTTGCCCATGGATGTATTATATTAACTGGATAGGGTATTACTAGCTTGTAGCTGAATAACTCACGTGCTCAGGGGATTCTCGCGGTACTGCAGACTGAACCAGACTAAATTCACGTGGGCTACCCAGAAATTTTCCCCATAGAAATCAATGCATATTAAAACAGCTCAACCTCAGCTGACAGAGAACCTACAGCTTTAATAAAGGTCGGATTTTGTGGGGATTTTAGTGTCCCTTGTCATCCTGAACTTTTTTTCTTCTTAAATCCTTCGGTTTTGTTTAAATCCACACTTTAGTGCCACAAACTCTGCTCCTCTGGCTCTCGCTCTAACTCCCGCTCTGATGAACTGCTCTGATTGGTCAGAGCGCGGCCGAGCCCCTCTGTGCACGTGCGTGAGACCCGGTGTGAGACCCACACACGCGTGTTTGACGCAACGCATTATGGGAGATCATCCACTGCGCAGAACCGGGAGGACCAGACGATGCCTAAATACAGGCGAGTTTCCCATAGATCTTTGCGAGTTTCAGGCAACTTCCGCTAATTTTTTCAGCCCCCATGCCGTCACAAAGCGCCACTGAGCACAACCATTCATTTGAATAGGGCGGCATCTTGGATCGCCGGGCCTTGGGTTTGCCCTACCAATAAAAACATTTATTTATCGGTATTTACTTAGGTCCGTGTATTTTTCGTTCAAATATCAAGCAAATTTTTAGTTTTTCCTTTTTGTCATCAAAATTAAAAATGAAAATTCACGCCACTTTTAGATATTTAATTTTTGATTTTAATTTTATAAACCATTGAACGAAAAATACACGGACCTACTTACTTATCAGGTGAGTATTACAATATTAAAGACAAATACGTAAGGGATAATGTTTAGGACGCAGGTCATTATCGGAAAATAAGCACCACCGTGAACGTACGCTTATGTAAATTTTTGGTCTTCATATCTTTGTGACCTTGTCTGTACCTGTATTGGAGCAGTTACCATTTAGTTTTAATGTATTTATTTCATATTACCCTATTTTACCAGGTATTTAAGATGTATTAAAGATCAAATAAAAAGTTTGAAATTGTGAAAACCTAAAACAGTTTTGAAGTTTGAAGTAGCGTCAAAATGACTGCTCTTGGAGTTCTAGTAGTTACAAGATGTTGCGAGTCCTAGTGTTAGACCACAAAGGCTCTTGTGGTTGTCACACATTTGTAATCTAGTGGCTCTTAGAATTGCACGCCCGGAAAAGTTTTTTCAACCATTGTGCAATGTGATTATGACTTGAGATGTTGTTTGGTGAGCCTTTGGAAAAAACCCAGAATCACCAGTTCAAAATAATGAAGGAAAGTATATTGAAAAATGTATTTAAGCTATTTTCTATATTTAATAAACATATGCTAATTATTTTGCATTGTTATAAAGGTTGTTTATAGCGATTATTTTCAATGAAAACGTTGTGCCATGGCAGAAGAAGGTTCGGAAAAACTGCCTTATAAAATACCTTGGTTGGAAAAACTATTAATAGCAGCTCAATCGGTTAAGCTTATCGTTTTTACTTATTTATTCCATCGGTTGAAAAAATAGATAGGTTGAAAACCTGGGAGCCGCCTCAGTCCTTTATAATGCGTGGCCTCGGTCCTCCTTAATGCCTAGCGTACAAAGTAGCAACTGATTTTATCCGTCGCCTATGAGTTGCTGTGGCGAAAACGGGCAACTCCTAGTAGCAGGCCAGTCTCGGGAATAACAGAGCGTACATTGACAGCAACTGGCCTCAACTACAGTGTGTTTTCTGACATGAACTGTAGAGGGCGCAATACACAGATGTTGTTGGAGCACATCGGGTGATATATCCGGATCTGAATCCGGAGATCGACTGTTTATCTCCAGTTGTAAGAGCGCTCACATCGACCGATTTCGGCAACTGATCATCTCCCATCATCTACTCTCAGTTGCCAAAAGCCGCTTTGCAACTAGTTGTCTCCAGTTACTCTATTGATGTACGCTAGGCTTAAGAGTCCTGGATCTAGTCTTGGTTTCTCCTTTTTTCCCAGTTTTTTTTTAGGTATCCCTTGCTTCAGGAGGGTCTAAGGACAGCAAATATATGGACATTTAATAACATTTTTGGACATTGCACCTTTGGAAGTTGCACCTATGTGTTTTTTATTATTGCATTTCCAGTGTTGGAATTGTTTCTGTGATCAGTATTGGCTAATCCACAACATTTCAAAGTCGTCCGAGATAACTACTATTGTGAATTTTAGCAGAGGTTTTAGACCAAATGTTGGGTTGTTTGTTTCCGGCAGCTTTGTTGTGGTCATTTGCTACTGAGAATGGACTCAAAAAAAACGTTTTGTAATCGAAAAGATGGTTTTACTTTTCAAAAAGCACAAATTTGTAACCATAACAAATTTGTGGGCGACAGTAGCAGCTGGTAGAGCATTGGCCTTTGAGCCAGAGGGTCGAGCCCGACCTTCACCATCGACTCCCACTGATGTCGGCTGTCGTTGTGTCCTTGGCAAGACACTTAACCTTTGGGAACACCAGCCACAGTGGGGCGGCTGTAAAGTGCCAAACTGCTGTTGTGTTCTTAGACAAGACACTTTACCCCCATTGCCTAAAATGAGTCTGGTGTGTGTGTGACTGGTTGGTGGTGTGTGTGTGACTGGTTGGTGGTGGTCGGAGGGGCCAATGGCACAAACTGGTTGCCTTGCTTCTGTCAGTGTGCCCCAGGGCAGCTGTGGCTACAGTAGTAGTTTATCACCACCGTGTATCCAGTATATGAATAATGACATGTAAAGCGTCTTTGAGTGTCCAAAAAAGCGCTATATAAGACCAATGCATTATTATTATAACAAATGTTGCACCTCCTCCGGCTCCTGCTCCGCCTACGCCCCATTCACACCATACTCTAGCCACCACCAGTGTTTGACCCCGGGGGATCTGAGATCATCTTCAGCTGCAATCAATCTCATCGCCGCAAGTGTCACTGCCGGGGTCAATGCGCCAAAAAGATAAAGGGGAAACAATACATATTAATGACAATTTTTACAAATGTAAATATGCCAGATTATAGCCTTAAGCTAATTTCCATCTGCAGACCCCCTGGCAGGTTGGTATTACACACAAATTAGTAAAAACAAACAGAGACACTATTTATATACAGAGAGACAGGGACAGGAACAGTGATCGCATGTTAGAACAACCAGCAAGCATGCAAGAGTGGACAATAAAGCACAATGTAGAAAACAGTAACAGAAACACATAATCTGTATTGCACAAACCCGAGTATTGCACATGCCCTGACTGACCTGATATTACACAGACCCATATTGCACCACTCTATATTCTCTCTTAATGTATTAATTGTCTGTCTCTGGTCTCTTCAGATTGAAATATCAATATAGCAGATAAATAACCCGTACCTGGGTTTACATGTCACATCTGGCATTTTGTCCTTATGCAAGTGACTTAAAGTGACTTATTGTACAATCTGACAGCGGTGGGGATAAAGGCCCTGTGGTAGCGCTCCTTCTTGCACTGAGGGTGACTTACGGGGCTTTCACACCGCCAATGCTGAAACGCGGAAGCCCCGCTCACCAGACGCGCATTCTCTAGTTTTCAGACGCAGGGGTCTTCACACCAGAACGTCCTGACGCGAGCCGGAAGTACCGGAAGTAGCCGGCCGGCTCTGATGGTAACAGAGCTATGCTAACGGTATTTTCGCATCGGCGAACACACCTGAAGCAGTTGCATAAGGTCACGGGAGCATGACAATGCATATATTTACAAGCACACGGTCCCCCATTGTCAACCCTGGTTGACAATGGGGGACCGTGGTGAAGCCTGGTGTGGGTCCTGTTTTGGCTGTTTACGAGTATTTTCAGTCTGCTCGCTCAGTCCGCTAATGTCCCCGTGACCACTTTGCTGCTCTCTGATTGGTTGTCGCACGAACGTCCCAAGGAAAGGATGAGCAGAATCAATCTCCTGTGGGCGTCGATTTTTCGCTCCTGCTCCTCCCTTTTCACTTTCCCGCCAAGTCCGTGCGTCATTATTGAACAGTCCGTTCGTGCGTGCCGAGAGGTCCGTGCGTTGTGACGGTCGAACGCGCGCCACCACAGACTTTGCATTGAAACCCGACGCAACGCATGATCCGGTCTGAAAGCACCATGATGGTGCTTTCACTGAAGTAGCTTCTCCAGCTATAATGTGGCTGTTTTAAGAAAATAGATCGGTTCAACACATAACTAGTGGTTAAGCCAATTCTGTGGTGCAATCCATTTGTAGAGTGTACCCTCCTCTTAAAACTCACTCATACTTTCAAATCCTTGATTATTTATACTAATATATTGTAAGAATTAGATAGCTATTTGGCCTACGTGCAGCACAAGCACAAGACACTACAAGGACTCTGATTGTGTATCCATGTTATGACTATGATGTGTGTCTCTGAATGACACGTATGTCTTTCGATGTGTGACGTAACAATGACTATATATAACATGTACTGACTCCATTTCGGTCTGAGAGAAAGAAACAATAGAAACCACTGGAACTTGAGAGAAGCCTAATAAACTTCCAGAGCTTGGCACACCACGATCTGTCTCTGTCTGGTTCATTATTGTATTTCCAATATATTACATTTCTTTCAGAAATTAGTCAAAATGTGCCTTTTTCCTTCTCATGCAGACAAAGTAATATCTCATTCAGCGAAAACCACGCTCTCAACTTTTCACCCTCTTTTCCTGCGTGTCCAACTTTGAAATGTCAAAGCCATTATGTGAAAATTACAAGGGCTGGGGACGTGTTTAGTCACATGACCTTCTGCAATTTTTCGACACGCTGTTGGACAGAGCTGCCTTAAAAGAGCATAATGAAAAATCTGGCCAAAAGTGGTACTGCAGTTAGAGTCAATATCTTGTAGTCCTCTCCCACTCTCCCTGACACAGGTTGCCAGATACACACCAAATCCAGCAGCAAACACAAGGAATTATTTCATCAGTTATTTGTCCATCTCAATTCACATAGCCATGAGCCGTGCTAATGTTAAATTAATGTTTTTTCTTTGAACATTTGAGATGAGAAAAACAAAAAAAAAGCAATGTAATTATACATTGATTATGCAAAATAAATAAACAATTGATGTCTAAAATAGGAGTGGGAAGAATGGATGTTGGAACATATTTCTTCAGCGTATCAACATCAGGGTTTCCTCCAGAGGATATCACCCTTTGATTTTTTTAATCCCTATTTTTTAGACATACATTTATACGAGTCCCACATCAAAAAGAGACGAACATTATTTTAATTGGGTACATGTGGTCTCAAATTATTGAGATCACTTTAATCTGCAAATAACGAAATGTTTTGACCTTTTACCGTGTTTGAACAATCCGTCATAGCATAAATCATTTATTTTTTAATCCAAAATATATCTCGCCCGTATTCGAAACCCGTCCGCTGGGGTGTCAGTGCTATGTTATAACTATCACGCCACCTGTACAATTGTCTCAAGTTTTCAAAGGCGTCCCGATATAAATCCTTGTTTTAGTCTTTGTTTTGTCATTAATGATTTGAGAATCATAACAAGAACTCTTTTAGTTCTGCGGCCTGGTTATTTTACCAGTGAGATTAGCTAGCCGTGGGGAGTTCTGGCAACCCGGACCTCGGACTTCCTGATTGGTGAAAAGGCGGAGGGTAGGACATCTAAATGAAAACAATAACAACTTTTACGGGTCGTAAAACTAATTCTGATATTCAAATATCTCGGCTAAACAACTGTTATCAGTTCAAGATGTATTCGAAAAGAACACGATTTAATAACGCCTTTTGAAATATGGGGGCCGTTTAATGATGACTTGACATGCAAATATTACATACTGCTACTTTAAGAGTCATGCTTTTCATTTGACTTTGAGAGGGCAATATGGATAGCTGTAGATTCACACTTTCACTTTTTCACGTGTCAAACGCATCACAGGATTACCCAGTGCTGACACAGTAGTAACACAGAGCAACATTTATGAAAGCAGTCCGTTGAAAATGTATCATACTGGCGTGAAGGAAACACCTAATCAGACAAAGAAAGCACACCCCCCTTCCTCCATGATTGGATTATTATCATCTGGAAAGGATGTTGCTATCTTAAACCTGGGCTGTAACCAACCTTTAACCGGGGGCGACCCATGGCAGTGCATCTTAAATTTACATAGGTTGTACGGGAGATTTTCCCCGTTGACGTAGATGTTAACTAAAATGGCTCATCCTCAGCTAACAGGAAACCTACAGCTTTCACAAATGTCCCAAAGTGTCCCTCGTCATCCTGAAATCAACAAACTTGGCTCACTCTTGTTCTGCTCGGCTCAGAACACTCATGTCAAGCAACATGAGCAAACTCTCTGCGCCTATCATACAGAACACTAACGTGTTACTCCGGTTCTGCAGAAGTTGAACCACTGCACACCTAAGGTGAGACTGTGAGATCCAGAGCTGGCCATAATTTGAGGCACGGGATACATGCGTATTTCAGGTCAGTAGGCACAAAATGACCGGAAAGCTGCAGCTGTGATGTCATTTTGCTGAAAAGTTCAGAATACGGCATAAACATGAGGCAAGAATGTGCCGGTTTCAATATCCACTCTGATATGTCTAAAATTGTGTCAGCCTGGACATGGGCCTTAAAGTCATTATGCATGTTTTACGTCAGAAGTATTAAGTTCTCTTTGAAGCTGTACTCAGCTAAAACTAAAACTAAAGTAGTATCAAGCTCTTTTGATGGCCCCCTCTGCTGGTGCTGTGGTGGCAGTGTATTAATATTATTATTGTGTTGAGGAGGGATGACATGAGGCGGCCGGGAGGTCACCTCGTGTCACGTGACTGTAATATGCTGTTTTCTTCTCCCATATGCTCCCCAAGAACCTTTCAGTTTCCAGCCTTTGTGGGTCTGCTCCACTGTTGTTATTCTGTCCTTGAGCAAACACTTTTGTTGTGTTGCGAACAGCCTGTTTACTCGTCAGACGATATCTGTAGTGTACCTCTGTAGACAGCTGCCCAGGGGTCGAAGCCTTTGTTTGGCACCTCTTTGACCAGTGTTTCTTGAGTAGTAGCATTGCAACAGAGCCTTGTATCACATTTTGCTCACTTTCGCTTTGCTCCAGCAGCCCATTTGTCATAGAGGTGCCCTAGTTGCTCAGAAGCAGTCGCAGACCTTGTTTGGTCAGAAGACGTCTAAACTCATTGTTTATGCGAGTCTCGATGGTGTGAGGTAGGCTGTAGCAATAAGGGTCTTGCCCAAAGGACCGGTTAGTGCCATAGGTTTGGGAAATGAATCCTAGCCTCTCAGATTCCAGTTCTGCACACTATCAAAATTCTAACTGTAGGTTATTTGGAATGTTGTGATGTCACATTGATGCATCCTCTGGCAGTAGCTTTACTCACAATCAAAACAATTGCAGTAATGACTCAATCATCTATAGATTGCTACTAACCACAGCTGCCTCCAAGGTCCAACGCATTATGGTGTTGTACAAGTAGTGAATTATAAAATACACAATCATGACGTATGTTATAAAAAAACGAGATTACACTACCTGTTGGCAGAGATAATAAAAGAAAAATGTAAGTCTAATGGTGTGTTCATACCGGATCATGCGTTGCGTCTGCTTTCAATGCAAAGTCAATGGTGAGGCGCGTTAGAACGTCAAAATGCATGTGCGTCTTGGAACGCACCCACGGACTGCGCAGTAGAGACGCACGGACAGCGCGGGAAAGTCGAAGGGGAGGAGCAGGAGCGGAAAGTTGACGCACGCAGAAGATAAACTTTGCTGAACGTTTCCTCGGACGTTCGTGTTGCGACTAGAGAGCCACAAAGTGGTCGAGGGGACAGAAGCGGTCTGAGCGAGCAGACTGAACATACTGTAAAGAGCCATAACAGGAGCTACACCAGGACTAAAGCCAGGGTTGACAATGGGGGACATAGTGCTTGTGAACATATGCGTTATAACCCGCTAGATTACTCCGTTAGCATCAAAGTCTGCCTGCTACTTCCGCCACTTCCGGCGCTGGCCAGGACGTTCTGGTGTGAAGTCCCCTGCGTCTGAAAACTAGAGAATCTGCGTCTGGTGAGCGCGGCTTCAGCTTTCCAGCTTTGGCTGTCTGAACACAGCTTAAGTAATTCTGTGTTATGACAGGCAGCATTGCCCTTCCTCTCAGGTAGAAGCAGCCCTCATTGGCAGCGTGGCCACGGGCAGACCCTGCACGTTTAAGCTCCTGTGCATTCCATTCTTGTTGGTTCATCCTGCTCCTATCCTGCCATCTGCATGTCCGTATCTTTAGGTTTGGTTTGCTCTGGTTTTTACAGAGTTCTTGTGGTCCAAATATGTAGGTCCATGCATTGATTTGTTGTGCAGCAGCTCTCAAACTTTTGAAAAGGATTTGGCGTACAAGGTCCCGTTTATTGTGGTTTATTTTCCACGCACTATTGAACACTGCAGATGTACCCTCACATCATAAAAGACCTGCGCACACTCACTGCAGACTTCCACACCTAATTAAAATATTTAGTTCCATTAATAAATATTTTTACACTTGGCAACTGTCGTTTGGCGTTTTCTGTCATTTCTATTGAACCAGTTTATGACATCTGCTACTTTGGGGCCTAAAACTTTCATTTTGCTGGTCATTGTCCAGGAGTATTTTTTTTCATTCAAGGTTTCAAAGAAGGCCATCCAGACGTTGGAAGCCAAATCCTTTTCAAAGGTTTGAGAGCCACTGCAGAGCAAATCACTGCATGGACCTATACTTGAACCACAAGAACTCTGAAAAACCCTGGTCTAACCAATACATAACTTTAATACCTGTTCAATAATATGTCCATGGAAATAATCAGGAATCAGGAGTTTAATTTATTTCACTGGATAATTTAAAATAAACGTGTGCTTTTTTAAGCTATTGCACTGCCGGCCTAAACTTTGGGAGGTGGGAAATCAGCACACATTGCCCATGAACCGGTTGGCACAACAGTTTGCAGATTACAAGCAACTTGATCTGTAAACACTCAAATAAGTAAGAGATTTCACATGTCACAACATTGTTTTTCTCATATGAAAATTGCAGAGAACTTCAGCTACAGCAGTGGATTTTTGCTTGTAGATGATGTATACAATTATATACTGTGAAAGTGCCAGACGTAAGGTTACGCTCAATTAAATTAAAAGTGTCAATGGAAAGCTAACGAGATAGGCAGCTCAGTGGGATCTGGGCAAGTGTAATTAGCTTTTTGTTGTCACAGTCAGATTGAGACGGGACCAGGCCCGGTGGGAGGCAAAGGAGAGTGGCAGCATTATAAAAGAAAACCCAAATAAAAATCACCATTATTATTTTGTATTCCTTCAGTGTTTTTTTTTACCTGGGTTTGATCGAGCCCTAGGGAGATCAGCCCATACATATATACATCACACTAATGATATAATAGTTAATGTTAATAATAGTTTCTGTTTGGCCGTGTGGGAAACAGATCAATAACTTGGCTGAGTCTGCATTCATCTTGACCAATTTGCTTGCAACTTGGACTACAAATACCGGTTGTACTCCCTGGTTGTCGGAGCTGACAGTGTTTCCACAATGCCTGAACGTGTAGCTGGAGTGAAATGAAAGAGAGCGGAGGCACTAGGGGGCGCCAGCCTAGCAGGGTCAGGACGGTTGGAGCTGGAGAATTTTACATATTTTACATGACACAGGGAGAACATGAAATTTCCATCCAGAAGGGCTTTGTTCTGACCAGGATTCAAACCCAGGGTACTTTTGCTGAGAAACGAGATGCTAACCAATCTGCCACCCCGGCACGATCAAAACAGCTAATTATCTGCTTTGTTGTATACACACGTGTGTGGCAGGGACAGAATCAGCGCCTCAGGAGGTTTCACAAAGCCCTGTTTCAGCTTCAGCCATGTAGAGGACATGAGTGAAGATGCACAGGCAGGTTTTAGGGAGAGGAGGCAAAACTCCCAGACACTCAAGTGATGCTGGAGGTGAGTCTTAAAATACAGCGGGTTTAGATAGGAAGCATGGAAAATGGGATGATGGAAAGGAAAATGAGCCTATGGATACATGAAGTCATTTGAGCAGTTCCTTTTTGCATCATTTGTATTGTGCCATTGATGGAGCATTTGACATTTTTCTTTTGCCCAGAGTTCTGAATCCATGACACCCATAACACATACTAACAAAAGCTCCTCTGTGCCAACTTCTTTATCTTACTGCATTTTCTTTTTTTTGATCAAGTATTTATTGTGTTGCGTTGCATACAGAAATGACAATGGTTATGAAGCAGAAAAGAAATGCGCAAACATTTTTTTCCCCTCCCTCCCATGGGTCCACCCATCCTAACATAAATACACGCACACACCTAACCCCCCCCACACACCCCCCCCCCCACACACCATTCTGCAGGTATCAATGACATTTCATTACTTACTAATAATTATATCTTACTGCATTTTCTTTCACACATGAAGCTCATGAAAGACTTCCAAGGTTATTTGAACTCCACAGTCCACATTGATCAAACCGTCAGATTCTCATACTGTGAATAGACATAATAAAAAAAATACAATTCCCTTATGTTTCGAAAAAAAAAAAAAAATCAATAATAATACAACATCAAAATAGAGTTAAAGGCCAAAAGCTCACTGCTCAAACATGTATTATTCTTGTAGCGTCACCTGCATGTGGATGCTTGATCCTGGCAGACCTCAAAAGCTAAGCTAGAGTACTTTGATGGGAGACCTGTCGGAACATCAGGTGCCGCACAGGGGCAACTAGAAAGCACCGGACTGTCCATGTGTCCTTGGGCAAGACATTTGCTGTGTGTTTGCGTGTGTGTGTGTGTGACAAAGAAAGGAAATTAGCCCAAGACAGCAATTGGTTGGTTCAGTAACATGCACTATCACAAGGGTAAGTTGCATTTATGTATTTATTTGGTTTATTTCATATAGCGTTAGGTATGTTTTATGAGCACATGTTACAAATTACAAAGTTTTATCCCCAGTGCAGATTTCACTCTATTCTTACCCTGTTAAATCACCATTTAATCTAATAAGGAGAGAGACATTTCGTAGCTGAAGAATCACAAGCGGGTTTCCCGAAGGTCATTCTTGCATACATTTTCACACAAATGCGCATCACAGACTAGCTTTCCCATTTGCGGTTTCAGTCAATTTATTGAATATGCATCAGATCATGATTTCTAATATGGCCTGGGTCTACACAGAGGTAATTATGCTAGAGATGATCAACGACCGGGTGTAAAATAACTCAACTCTTAAAAGCCTTCGAGCAAACGAAGGTGAAATGTCGTCAGGCCAACAAAAAGATTAGTAGATGGAAATTGAAATTGCTATTAAATGATTTTATTGTGGACTCGGGGATGTCCTTCAATGGTATTGTCAGAGCATAGCAACTGTTTTTTAAAAATGTAATAGATGTAAAACAGTCTACATGGTTATTTATGAGCATGGAGTCTGTAATGGAACACAACATCAGAACAGTGACATTTAAGCAACACCTTTTTATCAAAATCTGATCTAAAATCTACAATGAGTGCCTTAATGTTCGACAGTTGTATGTTATGTTTTTGGTGTGTTTCAGAAAAACTTTGGACTGATAAAGCAGAACTGGAGCTGCTGATTATTGCTAAATAATGAGAGGACAGCATCCTCTGGCTGAATAGTGCCATGGGGCAAATTTATTGGGCATAATAACCCAGGCTTTTTTATTTAAACAGCAGAAACGCTCACTCAACACACTGTAGTGATGCTGATCAATCAAGAGCTGCAATAATGTGAACAGACTGAACATGAGATCTATACACTGTCGATTTATATCATCTGTAACCAATGGGACGTCAGGGAAGGAATAAAATAGGAAGGAGGTAATAAATATTCTCTGTCTTTATGACCGGAGTCTAAACAATCCTTTATTGTGAAAAATGCCTGGATTCTCTCCTAAAATTTGGTCACATGTCACAAATTTTAAATGTAAACATTTCTGTAAACATAAATGTTTACATATACAGAAATGTAAACATAAATGTTCCTCCGCAGCACGTGCATTCTAATACAAAAATAAGACTGAGCACCACGTCCTGCCTCACCACCACTGTAAGAAAACAGAACACTCAAAGTAATGTTTATTTATATAGCACATTTTTACAGACCAAGGTCACCTAAAGCCCTTTACAATGTTCAGAGTTCAGATATTGTTCCAATCATTCCACACACGATGATGACGGAAGCGAGTCGCCGAACACACTGGAGCATCAGCCCCAATCAACACCATCCATTCACTCTCTCACTTACATTCATAACTATTGTGCATGTTTTTAGTGGTAGGGGAAACCCGAGCACCCGGAGGAAACCTACGCAAACACGGGGAGAACATGCAAACTCCACTCAGAAAGGCCCTGTTCCAACTGGGATTCAAACCCAAAACTTTCTTGCTGAGAGTATGTTTTGTACGTAAGTAAGTGAGTAAGTAATGTTTATTTATTTAGCGCATTTTACAGGCCAAGGTCAGCCAAAGCGCTTCACAATGTTCAGAAATCAGATTTTTACATTCACGGTACGGAAAACTAGAGCACCAGGAGAAAAACTTGCTGAGAAGCAACCACCATACAATGCTGCCATATGGGATTTTAGTGTGTTTTGCATATTTAATGCTTGTCCCCTTGAATACGTTTAGATACTTTTTTATTCCTAATGTCCCTATCCCTATCCCTATTCCCCAATGCCTGTGTGGTACATTCAGATTTGTTCTCAATACTCTGTAAGCACACAGGTCATACATATTGCATATTTAGAAGTCCCTTTAAGATACAATGTATGAATATATTATTATTAATTCCTCTAAACCATGAGCTGCATGGAACAAACAGTAGCAGGTTTGGTGGGAATCCAGAACAAGGTGCAATCATGTAAATAAAAGCATAAAAAGTTTGAATTTTTTGTCTGCATCTATATTTGGGCAGAGGAAGTGGGGGCTGTTTGGGTGAATAATGCAGAGCAGGTGTGCAGCAGGTGACCGGTCGAGAGCGTGGTGAACCTTTAGGTGGTCAGTGACGAATCACCTCTCACTAATGCACTACAGGAAAACCCACCAAAACAGGCAACCGCGAGCCAGCCCCATGTGCAGGAGAAATGAAAGGAGCGGTTTTCTGTCATCTGCACCTGTCTCAAGAGTCAGCAGGGTTATGATTATAGCAGTCACAGAGTAATACGTGTGCTGAATTCTGTTGCACCTGCCAGAACAGACGGTTAACATGTGTTTGAGGAATAAACATGTGACTGGATTTAGCTCAAAGCAGGATTAACTGAGTACAGCGAACAAAAGTATAAATGCAGTTTTTGTACCTATTTTTCTTGGGTTCAACTTAAAAATATAAATCTTGCTCTATATCGGAAAGTGTTTTAATGGGAAATTATTTTCTTCTTGGGGCAACTTTTGGAAATCAGAATACTGTTGAGGGAAAAACACCTTTTCTATGGTTACTTTTGAATTAAAAAAAGAAAATACATTTAAAAAGAAAATATATTTTGTCCACATGTCCTTGAATATAATCCAAAGATTTACATGTTAAAAACAGCTGATAGAGAAAAACAAAACCAATAGACAATTGTCACGACATGATTAAATGATGAGGTGTATTAAGGCACTGTTGACTTGAAAGAAGTTTCGAAATGAAATGATAAAATAGGAGGATGCAAATATTCACTCACATTAACGTGCTTACCTTAACCATTAGTTTCCATGACTAATTTACCAGTCTATTTTGAAGATAATAGGTCCATAAACTGGCCGGATGCTAATGAACTCTACCACAATAAAAATACGTAAATTGGCCGCATTGCTGTAGGCTTCAGGGTTAAAAGAAATTGTGTGAAAACTACTTTTTTGTGTGAAAACTACTTCATTTATGGAATGTTACAAAAATGTATTTGATAGAGAAGTACACAAGAAGTATGGAGCCCAGATATGCAGTGTTGTGTTCGTGGAAGGTTTTTTTAGGGATCATCCCTTGCAGCTGTGAGCATTATTATGTTTGAACATAAGCATAAAACATTATTACGGTTTTTTGAGTAAATTATCATTGTTATTGAATATGGGTTTACTGCTGGAAAGAGTCCAGGGCCTGCATATAAACGAGAATCAAAACGTTTCTATGCAATCATGAGCCAGCCAGCCCCATGTGCAAGAGAAATGAAAGAAGCAGTTTTCTGTCATCTGCACCTGTCTCTCCAGAGTCTGCAAGGCTGGAGGCTGTAAGCAGTGTGCCCAGGTTTGTTCTATACTGTATGCTCAATAACCCTATCTCTATAAGATGATAAGTCCTTATTAATCTCACATGTCACATTTGGCATAGATAGAATCACTGAAGGTGGGCAAAAAGACAGGAAGTGGGCAAGTATGAAGAATATAATATGACTTAAAGTGGTTCTCACCCCCGCTCCTCGGAGCTTACGTTACTCACATTTCCTGTTCAAATCTTCCTCTAAATGGGCGTAGCCTGGAGGACTGAAGGGGGCGTGAACGAGACTGGGCCGTTTACATTGCTCTGGGCGGGGGGCTGCTGACGTCAGGTCTTGCTTCAGACGTCAGGTCTTGCTGCCGCGCCAGTGTTGGCGCCAGATTCAAAATTCAAATGTAGTAATACAGGTCCCCAGCAGATGGCGCCTCACAGACGGTTTTAGGCAGAAAGTCTAACTTTCAACTAATTTGCACCAAAGTGACAAGATTATGACCAGGATATGTAGACAACACTATTGGACACTCATTTATACCGTTTATCAGCAAAAAAAAAGTGGATTTGAGGGTGAGTTGTCCTTTAAAGTGACTTATTGTTAGGGATGTACCGAATCCAGGATTCGGTTTCGGATTCGATACTTTTTGTAGCCGGCAGCTAGCGCCCAGATGCGTTCAAAGGCACACGGAAATAAGGGAAACGCAGAGACAGTTTACCATTTTATTCCGAATAATTATTTCAGAAATACAACACAGGGATACACATAACAGGTGTATGATGATTAAACAAGTAAAGGACAGTGAATCTAATCAAGAATTAAACTGTCTATGTGTTAGCCTCATTTCCTCGTGCCTTTGAACGCATCTGGGTGCTAGCTGTGCGGCTACTAAAAGTATTCTTTCTCAAATACAGTAGCTCAGGCTGTGTGAGTGAGAAAGTGAAAATGGAACTCGTGTGCAGAAAAAGTGTTGTTTGGCAGTACTGTCAGTCCAAAGAAGGTGATTCTAGTCGAGCTACATGTTCAATTTGCAATGCCGATTTGTCGCCCTAAACAGTACACAACATCGCCGCTGTTAAAACATTTGCGTATGAAACATTAATGGACTGAGGATGGAGTAGGATTCGGTTTCGGCAGAATCTTAACCAGTGGATTCGGTATTCGGCCGAACTCCAAAAATCTGGATTTGGTACGTCCCTACTAGGGATGTGAAGATTACAACTACACGGATACATTCATGCATCGGATATAAGAATCAGAATCAGAATCATTTTTATTGCCACGTAAGTAACAGGAGGTCACAGACTTGGAAATCTGAGAAGACGGCACGGCGTGGATACCTCCGCGGCTGCTACCCCCTCCTCTCCTTTGGATTCTACCGAAGCACCAGCCACACCGAGCGGTAGCAAAGTTGGCGACGCGAGCAGTTGGTCTATCACAAACTTTGGTCAAAACACGCCTCAAACAGCTAACTCTGCCTGCTCCCAGGCCTTAACTAATGCTATGATAAGATTATTTATTAATCTCACACAGGAGAAATTTACTGCTACTGTATAGCAGTTAGTTAGTCTACTTCATCTCCAAAGATATCCAGCCCTACAGCGTTTTAGAGAATGAAGTATTCAAATAAATACTCTGTTCATAGTGAATAATGTTCTTTTTCAAATAGGATTACTTGGTTTGCTCCATATTAAATACATCCCTCATATTGATAGAGTAAAGCAGAATTTGAGGTAAGAAACCTGATGTGGGCTAATAAACTCTCACACTAACTGTATCGAACAGGATCATATGAAGGTTATTTTGTGTTTTTATTATCAGCACTTTTTTTTGCTTTTGAATTCTATAAACTGTAACAAAAAAGTAATCAGCGTAAATAAATTCAATGTTTTAAATTTCAGTGTCCAAAAATTAATTGTTTTAAAATTCAGTGTCAAAATATTCAATATTTTAAAATTCAGTGTCCAAAAATTCAATGTTGAAAAAAATTCAGTGTCCAAAAATTTTTTTTTGCTGCTTGAAATGTCATGCTTTATTTCCGGGTAAATCAAGACAGTAGCAATCAATCAGCCAATCCTCCATAGATGTAGCCACGGCCAGAACACGACTGTCTTGTTCATCTGAACATGGCGTCCACAGCAAACCAGTAAGTGTGTTTTCTCATCATTAATTGGTATGTAACACGCAAACCACTATGTACTTTCTGAACATGTTTTTACCTTAGCTTATCATTAGCTAGCTCCGCGTAGGTGGATTCTAGGTTTTGGCGATTCCCCAAAGCTAATCTTCGCTAATGCTAAGCTAAAATGAACCGCAGGAAAGCCAAGTACATGGGGGTTTGCGGTTCTCGTGTGACGTATGTACCATGTTCCCAATTTAAATGTGTATATTATTCTAGCAGTGCAGCAAGGACAAAACCTGCTGACTGTTTAGAGACAGAGCATGCTAAGGGGTTGTTGTTAATTATGTTGTTCATTTTTATGTATCTAGACCTCCGATAATTATTCTATCTTTACTCTTAAATTTTGACATCTTAGTGAAACCAAGATGGAATGAAGGATCGATTCTTTAGGGAGAAAACAAACCCACGGATTCAATATTAATGCTACAGAGAGGAATCAGACTGATAGATATGGTTTTAATTGAGTATATTTGTAAATCCCACTCTACCAGCCTCCTGTTAAAGACTGGCAATGTATTTACATTTACTGTTGATATCACATGTTAAGTTCATGTGTGTGTTTGTAAAGGCATCGTACTTCTGCTCCTCCTCAGAGCGTCTGTTTCTACTCTACTACTGTGTATTTATATTAATTCATTTGACTGGGACAGTACATGTATATGAACATATATGTCGACATGTCTGATTGTAACAAAAGGCTCATTTTAATCCCAGAAGAACCGGGTCTGTTTAAATTAATGATTTTTGTGTGTGAATTTCTTTTCCAGAGGCAGCTGTCTTCCAGAAGCCATCATTTCTTTATCCATTTCCATCACCTCCAGCTTCTGTGGATTACGATATAAACTACAACGATCAATATGTTCATTTGTTTTATTAATTACAAGTCATGGATAGTTAGAACACATCTCTCATTTTCTGAAGACATATGCAGCAGCAGCAGTAACAACAGCAGTAACAGCAGGTGCCTGGACGTCTGCCTCTGACTGTCTTTTCTACGGTGGACTCATCACAACCTGGAATAAAATAAAATAATTATGATTTAGTTCTTTGTGTGCAATGAAAAGTGATGTATGCGTTTTTTTATCCAACCACACAATCCGTGAGAAACATGTTTCATAGCTTGTATTTAAGTACTACTTCTAATCTTAAATACATTTAAGCCATTAACTCTGACATGATCAGGTCTGTTGGATTTCAAGAGGCAAGGAGCTTGTGCTCAAAAAGTAAGTACTCATGACCTTAAACCTGGTCTGTTCAAGTCCACGCGTCTTCTGTGTCCAGCTTCATGTTCACAGATGTCCCCCTGCACATAATCATGTTTGTACTTCATACAAATTACTTTACAACTAAGTGATGCACAAACGAGGGCCATAGCAAATCCATCAATCCTAAACACATGCATTATTTACATGAAATATCACATTTTTAAGACTAATGATTACTCTTAAAACAATTTTTTATAGCAGAAAGTATGATACAAAAGCCGCCTTTTTGAGTTTTCATAATTACTTCCACAGTTAAGACTGTTAGCATAAGGGAGCTCTCAAAATGACTCCCAGCGCATGATGCTCCATTCTGGGCATCAGCGCAGCTCTACACCCGTGGTTAGCGTGTTAGCACCGGAGCTCAAGGCTGGAGAAAATCTGTCTAATCACCAAACAGACCTCTGATATAACAATAGAAGGGGCTATTTCCCACCTCCATTGTTAATACAATTAAATGTTATGTCCTAATTAAAACGTAAATTCAACATTTACCTTTACCTCATCATGGCCGCTCCTCTCTCCGCTCCGTGATCCACGTTACAGCGGGACGCTCACGTACAACAGCACGGCCTGATAATAGTGTGCAGCGTCCGAATCGTCATCAGAATGAGTCCACTCACTCAGTCACTATATAGTCCCGCACTATGTAGTGAGTGAGTGAATGGGGTATAGTGCGGACATTCGGATAAAGCCAAAGTCGTGTTCTGGCCCTGGCTACATCTATGGAGGATTGTCTGATTGATTGCTTTGTTCTTGATTTACCCGGAAATAAAGCATTGTGGTGGCTGGTGAATGCACACACAAATGTGTTATTGTGAAGGAGCGGGTTCCGGGGGGGAAGAGATAAGAGGCGAGTGTGGCCACCTGTGTGTGATTAGTGTTTGGAATAAATAAGTGAGACTCAGCTCTTTGTCTCCGGCTGATTTCTTCCACATTGGTGACCCTGAAGTTGGACATTATAAGCATGTCACAAGATAATGCTGGCGCTGCCGTCACCCCGCCGGCTGTATTCGCGGCTATGGTGAAACTGCCAGAGTTTTGGACGCACGATCCAGAGCCGTGGTTTCAACATGTGGAAGCGCAGTTTCAGCTACGCGGCATAACGACGGACATCACGAGATATTATCATATCGTTGCGGCCTTGGATTCGGCCACTACTCGGAGGATGATGGGGCTTCTCCGCGACCCGCCTCACGAGGGGAAGTACGAGGCGCTAAAGAGGGGATTGCTCCAGTTATACCAGCTCTCTGATATGGAGCGGGCTGACCGTCTGTTATCGCTCTCCGGATTGGGAGACTGCAAGCCATCTGAGCTGATGGAAAATATGTTGGCGTTACTCGGCTCTGGGGACAGTTCATTTATTTTCACTCATCTGTTCCTGCGCCAGCTCCCGCCCCCTGTGCGTACTGCCCTGGCCACTTCGGACCTGGTCCGCACTAAGGATTACAGACGGCTGGCGGAGGAGGCTGACAAACTTCTGCTGGCATCCAGGCAGTTTTCGGTGCATGCGCTGGTGCCTCCGGATGCGTGTGAGGAGGATGCCTGCGTGCACGTGACGGCTGTGACGGATCGACAAGACAAGAAGGGAAGCCTCTGTTTCTACCACCGCCGCTTTGGAACCAAGGCTCGCCGTTGCATCCCACCGTGCTCTTTCCAGCAGTCGGGAAACGAGAGGGCCGGCGCTCGCTAGCGGCTGCTTGCACCGGTGACCAGGACAGGCTGCTTTTCATTGAGGATGGGGCTTCAGGACGTCGTTTTCTTGTGGATTCGGGAGCGCAACACAGCATCGTACCCCCCTCCACGGCCGACGCTACTGGGAAAGGACGGGGCCCTCCGCTGGATGCAGCTAACGGGACTTCCATCCGCACCTTTGGCACCAGGTTTTTGACAGTGTGTTTTAATGGCCGTGAATTTAGCTGGGACTTTGTGATTGCTTCGGTGTCAGTTCCTATCCTGGGTGCAGATTTTTTATGTGCATTCAGGCTATTAGTGGATGTGTCTAACAGGTGTTTGATTGATGCCGTGTCTTTTAGTTCCTATCCATGTACGCTGAGGAAAGCTGGGCGCATTCTGGCTAACATGCTGGCCGTTGGGGACGTGTACCAGCGTCTGTTAGCGGAGTTTCCTGCCCTTACGGTTCCCACATTTTCTGCGGCGGTAGCTAAGCACGGGGTGGAGCATTACATCACTACCGTGGGCCCGCCGGTTTTCGCTCGGGCGCGCCGTTTGGATACGGCAAGGTTGTTGATTGCTAAAAAGGAGTTTGCCAACATGGAGAGGCTTGGAATCGTGCGCCGTTCAGACAGCCCGTGGGCTTCGCCTTTGCACATGGTTCCCAAATCAGACGGTGGTTGGCGCCCGTGTGGAGATTTCCGTCGCCTTAACAACGCCACGACTAACGACAGGTACCCGGTCCCCCACATTCAGGATTTTTCTGGGCACCTGGCGGGGGCTGTCGTGTTTTCGAAGGTGGATTTGGTTAGAGGTTACCACCAGGTGCCAGTCCACCCGCGAGATGTCCTTAAGACAGCGATTATTACGCCTTTTGGCCTTTTCGGGTTTTTGAGAATGCCATTTGGCCTGAAGGGGGCAGCACAGACTTTTCAGCGGTTGATGGACTCGGTTTTGCGTGACATGCCCTTCATATTCGTGTATCTGGACGATATACTGGTGGCGAGTCCTTCCGTTGAGGAGCACAGCTTACACCTCCGCCTCCTTTTCGAGCGGCTCACTGAGCACGGGTTGATCGTGAATCCAGTTAAGTGCCAATTTGGACTGTCAGAAATTGAGTTCCTGGGACACCGCGTTTCGAGGCAGGGTGCTGTACCACTCCCTGCTAAGGTCAAAGCAGTTTTAGCTTTTCCCCGCCCCCCCTCTGTGAAGCCTTTGCAGGAGTTTTTGGGCATGATTAACTTTTATAACCGCTTCATTCCCCATGCCGCCCACCTTATGCACCCTTTGTATGACGCTTTGAGGGGTAGGAGGGGTAACCAAGTCGTAGAGTGGTCCCCTGAAAGGGTGTTGGCGTTTGACCGGGCTAAAACTGCACTGGCGGAGGCTGCGCTGTTAACGCATCCCGATCCTACTGCACCGGTTGCGCTTACTACCGATGCGTCTGATTGCGCGGTGGGGGCAGTGGTGGAGCAGTGGTCGGATGGTGCCTGGCGGCCACTAGCCTTTTTCAGTAGAAGGTTGCGGGAGTCAGAGAGGAGGTACAGTGCGTTTGACAGGGAGCTCTTGGCCCTTTTTCTTGCCACACGCCACTTCAGATTTCTACTGGAGGGCCGAGAGTTTGCTGCTTATGTGGATCACAAGCCCCTTATATTTGCTATGGCCAAAACCTCGGAACCATGGTCGGCGCGGCAACAAAGGCACCTTTTTGCTATTTCTGAGTTTACCTGTGATATACGACATGTTGCAGGAAAGGACAATGCAGTGGCGGACTGTCTCTCTCGGGCTCAGGTTTCCACGGTCCATTTAGGCATTCACTATGCAGAGATGGCGGTGGACCAGCTGGCGGATTCGGGGGTGCAGGAGCTGCGCACCACTGATTCTAGTTTGAGGTTGGAAGATGTGGTTTTTCAGGACAGCGGGGCGACGCTTCTGTGTGACATGTCCATGAGCAGACCACGTCCTTTGGTACCGGCGGTCTGGCGCGCCCGCATTTTCGAGGCTGTTCACTCCCTGTCTCACCCCGGTGTGAAAGCGACGGTGAAGTTGGTGAGTGCTAAGTTCGTGTGGCCTGGCCTCAAAAAAGACGTTAAGACTTGGGCTTCCACATGCGTGGCCTGCCAGAGGGCCAAGGTGCAGCGTCACGTGAAAGCTCCCTTGGGTCCTTTTTCAGTTCCTGAGAGACGTTTTGAACATGTCCATGTGGACTTGGTGGGCCCTCTTCCCCCTTCCCGGGGGTTCACTCACCTCCTGACCATGGTGGACAGGACCACTCGATGGCCGGAGGTGGTGCCCCTGTTGTCTACTACTGCGGCAGACGTGGCCCGGGCTTTTATTTATTCGTGGGTGGCGCGATTTGGGGTTCCTCTGGACCTGACTTCTGATAGGGGCCCCCAGTTCACCTCGGAGCTGTGGACTTCAGTGGCTGGGAGTTTGGGGGTTAAACTTCACCGGACCACGGCATATCATCCGCAGGCTAACGGGTTATGCGAGAGGTTTCACAGGACTATGAAAGGTGCCCTCCGGGCCTCTCTTGTGGACAATAGCTGGGTGGACAGGTTGCCGTGGGGTTTGTTGGGTTTACGTTCCGCCCCCACGGAGGATCTGCGCTCCTCCTCTGCTGAGTTGGTGCTGGGACAGACGCTGACGGTCCCGGGGGAGTTTCTGCATCCCGCCCCTGACCTGGTTCCGAGGGTGCCGGCGCTGCCTTTTTCCCCGGCAGGAGCTTTCAGGCCAGTTGCGGTGCACCACTGTATCCCTCAGTCCTATGTTCCTAAGGACCTTATGTCTGCCAGATACGTTTTTGTACGTCATGACGCACACTGTTCTCCCTTGCGGGCGCCTTACGATGGCCCGTTCCGGGTGCTGGAGACAGGGGACAAGTATTTTGTGGTGGAGGTCGGGGCTGGCCGGGATTGGGTCACGGTGGGCCGCTTGAAGCCTGCTCATGTGCTCCGGGACGAGGATGTGGAGTTGGGCCGCCCTGCTCGGCGGGGCCGCCCGCCTAATCCTGCCCCGGGGGTGGGGCCCCTGCCTGTCCCTGCCCGGATGGCTACACCGGTTAAGCGGAGTCGGGGGGGTAGAGTGGTCCGGCGGCCTGTTAGATTTTCTTAGTGGCACCTTTTTTTGTTTTGTTTTGTGGGGTTAGAGTAATGTGTTCATTTGTGTGTTCTGGGGGGGCCTGTGTGGTGGCTGGTGAACGCACACACAAATGTGTTATTGTGAAGGAGCGGGTTCCGGGGGGAAAAGATAAGAGGGGAGTGTGGCCACCTGTGTGTGATTAGTGTTTGGAATAAATAAGTGAGACTCAGCTCTTCGTCTCCGGCTGATTTCTTCCACAGCATGACATTTGCAGCAAAAAAAAATGCAACAAATTTTTGGACACTGAATTTTTTTCAACAATGAATTTTTGGACACTGAATTTTAAAACATCTAATTTTTGGACACAGAAATAGAATTCAAAAGCAAAAAAAAGTGTTGATAATAAAAACACAAAATAACCTTCATAGGATCACATCATGTCAAACCGAATCCCGTTGCAAATCAGTTATATCATTAATAAATCATCTTTGAATCGCATCGTATCGTGAATAGGATTGAATCGTATTGCATCGTATCGACAGGGACTTCAGTGTATCGTTAATGTATCGAATCGCTGGTAGTGTATCGAATCGGCCTCAGTGCTGGAGATTTACATCCCTAGTCCCTACTTATTGTACAATCCGACAGCGGTGGGAATGAAGGCCCTTTGGTAGCGCTCCTTCTTGCACTGAGGGTGCGTCAGTCTTCCTCAGCTCCTCTACAGTCCTGTGCAGTGGGTGGGAGGTGTTGTCCATGATTGAGGTGACTAGCACCCTCCTGTCCCTCACCTCCTCTATAGAGTCCAGGGGGCAGCCCAGAGTGGAGCTGGCCCTCCTGACCAGCTTGTTCAGTCTGCTTCTGCGGCAGCGTAGTGTATGGCAGAAGCTACCACAGAGTCATAAAAGGTCCTGAGCAGAGGCCTGCTCACTCCGAAGGACCTCAGCCTCCTCAGAAGGTGGAAGCGGCTTTGGCCTCCACCTTCTGAGGAGGCTGAGGTTGTTGGTGTTATGGAACCAGTCCAGTTTATTGTTAATGTGAACACCCAGGTACTTGAAGCTGCCCAGCAGCTCAATGTCCTTCCCCTGGAGTTGTTAAACCATACACATCTAAATAGCTCTTCTTCATAAGGGGTCTTACCTGATGTTTATTAGATACATCAATAAACACCACTTGAATCTGAAAATAGCTATTTATTATTTAAATAAAAATGATCAATTCTCTCTAGAAGATTCATAAAATGAATACAAAATAATGAGTGGGGACTGGATCTAAAAGACGTGTGCTGGGTTTCACTGTGGAGAAAATTTCATCAAGCATCTAAGCATTAACCAGGACAAATCTGTTCAGACAAAGATGTGTCAGTTGTATATTTAATGTGTTCTAATAGCAAAACAACCTACCCAACAGCTATTGTGACTCTTGGACTTCGAATTCTATTAGACCAAATGCTTTATCTAATGTGAATATTTAGTTGGGAGCTTCACCTTTCTAATAAGAGCTGATTATGATTCTGTCATGATGTGACACATGAGGACGCTTTGCTTTATCAAAAATCAATTACAATCATTTATCTAACCTGCAGGACGGTTTATGTTGTACTCAAAAGTTCTACTCATTGACTGATGTGCGGCAAAGATGATAGCAAAGCACCATATTAGTGGCCTCTATAAGGATGAAACAGATTTTGGTGACGATGCTGAAACAACGAATAAGGCCTACATGGATCAACATTTCATGGGGGAAATTGAACCTTGCTTAACCACCCAATTCAAGTAAAGCTTTGGAACATAGCTCGTTATGACAAAAACTTAACCATATAAAACCAGTCTCGAATAGACTGTTGAACATGAGCTTCAACAATTTGAAGACCTCTTTGCATAAGCTAGTCTGATTGGTCCTGATTTCTCAAGCAGAACCAGCTGATAAGCTCCAACGACATAACTAATTGTCCAAAGTGTAAATCAGAATACTGAGATATAAACTATTGCCTTGTGACCAATCAGGCAGGGCTCAGTTCAGATCGAACCATTTCTGTTTGAATAGATTCTAAAGCAGTTACATAAATTGCATAAATCTATCAGTGTTGAGTGTTGGAACATGTTACACTAACAAAACAACTTTTTCTGGGGAAAAGAAACGCGTTAACTATCGGACATTTATCAAGCTGTTTATTTTTTGATCCGCTGCAATGTTCCTTTTTAGCGATGGCTGAGGCTCCGGAGCGTGTGACACTCTTTGAGACAAACTGCTTCAAAACACTGCCTCGGAGCATGCTGTGTCAAAACCAAACGTGTCCGTTTCTCAGTATTAAGGGGCGTTCGCACCAGACCATTTGTTGTGTCCAGTGTCAATGCAACGTCAGTTACAGTCTGTGGTTTTGACGCGCCTTATCGGTTTGAAAACTTTTAGTGGCTAGCATAGACCGTAGTGGATAATAACAGTAACACAATAAGTTACTTTCTTTAGAGAGTAACTAAGTAAAGCAGGGGTTGAAGCAATAACAAAAGATTTGACTGAAAATGTTCTCATGGAAATTTATCACATGTTGTAAATCACAATTATGCAGGACCAAGTTATATTTTTATTTACAATATGTTATTGTATAATGAATAACAGATCAAATTAATTCTTCAAAGATATACATTTAAACTGGTGTATTTTGAGGTGAAATTACAACAAATGGATCAAGCAACTTGTCAACTTTTTGACAGACTATTAGTGAGAGTAGTTGTATCCGCAACATTGGCTTTTCTTGAGGCAAGATGGAGCGTCAACACTTTGGCTCTGTCCTCGTCAAAATATCGCAAAGGACAGTTGAAATTCTGTCCACATTTTTGTTTGTGGACTTGTCAATGTTTTAAAAAAAAAGGTTTCCCTATCAACTTGGTGGCTAGTTCTTCTTTTTATTGTTCTGCCATACCATGTGTGCAGAATTATGACGCATATGAATTTGAAATGGTCAACCTTGACAGTGCACTTTGATCAACCGCAAAGGATTTAATTAAATCTACCGGCGGTTGTGATATTCTGAACGACAGGTCATTTTCTGGGATAAAGCCACAGACTCTTAGGTCACAGCCGCGGCCCGCCAGGCAAGCCTAGTCTCAGTTGTCGCTGTAGTACCAGGTTAAGATGAAGTGTGGGAAAGAGCACGAACAGCTGCCTCGTGCACAGTTTCGAGCTGGCGGAGAATCAAAACTGTTTTCCCATTGCTCCTGTATAAAAAAAATGTATGGCAAAGTACGCACAAGCACCGGCCACCTTTGTCTTTTTGTACTATGGCCGCAACAGAATCCCATCGTCTCCCACCTCATCAAGCCATGCCCACCTCCATTTATTTTTCACTCCGTTATCAATTGCAACTTGTGCTCCTTCTTTCATAAACAACGAATCCATGATTGTGATTGTGTGCATGCTAGGCTAGCTTTGATAAATGAATGTAAGACGTGCTAACACACTAGAGCACACCTTTCTTCTGCAAATTTCTTCCATTCGCTCTTGTTGATAGGCTTTTTTATCACACTGAGTTTTGCATGTGGATCGCAACCAAGACATTATCACCAAGACATGTTTGTCCCCATTCCCAGCAAAGTCCGTTTTGTATATTCCGTTTAATAAAGTAGCATTGCGCTTGGTTAACGTTAATTAATTATGGCCTACCTTTTGTCTAATAACGCGCCCAGCTTGTACCATGGCTTGTACCGGTCCGCGGGGCTGCTGGCTGGCTGTCATTGCTCCGTTCGGGATTCAATTTTCATTCTCCTCTTTTCTCAAAAGCTCCGTGCAGTTGCCAGAAACTTTCACCTCCGTGTTAACATTGATTATTTGGCCGTGTCTTCATTTGCGCGTGAGGTCAGCGTCTTGATTCATTTGCGGAGCGCTCAAGTAGCTGGCCACAGCACATTCAAGTCTCACTTGTGATTATATTACTTTTTATTTATATATACACATATAAATACAATTGTATTCATATATAGATATGGCTAGATGTATCAGATACACACGCATATGTATTAATGTATATTTTTAAAATTAACCATTTCATTTTGAAATCCGTCACCCTGACGGAACTCTTTAAGCCTAGAGTTATTGGGATACTGTAGATTGGTCATAAGGTCGGCCCATGGCATTTATTTATTGTTTATTTGGTTGGGACAGTACATGGTAATGAACACATCACTCCGGATTGCAGCCATGGGCTAATTTGCATCCGGTGTCCCACATTCGCTCTCACAAACACACACTCATTCATTCATTCACCATGAACTGTTGCACATGTTTTTAAGTGGTAGGGGAAACTGGAGTACTCGGAGTAAACCTACGCAGACACGGGGGGGTTTGTTTGTAATTTCTCTATTCATTATTTTCATAGATGAGTTTAGTCTGGTGGTCGAAAAACCTGTGAGACTCAAGGAAACAGAAACATGTATTAGTGTACTGCACAATAAAACTATGTTTTAACCAGTGGGGGCGGGTCCCGGCTCAAAAGTGGCCAAAATGACGTACGCTGACATGCTTGCAATACCACCCCGGGCCGATGGGGGTGGACCCGGAATAAGAATTAGCCAATGCTAACATATAGCATCTTCTTGGCTCTCGAAAACGTCTTTACAGGATGGTCCAAAAGTTGGCTCTTGGCCCAAAGCTCCGTTCCACATGTGTGTCAATGCTGAGGGGAGTGAATTTTTTTAGACCACTCTGGTTTAGTCGCTGTGAAAATGGGCGGGATCCAAAATGGCCGCGAGTGGTCCCGCCCACATGAAAATTGCGAAAAAACGCATCTGCGCATGCGTCAGCCGGCCCAACTCCATTCATTTGAGCGAGACACTTCAAAGATTCACAACGAGTAAACTAGACTGGACCAAAAAAAATCACCCCCCTCAGCATTAACACACATGTGGAACGGAGCTTTGGGCCAAGAGCCAACTTTTGGTCCATCTTGTAAATACGTTTTTGAGAGGTCTGCCAACGCTATATGTTAGCATTGGCTAATTCTTCTTCTGGGTCCACCCCCATCGGCCCGGGGTGGTATTGCAAGCATGTCAGCGCACGTCATTTTGGCCACTTTTGAGCTGGGACCCGCCCCCACCGGTCTGGAGGTGCTCAATTAAGCTCCGTGAACAGGTGGGAGGAGGCAACTCCTTTTGCAGATTGAAACAATTGGATCTGAGTTTACCGTGACCATGGATCTATTATATTAACTGGATAGGGTATTACTAGCTTGTAGCTGAATAACCCATGTGCTCAGGGGATTCTCGCGGTACTGCAGACTGAACCAGACTGAACCAGACTAAATTCACGTGGGCTACCCAGAAATTTTCCCCATAGAACTCAATACATATTAAAACAGCTCGACCTCAGCTGACAGAGAACCTACAGCTTTCATAAAGATAGGATTTTGTAGGGATTTTAGTGTCCCTTGTCATCTTGAACTTTTTTTCTTCTTAAATCCTTCGGTTTTGTTTAAATCCACACTTTAGTGCCACAAACTCTACTCCTCTGGCTCTCGCTCTAACTCCCGCCCTGATGAACTGCTCTGATTGGTCAGAGCGCGGCCGAGCCCCTCTGTGCACGTGCGTGAGACCCGGTGTGAGACCCACACACGCGTGTTTGGCGCAACGCATTATGGGAGATCATTTGTTTGTTTTGTTATGTTGTAAACATTTGTAATGAAAATGAAGGAGACCCCAGGTAGAATAGCCCCGGCAATAAGTCAGGAGCTAATGGGGCTCTCAATAAAATGAAATGAAATGAAAAATGAAATGAAAAAAAATCCACTGCGCAGAACCGGGAAGACCAGACGATGCCCAAATACAGGCGAGTTTCCCATAGATCTTTGCGAGTTCCAGACGACTTCCGCTAATCTTTCAGCCCCCATGCCGTCACAAAAAAAAAAAAAAAAACAAACAAAATTTTTGTTTTATATAGCGCTTTTTTGGACACTCAAAGACGCTTCACATGTGTCATTATTCATTCACTCCATAGACGGTGGTGATAAACTACTACTGTAGCCACAGCTGCCCTGGGGCACACTGACAGAAGCGAGGCAACCAGTATGCGCCATCGGCCCCTCCGACCACCACCAACCATTCACACACACACCAGACTCATTCTAGGCAATGGGGGTGAAGTGTCTTGCCTAAGGACACAACGGCAGTTTGGCACTTTACAGCCGCAGCCGCCCCACTGTGGCTGGTGTTCCCAGAGGTTAAGTGTCTTGCCAAGGACACAACGACAGTTGTCAGTGGGAGTCGATGGTGAAAGTCTTGAGCGGGGCTTGAACCCACGACCTTCTGGCTCAAAGGCCAACGCTCTACCAACTGAGCTACTGCCGCCCTAAAAGCGCCACTGAGCACAACCATTCATTTGAATAGGGCGCCATCTTGGATCGCCGGGGCTTGACCGTGATGTATATAATGCGCCCGAGTGAGTCGTTAGCATTTAGCCTAGCCATCTCCTTTGCAGCAAACAGAGCCCGCGGGGATCAGTCTTATAGCAACAATCTTTGCCAGCAATGAATTTTGCTATACATTCCTCTTGCTCTGGCTTCAATTTCTTTAGAATCAGAATCATTTTTATTACCACGTAAGTAACAGGAATTCACAGACTTGGAAATTGCTTTGGCTCAGTGCAACAGTCAGAAAGAGATAATACAAAATAAAGAATAAAAAACACTTCTAAGGAATCAATTTAAATTTAAAATAGAGTTACAGTTACTATTAACAATATACAAGTGCACATGGTGCACACAATGTAAGGTGGCAGCAGTACAGTGAAGTAAAGTGACGTATGATGGGCAGTAAAGTGACTTTATAAAGGGCGGGGGGACAGGTTAAGAAGTGTTCAAGAGTGTTTATAGAACCAGACCGGAATACTTTACTATGGCGCATTCTCCGCCATTGCCAAACTACAACCTGCCCGTTCGCTTCCTGCGCTCGCTGATTGGTCGGATGGAAGTCTACAGACGTAATCGCAAACACAGGGACCAGACCCAGACGTACATGCAAGGAAATGATGATTGACCGGAGCGTACGGATGGCTAAGGCCAGGCTAGCTCACATGTAACAGTACAACAAAGAGCTTAACTGCTTTTGCGCGAGGTAGGGGTCATTGTCTTTACTTGGCGCCACTACTGACGCTTAATGGCCATGTGCTGTATGTGGGGGAAATCGGTTTGTGTGTGGTTTGCGTGATTTTGCCGTGTGGCTGCGCACCACACACCGTACGACCAAAGTGGTTAGACCCATGATTTTATATCTCCGTGTGTGAGGTCTCACACAGAGAAAAAATCGGCCGACAATTTTAAAATCGTCTCATATGAACCGGTCTTAAGTCAGTGTGGCTGTAGTATAATGGCTGCACACCGCTCCCGTGGCAATATCTGGATACTAATCAAACAACCCAAGACACCAATTTCATTCCCCCAGTACAAGCGTTGTGGTGTTGATGGAAATGAATGGCCTCACACTAAATCTGACAACCGCACACTCTCCATGTATTGGTTTTCTGGGTCAAAAGCTCCCCAAGATTTACTACAACTGCATGTTCAATAGGTCCACACAGAACGCAGAGGCCTGGGTTATTGAGAGTGTAGTGAAGAATAATATGTACAAACGTGAGAGCTATCATTTCTCTAGTATGTCTGTGTAACCAAAATTGAAATAATGAGTTTACACTTTTTGAGCCCCGGAGCCCATTCCAGATTTCAATTGGTCAAGTTATCTTTGTCTAAAGTCCTGGTTATTGTGCAGGTTAAAGAAGCTATACCCGATTTTCATAAAAATGCTTATTACTACATACAAGCTGTATTATAATCTGTTATTTGATTGAAAACGTGAGCTCATTGATTCAGCTTGTGTATTAATTCAGGCCGTAAAAGGTGCAGAGTAGAGACGCTCTCCTCCACTCGCAGAACGAGGCTACGAACAGGCTGTGTCCTCTAGCCTCTACAGCGCTGCTAAACAAGAGCGGCATGTTGGCAGAAAGTGGCTATACAGCTCTGTCTGTAACTGCAGACACAGAAAAACAGCTCAAACAACGCAACAGTGAGGAAGAGAAGAGGGAACTAAAGCGAAAAAATGACCAAAGAAGAAATCAAGCCCGGGTGATCATAGCTAGCTTGCATCATATCCTCTGGAGAGACTATCAGTCTATGGGAGAGAAGAGGGGTGCGTACCGATGTTCCCCGGGTCCGATGTTCCCCGGGTCCGATGTTCCCCCACTTCTATAGGCGGGGGAACATCGGACCCGGGGAACATCGGTACTTCGCGTATTAAAAAGTCCCGATGTTCCCCGGGTCCGATGTTCCCCCGCCAATAGAAGTGGGGGAACATCGGGACTTCAACAACGAGACTAGTCCCGCTGTTCCCCGCGTGCGCCCTTTGATGTTTGATGTTTCCTCCTCCACGAAAGATGGCATATGATCCGTGCCAACTTTTGTGAGAGAAAAAATACTAACTAGCCTAAGCCTATTTACTTTTCTTTTTCCCTCTCGCTCTTTGTGTGCTCATATTTCAGCTGATCGCAGCTTGAGTCTATGCAGGATATTTTTGGGCATGTTATGGGCATGTTATCTCCCCTTGCTCGCTCTCCCATGGGCATCTATATTTGACAAGTCTGACTGAATAAAATGAGGACGATTGAAACTAGAGCTACTACATCTGTTAGCCTATAGTTTTTCCAAATACGTGGTTTTGCTGAGGGCACTGTGCTTTTACGCATAATGGACACGCATATGACGTCGTTTTTGTTGTAAAACTTGAATATGCTCTTTTAGTTTTAGAGATATTAATACATATTATTCTATTCAGAATGCGTGCGTCATTGTGCATTGTTGTCCCGCCTTACGTGTCACTCACAGTTAAAATGTAAATAACCAATTCAAACATAGCATTTTTACAACTTGAGCTTTAAGAAAAAAATGATCAAAGGAATCAGTGTAAAATAAGATCGGAAAAGCTCAATTCATGATTGTTTAATTAGGTTTCCCATTTTTAAATACAATTGGAAACGCTCAGAATTCAAAAATATTGAAAAGTGTATTGGCTCCTACAGTGGGGGGAATAATAATAATAATATAACCCCCTGAGCGTCATCACGTTCCTACGTTGCTTCAAATATAGTCCTGTTTATTGGCTGAACAATTTTGTCCAATATCATATTACACAGCGTGAAGCGAGAACAACCAGCTATTCCTCGTCTTAAAGATTGACAACGCTCTCAAAGCATTCACAACAGAGCAGCCTTTTTCATTTTAATTTTAAGAAAGTTCAGCGTGAACTTTGTGAGGTAGAGGAGCCAGAGGCCCGGGCCCGTAGGTCCCAGAGGAGGAGAGCGCGGTCAGGCCAGGCTCGCCTCGCACTGATGAGGTAAACTCTAGGCCTGTGTGAGACACACTGTGAGCCTCACTGTAGGCCTCACTGTGGGCCTCATGTATGAAACCTGCGTACGGCCAAATCAGGGTAAATGAGGCGTACGCAAAATATTACACTTTTCCGCATTTATCAATCTGGACGTGAGCGTACAATACGCAAAAAATAAACGCCAGGTCTGGAGGTGGTGTAAATCTATACACTGATCTCAACCTTCAGCACAACACGCCAAAACATACGCATGAAATTCAAGATATGTACAACAATAAACATATTCCCTCTGGCAAAATTATATGCTGTGTTTTCATTGAGGATCATGTTTCAAAATTTGAATTTGCGCATCAGAAAAAGTCTAATGGAAACACGCAAACTTCGAATAAATCACAGCTCATGATGAGGACCCTCTATTAAATCTGACTTGTGTGTGTATTATTTTGATCTGTATGTTTTTAAAATGTGAAGCGCTTTGTGATCCTGGACAGTGAAAGGCTCTATATAAATACACATACGCAACAGGGATGTGTGACCCATCTATTGCTGTGGCAGGCTCTGCGCTGCGTAATTACGCACGGCTATTTGTATTCCTCATTCACATCTGGTAAAGCAATGTGTTATTTCATTAGATTTGTGTAAGCCTCACACAGACACACACCCCAATAACGCATCGATGGTATTGCTCACTCAAACGTCTCACTGCCCTGTCCAGAGTGCGCAGCGAGTGCCGTGAGAGGTCGCGCCACATGTGCAGAAGTTTTGGCTCCAGAGTTTCTTTGTGAAATCTGGACCGCAAACGCTCTCTGAAGTGTACAGCGCCTCAATGCGCACTTCTACCCCGAGCCAGGCTGCGTCCAAGACGCTGCAGACGCTTCATTCAGAGCCACCGCTGCATAATATATATGAATTAATTCATTCATTCAATCAATCTATATTTATTCACTTCTACAATTCAAGAAGGATTTTTCTAATGTATCAAAACATTTTGGCAAATTGCGTAAATGGAATATACACCCAAAATGTACATCTTTTTCAACGCAAGTTTCATAAATAAGCTTGTGTGTATGTGCGCGCGTGAGTGCGTGTGCGTGCGTGTGTGCGTTTGAACCATATTCTTTGAAACCCCAATTCCAGTTAGCCCTTGTAGTTTTCAAGCGAATTTGGCCTACTTACTAATCTGCAGGCCTACCCAAAATTGCAAACCTGGCGCCAATACTGTTGCGAGGATGAACGGAGGGAGATATGTTTCCAAAAAGAAAAGGTGGTGGAGCTAATTTTACTTTTCTTATCTGCAACACGTTCTTATTCTGAGGTGGTAGGTTGTAAAAATGTAGTTGGCTACCAATGCGAGATCTACAAGGCTTATAATATAAAGTATTCAGTAGCCCTATGAGCGAAAGCCGCTTGTTGCTCCATTATCCGCGCGCAGCAATAACATGTCTATGAGCGAGGCCCGCAGTCGGGGAACACCGGGCCCTCCGGCGTTTGGAAGGTCCGATGTTCCCCGGGCCCCGGGGAACTCCGGACCCGGGGAACTCCGGACCCGGGGAACATCGGACCCGGGGAACATCGGGCCGACCCCGGAGAGACCTGCTGGTGCGGACCGCCTCGGACTACATTTGGACGCGAAACTAGCGGTAATCTTTCAGTTTTACTGTATATGTTGTAAGCATTGCCATGCTTTTGTACCATTTCATCAGTGATTGCTGTACAGCTTACAAGAAGTTGTGCTTATGCTAATGTTTGCATATGTATCAAATCGCAAATAAAACTAGATGGCTCAGTGGGAAGAGAACATAGGGGAAATGAGAAGCCTGTGAGCGAGTTGAGGCGCGGTGCTAAACATTCAAACCTTGCAGAAACGGTTATAGCTCCTTTAAGTGCCATGGTGTTGAGAGGGAACACCTGTGTGTTATACATTTTTCCCCTGTATAATGTATACTCTATTTTTTTTATTTTAAATGTATACTTATACCAGGGGTGCTCACACTTTTTCAGCGTGCGAGCTACTTATAAAATGATCAAGTCAAGTACTTCTGTAGCGGCACTTTTACAGTCATAGTAGAAACTCTGAGTGAAGACATATTATTATTGATCCATGTGAAGACATTATGTTTACAAGCACTGACCCCCGTCCTTAGCCCTGGTTTGATCCTGGTTTAGCTCCTGTTTTGGTTGTTTTGGAGCGTGAGTCCCTGTGATCACTTTGTTGCTCTCTGATGGGGAGCGAGGATGTTTGCTGCTGTGAACCACTCGCAGCAGCAAACAGTTTTTAAGGCAGTATGATCTATGCTTCAGTGATCAGAGGTCGCACGCTTTGTTTCTTGTTGTTTTGGGGGCATACTGTGGCGTGTGAAAACGCAAAACTCCGATTATCTCTGTCTACACGCAAATGCATAAACGGATCTTTTTTTTTAATGTAATGCGATCTATTAATACTGCCTTTGCGATCGACCTGTCTCAAACGTATTATTTACAAGTATTTTTCACCTTGGCAGAAATCAGAATATCATTCAATACTTTTTTATATATTATAAAAATATCAATAAATGTGTATATATATATATATATATATATATATACACACACATTTGATTGGTAAATTGAATATATGTCCATATTTGGATTGTTCAAACACCCATTTATCATCAATGCACTGTAGCACATTACATTGGTTGACTTTACTGTTTTGACATTAGCAGTCCTTGGAACATCCTTGCGTCCGGATAGTGTCCATTCTCAAATTAATGACTGTCTTGGGGAGGCCGTAGCATCGCTGAGTGCACGCTGTTTTAATTAACACTGCCAGAGCTCAAGTTATTCAGTCAGTTAATTCACTGTAATGCAGAGCCCAATAAAATGTGGGCACTGTTTAGAAGAGAAGAGTGCAGCCTCCCTTGTTACACATATGTGAGTGTGCGTATACATATGGCGGCACAGCTGGAGGGACCACATGGGGGATAGAAGACAAAACAAACACAAACATTACCATGGATTTTTCCCTAAGAAAAAATTGCTAATATTGGTTTATTTGCATTGCGTCTGTTTCCAAATTTTAAGATTGTGCATTGAGATGTTTGTCCATATTACCCATGTTGGACCGATTAAATCCACTTGAACTTTGGAATGTATTTGATTTTACAGTTGGTAAGGTTGTTCAAGGACAGCTGTGGCTTCAAAACTATAAGCCATCAATCAATCATGTATTTATAATTCATTCAGTGCAACCCCAAAGTGCATCAATAGACGGTAGAAAGAGTGCTGACCTCACCCATTGTGTTTGCAGGGCACAGAAAAATCCGGAGTGGTGTATTAAGACCAAAAGAGTGACACAAACAGTTACAGAGCTTGAGGACTTTACTTTTCAATGTATAGTAAGTTGAATGGAGGCAGAGTGAGGAGAAAAACGTCCTGTTCTGTCCATGAGCACGTTATAAGATAGGGGGGTAAGCATTGTCCATCTATATACATCATATGATCATGATACATTTGAAAAACAAAATGTAAATTATCAAAAAAAAACTTAAAACTTCATTTAGAATGTTGTTGAAAGGCATTTCTATGCACAGCTACTTTTTTTTTTTCTTATAACATTTTATCAAATATGTTGCACATGATGAAACACATACTGATTGATTTTACAACACCTCCAAAGGTAAGGATAAGATGTACTTGATTGACCCCATGTGGCAATTTGTTCTCTGAATTTGGCCCATCATTCAACGCCACTACAAGGCCACTCAGAAGCAGACTTAGTACAGACTACTGGAGCTGAAAGATTTTACCCATGGAGCATGTTTTGCGTGATGGGGGAAGCTGCAGCGCTCGATGGAAGCCTGACTAGACATGGGGAGGAACATGCCAACATACCGAAATGCCTCAATCAGCAAAATTAAGAGTATTTGCAGCCATTCTAAGGTCTAACTATGCAACATTTCATCCTATCTATCACCTTCTTGGAGACACAGTAGTTTATTTATAGTTAGGCACTGTAAGAATGAACGAGGAAAGGCAGTTCTATCTCCATCAGAAAAAAGTTACGGCACAACCATTATTAACAAAGTAGGTTTAAGGGAAGATTTGAACACAAAAAGCCACAAATCAATATTGCACACAGCCGGCTAAAAAGACAATACAACATAACAAAAGGCGCAAACACATTTTCACTTAGCTACGCAAGACACTGATCGCAGGAGCGTCTTTGACTCTTTGCGGTCATGTCCGAAGCGCCTTCATTGGGCTGAGCTAATCAATAGAAAGCTTTTTGCAGTGGACAGCACTGAATGCAAAGGAGCCTTGATAATAAAAGCTGCTTCCTGATGTCCCAACTTCAATCTCTTAGATGCTGCTAAACATCATTGATGAGTAAATAAAGTTTGTGGAGGGAGGGAGGGAGGGAGGGGGATGTCTGGGACCCTCATCTGGGACTTCTTATGACGGGTTAAACACAAAGCTTACAAAGGCGTAGGGACATTCAACATTAAAGAGTGAGAGTTTCAAAAGGTGAAAAATGTATGTTCTATGATATCTTAAGAGTGTCATCGCATGGGTTCCATAAACATAGGGCATAATGAAGAACTGCTTACTAATGCATGTTTTTAATTGTTACTAACGCATTCCGCAATGAAATACTATTTTTTTTTCCGCCGAAAGGATTTGTTTTTTTTACCTTGAAGACATGCACAAATGATGGCACATAGGGTCTAGTTCAACCGGTTCAGCCAAAAAAAACATTTTGAGATTGTCAGGCGGACGCCGACTCTGTATTGCCCCCTGGACATTTCACTAGAGGTCACATGGGCTCAGGGGGTTTTTTTGTCCAGAAATTTTCCCCATAGAACTCAATGAAAACTAAAACAGCTCGACCTCAGCTGACAGAGAATCTGACAGAGAACCTACAGCTTTCACAAAGGTCAGATTATGTGTGGATTTTAGTGTCTCTTGTCATCCTGAACTTCTTTTCTTCTTAAATCCTTCGGATTTATATAAAATATATATATATATATATATATATATATTATATACAGTTATTCGCCCCCCTTGAACCTTTCAACATTTCGCCACATTTCAGGCTTCAAACATAAAGATATAAAAATTAAATTTTTTGTCAAGAATCAACAAGTGGGACACAACATTGACATCAGCAAAGCGCTCAACCACACAACGCCACACACGGTGTCAGCCATCTGCCCTGAACAATGCAAACCGAGTTTCATCCGTGAAAAGAACACTTCTCAAACGTGCCAGACCCCATTGAATGTGAGCATTTGCCCACTCAAGTCTGTTACGGCGACGAGCTGGAGTCAGGTCAAGACCCCAATGAGAACGACGAGAATGCAGTTGAGCTTCCCTGAGACGGTTTCTGACAGTTTGTGCAGAAATTGTTTGGTTATGCAAACCAATTGTTTCAGCAGCTGTCTCGGTGGCTGGTCTCAGACGATCTTGGAGGTGAACCTGCTGGATGTGGAGGTACATGTGTACATGTGTGTGGTTACACATGGTCTGCGGTTGTGAGGCCGGTTGGATGTATTGCCATATTCTCTGAATCGCCTTTGGAAGCGGCTTATGGTGGAGAAATTAACATTCAATGCACGAGCAACAGATCTGGTCGACATTCCTGCTGTCAGCATGCTGCCAATTGCACGCTCCCTCAATGCGTGTGGCATTTGTGGCATTTTGCTGTGAGACAGAACTGCACATTTCAGGGTGGCCTTTTATTGTGGACAGTCTAATAATAATAATAATAATAATCTTTATTTATATAGCACTTTTAAAAACAGTGTTTAGAAAGCTGCACAGTCAGCATGATAAACAATAAAAACAGTCATAATGCAAGGTCAAAATAATTAGATACAGAAACACAAAGCAAACAGAGCAAAACACAAAAGAGACTCAACAAAGACAAAGCAGACAATAAAATACAGCATCGGAAGTTTAAAACTAACAGTTAAAAGCTGTTTGATAAAAGTGGGTTTTAAGAAGAGATTTAAAAGAGGATACTGATGGTGCTAGCCTAATCTCCTCGGGCAGGTCGTTCCAAAACCGAGGAGCCCGGACAGAGGAGGCTCGGTCACCTTTCGTCCGGAGCCTCGACCCTGGAACAGTCAACAGGGACCTGCCCGAGGATCTAAGGCTGCGGGGGGGGCTCGTAGGGGGTTAAAAGTTCAGAAATATAGCTGGGTGCCAGACCTAAACGAGCTTTAAAAGTAATCAGTAAAATCTTAAAATCAATTCTAAAACGCACAGGGAGCCAGTGGAGAGACGCTAAAACAGGGGTGATGTGCTCCCTTCTGTTAAAACTAGTGAGAAGTCTGGCTGCTGCGTTCTGGACCAGTTGGAGGCGGGAGAGGGATTTAGCGTCGAGACCGGAGAGGAGGGAGTTGCAGTAGTCGAGGCGGGAGAAGATGAGGGCGTTGACAACTTTATGGAGATCGGGAGGAGTGAGGATGTTTTTAATCTTTGAGATTGTGCGGAGGTGATAGAAGCAGGTTTGGGTGGTTTTATTGATGTGGGAGCGGAAAGTGAGGTGAGAATCAAAAATGACACCAAGGTTACGGGCGGAGGGAGTGATGTTTGAGGAAAGGGGGCCGAGGTGGGTTTGGATGTGGGATATAGATGGAGGCGGGTTGATGAGGAGGACTTCTGATTTGGAGGTGTTGAGCTGTAGAAAGTTATGGGCCATCCAACGGTTCACATCGTTAAAACAGTCGACCACAGCAGCCAGACTTCCACCAGGGTCGTTTGGTCTCAGCGGGAGGTAGATCTGTGTGTCGTCCGCATAGCAGTGGAAGGACACGTTATGACGGGCCATAACGTGTCCTAGGGGGAGCATATAAATAGAAAATAAAATGGGACCTAAAATAGAACCTTGCGGCACACCACAGGTAATGGGGGCTGTAGAGGAGGTAAAATCACCCATGGTGACCGCAAAGGTTCTGTCTAAAAGATAAGAATGAAACCAACCAAGTGGAGTATCTCTGATGCCAACCCACGTTTTGAGGCGATCCAATAAAATCCTGTGGTCGATCGTGTCGAAGGCTGCGCTTAGGTCTAAAAGAATTAAAATAGAGCACCCTCCGCTGTCTGTGGTTAAAAGAAGGTCATTTAAAACTCTAAGGAGGGCTGTCGCTGTACTGTGTTGTGCTTTAAAACCTGATTGGAATTTCTCAAAGATGTGGTTCTCATTAATAAAATCTGAATTGAAACAATTTTCTCTAAAACTTTGGATAAAAAAGGAAGTTTTGAAATGGGTCTAAAATTGTTAAAATCAGTAGTGCTTAAATTAGGCTTCTTTAAAAGTGGCTGGACCACAGCATGTTTAAAACTGGATGGGACAAGACCTTGGTCCAGGGACTGATTAATGATTGATAAAATGGAGGGTCCAACCACATTAAAAACATCTTTGAGAAATTTGGTGGGGATGACATCGAGGCTGCACGTGGTTGGTTTCATGTGGAATAAAATGTCAGATAAAAGAGAAAGGGATAAAGGCATAAAATTAGTAAAACAATTAAAATCCAGAGTTTCTCTGTCTATAAAAATTGCTTGGCTGGGAGCAGATATTTGGGCCCGGATATCAATGATCTTTTTGATAAAATGATTTTAAAATTGTTCACACAGCTCAGTGGATGCATCATTAAAAACAGCAGGACTGGGGTTTGTGATAGAATTTAAAACTTGAAATAAAACTCTAGGATTTGAAATGTTTTGACTGATGGTATTTGAATAAAATAAGGTTCTTGCTTCCTTGACTACGTGTTGATATTGTTTGAGGCTGTCTTTCCAGGCGAGGTGAAATACTGTGAGTTGTGTCTTTTTCCATTTCCGTTCATATTGTCGGCAGGTGCGTAATAGTGTGCGAGTATTTTCATTGAGCCATGGTTGTGGTGTTCTGGTGGGGTTTCTTTGTTTAAAAGGTGCAATGGTGTCTAAAATCCTAAGTGATGTCTGATAAAAGGAGGAGACCTGCTCCTCCAGGATAAAATGTTGGTTAAAAGTAGTCAAGGAAGCTGCGGTAAAAAGTTGGGAAAATTTAAGAGCAGAGGTGGAGTTAAAAACACGAGAGTGATAAAATGACCCGCTGGAGGCAGGCTGGGGGGCTAAAATAACGTCAAATAAAATAGCTAAGTGGTCCGACACACAGATATCCTTGGTGTTGACATTTCCTGCGCTGAGGCCAAACATTAAAACCAGGTCCAGTGTATGGCCCTTAGAATGAGTGGGGACATTTACTATTTGGAGGAGATTAAAAGACTCGATTAAATCAATAAAATCAGAGGTTAAAGGGTGTGGTTTGAGGGGGCAGCAGACATGAATGTTAAAATCACCTAGGATTAAGACTTTGTTGTAGAGGGCCATACACTGGGATAAAAGATCAGAGAATTCTTGAATAAAAACAGGGCTGGGTTTAGGGGGTCTATAAATAATTAAAACAAACACAGGGATATTACAAGAAATGATAAAAGACAGGTGTTCAAATGAAGTAAAAACATTCTGGATACCAGGAGTGCATTTAAAAGTGTTCTTAAAAATAGCTGCAACCCCCCCTCCCTTCCCTGACAGGCGTGGCTGGTGGAGGAAGGTGTAGTCCGGGGGGGTCGCTTCAATGAGGGGGGTGCAGTCGCCTTGCACTTGCCATGTTTCTGTTAAAATCATGAAGTCCAGGTTGTTGTGAGTGATGAAGTCCTGACAGATGAAGGATTTATTGTTGATGGATCTGATGTTTAAAAGTCCAAAGATTGTAGGTGAGGGGTCCAAAGCGGGGGCTGTAGAGGAGCAAAGGGGAACCGGGATGAGACAGGGGAGGGAGAGTTCCCTGGAGGAGGTCCTGTGGGGTCGGGGTCTGGAGATGACAGGGATTGACTGAGGGGAAGAGCAGGGGCTGGGTCGATGACAAGGGGGGAGAGGAGGTCATGCGGAGGGTGAAGAGGCAGATAGTCAGATGAAGGTGGTGTGGGACTGTACTGAGTGGATGATGTTGGATGTGAGGAAACGATTACCAAGGGGGTTGATATGGAGTCCATCGGGTCTGAAGAAGGAGGAGCGGTGCCAGAATAAATTAAAATTGTCAATAAAACCAAAATTGTGGAGGGTTGAAGAGAATTTGAGCCAGGTGTGTAGAGCTAATAACCTGCTAAAACGTTCCTCCCCTCGGTTTAGAGTGGGTAGGGGGCCGGAGATAAAAACAGATTTTCCTGAACTTGATAAAAGATTAAAAAGATCTTTAAAATGGAGCTTTGTGGTTTCTGACTGGCGGGATGAAGCGTCATTGGAACCGAAATGATAAGACGGGTTATTGTAGATGGGGCGTTTTTAAGCAATCCAGGTATTTTGTCCAGCAGCGTGGTGACGGTGGCTCCAGGGAAACAGTGAGTGGAAGCATTAAAAAATCTGCAGCGTTTGATAATTGAGTCACCCACCAGAAGAGTTGTGGGTGCAAACAGAGGTCGTGGGGAGGGTGTTATGACTGGCGCTGGAGTGGCTGTGATGGGAGGAGAGGGGCGCTGAGGTGGGTCTGGAGCGGGCTGGGAGAGGCCAGGAGCGCGTGAGCAGGTGCCGTGAGGGAAGAGCAGAGGGATGGAGCAGAGTGCAGGAGACCGATGTGGTTCTGGAGGGACTGAGGCTGAGGCGTGGGGTGTCGTGGGAGGACATCGCACCGAGCCAAGGCAGGGAGAGCCTCCAGCCGCAGACGGCGCGTTGTTATCCGCGGGGGGAGCGGTAGCATTCACGCAGGGGTCCTGCGCTGCGTCAGAGCGCAGTGACCCCTCCGGAGCCAGGACAGCGTTCACAGGGGGACTCCGCACTGCGCTAGAGCGAGGGGATCCCCCCACGGCTGCCCCGGCGTTTGCTACGCTCTGCGCTGTGCACCGTGCGTCTGTGGGGCTACTCACCGTTACATGGCGCAGCGAGTCTCCCGGGGCTGAGGCAGCATTCGCGGGAGGACTCCGCGCTGTCTTCGAACGCGGAGATCCCTCCACGGCTGCCCCAGGGTCAGCCAAGCCCCGCGTAGTGTCCGGGCTCTTGGGGCTCCACGCTGGGTCACAGCTTGGAGGGCCCACGGAGCGCCTGCGGACTGCCTCCTCGACCAGCTTGCGGCGGGTGGGCATGGACGCTCTGCGGTCTTGCCGCCTCTGCTCCAGGCTGCTCTGGCTCCGGGGATGATGGTCTGGGACTGGACAGCCAGGCACCGTTGGCTCCGGGATTGGAGGAGGCAGCGAAGGATCCGGAACCGGGCAGCGCGCTGGATGCTCCGGGAAGAGCACGGAGGCAAAGCTCGGCCCAGGAGCGGGCGGGTCCTTTTGTCGGACCACAATACATGAGGTATTGCTTTGGAGTGGGGTTGAGCAGGATGAGGGGTTCGGGCAGATTACAGGGTCCCAGAGAACAGTGTCGTGTTGAGCGGTGAGTGAGAGGTGTTGTGATTGTCTAAATGCTATGTCCATGAAGTGTTCCAGGAGTAATTCTTTGTGTTTGAGTTCGATGGAGAGGTTATTGACAGTCAATTGCAGTTCTACGGGTGACATGGTATGTACCGGTTTTTTGATTGTGGAGCTGTATGAAGTGAGTTGTGACTTATGGGCTGTATCCGAATGTCCACACTATACCCTATATAGTGCACTATATAGTGGTCACGCCATTTTGTAGGGGTGTCCGAATGTCCAGAGAGAAAAAGTAGTGCACTGGAATTTTCCCACAATGCATCTCAAAAATGTAGGGAGCAGCGATGGTCACTATACGGAAGTAAAATGGCGGAGGCAGCGAGAGACGTGTTGGAACAGGAGCAACACATGAGGTATAAATGTGAGTTTTTAATCATCATAAATATGTAAATGTGTAAACCGTGATATATTGTTGACGATAAGCTGCCAAAATACACATTTGAAGTCAGAATACCATTGCCTTTTACTGCGAAACAACGTACCAATGTTATGCCGCGAAAGTGTTAGCATTTTCGCATATCATAACATTAACATCTAAAGCGAACGCTACAGAAACGGGTCACTGGTGGTCAGTCATTAATGTTATTAAAGCACTTGTGTTATATGTATAGCATTTATTGTGTGTTTAATGTTTTTTAAAGGGACAGACACTGATGTGGAGAGACTCATCTGACTGCGGGTGAAAAATTTGCATCGGCGGCTGGATGGGAGTATGACCATTATGAATAAATACTTATTCAAAAAACGTCTACTCATATTTAAATGTTTTTATGTATCGTTACTTTAGGGCAGTGATAAAGGAAATGGGGCTGAGCCGCCTGATCAGCCCTGCCAGAGCGGCCAAGAAGTGGGAGAACCTGAAAAAGACCTACAAGGTTTGTTTCTTTGAAGCTAATTTGTGAAGCATTTATTATACAAAACTCACTGTTTTAAGGAGCTCAGACAGCCACGCACAGGGACAGGGACAGAAGGAGGGGAGCCTACCGCCATATCGTGGAAGTGGTACTCCCTCATGGATGAGGCAGCAGGCGATCTGTGCAGCCTCCCTGCCTGATTGCCTCATCCATGGGGGAGGGTGTTTCCACAAGGAGAGGGGAAGAAGAGAGGAAGAGAGGGGGGAGAGACTGTTGAGTTTGTTGGAGAGAATTGTTGAGAAGTTGTATATAGTAGATAAAAATGTATTTTGATAAGTGTAGTTTGAACTATATGCATATCGACATACAATGATGAACACTATTTACAAAAAAAAATGTAATCAACTAGACATTTGTAAAGAACTATACATACATTCAACAATTTCTTTTTAGATATTTACATATTCAATTGTTTTTGTTTTTATTTAAATAGGCCAAAACACAGATTATTCAAACATTTAATTAATGTTGGGGTGGAAAGTGCTGCTGCCATCCGTCCACGCAGCTCCTGTCCACACTGCTGATCAGGCTGGTGCTGCTGATGCTGGTCCTGCTCATCATCAGGCCCTGGCTCCTCTTCCAGTGGCTTCTAGAGATCACCATCGCTGATGCAGATGTTGTGCAGGATGGCGCAACAGGCAGTCACCTGGACTGCAAAGGTGGGTTGGACTTCCAGTGCCTTGGAAAAAAATGGATCGCTATCTTGCTTTCCTCATACCAAACGCTCTTTCTGTTACAGATCGTGCCCGTGCATGGTGCCGGTTGAAGCGGGCTTCCACTGGGCTCCAAACAGGCTCTCTGTATGGAGGGAGGAGTGTGATGGGCTGACGGAGGCAAGGCTAGCCACCATCCCCAAGGAGGACGTGTCCATTTGGGGGATAGAGCCGGTGGACATACAGGGGGCTGTTTTTAAGCACCCGAGAATCGTGCACAGATCCGGGGTAGCCAACAAACAAATCAATAAATAAGCCACGGTGATTACACACAGCCTGCATTTGAATAGAATAAAACAATTTCCTGTTAAAATAACACTGTGCATTTTCTTTAAGGGGCTTTATTCTAATGTGGCAGCCGTCGATGCTCCCCACAACATTATTGAGAGCAGCTGATCCAGCCAGCAACTGAAACCCAGCTGCAACTTGGAGAAGTTCCTCCAGGGAAGGGAAATGAATTATGTGGCCACGCATTTGAAGGATCTGGTTGGCCACCCTGTGGATCACATCGTGGACTGTGGACTGAGGCATGTCAAATGCCCTGGCGACAACACGGTACGCGGTGCCACTGGCCAACCAAAAGAGGAAGACCAAAACCTCCATGTCCTGGCTCCAGCCCTGGTGATGAGCACTCCTCAGGTGGCAAACCAGACGGGTGATGGTGGTTCGAGTGAGACGAAAATCGGGGCGAAGGTCAGACTGGCCATTTAAGTACATGCTGAGTAGGGGTACATGGTGGTTCAGTCGGCAGTACACCGGTGGTTCACCCTAAAACAAAACAAAAATTCTCTTAAACTTAATATGATATTTCTAGAATCATTTTTTAATTCTGTATCTGCACTTTTAGTTATGAGTGCAGACACAGGAATAAGTACTCATTTTTCATTTTAAGATTTAAAAATGTAAATAAAAATGAAGAGTATATAGCTGAAGTCATGTTCTTTTGTGCCCTGGCATTGATTTTGCCAAATGTATTGTGTGTTGCAGGGAGCTGGAGCTGCCCTGAGACAACTGAAGTAGAAACCCTCACTACATCACTCGCACCTAATAACACACAGAAAAATCACAGAAGCCCTGTGCCCCATGGCCAAGCAAATTCTATTATTGTTTAATGATTAAGTACTCATTTTTCATTTAGAAAAAATGAGTACTTAATCCATTTTCCTTGCTATGGTTTTGTGTTCTTTCAACCAATAAAATATTTTAATGTTCTTGCATTTTAAGTGAGTGTGTCTATACAATGTGTTTTCTTGTTGAAATATGTCTAAATGTATATGACTAATGTGTTTCTCATTGACTGAGAATAGTATTTTAATTAGTAAGTACACCAAAAGTACTATAATTTACCCAGTAGATGGTGCTAATGCTATATAGACAAAGGACGAATACAATACTTACACGACGCCTTGCTAATGAAAGAAGAGCCATTCTCCTCCTCCGCCTCATCGCCTGTCTTCGCCTTCTCTCTGTTCGGCGGTTTTTAATTCGCATTATGAGAATTTGTATAATTGTTAACAAAAACACCGCAAAATTCAGTGGAGGTGCCATTTCACCAGTGGTAGAGGAGCCGGTCAGGTGGCGTGAATATGAAAGACGTTAAGCGAATAAGTCAACCAAAATTCATAAATATGAATATAAATTGTAAAAACGTTTTATACATGTATATTAGACAAATATTGATATTTTAATATACTTTTATTTATATATAAAATTATATTGATCCAATGACATGTGACAGGGGTGTGATGTGGGCCGCGGCTAAAAATAGTGTGCAGCTGTCCGAATCGCCAACAGAATGAGTGCACTGACTCACTCACTCAGTCGCTATATAGTCCCGAACTATATAGTGAGTGAGTGAATAGGGTATAGTGTGGACATTCGGATACAGCCTTTTCTTTGTAAATGTTAGTGGGTTGTGTTGTGTCCATGGTTACGGTATACGGAAGTTAGCCGGCTTGCTAGCCGGCTTGCTACCAGCAGATTCAGACGTGAATAAAAAGTCAGAGGGAGAGTGACAATAATCCTTTTAGGGCACAGCTGTTAAAAGGCGCGTAATCCAACCGATTCGCTTTATAAAAACAAATGTTAAAAGCGTGGGTTTTTAGAATAACTTTTAAAAGACAGAGGTTAAAATGCTCCAAACCAGCCGGCGGCCATCTTGGTTCACATATGCTTGAACCAAGATGAGGCACACCTGTGCACTAATAGAATAGAATAGATCTTTATTGTCGTGAGATATGAGTGAGATATACACAGTTGATAGCCCTGTTGAGCACCAGGGAGTTCTGAGCAAATCCACAAACGTCTGCATACTTTTTAAGGGTGAGTCCTTCTGTGCTACAGGAGATGTTATTAGTGTACACAGAGAAAAGCACCGGTGACAGCACACAGCCCTGGGGGAGTCCAGTCCTCAAAATAATTTGGCTGATCCATAGAATCAGTGATGTGTGAATGTGGAGTGATGAAAGACCTTGAAGCAGAGTGTTATTGTTTACTGTACTGAATGCAGATGAAAAATCCATGAATAGGATTCTCGTGTGGGGATATGTGGAGTCCTGTTGCCTTGTAATCCTGTCAAAGAGCATGAAGATTGCATCCTCAGTGCCTCGTTTAGCTCTGTACGCAAACTGGAGTGAGTCCAGTTTGTCGTTTGTAATCATGATGTGGCACACCTGTGAGGTGGGATGGTTTATCTCAGCAAAGCAGAAGTGCTCACTATCACTTTTAGACAAATTTGTGAACAATGTTTGAGAGAAATGGTATGTTATGTCAAAAGGATTGAACCCAAATGCATAGGACGGGTTAACAGGATTTAATGACAGGAGTAAAATGAAGCAGGTCGGGGTGGGCAGGAACTGGAACAGGCGTAGGAGCTGGAGCTGAAGTGAAATGGCAGAGAAAACACTGGTGAGGAAGCTGGTAACTGGCACGAGAATCTGTGCCAGTATTCTCGATTGACCTTGTTCTCTACTGAACAAGGAATCGAGAATATCAAAAACTAGTACAAAAATAGCAAAAAGGGCTGAGGTGTTGTCTCACGCTTGTATACTTAAAATTAAATTAAATGTGGACAAAGATGGCTTGTTGTGTTCATTACTTTACTTTTAAAGGACTCTTTATGTTGGGACAAAAATATGAAGAAAGTAAAAGTAATTTTTAAAGTTGCTCATAAACACATTATGTTGTGACGCTGGTAATCACTAACCATATTGTGTCACTCATTGTAGTGGGATCCATAGAATGTCCAGAGTGCGGTAAATGTTTGAGACAGGTGATTCCCAGAGCAGCCGGAGCATAGGGCCATGGAGACTGGATTGCCTATTGCATCAGTGGTTTAGAAGCACAAAGGAGGGTCAGGGGAGAGCATGCAGGTCCTGGAGGAAGTCCTATTCTCCAAACTTTTCAGAAGCTTTATTGGATTTTCACAAAGCAGCTCAGCGGAGAAGTGGCACAGATGTAAGCACCGGCAGTACGCCCTTGAGCAAACTTTCCCGAGCTCAGGACAGAATAATGTATCTTTGGGTCACCGGAAGCAGCATATTATTCAAATTCAGGCCTACCTGGTTCTGTTTCCTTAGTACTTTAGGTACTAAAATGCACCTGGTGCATGGCATGGCAGATCTCCAAACCTATAGTAGTTTGATCCAGTGGAAACTAGGCTCAGGAACTTCATGCTCTACATGCAGGTTAACCATAGACTGTAAATATTAACGGACATAGTCGCACCTATCTCCGCCATTGAAACTAAATGTGCCAAAACGTATGCCTTCTGTGGGCTTTATCAAAAAGACCGTATGGCAGGGAATTTGAAAAAATGTGCATGGGTTAGTGTGCATTCTGAAGTCCACAGCGGCTAAAGTAGGCTGGTCCAAAAGAAATAAAAAATACTCCTCTCAGCATTGACACACAATATTACTTAGTAGTGTGTTACAGATGTATCCATAGATTTATACATTGGGTCACAAAAGAAAATAGTCAGAGTTAACTCAGTTTGTCACTTAAGTTATACGTAAAAATATAACTGAAATCAACCCACTGTGGCAGGAATAAAGAATCTGTCCTCCCATGCAAAGCACTTTTTGTCTGTTACTTGTTATAATCCCCCACCATTTAGTTTATAAAGTAAAAACATTGCCTGTTGCATCTGAAGTCAGGGCAAAAAACAAACACTGGTATGAGTAATATTGGTTATAAAAAGCTTTTCAATTCAAAATCCGGTGCATGATACTGTATTCTCCAATCTTCCAATCAAAAAAACAATTACCTGCAGCACTCTAAATGTAATAGGGGATTGTGCATGCCTGTTTTAAAGGTCTAATTGAAGGGCCACAATAATTGTCCAAAGGCAAAACAAGCACACAGCTAATCAAGTACTCCCTTGTCTTAAAAATAAAGTGCACTGTGCAATACTTCATATTTCAAAAAGCCTTTTGTAATTTATGTTGCCGTTTACCAGGTTGCAGCGATGTGTCTGTGTACAAGCCGGATACATTCCTCCAGTGCTCAGTATTGATTAAAACTGGGTGTGAATGTAGGAAACTAATGAGCTGCTAATGCGCGGGGCTGTAGCAGGTATCACCTTTTGGACGCCGGCCAGCCTCTGTCTCCCAAACAGCAGTGGAAAATCTAATACAGATGACTTCATCATTTTTACCAAGTGACCTTTCTGGCACCCTTTCTTGTACTCTCCTCTACCTCCCATTCTCTGTGGCTCTTCAAAATCGGCTGTTTCTCATTGTGTTTCACCTTGTATTGACTTCCATTGGGAACCTCTTCTGGCTCCATTGTGCTCGGGTCCCTCCCCCATCCCAAGGGCGTTATTCATACTGTTGGTTAGATGGCGTCAAGGTGAAGAGGTGTAGTATATGGGACACTCTGCTGACTTGCGATCCGTGATATTGCTGTCGTTGTGTTACTCTGCACTGATTGTGGACCTTCCAAAAACAGGAGGCTGACACTGAGGCTGTGAAAGCAAAATTATAATTGGAATCCAAATTAAATCACAATTAAGGAATAGTATAGAAGAGCATTATACAAGTCCTATAGATAAAACATAGGTGGGTAAGTGTGGGAAAATCATATTTGCTGAATCAGAATTCTGTTTTTGCGATTGATAGGGAACAGGAAGTCAGTAATTAGGAATTTGCTCTGGCTCACGGTGCAATAACGAGAAAATAGAAAATCAAAATAGATGGGCATGCCTTAAAAAATATATATATCAAAATTCTATGCCATGTAAAGCCTTTTTTCCTTATTTTGAGTGTTAAACCATGTTTTCTTATTTCAGGTAAACCAAGATGAACAAAATATTATGCCTTAATTATGTAGACATTTCTGAAATTGTCTTTTATTCTAGTGTTGGTTTATGAGGTTATATTTTGTTTTCTTTAAACATAAGCACCTTAAAAATATAAGAGTTTAATGTTTAGAAAATTTTGATTTGCACATCGGAACCCAAGAGCACGACTAGACAGTTACAGATAAACAATTTATGGATAGTGAGGTTTGGGCTGGGGGGTCCAGGCGCGCAGAGGCTGGATCCAGAGGTGAAGGAAGATGTCGGGGCAGTGGGGTCCAGGGGTGCAGAGGCTGGGTGCAGGTAAGTCACGGGACCGAGTCCAGAGGTACAGGTAGGTATATTTCTAGAGAACACTGAAACAGGAAAAAAACAGACTACTAAGGAAACAAATGCAATTAAAGCGGCAAACGGCGTCGAACGGCTCTCGCCGCACCGCGCGCACTCTATAGACCCATGACTGCGGCTATAGATCCAGGACTCGGACTGAGGAGTTTCAGGACTCGGGCTGAGGAGTCCCAGGACTCGGGCTGAGGAGTCTCAGGACTTGGGCTGAGGAGACCCAGGACTCGGGCTGAGATGACCCAGGACTGCGGCTGTATAGACCCAGGACTGAGGCTGTATACCCAAGACTGCGGCTATAGACCCAGGACTGCGTCTGTAGACCCAGGACTGCGGCTCTAGACCCAGGACTGTGGCTGTAGACCCAGGACTGCGGCTTTAGATCCAGGACTCGGGCTGAGGAGTCCCAGGACCTGGGCCGAGGTGTCCCAAGAATCGGGCTGAGGAGTCCCAGGACTCTGGCTGTGGAGTTTCAGGACTCGGGCTGACGAGTCTCAGGACGCGGGCTGAGGAGTCCCAGGACTGAGGCTATAGACCCAGGACTGCGGCTCTATAGACCCAGGACTGCGGCTCTATAGACACAGGACTGCGGCTGTAGATCCTGGTCTGCGGCTATAGATCCTGGACTGCGGCTATAGATCCAGGACTCGGGCTGAGGAGTCCCTAGGACTCGGGCTGAGGAGACCCAGGAGTTGGGCAATAGACCCAGGACTGCGGCTCTATAGACTCAGGACTGCGGCTGTAGACCCTGGACTGCGGCTATAGATCCAGGACTCGGGCTGAGGAGTCCCAGGACTCGGGCACAGGAGTCCCAGGACTCGGGCACAGGAGTCCCAGGACTCGGGCTGAGGAGTCCCAGGACTCAGGCTGAGGAAACCCAGGACTGCGGCTGTATAGACCCAGGACTGCGGCTAGGACTGCGGCTGTAGACCCAGGACTCGGGCTGAGGAGACCCAGGACTGCGGCTCTATAGACCCAGGATTGCGGCTGTAGACCCTGGACTGCGGCTATAGATCCAGGACTCGGGCTGAGGAGTTTCAGGACTCGGGCTGAGGAGTTTCAGGATTCGGGCTGAGGAGTTTCAGGACTCGGGCTGAGGAGTCCCAGGACTGCGGCTGTATAGACCTAGGACTGCGGCTATAGATGCAGGACTGCAGCTGTAGACCCAGGACTGTGGCTGTTTACCCAGGACTGCGGCTCTATAGACCCAGGACTGCGGCTATAGATCCAGGACTCGGACTGAGGAGTTTCAGGACTCTGGCTGAGGAGTCCCAGGACTCGGGCTGGGGAGTCTCAGGACTTGGGCTGAGGAGACCCAGGACTCGGGCTGAGATGACCCAGGACTGCGGCTGTATAGACCCAGGACTGAGGCTGTATACCCAAGACTGCGGCTATAGACCCAGGACTGCGTCTGTAGACCCAGGACTGCGTCTGTAGACCCAGGACTGCGGCTCTAGACCCAGGACTGCGGCTGTAGACCCAGGACTGCGGATATAGATCCAGGACTCGGCTGAGGAGTCCCAGGACCTGGGCCGAGGTGTCCCTAGAATCGGGCTGAGGAGTCCCAGGACTCTGGCTGTGGAGTTTCAGGACTCGGGCTGACGAGTCTCAGGACGCGGGCTGAGGAGTCCCAGGACTGAGGCTATAGACCCAGGACTGCGGCTCTATAGACACAGGACTGCGGCTCTATAGACACAGGACTGCGGCTGTAGATCCTGGACTGCGGCTTTAGATCCTGGACTGCGGCTATAGATCCAGGACTCGGGCTGAGGAGTTTAAGGACTCGGGCTGAGGAGTCCCAGAACTCAGGCTGAGGAAACCCAGGACTGCAGCTGTATAGACCCAGGACTAAGGCTGTAGACCCAGGACTAGGGCTGAGGAGACCCAGGACTAGGGCTGAGGAGACCCAGGACTGCGGCTGTATAGACCCAGGACTGCGGCTGTATAGACCCAGGACTGCGGCTGTAGATCCAGGACTCGGGCTGAGGAGTCCCAGGACTGCGGCTGTATAGACCCAGGACTAAGGCTATAGACTGTAGACCCAGGACTGAAGCTGTATATTAATAAAGATTACTCAGATCCAGCTGAAGTGTAAGAATCATCTTTGAAGTCTTTTTGTGGGAACCTTTTTTTTTTTTTTATTGTGTCATCGGAAACCAGAGTACCCAGAGAAAATCTAGTGACACAAGGAGAATATGCAAACTCCACTCCGAAAGGTCCCTTCTGGCTGAAAGGCTTTTTTTGTCCAAACAGTCATTCACTTCTTAAGTATGTTTTTAAAGTAGCTTGAGTGAATATTTTGGCTATTCCACCCAACTCTGGGAATGTATTTAAGTTTGTGACAAAATAGGTGACATATGAGGTTGAGTGTGTGTGTTAAAAGTGTGTTAAGGTAGTTCCATGCATGACCATAGGGGGTGTATTAAACTTTTTGGGACGGCGTGTTTCGGCCTCGACACACATTTTCACTATTTGTGGACATTTTGGGACATGCTCGATTTTTGGTGTGGAGCTTGTTCTGGGCCTCTGCAACACTACAGTATGCATGGAAAAAAGGGGACCTAATAAAAGTCCCCGTAATTCCTCAGGTCCCTATATTGAAGGTGTGTTATCATACAAAAGTCCTCATATGTCCACAAAACAAATGCACACAGACACAAGGGGAGAAGACAGGAGGATCATGACAATATAATTTATTTTCTAATTTGTAATTTGTAAGATTGCTGGAAATAGTGACAAAACACTGCCAATTGGACAAGCAAATATGTGTTGTCTTTTTAGAGACAAGACAATTCTCTCTTGAAATGAGAAATAAATTTCGACTGCATGAAAATTACAAAAGACTAAATTGCTTGTCCTTTGTGCAACAGTCAGAATATACTATATTCAAGACAAAAAAAAAAACACTTCAGACCTATCTTCTATGTGTAAGGCAGTGCATTGTCACATGGCCAGAGCAGACACTGGAGTGATGGGTTACTAAACAAATGAGAAAGTTATAGTACTTTCAATCATTATTGTGCTTAAATCAATCAGTCTAGATAACAAGCTTTATTGTCAATAAGAGTGGATATGGGAACCCGTTTGTTGCAATGCATTAGAAACAAGAATGTCCACTTGAATAATAACTAGAAATAATCTTGAAATTGTAATTTCCATTACATCCTGTGCATCTATGGCACTGGAACCTCATGGATGACATCAGCCTTTACCATGTCCACTGATTTCTGTATCTGTGGTTTACAACTAATTATACGTACAACACTGCTGTGAATAGAAAAACTGTAGACCTTAGGTGCCAAACGGTTCATTCACAGTCAGCCATTAAGGAAAAATAGATCTTTTTCAGTTTGCAAGATTGTGCATTTACTAGACAAACACATATTGATGACTGTATTGACAACTGGCTCTCAAATTTAACAGATTCATGAAGTAGTGGCAGGGGCAGAAGCTGCAGCAATTCACTTGGCATAGATCGGGGTTTTATAAGGACGTATCAACCGCCAGATGTCATGGAGAAAAAAGAGCCCCCCTCTTTTTCTCGTAATAATTGCCGGCTACAAAAGATCTTTGATGTCGTCTGTCAATATACCTGCTAACCACAAGCCATGTTTTATGGACAGGCTTTTGAATTATTTACTTGGACCAGAAGGGAGGAACAAGGTTATTTAAGGTATTCTCTGTTGTAATCAATAAAATAAATTAAATATGACTGCAATATTTGCTTGTAAATTCTGCTGTGTCCTCTCAAGATGTAGCTTGTGGAGCTGTTTGTTTTAATGCTGAAGGATACAATATTTCTGCCTAGAATGCTCTACACTATGGACAAAAAGAACAAAAAAGTACTGACTGATAAGGTGAGTGTGTGATGACTGTGAACTTTACGTTCAGACAGCAGCACTGAGAACCACCTTACACAATCATGTTGAAAATATTATTTTCTGGCAGACCATCATGATGGTTTTGCTCTTTGAGCAACCAACAGTGTATACTATATTTACACTATGTCAAGAATTTTATTGAATACACTAATGTTTACAATTTTACAAACAGTACTTTGTGGACTACCTGTGTATATTTGAGAAAGAACATTTTGTTCAAATATAATCTGAATTTGACTATGAGCCGTAGGTGTTCATATTTTAAAGAAGATAGACGGCTGTTTCAACTGGTCACAACATGATTTAATGATGAGGGGTTTAACCGCTTCAATGCTGAAACTCATTCACCAGTCTATGTTGATAATAATATAATATCCATCCATCCATCCATTTTCTTCCGCTTTATCCGTTGCCGGGTCGCGGGGGCAGCAGTCTAAGCAGAGACGCCCAGACTTCCCTATCCACTCACACTTCCTCCAGCTCGTCCGGGGGGACCCCAAGGCGTTCCCAGGCCAGCTGAGAGACATAGTCCCTCCAGCGTGTCCTAGGTCTTCCGCGGGGCCTCCTCCCGGTGGGACATGCCCGGAACACCTCCCCAGGGAGGCGTCCAGGAGGCATCCGGAACAGATGCCCGAGCCACCTCAACTGGTTCCTCTCGACGTGGAGAAGCAGCGGCTCTACTCCGAGCTCCTTCCGTGTGACTGAGCTCCTCACCCTATCTCTAAGGGAGCGCCCAGCCACTCTGCGGAGGAAGCTCATTTCGACCGCTTGTATCCGCGATCTCGTTCTTTCGGTCATTACCCAAAGCTCATGACCATAGGTGAGGGAGGGAACGAAGATTGACCGGTAAATCGAGAGCTTTGCCTTTCGGCTCAGCTCCCTCTTTACCACAACGGTCCGATACAGCGACCGCATCACTGCGCACGCTGCACCGATCCGCCTGTCAATCTCACGCTCCATTCTTCCCTCACTCGTGAACAAGACCCCGAGATACTTGAACTCCTCCACTTTAGGAAGGACCTCTCCACCCACCTGAAGAGGGCAGGGCACCTTTTTCCGGTCGAGCACCATGGCCTCAGATTTGGAGGTGCTGATTCTCATCCCAGCCGCTTCACACTCGGCTGAAAACCGTCCCAGTGAATGCTGCAGGTCCTGGTTCGTTGGAGCCAACAGGACAACATCGTCCGCAAACAGCAGAGATGAAATTCTGTGGTCCCCGAACCGGACCCCCTCCGACCCCTGGCTGCGCCTAGATATTCTGTCCATAAATACAGTGAACAGAACCGGTGACAAAGGGCAGCCCTGTCGGAGGCCAACATTCACCGGGAACAGGTCTGACTTACTGCCGGCAATGCGAACACAGCTCTGGCTCCGGTCATACAGGGACCGGATGGCCCTCAGCAGAGGACCCCCGACCCCGTACTCCCGGAGAACCCCCCAAAGGACACCCCGGGGAACACAGTCGAACGCCTTCTCCAAATCCACAAAGCACATGTGGACAGGTTGGGCGAACTCCCATGAACCCTCGAGTATCCGATGGAGAGTATAGAGCTGGTCCAGTGTTCCGCGACCGGGACGAAAACCACACTGCTCCTCCTGGATCCGAGATTCGACCATCGGCCGTAGCCTCCTCTCCAGTACCTTGGAGTAGACCTTACCGGGGAGGCTGAGGAGTGTGATCCCACGATAATTGGAGCACACCCTCCGGTCCCCCTTCTTATAGAGAGGGACCACCACCCCGGTCTGCCACTCCATTGGCACCGCCCCCGATCGCCACGCGATGTGCAGAGACGTGTCAGCCAAGACAGTCCTACAACATCCAGAGACTTTAGATAATCAGGGCGGATCTCATCCACACCCGGAGCCTTGCCACCATGGAGGCTACCAACCACCTTGGTGACCTCAGCCAGGGAGATGGATGTATCCGCCCCAGCATCCTCAGCCTCTGCCTCTGAGACAGAGGACGTGACGGGGGGATTGAGGAGAACCTCAAAGTATTCCTTCCACCGCCCGACAATATCCCCCGTCGAGGTCAGCAGCTCTCCACCCGCACCGTACATGGTGTTGGCAAAGAACTGCTTCCCCCTCCTGAGGCGCCGGACGGTTTGCCAGAATTTCTTTGAGGCCGACCGATAGTCATGCTCCATGGACTCTCCGAACTCCTCCCAGTCCCGGGTTTTTGCCTCTGCAACAGCCCGGGCCGCGGCACGCTTGGCCTGCCGGTACTGGACAGCTGCCTCAGTTCGAGTCCCCCGAACCATCATGGCTCGATAGGACTCCTTCTTCAGCCTGACAGCTTCCCTTACTGCCGGTGTCCACCACCGGGTTCGGGGGTTGCCGCCGGGACCAGCACCAGAGACCTTGCAACCACAGCTACGGGCCGCCGCATCGGCGATTGAGGCAGAGAACATGGTCCACTCGGACTCCATGTCCCCCTCCTCCACCGGGACCTGGGAGAAACTCTCCCGGAGGTGTGAGTTGAAAGTCCGTCTGACAGGGGGCTCAGCGAGACGTTCCCAGCAGACCCTCACTACACGCTTGGGTCTGCCAGGTCTGACCGGCTTCTTCCCCTGCCAGCGGATCCAACTCACGACCAGGTGATGATCGGTTGACAGCTCCGCCCCTCTCTTTACCCGAGTGTCCGAGACACGCGGTCGAAGGTCAGATGATACGACAACAAAGTCGATCATCGACCTCCGGCCTAGGGTGTCCTGGTGCCACGTGCACTGGTGGACACCCTTGTGCTCGAACATGGTGTTCGTGATGGACAAACTGTGACTGGCACAGAAGTCCAACAACTGAACACCGCTCGGGTTCAGATCAGGGGGGCCGCTCTTCCCGATCACCCTTCTCCAAGTGTCACTGGCGTTTCCCACATGGGTGTTGAAGTCCCCCAGGAGAATAACGGAGTCCCCGGGCGGTGCACATATTATTATAATAATATAATAATAATATAATAATATGTTGAGTGTCCTAAAGTCAAAATAATAATTTCATTAACTCAGCTCTAACAACATGCCAAATCCACCACGATAGAATACACATATTGTTGCATCGCTATATAAGCCGCAGGGTTCAAAGAACTAGAATAAAGTGGCGTCTTTTAGCCTGGAAATTACCATATATTTAACTCCAAGAGCTCAAGTTATTTAAGAAAAAGAACAATTGAGAATTTTGGAAAAACAAAATGTCAAGCACTCAAACCTTGTGGCCCCAACTTTCCAAAAAACTGTCATTATTTTCAAAGAGCCAACATTACATAATCAGCATTTCCAACGGCTACAACTGCAATGTACAATGCGAGGCCAGGACAACCTTGGCAGTCAAAATGGCCACCGTAGCGTTGGAGGCTACATAGTCAGCTGAGGACAAAAGTGAGTTATTACTGTCATATGTGGAAGGAGAGGAGACCAGGAAGGAGGAAGTGAAGGTGGAAATGAGTTACACACTTAAACCCTTTCGCTCGTTTTCATCTGAAAATTACCTACACCCACACCCCCATTCCCGCCCCCCACTCTCCTGTCCACGTCTCGCAATAACTGTAAATCATTGCATGAGAACTCAAATGATTTGGCTTTTTCCAAAGGGCAGAAAGAGAGAGGGTCACACCGATCCGTGACGTTGAATAACAAGATGAGGTGTTAAAAGCCGGTGAAAGACTAATTGAAAAAGCCGGGGTAATGACTCCGGAGGCTCAAAGCTCAGAGTTCAGCAGCCTGGATGACATCACTCCATTCACATGACAGGGGCTGACACAAGGAGGGGTGGGCATTGCAAGCATACGTGTGAGGTATTTTTGATGGAGAAATGTGTTAAATCTCTTTACAATGTGTTAAAGCTCTGTACGATTGTTGAAGATGTCACTATGCCTAATGCTCTATATATTGATAATTAAAGCTGGGGTACCTAGTTTTCACGTATCCATCATAGACTGTATATATACTGTATATGTAGATGGACAATGCTAACCCATTAGCTCAATGGTGTCTGATAGGGAAGTGATCATGGACGAATTTTTGCTTCAACGCCGTCTGGTTTCTATTGACACACTTATGTAAAAGTGAACTCCTTACTCAGTAATTGTTTGTGTCACACTCACCATTTTGGGCATTACACAATACAGGGTCACTGCTTTATGTGATCCTGGTGTTTTGATATAGTCTTTTTTAAATCCAGATATGAGCATTATAAGGCTTGACCAATTTATTTGTGGGGAAACTCCAGCTTGCCTTAGCAACACGTCTACCCAGGGTGTGGCGCGAAGTCAATGCCTTCATAACAAATATTTTTCTACAGCTAGCATATCTTCTACACTACACAAGACTCTACAGTATCTGATGGGACAAAAAACAATGCATGAAACAAAATGGTTAAGCACTCCAGCTTTTACTGTGTAGCAGTCAGACAAATTATAGGATCATATAATAAAACTTCTGCAAACAATTGAGACAGTAATCCTTTCAAATGGAGTGGGAAGATGGTAAACGTCAACAAACTGACAGACACCTGCTTATTAAAGGTCAGAAATGTAATCACTTCAGCAGAGTCTGATTTGAGTGATTAAAAGGAACTTAGCAACATGTGTTCTGATTTCACCTTTTTCACATTTTTTTTTACAAACAACAAGTCTAGAATTGTTTTCACACTGCAGCAGATTCTTCGGAGACCATCTTGAGAAAACTACTTCACTGCCACTGCAAAAAATGGTAATCTTGTTATTTCCTTCTATTATTAATGAAAGAGCCAGTCACAATATAAATGTCAAATTATTTTTCATAAACCAACTACCACTAGTGTCAGCGTGGCAAGGTTTCCAGTGGTGTGAGACAAGAAAGAAATGGACATACCTTTTCCAGTCCAAGACCAGTCTCTATTTTTGACCACATCACCCGACCTTGTTTCCTGCTGTCAAGAGGCTGTTGTTGTCATAGCGACTCACTGGGGAGACGTAACTCCAGCTCTGATTGGCCCAAATTTCCTCCCTAATCACTCAATGGGCAGATGTGACAGTAGAGAAAGGCGTATGATTAGGTTCATTAGATTTTACAAAAGACATTTCCTGCCACCTGAAATAGTGCATCAGCTGGGAAGTCTTTTATCATTCTCTTTTCTTTTTCTTTTTTCACCCATCTGCTTTTAGCTCTGGGAGAAGAACCGATTCACCAGGCTGATCTTCATAATGTGATTATACCTGTTTATTTATGCAGAAGACTTGAGACATGCTCTCTGGTTTTTGTATTATTCTCAGAGAGGCTAATCAATTGGACGTGCCATTGAGTATACACATTCTTCCTTTCTTTAGAAGTGTTGAGGTTGCGGATTACAGCGGTTCTTGAAAGAATATTGAACATAATGAGAGCTCTGGGTGATCACGAAAAGCCTGTGTTTGTCAAAAGTGGAAAATTGAACGCGCTCAGATGCGGGGTCTGTGTTTGTGGTGATAAGGAAGCCTGGAGGAGACATTTGAAACCACACTGTATTTGTTTTCCTTCTCCATCTACTTTCAAATGGACCTATGTGTCTATACAATTGAGGAGCTTTCAGTGCAGACTATCAGGCTATATGAGATGCAAACATTATCCCAATTGCACCTAGCCAAACCAAGCCTCAATTGGAAGAGATTGCTATGGCTATGGGCTTATAATACATATATTTCTGGAGAAAAATATTCCAACAAACATTGTATAATTCAATGATCAATTTCTTCAGTATAAATTGTCAAGATCTCACCTTACCAACTTATGCTAAACATATACATGGTCATGAAACTCTTAAACTGGTGCCGGGTTGTTGGCAGCAGCAGACTATAGAGCAAAAATCTCTAGGCTTGATAATATAATGTCAAACAAGAGAAAGATGATCGCCTTTCTTCCAGTACTGTTTTGGACGTGCACCTATACTGTATAAATGAGAAGTCATGTACAGTGTCATTGTATAGCTTTGTGACTTTGTGACCGAGTTAAAATTCACATTACTTTTTGGCCTCATAATAAAGGTGTTTCTACCAGATTACAGATCAGTTTAACTTTGAAAAGAGAATGTTGTGGTTTCAAAAAGGTCGGATTAGTGAGTGTAGATTTACACAGATGCACCAGCTGAAAGAAACATTTATCCATGGCAGAACTATACAAGTTTCACCTTACCTTACTTTTTTTTTTGTTCTTCTATGAGCTCATAAACACACACGACTACTTTGTAGACAGGGCTATTTCTAAATTTTTGGTTACGAATGTAGTTTGTAGTTTAAGTAACATTTTATGAACAATTCACTTATACTGTATAAATAAGAAGTCATGTAGGGGGGGGGGCTGGGGCTTGCGTGTGTCGTGTTGTAAAGTTCCTCTGCCAACTACCGGCCGGGCGCGAGAACTACATTGTTTTTCATCCTTGTATGAACGCTGTGAAATTTTCATTAGGAGCCTGGTCGTTTCTGTTAATAGCTTGGCAACGTCTGCGCAAGCGCCTCCGTCTAAACGGCCCTCAGCACCATGCATTTGATAAACTAAACTTTATTGATCTCACAAAGGAGAAATTTGCATGTCACATTTGGCATAGATAGAATTACTCAGATTGTGCAAAAAGACACGAATGTGCACATGTAAAGGTTGAAAATATAGTCTGTGCAGGATATTATGTACAATAAAAAAGGCAAGTGTTTAAATGAAAGTAGATATTAAAATGTGTCCCGCCACTGATTATTACTGCAATCACATTTCAATAGTGCGACAGTAGCTCACTTGGTAGAGCATTGGACTTTGAGCCAGAGGGTCGTGGGTTCGAGCCCGACTTTCACCATCGACTCCCACTGTCTGCTGTTGTTGTGTCCTTGGCAAGACACTTAACCTCTGGGAACCGCAGGTGCCACAGTGGGGCGGCTGCGGCTGTAAAGTGCCAAACTGCCGTTGTGTCCTTAGGCAAGACACTTCACCCCCATTGCCTAGAGTTAGTCTGGTGTGTGTGTGAATGGTTGGTGGTGGTCGGAGGGGCCGATGGCGCATACTGGTTGCCTCGCTTCTGTCAGTGTGCCCCAGGGCAGCTGTGGCTACAGTAGTAGTTTATCACCACCGTGTATGGAGTGAAAGAATAATGACATGTAAAGTGTCTTTGAGTGTCCAAAAAAGCGCTATATAAAACCGATGCATTATTAATAGTCTCACTCCATCATATTGTTTGATAATGTCATATTTATTGCTGCTAAAGTCCATAATTTAGCATTTAAGAAAAACCTCTACTCTCAGTATTTTGAATAAGTGAGTTTTCCTTGAATCACATTAATTCATGCTTATTCAGTGCTTCTGTTTGCCTCTGTTCTCCAACACAGGTGCAGTGATTGGCGAGGAACCTGTTGCCATGGAAACTCCAGAGTGAAGAAAAGGTTTCTTATGTTTATAAAACTTTGAGACATTTTATCTCTCAACGCACAGAAAAGTGGTTTAGATTACCTCATGTAGCCTCAAAAAACACAAGCATATAGAGTTTTTATCTGCTTTCTTCCAGTCTATAAGCACAATTATGTCAGCACTTATTGCCTCATTTCCATCTCTCCGGCTAGTTTAATTACTCAAACACTATTATTATATTGCAGATATGATAAATATGTATGGAACAACACATTTACTATATGTGGCATGTTGAGGCGGTTACGCTCTCAGAAAACAATAGTATAAAGAAAAAGAAAGACCAACAACGCCAGTGTAAGGGTGCAATTATATATATACACACATATACAGTATATATTCTGGAACCGGTTTGACACCCTTGCTGTAGATCCTGGTGGTTTGGATCAGAGAGTCGATGTCTCTCTCGTTCTTGGCGTACAGCTTGATGTCATCCATGTAGAGGAGGTGACTGATCTTTGCTCCGTTCCTGAGTCGGTATCCATAGCCAGTCTGGTCAATTACTTGGCTTAGAGGGTTGAGGCCTATGCAGAACAGTAGTGGGTTCTGTCAACCAGGAGCTGGTGTTTGGCTCCACTGGTGTCCCTACCAATGCCCTTCTGTGCTGTGCTCATGAGTTGTTCCATATGCCCACTTATCTTAGCCGCAATAATGCCTGACATGAGCTTCCATGTTGTGGAGCGACAGGTTATTGGCCGGTAGTTGGAGGGGACTGCACCTTTGACAGGGTCCTCCATGATCAGGACCGTTCGCCCTTCGGTTAGCCATTGCGGGTGAGTCCTATCTCTCAGCGGCTGGTGATGTGAGTGTCCTTAGCCAGTAGGCATGGACCATATCAGGGCCAGGTGCTGTCCAGTTTTTCATACCTAAAATTCTTTCTCGGATGTCTGCCTCTGTGATGGTAACTGAGTTCTGTTCTGGGAGGTGGCTGTGCTCCTCTCTCAGGGACACCAGCCATTGTGCACTTCTGTTATGTGCGGCTTCCTTCTCCCATATGTGTTTCCAGAAATGTTCAGTTTTCAGCCTTGGTGGGTCTGCTCCCCTGCTGTTACCCTGCCACTGAGCGTACACCTTCGCAGGTTGTGGTCTTTTCATTGCACCTCTGGGCCTCTGTTAAAGGAGCTATACCTGTTTCTGCACGGTTTGAATGTTTAGCACCGCCCCCCAACTCGCTCAAAGGCTTCTCATTTCCCCTACGCTCTCATTCCACGAAGCCATCTAGTTTTATTTGCGATCTGATACGTTAGCATTAGCGCAACTTCTTGTAAGCTGTACAACAATGACAATATTTTATATATATATATATATATATATATGTATGTATATAATATATATATATATATGTATGTATATAATATATATATATTATGTATGTATATAATATATATATAATATATATATATATATATATTATATACATACATATATACACTGTATGTCTGTTTCTATATGTAGTTTATTTCTATGGCTTTTTGTTTATAAAATGATCTTCTGTTTTTCAAACATAAGCAGTTAGTTACCATAATTATACAGCAACACACTGATTACTTGTCTGCAGTTACAGTAGTATTTCAAGTGATATACACCAGTCTTAGTAAACGTGAGCGATAAGGAAAAGAAAAAAATCCTGGTGGAAGATTTTACTTTTTGGGAGAATTTCTTGGAGCTTAATTGGTTTGAATGGGAACAGCTGGGAGTTCAAATAGTTTCATTATTCTGGGAGTCCTGGTGTTAAACTTATTTACACATCATGCAACAGCAGAATTTTGCTAGATCAACTTTAAACACATCGTACATCATAAACAAAAGCATGCACTGTTGGAGATGTCTGTGTGGATTGTCCAGTAAAGAAAATAATGAATGTTTTATTTTTGTCTCTTTTGTTTCATTAATATCTGCCTGATCTTTTTTAGAATTTATTTGCCAGCGGGAGCCTCCCCAGCACCCATTACTGCGCACACGCTTGTTCCTGAGTGCTTTTTCGTCCAAACACTATTTTACTATTTTTCATTTCCAAGTAAACAGCCTGAATCTAATTATTTTTTACTTTCATGTTTTATAGTTTCTCTTCAAATACACATTCCTTTTTATACGGTGAAATTAGACTTGTCGGCTGTCTTAACCCAGTTTCTTGTAATGCTTTTGTCCTTTTAAATTGTTATATAAAAGGTTGACCATATGTAATGCATTGTTTACATATGTACAGTATATATACAGTGCCTTGCGAAAGTATTTGGCCCCTTTGAACCTTTCAACATTTCGCCACATTTCAGGCTTCAAACATAAAGATATAAAATTGTAATTTTTGTCATGAATCAACAACAAGTGGGACACAATCGTGAAGTGGAACAAAATTTATTGGATAATTTAAACTTTTTTAACAAATAAAAAACTGAAAAGTGGGGCGTGCAATATTATTCGGCCCCTTTACTTTCAGTGCAGCAAACTCACTCCAGAAGTTCAGTGAGGATCTTTGAATGATCCAATGTTGTCCTAAATGACTGATGATGATAAATAGAATGCACCTGTGTGTAATCAAGTCTCCGTATAAATGCACCTGCTCTTTGATAGTCTCAGGGTTCTGTTTAAAGCGCAGAGAGAACCATGAAGACAAAGGAACACACCAGGCAGGTCCGAGATACTGTTGTGGAGAAGTTTAAAGCCGGATTTGGATACAAAAAGATTTCCCAAGCTTTAAACATCTCAAGGAGCACTGTGCAAGCAATTATATTGAAATGGAAGGAGTATCAGACCACTGCAAATCTACCAAGACCCGGCCGTCCCTCCAAACTTTCATCTCAAACAAGGAGAAGACTGATCAGAGATGCAGCCAAGAGGCCCATGATCACTCTGGATGAACTGCAGATAACTACAGCTGAGGTGGGAGAGTCTGTCCAAAGGACAACAATCAGTCGTGCACTGCACAAATCTGGCCTTTATGGAAGAGTGGCAAGAAGAAAGCCATTTCTCAAAGATATCCATAAAAAGTCTTGTTTAAAGTTTGCCACAAGCCACCTGGGAGACACACCAAACATGTGGAAGAAGGTGCTCTGGTCAGATGAAACCAAAATCGAACTTTTTGGCCACAATGCAAAACGATATGTTTGGCGTAAAAGCAAAACAGCTCATCACCCTGAACACACCATCCCCACTGTCAAACATGGTGGTGGCAGCATCATGGTTTGGGCCTGCTTTTCTTCAGCAGGGACAGGGAAGATGGCTAAAATTGATGGGAAGATGGATGGAGCCAAATACAGGACCATTCTGGAAGAAAACCTGTTGAAGTCTGCAAAAGACCTGAGACTAGGACGGAGATTTATCTTCCAACAGGACAATGATCCAAAACATAAAGCCAAATCTACAATGGAATGGTTCACAAATAGACGTATCCAGGTGTTAGAATGGCCAAGTCAAAGTCCAGACCTGAATCCAATCGAGAATCTGTGGGAACAGCTGAAGACTGCTGTTCACAAACGCTCTCCATCCAAGCTCACTGAGCTCGAGCTGTTTTGCAAGGAAGAATGGGCAAGAATTCCAGTCTCTCGATGTGCCAAACTGATAGACATACCCCAAACGACATGCAGCTGTTATTGCAGCAAAAGGTGGTGCTACAAAGTATAAGCGCAAGGGGGCCGAATAATATTGCACGCCCCACTTTTCAGTTTTTTATTTGTTAAAAAGTTTAAATTATCCGATAAATTTCGTTCCACTTCACGATTGTGTCCCACTTGTTGTTGATTCTTGACAAAAAATCAAATTTTTATATCTTTGTTTGAAGCCTGAAATGTGGCGAAATGTTGAAAGGTTCAAGGGGGGCGAATACTTTCGCAAGCCACCGTATGTCTCTATATGATAACGCTAACTAGATATCTACCTGCAACCAATCTATTAGATTGAAAAAATATTTATATAAGTTAAATATTTGCAATCGTTGTAGGGATTTAAAACATTTCTATATATACAGCACAGACTAAAGGTTTGGACACTCCTTCTCATTCAAAGAGTTTTTTATTATCATGATTAGTGAAATTGTAGATTCACACTGAAGGCATCAAACCTATGAATTAACTCATGTGGAATTATGTACATACTAAAAAAAAAGTATGAAACAACTGAAAATATGTCTTGTATTCGAGGTTCTTCAAAGTAGGACCTTTTGCTCTGATTACTGCTTCACACTCTTGGCATTCTCTTGAGGAGCTTCAAGAGGACCTGAAATGGTCTTCAACAGTCTTGAAGGAGTTCCCATGATGCTTTGCACTTGTTGGCCCTTTCGCCTTCATTCTGTGGTCCAGCCCCAAAACCATCTGGATTGGGTTCAGGTCCGGAAGGCCGGGTCATCTGGACCAGCACCCACCACTCTCTTATTGGTCAAATAGCCCTTACACAGCCTGGGTGTGAATCTACAGTCAATCGTCTTGAAAAGAAAGGAAACTCATTGAATGAGAAAGTGTGTCCAAACTTTCGGTCTGTACTGTATATAATTTTTTAATTGAGGACATTGGAATGTTTAAATGCTTTGGGAGCTACTTGGAAGAGGATTGCAAGCTACTAGTATCTCCAAAGCCCCTGGGCTGATGACCGCTAAACTAATTTATGAAAACTGCTCTGTGTGATGTCGTAGTGGTATAATGACATCGCACTATTGCAGCAACACAGTTTGTGGTTTGTTCCAGAAGTTTCTGATATTAGCATGGATGGTTTTTGACCAGAGAACTTGTTGTAACATGGTGGTTTGTGGGGAACGGTGTGCATGCGTGAGTGCTGCACTGTTTGCCTGTCATGTTCTGTCGGAATAAGTTGATATTGTCTATTTGTTTTAATGCAAATTGCAACAACAAAAAAACAGCCGGTGTTCTATTGAGTTGGTCTGCCCGTCGAGATGAGCTCCGTCAGCTGTTAATGATGTAATGCAAACCTGCGCATGCGCGTCTCACGGCAGCCGAAACACACCAAGATGGCGGACATGGAGTCTGTGAATTGCTTTAATAGTTAAAATACGGACAAATTAAGACACGAATGTCACTTTTGATGCAATTTGAGGCGAGATGTTGATGGTTCCGTGTTGTGATATGTGGGTTTTAAGAGTAAGAGTTTTGTGTAAAGTTGGTTTTAAGCAGTCCACTGATCCTGTGAAACCACACTGTAGCATAGTAAGTATTCCTCAAAACAAGGCAGTAAGTTGAAACTGTGTAAGTTGAAATATCAATTAAAATGTTTGTTAAATTGTGGTGCGAGGTCATGTGTTTGTCTCCATCAGATATTGTATATACTCTTTTACGAGCAGAGCCATGAGTCTGTCAAACCAGATCATCCAAGCTCTGGTCTGTCCAAGGAGGACCTCCTCTGCCATATGGAGGTCCTGCCTGTACACCTGTTTTTAGTTTTGTTGTATATGTATGTTTTTAGAGTTTAATTTCTGGACCAGTTTTTTTCATTTTATTAAATAATTGAATATGATTTGCTGTAAACAAAAGCTTTTTGAATACCCTTCAGAGATAAGTACTCTATGCTGTAAAATGTTCCACAGTGTACCTTTAATCTTTGGTCTTGATGTTTAGATTAAAATGCCAGTCCCTGTTGGGCCGCCCCATCCATTTCTCAGCTCATAAAAAGAAAACCTTTAGAAAGAAATACAATTTACCCTTAGCTTTTACTTGGCCTCTGGGTTGCCGTTCCATAAATCAATACAGAAACATTGTAGTAGTGCATACAGTGGCATGGATCTGAAATCATACTGACAGCCTCCAGTCTCTTGGATTGGATTTCACCGCTTCCAAAGGCACTAAGCGGACTTCATGTGCGGGCTCTGAGGCTGGACTCACAGAGATGAATGGTGCTGCGGGCTCTGGTTCATATGAAGATATCCATCAAGAAAATCACTACACTGGATACTGGGAGAAATTTGATCAGGAATGCCAAAGTGTGGAGAGGTGAAAATCACATACTTGACTAAATTTCTCATCTCCAGGATAAAAGCGGCTGTGACATTTACTCTGGATGCAGAAGTTGTGTGTTTAACATAATCACTTAAAAAAGAATATTACACATTATACTAGCCATTAAAATGATAATGAGACTATTTCAATTGTCTCATTGATGGTCTTCACATTCCTGTTTTAGAATGTGAAGAAATATCTACAGTAGAAAACATGGTGAAACAAGTATCAGAGTAAACAAGGCCATTGTTACCCAGAGGAAGGTGTGGATTTTTTTATATTTTTTTTGTAAATCGAGGAATTCACTTGAGAAAAACCAAAAATTAATTTATGGGTGATTCTTTTGGTTGTTTTTAATATGGCAAAAACTGCTTTGAGTGTGAAGCCAAAGTGACACAATGACATTATACTATGACAGGACTGAGACAGGAGATCAGAAGGTTTTTGGCACATGTTTGAACCAGTCTCTGATATTAGCAAGCATGTCTTTAAAACACCTCCATGTCTGTTTTGACCAACTTTATTAACATATTCATGTTTACAGGTACAACCGGATTATACTCTTTTTAACATAAAATACAATCATCAAACTCCTGTAAAACCATCATTCTGGAATGAACCTGACCAGTTTGAAATCCAAATCCAAAATACACTGGACTAAAAAAAAATTATACGGAAATCAAATCCCCCTGTGAAGATGCCATCAGAACTTACCTCCAAATCCAAATGTAATGAGTTTGCACAGTTTTTTAACGACAAAGTTCAAGACATCAAAAACGCCATCACCTCCGCAGTAGAAATAACAATCCAACAGCCAGTGAGACTTTTTGGGCTGACACACTTTACACCAGTACAAAATGAAACTGTCCAAGACATATTCACGAGTCTGAGTTCCTCTACATGTCGCCTGGATGTATTACCTCCTAGAGTTCTTAAATCTGTTCTGAGCAGTCTTTTACCTTCACTCACGCATATAGTAAATATGTCTCTTGAATTTGGAACATTCCCAATGGCCCTGGAAACGGCAGTCATCAGGCCCCTCATAAAGAAGAGGAGTCTGGACGCGCTGGCACTTAAAAGTTATTGGCCCTTTTGAAATCTGTCTTTCATGGGAAAAATTCTAGAAAAAATGGTCTACCAACAACTTACAGAATTTTTTATAATCAATCACTCTTTTGATATGTTGCAGTCTGGCTTTAGACAGCACCACAGCACTGAGACCGCTCTAGTAAAGGTAAGAAATGACATCAAACTTAACACTGACGCAGGAAAAGTCTCAGTCCTAATCCTGTTAGAAATTAAGTGCTGCTTTTGACACTGTCAACCATGGTATCCTTATTCAGAGACTAGAGGACTGGGTTGGGGTTGCTGGCACCGCCCTAAGTTGGTTTAGGTCCTATCTACAGGACAGAAAGTATTTTGTGGAGATCAGAAACTGTGTCTCAGATCATATGGCCCTGACCTGTGGAGTACCACAGTCGTCGATCCTGGGACCTCTTCTGTATAAAACTTACAAGCTGTCGTTAGGTCAGTTGATACACAGTAATAACATCTCCTATCACAATTACGCTGACGATACTAAGGTCAATGTGTCCCTGACAGCAGGAGAACATGGACCAGTGGACTCGCTCCTATCCAACAAATTAGTGGATGCAAAATAACTTTCTACAACTAAACACCCAAATTATTGTTTTTGAAACAAAGGGAGAACGTCATCTGTCACCTCCAATCTCTCTCCCTAAAACCCTCAAATCAGGTCAGAAATCTTGGAGTAATAATGGACTCAGACTTAAAATTCAATTGCCACATAAAATCGGAAACATCAGCAGCTTTTTACCACCTAAAAACATTGCTAAAATTAAAAACATAGTGTCTAAAGCAGACTTGGAGACTCTTATCAATGCAGTTGTCTCCAGCAGGAGACTACTGCAATGGCCTGCTCACAGGTCTGTCCAAACAGGTTGTAAAACAGCTGCAGTACATTCAAAATGCAGCAGCTCGAGTCCTGACTAGAACCAGGAAATACGACCGTATTAGTCTCGTCCTCAGGTCTCTGCACTGGCTTCCTGTGGCTCAGAGAATAGACTTTAAAACAGCTCTGCTTGTGTACAAGTCTCTCCATGGCCTCGCACCAAAATATATTAGTGACATGTTAGTCCTATATGAACCAGCCCGGACTCTGAGGAGCACAGGGACTGGACTCCTGTTAGTTCCCAGAGTCAGGACTACAAATGGGGAGGCTGCTTTTCAGATTCATGCAGCTAGAGTCTGGAACCGTCTTCCTGAGAATGTGAGACAGGCGTCTACTCTGACAGTTTTTAAATCTGGGCTGAAAACAATTCTGTTTAGCTGTGCATACAACTGAATGATTGTATCTTTGATTTTATCTTTAATATTTTTAATGCACTATGGCTATTTATGATTTTAATCCCATGTGTGAATGTCCTTTTTTTTTATAGGTTTTTTTAACTATTTGTGTGATTTTATTTTTTCTGTTTTTAATATATCTTGTGCTCTTAATGTGTTTTTTAATGTTTATGTAGATTCTAATGTTTGATTATTTTTGCATGATGTGGTATGGGTTGTGTGGCGCTTTGCGTTGCCTTGTGTAGGAAAGGTGCTCTACAAATAAACGTTGATTGATTGATTGATTGAATTCAGTTGTAATAGGAGATGATAACCTCCTGTTCTGGAGGTTCTTTATAAATCCAGACTTTTAAACAAAGCTCTTAGGATTGTCAATGACTCTTCTGGCCACCCTGGAAAAGCCATGTTCCAGCTTCTTCCCTCTGGCAGAAGATATCGCTCTCTGAGATGCAGGACATATCGTTACGCTAACAGTTTTTATCCACAGGCTTTTATCAGTGTGAACAGAGCACTTTAATGATTTGCACTTGTTTTGAAACTGTTTTAGTCGATCGATTTCAAAGTGACATTTGTTTACTGTTTTATTTGTTTTATTTTTGTCTTTTAATGTTGTTTTATGTCTGTATTTGTCTGTGCACACTGGGGACTTTTTGCTAATGTATTCCAATGTGTTTTTTTTTACGGCAAATGGCAAATAAACTGAATCTGAATCTGAAAACCCAAAATTGTATTTATTCCTATCACCAGTTATTAACCATTTCATATTTACCAAAGAAAACAGACTGGGAGACTTTGGAGTCTGTACATAGATTGTTCCCTCTTATAAAGTAATTAGTAAATGAGTCGTCAGAGGCCAAAACTACAGGGTCTCTTTTTCAAAATAGATCTACCCTAGCTTTAACTGTACATTGAACTGCAACTGGGAATCAAATGCCACTACCTTCAAGCTGCTAAAAAATAAACCCTCTTGAGGTCGACCTTTTAGAGTGTATAATGAACTATAGTTAACTACAGTGCCTTGCGAAAGTATTCGGCCCCCCTGAACCTTTCAACATTTCGCCACATTTCAGGCTTCAAACAAAGATATAAGAAAAATATTTTTTGTCATGAATCAACAACAAGTGGGACACAATCGTGAAGTGGAACAACATTTATTGGATAATTCAAACTTTTTTAACAAATAAAAAACTGAAAAGTGGGGCGTGCAATATTATTCGGCCCCTTTACTTTCAGTGCAGCAAACTCAGTCCAGAAGTTCAGTGAGGATCTTTGAATGATCCAATGTTGTCCTAAATGACTGATGATGATAAATAGAATGCACCTGTGTGTAATCAAGTATCCGTATAAATGCACCTGCTCTTTGAAAGTCTCAGGGTTCTGTTTAAAGCGCAGAGAGAACCATGAAGACAAAGGAACACACCAGGCAGGTCCGAGATCCTGTTGTGGAGAATTTTAAAGCCGGATTTGGATACAAAAAGATGTCCCAAGCTTTAAACATCTCAAGGAGCACTGTGCAAGCAGTTATGTTGAAATGGAAGGAGTATCAGACCACTGCAAATCTACCAAGACCCGGCCGTCCCTCCAAACTTTCATCTCAAACAAGGAGAAGACTGATCAGAGATGCAGCCAAGAGGCCCATGATCACTCTGGATGAACTGCAGATAACTACAGCTGAGGTGGGAGAGTCTGTCCATAGGACAACAATCAGTCGTGCACTGCACAAATCTGGCCTTTATTGAAAGTGGTAAGAAGAAAGCCATTTCTCAAAGATATCCATAAAAAGTCTTGTTTAAAGTTTACCACAAGCCACCTGGGAGACACACCAAACATGTGGAAGAAGGTGCTCTGGTCAGATGAAACCAAAATCGAACTTTTTGGCTACAATGCAAAACGATATGTTTGGCGTAAAAGCAACACAGCTCATCACCCTGAACACACCATCCCCACTGTCAAACATGGTGGTGGCAGCATCATGCTTTGGGCCTGCTTTTCTTCAGCAGGGACAGGGAAGATGGCTAAAATTGATGGGAAGATGGATGGAGCCAAATAACAGGACCATTCATGAAGAAAAGCTGTTGGAGTCTGCAAAAGACCTGAGACTAGGACGGAGATTTATCTTCCAACAGGACAATGATCCAAAACATAAAGCCAAATCTACAATGGAATGGTTCACAAATAGACGTATCCAGGTGTTAGAATGGCCAAGTCAAAGTCCAGACCTGAATCCAATCGAGAATCTGTGGAAAGAGCTGAAGACTGCTGTTCACAAACGCTCTCCATCCAACCTCACTGAGCTCGAGCTGTTTTGCAAGGACGAATGGGCAAGAATTCCAGTCTCTCGATGTGCAAAACTGATAGAGACATACCCCAAGCGACTTGCAGCTGTAATTGCAGCAAAAGGTGGCGCTACAAAGTATTAGCGCAAGGGGGCCGAATAATATTGCACGCCCCACTTTTCAGTTTTTTATTTGTTAAAAAAGTTTAAATTATCCAATACATTTCGTTCCACTTCACGATTGTGTCCCACTTGTTGTTGATTCTTGACAAAAATTTAATTTTTATATCTTTATGTTTGAAGCCTGAAATGTGGCGAAATGTTGAAAGGTTGAAGGGGGCCGAATGCACTGTATATTATACTATAGCAGAGAGTGCATAATTAACCTTTGATGTGTAATCTTATCCATGTTATCTTGTTGTCTACATGTGTGTATTTAAAATGATATGTTCTTTTGTGAAGTATAGAGTGGTGTCATTGGGATAAACAGTTTCATCAGAGACTGCACTGCCTTTGTGTAATTTATTGAAACATCTCAAAAGCAGCAGAAATATTTTATAAAGGAACTCATGAATCTTAACTAGACTTTCCAATGTGTCTGGGCATTAACATGGCAATCATTTCAACACACACACTCACAGTCATGCAGGTGCCTCAACAGCTTACAAAATTAATTATTTTACTTGGTTGTGAAGTTGATTTTAAAATGTTGCTCAAACTGTCTTAAAAAGTCATGTGGCTGTGAGAGAACATTGAAAGAAGGTGAGATTCTGCATGTGGCCTTGTCCCATGATGCACTTTCAAAGTAGATCGAAATAAAAAACCCTACGTCAATCATGTAACTAAATTTCAGTTTTTCAATTTTCTAAAATGTGTTAATTCCTTGACCTTTCCGAGGCCCTGTTTAGACAGGGCAAAGCAATTAGCAAAAAACGACCAGGCTCCTTAATCAAAGTGCACAGCGTCTACACAATGACAGAAAACAAAGTAGTTCAAGCACCCGGCCAGTAGTGGGCAGTGGAACTTTAAAACATGACACTTGCAAGCCCCAGTGGGGGTCAGAGCAGGTAGAGAATTCACACCTTTTTCTTCACACTGCTGTGAAACAGCCCCCTGTTGTGCAGCATATCTGACACTGTCCAATCAACATTGTGTCCTCATAACTGTCTAAAACTGCTTCTGTCCCACGTGTGTTCAAAGATTTACACAGAGAGTTACACAAGGGTGAATGCCATCCATTCTACCCCTGAATCTATTTTTGGGTTGAGAGGGGCAGAGGGATGGAGGGGGGGGGGGGGTTGTGCTCCATTCATTTGAACGAGAGACTTCAAAAAATCACAGCGAGTAAACTAGAGTGGACCAAAAAAATCCACCCCCCTCAGCATTGACACACATGTGGAACGGAGGTTTGGGCCAAGAGCCAACTTTTGGTCCATCCTGTAAAGACGTTTTTGAGAGGTCTGCCAACGCTATATGTTAGCATTGGCTAATTCTACTTCTGGGTCCACCCCCATCGGTCCGGGGTGGTATTGCAAACATGTCAGCGCACGTCATTTTGGCCACTTTTGAGCTGGGACCCGCCCCCACTGGTTCAGCCTTGATCTTTCAGCGGGGGATTCAGGCAAAGTGGGGTAAAGTGTTTTGCCCAAGGACACAAAAACAGACATCAGTGGGAGTCGGGGAAGAAGGACTCATTGTGGGTTCAAACCCACAACCTTCAGGCTCAAAGGCCAATGCCTTACCAATCGAGCTACTGTCGCCCCTGCACGAAGGTGAATGCTTTGTACACAATGCAGGGTGACTAGAAGCAAAACAGCCATCTATAAATAACCGCAGCCTATCCAGCGAGCCTTGTAAAAATGATGATGGAATACATTTGAACTCTGAATGCCTAGTAAAATTGTGACAGATATATGTGCACCGCTAACTGACAATAATTGGCCCTTGTGTCCTAAGCTTGTGCAGCTGGTTCAGTTTGGCAGGAATGGGGATGGAGGTTGTCTGGGGGATGAGGAAAAGCAATGTCAACATGCAGGGATTGCACTGGATTACATCAAGCTATTTGTCAAACATAAATTGGGATTCCAGTAGAAGCGGGGGGTGGGGGGGTCATATGTAGGCCAAGAAACAGTTTGGATCAAAATTTATTTTCTGCACTGTTAGAATATCATACTAATGTAGCAATACACCTCTAACTTCTTGGTTCATCGTGCATGTTTGTGCATTTTTTTATGGTCTCAGGTCTCATCTGCAGATCAGCTTTTTCTGATAGAAAAGTGAAAAAGAGTCAAAAGAGCCAAGAGACTAACAGGGTTCTTTGATACAAGTCTTGTGCATTGATAATCTGTACATTTATTCAACTTCATGTTAGAAAAAGAATTGTGTCTCAATCTTTGCTCCCAATTCTGGATAATGCAGATATAAAATACTTTATTACTTATTTATTTATTTATTTAAAGGGACAATGCATATTAATGAACATGTAAATGTAAATATGCCAGAATTAGCCAATGGCTACTTTCCATCTGTAGTCCCTGGCAGATCAAGAAAATACAAAGACTAATATACGACATTTAAAAGACAAAAGATCGTCACACAAATCATCCACACAATTAAACTGGAGACATAAAACAAAGATACTGGTCAGTGGTTACATGTCTGATTCCCCTTCAGCCAACCTTTAAGTTTAGTTTTAAATACTATGAATGTAGTACAGTCTCGAATTTCTGCTGGGATGCTGTTCCATACCGTGGTCCCTTTCACTGACAGCACCTGTTGACTAAACGCTGTGCGTCTATAAGGAACCACACAGTCACTTCTGGTGGTGGCTCTGGTCACTCTACCACTTGCTCGTGTTTATACTCTCTCGATGTGTTTTATAATAGTTTATGTTGCTTAGTCCTTCGCTGCCCCTATAGGACACACCACTGCACAATCTACGAACAGCTGTCCTGGCTTTCACCCCAGGCCAGAAGGCAATATCACTGGCTACAGTTCATTTTCAAATATATTCATTTTAATTATCCACTTTACTTGATGCAGTACTTGGTGCTGTTTAGTTCACAATACAGCCTGCGTCACAATGACCAGTCCAGATTTTCTTTGTTGTTCCTATAACTTTTAGAGAATCAGGAAAACATGCACTTTGTGTTATTGTTGATTTTTATTATTGTCATGCTTATTTTGAATTATTTATTTTCTTTGTTTTTTATCTTTGTCTATTTTTTCTTTATTCTGCTCCGCTGTCTAGCATGTTTGTGAATTTGAACTGAGGACTCAAAAAATAAGATAAGATAAGATGTACTTTATTGATCTCACACAGGAGAATTTACATGTCACGTTTGGCACGGATAGAAACACTCAAGATTGTGCAAAAAGTAAGAAATGTGCAAACAGGACAGGACATATTATTTACACAGATGGTTCATGTCAAGGTACACACAATGTATCCTGGCAATACATGTCCACCTTGTACAGTGCAACCTTGTTTAATTCAGCTGCACACATACCGTCTATACACTGTACATATATACCGCAGAAGACACCTTAGCAGACATGAAACACAAAGACACACCGGAAACCCACACAAGGACAGTGACACATGCGCACACAGACACACACACATACACACTCACTCTCACTCTCACTCACCCCGGGCCAGAGGACACATTTTGTCATTGGTTCTTATCGTGGAATATAAACCACTGACAAGCAATGGGCTACTTATGCCGGCTCCAGCTGACAGGGGCTCACACTAGTGTCCTATAATAATGCCCTTGTACCGACCGTATGGAACCATAGTTCTGGAACCGGAAGCAATAAATACATGTGACTCTGGTGTAAGTAAAAGTAATTCTTTGTTAAAGCTGGAGAACATATTTTGTTATTTTTTGTTACATATTGATTGTTCCATCAGAATGTCTTGTCAAGTGAAAGGTTGTGGGAAACAACATTATTTTAGCGCGCATCCCTGTAAGTAAGTAAGTAAGTAAGCTTTTATTTATATACCGCCTTTTCACTGCACATCGGAGTCTCAAAGCGGTTTACAATTGTTGGGAGTGGGGTCGCCAGTACAGGAGGCACATGCCATACCTATTGTACATATTTTTAGTGGTAGGGGAAACCGGAGAACCCGGAGGAAACCTACGCAGACACGGGGAGAACATGCAAACTCCACTCAGAAAGGCCCTGGTCCGGCCGGGATTCGAACCCAGGACCTCCTTGCTGAGAGGCGAGAGTGCTATCCACTCAGCCACCGTGCCGCCCTGTGAGTTGCTATTTGTCTCTTTGGGTGATTGGATGAGGTAAAGTGAGCCAAAATGCTGAGCTAAAGAGACGATCTGCATCTAGAGATTGAAGCACTATCAAGCCAATAAATGGGATGGCTCTCTCCTACCTCCAAGACATGTCAGTATCATATCGACCAAACGGAGTGTTGATCCCGGGCAAAAGGCTGGCCCAGGTGTCGACCCTGAGGAGGAACAGAGCCAACTGAGGAACAAACCCAGCCTCTAAGGTGCTGTTTACACGAGGACGCTGCGACAGTAAAGTATTAAGTGGCGTTCAGACTGGATCATGCATTGTGTCCAGTTTCAATGCAAAGTAATGGTAACTTCTGTCTATGCGAGGAATTGTATGTGCTTAGCGGCGCACATGTTTGTCCTGCTCGGCAGATGCAGCGTTGCGGCGTGGCACGACAGAGGCGGTGGTTCTGCAGACTGGACGCATGCAGCAAAATCAGGAGATGAACATTGTTGAACTTTTTCCGCCGGCCACATGTGCAGCAACTGTTTAAAGAGCCGCAAAGTGGTCATGGGGACACTAGCGCATCTGAGCGAGAAGACTGAAGATACTCGTAAACAGCCAAAACAGGAGCTAAACCAGGATTGACATAATGCTTCTGAACATATGCCTCCAGCCTGAGTTCTCCTTCTCTTGTGACTGTAAACAAGTGCTGCTAACGTGTTCGCTGATGCGGAAGCACTGTTTAATAATAAAATAAACTTATGCCGCACCTCTGTGAACACATACTGGTGTTATATAAAGTCTCTGAAGACCTAGACGCGGCAGAGCTGCATTCTGGAAGAGTAATATTACACAAAGAACCGCTAACTTAACCCCGTTAGCATCAAAGCCTGCCCGCCACTTTCGCCCTGTGTTTTTTCCCATCGCAGGGTAGGATTTCAGATTTTCTAAACTTACTCTGCTGAACTTTAGAGAATGTGCGTCCAGTGCATGTGGACGCTGTTGAAGCGTTGGCGCTTCAGAGTTGGGTATCGCATTGGCCTTTCGCTTAAATGATGAGAGGTGAAATTGCAAGTCTTTCACAGCTGCATGAAGATAAAGGTGTGAATTATCTGCCTGCAATGACCTCACCACTTCCCTGCATGTACGTTTTGGACATGCGCAGTAGCTTCTCTTTTGTTCGTCCAAACAAAACCGGTAAAATAAAAAATGCGTCTGTTCTTTGCTTTTCACTCTCTGTCCCAATGTCTGTTTCCTGGTGTGATGACGGGACCCCTGAATCCGGTCTCCTTCATCTGCACTCGTGGGCTGTCTTGTCCCAGACTGGTGGGATGCACCCCCACTCATTTTTTCCCACTGGGTTTTTGAGTCTTTTTGGTCTTTGCTGATGCGGGAGGGACAGAAATGATGATCCAGGACATGTATGGACATTTAATAACATGTGTGAACAGTGGTCATCCGCCCCTCATGCACCAATGGATTTTTATGTGTTCGTTATTATTGAATTTCCTGTGTTTGAACTGTTTGATTCTCTGATCTGTGTTGGCAAAATGACAACTTTGTAAAACGCTCTAAGATGACTACTGTTGTGATTTAGAGCTATACAAAAATAAATTGAATTCAATTCAATGGATCCAAAACACAAAATAGCTCAAACCAAACAAATCTCATACATGATTCAAAAGAGAATCACTGTCACGAGGAATGAGACAATCTGGCACATGAGACAGTAGTGTGCACACAAACACGGTAATCAAATACGAGGGACTAATGACAAAGCATGTCTTAATTTTTGCGGTCGCCACAAGACGAATGCTTTTGCGAGGCACTCTGTGGAAACGTAATACTATTATTAATGTATAGCCATTTGACCTCACGTAATTAGTTTGGGTGTTACACAGTATTCAAAATGTTAGCATTTTGTTGAGGTAAAATAACTTTGGCATGCAGTGTCATAGACGGTCTTATCTGTGGAAAATGATTAACTTTGAATTGACGAATCACCAACTTACTGTTGCGAGGTCTGACAGTTCGACAGAGTCTGTCTCATGTTGGGAAGAAGCACACTGGTTAACTTGACCTGACCCTTTTACTGTAATCTTTCATAGTATGGATTCAATGTTGTCTATGAATTTGTGAATTTCCTCCAGAAAGTAAAGTACAGTTGCTTAACTGGCTTAAATATTTACTACACATGAACCCACTAACCTTATTATAAGCTATAGAAAAACACTGGCATATGTGATAATGACAGTCACATAGAATGGTGTGTGGAGCAGGGGGAAACATCTTAAAAAACTTCCTTCCTGCGACCAGCCAATCCAAGCTGTGAGACCCTCCGGTGATGAGCAGAGTCGACCAATCACGTGGCCCAACCGGAGCCTTGGCAACAACCTCTTGGAACAGTGGTGTAAGGAGAGATAGACGTACGTGCGTGTGTGAGTGTGTGTGTGTGCGGAGACCATATGTGTGATCTTCACCACAGGCAGAGGACTGGGAGAGCCTGCGGTGTGCCAGCAGTGCATTCAGGGACTGTGGGTTAATTGGCTGCTGCAGATATGACTGTTAACTGAAAGCCCACCATTCACCGAGGTAATTCAGTGGTTTCCAACAAAGCAAATGTTATATGTTTTAACACAAGTTGAGAGATGCTGATACATTAACATTGTATCCTTTAAATGTTAGGTTTTTTATTTACATGTATTCATTTCTTGCTTTACTGTACTTAAATGTCAACTCCAATGTTAATGATTCATAAGAGAACAAGCACACTACACAAGGCCCCCCATATCCAGAGAATAATTATCGATGGTTACAATGTTTATAAAACAAATGTATTTGTATGAATGTATTTATAAGTGTGTTTATCTTTTTAAAAAAAAGAAAGAATATGGACAGAAGACAGAATAAACTGCCGATTTATTCTGTCTTGGTTGATTGTATCGTCGCACATTTTGTCTTCTTAAAACACAATAGAAATCCTGCATGCTTTCTGTAAGTTGTGTGGATCCTACACAAGTCAGAAGGGGTTCAAAAGAGGGATTACATTTATAATGATTTTAGATTTTAATCATTAAAAAATTCTAGACTGGAGACACAAGATGTTTTTTTTTTAATAAGTGACATAACTCCATTTTCTGTCACTGATGATACTGTGTACCCTCATCAGAAACAACATCAACTCTTACGTACATAATTTTGGCCATACCTGTGTGCGAAACAGTGGCGGCCGGCCAATAGAGGGCGCTAGGGCGCCGCCCCACCACTCACAACTTGCCATGTTACCTTGAATAAAACGTTAAAAAAAATAATAACATTAAAATATTTCGAAATTTATGTGTGTTTTATTTCAGATGTGGAAGAAATACTTTATAGTTTATGCTGAGTTGGATTGATTAAGCTCATCAGCGTTGTCTGTGTCGGACTGAGCTGAGGACGTATTTCCGCCTCAGGGCGCAAAAGATTGCGCCCTGAGCCGTCTATGGACTCTCGTTAAAAGTTGTACATGCGCAGTAGCTCCTCTTCAATGCAAGAGATAAGACGATTTGGGGGCGCAGGAGAAGTGCGCCCTGAGGGGGCGGGGTCGCCCGCGACCTGTACTGTCACTGTCTGTGACGTCCGTTTACAGTGATTGACAGGTCAAGCTGTGGGAGTTTGAGACGAACGTAAAGAGACGCGAAATGGAGAACGAAAAAAAGAATAATTCAGTTAGATCACTCAAAACAATACCGTTTGAGAGAAGATCATACCAGGAGAAGGTTGAGGTTAAAGAGCTTGGACCTGATCAGCCAAATATTACCATTAGTCAGCAGTCCAGCGACAGGGGGAGACGGTACACTCGTACTTTTTCCAGGACCTGGTTCAGCGCCAAATCTTGGCTTGCAGCATGTAGTGAGGCTAATGCTTTATTTTGCTTTCCATGCCTCTTGTTTCAAACATCAGGATCTGACCCAGCATGGATCAAGACAGGTATGACTGATCTGAAGCACTTTTTAGAAAAGGCAAAGAAGCATGAGCAGACTGGTATCCACATGCAAAATGCCCTCAAATTAGCTATGTTTGGGAAGATAAATATTTCATCCCAGCTGGATGAAAGCTACAGGGTAGGGATCAGAAAGCACAATGAGGAGGTTGACAAGAATAGGCACATCCTATCAAAAATAATAGACTGTGTCAAATTCTGTGGTGCATTTGAACTTGCCCTGCGATCCTGATCATGTGACCTTGTTGATTCTCGTGTGAGGCTTCAGTCACAACAGTCAGTGTAAACTTACTTACTGCTGGTATATATCTAGTCATCATATTCATAGCCCCCCCAGTAGAAAATTCCACCAGCCGCCACTGGTGCGAAAGCCAGATGCCGTCATACCATTGCCAAACTACAACCAGCAAATTAAGCACAAATTCTTGACGTCACTGACATTTACTTACAACACCCGCCTACCTCGCTCGCTGATTGGTTGGATGGGATTCCACCGATGCAGACACGGAGCAGATCCAGACGGTAGAGAAGGGAAATTATAATTGACCGGGAGTTTACGGAGGGCTAATGCCAGGCTACCACTGTGACACAAGGCTGACTGAATTGGGCCAATTTAGTACAACAGTCCACTCCATCAACACCATGTCAAAACTGCTTGAAATCCCAGACGTCATAACATCACACTGTTTAAACAAGATACAACTCTGTAGTTGACCACTTTGTTCCTCACACAGCTAATGTAGCCACTGCATAAACGGGATTGAGTGCAAAATGTATCATGGCTGCATGGTTCAGGTTCAAATCGATTGCAAGTGGATCCATGTCTCAAAAAATCAATTCAATATACAGTAGAAAAAAAAAACCAGGGCAATATTTTTACCACAGATCTATGCCGCAATTGAGTCTAAAGAGACCTTTTAAATAATAATGGTGATTGCCTTGATGCCGTGTGAGGTGATATTCTAAGTTTAACTACAGTATAAGCTTCTCGATGGAGGTATTGTGGTTGTATGGTTTAAAAGCGTGTGAATGCTGTTTATGTTTAACCTTGGGGTGTCAAACTGGTTCCAGAATGGGCTAGTGAGGCTGCAGGTTTCCTCCCATTTAAATCAGGTCTCCAGGTTAAGACTTAATTCAATTCCATTTAATTTATTTTTGTAAGTAAGTAAGTAATCTTTATTTATATACCGCCTTTCACAGACCAGAGTCACAAAGCGGTTTACAATTGTTATTATTTTTGGGCACATGTCCTCTCACTCCACACAGAGATGGGAGTGGGGTCGCCAGTACAGGAGGCGCATGCCAGACCTATTGTGCATGTTTTTAGTGGTAGGGGAAACCGGAGTACCCGGAGGAAACCTACGCAGACACGGGGAGAACATGCAAACTCCACTCAGAAAGGCCCTGGTCCAGCCGGGATTCGAACCCAGGACCTTCTTGCTGAGAGGCGAGAGTGCTATCCACTCAGCCACCGTGCCGCCCGTGTATCGTGTATAGCCCTAAATCACAACAGCATTCAACCATTCAACCATTAAAAACAAAGAGCCATTGGTCCATAAGGGGCGGATGACCAATGTCCATCAACGTCTTTCCTGGATTGAGGGACAAGCTTTATAAGAATGGTCAGTGTGGTAGGCTCCTGCTTGGTTGAAATGAAAACCTGCTTCCACAGAGGCTCTTCAAGGACCGGATTGACACCCCCTGGTTTAAATCACTGCTCTGAGTAGAGTATATGCTTATACCGTGGTAATGTTTGGAGTCAGCTGTAGGTTTTTTTTATTACAAGCACCGAAAATTCACTCAGCGGTTGAATTCAATTCTATTTTTTTGTCATTGTTATTTTATCACCCAAAATCACAACAGCAGCTGTTTCAGTGGATATCACAAAAAATCCCAATTTATCAACAGCAAATTATATGTGATTCTTTTTTCAAATGTTGGGAAAAAAGTCTTAAGAAAATTGTCTGAATGTTGAACCATATCATTAACAGATCGTTGATAGAAGATTCACAAACCTACCAGTTTTATTATGTCTGAATGTTCTTTCTACTGGCCCACATCATGCATTCTAGAAACATTTAGAATCAAAAAAAGGATATTTTTAGTGGATTGAAATAAAATAGATGAGGACTTTTCACCATATAGGTACCAGGGGAGATTATTCAGGGGCCTTCCACCACACTTCTAAACTATAGGCTCTTTGGAAGGTTGTGATTTCATATGAACACAATGTGTTAACTGTACAAAGTCTAAAATGACATTAAACCAATGTATTTATTTATTCTAGATACCCCTGATCCGTTCACCTCCTTTAAGACTTTTTTGTTGCCTCAGCTGTCGGGGGAAGGCAGGCAGAGACAAACGAGGGCAGCTTTCTGGCACTCTGCCTTCTATAGAGAAAAGAAACGGGCTTTTTCAATGGTATGAGTGGACAGTATATGAGTCAGAGTGAGGGGGCCCGATACATCTGCGCCCAGCACGAGCAATGTGGGCCACTTGACTCACTTTCAAGTCCACAACCACCATCCATATGCTCCTTTGGGCAGTGTTCTGTACAGTTATCTCCAACACATTAAAAATAGAGCAGAATAAGATAAATACTGCTTTTATGTTTGAATTTGTCCTTTTATTTATTTTTTGTAAGTTGTTTTTTTTCCTTGAGAGAGAAGCAGTTTGAACAGTGTGTGCTACGCAAATAAACCCTGACCTTGATCTATAGAGATAAAGGAATGTTTCTATAGGAATGTTTTGATGACATTCCGTATTTCCAATGCCTTGTGAAAGTGACAAAACAGCTTTGCTCTCATAACATGAGAAAATGCTACAAAAAAAATCACCACAACCAACACACAACTGGAGTGAAAGCAAAATTGCATCTTTTTTTCCATCAGAACCTGAAAAGTGGGGTCTGCAGAAGAGTGCTGTATTGCTTTGTGGAACCGTTTTCTGCAATCACAGCGGGAAGTCTTTTGAGTGTTGACTTTAAAAGCTTTACTATTTCACTTGCAAAGCGACTGAACGTTTTGTCGATTTTACAAAACATCTCAAGCTCTGTCAGATTAGATGGAGAACCATTAAACAGCAGTTGTTTTCACAGATTTTCTCTTCGATTTAGGCCTGGGCCATTCTAACGCATGGATATGTTTTGATGCTAACCTTACAAAGCCTTTCTTCTCCTCTCCATCACACACCCGAGTGCAAACTTCAATCAACCTCTGCCCACTTATGCCGCTTTCATGCTATCCCAGAAACTATAAAATATCTACATAGGTTTCTGACTTTCCAAAATCAGAGCGTTCATGAGGAGCTGATGACGCTGGTGACACACATGTGCAGCAGTGACAACAACACAAAAATGTGCAGACATGTAACTCTATTCTCTATGCTCGTACACAGTGATATGAGAAATACAGGAGCCCATATGATGTTCATTAAAGAAGAAAAAAACCTTCACAAATTATCATTTTAACTTTGGCTTAAATATATTTATTTTGCGAGTCGGCCAAAATGATTACATTTACATATGATCACAGCAAAAGGAAAGTTCCCCTTCCTCTCATCCTGTCATTCTTCTAAACATAATAGAGGCTTTGTGAATTTAATTATTAAATGTGTTTTTACTAAACTTAAAAATATAAAGATGTAGATGTGTTTTTCTCATTTGAGGGGTGCACAAAAATGCAATTTTTTGTGTTTCAGGCTACGGACCTTTCCCCATTCCTATTTTCATGACCGATGGTACAGTTATTAAACTATTCACCTATTCAAAAAGCCTAACTATTCAAAGATGTTTGAATAGTTAGGATTTTTAATTAGCCAAAAAATGCGTCAAACATTACAAATAAATGAGGCCAAAATCAAAAGCACAACTAAACATGACAAAAACTGACCTGCCACAAGGTGATAGGACCAAAGAGGGGAACACGACTACACAAAACAAAACAAATACATACATTTACTAAATTAGCTTAAGGATAAAGGTAAGTACCATATTAGTCCGGTCCTCAGGTCTCTGCACTGGCTTCCTGTGGCTCAAAGAATAGATTTTAAAACGGCTCTGCTTGTGTACAAGTCTCTCCATGGCCTTGCACCAGAATACATTAGTGACATGTTGGTGTCATATGAACCAGCCCGGACTCTGAGGAGCACAGGGACTGGCCTCCTGCTGGTGCCCAGAGTGAGAACCAAACATGGGGAGGCTGCGTTTCAGATCCATGCAGCTAAGATCTGGAACAATCTCCCTGAAAATGTGAGGGAGGCGTCTACTCTGTCAATGTTCAAATCCAGGTTAAAGACTGTTCTGTTTGCCTGTGCATATAACTGAAGGATTTTATCTCCATTTTTAATGCACTGCTGTCATTTATTTATTTTTTTTAAATTTCTTGTGTAATTTTGAAAGTTTTAATGGTTTTATTCTTTTGTGTGATTTTACTGTTTTAATTGTGTTTTAATCTTTTGTGTGATTTTAATGTTTTAATTGTGATTCTGGTGTTTGTTTTATGTGATGATTTGTGATGTGGACTGTGAAGCGCTTTGTGTTGCCCTGTGTATGAAAGGCGCTCTACAAATAAACTTTGATTGATTGATTGATTGAAGTAAATAACGGAGGTTTCTCACCCGTCATCTGTACTTCTTTGCAGGTTTTCCCGATGTTTCTTCCTTAATCCAAAGAACTTTTTCAAGGTAATGAAATCTCAGACCGCATGATGGAGATTTAAATAATAATCATAATATTTAGGTCTAACAGTAAGTAAACATAAACCCAAATAAACCTCCCAAGCTTCCCCCGTCCCAGACCTTCCATGGTTCAAATTAAATACAAATTCTAGAGTTATTTTAAAGCCCCAGGTTATCTAACTTTAAAACTACAAAAATCTGTAGCGCTCCGGTTTTCCCACAATCCAACAACATTCCCCGTAAGTAAAATCTTCCGGTCCTGATTAAAAGCCACAACGTTTGCTGTGCCTTGCAAAAGTTCCATATAGAGCTCGACTGTTAATACATTTTATCATACAACTAAGTAACACATGGAAAGCAGGTGTGCTCCTGCTTGGTTGGAATGAAAACCTGCAGCCAAACTGGCCCTTTGAGGACTGGTTTGACACCCCTGTGCTAGAGCCTGCTTTTCTGCAGGGACAGGGAAGAGTGTCAGAGTGGGAATGTAGATGAAGCAACACTCAGCCAAGAGTGGCTGTGTAAGCTTCTGCAGGCAGTGGACAGGGTGAAGCAGGAGCCATGTGGAGGCCAGGAGAGTGGTGAGGGTTAACACTGCCAGAAGCCTTTTGCAAGAACCAAGTTTGATTAAAGTTGTGTGTGAGTTCAGGTTTTGAGTGAACAGTTATTTTACTTTGACTTTTCTATTTCTCAAAACAGACAGAGACAGCTCTGCTCTAGTCCAGGAAGTTAAAAACACCAACTTGGACTAATCATTGGAGCGCACACTAACTTTCTAAAGTAAAACATAATTTACTGATTAATTTAAAAAAAGGCAAATGAGTGTCACATGAATATGTTTATTCTCAAAAGCATGATGTTACACTTATATAAATATAAACAATATAAGTACTTGTATGTGTAATGTCAGAATGACATTTTAGAAATATGTGTATAATAATCTTGAATTCATGATTTAGGTTTTTTCACAATTAGGCAACATTGAACAGTATTAGCTTCACTATTCTCAGGTGTTCAATATGAATTTCTGTCAGGGGAGAGTGATGATTTACTGAATACACGCATCTGATGAATTTGCTCTGACACAACAACGCACACCCTGAGACTAAAGCCAGGCCCAAGAGAAGCCACGCACCAAACAAGGAAGCAACATATGGGGCCTTAAAGCATTGGTAACTGACTTTAAAGAGATTATATCCAAACAAATGTACGCACAGCCCTTTTGTAACTGTGTGCGTGTATGTGTGCGTGCGTGTGGCCCTCAATGGATGACCATGCACCCTCTCCATGTTTGAAACAAAAGTATTGTTCCGATGGCTCCTTCGATCCATTGACACATGTCTCCTATAAACAATAAAACACAAACTTTCAGATTGCATTATCCTTCCAAATAGACAGTAACTGTTTGTATTTTAATAGCATTTTACATTCCAATCCAAAGATCTGCAGGGAAACTTCACAAAAACTCCTTCCATAACAAAAGGGCTTTTGAACTAGGCAATTTTGTTAGGTAAAAAAATCACCAGAATACTGAGAGTAAATGGCAAAAACAATGTCAAAGGAATATGTAATGTATGCTCTGCTTTAATGTATCGTTCAATCATGTCATATTAAAATTATTGTGTTGAACTGTGGGGCAAATATGAATAATTTAACATTTTAATCACATTGGGCTTATACTGTATATCTAAATTCTACAGACATAGCTTACAAAATGAAGTATTTGTACATAATACACAAAGTTTGTTTTTCAAGCTAACTCCAGCAGGTGGATTGCTTCAGTAATCTGCTCCTTTTAAATTGTAATGATGTTTTAAATCACGAAAGTGCAAAATATTATGGTTGAGATTATTTTCTGCACTCGTACACTGGTGCCTGGTGTGTGAAATGTGTTTTGTCCAGCAGGTTTAACAAAATCAAACACAATCTCCATGGAAACAAGCAGGTGAAAGACAATGGGGGGAATTTAAAACACACATGAAATTGAATAACCTATATTAAAACCTTGGTGTATAAACGATTGTAGAAAGATATACATTATGTCAAAGATTGATGATAATTGCCTATGAATATGTGTGTTTCTCTGGGTATTGCTGTCACTCCATCAGGTCAAAAGCAGAGGAAAAATAAACATGAAATAACCACAGACTACATTATGACCAAAAATTGAGCTCTCTATTTCATATACATGTGTCATTTTTCAGCAGGATTCATAATTGGACGTCTGAATTGGAGGTGTTAGTTTTATACCACGTTGATTGCCTTCTGTATGGGGACAGTTTCAAAGCGTTTTCAATAGAACATGAAGCCTTGCAGTGCGTGTGATGCAACCAAGTGCTGAGAAGTCTGACATAATCAAATCAGTTGAGACAGATTTTCACAAGCGCACAGTGGCTCCGTAGTGAACAAGTGCCCTCTGCTGGTGAGAGTAGGTCATAGCTCTTTAGCGTATCTGCTGTGACTGTAGTCCCACTAAACTGGGAATCATTAAATTAGATAGCTGTATTAATCTCGGCGAGAGCCATACAATCACTTAAAACTTAGGTACCCAACTTTGTGTTTCTCATAATTAATATATCTTGTTGGTCCTAAACGGAATAAGTTGTTAATTTAGAATGATGTTTTAAATCATCATTGTCACTTTATTTGTAAAATAAATCAATATAGTTCACCAATCTGAAAGCACATATTCAAATCATATGTGACCACTTCACAATATCTATAAATTCCAGTTCTCCAGCATATTATCCAATCAGAGAGAAGAATTAGTCTCAATTTGCAAGGTGAAATTTAGCCTAGCTTTGACTCCATCTTATACACCTTTACAAACAAAAACACCACATAGTTGTCTAGATGATAGCAGATATAAAAATAAATTAATAAAAAAACAAGGTAAATAAGATAAACAGTTTACAGAGTCGCCGGAATATATTTTTTGTTAAACCCCAGCAGAAGGACAGCATCAGTAAGTGGGAGCTACATATGTCAGGGCAGGAAGATTCTGGCAACAAAAAGTTTAATTGTATTTGTAATGACTTTTTTAGACCACTGCAATTGTATATTACAGAAGGTACGTTTTATGTTCCTAATATTTTCTTAGATATTTCTTTTGTTTTATTTATTTCAGTAGTCCTTTCTAGTAGTCTCACATCAAGTTTCTGATTAGGGTTAATTATTGTTTAAATGTATTACATTACCGGGCACCAAGAGCAATCAGTCAAATCAAAATTGCAGTTCAAAACCTTGCAATAACGAAATGGCAAATTGCGTACTTTGGAAAATACAACATATACGTCAATAAATCTTTGAATTTTTTAGGATTGTTTTGTTGTGTTTAATATTTCTGTGTAATTTCTTTACTGTAAATATGCCAGAGTTTGCCAAATGATGATATTGTCCATATTTCAGTCAACACATTTATAGCATCGATGTGCCCAGTGATGCCCAGTGACGCTAGTTTCTGCTCTGATGCATAGACTTAACTATACAAAAGAAAAACTGTACCACATCTTCTTGACCCCTGGAGTCAAAGGCATAGCTTTTCAACATGTCAAGTTTGGACACACATTTCTAATCCAGGCAGAGCCAAAACATCAGGTTCAACTTCCATTTTATGGAAAATGTCTTCGAGTTAACCCGGGAGAGACAACCCAACGTAACCGATTGCCCACCAATAATGCACTACAGATGCGCTCCCCAACTGAAGTCTGTGCATCAGTGAGTAAGTAATCTTTATACTGCCTTTCACAGACCAGAGTCACAAAGTGGTTTACAATTGTGGGCTGTCTCTCACTCCACACAGAGATGGGAGTGGGGTCGCCAGTACAGGAGGAGCATGCCAGATCTGTTGTACATGTTTTTAATGGTAGTGGAAACCGGCGTACCCGGAGGAAACCTACACACACACACACACGTGGAGAACATGCAAACTCCACTCAGAAAAGACCTATTCCGACCAGGATTGAAACCCAGGACCTTCATGCTGAGAAGTGAGAGTGCTATCCACTCACTCATAGTAATTTCTTTATTTATCTAACGCCTAACAGTCACAAACTAAATATATGCATTAGAAAAGTTAGGTAACCCAGCTGAAATTGTGACAATTTACAAGTTTTATTTGAGTAGGCGAATGCATGTGTTTCCGAAGACATTGTAAACAACAAAGCATCTGTCATTTGTTTTAGTATTTATGGGCAGCACATAACAGCATCAAAGTGAGTGGAAAGTTGAAGCCATGTAACATCAGCAGCAGAGAAACCAAAGAGGGAGAACTTCACTGCAAGTCATTAGTCCTGTTTAAGAAATGCATGGTCGGATGAATATCGTAAGTGCAACGCAAACAGCTGTCCACATGTTATAAACACATTAGCCTGGTTAGTGAGCAAATGTCTCTGGGCTCCGTCTAATGTGTGCCCAATGAACAGAGAAATTGAGTAACTATAGATGCCTCTTAAGCAGGAAGACATCTGTAAGTATAATCACGTCAAGACATGCAACCGTCCAAATAATGTTTGCTAATTGGATGGGAATGTTTCATTTGGCTTTGGATTTGGGACTTACAATATGGTGTTGAAGGGCCATCTGTTTAGACTGTCTGGGACCCTAAAAGCTATTTGATGTCATAACCACATGAGCATTCAGTGATAGTGTAAAATTGGGATTTTAAAAAGCCATAATACATTTTATTTATATGCCGTCTCAAGGTCGCCTTACAGAGGGTACTAAGTTAAAAGCAGTTAAAAATGGACGATGAAATGTAGGGTCACAGTGAATAGGCCAGTCTAAATGTGATTTAGAAGTTTGGGAGTGTGTCAGTGTTTGCGGAGGTCAGGGGGAAGGGTGGTCCAGAGCTGGGGGACAGAGCGGTTGAAGGTTCTGCTCACCTGCTAAGCCTAGTTCATTTTTTTAGAATACATAGCATCTTTGCTCCGTGCTGTGTGTCATATATCCATTTATATTCCAGTACTGCAGCTCAGGTGGTCCGCACAAAAATAAGAATAAATAACTTTTTGTGATCTCCTCCGCAAACACCCACAAAACAACACCCAGGCATGAGCACAAGATAAACAACAGAAGGCTTTAAACTTTCCAGTTTTAATTACGTGTCTTTGAAACTGTTGTGTAATTGTTTTGGAGGCAGAAAGAAAAATGAGTTAATGATCAAAGCCCATAATCCAAATTTTGTCAGAAAGCTCAGTTTAATGAGATTCTCATAACGCTGTGGCGGTTTTCTGTCAACTAAATGTTCTAGTTACACCTGCTGATGTGTGGAGGGGTGTGGTTGCCATCCTCGGGGCACAATGACCCGACAGTTATTAAATGTGAAAATAAAATATCAAAATTCAGCTCAAGAAAAAACATTTAGGCTACTTCACTCTGGCGAGTCAAGGCTTTAAGTAGATTAAAGCGTGCTTTTTATATCCCATTTCTTTGTATAGTGGGAGAGTTCTCAACCCATTATACCAACAGGTTTCCAGGAGGAACACTTCTACCAATTCACTGCACACTCACAAATGTCCACAATGTGTTCTGTTCTTTGTTGCCTGACCAAGAAACTTAAAGACCAAGTCAGGAGCATGTGGCCAGGCGCAGCGATCATACAATATCGTAAAAAATGGGATGTCAACTGGGAAACTGAGTTGGGATGTGTTTTATATCGCTTAGCAAAATTAAGCAGATTTAAGCCAAAGACCAATTTAAAATAATTCTTTTTTAATCTTTATTTATTTACCGCCTTTTCACTGCAGATCTGAGTCTCAAAGCGGTTTACAATTGTTCATTTTTTGGGCATTTGTCTCTCACTCCACACAGAGATGGGAGCGGGGTCGCCAGTACAGGAGGCGCATGCCAGAACTATTGGACATATTTTTAGTGGTAGGGGAAACCGGAGTACCCGGAGGAAACCTATGCAGACACAGGGAGAACATGCAAACTCCACTCAGAAAGGCCCTGGTCCGACCGGGATTTGAACCCAGGACCTTCTTGCTGAGAGGCGAGAGTGCTATCCACTCAGCCACCGTGCCGAAAATTCTTAAATTTTGGGAAGTCGGTATACTTCGTAGATATCACAGTTTGGGATGACAGAGCAAGCAGACTGCAGGACACCTCCCACAAGGATCTGGCCCACAATGCACTTCACAAGACACTAATCAAAGTCCCTGCTGAAAGATCCTCTGCGCATCTGCGTTGAAGGAGCAGCCATCTTCCTGTGGACCCACCACCTGCAAGAGGATCAGCGAGGGACTGGTGCTTTGTGAATTGGGTGGCAGCTCGGATTGCCACACCCCTGACCCCAAAATGACTAATAAAAAGGGATGAAAGTGAACGATTGAATGAATAATCAAATTCTTAAAGAAAAAAAGTGAAGAGAATACCCCGAGTTGACTTTAGATGAACGTTGGTTCGGGTATACTTTTTATATCCATAAGAAAAAGTGTTCTCTACAGACCTGTGGTTGGGAGTTCATTATAACTCAGGAATTGTGTTATATTTATGGCATGACAGGAAATGAAAGCATGTTGTAAGCAAGTACCCCACTGGCTTCACTGAGTTTTACCTTACAAATATGTACACAAAATGAACTGGCATTATAAAAAAAAAAATAATAATAAAGAAACATTGTGACATGAAGCAAACATTGTCAGTTACAGCCCCACTTCGTATTTCCAGAATATTTAGCGAATGCCAGCTTGAAGCCAGAAATTGGTTCACTTGGATTCCCCTTGTACAGTACACACATAAAAAAAAAAAAAAAAAATAGTACAAACTACCCAGTATTGAGGGCATTGGGGTTTATTTCATAACATTTGAAACAATGCTTTACATACTATGACATTGTTAGCCGCAAACATTATTTATAGATTCTACAGGGATAAGCAGCTTATTTTCAAACACTGTGAATTCATCCTAGTCATGTGTTGTACAGATGTGAACTTGGATCCCACTTTGTACATGTGCTGCAGTAAATATAGATAAAAATTATTCCATGAAAAAAAAAGAAACCAAAAAAAAAACATGCAAAATTTACAATACGATACAATATTGTGGGACAACATTTAAAACCGAACGTCAACACTTCTGCCTACAAAGGGGTTCACCTGCGCAAACACAACATTTAGTAATCTGCGACAGTTCTTAATTTGCTGTATAAATATATTACTTAAGAAAAAACAAAGAAAAACTCATTTAAAACTCCCCCACGTCGACCCTTTTGTCCCTGAATTTGCTTCTGGCCTTGGTCCGAGCTTTGAACGCAGCAGAGTTGTGGAGATGCTGACAGATGCAGAAGAACGGCATTAGTCCAGAGTTTATTGCAAGTGACAGAGCAAAACAGCACACAAATCCACTTACTCGTTCGAAGCGAGAGATTTTCATGGCCTTCATCGTTTCAGAGTCGACCAGAATGGGTGGTCCCAGCTCAAACACGTCACGGATAAATTCATTTGCCTGGGGGGGGGAGACGGACGTTAGTTTTCAAGCGGCAGCAATTGATTTCATTGGCCGCCCATTATAATTAATTACACAGTAGAACTCAAATAGTTCTACTACATCAGTGAATATGGTAGATGACCAAACCAGATTTTTTTGTGAAAGAGCAGACTTCTGACGTGTGGGATTGGTTGGAATAAGGCTGGGTAATATCGCATTTTTAATTCAATTTCCGGTTTCTCTACTTTTAGCAGCTCCTTCGTGTTAGCTGCGGCTAACGGACTTAAAGATTTCACATTCCTCTCCTTTCTCCGCTTCAATCGTCAGTGAGCCATGAGCGCTGCAGTTGAAAGTGGTCTAGTGTTGTGCAGACGCTCACTAAGTCCAAACTGCATTTTCTGAAAACACGCTGCTGCACGTGTTGTTTACACCCACATGGAGCACGTTGCACTACAACTGTGTGGAAGCTACGAAAGCCTGCAGGAATGCGCTTGTGGAAGAGGTGGAAGTACAGTTTTCTCTTACAAAAATCAAATTTCAAAGTCAATAAAATTGATCAAAAATCTTTTTCAACGACTAACTCATCTTAATTTTGAATATCTAAATTTAGATGAATCAATGGAGTAGTTACAGCCCCACTTGATATAATTTGTTTTGGATAGATACAAATGTATACAGGCCAAATCAGAAGGAAGATGGAACTATGTGAAGTCAAACTAAACAACTAAACATGAAAAATGTATACATGTATGTCCAAGTTACTACAGTCTGCATGAGGCATATAGCATTCAGTATACTTTAAAGCGGGCCCACCTGTAGATGGTAGTTCATTCCAGAGCCAACAAACTCCCTGAAAGCGTCGTAGGTCCTTTTCCTGACCCAGCTGTCGATGGTCATACGCTCCGTTCCAAAACGAATGGTCTCAGACTGAAAGTCCCCATCCTGAAATAGGAAAAGGAAACCTTATTGTTAGGATACATTAGTAAGAATAACGAGTTTTCAAAAAAGGAGATATTATGCCAGATCAACTTAATTCTGGCACAAAGACGACCAGAATTATGACGTCTCCAGTCATAAGTCCAATGGATGATGTTGTACCACCACGTCACACTTCTCACAAGTATTGCCAATAAACTAGTGTCCTCAGGTAAGAATATGTTATTTAAAATCACCCAGCTGCGTTTACATAGCCTCATTTACCCATCATACATTTTCTACTTAAGATATATTTCATATTTTTAAACTTGAAATGACAAAGTAAATGATCTAATTTAAATTTTTAAGGGGCCAAATATTCAACTTATCCATCTATAGCCGTAAAGCTACTTCCTCTAGACAAGTGGTTTCATCCACATTCACATCTATAGACCTCTCAGGAAAAAACAGCGCTCCCGCCCAACACTACGGCCAAAAACCAAACATAATGTATAATATTTCTTTAAGTCAATCCGGAACTCACCTCAACAGCTTTTAGCACGTCCCTAAAAACAGAGCGTTGTTTCCTCTTGTCAGTTTTTGCCCTATGTTTGTTGCAGTCGGTCGCAAGTGCTGACAGTTTATCGCACAGGTCGTTGTAGTTGTCAATTTCGAAATCCTGCAAAAAGAAAACTAAAATAAATACTTTTGCTGTACAATTTTTGGTGAAAACTGCTGGACTGCCCATTTTTCCTGTTTGGTGCTTCTTGCCACAGAATGTATAGTTTATTTGGGTGGAACAGTGCATTTTAATGAACACACCTCTCCGGATTGTAGCCTTGGGCTAATTTGAATCAGATATCCCAAATGTACAAGTTTAGTGCTAGGGGAAACTGGAGCACCTAGAGAAAACCTACACAGAAAGGACCTGCCCAACTGTGCTGCTCTAGACCAGAATAGGAAGTCTTCATCTTAGTATATAAAAGATATTATATTTTCTAATGAGAGTTGATTAGGCTGGCCAACTCTTTAAGGTTTTGAAAAGCTAAGCTAAAGATTTGACAGAGGCCAAAAATACAGGTACATGGAATTTATTTTTTTTTTTTTCAGTCCGATTCGATTATCTAAATAAATATTTAGAATTCAACAATTATGTTGAACATAGGCCTAGCTTTCTGAGAATTCATTCTTCACTGACTTAACTAGAGCAGCTAACATGTTCGCCGATGCGGAAGCACCGTCTAACAATAAAATAAAAGTATGTCGCACCTCCTTGAACACATACTGTTATATAAAGTCTCCGGAAGGTCTCTGGACACAGAGACGCTGCAGATCTGCATTATTGGAGAAGAACTTTACACAAAAAGCAGCTAGCTTAAATCTGTTAGCATCAAATCACATACGCTACTTCCACCGGGCGCCACCGCAGCCCAGGACCTCTGGTCTGAACACCCCTAGCGTCTGAAATTTAGAGAATGTGCGTCTACTGCGCATGGAAACTGCGTTCAAGCGTTGGCGGTTTGAATGCCCCAGACAGCACTCGCATTGCTACTACTTGTTGCCATCTTTGTCTTGAGTCTGACAAATCGACGCTTATATTTTGCGTTGACGTATTTTTTTGCATCAACGCGTCATTTTTATGGTTTTTAGTTTAAGTGTATGTCTATTGATGTTAAAGAAACCTAACATTATAAAAACTTACAGCGTCCATGTCTCGGGCCAATTCAAAAAGCAAGGCGATCGTTTCCCCAGCAGCTATCCTCATATTGACATCGTCGCTCTCCAATAGTCCAGGGAGTTTGTGTACGTGTCTGCACAAAATACACACACGCACCTTGTAAGCACTCAAAATACTCTTTAAAGGGATCCAAACTATTCAATGTGCCTTGCTTACTTGCGAAGGACTTCCTTGAGCTGGCTGCCTGAGCAGATGGTGAGTAGAAGGGCCCAGGACAGCAGAGCGTTGGTGTGAAGTTGGCTCATCTGAGGATTAACCGATGGAAATGTGCCATCACCTTTTGCGTACGACCGGGCGAATAGGTTCTCGAAGCACTCCATTGTGGAAAACACGTCCTTGAAGAAAAACGACAATTCATTCAATGGTTGCCAAGATAAAACTATGGTCCAGATATGAAGTGAGGTGCAGAATGGAAAGCTCTAGTTGATTATATTTAGCAGAACATCTGCAAGAGGATCAAACTAAATTTTAGTTCCCACATGTTTCGAAATAACATTGACAAAAGTTCTGAGGTTATTTTGTCATATGCCATCCAAACTTTTCCTTTTTGTCCATCATCTTTTTTTCCATTTATTGAGTACCCTAGTGTGTTCCTCAAAAACAAGAGTCACTCAATTAATCGCAACTAAATCTTTTAACTAAATTGACATAAGCGGGACAACTAGTATATGCCATCAGCCTTCCGACCACCAACCAGTCTTGTGCACACCACTCATTGTAGGCAATGTGGGTTAAGTGTCTTCCCCAAGGACACCACGACATTTTGGCACTTTACAGCCGCCTCACTGTGGCACCTGGTGTACCCAGAGGTGTCCCATCACAGTACTAACCAGGCCCTGTCCTGCTTAGCTTCAGAGGTCTGACAGGATATGGCTATAAAAATCCAATGTGAGCTTCACCTGGGCTTTGTTTTAGTCATATTCACAGACCTCTCAGAATCTAAATTAGTAAACAGAAGAATAATTGGCCAACTAATACATTTTCCATTTAATCAGCTTGAAGCCCAGACGTGCAAACTACAGAAACACAACATACCAAAATGTCATCCTCTGCAACCAATGTACAAAGACCCAAGCTTGTCGCCACCTAAAAAAAAAAAAAAAAAAAAATAACAGTAAAATGTTTCAAGTGCATTTTGTTTGGTTTTGAAGCAGCACAAGATACTCACAGCCTGCCTGGCCTGAATGTGGGCTGATGTATCTGCCAAAATGTTCTTAAAGATGGGTTTAAGGGTTTTCAACACCTCCTCACTCTCGATCCCAGAGCCCAACTGGATACAGAGCAGGCACGCCAACGACGCCGCCGCCCGCTGCTCGTCACCTTTTCCTATGGACAAAGAGGAATTCACTTGCACATGATAGAGAAGCAGAAGAGGTGGGGAATATACGGACGATATTGCAATAGTCGGTGAACAAGCAGACATTTTATTTACAGCCAGTTATCTGTACGACAAACACAAAAATAACTCCTTCCATACAGCTTCTTTGTAGCTGGCTCAATCATTGAAAAACACAAAGGTTGGCCTCTCAAATGTGACCATTTTAAAGACTCTGCTGCTACTCAGATTGTTAAAAAGGTACACACTAGTTTTTACTCCCATCTGGCGTTGAGATCATATATTGCAGTCCTTTGGTACTACGCTGACCCACCAGATTTTTTAGGGGGCCGCGGTGTTGCTGACATTAGGAATGGCTGCTTTAATTTGATAAATAACCAGATCTCTCCACAAGTCTTTGACACTTGACAATGTAGCGCTAAAATGTAAACAAACTGAAATGTAAACAGTCCCCTTTCTGAAGTGGCTTAAGCCTAGTGTATAGGATCACCGCAAGACCCTTGCCCGCTGCGCACCCTCAAAAATGTCTAACTACGCAGGCCGCGCCGCAGCTAAGCTCCACTGTGATTGGTCCGTGTGTGTGTTTTGGACGGAGGCATGGAGCGGCTGCAGGGAGCATGGACGAGGCACCTCGGACCAGATAGCTCCGTGCGTCGAAGGAGCCGAACGAAAAGTAGTTCGGGTTCATGGCTCAGAGCCTGATAATCAGGAGGCTGGACTGTTCAGTTCAGTTGAATATTCAACTCAAACTGTACAGTCGTTACTTTTGCACTGTTCCTGAGCCTGTCTTTGTTTGAATCTGCAATCGTAGTTTATCGCGTCTGTTGCATTCCTCCTGCACTTGTAAATCGTTCATGTTTGTCTCAGATATTTACCACTTATTGGTTTGCTGCTTGTGTTGAATAAAATGTAATAACTGTCTCCTACAAGAACCGAGTCTTTATTCACAACATACAGTTAAATGAGTTATGAAATAATTAGTCCATAGAACATAAACCTACAGTAGAAACACATGTAATGATCTTAAACAGTTTGGTTTGCTATTGTTTTTGTTCTGAAGAGGAGAAAGTAGCAGCGTAACCGCTTTGGTTTCTCAGGCAACTCCTGTGAAATCGCCATCACATGTTTGCGTGTGGGATTACAACATTCTCTTCAAAACTACGTAAGGGAAACGCGCGAGTGGACGAGCAACTGTGGCTGCGTAGGTCCAACGTAACCGCAACCGTAACCAGCGCCACACGAGTATACACTAGACTTAAATGTAACGCAATGTGAAGAGAAAAGACTGAGGAATAGGACGTCTGTGGGAGTTTAAACCCACTATGATCAGAGAAGCCAGCCCATTGCCTTGGACAAAACAAAAATCAAATGCATTCATTTATTCTTTTATACAACCACATCATCACTAATTTGCAGCACTTGAATCTACTGTAGCACACTTAAAGCCTTACCTTTCTTGAGGCATCGCTCAATGCTGTCCGTGATGGTCATTCTCCTCTCAGAGATAAACTCATACAGGATGCGATTGGCCATAGCAGTCTTCAGCCCGTCCAGCGCACTCTGTCTGGTCTTGGCACTAAAGCAACAGCACATTTATTACAACAGTGTCCTATGTCTTAATAACACCGGCAAAACCTATTCAGACTGCTGATCTTTCATAAAATACATTTACAAATTTTGCTTATAAATGACAATTCAAAAGTTGGTTGCACATACTGAAACAATCATATACATGTAGTTTGTCCCAAAAGTTTTAAAGTTCTTGCATAATCATAAAGATTCCCTTCTTGACACTTTGAGAGATAATTGGCTGAGTGAGGATGGTCCCCTCCATTTAACTTTTCTGTTTGAAAAGCTGATGATTAAGGTTTAGAAGAGTTTTTTTTATAAGACAAAGAAGTGTAAAGAGGCTAGTACTAAAGAAAAAAGCTGATTTAAAGATGAGGCAAAAAATAGTTCAGAAAACTAGTGTTAAAATGAAACTGTTCCAGTCAAGCAGCAGGAACGAGTTACATTGAGTTAAATTATTTGTGCTTTTTTTAAATTGGGTAACCCAGATTTAAGTGCAACTTTACTCCATTTTACCTCTTGTCCACAGTGCTGTCTATGAACCCTTTCAACTTGTACTGGAAGTCTTCCTGGGCTGTGTCCTCACTGACCTCAGCACCTGGCAACACAACAAACTCACAGAAGCGGAACACTAAAAGTAAAGAAAATTCGTAGACAACCAAGTTGAGGTCCTCTCCCATCTCAAGTCATTCACCTCCACCCTCCTGGACCCTCCTATTTTTCGGATTGTACCTGGGGGTTCAACTTTTACTCTGGGGCGACGTTTGTGGGAAAATATTACATTTAATCTACTGTAAAATGTCAAATAGCCTATGCTACTAAGTAGAATTGATTCTTTGGTAACTTGTAGCATGTTCGATATGCTCAAGTTATTTGTATGACTCTTACCAGAATATATTAAAATAACCTACCAGACATTCTCAGTTCGCTGTTTGTGCGTCATATAACCTACACTTATTCAGCCTGTTGTTCTCCATTCTATCTTTGTTTTAAATTCCCTTTTTAAGATGAAATGTCTATTCTTGGTGTTGGATTTTTTTTCAAATAAATTTGGCCAAAAAATGAGACTTGTTTTTGTTCCTTTATTATGCATTCTCTGCTGGTGAAATGTATAATCTGGAAAGATTTATAATCTGAAAAATACAGTATTTGAATAACTTCCCTCAGGCAGAATGCTAAGTCCATCCAGACCAGAACCTTCCACCAAAATAGTAGTTTCTTCCCCTCTCCAATTGGACTCGTGAACAGGTAATACCTCAACACAAAGCCCATTACTTTATACATCTACCACCTGTATTGATCTAGTGAATGTTCCATTTTCTGCAAATGCCTTTATGGGTCATTTTGACTACTGAATTACTAAATCAAGAGAAAAGTTTAAGCTTTTTTGACGTGCTGTAAAAAAATCATTCAGATTCTGAAATACCTTCATCTGCAACACTGACGACATCACTTAAACTGCTGCAATGACTGAGCGTCTCGATGGAGGCGTCTTCATCGCTGAAAGGCTGCACGTGTCCATGCTGGCCTCCTGCAGAGAATATAATACAAAAGCTTATTAAATGCAAAAACAAAAACACATGTAAAAGTGTGTCTCTGTGCATTATGTAACTAGAGACTGGCAGGTGCTGCAGGAACAGAAGATTAGATAAACAAAGTTTAACCTTTGCACAGCTGCTACCGTTACTATCTGATGTGAAAATACACTGTTTCATGTCAAAAGAGTCCAGGCCAAACACATGGGATATGTAAACACAAAGTCAATGTGACACATTTTGTAACAGGCAAAAAAGGTCAGCAAAACCAATTTTACATCAGGCCAAAAGAAGGATGGCGACCAAAGCAGATAACAACACTTGAATATTTTGATCATATCTATTAAGGCTGCTAATTTAATAATTGACAACTGTAAGTGTAGTTTATCATGAATTAATAGTTAACTGCCCTTTATTCAGACTTCACATCTTTTTGCTGAGGTCCTATTTGAGCAAGCAGGGCTATATATTATTACTTTGGCATTGTCTAATTTTGATGGAACCGTATAATGCGGGGCCATGTATTAGTGGTATGTGTGTGTGCAGGAATGACATTTTGTTAGGATAGCCCTTTTCATTCCACTGTGGATGAATACATTGTAAAGCTAATAATGTCATGTCTATGTTTATGTTTTGACATTCGTTTGGAATTGTAAATTATCTGCAACCATTGCACCAACATATTACTGTGTACTAAGACACTAAAATGTTAAGATTATTGAGGTCAAGAATGTATTGGATTGAGTAGCTCCTGCAAATATATGCAGTAATGTAACAACTGTGGTAATAAATACTGGCAGCATGGTTCATAGTCTATGTAGAGATGGGGTATCGGTTAAATATTGATTTGAGGATAATAGCTCAAAACATTGTGTACAAGCCATAATTCCTGCATCTGAGTCTTTCACCTCCATTGCTGCTGCTGGTGGTATCCTGAAATGAATCTTGTCCCCAGATAGCTTTTGCAGTACATCAGAGATGACTGGTGACAGACAATCCAAAAATTACATTACGTTTTTATAAGGTCCATGCGGTTAGATCGCACGCACTTGGCCATTTTTTGATTGACTTATGATCATGGGTGATCCAGCTACAGCAAACAAGTTACTAAAGGCCTATAATGTGTTGACGTGGACTGTTTTTTCCGACAGCTGATTTCGAAGAACCAGCGGGGCGTCGCCTGTTCTCCTTTCTGGCAGCCCGATGGCTTAAAAAAACGTATCAAGATGGTTATACAGCACTATATAAGTTGTCAATGATATTCTCCTATTCAAAAACAGAGTTATCAAACCAACTTAGTTTGACGTCAGCAGCAGTTTTAGCTAACGCTACGTGACACATGATTACAAGCTGATAACGCAACTATGGCTAAGCATTCATCTACGTTACATCGATAGATAGCTTTACATGAACATGTCATTACGGTGGGCTTACCATTACAAATAACGGGTACTTAGAATTTAAATTATATAAAAGTGTTGTATATGCTGCTTTACGGTGTGATATCAAATTTTGGGCCGTAGATAGCTGGTAGTATTAATATTGGCAGAGCCCATAGAATGTAAATGCAGAGCCATTGTTATCCAAGTATCACTGTATATATACCTGAAATGAAAAATACCAAAGTCACACCATCTGTAATCAGCGCTTTGTGTCGTTACAGCTAGCAAGGTTTGTGTTTTCATCCCAGCGGATGTTGAGCTAACGTTTGTAGTCCATGCAGCACGCACACCCCATGCAGTTAAACGAGATAACTATTACACATAAACTACAACTCCCATCAGTCCCCAGCCACTAGCCCACACTAGGCCGAATGCCCCGCGCTCACCCTTGTTGCTGCTCCTTTTCTTGGTCCGTGGCATTGTTCACTGTGTAGACGCACGCCGCTGAACCAAAATCAGCCAATACACGAGCAGCCTTTATTGTATTGTCTCGTAAAATGAAAATTGTCCCGTGGCACCGTAGGCAAGAAGGAAAAGAGAGCGATCTTGGAGAAAACCTGTGGGCCGAGACGATACATTTTCCCTCAGAAACCAGGGCTGCTTAGGAACAACGCGGCTCCCACTATTTATACCGGCGCCGTGACACGCAGGGGCTTCCCGGTAGTTCTGGCCAATCAGGTACTGAGAATGCACGTGGCAAATACACGCTCGTGCAGCAGTTATCAGAAACGGTACCTTTGACGTCAAAATCATATTCAGTCATAAGTATTGTAGATCGTTGATATTCCTTGATAAAGTTACTTTAGATAGTGCTACACGGTCATCATTTCCACCTCTGGCCTAGATCTGCATTACCTGACTTTATTTTTTTATTCCTTACAAAAAAGTAGCGCAGATTTGTGTGTCATTTTATTTTAGATGAAGTTTTATGCAACAAGGAAGAGGATTTGTTTCGGGTCCAGATTGTGACCAATCACAGCGGACCACTGGCCCCCACTTTCTTGAGAAAAGCCACAGATTTCTCGCAGTGGGGGAGGGTCCCAGCCATGGATCTATTATATTAACTGGATAGGGTATTACCATGGTGGTCCCAGCTCAAAAGTGGCCAAAATGACGTGCGCTGACATGCTTGCAATACCACCCCGGCCGATGGGGGTGGACCCAGAAGTAGAATTAGCAAATGCTAACATATAGCATTGGCAGACCTCTCAAAAACGTCTTTACAGGATGGACCAAAATTTGGCTCTTGGCCCAAAGCTCCGTTCCACATGTGTGTCAATGCTGAGGGGGGTGAATTTTTTTGGTCCAGTCTAGTTTACTTGCTGTGAATTTTTGAAGTCTCTCGTTCAAATGAATGGAGCTGCGCCGGCTGACGCATGCGCAGATGCGTTTTTTCACAATTTTCTTGTGGGCGGGACTACTCGCGGCCATTTTGGATTGCTCCGGTAGAGCACATTTTTTGGCCCATTAGTTAGAATGGCGGAGATAGGCGTGACTCTGTCCATTAATATATACAGTCTATGGCACAGACAGCTAAGGTAAACAAGTGGCGGAGGTTAACCTGAAGCTTCCTGTGTCTTCGTTAACGGTTTCTGCTTACACAGCAAAACAGCCATCCAAAAGAAAGTCTTGTTCCTCCGCGCTTCCCGGTTCTATCATTCTATGGTCACGCCATTCACGTGCAATCCATATTGTGAGAAGTGAGCTCCGTATGCATAACGTAGCATGTGAGCGGTTAATATATACAGGGATCAAGAGTTCCGAGCTTCCGGCACGACCGCACAGCATTGTGGGTAGTTTCTCTTCAGTCAATAGAAGCAGCGTGAGCGGGAGAGAAGTCTTTAGGAGTTAGTGCGCGGACGAAGTGCTCCTCGTATTATTACGCCTCACAATATAGTACCCCTTTTTATCCGCTGAGAAAATCGACATGTTACATTTCTGTGTTAATATACTAGGTAGTGTAACACGTCACGTAACTGTATTTAAATAGGGAAAACGTGGAAGAGTTTGGTAGCTTCTAAAGGGGTTCTGATTTCGTTACTACACACAGTATGTGGAAGAGGCTGCGTTTGTGCTCCGTTTGCATGACAGAGCGCACGGACAAAGACCAGACAGGTACATATCAACTAGTCTAAGGTACGGTGAGAACATATGTCAGTATGTAAAAACGGTGGCCTATTCCTTTAACGTCACGGATTGGTGCACGTTACGATTGGAAACGGCTTGTTTCAAAAAGATTTTTCTCAGACTAAAGCTCGAGCGAATCCATGAAAAACTACTCTGGGCATGTGTATGAAGGCCAAATAGCACTGTAAACGTGTTTAAACCAGAAAAAGGTCAAAAAGCATAATATGGGACCTTCAACAGACGAAGTCACGTCTATCTCCGCCGTTCAAACTAAGGTGCCATCACTTTCGCCTTTTATGGGGCTTTTCAAAACGGCCGCGAGGGCACGTGCATGAGAGACACACACGCATATTTGGCATCATGGTAGCTTGTTCACTACGCAGAATCGGGGGGACCAGACAATGACCATATATAGGCGAGTCCTGCTAATGTTTTGGTCCCCAAGGTGGCACATGCGCCACGCCACTGAGCACAAGTCACTGAATCGAATAGGGAGCCATCTTGGATCGTTGGGGCTTGATGGGACCCCATCAGGACATCTTGTTCGGACACCCCAGGGATGCCCTCAGAGAACTCAAAAAGCTGTCAGCCCATAGTGGGGGGGGATGATAATCAACTTCAAAATGTCAACTTGGGACTTTATTAACACTATAAATACAACAACTCTGTACTAAAATAACCCTCCATCCCTTGAAAATGAAAAAAAATAACCCAAAAGTGCCATTTTCTGCACATTCCGCCTGGTATGCATAAGATATTCTTACTCACTTTTTCCCACCGGGTTTTTTAAGAGTTTTTCCTTGCCGATGCAGGAGGGTCTTGTTGGACAGTTAGTGTCCAACAGAAAGGATTGGTGATGATCAGGACACTTTAGCATTCTACAACATGTATGGACATTTTCTTCTGTGTGTGCTTTATATTTTTCATGTGTTTTAACTGTTGATTCTCTGACCTGTGTTGGTGATTTCAATGGTTTTGTTAAGTCCTCTGAGATGACTTCTGTTGTGACCTAGGGCTATACAAGAATAAATTGTATTGTATTGTACTGTAGCCTTTTATACTGTATAAATGCTTCAAAACTCATTTGGGAATTATTTTGCACTATTATTAGAAGATATGGTAAACCTCAGACTCTGTAACTCTGTATCTTAAAAACAAATCCCCTTCCATCTTTAAACATTCTAGGCTGCTATGACCTTTGTATGCTTTGGAAAATAATTTCATATAACATAATATTTCAGTGTGGTTCAGTCACTCCTCTTGCCTAGGTATACAGTGGGACAAAAAAGTATTTAGTCAGCCACCGATTGTGCAAGTTCTCCCACTTAAAATAATGACAGAGGTAATTTTCATCATACAGTAGGTACACTTAAACTGTGAGAGACAGAATGTGAAAAAAAAAATCCAGGAATTCACATTGTAGGATTTTTAAAAAATATATTTGTAAATTATGGTGGAAAATAAGTATTTGGTCAATAACAAAAATTCAACTCAATACTTTGTAATATAACCTATGTTGGCAATAACAGAGGTCAAACGATTACTATAGGTCTTTACCAGGTTTGCACACAGCATAGCTGGTATTTTGGCCCATTCCTCCATGCAGATTTTCTCGAGAGCAGTGATGTTTATCAGTAAGGAAGAGGATCATTTCTCAACTGATTCTCCCCATTCTTGACTACTGTGATATAATTTATCAAAACACCTCTGCCTCTGTTCACATATTATGTGTGTACCAGACACAGAAAGACATGCCTTTTCTTTCAAACATATAAACAAAACAGAAAAAAACAAAACAAATATAATGCAATAGATTGACTGAAAAAAATTACAAAACAGAGAACAAAAAAAAAAAATATATATATATATATATATATGAGAAATGTACACAAGATTTCCATACTGTAATAAAAGGTAGATTTAGAGTTGCAGGTCTTATTATAACTATATTAAGGTATGCCAACCATTTTCAAATCCTCAATGTATTTTAGGAATGGGCGCCACGTTCGTTCGAATTTGACAATTGAGCCAGAAAGTGTATACCTAATTTTTTCTATATGTAGAAAGTGCATAAGATCAGTGATCCAGTGGGAATGTGTAGGAGAGGACTAATCTTTCCATTTAAAAAGAATAAGACGTTGTGCCATCAAAGAGGCAAAGGCCACAGCACGCAAGGAGTAATTTGGGATAGTTACTCCAGGAGGCATCACCCTAAAGAGCGCAGTCAGAGCATTGGGTACAACTCTGATGCTGTAAGCCTCTGAAAGAGTTTTAAAAATAGATGTCCAATAATTATAAATGTTAGGGCATGACCAAAAGGTATGTATGAGTGAACCAACATCAGACTTGCAACGATTACACAAAGGATCTGTGCCCGGATAAAATTTAGCTATTTTCTCCTTAAAAAGGTGTAATCGGTGGAGGACCTTAAATTGAAGAAGTCCATGCCTGGCACAAATAGAAGAGGAGTGCACCCCTCGAAGCATGGCCCCCCAGAGCTCATCTGTTACGTTTAGTGCTAGATCCTTTTCCCAATGTGATTTAATAATAGTCAAAGATGGAGACTGTATATCAAACAAAATATTATACATTTTTCGAATGCTTCCCTTTTTAGAAACATTTACATCTAGTATTTCGTCTATAGCTGAAGCTACTGGTAGATTAGGAAAGGAGGGGTATTTGTTTTTCATAAAATGACGTAACTGCAGATAACGAAAAAAATGTGTTTTAGGTATATTAAAATTTTCGGTTAGTTGCAAGAATGAGGCAAAAACATTATCAATAAAAAGATCTTTAAAGGGGTGTAAGGTTAAATAAGGGACAGGGCCGGACAACAGCCCAGGCCCTGGACTATGTAAACATTTGACCAAAAGGAGGGAGACATCCCACTGCTGCTTCAAAGGAACCGTGGGGTCAACCTGAGGACTGCCATTGATCATGGGGATTACAGGCGTCAAACAGAGCAATAAAGTCACCACAGGAATAAACATCTCTGTCTCTGCCTGCCTGTAGAGATCAAAGCTCACAACTCTGCTCTCACTCCCGGGACATTCCTGTCCCTGGACAATCAACGACTCACCCACGGCGTTATGGCGCCCCCCAGTGGATACCGGACACTATTACACCCGAGGCGGACACTCGAAACGGACATTCCCCGATGACATTATGTTGATAACCGTTACGGACACTACTCGTATGTGGCGTTGTCTGTGATGTGAATGCACTGTGTATCGGTATATGATTATGAACGATAGAATGTCTATATGTGTTGTGTTTTGCCTGTGTGAACATGCCGGCTCAAAGAGGCGCCCAAAGATGACGTCACGGACGCGCCCCCTTTGGAAGTCAATAAAAACACACGCAATACAGAGATACTTCCTCTTGGCTTCCCTTGCAATCATTGTAACAACCTTCCCTTTTGGTACGTGTCTCCTACACGGCCTACGCCCGCCACCACCTCGGGCCTGTATATCCACAAGGACAGCAGCCACTCCCGCTGTCGGAGACGAGGACTTCCATCCCCAGCCACTTTCGGGCTCTCTGGACACCCCACCGCAACGCTATTCTAGACCGTGTTGTGTGTGGAACCCACGTTTGGATCCAACCTGCTGGCTTCCTCCTGCTTCCCGTTCGGACAAAGAACACGTGGACGAGACCCTCGCTTTTTCCCATCTCCATTCTTCATTCTCATCCTCTCACTGCCTTCCATCGCCATCACCTCTTGTGGACTTCTCAAAGTAAGACTGTTCTTTGTTGGAGTGTGATTTAAATGATATGTATGGCAATCTTTACTTAATGTGATCAGAAAACCCTTTTCGTTGATATTTTCTATTTTCATTTTTGTAGTCAATAAACCCACGTTAATTTTAACTCAATCATTTAAGCGTCATGTTTTAAATCTTGGGTATCCCTGGCTGATTTTCGTACTCAACCCCATCAGATTTGTGATACTGGTATCGAGGCAAATATCCCTTGGTCTGTCGTAGACTCTCAACGTCTGCTGGTGCCCTAAATAAATAAGACAGATCCCTTGGTGGAACGGCGAGTTTCTGATCCGGAGACTAGCCGATCCACACTACTAAATTTAAGCTACTCTACATTAAATTATCCTACATATATGATGCCCTGTTTGTGAGATCCGCGCAAATATCCAGGTTTATAAACTCGTACTCTGATAATTTGACCGGAAACGCTAACTTGATATTGCTCACGCTCCCAGTGCTTCCCCCCACCTCCTCACCCCACGCCTCCCCTGCGCTACTCCGTTGCTATAGTGATTCCAAAGCCAATCGAGCTCCCCCGCGCCCCGCTTGCGATAAAGCGACACGTGCATGCACTAGACTATTTTGTTTTAGTCTTAAATCCCGGCTTTTTGTACTGGGTACTACGCGACTCTACAACGTAACGCCCCGCTAGGCCAGGCGGGCGGCGTGAGTTTGCGAAAGTCGCTTCACCTCTTAAGAGAAAGCACAAAACTCCCCCTGAGGAACCAAACATAAGTACGCCGTGCCCAGAACACGGGCGTACAAACCTACTCTGTGTTCCTTTGTGACCCGCGTCACGGAGGATTCAAACCAAGTATATAGGCGTATAAAGGCTATTAATGGCAGCTGTTTGAATGAGATGCTACGGTTCTACTGGTGGACTCTGCTAACCCTGTCTCTCCCCCTTTCCGCCTGCTAACACGGGTTGCTTTACACACATTACACACACAAATCAGTGCTCTGCCACACATCCAAGCCGACCACCAAAGCCCGCAGATGTACCGCTGTTGATAGCTGTGCTTGTGCGAATCGTTGACTCGCTGCGATACTTTTGTGGTTTAAATTGCTGCTGATCTGCTAATCCTGCATGCTACTAGCTATGCTACACATCTGTTGTTGTCTAGCATTAAGCTAATTCCCACTTCCGGTGCGCTGCTTCCGGTGCCGCGCCGCTGCTGTACTTGCACTGATTCTGAACCACTCTGCTTACTGCACTGCTTACCCGTTGTCTAACAATAATACTACTTGCTTTACTTTCAAGCTATTCTGGCTCACACTGAGTCTGTGTTTTGGCGATCAAAGGGTGCTAACCCCCGTCTCTGCATGCTGCTAACGGAGCTACACCTCTTTTATTGTCTAGCATAGGACTACTTTCCGGTCCCGGTGCGCTACTTCCGGGGCTACACTGCTGCTGTCTTGACATTTGATTCTGCACCACGTCCTATGACCAACTGTTGGCCGTGGTTCTAACATTAATACTGCTTTGCTATAGACGAGTTTTTTGGGCATTTCCGGTTTACTTCCGGCTTTTGTGTTCTCATTTCCGGTTACGCTCTTTTACTGTTTAAAAACGTTATTTTCCTTCGTGAATTATGTCTCTTAAATGGCGACATTCGGCGACATTTCTCACGAAAGATGGAGTTTGTACAATTCCCCATCCATCCATGATAACGACTTGGGATGACAACATGTCTAAATGGCCGAAAATCACCACAACAAAAATATTTTCGTACTACGTTGACTCCATGGCTGTGGATGGAAATGCGATCAACAACCTGAAGAGCTCGGAGCCACATCAGTACCTTCATAGCAACAAAGTAGGCTGTGTACTATTACACGAACGTGACCCGTTCATTTATATGAAGGCAGATGTTGAGCCGAGTCAATGTCTCAACGATTTAGTCCACAAACCATGGGTGGTGGTGGCAAACAATACGGGAGACATTGAAACTGCCGGTTGTACGTGTGTAGCCGGACCTGGGCGTTCGTGTAGCCATGCAGCCGCCGTGCTATGGAAGGTACGTTCTTTATTTTGATGCTTGCACCGTACTTCTTATTTGGTTACTTTATTATGTTACAGATAGAGATTGTGTACTTGTGTCTTTGATGCTAGATAGTTAAATATGTTATTTTATTTTAATTAGCTTTTAATCATTTATTTTGTGCTGTGTGCTCCTCATTCCTACTGTTCTGTAAATAGTGACGCAAAAACAAAATTCCAAGTATCTCTTCGTTAATTTGATGCTTGTGTTTTGACAGTACTGTCTACAACAATAACAGTTTTGGTCACTAGATGTCACTGTTTAAATACCAATTACGTTAATATTAATCTAAACTACATTGATTAATGCACCACTCAATAAATGAAAACTTAACAGTGTGATACAATCAATCACTTTGATTGCCGTGTAAGTAACAACTGAGAAGTAGAGAATAGAGCAAGAATCAACATACATTCCTAAAATATAAAAAATATTACAACCCACTCAGTAGTCATGCCATACAAGATCTTAATCTCAATGGGGCTCTCCTGGTTAAACAAAGGTTTAATAATAAAATAAAGAGTGCTGTTGAAGGCTTTTTATAACCAAGTGAGTAATTTTGTGTTGATTTGTTTTCAGGTAGAAAATGCTGTGAGGCAAGGGAAGACAGGGCTTGCCTGCACTGATGTGCAAAACATTTGGAATGCTGGCTCAAGATGTAACAGTGGCCAGCAAAAGATGAAGGATGTCTCTTTCCAAAGGCACAAAGAAAATACACTGTACAAATCTGCATTGCAACCATCCTCGACCAGCAATGCCCCTGGGACCAGCCGCAAGGTGGTATTGCATGATACCCTGGAGGAATGGCAAGCTTACTGTCTGTCCACACCAATAGCAGCGCTTTTTACTGCACCAGGCAATGGACTATTGCAGCTGACTTTTAAAACGGACCTCTCTGCTCAGCTTGCCATGAAAGTACCAGCTCCACTGGTACCAAACCACGGTGAGCACTCGCCAAAATGTGTGTGTGTAAAGTGCAGGGAATTCTATAACAAATATATTGACATGGACACAGCTCAACTTGTGCTTATTGAGCAACAAACTAAAGCACAGAGTCGAGAACAACTTTGGCATGACATGAGGCGTATTCGCATAACAGCCAGCACAGCCAAAAAAGTTCCAGTTCGTGGCACCACATCCCCACAAAAGTTTTTGTCGGAGCACCTCCATCCTACCTTCCACGGCAACGCTGCAACTCGGCATGGATCTGACAGTGAGGAGCATGCCAGACAACACCTGCAAGAGGAAGGTTATGCCATTGAAGTAAAAGGACTAGCCCAAGTGAGCCATGGCTGGCAGCAAGTCCAGATGGTATCATCGGCACAGACATACTTCTGGAAATAAAGTGCCCAGTTATTGCGAAGGACCAATCTTTTACAGAAACACTCAAGGCCAAAAGCAGCGACATGAAGCCTCTGCCTAATGGTGACTTTATCTTGTCACATAATGGCCCAAAGGGTTATTACATGCAGGTGCAACTGGGTATGCACTGCACAGGGCTTCAGCTAGCCTTGTTGGTGGTTTGGGCTAAGAATGAGTATGTGCGCATAGATGTCCCCTACAACCACACTTATGTTGAGGGACATATCAAAAGGCTGCGGTCCTTCTACTATACACACATGCTGCCAAAAATTGTGGATGAATTTGATGAGGGAAGGCTAGAGTTGTGCTCCAGATATCTAGCTGTTGTAAATTCACCATGACCTGCTCCTACTCGATGTCCTTTGTCATTACTTTCACAAACACAGACTCATTCACCCCCACTGTGTGAAGGAGAGGTTCTGCAGGTCTTTCCTTCCTGCTCCTGTCAAACAGCACAATGAGCTGCACATGTCATTCATCTGTAAATATTGAATACTAAAACATGTGCAATACTGCATTTCAGTATGCCCACTTAATGTCACTTTATTATCCTGCGTGTATATAACTTTATATATATAAATATGTATATAATAATTAAACATTTACAGCTAGCTAAGAAATGTAACAGCTATTTCTTTTGTATTTTGTGTGCCCTGTGTGTGCTCTTACTACTGTCTTACTGTTAGGACATGTCAGCTGCAAAGTGCTATTTTTAAAGATAAAGGTTCTCTTATCTTACCCAAGTTCTCTTGTTCATTACTGGACATACTGTAAGACATTTTGACGTTTTCAACATTTTAATTGTTTGAGGAAATGTATACATACAATACAAAGCTGTGGATGGGCTCTCAAACATTAGCTTGGATGCCATCTGTTAATATTTACAAAATGGGATGGGACATGGAATAAAAACAGTTTATAATTTTTTCAGTACAATAGCTACTGCCATAAAGAAAATCAAGTAAGCTTTAAAAAGACGAGAGCACAGTTACACTTCATGTGGCAGTCTAATCAGTCTAGACTTCATATTAACCAAGGCTGCACAGATTATTAGAATTTTGTCCAACTTCGGAACCATGGTGATGGGGACAGTTTGAGATAAGATTTTAAAAACTTTCAGCCTTCGGATTGCTCGCTCCACATGTATACGGACATTGGCCACTCGTCTCGTACGTGTCACCTCCTCATTAGTCAATTGGCCACGCTTGTGGGTAAAGGCTGGAATATTCAACTTTACCCTCCTCTCATGCAGCAGGTCTCGAATAGTGAAACCCCGGTCAGCCATCACCTCATCACCTGGCCTCAGGGCCTCCAAAAACCCACTATTCATGGTGATGTACTTGTCACTGCTTCTACCTGCATAACCTTCAGATATAAACATGATCAGCCCATGAGGGGAAACAGCAACTAGATATTTCACAGTATTGGTTCCTTTGTAGTGACTAAATGTGGAACTCCTGGAGTTGAGGTTTGTAGCTCTCTGAATAGCTGTTTCAGCACAATCAATGATGCAAGTTGTATTGGGGTAGTTTTCTCAAAAAGATGGAGGCATATTGGCACGAATTACACTTCTCGGGAGCCAGGCAACCATAGGCACAAGCTGGTCCCCCATCGTGTCAATCCAGTCAGAAATCACTGTACTTGCCTTGCTTTTGGACACATTGAAACGGTAAGCCACATCTCCTAACACAAGGTTAAGTTTCAATTTCATGAGGGTCATCAGTATTTGATCAACAACAGGAATATTACACGTTGGTTTTCTAAATGGCAACATTGTTTCCACCAATGTAAAGAAATGAGTCCGAATCATTCCTGTGTACAGCAGCGACGAGTGGTCCTCTACTAGCACAGATTCGGCCACGGTCTGAGCCATTACAGTCTCGGTCTGCGTTTCTTTGTTTCCAATGTCTGCCTTTGCTGATGCGTAGCTGTGGTCGACCATTGACATTTCTTCCCACTGTGTCGCAGCGTCTTTACACTTAGGCTCGTTGACAATCTGGTCCACTAGCAGCACAGATTCAGTGCTCATTTCAGCCGTTTCTGAGAGACAGAAGCATCATGTTATTATGTACTACACATACAACACACACACAACAAAAATATAATCACGGGAAGCGTTTACACTAGATAACCATTTAACATTTAAGTTGTGTTCGGGTCAAATTAGACCGATATGCACATTTAAACACTCATAAAACATTCTTGTTACATCTCATTGCCAAGACTTTATGATATCCGCCACACTTTGCACCTGAATATACAAAATTGATGAGCATCACTTTACTGGAATTTTGAGTCTTTTAGTTAACCTTGTTACATCTGTTGTGTTCCGGTCAAAAGTGACCACCATAGAAATGTATGTGTAAACAGATCATATTTATCCAGACAACACACACACAGACAGCACACACAGACACAACACACACACACAGACACAATACACACACACACAACACACACACAGACACAACACACACAACACACACCAAATTAAGGGGTGAAAAACGAACACGACTTAAAGGTTAAAAGTAAAAGACTTACCGTGAGAACTTGAGGCTCTATGAAAGCCGGGGTTCCTCTCAAGTTTACGTCTCTTGCGCTGGGGAGGACGCTCGTATCCCAGGAAAAGTTCCGGGAAAGGATTTTCCTCAGTGGGCTTCTTGTCCACAAAGTGATAGGAGCAAACATACACTCTTTTAGGGGGTTTCTTCAACTTTAAAGCAGCTAGCCACATCCTGGACTCGTTGTCAGCTGTTGGCTTCAAAAACAAAGCAAACGGTGGAGCACATCCACATCGGCGTCTTGTAGCTGGTCGATGATCATAACATTCTCCTTCCAGCCATATATTCAAGCGTTTCCACGAATTCGTACAACCACGGACCGCACAGTATGATCCACAACCCAGTTTGCGTTTTCCTATATCCATTTTAAAATCCGCAGAACTTGGAATGATCCTCCATCTTCGGTCTAAACTGCAGTTGTGTAAGCTGCGCCAAGCGCAAACCGGAAGTGAAAAACAGCATAGCGCTTCTATGGCTGCGCCCATGGTTACGCCCAAAAAACTCGTCTATACTTCCGTGCTGTTTTGGTTTACTCCAACTCTATAACCACACTACACGGCCAAACTCGATGCTTGATTGTGTTAAACTAATACTGTAATTCTGCTCCTCACTGCTGCATGTTATTTTGGACCGCATTGCTGTGTTGGTTAAACTAATACTGTACTCCCGCTCCTACCCGCTGCAGGTTATTGCTAAAACGCATTACTGTGGTGGCCAAACCTATGCCGTATTTCTACTCCTCCCTGCTGCATGTTATTGTTAAACCGCATTACTGTGTTGGTTAAACTAATACTGTACTCCCGCTCCTAGACGCCGCTGCGTCTCAACGCCGCTGCGTCTCAACGCCGCTGCGTCTCAACGCCGCTGCGTCCCAACGCCGCAGCGGCGTCTCAACGCCGCCGCGTCTCAACGCCGCCGCGTCCCACGCCGCCGCGTCTCAACGCCGCCGCGTCTCAAACGCCGCCGCGTCCCAACGCCAAAATCTTGAAGTCTACATTTAACAATGATATAGGTCTAAAGGAAGAACATTCCAGTGGGTCCTTATTTGGTTTCAGCAGTAGTGAGATGCTGGCTTGTCGGAGAGTGGGCGGAAGGGTTGATTTATCGAGGGACTCTATGTACATATTCCTCAATAAGGGAGAAAGAATGTCTTTAAAAGTTTTAAAAAATTCAACAGGATAACCATCCGGCCCCGGTGATTTTGAACTTTGCATAGCACTGATTGATAATTTAACCTCCTCAATTGATATTGACTCCTCTAATTTATCTTTAAAAACTGGCTCTAAGGTAGGAATTGCTAAGTTTTCAAAAAAATTATCGAATAGCTCTTGTGATTTTAAGGATTCAGACTGATATAGAGTATCATAAAATGTTTGGAAGGTATCATTGATTACCTTTGGATTTATAGTAACCTGTCCATTTTGGGTTCTGATTTCGGATATTAGATGTGTGGATTCTGACTTCCGCAGCTGATGCGCTAGAAGTTTTGAAGCCCTCTCCCCATGCTCGTACCATCGACCTCTAGATTTCTGAATCAAACGTTCAGCCTGTTGAGTTGTTATCAAATTGAATTCAGTTTGTAAAACCATACGTTGTTTGTACAACTCTGGGGTAGGTGTCAAGGAATGTTGAGAATCTAATTTAGCAATTTGTTCCGTCAACTCTGAAATACGATTTTGTTTCTGCTTTTTATTATATGAACAGAAAGAAATGATCTGTCCTCGCAGAAATGCTTTTAAACTTTCCCAAACAGTACTATATGCCATACCGGGGGTTAAATTTGACTCTAGAAAAATATTGATTTGTTCACCAACATATTCCACAAATGTTTTATCGGATAATAGCAATGGATCAAGTCTCCATGAATACATAGAAGCTTCATTTGGAAAGTTAAGTTCTAGAACCAAAGGGCTATGATCAGACACAACTATACTTTCATATCTGCAAGATTTAACATTTGAGATCATTTTCTTATCCATAAAACAATAGTCAATGCGTGAATATGTTTGGTGCACTGGTGATAAAAATGAGTAGTGTTTTAAAGAGGGGTTAAAATGACGCCAAACATCGACCACTCCATACATATTCAGATATGATTGTAAAATTCGAGCGGATTTTGAGACTGAAAGAGGTTTTGTAGATGATCTGTCGAGAATTGGGTCAATCACCGTGTTCATATCACCACAGAGTAACAAGTAATGTGTATTGATTTGAGGTAAAGAGTGAAGAAAGTTCTTGAAAATTTTTTTATCATCCCAGTTAGAGGCATATACATTGGCCAGAACTAAAAGAATATTAAACAAAGATCCAGTTACTATTATGAAACGACCATTAGGGTCAGATATTGTGTCGGAAGCCCTAAAAGGAGTGTTTTTATGAATGAGAATGGCAGTGCCTCTCGCTTTTGCGTTGAAATTTGAGTAGAAAACTTGTCCCACCCAATTTCTTTTTTAGTTTTGGTTGTGATAACTTTTTGAGGTGTGTTTCCTGTAGAAATGCTATGTTTACTTTGAGGTGTAACAGATGAGAAAGTATCTTATTGCATTTAATTGGATGGTTCAGTCCTTTTACATTCCAACTTATGAAGTTAACATGACGGCCATTACCTCCAGCTTGAGAATTATCTGATAGAATAACCATGGTTGTCTTCAAGTGAATGAGTATTCCAGTTGGCATGCGACATTTCTGCTACTACGGATACAAAGAAAGAATTAACTACAGTAAAAAAAAGTGCAAGGCGGAAACAAAACAGAAAAAAACACACATAGCCCCCCACCCCCCTCCCTAATATCAATCAATCAATCAAAGTTTATTTGTAGAGCGCCTTTCATACACAGGGCAACACAAAGCGCTTCACAGTCCACATCACAAATCATCACATAAAACAAACACCAGAATCACAATTAAAACATTAAAATCACACAAAAGATTAAAACACAATTAAAACATTAAAATCACACAAAAGATTAAAACACAATTAAAACATTAAAATCACACAAAAGAATAAAACCATTAAAACTTTCAAAATTACACAAGAAATTTAAAAAAATAAATAAATAAATGACAGCAGTGCATCAGAAATGGAGATAAAATCCTTCAGTTGTGTGCACAGGCAAACAGAACAGTCTTTAACCTGGATTTGAACATTGACAGAGTAGACGCCTCCCTCACATTTTCAGGGAGATTGTTCCAGATCTTAGCTGCATGGATCTGAAACGCAGCCTCCCCATGTTTGGTTCTCACTCTGGGCACCAGCAGGAGGCCAGTCCCTGTGCTCCTCAGAGTCCGGGCTGGTTCATATGACACCAACATGTCACTAATGTATTTTGGTGCAAGGCCATGGAGAGACTTGTACACAAGCAGAGCTGTTTTAAAATCTATTCTTTGAGCCACAGGAAGCCAGTGCAGAGACCTGAGGACCGGACTAATATGGTCATACTTCCTGGTTCCTGTCAGGACTCTAGCTGCTGCATTTTGGATGTACTGCAGCTGCTTACAGGTCTGTTTGGACAGACCTGTAAGCAGGCCATTGCAGTAGTCTAGCCTGCTGGAGACAAATGCATGGACAAGAATCTCCAAGTCTGCCCTGGACACTATATTTCTAACTTTGGCAATGTTCTTCAGATGGTAAAAAGCTGTTGATGTTGTTGATTTTATGTGGCTATTGAAATTTAGGTCTGAGTCCAGTATTACCCCCAAATTTCTGACCTTGTCTGAAGGAAGTAGGGAGAGAGACTGAAGTTGACAAATGACGCCCTCTCTTTGTTTCTGGGGACCAAAGACAATGATTTCGGTTTTGTCTGCATTTAGCTGGAGGAAATTATTTTGCATCCAGTCACTGATCTGTTGGATACAGTGAAGGAGCAAATCCAGTGGTCCATGTTCTCCTGCAGTCAGTGAGACATAGATCTGAGTGTCGTCGGCGTAATTGTGGTAGGACACTTTGTTTCTTTGTATTAACTGACCTAACGGCAGCATGTAGAGATTAAATAGGAGAGGTCCCAGGATCGACCCCTGTGGTACTCCACAGGTCAGGGCCACATGATCTGAGACGCAGTCTCCAATCTCCACAAAGTACTTCCTATCCTCCAGGTAAGACCTAAACCAGTCTAGGGCTGTGCCAGTGACACCAACCCAGTCCTCCAGTCTCTGCATGAGGATCTCATGGTCGACAGTGTCGAACGCGGCACTAAGATCTAACATGACCAAAACTGTGACTTTACCTGCATCAGTGTGAAGTCGAATGTCGTTTGTTACCTTCACTAGAGCGGTCTCAGTGCTGTGGTGGGGTCTAAACCCAGACTGGAACATATCAAAAGAATTATTCATTGTTAAAAATTCAGTAAGTTGTTGGGAGGCCACTTTTTCAAGAATTTTTCCAATGAATGGCAGATTCGATATGGGGCGATAATTTTGAAGTCCCGCAGGATCCAGACTGCTCTTTTTTGAGGAGAGGTCTTATGACTGCTGTTTTTAGGGCCATAGGAAATGTTCCTGACGACAGAGACATGTTTACTATTTGTGTCAGTGAAGGTAACAAACTGCTCAGGACGGACTTCAGAAATTTAGAGGGCAATATATCCAGGCTACATGTGGAGGAGCTCAGACTCATGATTATCTTTTTGACAGTTTCAGTATCCACAGGTGCAAAGTGAGTTAGCTCAAAAAGCTTCTCTGGCTGTTGCATTGTTATACGTGCTGTGGAGGTGATAGTGTTTTTGATTCCTTGTACTTTGTCATCGAAAAACTGTGCGAACTCATTACACCTAGATTTAGAGGAAAATTCTAGGGGCAACTTTACAGGGGGGTTCGTTAATCTACCAACTGTTGAAAACATAACACGAAAATTGTTACTGCAACCTCCAATAATGTCAGAAAAATACATTTCTCTTGTTCTACGTAGAACCCGGTTAAATTCACCCAACTCATCTTTAAAGATTTCATAATCGCCCTGGAAATTGGACTTTCGCCACTTCCGTTCGGCCCTCCGGCACTCTTGCTTCTGTGCCCGAGTCTGCCTTAGTCCATGGGGCCTTTTTCTTACTGGTAACTATTTTAACCGTCAGAGGAGCAATGGCGTCCAGAACAGTCAGAACACTGGTGGTGACAGAGTTATACAATTCATCAACAGTAGAGCATGGAGTTTTCTCAAAATTTAGCATTCCCATGAACAGTTCACTTGTGTTTTCATGTATGTGTCTTCTTCTAACAATTGTAAATTCAGCTGGTGGTTTGCTAGCAAAACACATGTCAAAAAATACACAGAAATGATCTGACAAAGCAACATCAATTACATTAACATTTGATACATTAACCCCCTTTGTAATTAGCAGGTCAAGAGTGTGCCCCCTGCTGTGGGTGGGGCCACTCACGTGCTGAATGAAACCAAAGGTCTCAAATACAGAAGCCAGCTCCTTTGCATTTCTGTCATCAACATTATCAACATGTACATTAAAATCACCTGTAATAACTAAACTATCAAAATCTGTGCACACGAATGAAAGTAGTTCAGTAAAATGGTCAATAAAATCGCAACATGACTGTGGTGGCCTGTACAGGACAATGAAAAGAGTAGAAGATTGCTTTTGTTCCATTTTAAAAGAAATATACTCAAACGATGAAAAATTTCCAAGGGGCATTCTATGGGAGACAAAGTGCTCTCTAAAAACTGCAGCTATGCCTCCCCCCCTTTTGTTTTCTCGTATTTCGGATTCAAATTTAAAATTGGGTGGTGTTGCTTCTATTAGAACTGCATTTCCTGTATTTTGGTCCAGCCATGTTTCAGCCATAAGCATAAAATCAAGATCATAAGAAGTGATAAAATTATTAATTAAAAATGATTTGTTACATAGAGATCTGACATTAAGCATAGCAAGTTTAAAAATAACGTCAGAGTCGATTAATGTGGTTGATTGATTTCTACAGGGAACAGAAATTAGATTTGCAGAGTTGGACCGTCTAACTGCTGTCCTGTTTTGATTTTGTTTTTTAGAATTTAAAAACATTTTTGAGCTGGTGCGAGGAACACACACAGTCTCAATTGGCCTAAAATGTGAAAACCCTTGTTGTTGTTCTTTAGCTCCCAGAGTCAGAAGGGAGTCAGCACAGTTCAGTGTTTGGACTGGTAATGCACTGCCAGACGGACAGGGAGCAGTGTTTGCACCGTTGTACTCACCCGGTGCTGGTGAGCAGGAGGCGGGGGAGTGCGGTGGGGTCCGAGGGGGCTCAGATGTAAACAGTCACGCCCCCCTCGGGGAACGCTGAACAACATGACGCATGTAGTCCATCAACAGGCTGCTACCGTATCTGTTTGGGTGTAATCCGTCTGGACGATAGGCTTCGTAACGTTTCCAGAAAAGGGCAAAGTTATTCACAAAGACAAAGTTAAAAGAGCTGCATGTAGCCTGGATCCACATATGCAGCGCCACAACACGACTGTAGAGGCAGTCACCTCTGTTTACAGTCGGGATTGGACCAGAAATAAAAACAGATAATCCGGAGGATTGAAGGAGGTGGAACAGATCCATAAAATGTTTCTTAGTGACTTCTGACTGCTGAAGTTTCATGTCGTTAATTCCCACATGCACGACTACCTTGGAAACGGTATCAGGCAGGGACTGAAGCAGAGGAGGGAGACGTATGAGCAGGTCTGGTACAGTAGCTCCGGGAATACAGCGAGTGACCGCGTTAAAGAAGCGGACGTGTCTCACGATGGAATCTCCAATAATCAGAGTGGTCGGGGCGAAGAGTGGACGTGGACGCGGCCTCGGAGAAGGAGCTCGGTGGACGGAACCAGCGGGTTCACCCGAAGCAGGACCCGAGCCTGAGCGCCGCTGAACACATGGAGAGGAGGAGCGGGGGTGCTGACTCTCAGCTACAGGCGACCCACGCTGTGTGCTCGGGGACGCTGGAGCGGTGAGAGGGGCTGGCTCTGGGCGCTACTGCTGACCCGGTGGAGGTGAGCGGTGGTAATGATGGCTCGCTACCCCAGTCTGAGGCTGCTGCACTGGGGTCAAAGAAGGGGAACAGGCCAACATGGCTGGTGGACCGCTCTTTCGCCTGAGGACTGCTTCCTTTAGGAGCGTTTTCCTCGTAGTGGACTTGGATCCTCGAGCAGTAGAGTACGCTGCAGTGTCCAGGGATTCTGCTGAGGGGGCCGGGATGTCAGTGGAGAGGGCTGCATAGCGGTTTGCCAGACTCAGGACATGGGCCACGGCGCAGGATGGCTCCTCGGAATCCGCGGGCTCGTTATTCGGAACCGGGCGCTTAGGTGTAGAACAGGAGTGTCCGGGGCTGACGGATCTCTCCCACACGACAGTGTCACAATATGCAGCGCTCAGTGACATAAGCCGTGAATGCTGCCCACCAGCGACTTCAAAAAGTTTGGACACTAGAGATTGTTTCTCATTCAACTCTGCGGTGAGACGAAGGACTTCTTTTCGTAGTTCTGCAATGGTGGCACGGTCGCTCTCACGGAGCTCCAAGGTGAGGCGACTAATATTGTGTTTGAGCCAATGTCATTGTCACTTTCCATGTCCTCGTTAGCTTGTGTTAGCCTCTGTGCTACTAGTGGGTTCCAGTCGGGACTAAGCGCTATTTGCTGAAACACCTGAATTAATAAGATAAAACACTCAGATATATTAAAAAACTGAACAATAAAAACGCGCTAAAAAGTTGTTAAAAGTTTACTAAAAAGGTGCACAGAGCAGCCCCTGCAGTACTGCTTACCGGACATGAGAGAGAGACCACTCTCTCATGAGAGATATCCCTGGTGTTGTCCCCAATCGACAAACACAACATGCCCCAAGTGTCCTCACTTCTATTGAGAGTCCTCTTCTTCTCAACCACAATCCCTTCTTTAAAAGGCAAATAAAATAACCTGCACAATTAAGAGTGCGCACAAAAAATGAGGTAAAATATACAAAATATCAGGAGATCCATTTATGATTCACCCTAGTAGGAGTGAAAGAAAAATAAAGAAAAATAAAGGTAAATAAAACTGAAATAATAATAATAACAAACGGTAGTTGTGAATAAAATTAAATTAGTGGAGAAATATAGGGGATAAAACGAATAGATAAATAAAATAATCATATATAGACCCAATGGTGTAGGTTTGGTTCCAATCTTGGTGGGGACATTCACTACGACCTGAGTCTACACCCATTGACACGGGGTCCAGAGTTTCTCCCCCAGAATTTGTTGTGTAATCACACACTATATTTGCAATAGTGTGTTGCCTTCTATACTAAACTCAGCTGTAGACTGAATGAGAAGCAGTTATGTATGTTAACAGAAGATTAATCATCACAATTCATAATTTGCTATTACTTGTGCTTTCTCTTACTTACTTTCCAACTGTTAAAACAGCTCCTGATATCTTTTATCTTATTTGTGGAGGTGGCATTTTTTAAATTATATAAGAAGGTATAGACAATCAAAAACAGACATTCATATACATGAACTGCAGAATCATTTATATAACTTGGCCAATGTCAAAAGTTACATAGTATTTCTCAATACAATGAGTTAACAAGAGTTTGGCAATAAGTAACAGTGTGGATTTTTCTATATTTTCTTTTTTTTATTCCACTCTCTACCCAAAAAGGCAAGTAATGACTCACAGGACTCTCAAGTATGCAAAGTAAAAACTTAAATGACCTGTTGTGGTGTGTTTTGCGCACAACCAGCATGCATCGTTAACGCAATGGAAAATTTACGTATCCGAGCTTTAATTTCGGGAGCGCTGGTTGCGCTTTGGGAAGAGTCAGGGGAGAGACATGTCAGAGACACAGGGGAGAAACGCGGGAGATACGAGGGAGACCCGCACTTGCAACATGGTTCTGTCTGCATATGGTTCGAGCTCGGTACCATGTTAGAGCTGTGCTTTCACTGAGCGTCGCGGCTGTCATTACAAAGCGGCAGCAGCTGCACCAGGACGTGCACATTCGAGTGCATCGCTTGAATGTGCTTAGAGCAAATAACAGCAAGTGCCCGCTGTCACACATTTCACAGAAATTACATTATCAGCAGATAAAGGTTGTAAATCGTGGATCCGTGGAATATTTTCATCCCTAGTTTATCCTGATTCACACAACACACCCACTTATACATTTTGGATAGTAAGAGCACAATAAGATTTTTTCAGCCTTTCAACCAACCTGTTTCTTTATTGGAGCCAGTTCTGTTCTGTCTCTGTGCCGTGTGAGCTCCTCGGAACATTAAACAGTGCGCTGACAGATTAGAAATAACGTAAGTACTTTGAATGGTAGTAGATCTACAGTACTTTCCTCTGATTACTCACGTGCTACAACGCTCAGGGAACAAAAAAAAACACTTGCTTCACGCTGGATAACTTTTAAAAATTAAACAGTTGCTCAGTGCTTCAGTTTGGCGCTGAAGAAGACAGCCAATCACTGCAGAGAACGGAACGGGTCACGTGCTGCTGCTGCTGCTGTTGCTCTGGAGGCGAGGAGGAGGCGCGACGTGTGCACAAACGGAAGACATGTGTCCCGGACCGTCCGGGTCACGGGACATCATGTCATTTTGGTGGGGACTTTTTAGTCCTCACCAAATATTGGTGGGGACATGTCCCCATGGTCCCCACGCAAACCTACGCCCTTGTATAGACCTGATAATTGCTGTGAATTAAAAAATAAATAATAATAATAAAAATGTTACAGAATTCTTCACAAGTAAAATATCTTAAAAAATAGTAAAATATGGTCTAGTGATCAATCTGTCAATAACGTGATTTCAACTAAAAATAAATAGAATTGGAAAAAAACTAGTAATAGAAAAAATAATAGAAAAAATATCAGAAATATATCAAAAATAATTTATTAAAACAAAAAACAAAAAACCCAAATACTCATGGATTGCACATCAAAATCAGTATTATTTTACTAATGTAATTAAGAGAAAAATCAGACAAATAACTTATTAACTTGTACTCCTTCAGATAAACAATAACACAAAAGTAACTGTAATTGGATTGTCTTTAAACATTCACGCTATCAGCAGAGTAGTCGTTTTTTTCTTTTTCCCTTTTTTCCCTTTAAACTTTTGAGTCAATGTAATCTTTCACACTCTTGGGGTTGTCAAATACTTTCGTTTCCCCGTCCCAGGACACTCGCAGCCGAGCTGGATAGAGCAGACCATAACGAACTCGATCCTTCCCCCGGAGCAGCGCTTTCACCTCGTTAAAAGCTGAACGGCGTCTGTTCAGTTCAGCACTGAAATCCGGGAAGATGAGGAGCGGATTTAATTTATAATTATTTATTATTATTTTCATCCTCCTTATCCCACTAGCCAGTGTCACCTGGATTCTGGAGATGGGATCAGCTTTAGGCAGAAGTTTGGTACTTTCTCTTGCAAACTGAACCTCAAGCCTCATTCTCTGCAGCTGTGCAATGTTGTTCAGACTCTCATCCACAAGGAACTTCTCAACTTCCCCACTGTCAGTGAAGGGGCCACCTCTAGATTTAAGAATGTCCAGCAAGTCAAGTCTCTTCCTCTTCTTTCTTTGAGCCATCTCTTGTTTCTGTTCTGCCCCACTCTGCAATTTCGCCTTCACGAGTTTACTCCAATTGAGTTCAACCTCTCGTTTTGCCTGGGCTGTTGCCTTGAAACCTCTGAAGGATGGAATCTGTCCATTCCCAAGTTCCTGGCTCTTTTGTAAAATTATTGACCTACTCACTGCATTTCAGTGTACCTAGCTTCTTCAGCCTGTATTCCACCTTGCCACATTGTTTCTCCATTCCAATGTTGTGCACAGGGGTGCCATCAATATCACAAGCCTGGTCACTGACCGGGTAATCCATTGGGAAGGTCTCATCAATCCCAGAGTCGCTCCTCTGCCTGGCCAGGACAGACTTCAGGTGGGGCTGCATGAGAGCAATCAGCTTCTTCACCTCATCCAAGTGTTCAGCAGCCACGTCTGACACAGAGTTCAGCACCTCCTCTGTGTAGGTCTTCTTTACGCTACTGAAAAGTTTATCAGACACTACAAAATACTCCTGTGTTATGAATGTAGTGTAGTTGTTGTTGTTTGGCTTTATATAACAAATAAAGGCTTGCTGCTCTCTGGAAAATCCACCGTTGTCTTGACTACCGGCTACAGAGAAGCTCCTCCCACCGGCGTCAGGCGCATCACTCGCGTCAAGCTTCAAGCATCAAAAGGACACAAAAAAATAACCCGGCATCAGTTGAAGCGCGTCAAAAGCGTTTTGAAGCTTTTGGTCTGAACGCGCCTTCAGGGTTTGTGGGAGTACTCGGGAGCCACCAACTCAAGGCACATATTTAGTGCTTGTCCAGCTTCACTGGCATTCTTGCTGTTTCCATCTAGAACCACCATGAAACTTTGAAGCACTTGCTGCATCTTCATAGGAGCCCCCACCAACCGCATCACTTTATTCATTGCACTGCTGAAGCCAGTGCTGTGTGAGTGCCACAAAAGATCTGTCCTGCTGGTGTTTCCAAGTTGTAAATCTCTGCCAACAGCTTTGAAAACCCTTTGTTTGCTCTGTGCTGTTAGTCATATGAGCATCTACAAGTTTATACACACCCTCCACACTTTGCTATGTCCTCTGTTGTCTCTTGATGGATTGGTAAGATGAGGCAGAGGAAATGGACTGTCTTGACCCACTTGTAACCCTTGTACCAGGAACTTGACTACATCTTTCTTTGTGGTGCTGTACGATGCATGTGTGATCATTTTACCCTTCTCCTCCTCCTTCTCCAGCTTTTCAATTAGACACAGACTTTGTGCTTCAATTTGCTGTAGAGTAGCCCTTATACTTCTAGTACTTGGCACTGTATTCTTATCAAAAATCTCATTGCATTCCCCTGCACTTTTCCAATATTGTCAAAACATAGTGTTGCCTACTTAAATAGAAAGTCCCTTTCCTGAGAGATTGGCTATTGTTGTATAGAACTCTTTCTGACAATTGTATGTGTTGAAATTCTTATGGCAGTGCCATGAGTAATTCAGCAACATATGAGAAGGTTTGTCTCCTCCCTATGGGCTCTGTTCACACCTCAATCTGTTCTCCCTGTGTTTGAAGCCCTCTCAGACATTTGTCTTGCTTTGGGGGTGAGACCTCCTTCTCTTCATTGTTGCTGCAGCTGGATATTTAATAGTTACCTAATGTAACCTAAGTTCTACGAATAGGTGCGTAGTCCCTTAGCGGACTTCGCTAGTGGGATATCACGTAACCCCCAGGTCACAGACGCAAGAGAGATCAACAAAAAATGCTCCAATCACTAGCCACCCTCCTCTATAAAGGCCCCTGCTCCATAGCCGCGCCCCCTCTTGAACTCTGCCAAGCCGGGCTGGCCTGATGGGCTCGTAGCTAAGGGACTACGCACCTATTCGTAGAAATTAAGTTACATTAGGTAACTATTAATTCTACGTCATGGTGCTACGTCCCTTAGGACTTCGCTAGTGGGACACAACGCGGAGGCCGTAGGAACATGTACTCCCAGCAGGCCAGCGAAGAGTGATTGGAGCTCCGCCCGAGCAAGACCCTCACAAAGTGAGAGGACTCAGGGCAGAAGAAGCAATTGCGTGTTACAGGGCCACTCCTCCCAAGGATACCCCCAAGTAACACAGACCGTAGGTCACCCGTAGTCCCAGGACGCCTCTCACAAGAGCTCCTGACGTGGACTACCTGACTGACCAAAAGCACACATATACCGCACCTGCAGGACGCCTTTCCCAAGAGCTCCTGAACCAGGGCGGAAAATCAACCGAAGGCCCCCTCAGAGGAGGAACCTAACGGTTTCAACTCAGTCCGCTGCACTCAGCACGGAATGGGCCACCGACCGGTCCGACACATCCAAAAGATAAAACCGGACAAAAGAAGAGGACGACGCCCAAGAAGCCGCACGGCACACGTCCTCAACCGATGCCCCCCTGAGGAGGGCCGTAGAGGCCGCCACCCTACGCGTGGAATGCGACCTGAAGCCCACCGGGGGGGCCAGACCCTGAGCCTGATACGCCCGCCGCACAGCCGTGGCGACCCAGTGCGCCAGCCGCTGAGCCGACAACGGGGCGCCCCTGTTCTTGGGGCCCAGACACACAAACAGCTGATCAACCAACCTGAATGAAGACGTCATGGCCAGGTAATGCCTAAGCATTCTGACAGGACACAGAAGGTGCCGCCGCTCCTCCTCGGGGGAGGCATGCGGCGGATGGAATGCTCTGTTCCTGATCACTCTCGACCTGAAGGCCGACGTGATGACCTTAGGGAGAAAAGCCGGATTGGGCCACAACTCCACCATGCCGTCGCCCTCTCCAAAGGACAGGCAAGACGCATGGACGGAGAGCGCACACAACTCGCCCGCCCTCTTGGCAGACGCCAACGCCAGCAAGAGGGCCGTCTTAAAAGCAACACACTCGGGACTCGCCTCCGCCGCCGGTTCAAAAGGCGGGCCCGACAGACCCCTAAGGACCACCCTGAGGTCCCAAACCGGGGGCGTTCTCTGAAGCGGGGGCCTCCTCCTGTGCGCCCCCCGCAGAAAACGTTTAATCAACGGATGAGAGCGGGCTGTAAACCCCCCGAATCCATCGTGACCCGAGGTAATGGCTGCCGCGAACACCGCCAAGGTGGCGACAGCCCTCCCTTTGTCAAAAAGCTCCTGTAGGAATCCCAGGACTCCCTCCAGCGGGCAACGCCTGGGATCCCAGGAGCGAGAACCGCACCAGTCGCTGAAGAGCCTCCATCTCGTGGCGTAGGCCCTCACAGTGGACGGCGCCCTCGCCGCCTGAATGGTCTCCACCACCGCCGGGGGAAGACCCAGGTCTACGAGGTTCATCATCGGGCGTGAAAACAGGGCCCCCCCCCCCTGGACTAGAGCCCCCGGCTCGTCCGGGAGGGCCCAGGGCTCCATCACCGCCATGCCCCTCAGGAAGGGAAACCACCGGGCATGTGAACTGTCCGGAGCCACCAGGATCACCGACCTTCTCTCCTGTTCGATCCTCCGCAGCAGGACCGGCAGGAGACGCACTGGTGGGAAGGCATACAGCAGGCCCTCTGGCCAGGGGTAATGAGCCAGAGCGTCCACGCCTAAGGGCGGCTTGTCCGCGGCCCTTAAGGCGAACCAGGACGGGCACTGTGCGTTCTCTGCACTGGCGAAAAGGTCAACCACTGGACGACCGAACCTCCGCCAGACCTCCGCAGCTACTCGTGGGGCCAGGCCCCACTCGTCCTGGAGTGGGCCCCCCCTGGACATCCTGTCGGCCCCCACGTTCCGGACCCCCGGGACGTAGCGCGCCCTCAGAGACAGAAGGTGAAGCGCCGCCCACAGTCACCGTCGCCATGCGATGGAGGGCGGGGGATCTGGTGCCCCCTGCCTGTTCAGATAAGAGACCACTGTGCTGTTGTCTGAGCGAACCATCACGTGTCTCCCCTGCAGCTGAGGAGCAAAGTGCAGCAGTACCCTGTGTACTGCCTCCATCTCCAGAAGGTTGATGTGGCGGGCTGAGTCCGACCAGCAGCCTGACTCCTACAGAGCTCTGGCCGAGGACCACGCCCCAACCCTCGAGTGACGCGTCCGTGAACACCTTTACGTGAGACACGGCGCAGGCCAGAGTCACTCCGTCCCGCAACAGACCCGGAGTGAGCCAAAACCTGATGTCCGATGCTGTCACTTGGGGAACCCAGATAAGCCTCCCCCCGTCCCGGGAAGGGTGAAGCCTGAGGCGTGAGAACCACCTCTGAAAATTCCTCATGTGGAGAAGGCCTAGCCGCACCACAGCATGAGCAGCCGCCATCATTCCCAGCAGGGACCTGAGGCGTCGAGCGGGGACCCTGGGGCCCGCCAGAACCTCCCTGGCCAGACGGGTAATGTTCCTCCGTCTGTCCTCGGACAATGCAGCACGGAATGTCACAGAGTCTAGCTGCCGGCCGAGATAGATCACGCGCTGAGCCGGCTGCAGCCTGCTCTTCTCCCTGTTCACCACAAAGCCCAGGCGCTGTATGTGGGACAGGACCCAGTGCGTGTGACTCACGGCCACTTCCCTGGATGAGGCCAGTATTAACCAGTCGTCTATGTAGGTTAATATTCTCACCCCTGCGCGTCTGAGCGGCTCCAGTGCCGCCTCCACGCACTTTGAGAAGGTCCGAGGCGCGAGCGCGTAGCGGAAGGGGAGACGGCAGTAACCGTAATTCCTCTCTCCCACTGCGAAGCGCAGAAACCTCTTGTGTTCTGGCACTATAGGCACGTGAAAGTACGCATCTGTCAGGTCTATGGAGGACATCCAATCTCCCTGCCTGACACACTCGAGGAGCTGTTTTGTGGACAGCATCCGAAACTGCCGTTTGGAAATGCACTCGTTCAGAACGCGCAAATCCAAAATGGGACGCACCCCGCCTGCCTTCTTTGGCACCAAGAAGTAAGGGGAGTACAGCCCCCTGGTGACGTCCTGTGGGTCTACCTCCACTGCTGCGCCTTGACTCAGCAGAGAGGAGACCTCCGCTTACAGTGCCACTAATGATCCCCGTACCTGAGAGCGTGCTGCCCGTACTTCTCGGAATGGTGGTGGCTTTCGGGAGAATTGCAGTGCGTAACCCCTGCGCAATGTCTTCTCCAGCCATGGATCCGTCAGCAAGCCCTGCTCCCTCCAGATGCTGTAGAAGTCTGTGAGGGGCGGAACGGGAGCTGGAACATGAGACGTCACGGCCCCGCCCTCTCCTGGTGTTCCTAGCAGGGAGGGGGGGTGGACGAAAGGGCCGGGGGGCCCCCTGCGTCATCCCGTGTGCGCTGGGGGCGGTCACGTGTCCTGCAGGCCCGACGTCATAAGAACCATGTGACTCGACTGCTGCGCCCCCCCCTGGCTCTTGCCTCATGGAGGGGGGGGCGAGCCCCTGGAGTGGGAAACCCCGTGTTAGCCTTGTAGCTCAGAGGGGCTAACACGCGTTCGGCCGAAGCACACACATCACTACTCACCAGATCCCTCCGCCTGACCTCTCTCTGGGAGGGCATAGTATGGATCAGAGAACCGGAGCTCGTAGCTCGCGTAGTGCACTGCACACCCTGCTCTGGGGGCTGCAGGCCTAGCGAAGCAACGTTATGTGCCCGGGAAGTAACACAATCAGATTTCACATTAGATATGTTACGTACCCCCAAATGAGACTCAGACAACGAGTACTGATGAAATGCCGGCCGGCCTTTATTGAAAAAATTCTTTCCACCCCGACTTCCTCTGCCATAGGGAGGCCGGCGGTGGGTGCGTTGCTCCCGCGAGCCACCCGTGGGTCTGTCTGGGCCCGGGGGCCTCGTCGAGGGGGGACGATGGACCACAGAGCGCGGATACGGGTCAGGACGCCTCCCGGGTGAACGCTCTCTGCCTCTGTCCCAGCTCCGTGATAGTGGGCGCGCCTCGCGCCTCAATGCTAGGTGCGGGGCTAGCCTAGCCGAGTCGTTGGCTGCAGCCTCCAGTCTTGCCACCAGGGCCTGCATGTCCGGGCCGAAGAGGGACGTCTGGGAAACGGGCAGGTCCAGCAGCTGCCTCTTCTCCGCCTCCCTGATGTTAGCTAGCCCAAGCCAAAGGTGCCTGGCCCCAACTTGGGCGGCTGCCATGGAGCGGCCGCCGTCCACGGCTAGCGCCTGGCACATGCGCAGGATTGCCGCCGAGGTGGTCCTCGCCTGCGATAGGAGGTCTCCACTGAGCGCCTGGCCAGAGGAGAGCGACCTATCCAGGGCCCCCGTGATGAATGCCATGTTATTTGCCAATGCGACGACCTGTGCCGCATTGGCGTAACATCTGTCCAGCATAGCCAACGACATCCTGTCCCGCTCGGAGGGGAGGAGAGGTCTGGTGCCGGGCCACACGGATGCGGAGGGCTGCATGGCCATGCGGACTGAATCCTCGATGTCCGGGACTCCGCCGGTCCAGGACCAGTCCTGCACGCTGCAATAAATGCCGTACCCCAGAGCAGGCCTCTTGGCTGCTAGGGGCTTTGGCCACTCACGTGTCAAGTAATGGACGATCGGGTCCATCCGCGGGCACAACGTGGGTTGTATCCTCCTCCTCCCTCGAGCGGTGGCGCCCACAGAGGTGAAGTCCTCCGCCCTCTGGACCGGCTGTGGTGGCAGAGGAGCATCCATGATGGCCGCCGCGGAGGAGTAGAGCCCAGGCATGTGGTCCAGTGGAAAGCGGTCCGGCTCCGGGTTCGAGACTACCTCGTCCAGGGTGAGGAGAGAGCCGATCTCCGAAGCCTCTCCGTCCTCGCAGTCACCCCACTCCGCGGGCACGGGAGGAAGGTCGAGCAGGGCCCAGTCAATCTCAGACTCCTCGTCCTGAGAGGAGTCCGGACGGGGCGCTGCAGCGGCGAGGAACGCACGCCTGCGTTCGCTCTCCTCCCTGGGGAGAGCGGGACACGAGGCGCAGCTAGCGCTCAACGCCGCATGGCCCGGGCCCAGGCACATGAAGCAGCTGGCATGCTGGTCCGTGCGCTGGAGCCTGACTCGACACTCCGAGCAACGACGACGTCCGACGCCGGAGGGCGAAGGGGAACTCGGACGAACAGCAGAAGACATCTCTAGAATGAAGTGAGTCCTGTGGTAGATCTCAATCGGCGCCAGAGTGAAAGAGGGGGCGCGGCTATGGAGCAGGGGCCTTTATAGAGGAGGGTGGCTAGTGATTGGAGCATTTTTTGTTGATCTCTCTGGCGTCTGTGAACTGGGGGTCACGTGATATCCCACTAGCGAAGTCCGCTAAGGGACGTAGCACCATGACGTAGAACGCACCAGTTTCCATCAAGATATCTAGAGTTTGATATGAGAACTACTGGTCTCTCCTCCTCTGGTACTCTCCGTTCCTCTCCCCCAGCATTTGGGTTTGCATCACGCTGTGGTACCAGACAGGGCCCACACCTTTGGAACAGAACATCCTTCGCTCCGTCTTCTGATCTTCATAATATTTGTGTTCCATCTCACTCATGCTTATACACCACTCTTCCTCCAGTGATTGCCGGCTTATAGCGTCATGAGCAAATACATCAAAGAGCTCAGACTTTCAATGAAATAACTCTTTGTATTGCTTTACAGCCAGTGACTCTTGTTTTATTGTTTAGCACCATCCAGGGGAAGTTCAAAGGAAACACAGGACACCGTGTCGTGGTACTACTTGGCGTAAACCTGCCGTTTATCACTTTCCGAACTGCCATGGTTGTAGTCACTCTCATCTCCAGGTGATATTGTATCACGCTTATGACACTCTGCATCGTAGGGAGTTTCGTAGGGGGTTGGAGGTTCTTGGCGGGAGGGAAGTCGATATCTGCATCATAAATATTTACAGTAGATCTAGTTTTGGACATGTTTCTGGGCTCTGCCATGCTTGATGATGTACGATGTACTTTTCTGAAAAAAGATTAATGTTCCAAATTAGATTAATTTGCCCATATTTGAGCATCGTCTGGTCCTCCTGATTCTGCGCAGTGGACGAGCGCCCATGATTCTTTGTGCCAAATACGTGTGTGGCTCACATGCATGTGAACAGAGGGGCTCGGTCGCGCTTTGACCAATCAGAACTGCTGATTAGAGCGGAGCTTGAGTGGGGAAAAAAATCAGTTTGTTGCATTAAAGTGTGGATTTAAAGAAAACAAGAAAAAAAGTTCCGGATGACAAGGGACGCCCCCCGTGCCCATGGATGGGACAGCTATAAGCTAGCAATAACCTATCCAGATATTATTATAGATCCATGCTGCCAACCTGCCCTCTGGCCCCCTGCCTGTTCAGGAAAGTCACCACTGTTGTGCCTCAAGTGCTGAAATTGTCTGCATGATTCTTCCAGACAGATTTTAATCAATTTATGTCTTTACCATTTCTTCTTTTAATTGAACTCTGTTTCATCTGTTCCAGGGAGGTCTATTGTTCTCTCCTTGGGGAAAGTTTGGAAGGAATGTGGCTTCGGAATGTCTCGCTTGCTTGACAATGAACTCGGGTTTTTTTACAGGTTAATTTTTGCTCCTTTAAAGTGGTTCTCACCCCCGCTCCTCGGAGCTTACACATTTCCTGTTCAAATCTTCCTCTAAATGGGCGTAGCCTGGAGGACTGAAGGGGGCGTGAACGAGACTGGGCCGTTTATATTGCTCTGGGCGGGGGGCTGCTGACGTCAGGTCCAACTTCTGTGCCAGTGTTGGCGCCAGATTCAAAATTCAAATTTAGTAATACAGGTCGCCAGCAGATGGCGCCTCACAGACGGTTTTAGGCAGAAAGTTTAACTTTCAACTAATTTGCACCAAAGTGAAAAAACTATGACCAGGATATGTACACAACACTATTGGACACTCATTTATACCGTTTATCAGCAAAAAAAAGTGGATTTGAGGGTGAGTTGTCCTTTAATTGTCAGCATTATTTGACACTTTAGACAGTCAATAATTTTGCATCACATGCCAAAAAGTGTTTACAGCCATGCACATCAAGCAGTCTCACTTACATATTCATGGAGGCAAGGGTAGGCCCTAACTTACTAACTTTGATCTTTTGGCTATGGATATATTTTATAACCAATAATGGTTTTCGCCATTTTTTTCCTATAACCATTTTGGTTCCAAGCCCATTTCAATGTTTTACCAGATTCCCTATGTGATCATGTAGCACAGCAGAGCCACCAGCAGGAGGCGCATAGTAAAGTTGTATGAGACGTGTCACTTTGATAGAGCCAGTGGTGTGACTGGGCACACTTTAAAGATGCTATACCCAATTTATTTTCTAATGCGTTCTTAAAAATAATTATTTCTACATACAAGTGTATTATAATCCGTAATTTATTTGAAAACTTGAGCTCATTGATTCAGCTTGTGTATGAATTCAGGCTGTATAAAAGTGCTGAGTATAGAATTACCCTCTACAGCGCTGCTAAACACAGTAGCATGTTAGCAGAATTGGCTATAACTCTTCTTGATGTAACTGCATACACAGCAAAACAGCCCAAACGACACAACAGTGAGGAAGAGAAGAGGGAACTAAAGCGAAAAAATGATCAAAGAAGAAATCAAGCCTTGAGTGAACATAGCTAGCTTACATCGTATCCTCTGGAGAGACTTGCAGTCTATGGGAGAGACCTGCGGGTCGGACTATATGCTCGGACCACATTTGGATGCAAAACTAGCGGTAATCTTTCGAATATATATTTTCTTAGCAGTGGGTTGCTTTTGTATCATTTCATCAGTGATTGTTGTACAGCTTAAGTTGCGCTAATGCTATTGTTAGCATATGTATCAGATCGCAAATAAAACTAGATGGCTCCGTGGAATGAGAGCGTAGGAAATGAGAAGCCTGCGAGCGAGTTGAGGGGCGGTGCTAAACATTCAAACCTTGCAGAAACGGGTATAGCTCCTTTAATGGCTCTGGCTGTCTGCCCTCTTTGTTGCTTGGCAGCCAATGACGTGCAGGCAGGGGAGGCACAGCCTCTCCTGCCATCATTGGAAACAAATAATTGTTTTAGTTGTAATATATACTGTAATTGTTTTCCACTGTCCTATGCTTTTATTGTATATTCGGCACTGTTTCGACCAGTTTGGATAATTTCTCAAGTCAAAATCATCGAAATCCTGTATTTCTGTGCCTCACCGCTAGGGGTGATAGTGAGCATAAAGTCATACCCGAGTTGCTAACAAACAATCAGTCCAATATGCTATTTCTAGTGCTGGAAAATGGATGATTTGATTGAATATTTTTTTTTTATCAACTGGACTTTCAATCAAAGCAAGAAATCCGAGGCACTCTAATCAAAGTCCTTTAATATGGACCTTTAAAATGGCGTCAAGTCGCCTCTTTGTTTAAACCACGCAGGGCCTTCTTCAGGCCCTGAAGAAGGCCCTGCGTGGCCGAAACGCGTTGGCCGTTGGCGTGGCCAAAACATGTAATTTCTCATCCTGAAGAGCACCTGATTTTAATTACTTTTTTGGACCCTGTAGCACTCACTCCTCCTGTTCTCCAAGAAATAATATAGACTGAGAGACCACCGCTCGACTTACGAGGTTAGTCCGGCCGCGAGGACGGACTAACCGTCTCCAACATAAAACTCTGTTTTATGTTGGAAATTTACTAGATAGCTGCATAATAGTGCTTCTCCTAAAAACACTGATCACACACTCCTCCTGTCTCTTTCTCTCTCTCTCTCCTCCTGTCTCTTTCTCTCTCTCTCCTCCTTTCTCTCTCGCTCTCTCTCCTCCCATCTCTTTCTCTCTCTCTTCTCCCGTTTCTCTCGCACTCTCTCTGCATTGGCAATTAAATGCTATTTTATTTGAATAATAATGGTAATTCTGACTTTTAAAGTCAGTGCCTTCCCAATCACAAACCTCACCGCACGTCACTGTTGGCAGCCTACAACATATTCAATATGATTAATGGTGTGTTGCAATACAATTCAATACAATACAATTTATTCTTGTATAGCCCTAGGTCACAACAGAAGTCATCTCAGAGGACTTAACAAAACCATTGAAATCACCAACACAGGTCAGAGAATCAACAGTTAAAACACATGAAGAATATAAAGCACACACAGAAGAAAATGTCCATACATGTTGTAGAATGCTAAAGTGTCCTGATCATCACCAATCCTTTCTGTAGACCTCCTGCATCAACAAGGAAAAACTCTTAAAAAACCCAGTGGGAAAAAGTGAGAAACCTTGGGGAGAACTAGGGAAACCCACAGGGAGGGAGACCCATATGAGAAAGGGATCCGCTCCTCCGGACGGACAGGCAAATGATCCAGGACCTAAACTAGCTACAGAACGTGGACCAGTGGACGCTGAACGTGGACAGGTCCGGTGCAGGACTGAAGCACTCCCAGGCGGGTCGGGCGGGGCAGTCCGCAAGTGTAGATGGAGGAGGCCAGGCTCAGAGGTCCCGTCATCGTACCATGAAACAGACAATGGGACAACGGGTGAATAGCAATGAACAAACTACAGTCAAAATCCTAATAATGCTAAACAGATAAAGTAGGAAGGAGGAGATGATAGTGCTCAAGTTACCATACTTCTCCCAGCAAACTGACTCCCTATGCAGCTTGACTGACAGTCTGAGGAGTTTAGCCTTCCCAGAGTCTTACCTTCCTAGCCATATGCTAAACTAAAGAGGACTGTTTTAAACCTAGCCTTGAATAAAGAGAGCGTATCTGAAAGGAGGTGAGACAACAGCAGCAGCCACGGCTACAGCACCAAGATTCATGGATTGCACACCAGGTGTGCAAACCGATCCAGGCAAACCTAATTATATATTATATATCATATATACCATACATACCATATATATTATATATAATACATAACATAACATACAGCATACTATATAACATAATATACAACATAACACAATACACAACATAATACATATATTGTATAATATATAACATAATATATAACATAAAACAGCATATATATATATAATATATACACCATATATTATATATTACCTAATTATATGCTAAATTAAAGTAGAGTGCTTTAAGCCTGGCCTTGAATGTGGAGACCGTATCTGCTTCCTTAACATAAATGGGAAGCTGATTCCAAAGTAAAGGAGCTTGGTAGCTAAATGCTCTGCCGCCAACAGTGATTTTTGAGACCTTAGGAACCACCAGACGTCTGGCGTTTTGTGAGCGCAACGCTCGACTTGGTTGATACGACACTAACGTGTCTTGGAGATAGGAAGGAGCCAAGCCATTTATGGCTTTATATGTTAAGAGAAGGATTTTAAACTTTAAAATCCGTTAATACAGCAATGATAGACTGTATTAACGGACGTAGTCACGCCTATCTCCACCGTTCTAACTAATGGGTCAAAAATTGGGCTCTCATGGAGTGATTCAAAATGGCCGCGGGGGCTGGAAAATGTGAAAAAACGCATCTGCACATGCGTAAGCCGGCACGAGCCCCATTCATTTAAACGAGTGATTTCAAAAATTCACTTGACTGGTCCAAAAAAAATCACTCCCCTCAGCATTGACACACATGTGGAATGGAGCTTTGGGCCAAGGGCCAACTTTTGGACCATCCTGTAAAGGTGTTTTCGAGAGGTAAGAAGATGCTATATGTTAGTGTGGCAAGCTGGACTTGGCCACTATATTTCTGTCCAGTAGAGGGCGTATACTGAATGTATAAATGGCCTCGAGTCGCCTCTTTGTTTACCTCTGCCCTTCCGTCTCCTGTGGGTCGTTGCGCCAGCCCTTCTCCTGCTCCAGTGCTGCGGTGTGGCATTGTGCCCCGCGAACCCTCCTTCTGTGTAGCCATGCTGTCCTGTCACTTTGGCGTCCGGCCGCCCTCGTTGCTGGTGTCCGAGCGTGACGTAGCCGGCCGTGGGTCTGGCCTTTACACCGTCACTCGTCAAGGGTGTGTGCTCAGAAATTGCTGTAAAGAAGTAGGTTTTAGCTGCACACACTGACAGCATTTTGGTTGTTCAGAAGCTAACTCCACTTTAATTCGTAGGCTGGGGACTGGCCACATCGCGGCCCACCGCTGTTTCTCCCGCTGTTTTGTTTCCACTGTTTCTCCCGCTGTCCCTCGTTCCTATCCCTGTTCTGTGTTTCTTTTGTGTTCACCTGTGCTCCTGAGTCCATCCTGACAGGAAGTTGGGCTCGTGTGAACGTAAATGTGAATCATAACAACCTAGTTAATGAAGAGAAATGAACTAAACATAACATGGAATAATAAATCAAAGTAAACAGAATGTCTGCCTATGCCTCTTAATGATTTAACGAACTTGTGCACCTTAGTGCGCTTTTTATTTTATTTTGGACACTGCCCTGGCGTTGCTGGTTTTTCTTTCTTTTATTTATTTTATCATTATTTAATGAGCGCGTAGAAGCTTCTTTGTCACATTAGCATTGGCTAATTCTTATTCCGGGTCCACCTCCATCGGCCCGGGGTGGTATTGCAAGCATGTCAGCACATGTCATTTTGGCCACTTTTGAGCCGGGACCCGCCCCCACTGGGTGCAATCCAAAGAATTAAAGGCAGACTGTGAAATGTGACTTGTGATTTCTTTTACAGTATCGCTGCCCCTTGACTTGCTACATCTATAAACCCGATTTTCTTCTTTTCTAAAATTAAAAAAAAGACAGGCACAGTAAAATGCTAAGGCCGAAGATTTCCACTGTCTAAACAAACAATTTTCAATGTGCCTTTCTCAGGAAGTTCATGCCTATGAGACAGGATAGCGTTCCACCAATCTTAAGCATAAAATCATTGTTGAGTCTAAGCCTGAAGCTTTTTTTGCATGCTTTTCAACAGATGGAGGGCGCTGTAATATGAACATGAAGTAAATACTGGAGGGTTGTAAGCCTTCTATATTTATATTTTGATGGCCTTTTAGAAGCCATAGTCTAGCAGCCATGAGCAGTTCCCTCCCTAAACTACATCTACAACTGTAAATCCAGCTGGGTAGATATTTATTTCCTTATGTTTTAGTTTAAATACAAAAGAAATTTGTCTGCTGCTTATTGTGAGTAGGTCTTGTTATGTTGGCTTATAACAAATTTGACTTTTTAACAAAATAAAAGTGTCCTTTCATAAAGCTTGTGTAAATGAAAGTTTTGACACATAATATAATATTAATAATCTCCTACTAATATCCGACAAGCAAGGGAAATTATATTAGTATCATATATTTTAATGGGAAAGGGAGCAGCCCCTGGAGCAAACCCAGCACACGTGTTTTTACTAAAACATGGGTTTTAGTAAAAACACATATAACCTACCCCGGAGAACATGCAAACTTCACTTTGAAAGACCCTGTCTGGAGGTGTAATCTCTCTATTGTCCATTATAAAAACTTGACTGCATTTGCCAAAACAATTAGATATATAGACAGCTGTTTCAATCAAACACCAGGTTTTATTTAACCTTGTGTCTCCGCCAGGCAAATGTACGAGCTTTAGTCCTAAGAAAACATGTGCTTCCAAGACAAATGAGGATTTGGAGTTTGTTGATTTGAACAGGCACACAAAAGGGATCTAAAAAAACAAGGACTTGCATTTTCCTTATTCAAAATAACCAACCATGAACCTGGCTTTTCATGGAACCCAATTATGTTTGCAGGTGCGGTAAAAATGTCTGTAGTATTAATTTTCTTTTAAGCTCATCATGGTTACAACTAAAGAATTAAGGATCCATCCTTTTTTCCATGCATTTACTACCGCTTCATCCGTGAGGTCGCAGGGGCAGCTGTCTGAGCAGACGCCCAGACTTTCCTATCCACACACATTCTCCAGCTCATCCAGGGGGACTCCAAGACGTTCCCAGGCCAGCTGAGAGACATAGTTCCTCCAGCGTGTCCTGGTTCTTCCCCGGTGTTTCCTTCTCGTGGGAAGTGCCCTGGAATCCTCCCCAGGGAGGCGTCCAGGAACAGCCTCATCTGGTTCCTCCTGAGGTGGAGAAGCCCTTCTTTGAGCTCGTGTGACTGAGCTCCTCACCCTATCGCTAAGGCCTTTTGGTCATTACCCAAAGCTCATGACAATAAGTGAGGGTGGGATCTTTATATACTTTAAATCATGTCTTCGTCTCATCATGTAAATTTCTCCTATGTGAGATAAATAAAGCACATCTTATCTTATCTCAATACCATATTTTGTTATTTTTTAGAGTCATTTTTTGACACTTCAGGTTGAGAGGAGAGTGAGGGTGGTTCTTCCCTCTCCTCTGTCTAAAATAGGTGAGTTCTACATGAGACAGAGCTGAAAAATACATGCATGTGAAAACTTGTGTGAATATAAGTGAGTTAGATGCATAATATTATACAATTCAATTCAATGTATTGGATTGAATTGAAATTACAACAGTAGTCATCTCAGAGGACTAAACCAAACCACTGAAATCGGCAACACAAAATATAGTCGTAGGTATTGGTCCATAAGGGGAGCCGAGCAATGACCATGAATCTGATAAGCATATTTGATATATGTCCATAAATGTTGTAGAATGAGAGTGTCCTGGATCATGTCCTTTTTGTTAGACGCGCTAACAGTCTGACAGACCCTCCTGCATCGGCAAGGAAAACAAATTGAAAAACGTCTGGGAAGTCCACATTGAGAGAGATTAAGTTTAAGAGATAATTTATTCCCTAACCCAGTGGGGAAATTTCATTGTTACATCACAAGTTACAGAGCAGTAGGAATGAGGAGCACACAACACAATATACACTAAGTGAATGTTATGTTAGCATCTGTACATGTTAGCAGCAGTATGTTTACATTTGTACATTAGCAGCAGTATGTTTACATCTGTACATTAGCAGCAGTATGTTTACATCTGTACATTAGCAGCAGTATGTTTACATTAGCAGCATGAGGCTCTGGGACACACAAGTGACAGTGACATTATTGCTCATTCTGATATAAGGATATTGGACCGGCACATGACATGTGAGATCCAGTTGGTAGTGTTCATTAGTCCTCATTGTTTGTTGTACAGTCTGACAGCAGCAGGAAGGAAAGACCTGCGGAACCTCTCCTTCACACATCGAGGATGAGTAAGTCTGTCACTGGAGCTGCTCTCCAGAGCAGACAGAGTGTCCTGCAGGGGGTGACAGTCATGGTCCAGCATAGATGTTAGTTTGTCCAGGACCTTCCTGTCCCCCACCTGCTGCACTGTGTCCAGGGTATTGTTTGAATTGTAATGAAAATAAACTTGTGAACCTTTTGTAATTAGTCTCACGTGTCTTATATCCACAACTTGTGCGGCCTTATTTATAAATTATTTGGTTGGTCCCTAGACCACCGGGCGCTGTTGGAATTGGTTAATAAACTTCCTTTCTCACACACTCGCGTCACAATAGCGTTGTCATCTCTGATGCCCGGACGGTAGGCAAACTGCAGCGGGCCCATGGCTGAGGTCAGAGTGGAGCGGAGATGTGCCAGGACCAGTCTCTCCAGTGTCCACAGAGTTCATCTGCGCAGGAGCGAAGAAGCCCGGAGCTGATGTTCTGTAGGCCTTCCCCGGCTTGATTTTAAGCAATTCAATTTGAACCTGTGCGGCAGTGAATGACGGGTGGCGGTGGGGTGGGTTGTTGATTGAACCGCAGATAAAACGTATTCAAGTAGTTAACCCCTTGTCTGTTCCCACCTGCTGAACAGGCATTGGTCTAAATCCCGAGATGGCCTTTAGACTTCTCCCAGCAAACTGACGCAGCTTTACTGACAATCTAAGATTTTGACTCTTCCCTGAGTCTTACCTAGCCTGACTCTCGTCAGACCCTTGTAGATCGCTGCGCTTCTCACATGGGTCTGGGTCTGAGCCATAGGGGTTGGATTTCAGAAGGAGGGGTCTTGTAAAAAAAATCATTGTATGTGTGTCCGTTATCTTGAGTGACGTCTTTCTTCAACCACTCACATTGAAGCACACGACTCCCATGGGTTGCCAAATGCCAGCAAGATTTTCCAGGCCAAAACCCGTGAGAATGCCCAAAAAAAAACACCCAGAATGATTTTTTGGGTAAAAACGTAATGTAATCAACTTGGGCTATCATGATTCTGTTTATTGTCTTTCTGTTTACTTATTACCTACAAGTCTCTTGAAAAAAGTATGCGGGAAACCACCCAACCTGGCAACCCTGCTGTGTAGTGTTGCAAACAGGAACACTTAAACCAGTACTTAAACCAAACTTTAAACGAACATTTTACTCTTAAAACACACATAACAACATAGAACCATGAACTTCTTGCCTCATATTGCATTAAAGGTGACATCTGTGTCTTCATTCGTTCATAATTAAACTTTTTTTTTTTATTCACAGACTTTATGTCCGCCATCTTGGATTGCTTTTCAAACCCGACGTAACACCTGTAATGATTGGTCGATTATTTTTTGATCTTCTGAAGGAGTTTGGTACGCGCTCGATACCAGACCCTTGTGCGTGAAGCGAAACACCTCTGGTGGAGCATGCCGTTTGGCGAGAGTCTCCTACTATATGCTAAAATAAAAAGGAGCGTTTTAAGCCGGGCCTTGAATGTATAGAGACTTTGTCTGCATACAGATAACTTTTAAACCGTAAAAATAGTACCACAGATTTAAGTCTAATATGATTTTATGACGGAACAAGGACACAAGACCTTTGCTGCATGGATTCCCTTTACTATACATTCATTATTAGAAAAAAATCACACAATAGTGATGAATTGCATCAGTATCTATTTTGCAATGTACTGTATTTATGTATTGTAGCTAATAAAAAAAATATAGAAACTAGCCCAAAACATATTACAAAATCATGTGCATGTCCCATTATACCAGTCAATATGTTCTAATGTGTGTGCGAGCAGTGGAAACTTTGACTTAACCTTTTGCTTTGTTTACATTACGGGAAAGCACACTTTAGCTTTGCTTTTGTTTGAATTTACCTTTTTGCATCTGATTTAAGACAAATGCAAATGAACATTAAATACACAACTTGTATTGTGATAATCGGCTTTTAGTCACTGGAAAGTGTCAGGATGATGTGCGGCTATGATTTGCTCTTATTGGGTGAGTAAAAAAATGCATTTATTTTTAAAATATTTGTGAAATGCAGAAATATTTTGAACAATATTGTTTGCTTGATAAAGGCATAACGCCGAAATGTCGCAATTTAAATAAATATTTTTTTTAATTTGCAAGTTAGACGGTGTGCGGGATTTTTCTCTCTATGACATTAGGCTACACTGGCCTCTCCTCCTACGCACCCGATCTGTAGGTATTGATGTGCGAATCCCTACTCCAGTCAGAACAATATTGTTCAAATTATTTATTTCTGTAGTTCAATTTACTATCCATAACCATCAATTTTAGAAGAAAGAAAGAAAAGAAAGGCTATATCACTTTACATGTAGTGACATATGCCTTGTAGCATATAGGTTTCTCATTTTAAGATGAATAAGTAAATGAACTTTTGAATGACACTCTGAGTCAGTGCTTCGGGGATAAATGTTTAAATCTGGCGAGACTCAACAGACAAAGGGGCTAATAGAATTGTATTCATTGGTTGGCATAGTATTCTGTCACTGACTCAATTAGCACATAGGACATTTTGTAATCATTGTTATGATCAGAAAATGAAAATGTATCGTGATTATGAGATTAAATCCCCCGGAGTACTGTCTTCCAGTCTGAACCTATGCATTAGCTTAATTTCAAAATCAGGGGCTGTACACAACTGGCCAAAAGTTATCAAAAACCCCGAAAAGGACGACAAATATAGGACTATTAATTTAGTAGTACTTCCTGTTGTTAGGGAATAAAACTATTAATAAAAACTATTTGACAACCACAAACATTTTCTGTTAGCCGTTGTAAACTTTCAAGCTCGACTAAAGCTTGAACAATTCCATTCCTTTTTTTTTTTTTTTGAGATTTTTTATATTTTATGATAGATTTTTGACTATTATTTTTAGTATTTTTTCATTCATTTATTTCAAATGTTGAGTGTGACTTCAAATTGAATCACATGCATTTAGAACAGGGAACCATTTACATGTGCAGCAAGACTCTTATTGTCTTTATTGACCAACAATGAGAAAAAAAATATCTTTTCACTTTTCTGTTTTTTAAGGTATTCTTGTCAGTGTATGTGATGGTGACTTTCCTCCAGGTATGTACACTTTGAAACAGACACAAGGGTTTCAATTAGTATAACAGACCCTCCTGCAAGGAAAAACTCTAAAACCCGGTGAGAGTTTGAGAGAGTTCCACATTGAACGGAGATAGGCGTCTCTACGTCCTTTAATATTTACAGTCTAGTCAGGACTCTGATGCTGAGTTTTGAGAATGTTTTTTGGAAGACCTGAGAGCAGGTCATTACAGTAGTCTACACCAGAGGCTCCCAATCTTCTTTGCTCTGAAAAGCCCCTTGCAAATGTAGACATGCACAAGAAGTCCCAGTTAAGGAGTTTAAAAACCTTTTTACATACGCCAAGGCCAAAAAATATAAAGTTTGGTTTTCAGCTCACCGTTTGCGAGTTTTAGATTTTCCAGGGTTGGTCCGAGATAGAATGCTTGAATGGGGCAGAATCTAGACTATTTTCATTTCTGCCATCTATGATGTGATATAATCGACCTTGGAAGATCCAAACGCACCATTAATGTCCTGTCTGTGATACAAGAAGTGAAACATCTGTATACAGCACTGAGGTCAAGGAGGCTGTAGTCAGGCCATGACTGTTGCACACACCACGCTAATAATAACGCAAAATAAACATAGACAAGCTCCATAGTTTCAAGCTAATAAGAATTTGTCTTGTTTTACAGGTTCTTGTGATGGTTACACAAACATCAGTCAAGCTTGGAGACATGCCACATACACTTCCCAGTATTTTGTGGATAATAAACCGCAAGATGATTCATTTATGGTTTCACAGTGGTGGCGTTTTGTGGGACCTGGTGGTGGCGAACTGCCAACTGCTTGTAAGAAAGGGCCCACTGGAAGCTTAGACAACATTCAACTGATTGACGACGATATACCCAGAACTCAAACATCTACTTTAGCTGAAGTGAGAACATATGTCAAATGTGAAAACATCGAAAGGCACAAAGTTGAAACTGTCCAGTGTCCCGGAGGATTTTACGTGTACAGACCACTAGGTCATACTGCAAATGCTGGATATATAACATGTAAGAACAAATTCGATCCTCTTTACTTCCTTACTAATAATGAGTTGATTCCCATGATGCATGGTTTTGGTTGAGAAACAGTTTAGATTCTGCTATATCAACCAAACCCACTTATGTATGTAAGCCATAGACTGGGGAGAGGTGGCTTATAATACTTTTTTTTTTTTTTTAACCTTGTTAAAATAAATTGATGTATCCACTCCAACCTGCCATCTTGAAAGTTTGGTGCTGGCAGGGCAACAGACAGCTGGGCTGAATAATGTTTACTTTGTGTTGACAGTGGCTTAGTTGGTAGAGCATTGGCCTTTGATCCTGAAGGTCATGGGTTCAAGCCCACCAAAAGACCTACTTCATGTCTCCCACTGATGTCTGCTGTAGCTGTGTCCATGGGCAAGACACTTAACCACACTTTGCCTGAGGCCCTACTGAAAGATCAAGGCCCCTGTGGACTCACCACCTGCAGGAGGATCAGTGAGGGGCTGGTGCTCTGTGTACTGGGTGCAGCTCTAACCGCAACTTTATGACAAACTAGGGGGAAACTAGTTGGCAAGTTTTTGGGTCGAAACTTTTCCATTTTGCGTTTTTATTTTTTTAATCTCTATTTCCAATGGACAAATCTCTTTCCAGTTCTTTATCTGTAAAAATATATTTTTTAAAAAGTGTATCCTTTTCTTCTTTTTTTGATATTGGTATGTTTAAACTTTGATTGTCATTTTCAGGGCATTCTCGGTGCGAGCCTGGTTGCTGTGGCCCAGATGCAGAGTGCTTTGATTTTGATGGTTTTGGATTGTGCCGTTGTCTGCCTGGGTATGACCAGAAAAAGAAAACCCGGCCACCCGATGATAGACTATGCCTAGGTAATCATCCCTATAGCATATGAAGAAATTTAACAGGTCTCTGAGCATTTATCTTTTCACAGATATTGACGAATGTGAGGATGAAACATTGTGTGGTGCGGGAGGAAACTGTACAAATGTTAAAGGAAGCTACAACTGCACTTGTTTCACTGGATATGAACAAATATTCCCCTCTGACCCTGGGTCTCCTTGTCGTGGTAATCACTGGATTTTTCAACATTTTACGGATTGAACAGCCTTTTATCCATCGACTGTATCAAACCCACAATTTGTGTAATATCTGCATAACTGTCAACTAGGGCTTTTTCTTTTTGACAAATAATGCGATTAGATTGTAAATTCTTCACATAGGAAAGGATAACTTTGGACTCAAAGAACAAGGGAAAGGCAAAGACAATCCCTGCCATCCCATATCCCACGGTGCACATGACATGCAGAAACAGAGAGGCAGAGGAGGCTAAGAAAAGAATGAAAAAGGGCAACAGAGGAAGAACAAAATGGCATAAAACAGCTGCAGGAAGAACTAAAGCGAAGACTTTCAAAACTGTGACAGGGAGAAAATATAAGGTTGTTACGAAAGAATGTTCCAAGATCTGTTCAAGTTCATGAAAGGAATTTTCACAAAAGATTAAAATTATACCCTAAAGGCAAGAGGTTGAAGAACATCTTAGAGTGACATATACAGACAAATTGCGAAACATATCAATGGACCTCCCCCTTGACATACCCCCGATCTTACCTCCCCAACACGAGTTTGACAGCAGTCCACCCAAATTAAGCGAAATGAAAAACGCTGTGTGAAAGGCTTGATCAGCCTCAGCACTTGGACCCAAGTGTATAAGAATGCTTGAAAATAACATGAAAATAGTTCCAACAATTCAAATGAACCTTCACAATATATTAAATATTCTTTAGTGTCGCAGCTCAAAGATTAACAAAGCATTTGAAGTCCAATTAATTCATTGATAGACTTATACAAAAATCAGGAATACCAGGTTTCTTAGGCGGTCTGGAACATAAATAGTATCAAATTCAATCTGCCAAAGATGAACGAAAGGACTTGACCTGGCTACTGCACATGGTTCTGTGACTTATTCACCCCATGGACTGCACACAATTATTTTCAGATTCAAGGAGGATTAAAAATCTTGTAAAACTCTACTTCCAAGATCTAAAGTTATGCTTATCTACTCCAACATGGCAGACAGTGGAAAAGGGCATCATGGCAGGGTGCACTCTGTCAACTTTAGCCTTTACAATGGAAATGGAAATCATGATCAGAGCAGAAGGAACACATCTGAAAGAAGTTACTAACGACGAGATTCTATAGACGATATAACGACACTAACAACAACAATACCTTGTACCGGAAGTCTTGACAGCATCCATGCAGTCCATGACAGCAATGAAGATAAAGTCGAGTGCAGGAGAATGTCTTCCCACCATAGTACAAATTACATTTCGTACTAAGGTGCTCCATTAAGCTCCGTTAACAGGTGGGAGGGGTTAACTCCTTTTCCAGATTGAAACGATTGGATCTGAGTTTACCGTGACGTATACAATGCGCCCGAGTGAGTCGCTAGCATTTAGCCTAGCCATCTCCTTTGCCACTAACAGAGCCCGTGGGGAGTAGCGCCACAATATTTACCAGAGATTACATTTGCTAAACATTCCTCTTGCTCCTTCTACAATTTCTTGATAGAACCAGAACAGATTACTTTACTATTGCATTCTTCACCATTGCCAAAATACAACCAGCTAATTTGACAGCAAACTCTTGACGTCACCCAGATCTGATTGGTCGGATATGATTCAACCAATGTAATTTCAGACGCTTGGACTAGACCCAGACTTTACATGCAGGGAAATGATGATTGAGCGGAGTTTACGGATGGCTAAAGCCAGGCTAGAGCATGTCCATTGTGAAGGGACAAACCTCAGAGCAGCAATATATAGTTGATGGACTATTCCTATTCTAACAATTTCAGAATTGATAAAAAATGTTGTCATAAAATCAGCATGTTTACAGTAAGTCTCTGTAAGGTTCAACAAATTATCAATCCATTACTAAATTAGTAAAACATTTCAATAATCGATTAGTTGTGATTGATTAACGAGTTGCAACCCTAAAACCAACAAGGACTCATCAAAAGAGGGATGGGATTGACAACATCTGGTACAACAACGTTTTTTGTTTTGTATTAACAGATATTGATGAATGCTTGGACCCATTGGCCTGTGAAAACGCAGACTGTGAAAACAAGGATGGGAATCACACATGTAATTGCCATGCAGGCTTTTACCTCGAGCATGACATCAGCTGTCAAGGTCAGCTGCTCAATTTTTCTATAGTTTGCAAATCATTATAATTCAGTCCCCTATCGCAATTTTTAATTTCAGATGTTGATGAGTGTTTAACGGATGAGATGGCATGTGGTCCTAATAGCATTTGCAACAATACTGTCGGTGGGTTCGACTGTGAGTGTGAGGTGGGCTTCAGAGAGGACAGCCTAACAGTTTGTGTCGGTAATGTATACATTAAATACCTATTTATTTTAGCACTTCATAATTGCAGCGACAGAATATTACAAAATACTGTTTTTGTTGTTGTTGTTGTAGCTACATTTACACCTTTTTATAATCTTCATGTTTCTCTGACCTCAAAACACCCAAATAGTATTTTATCCCCATATTAACAAAAACAAAATTATTCATATATAATGCTCATGAAAGGAGCCAATTATCTTTTGCTGTACAACGAATCAATCAATCAAGATTTTTATTTCAAAACTTGTTCAACACAGGTGAACAAAATGACAGAATAACTTACAGTTTTGGAGAGGGGTGTCAAAAAGAACAGTACAAACGCACTAGAAATCAGTAACACAATACAATATCATGTGGAAGCAGACAAGAGCCATGACCCAGCTGTGAGTGTGTGTGATCAGAACATCCCCTGTAGTCAACCACCCTCCTAGCAGGAAATGGTTTTACGGCTATAGATAGATATATATTAGGTTTATGGGAGCGTTACACAACTTGCTATGTATGTATGGCTTGCTATCTACTTTTTTTTAAAGTAGATGTTTTTGCATATTTGACCTTGTAGTGGCTGTATGAGTCATCAGCATGGCAGCTTTGCTTTCCAACCAGTGGGGGTGGGTCCTGGCTCAAAAGTGGCCAAAATGACGTGCGCTGACATGCTTGCAATACCAATTTTTTTGGACCACTCCAGTTTTTTGAAGGCACTCGTGCCGGCTGATGCATGCGCAGATGCGTTTTTTCACAATTTTCTTGTGGCCGGGATTTGTTTGAACGGCGGAAATAGGCGTGACTAGGTTCGTTTATATTTACAGTCTATATTTCCAACAAGGTATTCTCCACAATGCTTTAAGATTAAATGTCTGGACGTTTTTTCTTTGATGGCTGACCCTCAAACAATTGATCCTGGAGCCCTTCTACTCAGACAATAGTTCTGTAATTACTTACAGGACCAAATAGTTTAAAACACAATTGGATTGATTTGTAATAAGCTAGCTGAAAATTTAAGTGAGAAAAATGTTATCTGCTGTCCCTTCACTGGCATTGGTTCATACTGTAAGTGTATCAAGTATCAGCAGATAATGAAAGCCAAAAGCATTGGAATCGGTACCAGACTTGTAGGAACTAAATCTAAATCATCCCTACATTTCATGTTCTGCTTTGTATAACAACACTATTTTAGATTTATTTGGTAATTTTTGAGTGAAATTACATTCTTTACAAATGCTTGGCAAGGATTGCAGCTGGTAATGTTCCACTATGAAATAAAGCAAAGCATCCACTGGTGGTAGTACAGGGATAGAGCAGGCCGATAGCATTATTTACCCTTAATACTTCATGCTTAAGATATCACTTCACATTCTAAAACCTAAAATGCTAATGTAAATGGTCTCATTATCAATTTTATCGGCTACAAAAATTGCATTATTTTTCTGCACATTTTTACTTTGTTTTGAGATATCAACGAGTGTATGGAAAACCGAACCCTCTGTGGCTCTAATGGAAAATGCATAAATGAGCCGGGCTCTTTTATTTGCGAATGTTTCCCTGGCTATCGGCTGGACCCTGGCCTGGACCCCTACCTTTATGACCCATGCCCAGGTTAGTGCTGTATATGACATTTCTTTTTGTTCTAAATGAAAAGGGTGTTGATCTTTCTTTACAGACATTGATGAGTGCAGTGAAAACCCAGATATCTGTATCCCCTTGTCGTTCTGTGTCAATAAACCAGGGACTTACACCTGTGCCTGTTCGGACAGATATTTTCCTTCTACTGGAATCATATGGACGCAGGATACAGTCTGTGAAAGTGGGATATTCAAGTCTCTGCAATTGTATTTTGTCTTCTCAGTATGTGTGTGTTCACTTGTATTCTTACGTTCTGCAGCTGTTGAAACAGTTTTGAACAAGCCCCACCAATTTGAGGTAATCACTGATAAAGATGCCCATTTAGCTGCATTGCATCAATTCACATTCAAAAGTATTTTAACCTAGAATACACGCACAAGTATTAAGAATTGTAAAACAAAATTTTTCCATGTTATTGAGTCCAAGAATTAATGATTATTTCGGTCATAAACACATTAATATAATTTTTTACAAAACAGCAACCTTACAGCAGACAGACCGAATTGATAAATCAGAATTTACAGAAGCAACTGTATAAGCTGAGGATTTTCAGATCATGCAGCCATCCAAAATTATAGTTTAAAACGTTTAGTGCAGAAAGTCTTGAATAAAGTAATATTTAAAAAATTACTTTTTGCCAGTAATTTATTTTACCTCCACACAATAATGACAGCTGTGAGACGCCGAACAAATTGGTCCTCTGATCAAACCTGCAGATTGCGATCAAAATTAATTATTGAACGTTTAATTGTCTGGCACCACCTAACATTGGACCAAAATCCCTCTGGGCACCCTTCTAACAATTCACATTATAGTTTGAAGAATCATGGGAGCTCATCCCCTGTGCGAGTTCCGCTAATCTTTCGGCCCCCATGGCTGTCCCATGCGCTACTGAGCACACGGATCACCAGGGCTGGCCCCAGACCCGACTTTTGGAAGCACTGCACTGCTCTAAAGTGAAAACAAAGAAATTATTATCAACAATTGTATTCAAATATATGTAAAGTAATTGTTTACAAAATAGTTTTAAGTCTGGCATAAACTGATTGCAGAAACTGACCAAAGAGAAGGCCTTTTTTGCAAAAATGGATCGACAACTGAAGGAGAATTCTGGAAAACCTATACATGAAGTGGTCAGTGTAAATGCATTTACAAAACTGAATGTATCAAACATGATTCTGGTTTTAAATAACTTTTGCGATATCATCTTGCAGTCTGTTGGAAACGCTTTCTCAACTGTTATGGTACCGTTTCATTTTTTGTCCTTTAATATTTAGAAAATTCCACTTTTTTGACAAAATAACATTCTATTTACCTGAATAGGAAGTTGCAGGTGTGGGTCCATATATCGACCCGCCCAAAGTTAGCAGTGCAGGGGATGGAGAGACCGGCAGTATTATTCTAGACTTGGCTGAAGGTTTAGTGGCTGCATTACTGGTGGACAAAGAAGAGCAGACGGCAATAGCGATAAAAACTCCTACTCTGGGTATGTTCTCCACTCTGCAACAGAACACAGTGCAATAATATGACTTTTTTAGACACTTTTCATCTGAATACAATTATTTGCTTGTCTGTTTTTTTGTTTTTATTTTGTTTTTTATTGGTGTCTTTGTTTGTCCCTCGTTGTTTGTCTTTTGTTTGTTCTCGCTCTGTGTTTTTTGTCATGCTTATACTGTATCTTTGTTGTTTGTCTGTGTTGATGTCTATTGTCTTTAAATACAAATTAAATAAATCTTTTGCTTGGACAAAATTTTGGAATTGTGCTTCTCCAAATGTTTTGTTGTGGTTTAAGTGTTACTTGTTTCCCTTGTTTCTTCCTTGGTTGTTGTTCCGGTTTTGTGATTACTTGCCCTGCCCTTCTGTGTATCACGTGGCTGTGTGTTGATTGCTCTGTGTGTCCTTGTGTTTGTAGATTTAGATGTGGTATTCCTCGGCCCAAATGATATCAAACCAAGCGGCTTCTCACTGGTGGCAGATGGAGTCACTGTAGCCATCAACTTAGAGCAAGTGGCCAACAACAACAATGGTACCATCACAGACAAGGACATAATAGAATAGGATATAGGAAACCTTCTCTTTGAACTGTCAGAAAAATAAACGTATTGCCATAGTAACAGTATGTTCTTTCACAGGTTCTGCAGCAGTGGCTTTTATGAAGCTCAAAGGACTGGAAAACCTCCTCACCCATCTCTTCTTTGAAACTGAAAACCTCACAGATTTTGGTTCGGACATTTTTAGTGTATCCCTCCCCACGATGAGCAACACCAACCTGTCTGACCCTGTCAACTTCACCGTACAACACACAAAGGTTTGAACTGTGTGTTTTACTATGAAAACGTGAATTTAAAGTGACTGATGAAGTGTCATTCAAATTGTGAATATAGAATTTTCAAACGCCCTAATCCATTTTGGAAAAACATTTCTGTTTTTAACTTACTTTGTGGACTTTTGTTTGTTATCCAGACGCTGCCAGAATCAGGTCTGATGACGTGCACATACTGGGTGTCTGATAAATCGGTAGATATTGTAGACGGTGAAGAGTCCAGTATCTATGGCCCTGGGCACTGGTCAGATGAGGGATGCTGGAGTTCATTCGCCAATGAAAACTACACCATTTGCTCGTGCTCTCATCTCTCCACTTTCTCTCTCATTATGCAAATAGGAGAGGTATGGACTAGATTATAAATAAACATAGCTTTCTATGAAAACAATATATTTGCAGAAGTGGCAAGTTTAAACTGCTTTATGGCATGACATAGAGTATGTCATGCCATAAAGCAGTTTAAACTTTAAATTCCAACTCAATGTAGTAATTGCTAGTCTATAAACTGCTACTTTTTGAAGTTCATTGATCTCTGCAATCTATTTTGTCCTGCAGCCAATGAATGCATTTATATTCTGTTCAGAAAGGATTTAGACTCTGATCTATCAGCGCCATGTGTTGAGTTGCACTATATATGTGGACAATATTTACTTTCTATAACACCCTTGTGAGTCCGTGTATTTTTTGTTCAATGTTTTTTTCAAATTAAAATAGAAAAGGAAATATCTTTAAATGGCTTGAATTTTCAAAAAAACTTCAACATGGCCCACTAAAAATGATTAAAAGTAGATACCCTAAAATACCCTAAATTTGGGTCTAAATGACCCAGGGCTGATCAAGTTACGATAAATTATCAAAATTTTGCTTGAAAAATAATAATATATTAGGGTCTTTCTAATCACTGTGGTGGGTCAATTTGACCCGAGGGTTGCACAATTTAAAGTACAGGTGCGCTTCATAGTCCAGAAAGTACTGTCTTTATTTATATAGTGCCTTTAAATATTATTCTAATGTGTCTTTACTTCAGCCGCCACCAGAAAGTGACTTCCTGGACTGGCTCAACAGGATCTGTGTCAGCATTGGACTCTTCTTCTTTGCTCTGGCCATTCTTACCTTCCTCCTCTGCAGCTGGAATCCCAAAATCAACAATACAGCCCGCCTCCATCTGTGCATCAACCTCGGCCTCTCCCATCTGCTCCTGCTGTTCAATGAGAGTTTCTTTGTCGACAAGGTAACGTGTTTAAAAAAAAAAATCAATACAAGAAAGGCAGTTCCTTCAGTGTGCAAACTGCTCCAAGTTTCTACTTCTCCTCAGACCCTTGAAAAATTGGTTTGGTCTTGAAAACATAATTTTTTTTTAGATGGTTTACCTTTTAGCTAAAAATCACATGGCACACCACCAGCTGAAACTGATACAAAAATGGAACTTTGAGCCTTTACTACCAATGCAAAGTATTTCTTGTGTATTATATAGAAATGTCACGCAAAAATGCCTTCCTAATCTGTTCACATTCTTTTAATTGTTCATCTTATCTTATCTTATTTGACCAATCAGGTGATATTGGATCATTCAAAAAATGGTCACTATCTGTGAAGTCATAATTATGCTAAAATTCAGAAATGGGGGAAAAAATACAAATTGTGGCCAAATGAACTTCTTGGAAATAAAATCAAATATAATACGATGGTTGTGCATTGACAGCTGGCATGTAAAGCGATCGCGGGCATCCTTCATTTCTTGGTGGTGTCAAGCTTCGTGTGGATGCTGTTGGAGGCAGTGCAGCTGTACATGCTGGTGCGCAGGCTCAATAAGGTGCAGGTGATCGAGAGAGATGGGCTCCCGCAGTATGTGCTCTACCCTGTGGGATACGGGGTCCCCGTGGTGGTCGTGGGCGTCTCTGCACTGGTCTATCACCCGGGATACGGAGGCACTGAAGCAGGGGCGTAAGTAACAAGTGGAGCTCTCATTCTTAGTTATACAGTACAACAAAGACACCACATTGTGTGCTAATGCATGCACAACGATTCTACTCTCACAGTGCCCCCTAGAGGTCATTATTAGCATTTTTAAATGTCATAGCTACAAAAACAACAATATGCATGCTGAAAATGGCACTGCATTTGCCATTTTTTGTGTGCCTTTGTTGGAGTCGATGGAATAAAGTGTAGAGTCATCCGGAATTTTTTTATCATGTATTACATTTTTGTAACCCTAACCCTAACCCATCTTCACATTCACTGATTAATCAAAAGTGGCTCAAATGTTTTGTTCTGGGATTGGAGAAATGAAAACAAAATATGCTGGAGTCTAAGCTAAATGCCTGTATTTTTTAATTATATTTTCAGCTGCTGGTTGACGACAACACGTGACTTCAACTGGGCTTTAACTGGACCAGTTATCACAATCCTGGCAGTACGTTTTTTATATATATATATATATATATATATACGCACTTACACACACACACACACAAGTACAAAACTTTTTTTTTTTCAAACTGGAAATATTGCCTTTAGTTCATCCACAGCACATATGCAGGCGGCCCTCTCCTTGGTATTGTGCTTGCATGCTGTGTACAGTTCCAAATAGGCAATGTCAATGAAATGTCATTGTCCGCTGTTGATTAAGAACAACATGTTGACTGTTCTCTTATACAGCGGTATATGAAAATAATATGTTCAACATTTCAAAGATCAATGACTCTGCAGGAAAGAGTTAGTTAATAACATAATAATGGGGGGGAAAGTAACCTGCCATGCCTTATTTACATGTAAAGCTCTTCTGAAGGTGAAAGTAGCAAGAAATACATCTCAAATATATTGGAAACAAAAAGGTTATGACACAGTTTACTAATTATTTACAGTTGTTTGTGTATCTTTTCAAATAGAACGACTGCAGCATTTATTTGAAGTAAAAGTTTGTGTGTGTGTTTTTTTTTCCTCAGTTGAACTTCATATTGTTTTGTATGACACTGTGGAGCCTGAGAACCACCTTGGCCAACATGAGGAAAGGTGCCTCTAATTCCAGAGATGCAAAGTTGGTGCTTTTTGACATTTATAAGCATGAATAAATCCATGCATATACACATGTCGCATTCTAACACTACTACGAATAATTTTCAGGCTGGTATTGTTCAAGATTGTGGCACAGTTTGTAATTCTGGGCTGCACCTGGATCCTGGGTTTGTTCCAGATAAACCTTTTCTTCCAAATCCTCTTCATCGTCCTCAACTCACAACAGGGAACGTTCCTGTACGTCGTCCACTGTCTGCTCAACAAAGAGGTATCAACCGTGTTTCTATTAGTTCTCCAAGTGGATTGCACAAAGTTAAGGATATACTTCTGCAACTACGTAATTTTATCCACAAAGACAATGCATTGTTTTGTGCAGATTCAGCAAGAATGTCTTAAATGTCTCTCGTGCTGTAACAATAAAAAAGAGGATGGCAAAACTGTAAGTAAGAATGAAAATGGTCCGACTTGGAACAATGCACTCACAAGATTTTTGCCCTCAGGACGGAGAATGGAAGACAGAAGATTAGGACACCAGTAGATAGATTATAGTCTATGTCTTGTTGTGTCTCCATAGCTATAATATTGGAATTAATTGAGATATGGTTGATGAATGTTATGGCATTTATTGAATTTCTAAAATAAAAAATTATGTACTCATTTAAGTTTGAAGATATAGTATGGATAGATCATTTTCATTCTTTTCTTAATCTATATTATATTTCAGGTCCAAGCTTTGTTGTCATTTTAATTTATTTGCATCATATTAATAAATTGTGTATCTAACTATGTGTGTTTTTTTCACCACCATCATTATCAACACTTATGTGGTGTATATGTGGTGTAGTGTGCTGCCTCTTATTTTTATCTTACAACATGTTTGCCTGCATTTACACAAAATAAATACTATGGACATAGGTTGACATCTTGGTGTGGTCTTTGTGAGCATGTTTTATCTTTTAAAAGTTGGTATAAAAAAAATCAGTTTCCATTTTTTATTTAGACAAGTGAGTAGCCCTTTACATTATCAGACAATAATTATATGGTAGACAAAAACTGGTATGGATGTGGACATATTCTGTGGTGGGTTTAGGATCCAGGTTCAGCTACAGCTATAGACAAGGGCAACATTTCTAATCGCTCACGTTGAAATGAATCATGGATTAATCATTTCACTGCACAGGCACAATTCACACACATTTGGCCGCAACAATCTTCAAATAACAATGGCTTTGGATAGTATGATCCTGAAATATACACTCTCCAGTTGGTCATTTTAGTCAATATAATGAAGTATAAGAACAAGACAAATGAAGAAGGCCAGATGTTTGAACCCAGTAAAATCAGTTCATGTTGTCGGTCCACTCTGTTTCCGACATTGCATCCGTTGGGTGTAAAGTTTGTTGAATTTATATTAGTTCATAAACAATTGTTTATTCAGTATATAGTGATGAAAGTGAAGTCAGCGGGCGCTATAGACAAACGAGGGAAATTAAATAACTAACAACACGTTAAAAATAACACAAAAAATAGTCACTATACAGTCCATAGTATACTATATACTCAAATATTTGCAACAACTACTATACACTATATACTATTCATTGTGTCCATTAGGCCTCTTATAAAACAATTTAGTATATTTGTCATGAAAGTATTGCCCCAGAAGTCACAGTGAATTATAGATACAAAATGTTTTATAAAACCTTGTGTTGCAAATTTTATGCTGCTGTTTAGTTTGCATAGTAAACATGATTATTTGCCTTTCGCAGAGCCTTGAGTCTGGAATTAGATGGCACAGTTTGAGGTTGTTTTCAGGTTGAAAATAAAGCCCGGTGACTCGCTGGGAATTGAAATGTTGTTTCAAATTGTTACATTAAGACTTCAAAAGTAACACTCTCTGGTTTGTTCAGACATCAATATACTGCTTGGAGCTGGAGGAGTACACAACCATATCATTTCTGGAGGTCAACATTACATTTACCGCATTTTTTTCATACAGTTTTTTGTTATTGTTGCTGTCAAAGCCACATTTAATATAATTTCGCAAAATAAATTACCCACTTATTTATTTTGGGGGGTTTGCATGTCATAATCAAAACTACAATCATTATAGTTTGTCCATATATTACCTAGCCAGTCAAAACTACGAATACAAACATTTTCTGACCTTTTTCCATTGAAAATGTTGGAGCAGTGCTTTAAATATGTGTTATGAGATAAGCTCAGCAGAGGTAAGCCTAGTGTGTGTGTATGTGTGTGTGTGTGTATTTTGAATAACTGGCTTGAGCACTAGGGGGAGCCAGTCTGTTTAAAATTCTAAGTGCGTCCTCCAAAGTCATCAGCTCCATGTTTTGAGACATTAGTTATTGAACCAGTGAACCGCGCACACCACCGGTCTGCACCTCAATTTAAGCATCTAATGAGCTGGAGAGAATGATATCAAACAGCTTAACCATAACTATTTGTTGACATATTGCTATTATGTGTAGATGGGACACAACCATAGACTACAACGCATATTTCAAGGGAGATTTTACTTTTACAAATGTATAAACAGGAAACAGGTCAATAACCCTGTAGGTAAATGCCAACAGTTATTACATCAGCGTATAGGGTTGCTCTAAATGCCTGACACGTCTTAACACTGCTTTCCAATTTAATAGATCGGAGAGACAGGAGGGGCTTGACAGCACATAGTAATACATTCCTGAATACTAATTTGTCATCTATTCATTGCCAGTGTTTCTAAATAATTCATATTCACTACATTGCCTGGGGCACAATAGTAGAGGCTGCATCCTGTGGTGTAAAGGTAGCCCTCTGCTGAGCTTCAATCACAGCAGCTTCAAAGGCCGAGCACAGGTGAGCGCGCACTCACAGATATCTATGTGTGGTTAGATACAATATTAGTATCTCCACATAGCAATGCAAGGTGTATTTTTAATGTAGAAGAACAGAATTTTGTGTGATAATATTTAAATGTCTGGATGGAAAAACAACAATAGAACAGTGTAATAAAGAAAATAGTGAAAATGGCAGGTTGTGTTTCAATTCCATTCCTAAATTGTGTCTATTAGTTGGCACATTTCTTTCCAGATTTGAAAGCTCATGTATATTATTGTTTGGAGTTTTCCTTACTGCTGAAGGAGGGTCTAAGGGCACTCATTTATAAGCCCTATTCCCATTTTTGTTTAATTTTCTGATCTGTTTATGGCGTATTTTGTGACAACTTCTGTTACTGTGATTTCGGTCTGTCCACAAAATACATTCAATAAATTGATATGAAAATTGTGTATTGCGCAGAAAGAGACCACCTATCTCCTGATTGGTTATTTGAATAATTGTAAATCCAAATATGGAAGTTATCTCCAAATTAGTCAGTTTCTTTCATTTCCTTTTTTATTTTTTCAAAAAGGTAAGCCTAAACTATTTTGTATTGAATTGTTCATCGCTGAAGCACCAAAAGCCCTAAAATGTCATAATTCTGACAGCGACACCCACAAACAGGCAAGGCAATTTCTCCCTGGAGTTGACGTCCACTTCCTTCTATAAGAGCGACTACATTTTGTTCTTTCATCTTTATCGAGCAAAAGTATAACTTCTAAATAATTCTCTTCACTGGATATTTGCGCTTCATAATATAGTATTTATCAAAAAGGCAGTGCTGCTTGACAATATAAATAACTCATGACAGACGCTGAAATTGGAGCATGCCGCTCTTAATTACAGTCTGTTGGTCTCTGGCTGAATGCTGCATCATTTCCACTCATTTTCTCATTTCAGCAGGATTTACCCCTTTATCACAGAGCTCAGTGACAGACAGGCTAAGCTTCTGTCAGGGTAATTACCTCATCTTCCCTCTATGTCTTTGTGGCTCATATTTTACAACTTCCATCTCAATCCATTAACCTTTTTTAAGAGGCCCTCGAGAGCCAGAATTTGAGGGAAGGCCTTTGTTGTGGTGTTTTTTTATTTTTTTTATCTCTCACAGGCTCACAAGGGCTAATTGATCAAAGAGCCAGAGAGAAAATAACTCAGAGAAGGTGTGCAAAAGGGCCATATATACAGGTTTTTACTGAACTTCAAGTCTAATCATTAGGACTGGTGCGTAAGTTTGTCTGGCTTGGACTTTACTGTCTGTCAAATGTAACTGTGGGGCACGTGGAGTATAAAACTTTGAAAATGTTATTACATAATACATTGAATGCATGTGTAATCCCCAACCTTGAGTATTCTACTTTTCATAAAGATTAAATTATTTTGCCCATAACATTTCAATTTCATAAACAGTCTAATATCGGACGTTCTTAGAAAAACTTAAAAAACTGTATTACCTTTTGTTCTGTCAATTCCACTGGAACCATAGAGTGTCAGGAATGAAGCAGACAGAGACGGATCGTGGTGCGCCAAACTCTGGAAGTTTATTTAAGTTTCTCTCAAGTTCCGGTGGTTTCAATTGTTTCTTGCTGTCAGACAGAATAAAGGCAGTACACAGTTTATATAGTCATTGTCACGTCACACATCGAAAGACGTACGTGTCACAAAGAGACAGTCACATCATAGTCATAACGTCCATCAGAGTCCTTGCACGTAGGCCATATTGCTATCTAATCCTAACAAGAGGAAGTGATAAAAACTATGATTATACAATGGATCTATTATAATAAACCCATTGAAGAAAACATACGCACTATTTTGAGTCATTTAATGTAAAATAGCATGTTTAATAGATAATAGATTGTGAACATCAAGGGTAAAAACAGCTGCCTGCACCATCCTTATGCTACAACCAGATGGAGGAGTCAAAAGTGTTTTGTTATTTTACAAATTTACTAACAAATACTGGCATGTGATTGAAAGAACATTCTTTCACCCGAGTAATTGGGGAAAAAAAAAAAAAAATCCCAAAACTGCTCTGAGCATGACTTCATAGTGGTACATCATGACTGAGAGGGAATAGGTTCAAACAAATCCATGTTTGTGCCAGAAGTTCCTGATATTTGTGTGGATATTTCCTTTAAATAATGATAAAAATGTATTTTTGTAATAGAATGAAAGTGGCTCAGTTGGTTTGAGCACTTACCACCTACTCCATCTACCACTGACGTCTGCTGTCATTGTGTCGCTGGGCAAGACAAGGCCGTGTCGACGCTGACAGCCGCCCTCCTGCTGGGGAACCACCACCTGCAGGAGGATTAGTGAGGGGCTGGTGCTATACAAAGATTAAGTGTTAGCTTCAAACTCCCCCTTCCAGGAAATTGATTTATAACGGGGATGAAAATGAATGAATGAATAAATAATAATTGCAAACATGAAAGAAAGAATCTGATGATTATTATTGTATTTTAAAAAGTGCATGTAAGTACATTAATTGTGGGGATTGTGAGTAACTTTTGGATTCGAAAATGCCAGTTCAAACCTCAAATGATGAATTATAAATTACCCATGGCTTTTCTTGAGTTTCAAAGTTAGTGTGTGTAAATGCAGTGGATTCAGTGGTCGACTGAGGCACACGATTCCCTGGGGCAGCTGCAGAGATAAGAAATAACAGCTGAAGGGAAAAGTAGATTCAATTATACGACTAAAAGTCTCATCACCGGGCTCTGGGCTGAGCTATGGCTCCTTTCCTGCACCTTGGCTTATCGAAAATCATGACTCAAATCACATCATCACACTAAAGATAAAGAAATTGCTATGTTATTGCGGTGTTACAATCTGCTATATTGATATAATGCACTGCATAATACTTGGATCAAAATAGTTTTTATGTAATTATTAATATATAATGTACAGGTACCAACGGGATGAAAAACCCGTACATTTCTCCAACAAAGTTTATTTTATCTTTAACTTAGGCTACATTTTACTTAAATCTGTGCAGTTGTACCAAGATATAGAATATCTTCTTTTTATTTCATCTTTTGTATCTGTTTATTTCAAGGAATTTTAGGGTTTAGACCAAGTTACTAATGTATTGTTTATCTGCTTACAATTACACTTTATTTATATATTTATTCAAATTGTTTTACTAACTTCATTCTTTTTCTTATTTGTTTTGATATTTTTTAAGAATGTATTTTTATAACTATAAAAAACTGCTGCACCTCTACCAACTCACCCACTATTACGTAACAGCCCAGTCTACTTTTATGGACTACTCCTACTTATTGAAGGTTGCACTGACCCAAACTCAAACAAAAACATCATCAACCTTTTTCTACTCCATCTTTCTAAAAATCTGCAAAGACGGCTTTTTGTTCATCAGCAAAAGAAGCGTACCAGAGTGTTATCTGTTTTTGTCGCAGTCACATAAACACAGAGAGATAAGGTACATCTTTGTCATGGGGCTGCCTGTTTCCTTAGATTAAAAAGCACGTTTGCATGCAAGCCTTTGTTAGCCCCTTTGTTTGATTTTCTTATTCACCTGTACATCAAATCTACTTCTGTAGCTCTGTATAGGATTTATAATAATAAGCAGTATTATTAATATTATAGGCGTTGAAAAAGTTTCATTTTCATCCCCATGTATTGGTCCATTTTTGGGTCTTACCACCGGCCTGCAGGTGGTAGGTCCACGGGACGATGGCTGCTCTGTCAGGGAAGACACAGACACACTATTTTTATAAATCCAGACTTTAAAACCGAGCTCTAAGCGTAATCAATGACACTTCTTGCCACCCTGGAAAAGCCATGTTCCAGCTTCTTCCTTCTGGCAGAAGATATTGTTCACTTAGATGCAGGACATCTCGATATGCTAAAAGCTTCTTCCCACAAGCTGTTATCAGTTTCAACAGAGCACTTTGATGATCTTGCGCTGGTATTATTGGAAACTGTTTTAGTCGATTTCACAGTGACAATTTTGTTTACTGTTTTACTGTATTTCTGTACTTTTATCGTTGTTTTATGTATGTACTTGTCTTGAGCAATGTGGTTTTACTGCAAATGGAGAATACATTATTCTGCAACACTCGAGTGGAATTTTGCCTGATCCTCTCGTTTCAGACCATGAATCCTCTTCGCTCCGGTCTGGACCAGTGCAAAACCCTGAACACTGTACTGCAGCAACATCTCAGGTAAAAAAAGAAAAAAATAACAATTGCACAAAAGCACAAAACAACAACTGTTTCAGAGCTACTTAGGACTCTCTGCCGTTTCCAGGCAAAGTTATTAGAATACACATTTAATGAGCTCAAGCAGCTTGGTTTGCTATTGTTTTTGTTCTGAAGAGAAGAAAGTAGCTAGTGTAACTTTAACATGGGACCGTTTGGTGTCACAGGCAACTCCTGTCAAATGGCCATCATGTGGTTGTGGTGTGGGATTACAACATTCTCTTCAAAACTACCCAGGGGGAGATGCCCGAGTGTACGAACAATTGTGGCTGCATGGGTCCAGTGCAAACGCCATCGCAGCCTGAGTATACACAGGTCTTGAGTATTGAAATAGCACACACTTATATGAACTTAAATCCCCTTTTAATATCCATCCATCCATTTTCTACCCTTTAATCCATTTCTGGGTCAGGGGGGTGGCAGTCAGAGATGCCACCCAAGTCTCATAGCACCAGCCCCTCACTGACCCTCTGCAGGTGGTGAGTCCACAGGAGGACGGCTGCTCTCTGAGTGTGAGCATAGCCTTGATCTTTCAGTGGGGGCTTTGGGGAAAGTGGGGTTAAGTGTCTTGCCCAAGGACACAACGACAGCAGTCATCAGTGGGAATCGATGGAGAAGGTGCAGAGGTGGGAATTGAACCCATGACCTTCTGGCCTTAAGGCCAATGCTCTACCAACTGAGCTACTGTCGCCCCTTTTAATTGCTTTCTCTTAATAGTTCTTGACTTCACACACATATATCCCTGGCTATTATTCTTCTAACCAGCTCCACTTTGTTGTGTGTTTGTTTGGCAGCAGTCGCCTGTATTCTCTCAGTTAGTGAGCAGGCAGCAGCAGGAAGTGAATCTATTTTTCAGTTTGCTATTGTCAGGTGTAGGGCCTACAGTGGGATCAATACTGAACCGTGCTTCTCCACGACTTGTTCAATTTCCTCTTAAAAGCCCCTTTTCTGTAATAGGAATTTCTTTATTTTCTGTCTTCCTCTACTGCAGGGTGCTCTATTAAGGGAAATGTTGCCAATACAATTACTTGAATGGACCCTGACATCCTGTTAATTGGAAACAAAGCAATGTGTGTGAATGTCTTGGGCACAGGGACTTTATGCATAATGTTCTATTATTCATTCAACTAATCAACCAAAACAGCAATTTTCTCTTTTTCTGACCCCTTGAGGCTATTTATTGGAGAATTTTTAACACTATTTCATGTTCTAATAAGCACATAAAATTGTGTTGAGCCCTAGAAGCCAACTCCCTGAGAGGAGTTGGAGCCTCCACTGTTCTGGCGTTTCTCATGGGGTAAGTCGGCTGGGCTTATTCATTGAACCCCATTGCAGCCGCCATGTGCTAGCGACCCCTCCAGTGAATGAGAGGGTCGTATCTCTCCGCCTTAATTGTTGCAGCAGCCTGGAGCGGTGCTCTGTTATTAGATTTCTTTGCTAGTTACGGTTTGTCCATCACTAACATCATATTTAGAAAACTTGTTTCTTCGCTTTCTCCAAAAGCCTAACCAGGGACGGGGGCTGCAAATTAGCCTTTGGCTAGAAGCCTTGTGTAGGCTTCACATCGGTTACCTGTGGGTGACAATGTTTTTTTGTACTGTCCCTGTCAAATAAATAAATAAATAAATATTGAAGCAGAAGGGTGTTTACCAACCGATCACCTCCTGGTTGTGAGTTGAATCCGTTGGCAGGGTAGCAAGCTGGTCAGACCTTGCAGACCCAAGCGAATCTTGAGGTTCTGCTAGTAACGACTTGCTGAGCCCCCTGTCAGACAGACTTTCAATTCACACCTTCTGCCAGGTCCCAGAGGAGGAGTCTCCTTTTGAGTCTGAGTGGACCATGTGCTCCATTGTTATATGAATCTAAATGTGGGATAATCTCAACAAGTGAAGGAAGATGCTGTGGTCAGATGAGATCAAAATCAAACCTTTAGACAAAATGTACACTCCTTATCACTCATAAGGATGGTGTGTCAAATTTGGGGGTGGCAGCATCATGTTCTGGAGCTGCTTTTATTCAGCAGGGACAGAGGGAAGAAAGTCAGAATTGATAGTTTAACTCATACTGTATGATTAAAACCCCCACTTTTCAGTTTTTGATGGTGGTCGTAACTTGACAAAAAAATGAGACGTTAAAGCTGTACTCACATTTTTTAAACCCAGTATAAAAAATAATTCAGCTCATAGATATAAGACTGCAAATTTTATTAAATCTATCGATTGCGCTGCGCTGAAAATGTTACAACAGAATATCTTTTCTCGTTGGAAGAGATGATTGTACGCGCTGGTGCGTATCATTCTGCCAGGGGCCTCAGACGCTGTGGTTTTTCATCTGAAGAGGACATTACACCTAAGGGCTATGAAAGATGGCCGACAATTTATCTTTGCCCCCAGCACATTTTCAGTCTCCCCTCGTTCTACACAACATTTCAATATTTTCTCCACTCTTTTTTTATTTCACCAATCCACATTTTATTTGCTCATCCCAACTTCATCTCATCCATCAACCATTGTGAGTGCCCCAAGCAATAAGAAAACTGCTTATCATAGTAAGTATCTATTGGCCTAGTTATCATCGACTTCTAAGCTGGAAAATGTCAATCGTATTAGTGTTGCAAGAGAACTATCGATGTAGATCTCTGTCAAAGCCCTGGAGCTAAAGTAGCAGTAAAAGCAATTGTTGGATGGGAAAAATGTGCTTACTACTCTGAAAAGCAGTAATATAATTCATTTCCACATGGATAGACCATTATGCATTGAGTTTAGTAGAAATGTCTTTGTCATTTTTATATTGCTGAAAATAAGGGTATGTAATTTTAATACACTGATAAAGCTCTAGTTTGAAGAGGGATAGATCATCATAAACCTGGGCACATATCAAAACCCATTTTTGACAGTGAAATTATTTACTCAATAAATCAAAGTATAATCTTGTAATCTAGTCTGTGAAAACAATATTTTTGATACAATTTATGACATTATGTTGCTATAGGGGAAAAATGCCTTCCACCTGTAACTCCCCATACTATTACCAGAGGGAGGAGTTTCATTTGTGTATTTAAACGGTTTTCACACTGACCAAAGACCTGCTGTTTTCAGCCAGAAACTCCTGGCTTGCCCTTTCCATTCATGTTTGTGACAGGAATTCAGTGAATGGGTCTAACAAGACAGTTTTTGATGAGGGAACAGTGCTGCAACTTAGTTAAAAGCCCGTTTTCATAATTGTAGGGTGAGATAATGTCGATATCAGGTACATAACTTAAATTATGTACCTGATATCGGAGAATTGGATAAAAACAACCATGTAATAAATGCAATAATTGATAATAGCTTTATTTAGGGGCACCAGGGAATAACTCCCAGCAGATAACGTGCATATGACGTCACAATATCAATTAATTGGCTCATTTATTGATTAAGTAATCTCATGAGTCCTTTCATTATTTAATTAGCTAGTTAGTCCAATTCTCTTCAATAGAATCTGAAGGTAGTGAATTCTTTTACAAATCAGTGACCCAATTTCTGGAGTTAAAAGTACAAATATCACTTTCAGACAAAGATGGTTTTGTAGATTTAATGAAGTACACACAATACAGACTAGATATGAAATATGCAAATTGTCAAGAATAACATGAAGGAAACGTTGATTTCAAGATACATTGTTAAAATGCTAGGCTAAAGTGAGCTAAGCAAGACCTTTGTCTATGAATGGATTGGTATAGGCTGAGGCCTGCATGTGTTCAGCCTTGGTAGGAGAAGTATTCTTTGAAGTATAGGTTTTAATGAAGCCAACAACTGTGTGTAGCAAGAGCGCAGATCATACAACCAGAATGGCCTTTGGTGAATAGCAGTCCTTGGGTCTTGATGGCGTTGGATGGAGGCTTCTTGTCCACGGGACCTGGACCATGCGGCTGTATCATGTGGCTGAACCAAGTCCTCCCACGATCCACAGTCTAGGTGCCAAAACTCAGCAACTTCTTCAGGTTGAAGCTGGAGGCTATTGAAGGGTTGTGGAAGTCCTCTCAAACGAGCTGAGGTTTGAGGCCATCTAAGAGGCCTAAAGCCCCTTGGTTGCCTGAGCAGAGCCCAGGGCAGAGCCCAGGGAGGTCTGGTCACTCCGTGGTTCCAAAGCAGACTGGTTTGTCTTCCCTGTGGGTCCTTGTAAATCTTCACATCTGGTAGAGTCGTTGGGGGAAGGGTGTTGCCATGGCACTTATCTTAAGACATTCTTACCCACAATAAAACCTGAACCACAAGGATTTACACACAGTGGAGACAGAAGTTATAATATGTCTCAATATACAACAAAATGTCTTTGATTGAGGAAAGAGGTCATTTTAATTTATCCTACATAATGTATCCTTTGAATATTATATTCTTGTCAATGTTTTGTGTAAAGTAAAGTCCAGGACACTCTTTTAAGGTAATTTTTACAGTTGCTCCAAATGACAAGAAAACATAACAACCAATAACAAATGTGACCTTTTTATGAATACATACCTCCACCATGTTTTTGAATTGTCGAATTTGACTTATAAATGTCCATGAGGCTGGAGGACTCTAAATGTTTTAGCGCCATCTTGAAATACAGTGGTTGATAAGGGACACAAAGGAGTTTGACCAGGAGTTGCGGACCACTGTCAAAGACGACATATTGTCCTGCAAAGCCACCGTAGTACCGTAAATTACAATATATGATCTCAATGCTAGAGGGGAGTAAAAACTACACAGTGTAGAAAGAGACTATTAATTATTTATTAATGGTTAAAGGTTAAAACATAAAAATAAAAATTGTATTCACTTAATGTTTCAAGTAATGGGGTTTTCATTCAAAAAAAATGTCAAGTGTATGAAACCTGTGCCTCTTTGCGGAACTTTGAGTTGCACTTTGTCCTTATAGTCTCCACTGATTTGAGTTTAGCTTGAGGAACAGAGCAGGTCTATTATTACATGTCACATTCGTATGACTCAAAGTTCCCAGACATTGAATCAAAACTTCCTCCCATTGAGCACACACAAGGCAAAGCATACAAACTCTTTAAAAAACATATATAAGACAAGACTAGCGAGCAATTAGCGTGCAAATTAAATGTACTTTGGTTTGGTACTTTGGTTACACATTGTAGATTGAGCTTAGTGACCACATTTTGGGTGTTTGCAGGTGAATGCAAACTTTGAAACTTTTAAATTAATGGTCAATCATGCGGGTAAGTTCATTTAGGTCATCTTACATCCTATCAAGTTTCTGTTCTCTTTTTTTGTAGTTCCGCTATTGGTGTCGCCATTTGCTTGGACAACAACAAAAATCACTCACTCGACACAGCCTATTATGCACTCAAGTTACTTGGGTATCTGCACATGAGAGTCAAAGTGAAGTAAATGTTTTACTCCAACAGACTGCATTAGACACACATGTACTGTATATAGAGTGACGATGCTAACTTATATAGAGAAACTGTCTGCAGCTAGCTTATGTTCAAATGGTTGATATGACGTCAGCACTTGGTCAGTCCACTCCTAATATACGGCCTATGTATTGAACGGATATTATATTGATTGAAAACATCTGCATTTTCTTGGAACAGATTTGAAACCAGTATTAATTAATTAAACCCGCAAAGTATTTTGTCGCTCCGTAGCGGACATCAAACTTTAATGTCAAGGCGGCTCCACTGAGACTATAAATAAAGGAAAATATAGCAACACAGCAAGCTAATTATCTCAAGAAAACCACCATGCCATGTATATTAACATAAACATTGAAACCTGAATCCAATAAAAAATTATTCATAGTAAACATTTTTTAACCCGGTCTACAATACAAAACCCCATTCACACTGACAGCTGCACTGCTGTGTCATTTTTGTACTGTATTTTTACAGAGTTCAGTGTAAAATCACCAAACTGTTCTGTCATTTGGACCCTGAGTAGCGTGTCCTCTGAATGGTTATTTTGACTGCTGTATGTGTGACTAAATATCAGTGGTTAATCATTAGAATAAAGTCCCTTATAAGTAATGAAGGCCACAGATGAAGCTTCTGGCTCAAGTAGACACATTGTTTTCACACAATTCTTAACGCATCATTGAGAACTCCATGTACTATGAGAAGGAGAAGAAGAAGGCATGTTTACCCAGCATGTGGTGTTGTGGTGCCAACTGTGAAAGAAAGCCTGAACCCATCAGACCATCAAAACTAAGCAGGACAGGACCAGGTCAGTACCATGAAGAGAGACCTCTGAGAACGCCCAATGGCAAAGTCGGGCAGCTTAAAGCAAGGTTACTGTTGGTACGGTACTCCAACCACGTCCAATTGTTTTTCATGTCTAAAGTAAAGCATGCGGTCTGAATATTTGAACTCTTGCTTTAAACTTATGAAAGCTATAGAACAATGTTGTTATTACGTTCTGTTCTCATACTGTGCATAATCAGATACTTATGCATATCCTTAACACCAGTCCCGTTTCGTTTACCATTCTATCACAGTGATAAACATCAGCTCAAAGTTCACTTTCACAGTTTAAATGATTAGAATGGGTGTAAACGCTCCAATCTCCGTGGGTCAACCCCTCGCTGTGCTCTGCAGGGTGGCACTACCTTAAGCCTCGAGAACCTTCAGTGAACCTGAATCTAGATCCACATCTCACCCTCTCTGCCTGGCCGGGATAAACACCTGCCCAGGGGTATTCTGGGTAAACTCGCATGCTGCATCTGCGGGGAGGATTAGGGCATGAGAAGATGGATGAAATAGGAGGAAGAGTGCGCTGGGAGTGGACGTGAAATAGATAAAATGGTGCAAAGGCAGTTGTAGGAAGGGAGCAGCTGGGTGATTATGACTCCCAGGTTACATCTCTGTATGCTCCAATTCTCCTGTGAACGTAAGGGAAAAGAGAAGGAATGATGAGAGAGGGAGAATTCAGAGAGGGGAGTGCGAATAACAGGAATACTCACTTTAACTGGACACTGCACCAAGGATCCACTGTGCTCCAGCCATTAAGACCATAACATATTTATGAAGTCAGAACAGTCCATACACCTGCTCCGGCTTCGGGCTTTGTTGTTCCAGTATTGTCATCCTTTGCAGAATCAAAAAATAGGTTTTGGTATCAACATCAAAAAGGCTAAACAGTTCATGGATTATTACAGATCATTTACAGAAAGAGGTGCCCTTTAAAAAAATTTAATATTCATTTAGATCACTGTTATTTATTTAAATAATTTATGTATAGCTGATAGCCTACTTAAACAGTCTTTAGAAACATAGTGATTCTTTATACATTCTAATAAACATTAGAACATGAACATAAACAACTACTACTTCCGTTGATGAGCGTGTCCTTAATCCAAAAATACATTCTCATTTGGCAAGAGCTCTGGTGTGTGTCGTCTTCTCTGTCTGGTGCACACCGGGGTAGTCTTGCACAGTTTTTCCAATGTGGTTTTACTGCAAATGGCAAATAAATGAATCTGAATCTGAATCATTTCAAATAAAGCAGTACGGGAGCTTGGACAAGGACACAGATCAGACTTGTAGTCTGCACTACCCACAAAACATGAATGGTGCCAAAGGTGAATAGATTTCACTAATAAAAAAGGGGGTAAGAACAGCAGCCAAAGGCCCAGGGACTTTTTATGAGGACATCCATCTGCCCAATTATAGTGGCTGGCTCCACCCGGGGCATCATAGAAAATAAAAGGATTGTTAGGATTTGCTGCATGCTTTTGACAAAAAAACAGCTATAAATATGTTGTTTTGTTCCTTATTTTTTTCTTAAAGACAACACAACTGACAAATACATCAACATTCAACAAGAACATTACATGAAACAAAAGTACAACCCCAATACATATATCATAATAAGGCTTCAAACAAAGCGTGCTAATTTTAAAAAGTGCTTCCACGGACCAAAAGGTAAGCACTGCTGTACACAATGACCTAGGCATATGCAGTCTTATCCCTATGCTTTGGATAAGACTAACATGTGGAGCTCTCATGCAGAGTACTTCTGCTCTGTTTGCTGATGTCTGCTTTAGCTGAATACTATCCGTGCGTACTTGCTGGAGCGTAAACAGCTGGCTGACAAATCTTTTCCCACCTGGACACTGTCTGCATTATCTCCACACCAGCTACAGAGGCCAAAAGCTCTTGTCACCAAGTCACTTGGGCTCTGTAAACTATAATGTATATTGTGCGTGTTGGATATTACAAACTTGTCTCCTAATGTACAACTACTTATTAACTCAACACAGTAATTCCGGACAGTTTCTGTTCTTTGGATTTTCCTCCTTCGATTGTATTCTTGACTTCATCTGTTTTGAAGGGGAAAATTACTTAATTCTGAGACAGATGGCTGTTTGTTGTTTTGCTGCAGGTTGCATATTGCACTCTTCATATTTTGAAAGGAAATAAAAGTGATTATATATAATATATATATATATATTAGTGATAAAGTAGTGAAGTCTTGTGGTTGTGGTTTGGCAGTGGTATTAGTCTGGTCTTATTGGCTGGAAGCTCCTTGAGAGCCACATTAGAACCACCTCCTTTTCCTGTTCTTCTTCTGAAGCAGCTTCTCCTGCTGCTGCTGTTCGATTGTGGCCATCGTTTTATGTAGTTCTCCTGCCTCAGAGTAGAGCTGGTCTCCTATGAGGAGGTCAGAGTGAGAGAAAAAGCTCCTCTCCTCTATTTCAATGACTATCTCTGCTTGATCCACAGCAGTGTGGAGTTCCTGCTGTTGACATGTCGTTCTCCTGCTCTGTCACTCTGCAGCTGAGGTCTGACACTGCAGACAGCAGCTGGAGCATCTTCTTCTACAACATGTTCATGTGATTCGGAGATTCTGAGTGGTGCTCCTCTCCTCCTCCAGGGCCGATGTCTGCTTCACTGTGAGCTTCTGAGACATTGTTCTTCTCATCCTCCAGAGCAGATGCCAGAGAGGAGACTTCTGTCTTCAGCTCCAGAGTCTCCTCCTCCATCCTCTATACAGTACTCTGAGTCTCCACAAGACTTGTCCTGTCCTCTCCCTGAGCATGTGTCAGAGAGGAGACCTGATCCTTCAGGCCTTGTGTCTGTGTTTCAAGTCTGTTCACTTTACATTGAGCAGCTCCTGTCCACATCCAGTGGTAATCCAGTGTCTTTTTATAGGACACTTCACGCTTTTGGTCCTGTGTCTCCTTCTGCAGCAGTCCCACTTTGGTCTGAGCTTCCATGGCGGTGCTCCTCTCCTCCCCCAGAGCAGATGTCTGCTGTAAGACAACAAGTGGCTTGCGGATTTGGAATTTAAGTTTATATGTGGAGACCGACCGAAATGTGGAGCAGGAAGTTATTGAACTACTTAAGGACCCTTTCTTTTGGAGGAAGGGACAGTTGTATTTTGTAAACAGACAGAGCTCAGAGTGAGAAAGCAGGGCTGAATGAATGTGTCCAGCTATGTTTCTGGCTCCGATTGACTTATGATAAAAGTAATCTCCTAGCTCAGTGAACATTTTGGTCTTCAAAATCTGTGGATGATCGCTCTCTGTGACCCTGGTGGTTATTTTTTGTTTACATTGTCTTTGTAAATCTAGATATGAGCCATGCAATGATGCCTATATTTTTAGGGGAAACTCCAGCTTGCCGTGGCCACCATCTTAGCAAATACGTCTGCCCCTGTTAACAATGCTAACCCTGCCGGACCAAATCAGCTTCTTCCACATTCAGCAAAGCATTCAGCTAAGTGTGACGTGTATACTCGGTCAGTCCTCTCCATTCTATGGCCATAACAAACAAAAGTGGAATTGGTCAACATGAAGAGATGAGAGTTCCTTTATTTGTCTCACAGTGGGGAAATTTCGAGGTCTGTCTCTGTTCTCTTTGTGTCTGAACAAAATCACTGACAACCTCAAATATTTAATATTGAACTGTCTTTTTCTTCATCACATCCTCATCCTATTCATCACAATGGGTTTTTAGGTGCTTACACACTTTTTGGAACACAGAACAATTTGTGCTGTTACGATAGAATTTTCGGGTCAAACTAACTTTTTTTGGGTCATAAATGACTTTTAGTGGGTGAAAGCATATGAGTCAATATAATGGTGAGCTATAGCCACAGTGCAGCTAGATTACCATAATCCAATCCAATCCACTTTATTTATATACCACATTTTATAAAACAAGTTTCCAAAGTGCTGCACAGAGATAAAATCAACACATTTAAATATGCACAAAGTAAAAACAATAAAAATGTAATACAACCAATAAAATACCAGTAAACTATAAACAGGTGGTAAAAACAATAAAATACTAGTTATCCGATTTAAAAAGAAATGAATAAATAAAAACAATAAAACAAATAAAACAAAATAATAGGACAACACAACTCACGCCGTGTTAAAAGCCAGAGAGTAAAAATTTGTCTTAAGACCATAAAACAGTCTATTATTCATTTTATTTATCTTATTAGCTAAAACAATTTGAGTATGCTTTTGTGATGGCAAACTCAAGACAGTCATCTCTTTTAGACATCAAAAAGATTCTTTTATCCGGTTTCAGAAAAGGCACATTTTTCACAAGGTGGAAAGTGGGGGTTGCAACAGCAGTATAAAGCAACATTAAAACACCGTTGACACCTCTAAAAGCATTCTCATAAATTGCATTCTAATTTCACTTTTAAAAAATATCAGGTTTTGGCAATAGTTTGGGAGATTTGCCCTAAATTACCAATATCAAAGTCTCATCATTTTGTTTTAAGAGAAAATATACATATTTCAACAGAGTAATGACACGCACAGAGCTCATGTATAATAAAGTCACCTCTCGGGAGAATTGCTTTTTTTGAATTCATAATTTTCCATCTCTCTCCTCCTCGTCTAAGGTGCTCTTACCTTCACCAAACCCCAGCTAATGTGTGCAGCCGGGGCCGAGATCAAAGATAGACGTGTGGTATTTTGGTGCTACATGCATGTGAGCAGCTAACAGGCATGTAGGCATATCTTCAAAAGCAGAGCGCAAGCCTCGGGTGAGAGGTGCATGCTGGGAAACGCGTCTTGATGTCAGATGCTGTAACTGGATTCGCTGGCTCTACTTATAATGTGCTGTCACATTTTACAGACGCTCTTTGGAGGTGAACCGCAGCCGGAATTGTTGACAGTTTGCGCGCGTTGACCTTATGATATTGTAGTGTAATGGGGGACACGCTAGGGAATCGTTGTTATACTCCACAAGCCCCAGGGGCCGAGGGAGAGCACGGCCGTGAGGGGAAACATGTGGAGAAGCAGGTTAACCGTGAACAAGATGCCTAAAAATAAAATTGAATGCTCTTTACTTTGTGAATTATTGCTCCATACAAAGAGGGAGGGCTAAAGCTGTGGTGCGTAACTTTCAAAGCACTAACAATGGAACTCCGCTGTTCTTTGGCCTCTCTCCCATCTTTGGATCAGTAAGAAAGAGGACCAGTTGTGACTCCCAGGGCTCTTTAGTTGAATCTTTTTGCAAGTTCTGCAAATATTTATTATAGATTGCCGCAATTGATTGCCGAGTCTGTGTATGTATGAGCCATACCTACATGTGAAAGTCAGATCCCGTCAGACCTCTAAAGCTCTGCAGGGCAGGGCCTTTTAAGAACTGTGATAGGAGACCTCTGGGAACACCAGGCGCCACATTGGGGCGGATGCCGCTGTAAAGTGTCACACTGCCGTTGTGTCCTTAGGCAAGACACTTTACCCATTGCCTAGAATGAGACTGGTGTGTGTGATTGGTTGGTGGTGGTCGGAGGGGGCAATCGCTTCTGTCAGTGTGCCCCAGGGCAGATGTGGCTGTACTTTATCACCACTGTGTTTGGAGTGAATGAATAATGACATGTGAAGCGTCTTTGAGTGTCCAAAAAGCACTGTATAAAACTGATGCATAATTATTATTATTAATCAGAGCGACCAAAGCAAAAAGTGTTCTGAAGGTGGTGGAGCACATGTGAAGGGCAGCAGAAGTCCTCAATAAAACTAGAGTGACCCTGTAGAAATCAAATCCATCCAGACATCCATACAAACAAACCAATTAACCAGTGCTTGTAGTGACATAGCAAATTGCTAATAATATTTGTAGAGCTCTTTTTTGAAAAGGCAAAGATTAAGTTTAAGGAAATCTAAGCCAAGCCACTACTCCTAACATGGGGAGAAAATCACTAAAGTGATTGTACATTTAAAATGTTTAGCAAACATTATCTTTTTATATCACTCTGCTCTGAGTCTGTACAAATAGTAGGATGACATTACCAGGATGACATTATATTAACCATTGAGTATACAATATAACGCCTTTGGGTTTTCAAGGTATGTTAGTGTAACCCATGTAAATCCATGGTTACTAGTATAACATCGTCAAAAGCCCTTATTTCCAACGCGCCCTTGAATGTACCACACACCTTTCCTACCTGACTTGAACACACCTTAGGCACACTCGGCCTGCATCTAGCTAGAGTCCGCAGTGAGACACGGAGAGCAGACGAGAGAGCTGCACAGTGAGTTAACAAGATGAAAGTGTATAAAATGTACTTTTTAAACAACTTCTAACTTAAGAATATGTACTTTGCAGTGCTTTAGAGTGTCTTGCTCAAAAATCAAACCGTGTGGAGTGTTGTTGTTTCTTGGAAACTCTGGTGAGTTATTAGAATGTAATAAGCTAGCAGAACGCACTTTTGCTTTGCACGTGTTACGAGAATGCTAAAAAGCTAAATGCTAAATAAGCTAAAACCAGTCAGAGTATTGAACCCTAAAAGGGTATTGTGCTATAATTCAATGCCTTATTTTACAAAGTTTTCATGTGAAGCACTGTTTATGTTGAAAGTTTTATTGTTGAAATATGCACATTTATTGTACTATGTTATGCAATGCTAATTTAGCACATTGTCATTTCATTTAGAGGGAAATTCATAAGGGAACTTTTGTTAATGATAAGTTAAGTTAAAAAACAAGTGTAATAATTATAATTTAAAAGCCTTAAAAAAAGGTGTAGACAAAATATTGTTTGATGTAATGTTGTAAAGCATTTCATTTATTTCATTGAACCAAAACAATGTAAATTCACAATTTCATTGATTTAGAAACATATATGAGATCTCATTTGACTAGATATTACCATTTTATTAATTGTTCTGTACTGTATGTGCAGACTGGTTTTTTTGTGGTGCTGGAAACGGATCTTGGAGTTGAACACTGAAGTTGATGGCGAGCCAGACCCAGTGAACTCACCTCTAGACTCTGGAACAGTGTGGCCAGCTGTTCTGGTTTCTGGATAAAGACCCGACCACTTCAAATCCTTTGGATCCCAGATAAGAACACCAAATACACATCCGAACGGACAACAAGTTGCGAAAGACCGCTTTCACACTGAACTTTCCTGTATATCGGGACTAAAGACAATCAAACTATTTTTATTTTGTTTTTCATCTTTCTAAAGATGTTATTTTTGTTTTGATTTAAGTGCAATTGTTAAATTGTAATAAATCTGCCGGCTGTTCAACTTTAATTCTTTCTCCTTCCTACTCCTCTAGAGCCTAGTCTGAAATCCCTAACTTAATTATATTAAGCAGGTGTTACATAAATTTGGCGAGCCAGCCAGGAGGAGTTCAATCCACTAATTGACATACAGTTGGCAGTATTGTTACAATTTTTTTACAAACGTACGAACGAAATATGGATACTATTGTGACTGAAGGTATTAAGGTACCAAATGCTGTGTTAGTCAGCGGGTTATCAGGTACAGAGCTTGATGAAGAATTCATTACGTTTTTGCAACGGTATGGTTCTATCACGCGTACTGTCACACTCAATAGCTCTGACTCTGACTTCAAAGATGCAGCAATAGTTGAGTTTCAGTCTGGCACAGCTATTGAGGCAATTCAGGATGAACTACCATGTCGTAGACCCACATCTGATCCAAATGTTGTTCACCACATCCAACTCTTATCCCCGCTTTACTCAGCTAAGCTAACGTCTAGTCTTACACAGTCCTACCTTTCTGAGTTAAAGGGTGTTGCTAGATTGAGTGGGGTAGAGTATGAAAAAGTTTTACTTTGTGAACTTAACAAACTAAAAACGTCCGCTGAAAGTGAGGGCACTCCGTCCTATGAGGCAGCTGTGTCTGTAGGTGAGGCATCCCCTCTAGTACGTGATGGTGATGAGGTTGTCAGTCAAACAAATGAAAGCCCTCTACCTAGAGCAGAAATACTGCACTCTCCCACTTCTAATAGACCTCTCCCAGCTTTGAGCCCTGAACAGTTGAGTACACCCGAAGTCCAAAGGGTGATTGTTGAGCATATTGTCAAGAGTAGTGACATGTCCCAAACTTATCAAAGCTCTTCCAAGTTCAGACCCTTTTCTGGAAAAACACCATGTCCTAATATGGAAGTGGACTATGATACTTGGCGCAGCCATGTGGACTTTTATCTTGCCGATTCCTCCATTCCTGAAAGACAAGTAGTGAGAAAGGTCATTGACAGCCTGCTGCCACCAGCAGCCAATATTGTCAAACACTTGAGCCCTCGTTCCAGCCCCAAGGATTTTTTGAGCTTGCTTGATTCTGCATATGGAACTGTGGATGATGTTGATGAGCTGTTTGCAAAATTTCTGAGTACAAATCAGAATGCAGGTGAAAAAGCATCTGCGTACCTGCATAGGCTCCAGGCTACCCTCAGCAAAGTTTTAAAGGGAGGAGGGATTTTAGGCAGCGACTTCAACCGACAACTCCTTAAACAATTCTGTAGAGGCTGTTGGGATGATAGTTTAATCGCAAGCCTGCAATTAGAACAGAAGAAGTCCTACCCGCCCCCTTTCTCTGAGCTATTGCTGTTATTGAGAACCTGGGAGGACAAGCAGGCAGCCAAGTCTACGCGAATGAAGCAGCATTTGGGACTTACAAAATTAAAGGTCCAGTCCAATCCTCTAAATGTGTATCCAAACACAGAGCATCAAGCTGCTAGAGCTGAAACAACTAATCGATTTAATCGATTAAAATCGATTATTAAAATAGTTGTCAACTAATTTAGTCATCGATTAGTTGCTAAATAACTTTTATTTTGCCGTAAGCGGCTCATTTCGTGCATATTTTAACTCTGCGGTGACCAAATGGTGGCAGTAATGAGCCACCGGAGGTTTTACAGCAGGAGAAGTAGCGAATAGCCAATAGCTGGCCTCCTTTTATGTCACATGCTTCGCGCACAGCTTCTCTTCAGCATACAGCAAGATGGCGGAGGCAAGCGGAGTAAGCTCGAGAAAAAAAAGGAAAAAAGCAGAAGACAAACCTAATCGAACGAAGTCATCCAAAGTGTGGGAGCACTTTACTTTGAACCTTCAAAAAAGAAGAGTAACCTGTAAACTCTGCGCTACTGACTTGGCCTGGCACGGGAGTACTACGTCTCTGCGTGAGCACCTTAAACCATCTCTCTGCAGTACTGACTGTTTGCAAAAGATGGCGCCACACTCACTGTTTTAGGCATAAAGTTGATCTTTCAAATAATTTGCACAAAGATGTAAAAAAAAAAAAACATTTATCAGTTTATCAACTTAAATAAGCCTTGTTCGGGATTTTAAACTACTTCAGAAGCCCTAAGGATTTTCATGGTGAAAACATTATTGGAAATCTCCTTGTGAAATTTGCTAGAGTATGTAACGGTCAGTGTTTTGTTTTGATGGTCAACATTGAGTTCACTAAAGGATTACAAAGACATAATAAACAGCTCCAGTTAAGTTTTTGATGTGGATATGAATATGTAAAATGGTTAAAATCTCTAAAAAGTCTATGTTGAATGATGAAGGCCCTTTGTTAACAATTTACTTGGAAAAAAATTGGCAAAACTAAAATATAAGTACATAAACCGATTAATCGATTAATCGTAAAAATAATCGCCTGATTAATCGATTATCTAAATAATCGTTAGTTGCAGCCCTACAAGCTGCTGCTGCTGACAATTCTGCAATGTCCTCAAAGAAACTTCAAAACCAAATCGCACAACTGCAAGAACAATTAACTTCTCTGAAAGCATCGATGGAAAAGTCAAGTACAAAGAAACCCCAAGCAAACACCCTAAAAGCTCAAAAGAAACAACAGCCAAAGATAACACAAACACAGGATGCTCAATCTAACAGTAATGGCTTTGGCAAAAGTAACAAAAGACCCCGTGCATGGTACTGCTTCAATTGTGGTGAGGATGGCCATATTGCCCCCTCCTGTGACCAGGAACCCAACCCCAGTGCGGTTGAAGCTAAGCGTAAAGAGCTTAAGGCAAAGCAAAAAGCTTGGGAGGACCAATGTAACCCTGATTTAAACTAAAGTTTGGTCCAGTTGAGGGACAAACTGGCACCAACAGTGATACAAGTCCCACATCGAAACCCAGAACAAAGCCCTATTTGCACTCGCTGGCAAGTAGTAGCAATGCAAGACTCAGTGGAAACGCTGTGGTGAAAAGAGGTCGCTGTCTTACTCACTTTAGTTCATTTGATTCTGAGCAGCTAAATAATCAGAATATATAGCTACCACCACTATCAATAAACATATTTTTATTCATAGAATCCATAAATGTGTGGATTGTTCTGATATTCCGTTTATTTCCTGAGATATGAATTAATAAAGTTGACGAATATGAGGCAGAGTGGGCCACAGATAGTCTGGACTCTGAAAAAAAATGAGTCGGATATCCTCGGCATTCCGCGCGGGTTAATGACGTCGCCGCGAGGTGATATTTACCGGGTAAACAGATCACTTATTACTGCGCATTACGGTGAAAGCGGCATCTCTCCAGCTGTTGCGGTTACGGAGATATAATCCGACGAACTTAATAGCAAAATACACGGTAAGTAACCGGGGTTTTGGAAAACCAACACCACACACATACATCTAAGATTATAAGCTTTAGAATGATGGTATATTTGAATCATGTCACGGTTGTTTTGACCCGCGGATCAGTGAATAAAGTTGAAAAACCGCCGCGCTCATCACACACTCTGCACTGTTGCCGAAGCGGCAGGCAAGTCCGGGCGAGCCCACCTTTCAGGGGGGTAGAAACGCATGTCACGTGGCCCAAACGGATCAATGCCATTGGTTGGACTAATCCATTTTACATGTTAACAAGGGTGTTTGGGTTAGTTAACATGTTTAAAGCTGAGGTCTGTAACTTTAGTCTCGTAAATAACACATTTTTAAAGCTGAGGTCTGTAACTTTAGTCTGATAAATAACATGTTTAAAGTTGAGGTCTGTAACTTTAGTCTCATAAATAACACATGTTTAAAGCTGAGGTCTGTAACTTTAGTGTCATTAATTAAATGTTTAAAGCTGAGGTCTGTAACTTTAGTCTCGTAAATAACACATTTTTAAAGCTGAGGTCTGTAACTTTAGTCTGATAAATAACATGTTTAAAGCTGGGGTCTGTAACTTTAGTCTCATTAATAACGTTTAAAGCTGAGGTCTGTAACTTTAGTCTCGTAAATAACACATTTTTAAAGCTGAGGTCTGTAACTTTAGTCTGATAAATAACATGTTTAAAGCTGAGGTCTGTAACTTTAGTCTCATTAATAACATGTTTAAAGCTCGGGTCTGTAACTTTAGTCTCATTAATAAAATGTTTAAAGCTGAGGTATGTAACTTTAGTCTCATTAATAACATGTTTAAAGCTCGGGTCTGTAACTTTAGTCTCATAAATAACACATGTTTAAAGCTGAGGTCTGTAATTTTAGTCTCATAAATAACACGTGTGTGTGTGTGCATATGCCAAAAACATTTCTAAGCATCATATTTAGATTGCTCCATCAATTACCTTTATTTTGATATATTACATAGTAGTTTGAAAAAAATGTTTTCCGGATTTCATGTTGGCAGCCATCTTGGATAAGCTGGCGGCCATATTGGAATCGGGGTCGGCCAAATTGTAAAATGAATATCGAATTCAACATCCCTGAATTGTTTCCTTCTTTACTGTGAATTTTAATGTTTATAGTTAGTAAAATAGGGAAGTTACAGCACTTAGAAGATGAATAAAGGCTTGAACTGGCTGAATAGAAGGTTCCACAGTATCCCTTTGTTTTAAACCAAATTACTTTCACTATAAGCGCCTAAAAGCACTTATCAATATGGTAATAAAATCATAACCACTTATCCGATTTTCATAATTCTAAAACTGTTTTATTCCTCTTACTGAGCTGGAAAGTACTGTGCTGAATTAAATCTGATTTGGTAATTTAAAAAATGTAATCTTGCATTGCTACAAGTAGGCACCATTCTAGCTTTCCAAAGGGCTTAATTGGCCGTAAATGCACTGCTAATGTAAGCATAGCTGGAGTAAGTTGCAATTCCTTGTTAGATTCTGGGTCACAAGTTACCACTATTTCACATTCATTTTACCAAAAGTGTCTGTCTGATTTTCCCATTCAATCCATCAGTGACTTAGATGTAGAGGGTGCAAATGGGCAAGCCGTTCCTTACGTAGGCTACGTAGAAGTTCCGATCAGCTTTCCAAAGGAGTTTATTGAGTCTGAGCCACAAATTTCTACATTAGCCCTTATAGTCCCTGATTTAAGATCCAGTTCAGATTTGCCAGTTTTAATTGGCACAAATGCTCTTGATGTGCTTTATGAAGAACACTGTAAAGACAACAGTTGTAACTCTTCTGTCTATGGCTATAGTCAGATTTTAAGAATCCTTCAGCACAGACATGAAACAAAAAGTACAGGGAAACTTGGCCTCATGACACTGAGGGGCAACACACCCCACATTATCCCAGCCAATGAAAAGGTGTGTCTCGAAAGCCCTGCCCACATTGGGTCCCCATTCACAGACAAATGGGCATTAGTAGAGCAGCCAACAACTTCAGCCCTTCCTGGTGGAATCTTTGTTGATTGCTGCCTGATCACATTGCCAAGTCAAGCGCCATGTAAACACCCTGTGTGGATCAGAAATGAAACCGATCATGATATTATGCTACCTGGAAACTGCGTCCTTGCTGAACTTCACATTGCAGAGCAAGTTTATGACACTCAGAGCCTATCAAATACCAACTCAGCAGGTTGTTGTCGCCTCTCTGCAGAGTCTTCCAGATCATCTTCAAGTGAACAGTTATCTTTTGATTTTGGAGATTCACCTCTGCCAGAGGAATGGAAAAGTCGGATCACACAGAGTCTGAGTGCCTACAGTGATGTTTTTGCATGTGACGATCTCGACTTTGGCCATGCCACTAAGGTAAAGCATAAAATAAAACTCAAGGACGAGGCACCAATAAAACAAAGATCAAGACCCATCCATCCAAATGACTACGAAGCAGTCAGAAAACATCTCCGGATGCTTCTTGATGCTGGGGTTATAAGGCCATCAGAATCCCCTTTTTCATCCCCCATTGTAGTAGTCAAGGAAAAGAACGGTGATGTACGCCTTTGTGTGGACTACCGTAAGATCAATGTCCAAACTGTCAGAGACGCTTACGCGTTACCCAATCCTGAGGAGACCTTCTCCGCTCTGTCTGGTTCAAACTGGTTCTCTGTCATGGACTTAAAGTCAGGCTATTACCAGATAGAGATGGAGGAGGAGGATAAGCCCAAAACAGCATTCGTTTGTCCTCTAGGTTTTTATGAGTTCAATAGAATGCCCCAGGGCATCACAAATGCTCCCAGTACCTTTCAGAGGTTAATGGAGAGGTGTATGGGAGACATTCATCTCAAAGAGGTTATCGTCTTTTTAGATGATTTGATAGTCTTTTCAAGTTCGCTAGAGCAGCATGAACAAAGGCTTAAACATGTTTTGGACCGTCTTCGTGAATATGGCTTAAAGTTGTCCCCCACAAAATGTCGTTTTTTCCAGACATCAGTAAAATACTTGGGCCATATTGTCTCGAAAAATGGGGTAGAAACAGATCCCGAAAAGGTAATGTCCATTAAGACCTGGCCAGTGCCTCAGAATTTAAAGCAGCTCAAGTCATTTTTAGGTTTCACCGGCTACTATCGCAGATTTGTTAAAGATTACACAAAGATAATCCGGCCCCTAAATGACTTAACATGCGGCTACCCACCTGTCAGAAAAGGCCAGAAAAAAAGTGACTCTTCCCAAAATTTCAACCCCCGTGAACCATTTGCTGATAGGTGGACTCAGTCTTGTCAGTCAGCCTTTGAGTGCATTAAGGAAAAACTAACATCATCTCCTGTGTTGGGGTTTGCTGATCCTAAGCTCCAGTATGTTTTGCACACTGACGCGAGCACCACAGGCTTAGGTGCTGCTCTATATCAGGAGCAAAATGGGAAGATGCGTGTCATAGCCTATGCAAGTAGGGGGCTGACACCAAGTGAGTCTAGATATCCAGCTCATAAGCTGGAATTTCTAGCCCTGAAATGGTCCATAGTTGAAAAGTTCCACGATTACCTTTATGGTAATGACTTCACTGTCATAACAGATAATAATCCACTCACCTATCTTTTAACCACAGCAAAACTTGATGCGGCGAGCTATCGCTGGTTAGCAGCACTATCCACTTTCAACTTCCAAATCAAATACCGAGCTGGGAAGGCTAACCAGGATGCTGACGGCCTATCACGGAGGCCCCATCAAACATTGGATGCTGATAGTGTGACATTGGAAGAAGAAAACCGGATACATCAACTCACTTCGCGTCTTCTTGGATCTACTCCAAACCCAAATAATTTGTGTTCTGACACTGTTGCAGCCCTATGTCAAAAACATCTTGTCAACCAAACAACTGAAAACTCACCTCATGTTATCCTGGTTGAGTCCTTGGCCATGAGTGCTGATGCTATTCCTGATGCATATAGTGAAGCAGAAACATCTGGTCAAGTAGCTGCTCCTTTGTTCTCTGAACATGAGCTCAAACAACATCAGAGCTCAGACCCTAACATAAATCATGTAATTCAGTTGCTGGAAACCTGTGCAGTTCCCCCACGTGACACCAGGGCTGAAGCATTGGAAATCAAGTTGATGTTGCGAGAGTGGAAATGGTTGGAAATGAGAAATGGTCTGCTGTTCAGAAAGAGACAGTGTGATTCGGAGACGACCTACCAGCTCGTTCTCCCCGTTTCCTTGAGATCCACAGTGTTCAAACTGTTACATGAAGATATGGGTCACATGGGGTGGGAGAGGACTCATGAGCTAGTGAGGTCGAGATTTTATTGGCCTAGAATGGGGACTGATCTCGAAAACAAGATAAAGAACTGTGATAAAATCCATGCCTGAAAGGGCTGCTCCTTTGGTTAATATAAAAACTGCGCGACCAATGGAATTGGTCTGCATGGATTTTCTGTCCATCGAGCCCGATAGTAAGAACACTAAAGATGTGCTGGTCATCACAGACCACTTTACAAAATATGCTGTCTCCTTGCCAACCAGATATCAAAAAGCAAACACTGTAGCAAAAGATCTATGGGAAAACTTCTTGGTTCACTATGGGTTCCCAGAACGCCTCCATAGTGACCAAGGGAGGGTCACTATGGAGGTGATTATCGCAGGTGATTAAGGAACTATGTGCCATGACCGGGATTAAGAAAGTGAGAACCAGCCCGTATCACCCAAGAGGCAACCCCGTTGAGCGATTTAATCGCACCCTCCTGAGTATGTTAGGTACTTTGAGGGACGACCAAAAGGGCCATTGGCGTGATTTTGTAAAACCTCTCACGCATGCCTATAACTGTTCAAAAAACGAGGTCACTGGCTATAGTCCTTATGAGTTAATGTTTGGACGTAAGCCAAAATTACCAGTTGACCTTGCGTTTGGGTTGCCAGTTATAAGAAACACACAAACTTCCCATTCTCAGTATGTGCGCAATCTGAAAGCAAAGTTGGAGGAAAGTTATCAAATTGCGCTTGAAAACTCCACCAAAACGGCAGAACGGAACAAAAAACGTTTTGATAAGAAGATCCGAGAGTCAACTCTTCAAGTTGGGGACAGAGTTCTAGTCAAAAATGTCCGCTTGCGTAACAAGCATAAGCTTGCCGACAAATGGGAGTCAAATGTGTACCATGTTGTAAAGAAAATGGAAAATGTACCAGTGTATGTTGTCCAACCAGAGAAGGGTGACGGTCCCACTAGAACTCTCCATCGTGACCTTTTGCTTGCTTGTGGTGATCTTTCAGATACAGAGGATGGAACTGAAACCAAACCCAAGGCCCCACATCGCCCTAAAACTCGACAAAGCTCACCTGATACATTGAAATTGTATCTGGACAATGAAATGTCAGACTTGGAGGAGGATTATGAATGTATCCCCGGACCCTCTGAAATTCATGAAACCTTCATTAACATCTGTGACAAAGAACCAACCTATTCAAATGTTCGTCATGAACCAACAAACCAGGACATCTCAAATTCATCACCCCCACTTAATGATCTCTTGCCACCTCCAGTTGCAACAATTGAGAGCAACTCAGATGGAGTTGATGGTGGCCATGATATCCAAAACGAACATGAACTATTGGATGAGGAGCCATGCTCAATTGAAATTGGGGAAGATGATTCAAATCAAGAGCAAAGGGAACTGGATGTTGAGTTATTGGATATGGTACAAAACCAAAATACCACTGACCAGGAAACTGAGCAAACCGCAGAGCCAATCTCTGAAACACCAGATGTAAGGAAATCTGAGCGATTAAGACGAGCCCCAGGACGGCTTACTTACCCAGAGCTGGGCCAACCCTTAATATCATTTGCTCAAAGATTCTTAGACAACTTTAACCAAGCTCTTGAATCTTTTAGTCGTTATGAAAATTCCGAGATCTATGATGTTTAAGTACATGATGGGACTCATGCATATTCAAGAGGGGAGGGTGTAACCCATGTAAATCCATGGTTACTAGTATAACATCGTCAAAAGCCCTTATTTCCAACGCGCCCTTGAATGTACCACACACCTTTCCTACCTGACTTGAACACACCTTAGGCACACTCGGCCTGCATCTAGCTAGAGTCCGCAGTGAGACACGGAGAGCAGACGAGAGAGCTGCACAGTGAGTTAACAAGATGAAAGTGTATAAAATGTACTTTTTAAACAACTTCTAACTTAAGAATATGTACTTTGCAGTGCTTTAGAGTGTCTTGCTCTAAAATCAAACCGTGTGGAGTGTTGTTGTTTCTTGGAAACTCTGGTGAGTTATTAGAATGTAATAAGCTAGCAGAACGCACTTTTGCTTTGCACGTGTTACAAGAATGCTAAAAAGCTAAATAAGCTAAAACCAGTCAGAGTATTGAACCCTAAAAGGGTATTGTGCTATAATTCAATGCCTTATTTTATTTTACAAAGTTTTCATGTGAAGCACTGTTTATGTTGAAAGTTTTATTGTTGAAATATGCACCTTTATTGTACTATTTATGCAATGCTAATTTAGCACATTGTCATTTCATTTAGAGGGAAATTCATAAGGGAGCTTTTGTTAATGATAAGTTAAGTTAAAAAAACAAGTGTAATAATTATAATTTAAAAGCCTTAAAAAAAGGTGTAGACAATATTTGTTTGATGTAATGTTGTAAAGCATTTCATTTATTTCATTGAACCAAAACAATGTAAATTCACAATTTCATTGATTTAGAAACATATATGAGATCTCATTTGACTAGATATTACCATTTTATTAATTTTTCTGTACTGTATGTGCAGACTGGTTTTTTTGTGGTGCTGGAAACGGATCTTGGAGTTGAACACTGAAGTTGATGGCGAGCCAGACCCAGTGAACTCACCTCTAGACTCTGGAACAGTGTGGCCAGCTGTTCTGGTTTCTGGATAAAGACCCGACCACTTCAAATCCTTTGGATCCCAGATAAGAACACCAAATACACATCCGAACGGACAACAAGTTGCGAAAGACCGCTTTCACACTGAACTTTCCTGTATATCGGGACTAAAGACAATCAAACTATTTTTATTTTGTTTTTCATCTTTCTAAAGATGTTATTTTTGTTTTGATTTAAGTGCAATTGTTAAATTGTAATAAATCTGCCGGCTGTTCAACTTTAATTCTTTCTCCTTCCTACTCCTCTAGAACCTAGTCTGAAATCCCTAACTTAATTATATTAAGCAGGTGTTACATAAACACTGATGATGACAGTCAGTTCTTGTCAGCCAGAGCACTGATGAGGGACCAGATACAGAAATATTATTCAATTGGAGAGAGCACAATGGCCTGAAGGCTCTTTTATGGAGGCTTCTGGACTCATTTTTACACCGCCACAGTTTTAACTACATTTGAAACAAGAGTGTGCACTCGGATCTGGTGTCTAATGGGGTCTTTCTATGTTCTCAACCCATCTAGGGCCAAACTGGTAATGTGTTCTTAGGCAATACACTTCACTCACATTGCAAGGCAAGGCAATTTTATTTGTATAGCACAATTCATACACAAGGCAACTCAAAGTGCTGAACAAAATAGCATTAAAATCATAAATAATCACAGAACATTGAAAGGAAAGATAAAAATATAAAATCCCTCAGTTGTATGCACAGCTAAACAGAACTGTTTTTAACCTGGTTTTAAACATTGTCAGAGAGGAGGCCTGTCTCACATCTTCAGGAAGATTGTTCCAGATTTTAGCAGCATGAATCTGAAAAGCTGCCTCCCCATGTTTAGTTCTGACTCTGGGCACTAACAGGAGTCCAGTCCCTGTGCTCCTCAGAGTCCGGGCTGGTTCATATCGGACTAACATTACTAATATATTTTGGTGCGAGGCTATGGAGAGACTTGTACACAAGCAGAGCTGTTTTAAAGTCTATTCTCTGAGCCACAGGAAGCCAGTGCAGAGACCTGAGAACTGGACTAATGTGGTCGTACTTCCTGGTTCTAGTCAGGACTCGAGCTGCTGCATTTTGAATGTACTGCAGCTGTTTTACAGCCTGTTTGGACAGACATGGAGCTTTCGCGAAAGTTCACCGTGGTAGACCCGGCTGCTGCTGCCAGGCCACAGGCTGCTCTTCCTCGACTCATCAATACCAGCAACGCCCACACCCAGTCAACCAATAACCACCAGGACAGCAAGTTAAAAGCCGGAGACGCCCACTTCCCGGTCTTCTGAAGTCTGCAAACTTCTGAAGCCTGCAAGGTGCATGTCGCTAACGCACCTGTTCGCAAATGCATGCGTTGTTCTGGAGGGGTCGCTTCTGCTCACGTGTTGCTCGTGCGCGTGGCCCTGCTGTCCTCAGTCTGGCTGCTCATGGTCTGCTCCTCTTCCACGTCCCTGCACCTGCTGTGGTTCGCATATCCCCACTGCTCTCCTCCTCTGCGGGCTCTTCTGCGGGCTGCTCCGCGGGGCCCCTCCGCGGGGCCCCTCCGCGGTTCCGTGCTGCTCGTGCCTTGTGGTCTGCTGCCGCGCGCAGACGGTCTGGCGGTGCCGTGCGTGTCCCTGCCTCCGATTGGCGGTGCCGCGTTGTCCCGTTGCTTTCCCAAATCTCCTGGCATGTGAGTACAGTGAGTGTGCCGACCGCGGACAGATTAATCCCTGAGTCTGGGCTGCAGGCGGCTGGTTTTTGCCCTACGCACTTGACTGCAGGCGTCAGTTTTCGCCCCGTGCTTGGTCTGCAGGCTCCGTTTTCACACGTGTTTGAGCTAACTGAGGGGCAATGCATATTAAATGGCATCAATCTCCAATGTCTGAGGGATATAAGAGGAGCAATGTGCATTAATTCAGATTCATGTTCTGCCACTTGCAGTAAAACCACGTTGGAAAAAATGTGCAAAGACTACCCCATCGTGCTCCAGACGGCACACACCAGAGCTCTTGCACGGCGCCATCTTTACAGCATCAATCTCATTACTCGCAAGTCACTATTGTTAAATGAATGTATTTAAATTCGTCTATCTGCAGGAGGAAGGAGGGGCCATGCATTTAAATAGCTAGGTCACTAGTATTAAACTGGGTAACTAAACTGCAGTTGTTGCATTTCGAAGTGCAGCAGAAAGAAAAGGGGCCCAATGTGAATCTACAATGGGTTTGAAGTGGAGCTGGAGCTAATGAACGCATGGATCAGTGATCGTTCATGCGTTCTACCATAACCAAAGCAGCAAGATGGCTCCAGGGGACATCTGTTTCTCGCATGGGAATGTTTCGGATTCGGGTTGATTTATTTCCTCAGGCTCTTAAACAACCGTGGGCATGGTTCTCTGACCGCCGCTGCTGCGGTCCCTGCTGCCGTTCCTACTGATGCCTGATCCCGCTGCTGCCTGTTCCTGCTGCTGCCTGTCCCGGCTGCCTGCTCCTGCTGCTCCTACTACTACATGTGCCGCTGCTGCTGTTCCTGCCGCTGCCGCTCCGCAGGCTCCCAGGCTGCACCTGTCTCTACGGCTCGGCTCTTCAGACACGTACGTAACCTGGCTCACGGAGACAAGCGGCGCACGCTGGCGTGACACGTCTGTTGTTCGTATGAATCGCATTGTGCTGCTGCTGCTTGCTGCTTCTGCTGCCGCGACTGCTGCTATTGCTGCCGCTGCTGCTTCATACTGCTACCGCTTCCGTGCTGCTGCTGCTTCTTTACTTTGACACCTCTCTTCACTGCGCATCTCTTTTACTGAAACACTAAACAGCTACAACAATATTCTACTGCTCTGGCTTTGATACAGGATTATTGCTGCTATTATCGACGGATGCTGCAGCTGCTGCTGCTTCATACTGCTACTGCTGCTGCTGCTTCATACTGCTACTGCTACTGCTGCTGCTTCATACGGCTACTGCTGCTACTACTGCTGCTGCTGCTTCATTTACTTTGCCATCTCTCTTCACTTCGCATCTCTTTTACTGAAACCCTGAACAGCTACAACAACATTCTACTGCTGTGGCTTTGATACAGAATTATTACTGTTATTTTCTAAGGACGCTGCTGCTGCTGCTGCTGCTGCTGCTGCTGCTGCTACTGCTGCTGCCGCGGCTTGATACAGGACTTTTGCTGTTATTATCTGAGGCTACTGCTGCTGCCGCTGCTGCTACTGCTACTGCAACCCACTCTCTCAGAAGCTTATCCTGCTTCTAATGGACGCAGCCCGGCTGAGTATGCCGCGCTGCGCCGGACTCGCACCTATGCTCCCAGGGTCGCTTCGGCGGTCGTGCTTCATCTCTCTACTGAATCTTCTGATTCTATCAGATGCAGCTGGCCAAGTAGCTGCGCTGAGCCGTCAATCGGACTCCTAATCAAAGGCATCCATACCTGTATTCTTCACTCTTCTGATCACAGGCTCCCCATCATGCTGCCCATCTGCAGCGGCTCTGAGCGGCACCGAACTCCGGCTCATCTTCCAAGTACATGTCTGCCCTCCTCGCAGCATCTTCTGCTCGCCTTCTGTGGCTTCTCTGCATAAGCGTTTCACCACTGCTCACTCAACCTTCAATGCGGTCCGAGACACGGCTTCCCGTCCTATCCTACTGGCCTAATTATCTACTCTCCAACCCAAGATTCTAAGCGTAAGGGCGCCTGCAACATCAATGGCCCTCTCCGGTGTGTCTCTCTGCCCCTACAGGTCTCCGCTTCTACACGGACGCTGCCCCTTCCGTGGGTTTTTGGGGGATTCTTCCAGGACCAGTGGTTCGCCGGCCGTGGCCCGCTACTTTCCCCGGAGCATTCCTCTGCCCTACACGAGACATTCCCAGTGGTCGTGGCCTGCGCGCTGCGGAATCACACGTGGCAGAGAAAGAGGATCTCTGTCATGCGTGATCATCTCGACGTAGTGGAAGCATTAAACAAAGGTCGCTCTTCTCACCCAACATAATGTCCCCTGACCATTCAACCTTCATCTCAAACATTCAAAGATCAGAGGCGCCTGCAACACAATAATAGCTCGCTTCGACACATCTCTCTGCCCCTACAGGTCCATGATGCGTTACACTCGCCTCCGCGGCAAAAAGGAGATTTTAACGGACCTCTAATTCTCACTCCAGTCAACCTTCCCATAACAGCAACCTGGTTCAGAGCTCAGCTAAGATCCCTACTGCTCCTCTGCAATTTGTCTCCCCAGCTCTATACAGCCCACTCCTTCAGGATAGGCGCTGCCACGCGCGCGACCTCGCTGGGGCTCCCCCACTCTTCTCTGCAACACTGGGGCGCTGGTCCTCTTCGGCTTCTCCACCTACATCAGGCCAGATGCGACCGCTATCATGGCAGCACAACGTCTACCGGCTTCCTCGTAAGCTCCCTGCAAAGCAAGTAAGCAATAAGATTCTGGTGGCGGCACGCACTTTCCTCAAACGCTCAAAGATTCCTCTGCTTCAGCGTCTGGCTGAACATGCGCGTGCGCGCATGTTCTCAGCTCGCTCAAAGATTCCTCTGCTACAGCGGCTGGCTGAACATGCGCGTGCGCGCATGTTCTCAGCTCGCTCAAAGATTCCCCTGCTGCGGCTGGCTGAACATGCGCGTGCGCGCATGTTCTCAGCTCGCTCAAAGATTCCCCTGCTACAGCGGCTGGCTGAACATGCGCGTGCGCGCATGTTCTCAGCTCGCTCAAAGATTCCTCTGCTACAGCGGCTGGCCGAACATGCGCGTGCGCGCATGTTCTCAGCTCGCTCAAAGATTCCTCTGCTACAGCGGCTGGCTGAACATGCGCGTGTGCGCATGTTCTCAGCTCGCTCATGCTCTCAGGCCCGCGGAGTGCGTCCTGCTATCCCAATCGCAGGCCCGCTTTTTGGGGATCATGCACGCGAGCAAGCGCCGTGCTCAGCAGCATCCCGCCCGGGCCTAGGGCGCCAAACATGCTCAATCAATAAACATGCTTAAATCTAATAAGTCTAATGCGTTTTCCTCATGGGTCTCTCCAAGGTGAAATGGAGCTTTCGCGAAAGATCACCGTGGTAGACCCGGCTGCTGCTGCCAGGCCACAGGCTGTTCTTCCTCGACTCATCAATACCAGCAACGCCCACACCCAGTCAACCAATAACCACCAGGACAGCAAGTTAAAAGCCGGAGACGCCCACTTCCCAGTCTTCTGAAGTCTGCAAGCCGCCGCCGCCCCACCTCCTCCTTCTCTCATGAAGCGTGCTTGCCTACTGCCTCTGCCGTCACCAGTGCCTAGGCCCCGGGGGGATCATGCACGCGAGCAAGCGCCGTGCTCAACAGCATCCCGCCCGGGCCTAGGGCGCCAAACATGCTCAATCAATAAACATGCTTAAATCTAATAAGTCTAATGCGTTTTCCTCATGGGTCTCTCCAAGGTGAATTATTTCTGTCTTTTAATGTTGTTTTATGTCTGTATTTGTCTGTGCACACTAGTGACTTTTGCTAATGTATTCTAATGTGGGTTTTTTTACTGCAAAAGGCAAATAAACTGAATCTGAATCTGAATCTGATAAAGTAGAGGACAACAAATGGATGGCTATTATTCTTTAGCTTTCTTCTTTGACTGTTGCACTGAGCCAAAACAATTTCCAAGTCTGCGACCTCCTGTTACTTACGTGGCAATAAAACTGATTCTGATTCTGTTTATTAAGAGCTCTTCACCTTCACCTTTTGATATGTGCATGTTTGAATAATATTTATTGTTCGTTCAAAACACATTGCTTTATTTTCCTACAGAGAGTATGAATCATTTATTCTACTCCCTGAACAGCGCTTGTTTAATAACGTCTCTGAAATGCTTCAGTTTGAATTAGTGCATGTTAAAATAAAGTATTTTCTTCCAAATCTGAGCCAATCTAGCAAAAGTAGATTCTACCCATTGGCGGTGAACACACCACTCCACACATTTACATAAATATTCGCAGCGCTCATGTCTCTGGAGGCTTTTGCTGAGGGAATGAGTTTGGTTTGGGGACGGACGAGGATCCCAGGATAATTAACAGAAAAGCACAAAGCAAGTCTTTTTTATCTCAAATGCAGCCCTTTTTTCCCTACATAGGTGATCCCTGTTGCTGCATTAATGGATTTATTAATCACTTCAGCATTAACTTACGTGTAATTGTTTTTTAATGTAATGTGCAGGGTTAATCGGGTCTAAGGAGCGGAGAAAAATTAAAAGCAATACAACCTTTACTCTTTTTGTTTTTTCTCACAGACTTCAGTAGTGGTTCTCACACAGTGGCATGGGGCAATTTTGGATTGTGCAAAATTAGAACCTGATTAAACAGCTGGTCAATTCTTAAAGTATGAAAATTGTTTGCTGTTTGTTTTGGTCCATTAGTCTTTCAGTAGTAGCTGGACGAGAAGGAAGAGTGTCTGTACTTATGTATGTCTGGAAATTATAGTTTTGTTTTAGTTTTTTTAAGAACTAATGTGTCTTTTACTTTGAATTTTCCATTTGGTGTATTTAAAGACAAAAATCTGTGTGATAAATATCTTATTATTGCTTTTAAGTTACATAGTTAATATCTGTGTGACATAGCTGCATGATCTCTATATTTTGTTTGCGGTAAATACATACTGAGGAAAGCAGGCTTTGAAAAATCTTTCCATGCCATTTGAATGCCCCAAGGTTTTTGGGCTGCTGTTTGGAGCTACAGAAGTACAAAAATAACAAAGCAGCCTGCTCTCAGACAGCCATCAGCAGGATTAGAGAGATAAAAGGACTTCGACAGTACAACCAAAACACAACGTCTACTTTCACTGCGGCCTATGGGAAATATGGCTAATGGAAGAAGACTGAAGGAAACCCAGTGTGTAGGTTCGAGAGACACAGCAGTGAAGAGCTGACATAAACGTGCCACTTCATTGTCTTAAGCTCTTAAATATGGAAGTGTTTCAGTAAAGGTGGGATTTTGTGATTGTGTTCATCAATTAGTAAATGGCTGTCATGGAAAAGTTGATATTTCTTTAAACTATTATATTGTAAGTGGCTTGCTTTCCAACAATCTTGAAACATGATATTCAAGCACATTTTGGATCATCTTTCTCGCTTGTGGGACGAGCACATGGATATACGGTAGATGATAACAGACAGTTTCACTATCAAGTTTGAACTTTTCACCTTTACAGATTCGCGACAAAGCCAAACAGTGTGTAGAGAACAGTATAAATCATTGGTCACCATATACATCTCCTGGGTCCAGTAAGCACAGAATAAAGAAAGGTATTGAAACATGGAGGTATTTTGACTTTGCAGTTGCACATGACCAAATACAGGCAAACTAACTCAGCTCTCATTGTGTGTCAGCAACCAAAGGGTGTCCTGGCAAACGATGAGAGGTCCGATCCAGACTCCTACCTTAAAATGCCTCCGGAGCAGAACCAGTATCCAAGCACAGCATCATTGAGATGTTCTCAATGGATTGTATAGCATAGGTGCACGTTCGGAATTAGTATCAAACGAAAGACATGCTTTTATTAATCAATGACTTTGTTTTGCTTTAAAGTTACATGGTCTGCTAGCCTGGCCTTAGCAATCCGTACACTCCGCTCAATCATCATTTCACTGCATGTAACGTCTGGGTCTGGTCTCTGTGTTAGCGATTACCTACCAGCGAGCGCGGAAGACAGGTGTTGAAGTTAGTTGTGGGTGACGTCAAAAGATTGCGTCGAACGGGAAGGTCGTAGTTTGGCAATGGCCTTGCCAAACTACTCCCCACGGGCTCCGTTAGCAGCAAAGGAGATGGCTAAATACTAACAACAGACTCGGACGCACTACATACGTCACGGTAAACTCAGATCCTATCGTTTCAATCTGCAAAAGGAGTTAACCCCACCAACCTGTGAACAGAGCTCAATGGAGCACCTCCAGACCATAGCATGAAATGTCATTTGTACTATGGTGTGGTACGACCAGGCTACATGGTCTGCTATATGACTTTATTTTTGTTTTTTGTTTTTTTATGAGAAAATAAAACATTTGCCATCAATGACTTTTGATCCAGATTTAAATGTTCGTTTCACTTAGTTTACAGCGTCCAAATATCAACAGATTCAACATGACAGTGAAAGCACTTATACCATCATCTCATTTCAGATTCACATTTCCAACAACATATGTGGCCTCTCTGAGAAAACTCTCCATTTGACGAATTAGCATTTAAACCCCGCAAATGAGTCGGGGGCGGACAGAGGGAGGCGGCTGAATGCACATAGCGGCGCAGGGAAGAAAATATGGAAATGTTCATTTAGTTCAGCAGATGGGCACGGATTCAGACAAGAAGCAGCTGACATTTGTGTGCCAGGGAGAAACGGGCACATAGATAGATTAAGGCGGGCAGCAGTGGCTCAATCTGTACTGACATGTCAACTCCCCCAAAAGAGGGAGGAGAGTCATTGAAGCCCCTGAGCAAGACACTTCAACCAATGCATTGTATGTGTTTTATTTATTTCCAGGGTTTCTGACGGAGGATTGATATTGAAAAAAAAATCTCATTTGACATGCTCTTTTAATCTCTCACTTTTTAGTTTTCAAAACAACCCAGTTTTTATCTGCATATTATCGTTAATGTCCCTGTATGATTTCTTTTGAATGGCGTTTCCCTTCTTGTTTTTTAAAGCACTTTGAGCCTTGCCCGTGAAATGTGGTATACAAATAAACGTGTCTTGATTTGACGTGTACTTCCATCCATCCATCCATCCATACATTTTCTTCCCCTTAATCCATTTCTGGGTTGGGGGGGTGGCCGTTAGAGCTGCACCCAGTCACAGAGCACCAGCCCCTCACTTATCCTCCTGCAGGTGGTGAGTCCACAGGAGTTGAGATCTTTCAGTGGGGGCTTCAGGCAAAGTGGGATTAAGTGTCTTGCCCAAGGACACAACGGCAGCAGTCATCAGTGGGAGTCGTGAAGTAGTTCTTATGGTGGGCTTGAACCCACGACCTTCAGGCCCAAAGGCCAATGCTCTACCAACTGAGCTACTGTCGCCCCTGTGACGTGTACTTGTGAGCTGTAAAAGTTACATTTGAGCTGTACAGTCTCTCGCTCTAACTTTTCGTGGACTCGCTGTTTCGCAGATATTTTATACGCCACATGTGTACTCTAACAATATCATATACAATATCATATAACTGCTGGTATAACATGACAATAGGGGTGAGGGTAAGGACAGTCATGAGTGCAGGTGGATAGTGTATAAAGTTTGTGGTGATGGGTTTTACAGCCTTTAAAAAACCCACAACTACATCAAGGATTTCGCTCGTGAGGGTAATTTTTAGGGTTTATTTTCACAACGTAAACCCCACGATAAATGCGACCACTGTATAGGCATGTGGATAGATACATATTAACTACCAACAGGCTTTTACATTATGTATCAATACAATGTGTTTAGTTTAGTGTATTGTTACCTTATTGTTGATTTTGACATCTTAACAACAATCGATTCAAGCAGGATATTTAGGCTACAGGTCAGACATGTGGAGAGGTGCCACTGCTTTCACCGTAAGAATCCACATCTGGTAAAGCATTTGTGAGGCCTTAAAAACCATTGTGTATTTGAACGCTAAACATTCCTCCCAATCCCCAAAAGAGAAGCATAGTGCACCTTTAATCATTCTATCTCGCAGCAAATGAAGAAGCGTCACCACAGAGCAAATATTTTGTCAAGCCCTGTCTGCACCAAGTGTGCATATGTTGCGAATCTTTAAATTGGATGTAAATGAGTTCATATGCTCCTCCCGATCCTCGAGGGGCAGAGAGCGACAGCGTCTTGTTTCCTCTGCTCGCTCACTTTGTGCTCTCCACTACAAATTACCTGCAGAATTGGAAACATTATTGCACAGCGACTAATGACTGCTCTTAATGTGCCTGTAATTAACCGTCAATAGGACATAATTGACAGTAACAGCAGCTGGCTCAAAGAAAAACGGACGCAAAATAACTGCCCGTGTAGAACAGCAGCCAGACGTGGGAATATATATGTGCGTATTAATGTTTAACAATACGGAGGTTTTTCATTTATTTATGGTCTTTTTGCCTGGCCAGGCTTTTCGCTCTGTTCCCCATGCATTAGCCATTTGTAATATGCAGTGACTTTGAACTGCCCCTGTGCTGAATAATAGGACTCTTCCTTCTCAATAGGACTCACAATATATTTTCTACATGCTACATATCTCTCATTTCTTTTTGCCAAACTGTCAGCTTAATTCAGCATACATCTTTCTTATGCCATTCTCTCCCCATATTCTGCCATTGTTGATGTTCCCCTAAGCTTTGCCGACCCACCCTCTGTCATGCTGCGTCTCTGTAGGTGACAGATCCCACTGCTCCTCATTGCGATGCGCGACGCAGTGGCGCGCACACTTTCCCTAGTTCCTTGTTGCCTTTCCTTCTCTCCTTCTTGGCAATCTGTTAGGCCCCTCACTCTGCCCATTATTTATTGATTGGAGAACACAGGGGCCACATGGGGGTGGAGGGGGACCATGTGCTGACTCTGAAAGCGGGTTGGCCACTAGTTTCATATATACAGTAGGAAGCCATTTTCGCCTCGTGCTTTAATCCCCCCACCAACGGGGACAGGGCAGGTCAAAAGGGCTCGGCGAAATACATTCAGAGCTCATTAGATATGGACGCCTTATGGCAAAGCTGATGGGGATTAGGCCAGTGGAAAGAGAGGAGGAGATTCACCATAAATGTATCGGAAATGCATCACCACATTGGCAAGGGCAAGGATAAATCTACCCAAAATATGCGTCCGCCCAGTGGTGCTGACAGGTCGTAACAGTATCATGAGAAGGGGTTAAAGGCAAAGGACACATTGATGGATTCAAGATGCATTAATAGAAGTAGATATTATATTGGGATATGTATAATATGCAGTTGTTTTAGAGTTACCAGATATGTTACTTATCTGTTAAAGTATATTGCTTTTGGTAAAAAAGACAATATAAACACACACACACACACCCACACACAAGATACCATGTAATTATAATTTTCCAAACATGCTTTTATAGTTTTATTCTGGACTTTTGTCACAATTTGGAAGCATGCTTACACAATTCTGAGGGGAGCCACAATTATATCTTTATTTTGTAACCAAGCTGATCCAAAAATGTACTGGAAAAAATTGTAAATTATGTATGGTATCAGTAATAGAGAATGCTCTGGGAGCATTGTTGGTCATATTTATCCAGATGTTGTGAGTCTCTTTTTTACATACTATAATTCACATGAGAACTTTATGCTACTAACCTTTAATGTGTATATTTGGTATTGATTAAGAGTATTGAATGGGATGTTTGTCTACTGCAAGACAGATCTGCCAATGGGTACAACTAAACCTGAAACAGATATTTTTTGTAAATATGATTTTTATATACAATTTCTACAATTATCCCCAGATAAATAAACTTTATCTAAAGCAATTTGAATACAGAGCGATACTCTTCTCCGAATGAAAGAAGTCCATTAGGAGCACGTTTATTGCAGCTTTATCATATCAGGTGATGTCTCCGATGGCTGAAGAAGTCAAATTTTTAGCACAATCTTTATTTATATTCAGGTAGAACTGGATTTCTTCACCCACTCACCTCTTCGCTTTCTCACTTTCTTGGAGCCGGGCAATCAGCCGAACCCATTCTAAGAAGCTCACAGACCCCCTCCCTGTGCACTCCCCTGTTGAATAAAGTACAAATGGTGCACCTGGTTGCCTTGCTGGCCGGGAGAATTGAGGCGACATTGTGTCATTAAATTCTTCCAGACTCTACACCGTCCTAGCTTGCAGTGATTCAAAGCGGTAATTGGGATATCTGTGTGTCTGTGTGTGTGTGACTGTGTGTGTGTGTGTGTGTGTGTGTGTGTGTGTGTGTGTGTGTGTGTGTGTGTGTGTGTGTGTGTGTGTGTGTGTGTGTGTGTGTGTGTGTGTGTGTGTGTGTGTGTGTGTGTGTGTGTGTGTGTGTGTGTGTGTGTGTGTGTGTGTGTGTGTGTGTGTGTGTGTGTGTGTGTGTGTGTGTGTGTGTGTGTGTGTGTGTGTGTGTGTGTCCCAGGTCAGTGACAGTTCTCTCATCAGCTAGGTTGCAGCAGAATTTGGACGAAGATGGGCAAATCAGTAAATCAATAAAAAGAATATTTGACTATTTTAGACAAAAAATATGCATATCATTTATGACAAAACCGAAACTAGAACTCTATATCAGGGCTCAACTCGCTGTGCCTGCATTCCAGTTAAGGTGTCTGCAAAATAGCATTGGTCAACCAGTTATATTTTTCCTGTTTTTTATTTTTTTATTTTAGTATTTACAAAGATGCATTTAAACATATTTTAATCTTTATACCTTAGAAGTGTATGCAGATTTTTTGTTTTATGCCTTACTCTATTCTTTACCCATCTTCTTTGACTGTTGCACCGAGCCAAAGCAATTTCCTAGTCTATGACTTACTGTTACTTACTGCGATAAAAATAATTCTGATTCTGAAGATGTGACTTACTAAACCAGAATCCACTTCAAGAATCATTAGCTACAATCTGAGGGTCACATTTTATGCATGTTTGAATCGATATTACTACTATGTACTTACCATATGTTTTGAGATACATCTGGGGTTCCAAGGGTTTCTGAATTTTTTGTCCCACGGTAAATTGTTGCGAACAAATCACTATTTGATTCTTTGGGCAGAGAGCTGCTCATTGGCAGAGTAAGGTGTCAGACTTTAGAAATATTAGGACCTATAATTCCCCATACATTTTTATTCAACCATACATAGTAGCATTTGGTAAATTAAGGTAGCCCTTGTTGGAGATCCCTACTCTATACAGCTGTTTTCTCCTTCACCTGAGATTGTGAAATGTGCATACAAGCAATTATTGAGTCCTCAGCCATGGTCCCACCAGTTGCTCATTTTAACTCAACTCTAACTGCATATAATACACCCAGACATCTTGCTGCGATGAACAATATTGTTTATGTTTGGAGTACTGAATAAAGACTTCATAAATGGGGATCTTTGTAATACCACCAACGTTATGAAGAACCTCTCCAAAACTGCTGCTCCATTTGGGTGTTGTGGTCTGTAATGTTCAATATAAGCAAATGAACATCGCAATTGCTCCCCGTAGCCCTTAATGGACCAGTTTAATCCTTTTATTTATCTCTATGGACCATGTGCACTCAAACAACAAACAACTAAAAATGTCCTGCTATGAGGTCAAACACAGTCAAACGCAATGTGCACGGGAAGAAGAAAATGTTCACAAGCTAGTACATTAGCTTTGAAAATCGTATTAACATTCGCAATGGGCCTTTGGGGAAGACACTGGAGGGTTGTGCGAAGCAAGGACAGTGCATTAGGAAAAGAGAGAGGAATTGTAGCATTAGCCTTGGCAGCAGCACTCTGTCTCCCTGCTGATTTTGGGTGAGCGCTTCCTCTCCAGTTACTGTATAAATGATCCGTTGGCCATCGTTTAGCCAGGCTGTGTGTTAATCATACATCACAATATGCGTTTTGTACCGAGGAGGCTGCTAGCTCGCCAGCTAACCTATGTCAGACTTAGAGCAGGCCGGTTCCCAGTGGGGCAGCACTACACGACATTAATCATGCTAGCCTCATTTTCAATATGGCAAAGTCTTGGCTAGTTATGATTGGAGCATATAGGGAGAAATGCACTGCTTTACATCATTGCATAGCAAGAGTGCCATTTCAGAGAAATTCAAATTTTTATTTAGATCTATTTTTCCCCTTTTTGACTATTTGATGCAAATAAATACATATAATGCCTATAAACCATACATATATAGATAGATATCTATATATCTATATATATATAGATGTATTATACCTATTTGAAAGATGTACAAAAAGGACATAAAACATAGATGTAGTTGTAGCTCGGGCGTCATGTAATATGAAGGTAATTTAATGTTTCAATCAACATAAATGTATTAACATTAAAGTAAAGGATCATTCTATTTTGATGTTTTGAAATTCCTCACATGAATGAAAAAACAGGTTGGAGAACACCTGCGTTGCGCCAACACGTGGGTAGCTTGATGATCTAAGGATTGGCTAGAGATAAACATGAAAGCCCTCCAAATTATGAAGCGACTCAAATCTCCCTCTATGGTAAACACTGGGCTGTTTGAATTCACCAAGAGCAGAGCTGTTCCTATCACAGCGCAGCCTATTTTCAGAGCGGCGCGGTGGCAAAGTGCGGACAGCAAACATGACATCGTTTAACACAAACCTGTCACCTGAAAACACAGAGATGATAATACATACTCAGGCCGTCATGGGAGGCAGGGCGGACCACTCCAAAAGTTTTTTTCCTATTCACCAAAGCAGGCAAAAGACAACTCCTCTTTTAGGTTATGTCACTCAATGCTGCTAGAATTGATTAAAAAAAAAAAAAAAATACACTTGCAGTTCTGAAATAAAAAACAGCTTTGCATTGATATTTAAACATTAATATTGTTAAACATCTAAATACATTTGTCACTATCAATATATTTCATACAATGTTTTCTTTTTTTAATCCAACAATCTATAGTCAATTGGAAGAACATACATGACCATAATTCATTCTTCAGTGGTACTTTCGGGCCATCATTAATTATGTGTTACCTATTTAGGATAAGGACTAACTTCACTTTTTTCCTGATTGGCCTGAGTGTTTAGCCCTGAAGTAAACCACAACAAGAAGTGTAATGTCTCCATTGAGTGCACTATCTAACACCTGGAAGTCATTCAAACAGTATACAAATATTTGTTGATACCGTAGCATGGCTTACTTGACAGGCATCAACTTGCTGCTTTGTTTTGCAGTTTGACCTGATTTATGTTCTGTTTTTCTACGGTACTCTTTTTGAGTGGCAGATTGTTGCGCCACTTGCTTCCCTGCTGGTTTAGCTGAAGCCAGACTGACAACCATACAGTGTGTATACATGGGTTTATACGACAACTGAGCCCGGCATTGAAGAGGCAGTGATTTCATTCTGTACATTTGTTTTAATGCTGTCTACATATGGTATCGTGGACACCTGTGGCTCGTTATTAAACATTTAGAACATCTCCTATTGTAACTAAAATTATATAAAAGACAATCAACGCACTTCCATATCCATTATTGCCACTTGGATAAGATAAGATAAGATACACTTTATTGATTTCACAATGGAGAAATGTACATTATATAAAGGATTTATGCACATGTTAAGCAACGTTAGAACAACGTTGTGCTCAAGATGTGATGCACAGATTTTTATTCAACAACTATAACTTTAAAAAGCTGTGAAAAGTATATTTTGCATGTTCAGTCCGTAGACAGTGTAATGATGGAATGAAGGCATCCGATTGGTCACTCCTTATGGCTCACAGCTGGATTGACCAGGACGATGTCAAAAAAATAAAAGCCCTGCTCAACCACAAATGTGTTAACCCCAAATGATGAGTGTTACACAAACTGTGATGTAAGTCAATAGGAGCCAGAGCGAGTAGTACCCATGAGCACTTCCCTTTTGGTTTTCAACGAGATATCTATATACAGTACATTGTTCATCTAATACAGTCTATGGTTCCGTCCAAGTGAAAACACATGATTTTTTTACATTGAAAATGCATTTCTATTGTGTGTTCTTTCATCCACTAAAGCTAATACTTAAAAAGGACTAAAACTGTGACTTCAGCAAAACACTAGTGAAAAGCTAAGAGCAAAGCGCTGAGCCATCTGCCGCGTGGGACTCAATGCAAATCAGATGCCAGTTTGCTCAATGTAGATGATTTTTTCATTGCTAACCACTCATCTGTTTCCATAGAGAATATATTGAACATTACTCCTGCAGCTATTGTGGGGTTCAAAGTGTGTTGGCAAAGAAAAAAGGATTTACCAGTATATTGTTTATGTTTCTATAGGGGGCTCACTTCAGAAATGGCAATGTGCCGCATGTGAGTATAACTTAGACATTTATCAAGTATTTCAGATTATAATAAACACTAACCCCACTCACTAAAAGTGGCATTGTACAGTACACTTGAAAAAGAGAATAATTAATTCATTTGTTTAACCGTACTGGTAAAATGGACCAGGACAATTTATAAAATTATAATTTAAAAAATTGTCCTGTGGCTCAGTTGGTAGAGCATTGGCTTTTGGGCCTGAAGGTCGTGGGTTCGAGCCCACTACAAGACCTACTTCAAGAGTGTCTGCTGTCGTTGTGTCCTTGGGCAAGAAACTTAACCCCACTGAAAGATCTCAGCTCCTGTGGACTCACCACCTGCAGGAGGATCAGTGAGGGGCTGGTGCTCTGTGTAGTTCATGAGGGGTCAAAGAAACTATTGTGGTACCTAACAAATGCACCTTTACAATTGCACAAAGAACAAAATTCCTCCCTTTTAAACATGGAGTTCAGAATTTGTCAGAAAAACGACTTTGTCAGAAATATGCTCATCCAACCCAAACATAAAATAGAGTTCTCATAAATGCATCATAAATTCACCAACACACAAAGAGTGAGATTTGTAAGTGCTTGAAGAATTTTGGGAATAGCATTGGCTTTGTTTCAAGCAGCGGACTTTCAACCGAAGAACAGACATTTAAAAACGATTCCAATGAATGGATGCAAGATCAGAGAAACAGAAGCTAATAACTCAAATAAAATTTCCAGAGTGACGAGTAATGCGGTGCGACCATTGAGACAAAAAGCATATTCTTTGCATCTAGTCAATAGTAGCAGTGTCCAATGTCCATCTGCCTGTCTACTCTGTGGTATTGAAGCCATCACCTGCCCCGGGGCCAACTCTGTCACCAAAATTGAGGTCATGTGTCATGTAGCTGTGATCTTGTTTGCACTGCACACAGACAAAATCAAAGAGGAGCGGGCCATCCCAAACCAGGCCCGCAGTCACACATGCACATCAACGCCATTAGGATCCCACAGGGGGCAGCACCACTTGACCCTGTTAAATATTTACTGCTTCTGCCAGCACCCACTCAGCTGCTGTCACAACATTCTCAGAAACGGAGTAATGTAAAGTTCAAAAGAAGCCTCAGGGTGAAGGTGATTCTTGCAAATGACCCGTGTTGAAGATTCATTTTTTCCAATCATTTTTGAGTTCTCCTTAGGCAGTCTTTTTCACCCAAAACAAATATACAGAATGTAGAAGTTATTTCAAAATGTTTCTAATGCCCAAGATCATTTTTTTTTATTCCAAAAACACTACAGGTTTTAGGGTGAGATGACTGCACATTTTCTCAATTATTATCTCTAAAGGGGTTGAAATTGCAAAGCCAGGTCACAGATCTGATCTCTGTAGAGGTGACCCATCTAAGAATAACAGAATTAACCAGATGTTACACCAGAAAACAGCCTCTCAAGTAACTACAAACTACTGTATCATTTTTTGCATTGTATTTTTTTCAATTGCAAAGTTAACCCCTTTGGCCCCATATATGTTTTCAAAAATTGTATGTGACAATGAAAAAAGTATTTCCTTAATCGGGATGTCTCCTCCTCATGAAGGGCCAGAGAGCTTCATAGTTTGAGGTTAATTGCCTAGAAGGACAGGTCCCTGGAATTCTAAGGCCAGTCTTTGGAACTACTCAAGCTTTTGGTTGGAGGACCAAGATAGTCACGACTATTAACTCTGTCCTTGAGGAGATATAATAATAATATAATATGGATATTAGTATTTGGTAGTTTAGTAGCTTAATTGGCCATTGCAATCCTTTTCAAGCAAGATCTGTTTTCAAGCAAGATTTTTTAGATAATAAAAAAGTATATACAAGTTAGCAGGATTTAGACAAAACTAAAATGAACAAATTAAATACATTACCAGCATGTTTGAGATTTATTTCACACATTACCATTAAAAACATTATGGTCTTTCCGAGTTAAAGTAGGTCCGGCACTTATAACAGTTTAAAGAATGTTGACGTTATTGATCTTAGAATGGAAACATGTGTTTGTCACATTGGGCATAAATAGGATCACTCTGGTTGTGCAAAAGACAGGAAAAGTGTAAATATTTTTAAAAAGTGATAATGAAAAGATAGTCTCTTTTGTGCAAGATATATTATGTACAATCATATTAAAATTAACTATGGCAGTGCACGATTACAGGGTTGTCTTTAATCGACTCAAATACAGCCCTACAAGCAAGACATATTTTTCCCTTTTTTAATTTAACTTGCTCTAAATGACTTTTTAATGAAGACATCAAGAACTCACAGCTAACATAATCAAAAGTGCGTCTGCTATAGGAGTGGGATGAGCTCAATTACGCCAGTGACACAGTCCATTGTTTGGATAATGGCAAGAGAAGTCATGCATGTATGAAGCCTGTGTATGTCCTATGTGAGTCCATATATGTGTGTATGCAGAGGGGAGGGGTCAGAAGTTACCCATGGGAGGGCACTGAGGCCGATCATTCTCCCCGCTCCATTGTGTTTAACCTTAGACCTTTCTGAGTCAATGCGTTGAATGTGTCTAGACCACTTACTGATCACTGCAGTCCAAAGAAATAAGTACTGGCCTCAGGATATTTCTGACCAAGATTAAAGAAAATTGTATAGGGGTACGAGGGGGGAGAGTGCTTTTGTTATTAAAGACTGTGGGGCGAGAAGGGATTCCCAGAACAGATGAGAAAATAAATGAGTTTAGCGTGTTATTTAGGGTGTAAATTTAATGATTTCCATTTTTCAATCATTGTTCTCACCCTATTGTATGTATTTTTTTTGTGATTGCCCTTTTGCGAAAGTTGCTATATGTGTGTGTGTGTGTGTGGGGCGTCCGAAAGTGAAGATTTAAAGTCATGTTGTAACAATCTTTGGGGTATAAGATATATTTTGAGATATCAGGATTAGTTGGATGTATGATTTTATTGAATCTAAGTCACTGATAAGTTGTGTTTTATTTCTAGTTTGACATTTTTTTAAATATTTTTTACAAAGTTCAACAAAGCAAAACAATCCTGAAAAATAAATGAAAATAATCTATTATTTTAAACATTTAGTTCCTCATGTCTTTCCCATTAGGACTTAAAAGGTACTTATAGATCACAGGAAGTACTTGTACAGGGGCTATTGTTGAACATGCAAATAGATGCTGTCTGGGGAGTTTCAGCTACTTTGAGTATTAAGGTGTACGGAAACGTGGGGGAGATGCTTGCGCTAGTCCAGCATAAGGCTGAGTGATCCATGGCTGTCTCCAGTTAGGCCCTTTTGCCTTAGGGATGCTCTTTAGGGCTCTTATTCCATCTCATCTCTATTGTGGCATGTTGCGTGTCCCAGACCAGTCAATAACCCGCTCCCCTCCTATGGGTGCACCCCGCTAAAACATGTATGAGGCAATGGGCCGGGAATGTGCCACTGGAGGGCCTGGGGGTGAGGGCTATGTGGAATATCTAAAAGCTAAGAGCCCATCTCAGTAGGATTAGGTCGAAAGGGCTTTTCCCGGCTCTCCTTCCTGTCCCTGCTCTCATCCACTTCCTCTAGCTCCTCCTTCAATCTTGACAGACATCTGCTGATTTCAGAGCAGTTACCCGACAGGCAGTATCAAAACAATGTTACAGAAGGTGGCAAAAACTGTCTACTCAAAAGGAACACACACTAGAATGGTAATAATATGAATGGTCTGTGCAAATATGAAAAAAAAACAGAAGGAATGACATTTCTTTGAATGTGACCCACTTGACTCATGGGTGGTAAAAAATCAGCATGATCTTTTTATAAAAAATGACTTCTATGGTGCCAAAATGACATCTTTGTTTCTGTTTATAAGATACAATTATACAACAGTGGCAGCAAATATGAGTGAAGTAACAACATGCAGATATTGAGGTTTTAAAATTAGTTTGTATGTCAGGGCAGAGATCCTATTAAACTCTAATGTCTGCATGTTCTATGACAACAAAGTGTCTAAACTTTAAGTTTGAGCATCTTATTGTTGTCCATTTCATAATGATTTAATAATTTGTATGTTACCATTTGAGAACTCAACACCAGACATTATTTGGAAAAATTAATTCTTTAAAATGTACACTTCTTATGTAGTTTTAAATACAGCTGTACACATTGCCAGTCCTGCATTGTGTATTATTGAATGTCTTGACAAGCTAATTTCTTCATGATCTGTAAAGTTGCTATCTAATAAAATGCTATATCTGAAACATCTGCCTGTATCTCTTTTTACCTCCTTCCCTCCCCCTGACCTCAAGCATCTCACTTTAAGTCCTTGAGCTGTAAACCTAGAGGCAAGTATATCCCAAGATCAATGACATATTTTTATAACCACTGCATCTCGCAATGTTATTGTTTAAAAAAAAATCCACTTGTGACAGAAACTAATCCTTACTATAAATCTAAAAACATATTAAGAGCCGGATCCGATTCAGAACAGGTTGATGAGTGCTTTATGAATTTCAAGTATTCCCTGAGAGTCTGTGAGAGGGGGCAGGTCTGAAGGGGATGGGCAGATGTAACAAATAAGGAGCTTAAGGAATGTGAAAGAAGAAGCAAGGAGATTTAGGGCAATGAATGTTTGATGAGCAGAAATGGGCCCTTGAGTGACCCAGCTGTTAGGGCCAGGTGGGGGAAGAACTGCCCCTCCTCATTATGAATAGACGGTATATGGAGGGAGTTTGGAAAAGGAACATTTTAGGACTGAAATTGTTGTCAAGACTTTAATGTATCAAGTCATAAAGATAAATGAAAAGCAGTGAAGATACTGACAAACAAATGCTAGTTAGCCCAGATCATGTATGACCAGAACACTGCTAATGTTTATTGGTGGGCGACAGAAACAACACGATCAGTTTTCTAAGCATGGAGGTAGTTTTATACCTAAGCACTTGCCTTGCAGCCAAACAATAAGTTTTCTTTGACATCCAAATAACCATAACATCAAGTGGAAGAATGACATCTTCTTCAGCTCCTGGGGAATTACCATCTGCAGACTGTTGCAATGACAAGCTCAGTTTTACTAATACTAGAAAAAAGTCTTCTTCAAAGCTGCCATGAGCTGAGAGCAGTGCTTTTATGACCCTGACAGAGCTGAAATACATCTCTGCCTCATCTTGCTCAAATGTTTATGTGCACTACTAAATAACAGGTGTTTCACAATGTCACTGGAGGATTCATAGTTGTCAGCTGAATAAAATACCAAAGTATCAAAACAAATTTTGATAACAGTAAAGTTTCCTTTACCTTACTTTCTTATGATGTTTTTGTTGTTGTTGTAAATGTAGTCTTTGAATGAAACAGACAGCAGACATGTAGAGTGAATACCAACAATACAACATTATTCTGCGTCCATAATTATAATCTTCAAAAAGTGGAATGGGTGTAGACAGTGAGACGCCAAGGCAGTTACAGCTTTATATCCTTAAACATGATAATCATATAAAATCACTTTAAATCGGCTACTTTACCCGTATACAAAAAAATCTCACATTCTCTTTCCATCACAAAAAGCTATTGCCCAGTGAGAAAGCGATACATACATCTTTGTTTTAAGTGCCATCATTACGGTTAGCAGATGCACTCACTGCTTTTTAGAACCATTGATTGGCGCGATCAATACGTCATGTTGGAAAGTTTGGAGAGACTGCATTACGACTCACATATGCTCTTAAGGCCTAAAGCAGTCGTTTGAATGGAGATGTCTGATGGTTCATTATAGTAATGGGACAGCAGCAGGTGGAGTGGCGGTGCAGCAGAAGGCCTACCTATTTTTTTATCTTATCACAAATTATATGTGTAAGAAGTCTGCTTGTTTGTACCTTGTCCTGGGGGCTTGGCTATCAAAGAGCCACAGTGCAGTATTCTAAAAAGAAGACAATAAGACTTAAAAATCTCTCTAACATGTGCATAATCGACTGCCAGTGAACTGAGTGAGTTCTGACGTCACTCATAGCATTTGGCTTTGCCTGAAAAAGACCATTAGAACTAGTTTAGGAAGGTTCATCTTGTCTTGGAATAAAGTTATTAGTCTCTTCTATATCAGACAATTGTAAGATAGCAATGTTATTACCTTGATATGTTTCAAAGACTTTGGTCTATCTTACATCTGGTATAGAAAAAACAAATAACTCTGGAGCCAAATGTACACAAAGCAACCATATAGCAACCATATAGCAACCAGCAAGCATATAAAGAGAGGCTGGTCCTTTCTTGTTCACATTAATTAAATAACATATTATTAACAGCCCAACCAAATTGGCCTGTGTGTCTTAGTCTTTCCTGGTTTAATTTGACATTCACATCAGTTCACATGGATGCGGTCGCAATCATCTCCAAGACAAATGCCATCAACAGAATTGCCACAAACATACTGGGAAGCAAGGCGCACTCGGAGCTCTGTAATTATATTAAGTGCAACAAAACACAGAGCAATGCATCATGGCTGTCAGCTTTACACAGTGATCTGAAATTATTTGCTAATACACAAGAGGAAATGGTGACAACAATATGTCACATAAACAGCCACATATTTATATACACAGTGTGTCAGAGAGCAAATCTCAGAATAACATTCATTATCCACTCATTAAAAGAATTGTAATGATTAATGTTATTATGATGTTGTTTATTATTTTAAACATAAATTAAAATGATGTAAAAAATCAATAATTTGATTCTATTTTTCTGGCTTGTTTTAATGTTTTAATATCTCTAAGAATAGATATTTGTACTGCATGCTGGGACGTGTGATGGTGTATGGACCAGCATTGAGTATTCTAAGCTGGGGAGGTAAGACTAAATCAACCATCAGTTTTGTGAACAGGCAAAAGTCTTAAAACATTGCAATGTTCTTTCATTCTGATTGTTTTAAATCAAGCAGAATTATCCTGTGGAAGATGTTAAATTGATTTTTTTTTGTGGTCCATGTGTGATGCGGTAAATGAGAGGTCTGCATGTAATGTGTACTGTTGCTTTAAAAATAAATCATCCAGAACTAACAATTACAAATATAGTCAAAATAGCACCAATAAATAGGAAGAGTAAACCCGGAATGTGATGGCACCGTGCTGGGAGGCAGATAAGCAGCAATGGTGACACGGTCTTCAAGCAGGCAACCAGGTGACATTGTGCCAAAGAGCGGGTTAACAATGGGATGGAGCTCCTGCCCCGATAAGAGAATTAATATTGATTGCACATGCATGTAGGGCTGATAGCGTCCCCTACAACACGCCACTGAAGGCAAGCTCTTCACACGCCAAAATGTCAAGAATGTCAACAGTAATGTCTGCAAAATGGAGGCAAATAGTGGCTTTCATGTGTTTAGAAGCCATTAGTTTGCATTGGTGGAATGCAAAGGCTGCCACAAAACATTGTTGGGTTGATTCTTTATGAAGATCTTGTCCAAGTTATCTCTATATTTTAAAGATATTAGGTTTAGGGTGGAAAATGAATCAAAGTCAGAAAAAATGTGTGGCAATGTGGCAAAAGTTTTTGTTAGCAGACAATAAACTTACAACAGACGCTTATAAACTCATCACGTTGAATCATGAGAAGTGATTTTAGGACACTAATTGTATATTGGTCTTTAATGGATGACGTTAATGCGATGTATTGCTTTTACTTCTAAAAAGGTATATCGACCAGCTTGTCACTAACCAGAGAACAGCTGAAAAGTATGACATGCAACCAAGCCATAGACATTACGAATAGCACAATCCGAATATAACTTTGGACAGCTCAAACCATTTCAGATAAAGCAAATTGACTGGCATATTTTGGCTTGAATAGTCAAAACCCAAATATAGCAAAGTGTTAGGTCTGTATGAGTGAAAGAGACAGAGACATGAGCGCTCGGAGAAAAGAAGTGTAGGAGTGTTTTCTGCACATCAATGCTCCCCTGTGTCTACTCTATCGCACCCACATAGGAGTGAAAAAAAAAGTAGGTCTGCGCTGGCAAAATTCAAATGTTGAACTAAAAGGCATTATTCAAATGTAACGCGTTATCCTCACTCTCTCTGTAGGTCTCAGATTGAAGAATATGATTGTGTTCCGTTCTCTGTTGGGAGTTAGAGCTGAAATGTCTATGTTGATCATGTCTTTGGGGCATTCCTAAGAAAAAATGTCTATGTTTAACATAAAGGAGACATATTAGGGTTTTTATTAGGACATTTGAACCATGTTACAACATTATTCCCACATCAAAAACAGCTGGAGTTGTCTTTAGCACCATCCACGCTAACATCTGACACTAACAGGTCCCCCCTTCCCGTCTTCGTAAATGATCCCATCTCAAACCTGCTTCTATGTTTATCCACCTTGTATATTCATTTTATAAAACAAAAAAACAAAGTCGAAAATAGTCTCACAATTATCCTCTTCAGGGCCAACAATAACACATAATATTTTGTCTTATGTATAAAGAGATACGCTCTCTTTATTCAAGGCTAGGTTTAAAACAGTCCTCTTTAGTTTAGCATATGGCTAGGAAGGTAAGACTCAGGGAAGGCTAAACTCCTCAGAGTGTCAGTCAAGCTGCATAGGGAGTCAGTTTGCTGGGAGAAGTATGGCAACTTGAGCACTATCCTCTCCTCCTTCCTACTTTATCTGTTTAGCATTTTTAGGATTTTGACTGTAGTTTGTTCATTGCTATTCACCCGTTGTCCCATTGTCTGTTTCATGGTACGATGACGGGATCACTGAGCCTGGCCTCCTCCATCTACACCTGCGGACTGCCCCGCCCGACCCGCCTGGGAGTGCTTCAGTCCTGCACCGGACCTGTCCACGTTCAGCGGCCACTGGTTCACGTCCTGTAGCTAGCTTATGTAACCGGTCCCTGGGTTAACTAGACTTTTTTTCAACAAGAGAGAACATCAATTGGCTAGATCAGAAGAGCTAGGTATCGGCTCTGGGAGTGAGTGAAACATACACAAGACAGTCTTTTGGGTTTTGTTGGTACCATATATTGCACACACATAAGACAAGGACACAGAGAACATTTACCCCACAACCCAACCCCAGTGAATGGCCATACGATATATACAAAGTCCAGTTCCAATGCAACAAAAGTCACAAATGCAACAAAAGTTCAAGCGGTATTCCAATAGTCCATTCAGTGCTTATTTCCCTGAGAGCGAAAATATTCCACACAGCGCGGAACACGGTTGGACGCGGTCGCCACGGACCGAGGCACCCGAGGAAGAGTTGAGGTTATGAAAATTAAAGAAGGCGGCTGCAGGAGCCTCCTACCCGTCCTGCTCAGAGCAGATGAAGTTCCGCTGACTCCTGAGTCCCAAGAGGACAATGTGGACCCCTTGTGGAGAGCCCAGTGGAGTTAAGCGAGATGATGACTCCAATAGTTCAGGTCTCTAGCTCGCCATCTGACAAGGCCTGTGTATACAACAGGACCAACCATAAATCATGTGCACATCAAAGTATCTAGTCCAATAATTCAAGGACATAATCTTTAAATAATCAGCATCTATATCACACAAAATAAATAATCAGTGCTTCCAATTATCATTTGTCAAATACATTGATATAAAAATTCTTAAAATAGTGTCTATTGATTGATAAACACAAGAGCAGTGCTGGTGCTTACAATGCAGAGAAGTGCAGTACAAATGTTGGTATAACTGGCTAAAAACCGCCACCAAAGTGCACCCACAGAATAGCCCGTTAGGGGTTACATATACACAACACACTACACATGAACAGAACCGCATGACATGGTCCAATATGTGAGAAAAGTAATAGGATCGACTCTAAAAGAGATCTCCCCCGATTAGCATTAGCGCTAGCGCTTAGCCTCCATTGGTTTGTATGGTGCTAACATGCTAACAACAAGCACTCACCTAGTCCCGAACTTCTGCCTTACTCGCTCTGAGAAGTAGCACGGACCCCGTCCTCGGCTCCTAAGCATCCGATTGCCACACATGTTAAACCAATCCAGCGTTTTAAAATAATTTTAGAAAGAATTCTACAAACCCTACCTGCAGCAATTCACCCTCCCAGCTTCAACCTCGCGTTACGGGTGTGTGTGCTACTGCCGGCATATAAGCCAATGAGAGTATAGCGCACAGTCACGTGACGCGGAGATGCATTCAATTCAATATAATACTAATTATTACAATGCTCAATACAATTATCAATATAACACTTTTTTTTTTATTTGATCTAAGAAGGGAATAACCTCGCAGGGTTTTCTACCTGGGTTACATCCTCCCCCCCTAATTCATGCAACTCCCGGTGCATGCTTAAACGTTGTGTACGCGAGACGGCAAGAACCCGTTTGCTGCAGGGGTAGCAAGTACCACACTATATGCATCAATTAACCCCTGAAATAAAGTTTGGGCGGCGGACACAAGCGGATTCCCTAAAGACGAATATTGCAACCGATCAGGTGGCTGGCGTGGTCGGCTAGTACGTCTAATCAAAACTTCAGGAACAAGGCAAGAATCTCCAATTTCAGGAGCAAGAAGTGCATCGGGCACGTCCGTGTGGATGAGCAATGGCTCAAATTGATTGGGGGATGTCTCTACCGGGTTTGGAAAAACTGGAGTTCTTTCAGGATTCGGTACACAAATAAGTTGGATTCCGTCTTCGGCCTCGGGTAAGCTTCCATCAACAGCTTCCAAGCCTTCCACAGGTAAAGAACCGTCCGGAATGACAGAAGACTTCACTTCTTCAGGTAAGTAAGGTTCAAGGTCAACGGGACTATAGGCAGACTGGCTTTGATTGGGATCAAGATCTTCCCTTGTGACTGGGATCGGTTCAATGTGGAATGGACCCGACCCACCTTCTTCATCACCATTATCCTCCTCGTCCTCCTCCACGACAGCATTGGACACATCTGATACCGGTCTCTGGCTCCGAGTCTGAGGACGGCGTGGAGGAGTCTCTTGCAGAAGAGATGGATCTTCTCTGGCTGACTGGAAGGGACATGGAAGAAGCAGATCCCTGTGCAGGGTGCGAGTTGGTCCCTCCGGCTGGTCTTCCGGCCGCACGGTGTAGACTGGTAGGTCACCAGCTTGTTTTAGAACAAGGTAGACACTGTCCTCCCATTTGTCCTCCAGCTTGTGCTTCCCACGAAGGCGCACATTCCGAACCAACACTCGATCACCTTCCATCAACTTTGACGGAGTAATGCGCTGGTCAAACCGGCTCTTGTTTTTCTCTCCAGACTTGGCAGCATTTTTGGAAGCTAACAGAAAACTCTCTTCCATCCTTGTTCTCAACCCTTCCACATACTGTGAATGGCTCTTTGAGTTTCGTTCACGAACCGGCAACCCGAAAGCCAAGTCGACAGGAAGTCGTGGAGATCGGCCAAACATCAGCTCGTATGGCGAAAATCCGGTAACGTCGCTCTTTGTGCAATTGTATGCATGTACTAAAGGACGCACATACTCCTTCCATCTGGATTTTTGTTTATGCTGCAATGTTCCAAGCATACTAAGAAGAGTGCGATTGAATCGCTCGACCGGGTTTCCCCGGGGATGGTAAGGGGTGGTCCGGGTCTTCACAATACCAGCCAGTTGACACAGTTCCTTAATGAGCTTCGACTCAAAGTCCGGCCCCTGATCGGTATGGAGACGCTCAGGGATCCCATACACTACAATGAAATTCTCCCACAGGACCCTTGCCACTGTCCTGGCTTTTTGGTTTGCAGTCGGTATTGCCACAGCAAATTTTGTAAAATGGTCCGTGAAAACGAGGATATCCTTGGTATTGCTTTGATCCGGCTCCAATGACAGATAATCCATGCACAGTAACTCCAAAGGCCGGGAGGTCTTGATGTTGACTAAGGGCGCTGCCCGTTCAGGAAAAGCCTTTCGCCTTACGCACCTGGGGCAGGTCTTAACCTTTTGCTCCACATCAGCAGACATGTGGGGCCAGAAAAATCTTGAACGCACTAAGTCCAGAGTCCGATCAATCCCCAAATGGCCCATATCGTCATGCAGGCTTGAGAGGACAGTAGATCTCAAGTCTTCAGGCAAAACCAGCTGGTATGTGATGTCCTCTCCAACACCCCTCCTCCGGTACAAAACCTCATTGTGCAATTCGAGACGAGTCAGTTCCCTCAACAAGAGGCAGAGATCGGGGAGTTCTTCACGTACAGCTGGGAGAACCTTCTCTCCCGTCCGAATTTGATGGACGACCTCTCTAAGGACCAGGTCAGCTTCCTGCCTCTCCTTGATGTCATGATGCGATAAAGGGGATATTACCGGCAGCCCATGATTGTCCTCGCTGGAGTAACACTCTGGGATCGCATCGGCCGACACACCTAAGGACTCGATCAATGCAATGAAACTGTCTGATGAGGGAGCCGGAAGACTGGCGCGCATCAGACAACTGTGGCAGATTGCTGAAACAATGGAGGGATCAATCTCCTCCAAGTCGGAGGGATGGTCACGTGTGAAATGGTGAATCACGTCAAAGTCATTGTAAGATTGATCATCAGCAATAGTTTCGTGAGGGCGGCGAGATAATGCATCCGCGTCAAGGTTTTGTTTTCCAGCCCGATATTGCAACTTAAAGGTGTATGTGGACAGGGCAGCAAGCCATCGGTGACTGGCAGCGTCCAACCTTGCAGATGTTAACAGATAAGTAAGGGGATTATTGTCGGTCACTACAACAAAAGACGAACCATACAAATAATCATGAAACTTTTCTGTCACACTCCACTTGAGGGCAAGGAATTCTAACTTGTGTGCTGGATACCTTGACTCGCTGAGGGACAAGCCCCTGCTGGCGTATGCAATGACTCTCAATTCCCCGTCCTGCTCCTGATTAAGGCTGCCCCAAGCCCGGTGGTACTGGCGTCAGTATGGAGTATATAGGGAAGCTTGGCATCAGCAAACCCGAGGACTGGGGAAGTGGTCAGCTTTACTATAAGCATCTCAAACGCAGCCTGGCAGGGCGGAGACCATCGTTCACCGAATGGCTGGTTTGGAACCAGGCTCTTAACTGGGGTAGACTTGCGTCGAGCCTTGGAGGTAGGAGCCATACCTCGAGTGAGATCATTTAAGGGTTTAGCTATACCAGCATATCCTTTTATGAATCTCCGGTAATATCCGGCAAACCCCAAGAACGATTTAAGCTCCTTTAAAGTTCTGGGGACTGGCCAGGATTTCAGGGCTAAAATCTTGTCTGGGTCAGTTTCCACCCCCTTCTCCGAGACAACATGCCCCAAGTACCGCACAGACGTCTGAAAAAATTTACATTTTTCTGGGGATAATTTCAATCCGTACTCCCTCAACCGATGTAACACTCTTAACAGCCTCTCCTCATGTTCCTCCAATGATCTTGAAAACACAATGAGATCGTCGATGAAGACTAGGACCTCTTTTAAATGTAAGTCCCCCATGCATTTTTCCATTAGTCGCTGGAAAGTGCTGGGGGCATTTGTTACTCCTTGGGGCATTCTATTGAACTCCCAGAATCCAATTGGGGTAACAAAAGCGGTTTTCTGCTTGTCGGCTTCAGCCATCTCGATCTGATAGTACCCTGATTTTAAGTCGAGAACACTGAACCATTTTGATCCCGTCAAGGCGGAAAACGACTCTTCAGGATTTGGTAAGGCGTATGCATCTTTGACGGTCTGTAGATTCAGTCTCCGATAGTCTATACACAGTCTTATGTCCCCATTTTTCTTTCGGACCACAACAATTGGTGATGCAAACGGCGACTCTGACTCACGAATGACTCCAGCCTCAAGGAGATCCTTCAGATGTCGTCTCACAGCTTCGACATCTTGAGGGTGCACAGGCCTGGGTCTGTGCTTGAATGGAGTGTCATCGCTCAGTTTGATATGATGTCTTATTTTGTCTGTGTGACCGAAATCCAAATCATGGCTAGAAAACACACCCGGAACTTCTCTCAGCCTTCGCATGATTCTCTCCTTCCACTCAGGAGGAACAGGTGACTCTGCAAAATCCAGCTTGAGGAATTCCGTTGTCTCCTCTACTGGAGACACACTGTGTGATAGAACATGAGGGCACATAGCGAGAGCTGCTAGGGTACTGAGAGGTTGGAGAGTGACATCCTGATCGGTCTCATTGGCAAGTATGACTGGGATCTTTGCATGGGCCTGGCTTGGAAGGGTAATCAGAGAGTTCTTTACGCACAACCCGCCTGGAAGGGGTGTAGCTGGGTGCTCCACCAGCGCCCATTGACCTTGATATGGCATGCTGCAATGGAATGTACCATCCACCACAGTGGTGCGCCCCGCTGGAATCAGTACAGGGGTTTTACTGACTAACCGAACTACTCCATCACTTCCTTCCTCTTGTTGCCTATGTCGCATCTGTAATAGCTTAAGGACAGCACGGTAACCATGTGCGGATGGCTCGAAGTTGGACACATCACTCTCCAAATGCTGGACATACAACGGCTCTAGAGTGTTCATACCGATAAGCATGGCGGATGGAGAGCTTAGACCTACATCGGGAACGACCAGAGCTAATGTGGCAACATCAGTGTCGACTCCAATGAAGTCGTAGGGAAATGTAACAGTTATCTCAATGTATCCAAGATATGGGACAGCTTGGCCCGCAGCCCCCTCTACATGCAATAGATCGCAAATGGACTTTACAGGTTGATCAGCACAGAAGGAGTTGTAAAACGAGACTGGGATCGTTGTTACTTGGGATCCTGTATCCAAGAGACAGTTAACGTTTTGACCTGAAATCTTCACACTAGCTGTACACCTCGATCCAACTAAGCCCTTGGGTAGTCGTGATTCGACCGGAACAGATTGGGTCAGTCTTTGACAGGAAATAGTGTTCACTGTGGGACATTTTTGGTCCACTAGAGTTCCAGTTCGCCCCGTAACTGAAACTGATTCTAGTTTAACGATCGTTGATCTGGGCCATTGGACTGCGGCCAGGTTCTGTTCCGTTCACTGAACTGCCTTTTCTTCATTGCGACCAGTGCAGAATTGGGCTGGTTTACACAGTTTGGTCGGATGTGACCATCTTCACCACACCTATAACAATACCCGGGTTTGGGTACAGAGGACAGGTTCTTTGATTGCTTGCCTGCCCCCTGACCCTCCCCCACTTGACCAGGTGTGGCCTTTGAGACTGGCTGCCTCGTGTTTGACTGAGAGGCAGTCAGGGCTGCAAGCTGTTTTTGAATGTCAGCGAGCTGCTGGGCCAGTTGCTGGGTAACACTGGTGAGAGCAGCAATTTGGCCCTTGTCTTCAGCATTCGTAACTGCATACTGAGCATGGTTGGCAGCTCTGGGCCGGACTACACCAAGGTGTTGCTTCATGCGCAGGGTTTTTGCGGCTTCACCATCTTCCTCCGTCCTAAGCAAGAGCAGCAGTTCAGCAAAGGATGGTGGATGGTGTTTTCTTTGTTTGAGTTGTAGATCTGTAATGAGGGAATTGTCCCAACATCCACGACAGAATTGGGTGAGTAAATGTCGGTCATTATCATTGCCTAACACCCCGCCACGTTTTATAGCCATATTTAGAGCTACCTGTAGCCGTTGCAGATAAGTGGACGGCTTCTCCCCTGAATCTTGGAACGTGTCTAAGAATTTGGCATATAATTCATCGCCATCTTGAACTGCACCAAAGGCGGAATCTAATGTGTGAAGGTAAACGTCAGGGCGGGTGTCGGGTTTCAAATGTTTAACAACGTCAGCCGCGGGTGATAACAGGCTGTCGAAGATTTTGCGTGAACGCTGAAGATCGGACATAGCGGGATCCTTCATTAATAACTCTGCTCCAGAGCGCCAGGTGTCATAATCAGATTCATTCTGGGGTCTTGGAGTTCTACCGGAGAAAGCGCGGAGACGTTGTGAAGTGAAGGGCATTGCATTCTCGTCACTTTTGACTATGTGCTCGACCACATACCGTTGGACTTCTGGAGGATTTAGATCGGCTGGCGTCATGGCTGGCAGTGAGAATCTTGTGGACTGCCTGTCCAGAGGCCGCTGTTGTAATTTAGGCAGCGGGGTGGCAGGAACAGCACGGTGTGGAGTGGCAGAAGAAGTAGAGGCATACTGTGGTAAACCCGATGGTGAACTACTATCTTGCGTGTGTTGTTCCTCCTCGTTGTCTTCATCATCTATGACCAACTTCACCTCAGGTGGATGCAGCCCGGTTACTGTTTGACCGAGTAGAGACATAACCCCTTGTAAAACAACCGCAAAGTCTTTACCAGTCGATTTCGCAACTTTTTCCAATTCGGACAGATAATTTTCAGTTTGAACCTTCCCCACCTCCTCTGAACACGCGGTGGACAAATCTACTATTTCAAAATCGCAGTCAGTGTCGCAGGAAAACGTGTATGGCAGAAGCGGGCGCAAGTGCATTAAACAAGACTTTGAAACAAACTCTACCATGATAGAGTTATGGAAAGCCGAACCAACTTCATCTACAATTTCTGCTCTAGTTACAGGACCATAACGCTTCAGAAAATCCAGAACTACATTATCACTATTAGTATGGGTTGCAAACTTCACTAAAACTGCATTAGGAATAATAATGCCACTTTTCTCGAATATATCCATTGTCAATCAATAATAAAAAAACACCAATATACGTTATGCTTCTTTTCACTCACTCCTGGCTAGCTCGCCACGTTATGTAACCGGTCCCTGGGTTAACTAGACTTTTTTTCAACAAGAGAGAACATCAATTGGCTAGATCAGAAGAGCTAGGTATCGGCTCTGGGAGTGAGTGAAACATACACAAGACAGTCTTTTGGGTTTTGTTGGTACCATATATTGCACACACATAAGACAAGGACACAGAGAACATTTACCCCACAACCCAACCCCAGTGAATGGCCATACGATATATACAAAGTCCAGTTCCAATGCAACAAAAGTCACAAATGCAACAAAAGTTCAAGCGGTATTCCAATAGTCCATTCAGTGCTTATTTCCCTGAGAGCGAAAATATTCCACACAGCGCGGAACACGGTTGGACGCGGTCGCCACGGACCGAGGCACCCGAGGAAGAGTTGAGGTTATGAAAATTAAAGAAGGCGGCTGCAGGAGCCTCCTACCCGTCCTGCTCAGAGCAGATGAAGTTCCGCTGACTCCTGAGTCCCAAGAGGACAATGTGGACCCCTTGTGGAGAGCCCAGTGGAGTTAAGCGAGATGATGACTCCAATAGTTCAGGTCTCTAGCTCGCCATCTGACAAGGCCTGTGTATACAACAGGACCAACCATAAATCATGTGCACATCAAAGTATCTAGTCCAATAATTCAAGGACATAATCTTTAAATAATCAGCATCTATATCACACAAAATAAATAATCAGTGCTTCCAATTATCATTTGTCAAATACATTGATATAAAAATTCTTAAAATAGTGTCTATTGATTGATAAACACAAGAGCAGTGCTGGTGCTTACAATGCAGAGAAGTGCAGTACAAATGTTGGTATAACTGGCTAAAAACCGCCACCAAAGTGCACCCACAGAATAGCCCGTTAGGGGTTACATATACACAACACACTACACATGAACAGAACCGCATGACATGGTCCAATATGTGAGAAAAGTAATAGGATCGACTCTAAAAGAGATCTCCCCCGATTAGCATTAGCGCTAGCGCTTAGCCTCCATTGGTTTGTATGGTGCTAACATGCTAACAACAAGCACTCACCTAGTCCCGAACTTCTGCCTTACTCGCTCTGAGAAGTAGCACGGACCCAGTCCTCGGCTCCTAAGCATCCGATTGCCACACATGTTAAACCAATCCAGCGTTTTAAAATAATTTTAGAAAGAATTCTACAAACCCTACCTGCAGCAATTCACCCTCCCAGCTTCAACCTCGCGTTACGGGTGTGTGTGCTACTGCCGGCATATAAGCCAATGAGAGTATAGCGCACAGTCACGTGACGCGGAGATGCATTCAATTCAATATAATACTAATTATTACAATGCTCAATACAATTATCAATATAACACTTTTTTTTTTATTTGATCTAAGAAGGGAATAACCTCGCAGGGTTTTCTACCTGGGTTACACTTAGGTCCTAGATTTATCTGTTTAGCTGTGCATACAACTGAGGGATTTTATATTTTCATCTTTCTTTTTAATGTTCTGTGATTATTGTGCTATATAAATAAACTTGCCTTGCCATCATCAGCCTGTCCGTCCGGAGGAGCGGATCCCTTTCTCAAATGGGTCTCCCTCCCTGTGGGTTTCCCTAGTGCTCCCCAAGGTTTCTCACTTTTTCCCACTGGGTTTTTTAAGAGTTTTTCCTTGTCGATGCAGGAGGGTCTTGTTGGACAGTTAGTGTCCAACAGAAAGGATTGGTGATGATCAGGACACTTTAGCATTCTACAACATGTATGGACATTTTCTTCTGTGTGTGCTTTATATTCTTCATGTGTTTTAACTGTTGCTTCTCTGACCTGTGTTGGTGATTTCAATGGTTTTGTTAAGTCCTCTGAAATGACTTCTGTTGTGACTTAGGGCTATACAAGAATAAATTGTATTGTATTATGTATTATGTAAAATATGTTGCTGTTGACTGTAGTCTGCAATGTTTATCCCATCACAACTTTCCCTCTGAAACCCTGAGCAAATAAACATCCACACTCTTGACAGTGAAATCGTGGAGATTATTTTGTTTGAATTTGAGGAAAAAGTAGACAAAAACATTGATATATAATTGTCTCCTGCATTAAAGCAGACAAAGAGTTCTATGTTTTGTTGAGGTCATCTACCGTGCATGTCCAGATTTTTCGTCACTGGGTCAGAGGCTATTTCCAAAAGGAGAGTCGTCCTTGTGACGTCCACTACGGCCCATAACTGTCACATGGTTCAAAGATGGGAATGAAGACATCTGCAGTTGCATGGATGAGGTCAAAGAGGCAGCCTCATTTGTCGTTGCCGTGCCTTCATGCTGTTGTATCTGAGTAAAAGAGACTATATTAAGGAGTCTCCGAGTGGGGGGCTGCTGCTGTCACATGCTGTGACATGTGTGTCACAGCAGGATCAGAAATATTATTTATTTTATAGGAAGGTTGTGTGCGTGTATGTGAAACAGCTGCGGTATATATGCACCATGTCCAACAATCTAAGAGCAGGCTGACCATCTGGGGCTTCTTGTAGTATATAAGCACTGAATCCACAACAATGAGGAAGAGCAAACAAACTAGAAAAGTTGTGCTACAAAGTAGGGCTGGGGTCAGAAACATTTCTAAACCTGGGGGCCTACTTAAGATTACCAAATGGCTCCAGGGCTGCAATATAATGTTGAATTATGCTGTGCAAAAAAATTTGCACTTGAATGTTTATCAGGACTGAATTTATTTTGTGTTCACTGTTTCTAATTCCATCCATGTTAAACTTGAAGTACGCAACTTTGCAAAAGCTAGACCTAAAAAACCAACTACTACTGTCACAAACGGCAGACACTGTGTGTGCTTCTGAGCAGAGAAAAACAACATGTACCCAACAGACAGCTATTTTTGCTGGCGCCTTAAGTGGTCCTCGCAGGTGACCATGCGCTTGCAGGCACAGCGTTGTTGACCCCTTAATTAGGGTATAACAGATTATCTCTGGTCATTTGAGGTAAAGGCTGCCTTACATTCATATCTGTGTGTAACACATGAACCTTAACTTTGTTTATCTTGCCTCCCCAGATCTGTCAACAGCAGTCTAAGTGTCACGAAAGCACAGAACATTCTGCAGCAGGGGGCAGAGATATAAGGGAGCACAGCCTCCAATTGATCAATTGGAGGATCATTCAATTCATACGGATTTGGTGTGTGCTTCAATGGTTGGTGGTGGATATTTACTGCAATCTGCATGAATGCACTGCAGCTTATTGCATGTTAACTTGTGAAGTGTCTATCTCTATGTAGGGGATCTATAAAAAATAAAACAAAGTTACTTACTAAACAAACCTCTGGGGGAGAAAAAGATTCTCTCAAAGCACACACACAGCTCTGCAGAGGGATAAACATGCATGTGGAGATGCTTTAAGAACATAATAGTGTTTCTTAACATTAGTCAAACTAGTTAAACTATTTATTTTGTCAACACATACAAAGCACAATTGTCCATTTAAATCAATGATAATCCCCAGCCTGTTGTCTACAGCAGCTACCCACGTGTGTCGGCTCGATGCTCCCTCACACAGCCTCACCTCAGGCCTGCCATCACCGGGGCAGGTGGGGTATAAGACCCTCTCCAGAGCAGAGTGCTTGTGAATTGGTTTTGGCTCCTGGCTAAATCTCCTCACAGACACCTCTTCTTTTTCTCCATGAGACCAGAAAGAGGCTGCTTTCAGTGGAGCCTCACGCCACTCGTCCAATTCGCTGTGACTCGATCTTGGCCAAAAACGCAGGTGTGAAACGGTCTCCGCACGCTCGCACACACACACAATATCACAATATCACGGCGGCTTTGCCTCATTCTGTCATTCTGTCTCTCCACTATCTTGTCTCCACAACCGCCGAATCATTTTCAAAACAATAATGGGCAGCTTTGCTCGTCTAACCCGTCCAAAGAGCTCATTCATCCTGTGTTGGAGAAGAGATTACCCTTAAACCCTTGCCAAATCGCCATTTCTGAACTATAGTGATGCACCAAATCAAGCTGAGGTCCTGTATATAAATCATGTAAAAATAAGTAATTCCGATGTCTTGTCTGCAGACACCTTTCTTTTCTCTCAACCATACACTTACAGTTTTTCACTTAAATATACATTGGTCCATAAGCAAAAAGAGTTCCAATGAAAACAGTAGCGGGGCTTTTCAGCACTGTAAATCCGAACTTCAATCTTACTTCAGATATCAAAGTTATTTTAAATTGATTCTTCACAGTGAGTAAATATTACTCGTTTATTGTTAGTTTATTTAAAGCTTGGCAACATCACTCAGGGCCTTGAAAGCTGTCAGGAAATGTGAGGTATCTTGAAAGGTATCTTGGCTGAGTGGGTAGCACCTTTGCTTCTCAGTTAGAAAGTTCTGAGTTCAAATCCCAGTCGGAGCAGGACCTTTCTGAAGTTTGACTATGATTTTGACTTATGTTTAACTCGAAATGACAGTTAAACTTTATTGCAATCAATAGAGTTCACTTGCCAGGGTTTACAGTGTGGAGTTTGTAATACTCATCCAAAATTGAATCATTTTATCGACTACAACACACAGTCGTCATGTCAAAACTCCTTTCAAAACACAGATTGTACTGAATTCAACATTTAACCATTTTACAACATAATTCCTTCAACAAAAACAGACCTGCCGTTGTTTTAGATCCATCTGAGCTAATATCAGGAACTTATTACCTATAAATCCGCCCCTTCTGTCTAACAGCTCCTGTCTCTATCCTGTTATTGTATTTCATTGTAACTCTATCATATTTAAAATAAAACAAGAGCATTGTCAGTTTCTCAAATGAAATGATGTTTATTAAAATCCCATGATTGCGTTTGCAGCTGGTAAAATTTGGAAAAAAACAAACAAATTCGACTCATCCTTCTGGTGGGAGCAGAGGGAGTTACAGACAGATAATATTTTCCCCTTGAAACTTTTCCCATCATATAATATATTTTCTACTGAAGATGTTATTTCAAATTCTGATATATGACAAGTAAATAGTCTCATCGTCATGTTTAGGGCCAACAAAAAAGCCTATTATATCTTCTTTAAAATAGTACAGTATCTACATTATTATTGTAGCTTTGAATATTCCCAAAACAAAAGCCACAATGTTGAGGATGTTTCAACAAACACACCTGCCTCATCAGACGAATAACGTATCAATCACCTCCTTTATTTACCTGTTGTCTGTCGCTCCTGTTTGAAACACTATGCAGTCTGTTAGCAGCTATAGCCTCTGATTACACTCCTGCTTATTGGTAATTAAGCACTGCACTTGGTGGCAATATACAGAAGGCTATAAACCCCCTCCTCTGTTGGCACGCCACCGCTCCTGCCCCATTTTCAGCTATAGAGGGAGGACGCAGGTGGCGCGATTGGCACTAATGTGTTGTAATTGTTGGCAGCTTCGTGCGGCTAAAGATATGTAGCGCCGAGCAGGAGTTGGCTTGTCACATGAGCTGGGGGCGGGATGTGCTGGACCACTGCGGAGAGGAGGAAAGGTACAGTATATATAAATAACCAAGAGGCTATTGCAAATGACTGCATACTAATTATTGTTATTATGATTGTTATTATTATTATGGCCATCTGCTTATCCGACATCATGAAGTTGTATTTAAAGACGAATCAGCAAAAGGTTTGTCTCTAGATACACAAAGTTTGTAGAGTCACATTGCGAAAGGCTTGCCGTGTGATTGCAGTATTACTCAAGCCACACTTTTCAGTTTCTATGGGGAAAAAAAGGATAAGAAAAATGCATTATCTTGTTTAGACATCACAGTTGTCTATCTTTGTGGAGGTCTTCCAAAAAACAAAAACAAAATCTTAATGTTTGGGTTAGTAAACATGACACAATGTGGACACCTTTGCAAACCACTGTCATTTGAACAATTAATCCCATATCTTAAGCATTTCAAAGATACATGTAGCTTTTAGGTGAAGGGACTGCTCGTCTTGCATTTTGATAAAAGACATCAGTAGTTCTAAATTTACACAACACCTATATTTCAACTTCTGCAACATCTAGAGGAAAAACATGATATGTACCTGCGAAAACGTGTGTAAATTTGCAACACTTTTTAACAAGTGAAGTTTGAGCAGTGTTGCGGTGACATTTGGGTGCGAGTGACTCAGCATCTCCAGCTCTGAGAAGACACCTGTTCTACACACGGACAGATGCTGCTGTAGTCTGTAAATCAGGCTGAGCGGCAGGATGACAGGCCAGAACACACTGTGAGCAGCAGTTAGACAGCCGGCCTCTCCTAAACACGCTCCAGCTCCACCACTGCTGTGTAAAGATAGAACAGAAACAGGGGAATGTGCTCTGTGTAGTGAAAAATCCTAGTTAAGGGGATACAAGTTCAGTTAAGGTAGGTGGAAGTATTAGTACGGTCAATATTTTTACAGAAGATCCAAAGCACTTTACTAGTTCAATAGATGTCCTTAAATTATAAGTGAGAAAATCTGACACATGTCTTGGGACCCTGTCTTGGGTCTTGGCTCAAGGTAAGAGCCAAGGTTACTCCTGGTAACAACTATTTTCACCAAAGTCATATAATGTCAATCCAACAAAAAACTAAAATTTAACTTTTTCAGTGACTAAACCAATAACTATGAATTGAAAAAGTCATGTTTGGAGTCGCTTGTAACAGTAGTAGCAGTACTAGTTGCAGCAGCAGTAGTAGTAGTTGCAGCAGTAGAAGTAGTAGTAGCAGTAGCAACAGCAGCAGCATTAGTAGTAGTAGTAGCAGTTGTAGTAGTAGTAGTAGCAACAGCAGCAGCAGTAGTAGTAGTAGCAGTTGTAGTAGTAGTAGTAGCAACAGCAGCAGCAGTAGTAATAGTAGTAACAGTTGTAGTAGTAGTAGTAGCAACAGCAGCAGCAGTAGTAGTAGTAGCAGTTGTAGTAGTAGTAGTAGTAGCAACAGCAGCAGCAGTAGTAGTAGTAGTAGCAGCAGTTGTAGTAGTAGTAGTAGTAGCAACAGCAGCAGCAGTAGTAGTAGTAGCAGTTGTAGAAGTAGTAGTAGCAACAGCAGCAGCAGTAGTAGTAGCAGCAGTTCTAGTAGTAGTAGTAGCAACAGCAGCAGCAGTAGTAGTAGTAGTAGATTTGACCAATATCTGAACTCTGAACATTGCAAAGCGCTTTATGTGACCTTGGTCTGTAAAAATGTGTTTTATAAATGAACATGACTTATTTACTAGCAGTAGTAGCAGTAGCAGCAGCAGCAGTGGTAGTAGTAATAGTATTAATAGTAGTAGTAGTGACACAACAGGTATGACAAGTAGTCACCTTCCTAATATTTCCCAAACATCAGTACAGTACTGACCTGCTCTAGTCTCATTGAATTCCTAAGTATTATCTCCATAAATAGACTTTTTTATAGTAGATCCAGTCTTAAGACACTTTCAACAAAAAGTGCCAATGGTATAATGTATGCAGCCCTCGCATATATCCAGCCTCGCCATATTTAACTTGTGAATCAAAGTGTGATGCGTTGGAACAGTGTGACTTCTTTTCCCACTGGCAGCCACACGCCCAAAAAACATCCCCGTGTAGACTAGGCGAAACATGCGAGCTCTGATAATGGGGGCCCCCAAAGAGGATGGAAATGGACTGTGATCACACTTTCATGTCTGTATATGCTGCTCGGAGCGGCCGCGATTTGAAGGCGAACGCACGGGAGCTTATCTGGAGCGGGCAGACGGCCAAGTGACAGGGACTGCACGTGAAGCCGTCATCATTTATCACGGCTTATCGGCGAGACCACTCACACACGTTTCACCTGCTTATGGAGTCTGAAGGGGACAAGCAAGTAAATAGTGATAGAACGTTGGTTTGAATGTGAGAGAATGGTATTACTATGAAAAACATTACTGTGTCGGGCTGTAACAAGTTACGGCAACTAATCGATTTGTTTTTGGAACCTTAAAAGGACCTTCTATTGAGACTGCAGTAGGAAGAAGAGAGTCAACTAATGAATTATCCAATTATAAATAATGAATTACAGCCCAAACATGTCAATTTTAAGACTTTGAATAGACAAAATTATATTAAAAGTGCTCCCAATAAAGAGTACCCAACATGAAACCCAAACTAATCTAATCCAGATTTGGCAGTTTTCTGGAAGCAGCTCAGAGATGTCGTCAGTACATTGGAGAAACCTTTTCACAACTTTTTCTTACACAACATCTGGCCGCTAAGCAGGTGTAAACTTTGTCAACACTTGATAGTAAAACTGCAGAAATAGAGTGGAGAGATGGCTGCTGCTGCATCACCATGGCAACAGCTTAAAGTGTTGAAGTCGCAGGCTCAAGGTTATTCGATTTATTCGCGGTTCTAAGTACGATCATTTGCATGAGGCACTACACCTACTGTGACAAAGGTAACATGTTCCCTGGTATGCAAATGAAATACTTTATGTCAGGAAAGGAATCTATGAGACCTAATTTGAGAGACTATTTCAAGATTGTCCTATATAAAGCCAGCAAGGATTGAGGAAGGATGGTGAGCTTTATTCATAATTACATTGTAGTAAATGTGGAATCAAGGAGGATAAACTATTACTGGGGGTGTTTCTTGACCAGAGTCTAACACAGCACAGAAATGTAAAATTTTAGGCATGTCAATTATTCAGTGGTTTAAAAATAAAAAAGGCAGATACAAGACAGTGTAAAATTGGATTAGGGAAGAGATCTGTCTTAAAGTGCAGACATGGATATGGCGTCCTCTAGGGCTGTAACAATACTTTGTGCCATGATCCATCATCACAATGCACAGTGCACACATAACACAATTTTGCCCAAGGTATATCTCTGTGCTGGAAAAATGTGAATCTAACAAAAGTGATTCCCAAAACGACTGTAAAGGATAAGAGCTCATGTCCATCCTTTTAATGTGATGACAATAACATGAATGCCTCAAACTCTAATACTAATACAATGAATACAAATGTAATTTTCGTCAACAAAATGATAGAAAAGTGAGATTTCAGAATCGAGCAAAAGTATTCAAATTGCACATAAATAGAACTATGATAAAATAAATACAAAAGCATTTTCTTACATGAACTAACTCTACTTTAATTTGAGGTGATATTGAAAAAATACTGTATCGTCACTGTCCATGGTGCTGATCTTCCTGACCTGAGAAGCACTAAGTTTTTCGACTAAATGTAAGGCTTTTTACACAAGAACACACTCCACTATAACTTCAATCACCTAAAATGTTCACTCAAATAGTCCACAGTTTTCATCATACGAAAAAAATCTAGCTATTTCTGGCCTAATTAAGCAAATGCTAGTCGGCGCGCAGCAGACCATGAATTACTAAGACAGCCAACTTCACTGCTCTCTCTCCACCACTCTATAAACTATTAATTGATCTCCAGGGAGCCTTACTGTTTAAACTATCCAGAAATATAGAGACGGCAGCTGTAGCGCAGACTTTAATAGGGTTGAGGGAAACCCCATAAGAACATGAAGGCGGCGGACTGGGTTCAAGTTAAACACAATGCTTCTGTACCCACTGTAGCTGCCGAGTTTGGACATAAAGTGTTTGTTGTACGCACAGCAAAACCCAAATGAAACGTTTAGGTCTTGACTTGACTTAAAATCTGACTGAAAAAAAAAAAACTTTATTTCTAAGCCCTGAATATAAACTCATCATGAAAACAAGTAGAGCTGTAAGTTTATTTTGCTAACTGGTAAAATTGACTATACTTTTTTTCAAACTCAAGCAGTGTTGATATTAAGGCTGCACAATACATAAACAACATTGCCTGGATTGCGAAAATAGCAAGTGCAAGAACATTGAGTTAATAATATGGGAAAATCATGTATTTCTTTCAAACATATGCCTGTTTTTACTTTGACCAATCACGCGCAACCCTAAATGCACATCTACAAAAATCCTGCTTCGTCATTGGCTGGAGTGAGCGCACATGTGGCTTAACAATGCATTTAGGTTACAGTTAGGGCTGGGCAATAAATTGAATTTAGGCAATTAATCGGCTTTTGAATAAATCGAATTTGTGAAAAATGTTATTGAATGAGGCACATGAATCATATTTGCAATATCAGCACAGTCTGTACAAGACTTATATAATACGTATTAGGGGAAACAAATTCCAAAACTTTTTTAAAAGTCTTTGGTGACTAAATATCGATTTAAAAATCGAAATTGTCCAAAGCAGGAAATAAAATCGAGATTTTACTACAATGTATTTAACCTGCTATTCAAATAAAGTAAATGAAACTAAGGAGGGAAATTTCGAAAGACATTGTAATCGCAGTCCTTGGCTATGCAGCTTTAATTGATACCTATCTAATAATGTAATGCCGAAACATCACAGGTTTTACAAATGAAAGTCGCATCATTGAAGTTATCAGTGGTGCTTTTTGGGTCCCTGTGGCTCCACGTTGTATTATTAATGCAGCTCCAGTGGCCTATCATGTAAAAGCAGCCATGTTTGCGAAGAGGGAATGAACTTCATGAATAGTTAAGATACGAAGCACTGTACATGCATAACGTGATCAGAGGCGAGCTAGCTTTTTTAGATTATATTTTGGGAATTAAATTACTTGGGAAGAACTGCAAATATGAGCTGTCTATGTGCAAGGACAATTCCCCAAGCTCCCAAGAAAACTCATTTCAGGCCAAGCCAGTGTAAATCAAAGTTAGGAGTGTGTTGAGAGTTGGGGTGTTTTTGAAGGCTGCGTATCTATCATTGGAAAATATAGACAAATTGAAGGTAATGACAGCGAGGCAGTGAAAGTGGCATGATGTAACAGCCTGTAAACAACACAGTGGAACAAATCACTCACCACAATGGAGATTGCAGCCACCAGAGACAGAGAGGCAGCTTGGGGACATGGCAACAACTTTATCACAGCGTAATGAAGGGAACATTGGTAAAGGGAAAGATATTGTGTATTCCACAGTTTAGTTATTTTCATCTGAATGAGCTATCCATGACGTTACAGCATTGCTCCCTCAACACAAACGCAACCTGGAGATGTGTTTAGTTTCCTTCACATTACCCTTTACAGAACATTCCACGGTTAACCAGAGACTTCAATGAATATTTTTTTTCGTCAACAATTATGGACATGTATTATCATTTATGGATATGGGTCATATTCCCCTTTTGGACCAATGGCTCTGTGTTGGCAAGTTCAACGGTTTTGTTAAGTCAGAGATAACTACCATTATGATTTAGGGCAATACAAAAAAATTAAATAGATAAATAGATAGATGTACCGTCTTAATCCTCAAGTAAATAAAACACCCTCATCTCTGCACTCTCATGCTGATATTATGTGACATATTCAAACCATCACGTGAAAATAAAACATAAGATCACATATAAGGGTCACATTCTACTCTATACATTTAAATATTGTATTTATAGAAAACCAGCTGTGCAGCTTTTTCCCACTGCAACACCGAGTTTTGGGAAAACAGAGGTGAAAGTTTTAGACACCATCAAACTCATCATCCAAGTGGAGCAAGCAGTGTACAAAAGTTTTCTTGTACGAGGACAACATTCTAAACAAAAGAGAAGCACGTGCAATACATGCATCTAGTGTGAAAATTGTAAACAATCTAAATGGTGAAATTAACTGGTTATTCATTTGGATAGAATATTTATAAGTGACAGGGAGGACCAAAACACTGGTAAACAAGCTCATTAAGGCAAGAGCAGGATAAACAGCACTATAAATAAAGGGAATCACCGTTGTGCGTGTGAGCGATCATGAAAACGTACCAACGAGCGCAAGATCGGGCAAGCCTGTGAGTCACCAGCAGCACCCTTGGGAGACCGGGCGGGTGTCGCAGCAATAACCAGCGCACACACAAGGAGTCCCCATAGATCACCCTGGGGAAACCTCAAAGTGTGCTTGTTACTGTCCCTTATCATCACGGGCATCCATCACAACAAGCCGTTGAATTATTCAATGCTACAAAATAAAGGGACATCCTGGGACATGCTTCAGAATAAATGGCCTCATGAAAGATGAAGGAGAAACAGGTAGGACAGGCCAAGTGCGGAATACTATACGGCTTTTATTGTCATGTGACACAGGCACGTGCCGAAGAGGCTCAGGCAGCGTCGGTGCATGTCGTGTGTAGAGAAATGGCTTACGAATGGATGTGAAAGTATGGCGAGGATATTGTAAATGGTAAGTTATTTAAGAGCTTTGCAATGTCCTTACTACTGCAAATAACGGTTACTACTACAACTAGAATTATGTCAAGAGAATGTATTATTCTTCTAAAGTGTTGTCAAGTTTATTTATGTAGCAACATATTCTCAGGTGTTTTCTCGAGTGTAAAATGTGCACTGTGACCAGAATCCAATCTATTTGCAATTGATGTGAGCTCATTTGGATATTATTGTTTTTTTGCTATATCAAAGATGGTGTACCTATTTTTCAAAACAAAAAAAGGACCTATATAATAAAAGTGTTTGGCCTCTGTCACAGATCAGTGAAAAAGAGAGGACCACCCTCACTTAATGTGTCAAATAGTGTTTTTTCTTTTTTCTCACAAAAAGTTTTCTAATGAGCTGCTTCATAAAATGCGTGTCTGTTGGGACAAACAAAACGCATCATTTATGAACAAAAGGGTAGGTACCTCAGCATTAAAAGGGCCTAGATGAATATGGAATAGTGTAGACTGAAAACAACGCTAAAAATGATATGACTCCATTAGAAAGTTCACTGAATCTATGTTTTGTTCCCGTTATAACAAAAATTGATCTGTTTTCTCTTAATTTAAACAATGAAAAGTTACATAAACTGCAGGAAAAATGTGAGAGATATTATACAAATCCCCTCCTCAGAGAGCATCATAGAGAAGCCGGGAAGTGTGCCAAACAATTTTCCTTTAACACAACAACAGCTTGAGAAAAATGACTTTGCTTACTTTGAAAATACTTCTGGAGACGGCGGCAAAGACTTATGACAGAACGGCAAAAAAAAACAACACCAGGGTAGGAACGGTGAGAGAAAAGCAATCATAAGGAGAGTGGAAATGAAAAGACAAAGGCAATAAGGCCCAAGTAAACAGAGGGGCTTATTGAGAGCCGCTACGCACACCCACACACACAATGGAGATGTAGCATATGTCTCCTGCAGGGCCAGCTGGAGACATCTGCTGCCAGAACTCCACAGGTCAAACTAAGTGACACGCTCCCTGATGTGTTGAGAGAGGGATGGAGAGAGGAGGATTGAAATAGAGGAAAAGAAATGTACAGACAGGTATAGGAGTGGGACTGAGGGAAGGGGAGGGATATGGAAAGGTTTGAAAGTTGGTGTAATTAAACATTCATTCATTTTCAAGCCCTTTATTTTCCATTTCTGGGTCAGGGGGGTGGCAATGAGAGCTGCCACCCAATGCTCATAGCACAGGTCCCTCGCTGATCCTCTGCAGGTGGTGAGTCCACAGGAAGATGGCTGCTCTGTCAGTGGTGAAACAGCCTTGGTCTTTCAGCGGGGGCTTCAGGCAACGTAGGGTTAAGTGTCTTGCCCAAGGACACAACGACAGTAGACATCAGTGGGAGCAATTGGAGTAGGTCCCATGGTGGGACTCGAACTCACGACCTCCAGACTCAAAGGCCACTGCTCTACCAACTGAGCTACTGTCGCCCCTGTCGTAATTAAACAACAATGTTTTATCTAAAATCCCTCTGACCATGCATGTAGCCTTATCGCAATAACTGCCATGAAATATATTGTCCACGCAGCATGAAGGTAGAGGGTTTATCCCGTGATACCTGGATCTGGATTTTGCTGTTTTGTGGGTTTCCTCTGGGCGCTCCAGTTTCCCCCACCACCGGAAACATGCACGGCCTGTTCAAGAGCATCAACATGTGGAGATGGGTCCCCACGTGCTGCATTTATAGAGGTCCTAGTAGCATTCAAGGTTGGGTCAAATGTTTCCCAACCGTTGGAAGACCGTAACATGTTTACCAACAACAAAGTGTACTTTAAGCTTAATAAATGGCCAATGGACAAATATACTTTTTATCTTATTTTTATCTTTTTACTAAATTATCTTTTTCAATCGTGGAAAAGATTTGCAACACAATGAAGTTCTACGTATAGAGGGTTGAACATTTTACTTATAAAATGTAAATATAAAAAAAAAAAGACTAATCTAAACATTATGCTCCCAATAAATGATATGTGTGACAGTGGCATTATTTTTAGGAATCAATATATTGCTCATTAACATTTTGTAATTATTTATTATTGTTGATGATAGGTGAATCCTGTTTCAGTCTTCCCTGAAAATGTCCCAGAACCATTTTGAAAACGTAAACTTTTAACAGATTTGTTTAAAGCCTATATCACAAATTAATCACAGTCACAATGGTATACAACACGATTTGTATACCAAAGGTTGTAATTATAAATCCATAATGGTCCTGTGGAAAAAAACAACCACAACACTTGCCTCTAGTGTCAGTTGCTTTTATCCCTTGTCATCGGCTTGTACAAACACAGCCACATCAAATAAACTTGGGGCACATAGGGACAGACTCTTTAATAACACATTTCGCGATGAGGCTTCCACGGCTTCCAGCTCCCAGGATTTCATCATATTTCCAAATAAACAATTCAACACCATCTGTTTTTCATAAGCAGCACTACTTTCAACACTACTTTCCAACAAGGACCGCATATTTCAAAATATTATTGCATCAACACACATGTACTAGATTACACACATGTAATTAACTGCAAATGCTTTAACTGTTTTGAATAGTTTTGTTTTAGATTTATGATAAGATTTACTTCTAGTTCACCAGAATTTAAGGTTGTGTTCGGATCTCATTTTACATCCATAATAAATATCTCCATTGTCAACCTTTTCCTATTTTCTTCTAGCAATATTTTAAGTGGGTCATCTCTCATTATGCTCCCTGTAAATGAAATGCCTAAAAATGATCTTTCATTATAGTGGACATTCTATGGTTCTGTGTTGTAGCACATGTAATTGTATGACGAGTGCTATTTAATATTCTGAATGCAAAAACTTACACATGTAAATTAGATACAGTGCAAACATATTTATATCCTCTAGTATTGGTCTACATTTTCTTGCGACAATCAAATACTCTCAAGTGTGAAAAACATAAAATGTTTTCAATTAAGATGCAGAAAACTTGTGGTCTGTTCTATTCTCTATACTCTTCTGTTGAAAAATGTATAATTCATGAAACAAAAAAGTCAGCAATCCCTGCTTTTAGTAGTGGCAAAATCTTGACACAGCTCTCCCTAATAATTATTTCAACAATGCGTCTATTGCCTTTAATACCTGCCAAGTTTTCACTACTAAAAATGGTGACCATCTGGCATTACTTGCAGGACATTATGGATATTTTTGTAATTTTTTTCTTTTACACACATGCATAAAGACCAAAGTGAGTGGAGGTTGAAAGCTCCGTTGTGGGAGGGCGAGCAGAGAGAGCGAGGCCATCGCTTTCATCCTAAAATGTCTCAAAGTCAGTTAGTGCAGCTTTAAGGGGAACTCTGCCGCAGTGTTGCGTTGTTATGCTTCATGTGTTGGGTCTCGGCGCAAAGACTTTCAATCGAGTTGGAGGGATTTAGTGGCACATACATAAGAAACACTGTGTAAATATAGATTTAATTAAATCTAAAAGTTAATTATTGTTCTGTTTTCCCTGTAGACACAAACAAATATGAACAGCGTGTTTGAATGCTGAATTGTAATGTATTCAAATTTCATGTCTAACAGTCTATTCTTTCTTCTCTCTCTGTTTACGAGAGGAAATAAAGAAAAGAAACCGTTGTTATTAGATTTATAGGCAGACAATCATTCAAAGTGTTTGCACATCAGCGTACGCATACATTTAAGACATGTCATTGAAGCAAACAACAACAAAATCATTCGGCTCTATTAGCATTATGTTAACTAATTTACCAATAATGCTCCTAGTTTATTAGCTTTAACACTGGCTCCTAAGTATATGACACGTGGATTTATATATTATTTAATTACCCATCCAACAAGATAAGTACAGTGGGAGACAAGGTAATGATATGGTGAACAGATTGTGCCATTGTCAAACCTGTCACAGATAAGAAGCAAGACAGGAGAATTTTCTAATGTAAGCCCATGTGCGCCAGCCATGCAGCCGCTAAGAACATTTGCTATAGTCATAATTAAGTAGCGGCCGGGTGTTTGGTGTCATGAGTCGAGACACAAAGACAAAGCTGGTGCTGCCTTCTACGCGGACCCCGTCGGGAGAGGGGCACTGGCCTGTGGGACCGAGCCAGGAGGGGACAGCAGTTTGTGGGTGATAGCAGAGAGGGGCGGGTGGCGCTTCGGACGCCAGAAAGAATTGATTTTACTGTAAATCATTGCACAGGCACAGAAGGATTTTGGTTTCAGACAAATTGGAAGCTTTATACGTTTGGAATATAATAAAAGGCAAAAAAGGCTTGACAAGAATTTGATTTTCTTTTGGATAATGAGATTGAAAGCGGACAAAGGATGGCACAACTTTTTTTTCTCATGTGTTGATTTCAAAGGTCAATTTATACACTTGACAAACTATATTCGACAACCTCAGACTGTACAAACAAGAACAAAGGTTGCAGGTGAACAAACATCAAAGCAAAATATTTTCTGGTCACATATCAGTTTCACTCCACCTCTGTCACAATTCTAAGGTCTCTCTTTCTCAACATATGAGTAGATCTACCTGATACATTGATACATTGCCTTAATAATAAGACAAAAGGGTTCAAGTAAATGACACAAGTTCCACCAACCGAACATTCAAAGCCAAATAAAACTAATTTATTATTCTCTTTAATCCAACGGAAGTAAGACCCTCTGGACAAGGCGCTGTGGGGTAATTAGCGGAGGAGACACTCGCTGGAAGTGTCCCTCGGGTGCATTGTCTCCCTTGAGTGGAGAACATCTGGATCCAGACAAGGACAGGTGCCAGTACACAGCTGCACTTTGGCCCTTTCCACTTTGACGACTTTCTCCAAATTAATGGCTTGGCTTCAGACTGACATAGTGACAGAGTGAAATATGCTTATGCTAATACAGTATGGCCTATCCTCTAATTATGTATGCAACTCTGACATATGAAAGTAAGAAGGCCATTTTTTGTCTTTATAGTGCATATATCTATGTTGAGTGTTGATAAAGGTGATGCCTGCAACAATAAGACCTGAAGTCCAATCTATATTAAGTATTTTTCATGATAAATACACAGTTCCTCCCATTAGCATAAGCCTCACCAGTAGAATTTGCTGGAGAAGAAGAGTTAGACCCTTGGTGAGGAGCCTTAGATGTCTATCAAGTATTTGAATTTATTTCGTCTAATGAAAACTTGTGGGGACAGGCCAATTGGCTCTTGTATTCAAAACGTCTCTTCACTTTAAGAGACTGACTGAAGAAGAATCAACCAGTTTTGATAAAGTAGCATTTACTGCTATCTTATATAGCATTATATATTTTGTGTGCTCCCTGTGTTCTCTTACTAGTGTCCTGTATGTGCGCTGGAACATTGAAATGTCCCGACTGTGGGACGAATAAAGGTCCTCTTATCTAATCTTATCTTAGAATTAAAAAAGGAACAAAAGAACTAGTTTTTTTTTTTTTTTCAGTAAATCATGTTCATGTAATGTAAAAAACTAAAAAAAGATTTGCAAATGTCAAAGTGGTTATCCGGAGTTTTGTGCTTCAAAATATATATTTTTAGATGACAAAAATACTTTTATGTTAACTATTCATTGAGTTTTTTTTATGTAAAATCAGTAGTGCCAAATGTAAAGGTGTGAGTGAACTTGGCAGCACTCTTCAGCTGAACTCCTGCTGAGCCGTGACAGACACCTGCCACCCAAAACAAGCTGAGAGAGGAAGTCAAAACATTATGTGGGGTGGGGGGACTGATGTGTGTGTGTGTGTGTGTGTGTGTGGGAGAAGGGGGGTGGGTCGCGCTTGAACAACAGCTGTTAGGATTGCTGTTTAATAAAATCTGTCACATGCATGCGCTCCCCGGTGCCCCCCGTCGCGTAGACCAAAAGGCGCTGCTGCACGGTGCCCAATAACCCACATCAGAGTGAGCCGTCGCGGGCCCCCTGAGACCACCTTACCCCCGTGCCAGCTTATAGACAACCCCCCCCCACCGCCACTACCACCACGCTCCCGCCTCCACATGCCCCCCGGCGCACCGTCTGTGTCTGAGGGTCTGCGATCGCTGCTTATGTGCTCATATGTTTAGAGCAGGAGCAAACGTTTGATACAGTAGAAGGATAAGAAACCGGTCATGTAAAACATTTTTGCTTTTGTCTGCGATATAATTCATGTAAATCTCATCTATGACCTGTTTGTGTATCTTTTGTATTCAAGCATAATTTTGATTTTTTAATGAATATACAGGTATGAAGTCCAGTGGCGTCTATGTAGAAAACAACAGTTCTGTTTTATACCCACACAACATTGAGAAAAATATTGTTTTTGTTGCTGAATTATTCATTATTACAGATTGAAGCAAGAATAAGTAACTTTTGAAATCACAATAAATAAACTATAAAATAAATTCCTCTCTCCTCTGGTTCTCAGTTTTCAAATCCATGTATCTTTAGAAAGAGAGTAACCGACCCGCACTCAGCCAATCAGGTCCCATTATGATATGAAAAGATAACATAAGTTAAAGACAGCAACTAGTGGTGTGATCTGTTACTTCGACAAGACTTTCTGTTGGAACAAACAAAATGTATTTATGAAACATAAAAATATCAAGGTTAGGTTCAGTAAAAAAACAAGCTAAAGGAAAATTGTGACCTATTCCTTAGTAGAAACTATTAAACTCTTAAACGTCGATTTTGTACAACGACTACCAAGAAGTAATGAATAAAATGCACTACAGCAAGTACTTTACATTATTAATGGAGGGGAAAGGCACAAATTATAGGCATGTTTTCCCACTCAAGTCGCCATTGAGTGCATGGCTACACTCAGGCCAAGCGTCTATGCGGCTGTGTGTCTGTCTGCTGCTGTGGTGGGAGGGAAGGGGAACTCATCAGATAAGCCACCTCATTTGGGCCGCTTCAAGAAGACTGAAAGGAGCTGTGGGGAGGCTTTCATCTCCGAGACGGCAAAAAAGGGACAGAATCAAGATGGAGGGAGTGCGAGAGAGGATGGGAAGGCAGGAGAGGCCTGAGGAGAAGAGCCCTCGGATAAAGAATGAAAGAGATAATCCAAGAGGATGTTTACCTTAGTCATGCTGACACAGGACAAAGAGGGCCACTAATATGTGCTGCCCCCTACAGGGTCGCAGGATATTGAGCGTCCAGAAGGAGAAAGGCGAAGAAAGTTTATAGAAGAACCAACGGCAAAGCGACAGGGTGAGAGGCGTCACAGACAAACCGCTTAATTAAACATGAGCCTATTGCCTCCGCGCGCAAGTCTGGATATCCGAGTGCATTCATCTTCTCTTCATGGAAAGCACAAGTAGGCTATTTGCAAGTCAGATTCGGCATTTAATGACACGGGAAATCATCTGAATTTATTGAAAGCCGGCATGGAAAAGGGAATGAAGCTTGTTCAACTTTCAGATCAAAAATGCATAAAATTGCCACCACTCTTCGGCAGGGAATAGCTGGTGATTTTAAATGATGAGACATGTGGAGGTGAATAAGAGGCAGGATCGTAGCTCGGGGCTCCCTTGGCTCTGTGCTTGATACAGACGGGGATTGAGTTAAAATAATCCTCCTCCGAAAATGTATAAAAGAGGACTACATCAGAATGTTGAATAACACATGTACTTAAAGGCACACCGTGTAACTCTTGGCCACTAGGGGTGCTAGACCTGCAACTTTCACGTTTAGCGCCCCTAGTGGCCACAAGCAACTCAGCACTGTCGCAAAAGTCAACAAACAGTCAGCCGGTGTCTTTTGAGTGTGTATTCAGACAGCATGCACTGGTGTGTGTGTTCAAACTGTAGAGACATGCCTACAGATATTGAGAGACTCTGCTGTGGTCAGCCTCCAGACCGCTGCATTAGTAATCTACCACACATGGACTTCTATATCCTGGATGAGGGAGTTCTGCGTCTAGCTCGTGCTGCGTGGAATGACATCTTTGCAGTCGATGACATCCAGGAACCAGGTGAAGAGCAGCGCTCATACAGACATGCAGCTTACAGCACGATCCCTTTCGCGTTTCCTCTTTTTAGCCTCCTCCGAAGGTTTAAAATTTTTCCTTGCCTCAGCCATGACCAGGAGTCGAGCAGGTGAAAAATGAGTAGCAAAAGCCTTAGCTCCATGAGTATATCAGCGCCTGTAGCCGTAAAGCAAGTCTTTCTTCCAAGTCACGTGACCTGGTGGCAGACGGTCCGTCTGCTCGAAACTTACATGGGCGGTATTTCAAGAGGGCAGCCCCGCTCGGAGCATTGCAAGTGTCAAGCGCTGTATATTGGCCCAAGTATTCATATAAAATAACTCATATGTGTCAACTCTTTAGGTCACAAAGTCCGCGGTGTGCCTTTAACTGTAAAGTCAGCTCAAGGTCACAAGACGCTGATTCACAGTATGAGTTAGGAAGGAATGAACCATATGACACAAAAGGTTATCAGTTTGAACCTTTAGAGTGTAGAAGGTGATGCCGTATTATTTACCTTTTTGCAGGAGGTGCTGATTAGAATAGCCTCGTTGAGCTGGAATCTGAACCAGATGTAAGTACCAAGGACCTAATCAGAGCTAATGATTTCTCGCTTAAGCTACTTGCTGGCCGAAGCCAAATTTGGGGGTAGATGATACCTGATTGATCAGTTGTTATGGGACAAATTATAAACACCATTATTATAGAGAGGGGAAAACATATTGAGTTTTGAGCCCAACATGGTGAGTATGACAAAGTCCATTAAAATCCATCAATAATGGATTTTAATTTATAATATACAGTCTATATTTGAACCCCATCACAACAGTGGTGCGAATCCATCTGGAGTCCAAATAAATGAGATGCAGTGAAGAAAACAGCAGAACAACGTGTATATGAGAATTCTAATGTTTATGTCTTTCTATAGAATTCAAATGCTCTATTTTCAACTTAAATACTGGCAAAGTTTAAAAAGGTTTAACCACACCGACATAAAGCACTGCCAAAACTAAAAATGCATGCGCATCAAGGACAGTGAATATCCAATTAATAGTAAACATTACGTCCACAAGCGGAGCTGTTAAAGCGCTCTCCCATGGCAACGCGCTTGTCAAAGCTCTCTGTTGCCAAGAGAGTATTACACTGGAAAAGTCTCTAAATGAAAGAAGGAAAAGAATAACCACATAATAGGAGTGAGGTGTGTGTGTTTGTTACGGTCTGCAGCCATCATGCTAATTGGGAATAAACAGAAGCTCCTTGTTTAGAGGGCATCAAATCAAGCTCCTATCTGCTGAACGGAAATGATTTCAGTGGAACTGAACAGTCAACTCTCAGGCCCAGCTGTGAGGGTCCTGGTTAGAACTTTCTTGCATCATATACATTTTACGGTCATCTAAATAGACGTTTTTACTTCTTGTTTCATTTATCCTTTTTCAAATTGTACCTTGATTTGAAAAAGACTATTTTAAATGGCTTTGACTTAGACTTCTTGACCAGGAAGTAAGCTATGCTGTTTTTCTCCAGCCTTCATTAGAAAAGTTTCTTTTTGTAAACATGTTTGGACAATTTGCTAATAGCATAGTTTTAGGTGATTTTGCATTATAGTATTGAAATAAAAATAAAAACAGTAAAAACGTTTTCACATTTAAAGGCAAATATCAATATATCTTCGCTTTAGATTATGAAAGTGCGTCAATGACCGATGTCTGCATAAATTGTGGAAAAACTCAGCGTATGTGATGGTGTGGATGTTGCTGAGTCCCACCAAAATATCTCTAATGACTAATCTAAAATCAGGTGGACTGTAGCCTTTGTATTAACACAAAGGGGGGTAATTACGGTCGATCTCACAGTCACAACAATAGATTCCTGGACACACAAACAAACCACAACTCAATGCACCTTAACTCAATATACTAATTCCACTTCCTGGATGAGATGAGTCAAAAATCCATAATATTTTTGAAAGGGGAAAACAGTAATTAAAATATAAACAAACACAAATCCAAAAATCAATACGTATTTTGTCATTTGCATCAATGCTTTCACTTGCTATTCATTTCAACTGTACGGTGCTTACTGTCAATTTGCATAATCATTACTTTTCAAACAAACACGCAGCCAGGCAGATGTGGAGCCAGGCAGATGGATTTGCCCCGAGAGAGAGACGCGGTGCTGCCGGTGGAGAGGCGCAGACTTGTAGATCTCATTACGATTAATATAGTGGGACAGGAAAAGCAACAATAAAGAGGAGAGAGACAGGAAAAGAGAGATACGGAGTGAGAGTGAGTGAGAGTGAGAGAGGTGCAGCTATAATGGGATCAATAGTCAGGGCATGAACGTGGGGTCAGAGCCGTGTCCATGGTGACCCGCCATGTACCGGAGCAATGAGTCACTGCGGGAGTCATCTGTCCATCGCTCTCCCTCTCTCTGTCCTCGTCACAGTCATTGTGGATCATTGCTGCTATATATGTAAGCTGTAACGGCCTCTTTATTATCAGCTTCTGCTTTCTGTTTTCAAGCATTTATGAAGCAGATATGAGTAAAAGACAACTGGATGAGGAAAAGCACACAAACATCAAAGCATGCTGTCTAATCTATCTAATGTTGCACTCACACTTTACATATAAACACTTTCACTAGGACTATCAATTAGAAAACGACTAAATTGCATGAACATTGTATAATTATTTCCTGCACAGAATATATTTTTAACCTTAACATTTTGGATATTTCATGACACTTAACTTTGGTTAAAGTTCTAACTTGTCATTCTAACAAAATGCACGAGGCAGTACTTTTCCTCTGCATGTTTTGATTTCTGAAGGCCAAGCTACTGGCACTGTGGCAAATGCTGATTGGAGGACTCCATTTCTCCATGCTGTATATTATGAGCATTAGGTAGCTATATGGCCTACATGGTGGACAACTGCAAGACTATACAAGGACTCTGATTGTGCATCCATGTTATGACTATGATATGCTCTGAGTGTCTGAGTGACACGTACTGTTTTTCGATGTGTGACGTAACAATGACTATATAAATCATGCCCTGCATTTGTTCTGTCTGAAAAAACCTGAGAATAACTGAGCCAACTGAAAAAACTGCTCTGTCTGAATCAACTGCCATTTTTGTGAATAAACAACCACACCATGATGCACAGGATCCCGTTTGGTCTGAGTCTGATTCTCAACAATATTATCACTTGTAGTCTGTAACCTCTTTTTTTGTGCTGTCTCTACCAACGACAATAAAACATGTCTTCTGTCTGAATTAAAGACACAATCCCAGACTTTGTCATCTTCTTAAACATGTTGCACACTTCTGCCTCTTGCACAATCTGAGCAATTCTATCCCTGCCAAATGTGACATGAAAATTTCTCCAGTGTGAGATCAGTAAAGTCCATCTTATCTTATCTTATGAACACTAAAAAGTATTCTTCAGAACATTCTCAATGGATATAGATACATTTTATGCCATAATGTAGAAGACTGTAGCCAAGATCAGTATTTTCTGCAAGCCTGCTTAATGTGAACAGCTTTAACTGCAGAATAATTTCACACCAAATAAGGATTATACTTTTTTGTTAGCTTGTTGTATTGGTTGAATGTTGATGTGTCTGTTTTGTTGGCTTTAATAAAGGAAAAATTCAAAATATGTATATATATATATTTTTTAAATTGTGCATCTTTTTGATATGGATATCGCACGCACCAATATCGCGATAACGATCATTTTTTGATATATCGTGCAGCCTTAATATATATCCATGTAAAACATACATATATATATATATATATATATATATATATATATATATATATATATATATATATATATATATATATATATATATATATATATATATATATATATATATAGTGAAGAAATTACACAGAAGATGTTTTATCCTCATTGTGATGTGTGTCTGTTTTAGCAGCTGTTAAATGTCATTTTACTCATTCAAACTGAAACCTGGCATGTGTGTTGACTGTGTCCATGACTGTGTTGGCATGTCACAAGTCATTGCATTAAAAACTACGGATGTGTCTTATTTTAGAGACAGCATACCGTAATTTGAGTTGACACCGGAGTGAACTCATATCTTTTCTGCTTGAATTATTCACTTAAGCACGGTTACCTAACAGTACAAAGTCACAGTCAAAACCGCAAAAAAGAGAAAATAACAGCATGTGAGGGGCACGTGGGGAGGGGCCTTTAAAACGTGAATGGGCAGGAGCAAATGAAAACAAAAGCTTGCAAACGAGTGGCAGTTCAATTGTGAAAAACAGGAGAACAAAAAAAGATTTACTCTTTGATGGATTAAAACAGGGACAATGCAAGTTAATAGACTGTGGACTGGGAATTGTGATAATGTTTATTCCAATTGACAAGGAAAATGTACAGGAAAAGGAAAAGCACAACAAAGAACAGCGCTTTCGTCTTCATCTGGAATAATAGACGTTCATTTGTACATTGGGCACTTGCTGCGGTCGCACTGCCAGGTTCCAAAAAAAACCAATACCCTCCCAGAACTATCAGTGCCAACACATGGCTCTAGCAATTGCAGGAGTCGGTTTGCAAGCTCGCTTCCATTGCTGAGGGGTGCGAAAAGGTTAGTGTGAATAATTAAATGGAAGACAAAGACTAAACTGTCCAAAATAAAAGAAAGCTCAGTGCATTTCCAGTAGCGATGCTCTCAAGAGATACATCGAGTAGAAAAAAAGGCAGAATCCCTGGGTTTTCAAATGGTATCGCAATGTTTCTTGAAATCTTAATTGGGTTATGGGTAATTTGAAATATTTTATATGAGGAATTTTTGATTATAAACAATGTTAGTGTAATCTTAATATGATAAATCACAATGAAACAACAAACTAGTTGTGGTGATCCCTGATTTTAACATATTTGTATGCCCTTCTCATGTGTGTGTGTGTGTGTGTGTGTGTGTATGCCATGATATTGAAGTAACTATAACAGAGGCCCAATTCCAAGCTAAAACTTGTAGCCAATCATACAATGGTGACCCAGGTTTTGTAGGTCTTATGTCTCAGTAAAGCAGTTTCCCACAAAGCCAAATCAACCACAGTGTTCTGTTTTATATGTGTATACTCCATCTAAAAGTTTGCTGAATATAGATAGGGTCAAATCCCTAGCTTTCAAGTGCCAGGTCGCAATCTGCACAAGCAATCAAAATAGTGATTCAAGACACGATTTGCAAAATGAATTCCTAAGATAGACTATACTAGCCTCCATTTACTAGCAAATGTTTGAGTTTGAAATGGACATGACCCTCATTCAATTATAAATATTCCAGACTGCAATTCCCAACAGTCTTGTATCTGCATCAAACTACTACTGTAAAAAAGTCAAGCGTTGTGACACACAAAGACATAGTGCCCCATTACCCCAACCCAACACCTGCGCTTCTTCAATTAATCTATTCCCTGCTCATCGGACAAATCATGATCTTTTCCACAAGGGTCAGGGGGGCAAGGTTAGAGTGCAAAGATCAAAGTGAGGGGCTGCGGTCAGGACTGTTTTGTAAGGCTCAACAAAAGGCTGATAGTCTACGACCTTGGCCTGTATAAACACATGCTCATTGTAATTGATCAGAACAGAGAGGGAACGGCGAGGCCAATGAATGGAAATCATTTCATTATTGAATGTTGAAAGGCTGTGTTATATCCATCCTTTGTCAGGGTTGGGGAACTGTTGATGAAATTACGCCCAATTATGAATTTGATCAGAAAGTGGGAAGGGGACTAATCGATAATTTGATTGCGTTTCCTTTTTTGTGTTAAATGATGAGTAACAGATGCCAAACAATGTGAAGTCAATGTCCATTTTGTGAATCAGGACAAAACCACAACTTATCTCATTCCTGATATTGTGCAGACCCAAAAATAGCAGTCGGCAGTTCATGCAATTGTATGTATTTTGAATTGCAACAACATTGTCCCAAAGGGCGTCACAAAACAGCCAACTCCCAACGGCAGACTGGGAACTGGTCCTCAAGTCCAGGGCAGGGAATCCAGCGTTCGCTCAAACCAATTTACTTTTTAATTCAACTCTTTGGAGACATTTGAGCTGTTGTCCGATGTTATCTCCCTGATCAAATTGTTGTATTATTGTCTGTGGAGGACCGCAGCAGCACATATGGCCAGATTAGTCACTGTGTGTATTGCAGGGCTGGGGGGTACCTTGGCTGTGGTGGTGGTCGGCTCCTAACTCATTAGACAGTTTAGATAGATAAGAGGCTTGCAGCTGAAAAGCCACAGCGGGGACGGGTTTTTTGCGGTTTATGAAAGCGATCTAATCGGGATTTGGCAAGAGAAATCTAAGGAGTTTAGGGATAGAAAAACTCACTGATTTGTGGATTGGAGTTGGAGTGAACCATTTCTAATCAGCTCGAATGGCTATAATAGTCTCTCCATGACACATAGAAGTGAAATACGGAGAATTTGAGCAACATTTCTACTTGTAATTTGCAGTTGTGAAGGTTCTTCATGATCCACTTGCCTCTATGTTCATTCATCCCTTGCCTCGTAGTAATCTTCCCTTCTTTCCACTACGTTTGCCATCAGATCTCTCCATCCCTTCCAAGCAAATTACACTTTTCACATCCCACCCCAATTAATGTCCCTTTTAGTACGCTGTTTGCTGCCGCCTATTTCTAAATGCGGGGAGAATTAACCCAGCACTGTCAGTCTGTGTATGCGTCTGGCTGTGTAGCTAACAAAAAGCCATTTAAAATACTAGAAAAAAGGCGGGTTTGCATATGTTTAATGACAGACAACAGCACCAGCACTAAATCCTCATTAATGATCCTATTTAGACTTGTTGCCACACTGATCAAAGATTTGCCGTTGTGTGATGTACTGGCTTTTAATCTGGGTGCGCTGGTTTTGGTGTGTGTGTGTGCAGAGGGATGCAGAGAGGTTGTTAGTTGGCACAGTATGGGGTTGTTGGCATGGACGTCGGCGAGGATTCATGATACAAAGGCTCTGAGATGCGTGGCGGTTCGGCCGTGTTGTTGTTGTTGTTATAGTGATGTGGGGAGTCGAGTGCGGACGGTGATGGCTGCAGGGTAAGATCAGAGGATTTGAAAAGAAAGTAATGGACAGAGCTACAAAAGTGAGAATTAGCACAGTGGGTATTGGGGCGCTGAGCGAAGATTTTACGGTTACAGTGTTGAAAGGTTTAAATGAAACCACTTTGAAAATAAAGGTAGAGCTGTGTATATAGTCGTTTTATTCTGCTGCTTGTCAATTGTCAATAATGAGAGATGGGATTAGTGGGATCCATTTAGGTAGAATTCCCCAATAAAATCTAGTTAGTCGCTGTAAAACGGACAAAAGGGTTAACGCTTTTTACTGATTGAAACGATTGGATCTGAGTTTTCTGTGAAGTATGTAATGCGCCCTTTGCTGCTAACGAAGGCTGTGGGGAGTAGAGCCACAACAACAACACAACACCAATAAAACTTGCTAAACATTCCTCTTGCTCTGGCTTCTTGATGGGAGCTGAACCAGAACAGATTACTTTACTATTGCATTCTCCGCCATTGCTAAACTACAACCAGCAAATGCGGCGCAAACTCTTGACATCATAACACCTACCTACAACACCCGCCTCCCCTGCTCGCTGATTAGTCGGATGGGATACAACCGAGGTAACCACAGCCACTAATGGTCGTTGGTTTGATCCCCCCACGGCCCATGTCATCTGCTCCCACTGATGTATGCTGTTGTTGTATCCCTGGGCAAGACACTTAACCCCACTTTGCCTGAAGCCCCCCGCTGAAAGATCAAGGCTATGGAGAAGCCATCTTCCTGTGGATCCACCACCTGCAGGATCAGAGAGGGACTGGTGCCTAGAGACATCTAGGCAGCTCTGATTGCCACTCCCCCAACCCAGAAATGGACTAATAAAGGGGAAGGAAACGACGTGGCATCTTTTTTTCATGTGTATGTGACAAAATGTGTAATATGTTTACTAAAAACAGCTAGGGAAATGGTTGAAAAGAAAACTCAACAGTTGCACTCATCACATTTTCCACCAATGCATCTGGATTCCAAACCAGTACATTTTCACTGCTTATACAGTAAGACGTCCTTGCTTTGAAATTGAAAAAAGGTCGAGACAAAGGGAGGGATTCGGCACAGGATAACAGGAAAAGATTGTAAAGCTAAAAGCGATAGTTGCACTCAGGTGTTTTATAGTCGCTACTGCGGCCCATCCGTCAGCCGGACACAGACCTTTTAACGCGCACATACACACGCCTCCTCCTCTTTATGGGGTGCTCATTTTCCGTAAAAGCACTTCCCGGGCCATGTTTGATTGACCACATCTACAAACAAGAGCAGGGGGTTGAGTAAACACGCACACAAATGTAGCCATGTACCAGTGCCACTGGCCGTAAATCAAGTTCACGAGACATGGTAGGATTTATGGTCTACAAGTGGTCTTGGGGAGAATTATAAAAGACGGATGCTTGTAGACAACACTTGTGATGAATAAATCTTTATGCTTGACGATATTTCTAACAATCTGAGTTCATATTCACGGGCTGAGAGTGCATGTTTTTTCAGGCTTCCATTGATTAGAGTTTGATGATGTAAATAGAAATGTATGGATATGTTATTGTACTAGTCACTAGTTCTACAGTTAATAGCTAGCAAAAGGAAAAACAAACATTATTCGGGATGGACTACCAGATTTATTTTCTTTAATCGTTAATCGTTGGCTTTATAGGGTTAGTGTTGGGGTCCACTTTTAAGTAATATTTGTAGGTATGAAAGCATAAAATCATGCTAAAGCTAATCATTTCACGTGAATTCACTTAAAACATCACATATTGCATAAAAATAATTGGTGAAATACAGTGAAATGGTTTAAGAATTTGATTCTATGACTCTTAGAATTTTATTCTATGCCACTCTGCCTTTTAAAAAATTTGGTTTGGTTTGGTTTGTTCTGTGATGGATTACCAATGGACCAATAAGAGATTGCACCGCATTGAAACCAATATATCACTTTTCGAACAAGTCTGATACATATATTTTGACCCGTCCTGCTCCACCTAGAGACGACTCCACCTCTGCTGCTGTGACGTGAAGGGCTGTTGCTGATTATTACTGTGGTATGATGTTTTGTTTTTTTTTGTGTTTGTTTGCAAGTTAAGAATCAGTTATTCACTTTACTTGATTTCATGATTGTAAGTTTATGTTGATTGATTGATTTATTTTTGTTGTTTTTGTATTTTTATTATCACATGTGTTTATGTGATAAAATGGGAGGGTGTGGTAAACAGTGACCTATGTACTGCACAGGTGGACAAATGCAAGACAAAATAGTATTAATAACCTGGCCTTGTGGAGGTCTCAAGGACCACAGAGACTTTCGTTGTTTAGGCTATTTGGTGCCGAAGGTTTGGCCTTTTCTATGATGACGTAGATTTCCATATATAATGTATCTGTGTCTTTTGTTCTGCCTGAAATTAACGACCATTTTGTGAATAAACCAGCCAGGAGGCTTTGTCGTACAAAGATCCCGTTTTGCCTGAGTCTGATTCCTATCATTACTATTGCTATCTTTTTAGAATTATCAATTTCATTTTTATTTTTGCTGCTACTGGACACCTGAATTTTTCCTACGGGGATCAATAAAGTATCTATCTATCTATTCTCTAAGACATAACTGGGAGTTATGCGGTATGATCCCAATCTCTTCCATGTCCAAAATTGAGTATTGTTGACATAACAGGAGGATTGACCAAAATTAAAAAAGAGCAAATACATATATATCAGGGGGGAGCAGCCGGGCTTCCCCTAGGCTTGTGGAAGAGGTAGTTTCAGAGCAAATGAAGCATTCACTTCATCACTGCCTTTCACAAGCTCATTGGCATGCAAATGTGCCTCTCGCTGGATCGTTCATCTCCTCCATGACCAAAGACGAAGCTCACCGCAGGGAGACTTTTATGTAGAAAGAGCTGTGTCGCTCCTCGTAAGTCTGAAGACAGCTGCTGCAGTGTGTGGGGTGTTAAGGGATAGTGCTATTGTGGACAAACATAACTAGGGAAGATAGAAAATATTGCAGGAATAATAATCCTCACATTGTGTCTCAAAAGTATTCTATTCCATGTTGTAATGCATTAATAGACATAAATGTGCCTTCAGACTAATACATGTGAAATGATCCATTCTTGGGAAATGGGCTGAACGATTAATTGCAATTGGAACGAAAATGTTAGTGGCCTCAAAGAAAATCGCCAAGGCTTTAGATGACAAACAGCAAATGATCTAGTTGTTTGCATAATATTTGGATATCCCAATTTAGGGTTGTTTGTTTAGAGCTCTAAAGGAGACCACTGGGAATATCAGGATAGGCTACCACAAGCTCCCAATAAGGTTTCCCTCTTGACTGTTCTTTACTAATGAAAATGGAAAGTTCAGTGTCTTATACAACTTAACTCTAAGCACAGAATTTGATCGTCAATCTTTTTTCAGATTTCCGTTTGCTCTATCCTAGTGCACTAATATAACTAATGTTACCGTAAGGATGATTTATTTTTATTCTCACACAGTAGATTATGAGGCCGTTTTAACACCTTACCCATCACTTTCAACCACCTCCAGCAATTTTCAGCACTGGCAAAAACAGATCATTAATCCTGCCTTCTCAACTCAACGTATCTTTTTTGGATACCTTATGTTGTTACTATTTTTATCAGTAAACATCTTTGCAGAAGCTGATTTTAAAGTTTACTTCAGAAGAAAGCGAGCCAATTTGCCCTTGCTAACTTCTCTAATAAGCCCACCCTGAATCCCATAATAGTAGATAACAGTTGCCTGGTAACCGAGCCTGGCAGCAGCAGCGGTGGTGCAGATATGATGGGGGACTTGAGGGGAGAAATGCCTCTATACTCAGAGCAAAGAAAGCATTTATTAACCACTAGCTTTGGGAAAACAAACGCAGCAGTGAAATAGATCGGCCCCATCGAGTGTAATGTATAGCCGTAGATTCCTTTTAGTTTTAGTTTTGATGGGTTTGGGAGAAGAGTTGGATCGGGTGTTTGTCGGCGTGCAAACAAACTGTCAGCAGTGATATTCAAGTGATAGAAAAAAGGCAGATTGTGGTCACCTGGGAGCTGAGGGATCAAAACATTTGATCAATGCTCTTCAATGAATTTCATATACTGTAGATTATGTGATTATGGGATATTTAAAATTGCAAACATAAGTAATTATTATACACGTTTTTTACTACATGCTGTAAAAAAAAAAAAACTGCTTAACAGACTTCCTCATTGAGACTAATGAGTACTGCCAGGGGGTAATGTTTTTGTCATAGTTTGTTTGTTAGTTTGTAAGAAAACAATGAGCAAATGATCCAATGCCAAAAGATTTTTTTGGCATTGGTCTGTGCTCGATGAAAGATCCTTTTCAATGTCCACGTCAATCAAGATAAATGAAAACTATACTAAAATTAAAAAGATAAATAACATCTCTATCTTAAGCATTAGATAGGAGCAAGAATAGCATTTAGCATAATAAGGAAGCAAATCTACAATCCTGAACTTTAACAAATTGTGCACAAAATAGAAAATTAACATAAAGTATAGTGGAATGGGTGAGGATAGGTGGAAATTGAGCACAAATGCCTCAAATACATGATTGATGTGTTCCAGGGCAGCTGTGGCTATAGTAGTAATTTATCACCACAGTTTCTGCATGAATGAATAATGACATGTGAAGCATCTTTGAGTGTCCGAAAAAGCACTATATAAAACGGATGCATTTTATTGTTAAAGGGTGTATAGGTCAAATATCAAAACATCCATCCATCTATCCATTTTCTTCCCCTTAATCCATTTCTGGGTCGGGGGGGTGGCCGTTAGAGCTGCACCCAGTACACAGAGCACCAGCCCCTCACTGATCCTCCTGCAGGTGGTGAGTCCACAGGAGCTGAGATCTTTCATTGGGGGCTTCAGGCAAAGTGGGGTTAAGTGTCTCGCCCAAGGACACAACGAAAGCAGTCATCAGTGGGAGTTGTGAAATAGGTCTTACGGTGGGCTCGAACACACGACCTTCAGGCCTAAAGTGCTCTACCAACTGAGCTTCTGTCGGCCAAAAATATCAAAACCGACGGAGAAAATGAATTGATAATGCACTATCCCTAAGAGGAAGAATTGGTTACACTGGTATTGTGATGCGAAGGGTGATTACACAACGCAGCTTGGCAGTTAGGAAATGTCAAATCAATGTTTCCTATTCAACATAAGGGAGTTGTGTACACTGCTGTGAACCGGCTACAGGCACACGAATCTCACTATTTTCCATATTGAATACCGTTTTAGAAAAAGCAGAAATGGCTGTGAATATGAGGTTGTCCTTTTAGGAACATAATATTCGCAAAAGGACTTTTTGCTTCTGCTTGGTCATTTCAGTATTTTGCAAAGCTTCCATTGCCTCCCACTAAATTATTTCAAAATAATTCATTTTCAGCTGAAGAAAACACTGTTGAAATCATCACAAAAAGCATTCAACACAAAATGGCCCGTTTTATCAGAATCAGAATTAGAATTTGAATCTTTTTTATTGCCATGTAAGTAACAGGAAGTCACAGACAAGGCAATTGCTTTGGCTCTCGGTGCAAACAAGTCAAAAGTGGAGAAGTCGAGAATAGAGCATGGCATTGTAAACATTAACACACATTTCTACAATATAAGAATTAAAGTTTCGGTTTGTCTGGCCATACACCATTTTAAATTTACAAAAAAAGGATTTCAAACAAGGGGGTAACACAATAAGGCGTTTCTTCATGAGGCATTCTGGCCTCCAGGATCAAAGACGTGACTGGACCAGTTCAGCTTCCTGACAATGCAAGGTCAATGATAGAGATAAAAGTGGGGAAGATTGTTTTCCCATTTTAGAAGCAAGATGCTGAGAGTATTAGCTGCAGTGATGCCCTAACGAGGTAAGATCTGAAGAACCACAACAGATGGAACGGCCACAGTCCTGTGAAGCCTGGACTTCTCACGGCTTTGTAGATCAACAGACTGCAGAAGCAAATATTTACCCACTGATCAAAACAAAGATCAAAAAAGTTTAAATGACAAGATTGTCTGGGCTCATCTAACATCTCAATATAATGATGATAATTGAGAACAACAAAGTGTATAGAGCCTGGAATTGTGTCACGCATTTGGATGCAGTGGCCATTGTTTTATTTGATACTGAATATAATACTGTATTGATATTGAGAGAGATACTTGTTTGATTAGCATAAATGTCAGTTAAAGAGAGCCATTGGGTCTGACATAATTTCTCACTTGAACATGGTCATATCTAAACTCAACTGGGTAAAATGGATATATGTTTCTCCTTGTGCTTGGAAATAACATTTGAGCTATACATTTCCAGTGCAGTTATCATAGAATGTTATTTAGTCCAGTTCCGGTAAGTCTTTCTCAAAGATTAAAATAATCTGTTTGCATTATGGTTATTTATGACGCCGCAAAAAAAAAAAAAAAAAAAACTTTCAAAGACAAGTTTGTTTCCATAAATCCATTGCACTATGCTTTTACAAAAAACAGACCAGGAATCACTATTATCTTTGCAGCGCTAGAACCAACCCCAAGATCCTCCAGGGTTATTTATTTTGCCATTATAAAAATCCACTTATTAGAAACCATAGTTTATGCAGAGAAAGTGACGTGACAGATGAGAAATACCGTAGCACCAGAGGGAGAATGGAGCATTTGTCTCTGCCCTATTTTTCACTTAAGCTTCGGCAGCATTTCCTACAATTATTCTTCCATTTATTTACCCCACTGTGCTGTCAGACGCCCTATCTGTGACGCCATTGTGCCTTTGAACTGCACTTTCAAGTCTGGAAGTCAAATACGCCAACCTGGGGACCTATTGTAGCTGCTTTCTTGGAAGTCTTTGCAATCTCATTCACGAGTCTGATGCTATACCGATGCTGCATTAGCATGCCAGAATTTCCTGTGAGAGGCACGGAGAGGCCAAATGATATGAAATGTGCAAATAAACACATGATAAACAAACAGGCAGGTGTTGGAAGATGTGGGAGATGCAGCTTATATTTGCATGAGAATAATAAGAATCGTATCCAACAAGCCAAGCAATGTAAACAAGGACATCTAAATGATCGATGATGTCTAAGTACTGTTCGAAGGCCTAATCTGTATTGATAAGCAAGAAACAACATTTGTGTAGGAGTTATCCCTTCATGGAAATAATGCACCTTTTTTGTTTTGATTACAAAGAAGATAATTGCACTCAAGACCTTCCAAAGTTAGCATAGATAAAGACGGGCCATGTTTCCTTTGTCATTGTAATTTAATATAAGTCCTTCTTTGTCATAGTCACACAAGAAACTCTAAGGCATGGTATAGTGTAGAGTCATTAGTCCAGGTAAGATTGATTCCATAACTTGATTAGTCTAGATTGACTGTCTCCGAAAGCCTGCAGGTCGATTTGGTTGTGTTCGATTTGATTTTTTCCAGTATTTTGGGAAGGGTGTTGAAATGGGAGATGTCCAATTTTTTTCCAATTTCATAATCTGATAGAGAGTCAAAAGCCTGTCAAGTTATTCTTATGCCTGTAAATCCTTTCAGCTGACTAATATCAAGTTTGTACTTATTTATATTGTCATCACTTTTAGACGCTTTAATGAGAAAATAATTAGATCACAGTTGATACATACCAACACAGACTCACGTGGATTGGGCCTAGGAATTACAGAGAAAAGAGCTTTAAATAAATATGATTACTGCAGACAATAGGCTATTTGGAGTGTTGTGATCATTGGGGGCGGGTCCCGGCTCAAAAATGTCCACAAGCACGTGCGCTGACATACTCGCAATACCACTCCGGGCCGGTGGGGGTGAAGAGAATTATCCAATGCTTTTGTATGGCGTCTTCTTTCCCCTCCAAAACAGCTTTACAGGATGGTCCAAAATTTGGCTCTTTGCCCACAGTTTCGTTCCAGGTGTGTGTCCATGCTGAGGGGGGCATATTTTTTTTGGACCTCTCTAGTTTAGCCACTGTGAATTTCAGAGGGCACTGAATGGGGCTGGTCCCGGCTAACGTATGTGCAAATGCGTATTTTCACATTTCTGTGAGGGAGGGGCTGCTCGCGGCCATTTTGAAAAAGTCTCATAGAAGCCAAAAGTGATGGCATATTAGTTTCAATGGCGGAGATAGGCGTGACTATGTCCATTAATTATTAAAGTCCATGGTTGTGATGGCAAAAGGAATGCAACCTATTGAAAAACAACTGAAAACTATCAAGAAACTATTTTATTTTTCATCATATTTTAAATTATAGACTCCCCTCATCCATTTCTTTCTAGATAAGAAACAGTACAACCTTTTTTGCTGTAACTATCATCCATTGGTTGGTTAGAGCCCCACTTGGACACACATTGCAGAGAGGAAAAGAGAAGCAGAAGGGGTGTGTATCAGCCTGGTCTCCCCCTGAGATGTTGTGAGAGATTGGATTGGATATGAGCTGGTTCTGGGCAGTGAGGAAAAGGAGAGGAGACTGCAGCTTCGAGCTCTCACCTGCGCTTGCATGTCCTCCACACACGCTCTGAAATAAATCACTACGACTACAGAGAGCAATGCCGTTAAAGAGATAAGGGGAGGTAGCAACAAATAAGTAACAACAGGCCCATCCTCTGATAGTCTGAATGGTGGGTTGAATTATGTGTGCGTGTGGCAGAGAGAGTGAGCAAGCAATGTTGGCTAACCACTCAAAATGTAAAATAATTTAGCTTGCAAGAAATTCAAAACGTGCATGGTTTGGCTGGTTTTGTTTCAGAAAAAAGAAAAAATCGCCTGGTAGCTAACTGAACATGCCCTCAGCAACAAACAGAGTTTGACACTGAAGTGTAGGACAAATATTTGCATGGACAGTATATACTGCACCTTACCAGGAAGTTATTCCAAATCAATTTACAGTATCTATAATTGGGTAATTTTTTTCAGCTATGAGTCCATATAACAAGGTTGAGTTATCAAGGAAGCATCTTAGTCCTTAAACGGTGTACTATTTAGCTTATCGCTGGTGGATTTGGCATACACTTGCATGGAGAGGTTTGTGATCCATCTGATTGCTTTAATGCTGCATAGAGTATGTTGGTTCTTCACTACAGCAGGGCTTTCTTTAGAGCAGGGGTCTCCAACCTTTTTCAATCGGAGAGCTACTTTTATATAAACAAACAGGCAGAGAACTACTCCTTTTTGCAGTCGTAATAAAAGTCAATCTAATAATTACGACCAAACTCAGAAAACACATGTAAAATAAACCATAATACTGTATAATCCTATTTTTATACTTATAATAGATGGGGGAGGGTTAGGGCTGAAAAAGTATTCGTTGAAGTGTATTTGGCGAGCTACCTGTAAGGGGCTGGAGAGCTACTGGTGGCTCCCGAGCAACAGGTTGGAGACCCCTGCTTTAGAGTGTACTTCTCATGCCCCATGTGTGTAGTCCAACATCAGATATACAACACAATATGTGCTGTATATCTGATACTGTATACCGCTAGTATAACATGACAGTTACCTCAGTTACCTACAATCAGAAGAAAACTTTTGTGGCTTGTGATTAGTTTGGGACTATTACAGTCTTCCTGTACCTTTATATTAAGTCCTATGTCTCTGTATATCCTAGTGCATGCATGGCTTTTTGACAGCTGCAGCATAAACTAACAGGTTTGATATCTCCGTGGCCGCACTTCAGTAGTCATAACTTCAAGTGAGTTTAAGCGGTTATAAAAGTGTATGAAGCATGTAATTTTACAGCCTTAAACATGTAGCTGCTACTTTTGCTATTATGCTTATTTCTGTTTTTTTTTTTAGAACGTAACCCCTTACAACAAACGAGGCACCACTATATTATAAAAACGTGTTAGTTTTTTCTTCAACCCAAACAAAATTAATTGATGCTAGACACGCTAATGGTTGCAGTAGTTGACTTGGCACGTGATTGGTGAGACAATTATATTAAAAATACAGAACAAAACTTCACGTCTGACACCAACAAATAAAGAGAAGATGCAATCCATACATGCATCCAAACATTTCTTTCCTAAACAGGTAATGCTTTATGTTATCCAAAGATGTTTGGACTTCATTTTCTTTAATCAAACAACTGCTCTGGAAGTTTGTGAACCAGCTTGCTGCGGACGCTGTGTCTGTCTGGCAAAGCCCAACAAACTGAGCAGCTTGTGGAAACACAGACGCTGCCAGAATCCCTCACTGGACAGCAGTACGACAACATGGTGTTGGGGAAAGAGGAAGACGCACAACATGGAGCGCTGACAACAATTTACATTTCAAGGAGAGTCATGGAGAGCTTATGGAAGGTGATAAGAGTTGTGTAGAATGATTATAATGGTGAGATTTTGTTATCTTGTTATGAAGTTTTAGACAGATAGAGGTAGAAGTATAAAAGTGACAGTAATAAGAACTAAGTGGTTTATAGCACCATGTTGGGCCTCTGTAAACTGTGTGTTTCTGTGTTTTTGTTTTTAAATCTGACTTGTATGTGTATTTTATGTATTTTAATGTGTGAAGCTCATTGTGACCCTGGTCTGTGAAATGCGCTATACAAAAAAACTTTACTTACTTACTTACTTATATTATGGAGTATATCTATTTTTCTATTTTTAGGGATAAATGCTGTTACTGGTTTTTTCTGCTCGCTTCCAAAGATGCAAACCGACTTAACGTGACTAGTGAACACATACTGGATTTACTTTTTAAAAAGTCCAATGCCGAATAACGCAAATGATTAAACTAAAAAACACACAACAGTAATAATGACACAACAGCATAGTGCTCATCTATCTGATCCAGTAACAGTTAAAAAGGAGAAGGGAGTTAGTCATTTTCTAGAAACATTGTTGTAAGGGGCACTAGCTTTCAGCCATTCATACAAACAGCAGAGAAAAGCCACTCAAATCACTCACAACTCAATGGGTCGACGCAAAATGGTGCTTTGCTCAATCGGTACTGACTCACACGAGGCAAATGAACATGAGTCTCTCCATGATGCCCTCTCTTCCTCACTTTTTCCCCTTTCTCTGACTTATCTTCAACCTGCTCCTGAAATCAACTTTGTAAATATAAGTAAAAAGATGAAAAGTAAATAGATGCGCATTACGCAATCTTGGAAAACCCTATTCCAAAACCAAAGTGTCACCACAGGTGAGCGAAAGACTGAAAGGACAAGATCACGGATACAAGCAATTGAAATGGGTTTCCTGGATGGCTGGGTGTTCTCTTACCAATAGGGTGAGAAGCTCAGTCACATGAAAGGAGCTCAGAGTAGAGCCACTGGTTCTCCATGTCAATAGGAACCAGTTGAGGTGGGTTTCCTTTGGGAAGTGTGTGTGGAGAATGAAAGCCAGGGTGTCTCTGGTCTACTGCTCCCGCAACCCAGCAACGAATAAAGCAGAAAAAAGTATGGATGGATAGAAAAAAGCAAACTGACCAGGAGCGAAGACAAAATGAGTTTAGTGCACTAAAGCTCAAAAACTTTAGCCATTCCTCATTATATTTATTATGCTTCAAAATACTACTAAGGTACTCCCACTAAAAGATCAGGATACAAAAAAAAACCTAACAATCATGACAATTTTATATACAAATGGAAGCCATGTTTTAGCCCATTTCCGGTGCAGGATTGCCTTCATACTTCAACAGTATGCACACATAATGCAGTATGCACACATAATAGTAAGTCAAACGAACAATAGAACGGGGGCTGACCTGTGCTTTGACTCTGGGCTAGGTAAAGTGCAGGGTGTTGAAGTGTTGTAGTGTCCCAGTGCCTTCTGCTCGCGTGCTTGTGCAAACACAGGGTTGACCTGCAGTGCACAGCAGCTTACCGGGGCATGGTGTGTTATTGTTGCTGCTGAGCCTGTGGCAGCTCATCAATTATAAAGAGACAGGGAAAGAAAGGAGAGGCCAAGCTGCAGCAATGACATCTATAAATACACCTGAATGACACAAGTGAGGTGAGCTGCTATTTCTGAGTCCTCCTCCATGTGGGAACACACACTTGAGCAATGTCACCCACAACATGGCACAAGTTAAAGGAATAGTTCACCGTTTTTACATACTGACATATGTTCTTACCTTACCTTAGACTAGTTAATATGTACCTGTCTGGTCTTAGTCCGTGCGCTCTGTCATGCAAACGGAGCAAAAACGGGAGCACAAACGCAGCCTCCTCTGTATATTGTGTAGGACCAAAAGGTAGCTCCCGCTAGAAGCTACCAAACTCTTCCAAGTGTTCCCTATTAAATGTATATAGTTACGTGACGTGTTACACTGCAAAGTATAGTAACACAGAAATGTAACTGTCAATTTTCTCAGCGGATAAAACGGGTACTATATTGTGAGGCGTAGTAATCTGAGGAGCGCTACGTCCGCGCACTAACTTCTCTCCGTACTACAAGTCATGCTGCTTCTATTGACGGAAGTGAGCGAGAGAGAAGTCTCCGGAGAGAAGTTAGTGCGCGGACGTAGCGCTCCTCAGATTACTACGCCTCACAATATAGTACCCGTTTTATCCGCTGAGAAAATCGACAGTTACATTTCTGTGTTACTATACTTTGCAGTGTAACACGTCACGTAACTATATACATTTAATAGGGAACACTTGGAAGAGTTTGGTAGCTTCTAGCGGGAGCTACCTTTTGGTCCTATACAGTATACAGAGGAGGCTGCGTTTGTGCTCCCGTTTTTGCTCCGTTTGCATGACAGAGCGCACGGACTAAGACCAGACAGGTACATATTAACTAGTCTAAGGTAAGGTAAGAACATATGTCAGTATGTAAAAACGGTGAACTATTCCTTTAAGAGCTGCGGCCGACTTTGACTCTGGTCTATTCTGGGTTTTGATCAGCACTCAAGCAAGCCATTTCAATACAAATTCTGGGTAGGATATCAAACTACTTGTGCAATGCTAGTTGGAGAACTTTCAGTGAGTAAACACTGCAGGGAGCTCTAAATAGTGGGTCAAATCTCTCAGACTTTTGAGACGAGAGGAGGTAAAAACAAAGATTTAAGTTTCTGGATGCAAGGCCAACATTCATCAATTAGGTTGTTTGTTGAAGTTGGGGTTCGAGCATTTTTATTTGAATCATACATTTTGCTTTCCCGACAAAAAGTATAGCATTTTGAGACCAAATCAGACCACAACATGCTATATTTTTTAAAAACATCTGATTTTCTTTTGCACACTTTTGCACACTATTTGATGCGTTGGCTGAGGGAGGAGTGGGGTACTCTTTTTCACTTACATTACAGGTATGTGGAAACTAGTGATACAACCACTATTTTGAGAGCAACAGACCTAGTGTTGTAGTTTCATGTGCTTTGATTTAAACTTTGAGCCAAAATAGGAGATCAGAAATCATTTATATGGGACATTTTACACAGTAATGGTTATGACCAAGTGGAAGACAATAACCATTTAACATTTAAGAATAATTATTTTTGTATATCAGAAACTACCAGACAGCTAATCCCACTCCCACACAAGACATAATAGAGTAAAACCACAATGCTAAGCCTATAGTATTTTGCTCACTCAGCTGTGGGGAAACACAATATTGAGACTTGAATAGAAGCCTATGCCTTGAGCCTACTATACATTCACCCGGCGCATTGGAGCTGACCGTGCTGCCATGGCAACCCAGCACTGAAGCTAATGTGAGGAAGACCGCAGTCACCGGAGTGGGAGCAGACGCAAAAAACCCACAACCAAGGAAACGCGTATGACTGTTGAGGAATACCCAAACAGTAGAGTAGCACTGAGTCTGCAATATTAAGCAGCCAAACACTGCGGCAGTTTAGGGTCGGTGCAGCTCTGCCATGAGGACAAAATGAAACCCAATGTGGTAGCAACATAGTGTACCTAAACAGTCATTAATATTATTACATTTTTTGGCTAAAATACAAAACTCATATAGCATTTGCCCTCAACAGCCAGTCCCAGTTCAGAGGTGCCAAGTCATTTTGCATTGGCTCTGAACGGTTGTCACACATACCATAACCACACTAAAACGCAGGAACATTCTTTGCTTATTATTTTTAAACCTTCTAGGACTGGCCTTCTTCACAAGACTTTTGATCTATGCAGCGTAAGTCAACACATGGCTCTGAAGTTACTATCTTTTTCACTAAAACGTAGCAGATCTTCACTCAAATTAAATAATATCAGCATATAGTCCTTAAGTTCTTATTTACAGTAAATGTGAAAGCAAATTGCAAATGCAAAGACATATTGCACACTGTAGATACATTCACATCCCAAAATGGCTTTCTATCCTCCAGCATATTTCATCATTAGCTCTAAGCAGTTAATCCTCTGCTCCACTGGCCACGGCTCGCCTCTACCCATTTCAATATTCTGCATCTGGGGCTAACCAACCTATCAGGCAAACATGCAGAGACATGCTCAGCCCACATGCAAATGCAGGAGTGCCAAGAAGCTACAACAACATATGGGACCAGTCCACTGCAATGGCAGTCTTCAGTAAAGAATTTCCTACTGTCTAAATAAATGCCCAGTTGACAAGTATATACAATACAAATTACAAAGTCACATGCTTTGATCCTGAGTATGGTATTCAACTAATCTATTGCAGGTGAAGCCTTCAGGTCAAGTTTCCACTCACGCAAAGAATGTCTGTTTATGTCAAGTGTTTCAATGGTGCACTGGGTTCCTGGATGAGTACTGGAACTGCTACTAATTGATTGGTACTAGTTTGGGTTGTTTGAGAGAAGACCAAATATGCCAGTTACATTTGTAGATGTTTATCTATAAACTTTCTAGGACTGGCCTAGAAAGTAACACTAAGATGACAGTTAGACACAGATATCCCCTCATTGCACAGAGTGTCAGTATCCTCAGCTACCTGACCCTCCACCGTCTTCTTGGCTTGACATGCTTTGACCATTTTGGAGCTTGTTTTGAGTTCAAGGTTAGCTGCTCATTGTATTGAGCGCCAAAGCTCCCCGATGGGACAGACAGAGGAGGGATGCATTAGCACCTCTGCGGGATGCCCTCAATCTCATCTCCTCCATCTTCTGAACCTTTCCACTACTTATTAATTCTCATGGCTTTTCTTAGCTTGTTTGTGCGCTGTAAGAATAAATCTGGTCGAAACTGGCTTTGATTGGATTCAATCTGCGAAGAAAATAAATGTTTCTTCAGCTGCAAAAAATGCTTTACTAAATGAGATCATTACATCAACAATTTAAATGATGCTGATTATTGTAATTGATACAGAATTGTATAACTAGGCGAATATAACATGTAAAAGAGCAGTACTAGAATCTTTACACATGTAATGTTGACTCATGGCTGTAGAATGAGTGATATATATTAATAGAAGAAGAAATAGTGTACGTCATCCTTCGTTTTGTGAAAAATGTGAAATCTGAAAATACAATAAAAAGGAGTTTGTAGTCAACTATGGGAAAAAACTAGTACAATTAGTCCAATACTGAGTAAATCACCAAATACAACTCTACTGAACACTGCATATGTTCAATGCTTAAGTGAAAGACTTCTCTCACTAATGTGCTGCAGCACCATATGACCATGAACCAAATCGCAGGCTGCAGGGGAGCTAGGTTTTCCCCTTGACCTGGCAGTGCGCACTGACCCAAACTAAGAGGGTTTAAACCGTACCCTTCCCATTGCTTTTCATCTCCATCTCCTCCTCACACCACAGACCAGCGCTCACACAAACTGACCGACCGACAGGCTGACAGAAGCCATATGCTCCATTCCCTTCCGATGGCAGCAGGTAGCCATCAAAGAAGCTCTCAGAGAAACTCCACTCAGCCGTGCCATGGGAGACGCAGAACGGACAGATGAAGGAGACGCATTACGAGCAGCGGAGAGGAGAGGTTTGGACAGGTTGAGTGGAGGCGAAGAGGAAGCGAGTGGAGAGGAACGGCGCGCCACGTGTGCATGGTGTTGAAAAGGGCACTGAGCGCTTCAAGAGGAGGACAGGTCAAATGCCATTCTGTGTATAAGTAAGTAAGTAAGTAAGTAAGCTTTATTTATATACCGCCTTTCACAGACCACAGTCTCAAAGCGGTTTACAATTGTTATTTTTTGGGCACTTGTCCTCTCACTCCACACAGAGATGGAGCGGGGTCGCCGAACAGGAGGCGCATGCCAGACCTATTGTACATATTTTTTGTTGTAGGGGAAACCGGAGTACCCGGAGGAAACCTACGCAGACACGGGGAGAACATGCAAACTCCACTCAGAAAGGCCCTGGTCCGGCCGGGATTCGAACCCAGGACTGAGAGGCGAGAGTGCTATCCACTCAGCCACCGTGCCGCCCAAAGGCCAAAGTATAAAGACCATTCAAGAATGCACAGCTTTTTCTGAGAGGTCCGCTGAGTAAATATTCAAAACCTATTCATCTCTAATGCAGAAGAACCAAATAATTGCTGAGGGGATTTTCAAAGGTCAGATGCCAGAAGTGTACATGTTTGAGTGGAGTGGGTCAAAAAACAAAACAATACAGAATTACTGTACAGCAATGCAAGAAGATAATGAGGCTGGGATTCTTTGAAGGATACCAGTGTGCAACAGTGTGGTAACGAGTTTGGGAAATTGTTTTGCTAATGATAACGTATGTATTATTGCAATTGGGTGCTTACGAGTACGAAAATCTGAAATTGTGTTGGATCTTGGGAAGTTCAGTATACATGCTTGACCGTTGAGGGAAAAATACACACTAATTGAATTCAACAATAGTGGTCAAATCTGGTTGATTTATTTTCACACATACATGATGCTAAACTTTCAGTCCTGTATGTAGGTACAGAAACAGTAACAGTACAACTCATTAATTAACTTTGATAGCTATCCATAAGTGAAGTAGTTATTGATCTTCACAACTATTTCAAGTGCCAGCGCAGCCAAACGTGCCTATAGCTGGATTTTTGTCATTATATCCAATCCCTTTCAGGGGCAAATTGAATTCAACTCACTCAACTTCCAGCCAAGGTCAATAATGTGATGTCATAAATGCAAGCCTATGAATGATGTCATTTGGGTTATTCCATTAAAACCCACTACCTTTTAGTGAAATTCCTTGTATTTATTTGTGGTGACGTGCTAGTTCCGGGAAGATAAATAAATAATGCTCGGGAAAAGAAGACTGAGTGAAAGGTTGTACAACAAACCATTGGCGTATAAGGGAAAGGCGCGAGGCTGCAGACTTGTGGTATTGGAAGTAGGGAAGAGACGAGAGTGTAAATCAACATCCATTAGCTGGGGGGTTATAAAGTCAGTGATGAAGAAGGTGGACTGAAGCACAGGCTTTTTTATTGTCCTGTTGTTGTCTTTTATTGCCTGTGATGTCATCTAATGGTATACTGGTAATGATGTGGGCGGGGCTATGTGCTACATGGGAGGAGTGGATGGCGTTGTAATGGGCCTGGTGCGTGGCCATACTGCGAACATGGGAGTATTGATCACCGCTTGAGTAGACAGCGTAAGCTTGGGCAATGATTTCTATGGCGGGGATGTTAGCATTGGGACAATGAGCAAATCAATATGTGGTTTGCAAAGATTGGTCTGGCAGAATGGAGGATTTTGAAAACGACGATACCAAGCATCACAGTTGACTGCCATTTCAACTATAGTACAACAACAGTACAGATATGTGCCGTTTTATTCACATGAGAATAGGGCTGGGCGATATAAACGGTATAAGCGGTATGCGATATAAATTTGGCCCACGGTAGAGATTTTTGTTATACCGGCATATTGCAATAGGTCATTATGTCATCAAATTGCGCAGGCTCTGACGCCAGCAGAAAGGACCAAAACAAACCGGCATTCAGCAGCATTAGCCTAGCACTATTAGCCTAGCAGACACCACTGGAAACAACGAACAACAGCACGGCATTAACACCGTGTTTCTGTCTCTGTATTGTTGTTACAGCGGCCCCAGCAGAGGTAAATACACACTCAGTAATCACAGTTTAAGCGTCTACCTTTTGGCCAATCAGTGTCAAAGGGGCGTAGGCTCGAAGCGCCTGTGTGAGCCAAAATAGATCCATGCGTGTGCCGTGTCCGCAGCATCACAGCAGAAGTTTGGGAAAGTTGGGAAAGATTCGGACCTCCGCGGTCAATATCTCACAAAGAATACTTTGTTAAACAAAATTAATTGTGCCAAAATGATCATTTACATCAATTGTTCAAATCCAATGCGCTGTTTTAATGAACATAAATCCATTGAATCATCCAGTTCACTGCAAGCGCAGAGAAAAGCGCTTAGGGAGCGTCAACAAATGTCATGACCAGCTTTGTAAACGAACAATAGCTTTTACTGAAGTCATGTACCTGCACAAAACTCTCAGACACTATAAATAATGACCATGTCTAACTCCTACAGACTTTGATTTCAACATGAGTTTTTTATATTTTAAATGAATGCATATGTTTTTCTTTTTAAAAATTGCTTTTACAGTGAATGGTATTTACTGTAACTTACATAAATAATGTATGTTACAACATTTGTCTCTTTATTTGTCTCACAACTGAATAACTCAAAAAATATATATATTAGATTCTAATATATAAATAAGTAACAATCTTGACTATTTTATGCAAGAACCTGCTAGACCTATATTGAAATTCACACACCAAATTATACCGCAATATATACCGTCTACCGTCTGTGTCCCAAATTATACCGCAATATGAATTTTAGGCCATATCGCCCACCCCTACATGAGAATAAAATCATCAAGCCAATGATAGCATGACTTCATTGAAAGGAGTGCTTTTATAGATTTTTTTATATATTGATTTAATGTTTTTCTAATATGTGTTCATGTGTACTACTAAAATTATAAAATTGTCTTTGTTTGGTACAGTTTATGATTCAAATATAAAAAATAAATCATCTATAATATTTCTACTACGTACAGTGGGGCAAAAAAGTATTTAGTCAGCCACCGATTGTGCAAGTTCTCTCTGTTAAAATAATGACAGGTCTGTAATTTTCATCATAGGTACACTTCAATGTGAGAGACAGAATGTGAAAAAAAATCCAGGAATTCACATTGTAGAATTTTTAAAGAACTTATTTGTAAATTATGGTGGAAAATAAGTATTTGGTCAATAACAAAAATTCAACTCAATACTTTGTAATATAACCTTTGTTGGCAAAACAGAGGTCAAACGATTACTATAGGTCTTTGCACACACAGTAGCTGGTATTTTGGCCCATTCCTCCATGTTTCGGGGCTGTTGCCGAGCAACACAGATTTTCAATGGGGTTGAGGTCTGGAGACTGGCTAGGCCACTCCAGGACTTTCAAATGCTTCTTACGGAGCCACTCCTTCGTTGCCCGGGCGGTGTGTTTGGGATCATGCTGGAATCATGCTGTCATGCTGGAAGACCCAGCCACGTTTCATCTTCAAAGCTCTCACTGATGGAAGGAGGATTTCGCTCAAAATCTCACGATACATGGCCCAATTCATTCTTTCCTTAACACGGATCAGTCGTCCTGTCCCCTTAGCAGAAAAACAGCCCCAAAGCATGACGTTTCCACCCCCATGCTCATGTTCTTGGGATGCAACTCAGTATTCTTCTTCCTCCAAACACGACGAGTTGAGTTTATACCAAACAGTTCTACTTTGGTTTCATCTGACCACATGACATTCTCCCAATCCTCTGCTGTATCATCCATGTGCTCTCTGGCAAACTTCAGACGAGCCTGGACATGCACTGGCTTCAGCAGGGGGACACGTCTGGCACTGCAGGATTTGATTCCCTGTCGTCGTAGTATGTTACTGATGGTAACCTTTGTTACTTTGGCCCCAGCTCTCTGCAGGTCATTCACCAGGTCCCCCCGTGTGGTTCTGGGATTTTTGATCACCGTTCTCATGATCATTTTGACCCCACGGGATGAGATCTTGCGATCGAGGGAGATTATCAGTGGTCTTGATATCAGAGCATTTTCTGATAATTGCTCCCACAGTTGATTTGTTCACACCAAGCTGCTTGCCTATTGTAGATTCACTCTTCCCAGTCTGGTGCAGGTCTACAATTCTTTTCCTGGTGTCCAGCTCTTTGGTCTTGGCCATAGTGGAGTTTGGAGTCTGACTGTTTGAGGCTGTGGACAGGTGTCTTTTATACAGATAACGAGTTCAAACAGGTGCCATTAATACAGGTAACGAGTGGAGGACAGAAGAGCTTCTTAAAGAAGAAGTTACAGGTCTGTGAGAGCCAGAGATCTTCCTTGTTTGAAGTGACCAAATACTTATTTTCTACCATAATTGACAAATAAATTCTTAAAAAATCCTACAATGTAAATTCCTGGATTTTTTTTTCACATTCTGTCTTGCAGTTGAAGTGTACCTATGATGAAAATTACAGACCTCTGTCATTATTTTAAGTGGGAGAACTGGCACAATCGGTGGCTGACTGAATACTTTTTTGCCCCACTGTATACAATATGAATATGTTGAAAATATTGAAAATATTGAGGAAGTAGAATAATATCCCTACACTGGGATGTCCTCAATCTACAATCACTCAAATAAATCAATCTATATTATTGGGTACTACATATACTTCAAAATAAGACAACTCAGCCTGGGAAACAAGCTAGGTTTTACACCATTGGGATATGTGAGGGAATATACAGAAACCACTAGTGTGCCACCATGTATTACGTAGCAGTACAGCAAAAGAGAGCGATGGTATGAAAAAGAGCTGACTTGACTTGAAAATAAGACTTCTACTCTTCACACAAAATCACATCACCATCACCTCAATCTTTGACAAATGTATTATGTTTATTAAGCTAATGCTCTGAGTGAGTGACCTCCATTCCCTCCAATCAAGCATGAAGAGTAGTCTCAACAGCTTGTATTCAGTTAAAAGAAGTGCGTATGGTGCCCGGGATAATGTGTTCTGCCTGGAATCAATTGCCATTAGGCCTGTCACGATAACAAATTTTGCTGGACGATTAATTGTCTCAGAAATTATTGCGATAAGCGATTATATTGTCGTTCTGAGATCATTTGCATCGATTACAATGATAATGCAGGTACACCTTTTCAAAGAGAAAGAAAATATGTAAAGAAAATATGAAACAGATGCCTCAAATGTCAATAATTTCTCAGACTTTATGGCAGATTACGAGAAAGAAATACCAACATGTTGACTTTGTGTGCTTAAGACAGGATCTCTCAGGAGTAGTCCCACCTGCCCACACACCAGGCGAATGACAAGTGACTGACATGTGGGTTCACCAATGGGGCGTACAGAAGTCCTGCTGCGGTAGCGCCCACCGGAAGTAGCGGGGCGGGCTTTGATGCTAACAGCTAAGCTAGCGGGTTTTTTGTGTAAAGTTCTACTTCAAGAATGCAAGTCTGCAGCATCTCTGTGTTCAGAGACCTTCTAGAGACTTTATATAACAGCAGTATGTGTTCACGGAGGTGCGCCATAAGTTTATTTTATTGGTATGGTACGGTACTTCTGCATCGGCGAACACGCTAACGCTAGCTGTGCTAGCATAGTCACTAATCAAGCCTGAATGAGAACTCAGCTGCCGGCATATGTTCACAACTACTGTGTCCCCCATTGTCAATCCTGGTTAAGTCCTGGTTTAGGTCCTGTTTTGGCTGTATTTTGTATTTTTGAGTAATTTCCGTCTGCTTGCTAGACCGCTAATGTTCCCGTGACCACTTTGCGGCTCTCTGACCCGAGAGAGACGGGGGAAACAAACAAGCAAATGGGATTTATCGCGGCCAAAAAAGTTATTGAGCAAATTGTATTTATCGTGCGATTAATTGATTTATTGACAATCGCGACAGGCCTAATTGCCATCAATTAAGACCATTTTAAATGTATATAGAGTTAGATACATTATTATCTATGTGTTATTAATTGGTGCTTTGGAGTGCAGGCAGTCTGTTTCATACAGGGGGTGCAGTCAGGTCCGGGCAAGAAACAGTTTTTCTTTTTAGGGTTCAGGTTGGGCCCCAAGTCTGGTCAGGCCTTAGTTTTATAAACTTTTAAGGCCCGATTACAGCTCTAGCATGACACTGTTTCAAAAGCCAACCTTAGACTTTGATTCCACTGAAAATAAGTAATATTTCCTGTAGCCCAGGCTGTGTTGGGAGATAATGTTGTGTGCCACTGCGCCATGTGAAACTAATATGATGCGATCTAATCCTCCGCAGTAAATCAAAACCTAAAATGCGTGTCAGAAACAGTTATTTACTACGACAGTGACATAAATTACTTCATAAATGATGTATTACACTCTATTTTCATCTCACACGCTGCCTGGAGAAATGGACAGAAACTTCATCTAATCAATTCTGCAACATGCTGATATGTGCTGTCTGGCAACTTCTGCAACGCGCTGATGTCGGCTACAATCTGGCCCTGGGGGTTTGATTTTACACAAGCCTAAAGTAAAGAAAAAAGTGCATCAGATACTCTTGATGCGCTTCTCAAATGCATCTGATGTGTAGAATGGAGAAAATGAGAAGTTTGCACATTTGCAAAGTTTGCAGACATCAGATAGGTTCAGCCCCAGGTCCTGAAACCCCTCAAGAGATTTTTTGTATCCGCATTCTGTAGAAAAGTAACTTAAATTCACTCCGCACTTCCTCCAATTCCTCTGTCAGGCAATGCACACCTCGTTCTCTCGTGAAACCTGCCGACTCAGCTGCTTCTGCTGAAAGTCAATCTGCCTTACTGCTACTATCTATCCTGCCGTCCAGCAGTCCCAAATTCCCAAGACCACATTCAGTAGTAAACTCAATCTCTCGCTGCATCCGCCATTCTGTGCACGTTCCTCCATTCATTCTGCCAACCCAATCTTTTTTCTTACCTTCTTGAGGCGTCCGCCCTTGGTGCCCACAAAGACCAGTGAGTGGTTCTTGTAGACGTAGGCGATGACAGATGTCATTTTGTCTGCTGCTTCAGTGAACAGAGGTTTCCCGCGCACCATCTCAGACACGCCCAGCGGCGCGTTCATATCAAGTCCGCAGAAGTCGTCGTCGATGGTCAGGAGCTGGAGAAAGTTACACAATAATGAATTAATTTCATGTAATGGTCTTCTCAACATGTTCAAAAACAATAACCCAAACTCACACACCCGACCCCCCACCAGTATACACAGTGTATACTGGTGGAGGGTTTGCTTGTCACCAATGAGATGTGAGAGTTCCGTCAGGCCTTCAATTTGAGGACCTTTGTCCCATTCAAAGATACGTTTTGTCTGCATTATTGTATGAAAAGCGATTATAAATAAAGATTGATATTACTCCAAAACCAATGGATTGTAATAATACCAGTTGCAAGGTTACAAGCCACCAGATGAAGAGATGATCCCAAACACTTCTATATTGTATATTGATATCATAACTGTTTTTTTTTTCAATATGAAGGTTGGAAGAACAAAAGGGCTTCTAGATGCAAAATAAAGAAAAAATATCAGCCTTTTTATGTATTCATTTTGCATTCTTGCTCCATACATTAAATTACTAGATTTTTTTTTTTTTTTTTTTACCATCACTCTTTGTTACATTTTTTTAACTCTTCTAATATACTTGAATTAATATAAACTGGTAGTATTCAGACTTCATGATTAGGAACACAAATCACCCCAAAAAGAGCAAACTTATACCAGGGGAATCAATGTTTCAAATGTGTACGTATTAGGGCTGGGCAATAAATCGAAAGTAGGCAATTAATCGGCTTTTGAAAGAATCGAATTCGTGAAAAATGTTAAAATCGAATGAAGGAAATTGTGAGAGTTCCAGCAGCACATGAATTATACTTGCAATATCAGCAAAGTCTGTACTAGACTTTTATAAGACGTATTGGGGGAAACAAATTAAAAATAGTTTTGAAACTTGAATATTGAATATTGAGCGTAAAGATCAAAACATATTTTTAAGGGGAAAGTTTGTCTTGAGTGACTTTAATGAAAATCGATTTAAAATCAAAATCGTCCAAAGCAGGAAATAAAATCGTACCCTAGTACGTATGCATGTTCTGTCATTCTCGGTTAACGTCCAAGAACTAGAATACCCCCATATAATGCCCCAAGTATAAAAAATTAAAGATGGAAGAAGATGGGAGCGGACTGCAGTACTCAGGCCGGGGCTCAGTTATCCTGCCAGAGGCTGCACTGTCAGGCACAATTCCCCACCGTCCACCAGCAAAACAGCTCGTATGGAACACGCCAGAGCAGCAAGATACTCCCAGTGAAATAATTCAATGTGAAACAGGCGGGCAAAATAAATAAGGAACAGAGAATTGTCATAAAAGTCTTAAAATCTTGATGGAGGAAAAAAATACACAGGATGACAAAGGATTGCATTGAACAACTTTTTGCTCATGTATTTCTTAATATTCTTATACTCTCATTATCTGTTTTTAATCTGGCAGATAACTGACAGATTGTGCTTTTGTCCCTGTGCAGATTATCATTATATATTTCTGAAATTTTAAATCTCAAAACGTTTTGAACAAAACAACTGCACAACAAAACAGCAACAGAGTCCTGCACATGGCAAAAGAAGAGCGTCAACATCTCTGTGGAGAACTGACAAATAATATTACATAAGAGAAGTGAAGTTATTAAAGGCTTGCATTGTAATAGTGACAATGGAGATGTGTTGTTTTGTTTTATTTAACATTTATCTAACCCTAAGTCCCATTGAGATTCAAAAGCTCTTTTTCATCTCTCACACATGCATGACTCATTCCAGTATACATCCAATATGAATAGTTTTGACATTTTATATTCATAATTCAATGATTCGCAATGCAACAAGTCATACGTAATTGGGCAAAACATTCATTGATTTTCTAGAGTAGGCAAGGCAAGTTTATTTATATAGCACAATTCATACACAAGGCAATTCAAAGTGCTGAACAAAATAAGAAAGCATTAAAATCATAAATAATCACAGAACATTAAAAAGAAAGATAAAAATATAAAATCCCTCAGTTGTATGCACAGCTGAACAGAACTGTCTTTAACCTGGTTTTAAACATTGTCAGAGAGGAGGCCTGTCTCACATCTTCAGGAAGATTGTTCCAGATTTTAGCAGCATGAATCTGAAAAGCAGCCTCCCCATGTTTAGTTCTGACTCTGGGCACTAACAGGAGTCCAGTCCCTGTGCTCCTCAGAGTCCGGGCTGGTTCATATGGGACTAACATGTCACTAATATATTTTGGTGCGAGGCCATGGAGAGACTTGTACACAAGCAGAGCTGTTTTAAAATCTATTCTCTGAGCCACAGGAAGCCAGTGCAGAGACCTGAGGACTGGACTAATGTGGTCGTACTTCCTGGTTCTAGTCAATATGTAGAAGATGGTTTTATTTGGTTTTGTTTGCTTGGTATTCATGTTGTACCATATACCATATAGAATGTATGATTGAATTATACCAAAGAAATACCAAATGTTTCTGATTACCCTTATTATAAAAATACCTAAATTAGTTGCCTATTCCTATGCCTATTATTATTTCTAACACCTACTCCTTCTCTTGCAATCTGTTCTCATGTAATTGATTATTTTCTGGCAATTAGCATCGACAACATACCAACAAAACAAAGAAAATATGCCAGCAGCTGCTTTCTGCCTTTTGCGCAAAAATGTCTAGGCTTCTCCTGCTGGGCGTTCTTACAGTGGGCTAAATGATTTATAGGTTATGATAAAGTATAATGGTTGTGTGGATTGGTCATTATGCCGCGTGTATGGATGGATTTGAAACACACTGACTTAAAAACAGAGCCAGCCTTTGCTTGATTAATAGCTTGGAAACGCAAACGGAAACTTGGAGGACAAAAGCTATTCATAAGAAAAAAGCATGGAGAGAACCAAAAATCGCATTTAAAGTGGATTAAAAACCTATTGATTGTGTGTTTGACAGACAGGGTAACACATAAAAAAATGCTAATGAGTTTTTACACAAATGTACATGTATCTCCTCAGCCACGTGTAACATGCATCATTTTGTTTTTCAAAGTATACATTTTAAAAAGAAAAAATGGGGCATGGCTGTTTTACAACTGGTTTAAGACTAGAGGCATATTGTTTACTTTAATTTACTGCATATTAGATTTTAAGGTTGGTACATGATGAAATGTTTTTCTTTGATGCATCTGAAAACAAACTTTGACCACATCCATTGCTGTTATAAAAGCTTCACCCAGAGCCACAGGAGAAATATGGGGTATGCTTTCATTGGACAAAATAGAGCCACCGCAACTGGTCCAGGCCACATCCAGCTCCGGGCTACACCATTATGTGAGAGGGTTGTGTGAAGTGGTAGGAATGATCAATACCCATGACCTGGAAGTGGGTCAAGATCGTGTCAGCTTATTATATGGGGAAAATGGAGACAATGCAACACGAGAGACAAAGGACTCACTGCAGACACTATAGGAGAATTAGACACTGCTAGAGCTTTGATGTATAGGAAAAAAAAATCTAGAATCATTACGCTTGAGAAAATAAATATTTTTGCTGGCCATTACATAATTCATACTTTGCGTTGTTCTTATTGTGTAAGACTGTTGTCATTTTTGAGTCAGATTGTCCTACCATGTCAGCACAGAAACTGAACTCCTGCTGGTCCCCATTCCTGATTCAGGCCTTCCTGAAATTGTGAGACTTTCTACTCTGACAAAGTTCAAAAACAGTTCTGTTTAGCCCAGCTACAACTAGTATTCTTAATTAAGTTAGTCCTGTATAAGGATTATTCATGTTTATATTTGATTGGTTATTATGTTTTTTCTTTTGTTTTACTTCTACCAATTTTTCAGAATGATGAAGCTGATGTTAAGAAGCAATTTTCAATTCAAAATGAAAGGAATAAGTTAAAATCTTGAAGCCAATCCAATCCTCTCTATCCTGTACTTTACAAATTGCACATTGCATAACAAATGGATGCAGACCAGCTATACATAGTTCCCACATGACGTCACTACATACGGGGATTTGCCGACCCGGCACCATTTGTGTTGGCATGCTGTGGGCAAAACAATAGAAAAAGAAGCTGAAACGTGTTAATGTCGTGATAAAGTTGAAAATGGTCATCTCCTGCTGGGTCAATGGATGTTCAAATCGTGCCGGAGGTTCCGTTAAACTTGGATTTTACAGTATACCCATCATTAGACTTCATGAATGTGAGAAGACTAAGCTTTTGTCAGAACAACCACGGAGGTTATGGCTTGCGAAGATAAACAGGCAAGAAACTCCCTCAAAACACGCAAGAATATGCTCGGAGCACTTTGTGTCAGGTGCGTATCGTATCTTATAATGTGTTGACAGACGTAATTTACTCAGTACTAACTTGTGTATGCTGATAGCTGGTAACTTGAGAGTTTCATTATTTAGCGTTAGATTACTTTATTATGAGGAGGATCGGTGTCGCGTCCGAGGCTCTCGAGGGCAACGTAAATGTATTAAATAGATAATAGTTCTATGGTGGGCTAAAACAATGTTCACAAACAGCATTGCTTCTGTAAAAAGATCTGTGTCATAAAATAAACTGCTCTTTACGCCTGGAAAAATCAGTTGCCCACCATTCACCAAAACATACGGTCAAAAACGCGGAAATAAACAATAACAGCAATCCAGAGTGTCCATGTGGCATTAGCATTAATTAAATTAATTGTTAATATAATTAAAATAATTAAATGGAGCTCCAACTGGTATTAAATCTAAAGTTTTTGAGAAATGTTTGCATTGCTTGTTAATTTTTGCTGCATAATTTGATCAAATATGTAAAACATGTCCGTAGCACGTTAAACTGTGGTACCATTGTATTAATATACAATTATTTGCTCAAAAGTTGCCCTTTTTTTCCAATTTGCGTTTGAATATCTACATTTATTCTCATTCTTCTGTTTAATGGAATGCACAAACACAGCAGCGTGCCATCAAAGATGGCGTCTCCGAGGAGGTCATGTGACATTCATTGGTCTGTGGGAACTATGTATTACCACAAACACATTTTCTTTTATTGACAAGTAATTATTCATTAGCTTTGCGCCACCCAGACGTGTTTGAGAATGAATAACCAAAACGTAGTAACGGTGCATAAAAATTACTGGTTGTCCCTGACGACAAGACGACACGGCAGAGTGAGAGGAGAATTTGGATTTGGGCCAAAGCAGAAAGGCAGAATCAGGTCAGTGTTGGCTAGATCCATCTTTGAGGCTCTGTCCCGATGCCAGTGTCCGCACAAAGAGAGCTCTCTTCTGGACCGAGCGAGGGATCAGCTGAGACGAGGCGAGGGAAGGAGACGAACTAACAAACATAGGTCCAGAATTACTCAGACCGATAAGCACAGCCCACTCCAAAAAGCTCCTAATCTGCTCTTGTCTGCTTGTTCACTTTGGCTGCAAGATCAAAAATGATGTTTCAATGCACTTTACAGCTCAACAATTGAACATATAGACAATTTCGTTATTTTATCAATACTACTAATGATCCTTTACATAGATTATTGTTACATTAAAATATAATTCAGCCATCTTACATATAAGGATACATAATTTCTTACTTTTCTGTCCAGAGTCCAGTGTTGTTGTACTAAGTTAGTTAGTAGTTAAAAATAACTTACTACAACTTCATGTTGCAATCACGTTAAAAGTTTCTCTTATGGCAACCTGAATAATCTTACCAAAACAACAGCACGAGAAAATAACATTTCATTCTTCCGCAGCATTGAGCTATTTCTCACTAATGTCTCATAGAATACAGAAGCAATGCGTGCCCTAATTTAATTATCCACTTTGCCACAATCCTACTGTGCTAAATGACTGATATGTCAGGTTGATTGGCAGCTCAAGATCAGCTCAGAAATATGACCAAACTGTGTGGGTTTTTGTATTCATTGTAAGATATATGTCATCATTCAATTCAAGCATAAAATAGTAATGACAACTGCAGAGATCAAACTGGGTTTGTTCAGAAAACTATTAATATAAAATCATTAAGACAGGCGTTTTATACTTCAGGAACAGAAGTTCAAACTTTAATTTGACTTTTACACTGAACTAGCTATTAGGATTAATGTCTTACCTAATCATGTATTGATTATCTTTTCACTTTATCTGATTAGTCATGAATTGTTTTTTTATGATTACATTCAATGAAAAAATGGGTAAGTGAAAGTTTTGGATGTGAGAGCAGAGAAGACCTTTCGTTACTTTTGGGAGATCCACACAGTGGACATCAAAGTAAAAATATACTTAACAATAATCAGGGTACAGAAGAAACAGCAATACGGTATGAAAAGGGGTTGGACGAAGCATATGCACCTTTCAAGGTCAGAAACCTCTCTTTCTCTCTATAGTCTACGGTCTATTACACGCTCTGGTGCTCTTTGTGGAAATCCACACGTTTAAAACACATGCAAACTGGTCATATTGGTAAAAATATGCACTAAAATATGCACTATATGCAATAAATAATGCACTTTCATAATTCAAATGAAATAATACATGACTATTTTCTAAGCAAAGCTTAGCGTGACTTTAGTGCTGGAGGTATAGGGTTGACTGTGTTTGTATGTTACACTAAATGCAGTGTGGTTTTGCTCAAAGACTCAAGGGGTTCACAGGGGTCAACACGAGGACACTGCAGAGTTTGGTATAAATAGAATATGTGGAAACCTTCCGCACACCTGCACTTCACCCACACTCCAACTCGCAGTGCTCTGAGGTCAGAGTAGAATATCTCACTGGTTTCAAGAACTCTCTATGTCTGACAGGAAGCCCAAGTTGAAGCTAGTGTACTACAGCCATCAGTGTAAAAGGATGAACCAGTGCACTAACGCAAAGCTCAGTCCAAGCCCACACACAAGCGACAACTACCACTCTCCATCAATTATTGAAGATAAAGTAGCTTCTTGAATATTGACATTAAGGTAACCAGTTTTTACATACGTACTAGTGCTGTCCAACGATTAAAATATTTAATCGCGATTAATCGCATGAATTTCATAGTTAACTCGCGATTAATCGCAAATTAGTCACACATTTGCGTGCTGTGTGCAATTGCTTTTTTTATTGAAAACAATGTGTAGTGTTATATTACACACTAACATTTGATGCAAAATCATCAATAAATGGATGACAAAATAAATAATTGGTAACAAAAAGCCCCTTCAATGTGTGTGTGTGGGTGTGTGTGTGTATGTGTGGGTATAGACCATAGACTGTATAGAAACATCATGGTGTCATTATGATGATGATAAACAATCTGTAAATATTTTGTAAATTTGTTCATGTAAATACTCTATGCTGTTTCTCTGTTTACCTTTCGGTATATCTATGACTGTATACTGTTTGCTTGTATTGCCTTTTTTATTAACCCCTCCCCCCCATCTCCCACTTCATGTCCCCCCCCCCCCCCCCCCCCTCCCCTCCTATGTGCCCTTCTGGGTTTCTTCTTTGGCCCCCTGTATCTCCAACTACATATTGTTTGTAATCTCTGTCTACAATGTATCTGAACTAGTCCTTTTCTTTGTTTCTATGTGTTTGTCTGCAATAAAAAGTAAAAAAAAAAAAAAAAAAAAAAAAAAAAAAAATTTTTTTTTTTTTTTTTTTTTATCGCGCGATAAAAAAAATGACGGCGTTAATATTGATTTGCGTTAACGCGTTAATAACGCGCTATTTTGGACAGCCCTAATACGTACATATATGTAAAAGACAAAGGGTGGAGCCCTAGAACTTTATAAGATACAATGATATTGTATATATAGAATGATATATAATGTGACTTTGCATGTAAGAAAGTTAAGTTCATATGAAAACACACTCATGAACAAAATGCCCATATTATACTAAAAGAAAATCCAGTTTTCCTGTTTAGATTTGTTTAGATTTGTTTAGATTTGTTTAGATTTTACAGTACGCTGCTGTACATGGCCCACCTCTGGACAAACTATAAAGGAGCCAGGCCGCACAAACTAGAATATGTAAAATTAAACATCAGGTTCAGTGCCGCTCGATTTTAGTCCAAGATGTGGAGATTCTGGCATTGCAGTTTTTTAAGGTCATCACTGTTTGACTGATTTTATCGTCTCGTGTGTCTGTTTTTTAAACATTGAATGAAATAGAAGTGGATTATTATATATTCAAAACATGTTATAGATCAAACATCACGGAAAAGAACTGCAATCTGGGGTAACTTTCAAACCACAATAAATTAAACTGCATCCTCGCTCTCAAAACAGTGGTTCAATCAACGGGTATTCACATGCATGTATTTTTGGCCACTGTCACATTGGTACCAAGGCAACAGCAACTAAAATCTATACTAAATGTTTGAAGGTCTAAGTCTTGGAAAAACTGAGATGGGCGTGAAGAGAGGCTGTAGCAACTCAGTCGAGTATAATCTAATTAATAGCAGCGAATTCAAAATGTGAAGCCGATCGCAAATGACAAATGTAGAAGAATGGCCCATAGCATGTTAGCTAATGACATGTAATTAATGATCATTAGCAGAAGCCATGAGAGGGCTGGATCTGTTCTACGAGGCGACCTTGTGATTTCCTGCTTTAGAGGTGGGGTCAGCATGCGTTTAGAGAACATAAGGCAGGCATGAGTAAGATGCTACATGAGAAGAAGATAAACCAGACAAGAAAGAGACATATCAATTAAAAAATGTTGTTCAAAAAGTAAAATATATAGATTCAACGATATTGTGGTTATTTCTCCATCTCATTGTTGTAATCTGATTAGAATGTGTTTGCTTGCATTCAAACAGCCATTGTTCCGATAATTCCCATATTCACTACCTTTAGTGAACTTATTAAAGACTGGTATCTGATTTTCAAACTAAACAACAACTTAACAACCACTAAACAATAGAATGTTTCATGCAGTCTGCGGGATTTTCTTCAACATAATTGTTCTTTCGCAAAACTTTGTTTTAATGCCGTTAAAACGCCTTGCATCTCCAACGTTGTGTTTTTCCCCCAATTAGGGAGACAGTGAAAAGTCTCAAGGCTCATTATAGTAGCATGTCTATATGAAGACATCGTTCGCACTTTCTATTGCAAGTGTGAGTATAAGCTTGTTAAGCCATATGTATTTTAACATCCCTGTTATCCTCGTGCAAATTTCTGTTCGAATATATTGTCTTTTTCACTGTCAGAATATACAGCAGAGTAGTCACTTGCCACTTTATAGACTCTACTTCGACTGATTTTGACCTGATAAATATCTGTCTTTTGCATACATTGATTTGCAAATTATAATACAAAAAAATAGGGGAGGACAATACCGTATTAAAAATGTCTTATTATTTCTCATCGTCTTGAATGAGAATTTGATACTTATTAAGTGCAGATTACACCTCTTTGGGACGGTCAAAATGACATGAGCGGCAGTAAAGAGGAGAAAGGGATGTTATCTTAGACCCCCAAAAGGTTCTGCCTGGCTAAGCTACATAATGCATGCTCAACAGTATAAGTCTGCATCCATAGATCATTGTGAAGTGGCATGTGACCTATAAAAAGCCGCCTGCACCCTCCGTGTTCACTGTGTCAGCAGAAAAAAACAGAACAACAAAAAAGAGCGGCAATGCAATAAATGGCCTCTCTCTTCTCTCACGCTTGATTCATCGCCGACTGCACATGTGGCTCTTTCCGCCTCGCGTATGTCCTCGCCATGTTGATGGTATAAAAATAGTTTGCCATCCTTTTTTCTAGCCTGAGCCTCTTCCACTTGTATTTCTATTTTGTATTTTTTTTGACTCAAATCTGCTTAAAGAGCAGCTTAAAGAGCATTATGCATGCTTGAGTTGTTTCTTCTACATGCATGATGAGCCTTGTTTTTACCACCACACATCACATGAAGTATACAGTGTTGTTTATGTAAGTTTTTGTCAATACTTTCATCTGCAGTGTTGAACAATAAACGCCTGAAGTGAGTGGCATTTATCTTGATTTGAGTCAATTTTGACTGAATAAGGTTTGCCATGGTAACTCTTACTTAGGTAACTTTAACTCAATGTGTGCCATTGACGCACAAATACGTCTATTTTCATGTTCCCAGATGTCTATTGTATCTAATATGTATGGCTTGAGACCATATTTTATCTAGCCAGCAGGTGGCAGCATTTCTCTCTGAATGGTTTGAAAACAGTTAGGTGCACATGTTGTGCCTATTTTTTCTCAGCTTTCTGGTGATTTCAGTAAAACTTCCCTCTACTCGACTGAGGATTACAGGGGAACGAAACAAGCTAGAAACAAAATTCTTTTTGCTGATAAAAGTAGACAGTCCATTCTTGTAGAATCGGATTTCAGATAGTACACAGTATTCTGTGGGTCTTTAGAAATCAGTAAAAAACCATCAGAAACGGCTGGCAATATGGAAGTACCTGTTCTGAAATGGGCTGGCAGTATTGTGTTGCTGATAAACTTAACCAAATCTAGTGTTCACACAGGGGTGGAACTGCGATTGTTGTGAGCCACATCAGCCGCTGATTCAATTAGGGAATATTTTGTCTCTTAAGAGAATATGGTTTCTTGATAATGTTGAATCTATCTTTTGGGGTTCCAAACTAAACGATTAAACAAATCGGCCAAATAAACAATCATAAAAATAATTGTAAATTGCAGCCCTAATTGACACACATGTGAAACTTGAAATTTTGAGCCATGAGTTATTTTGTCTCATGAAAAGTCGGCATAGGGTTTCACCGGATGTTTCAACATCAGCAGACAGAGCTGGTGGAATCATTTCAGAATGCAAATAAGTAAAATATGTCACGTGGATAAGAAGGCAGTCCATCTGCTCCCACTGGTCAAAAGCCAGCACTGCCATTTTCAAAAATAGTCAGTCGAATTGCTTCTTGTACTAAGTTTTTCTTTGTAGTTTAATTGTGATTTAAATACACCCATCTACAGCAGAGCACATGACATCTCGTCTCTTGCTGCACTCTCTCGCTTCTCTGGGATAATTTATGCGGCGCTGGTGATACTGTGGCGCCTGCTGAAATGGCATCATCCCTCCTCCTCGGCACGCACCCTGCCCTGACAGCTCCGGCCTGGCTATGATTTATCAGACGCACGGCCGCGGACAAAAGCACCATCCTCACTTAAGATTTACTCCCAGATAAATATTAGGGGTCGTGGAGCAAACTAAAGAGAGGGTCAGTTTTGTCTTGTCAGGTTTATAGCCAACGCGGAAGATGATCTAATGTTTACACAATTCTAAGGTGCTTTAATATTACATCAACCTGCAGGTGAATTGGTGCCCATAAATTTCCATAGTGAATAACTTTTTTGAGAGCACCTTGTTTGTGTACATGAATAGTTATGTTACTGCGTTGCACTACTGTATATGCAATTAACCAAAAATTTACTAATATATAAGATATATTTCACTAGTAAAAATACATACATAGATGTCTATTGTACATTACATGAAATATGTGTATTGAGGATTGCAGGTTTAAATCATGTGATTCGTTGGATTTTTTTCTCATTCTGTCTCTCGTAGTGGAGGTATATCTATGATGGAAATTACAGGCCTCCTTCATCTCTTTAAGTGGAAGAACTTGCACAATTGGTGGCTGACTAAAGACTTTTTTGCCCCACTGTATGTGCTGCGAAATGCTACATTTTTGGAAATAATGAAGACAGTCTATACATGAAACTGCTAATTAAGTCCTGTTTTTTTCTGTGTGGAACAGTGAGAAATTAAATGAAGCGAATCACTGAATTTGTAATGTTGTTACAGAGAATAGAATTATGGTAATTTGTCTGCGTGTTCAGCAGATTAAAGGAGGCAGTGGATGGTTAACATCTCGTGGTAATGGGGCTGGGCATGAACCCATGAAGCCCCACTAGGACATCCTGCCGAGCTTCAGGGCTAATTATGTGATTTTAAGTGAACATGAGACACTTGCAAACTGACTATGGGTGCAAAGGCATCGTAAGGGTGTGCACAGTTGGATAGCAATAAATGCATTTGCAAATTGTGTTTTCAAAACTGGATTAAGGTGATGAGTGAGTTGACAATAAAGTTGCAATGTAATAACACATCACTTGAGGAAACACCGACAAATGAACACCAAACCCTTAAGATGCCATGTTTGAGGGAAAAAAATAAAGGGTCAGCAAATATATCCATAATTCCATATGGTCATGGGGCAGCACAAATCATTGTAGCGTGTTCAAATTGCTTATTGTACAGTATAGTATAATTACAGTGTATATTTGTCTTTGATTTAAGTAATATCCACTTAAAGGAATAGGCCACCGTTTTTACATACTGACATATGTTCTTACCTTACCTTAGACTAGTTGATATGTACCTGTCTGGTCTTTGTCCGTGCGCTCTGTCATGCAAACGGAGCACAAACGCAGCCTCTTCCACAGACTGTATAGTAACAAATCAGCTCCCGTTAGAAGCTACCAAACTCATCCACTTGTTCCCTATTTAAATACAGTTACAAGACATGTTACACTACAAAGTATAGTAACACAGAAATGTAACATGTCGATTTTCTCAGCGGATAAAAAGGGTGTTACTAAACTTTGTAGTGTAACACGTCACGTACCTGTATTTAAATAGGGAACAAGTGGAAGAGTTTGGTAGCTTCTAACGGGAGCTGATTTGGAACTATACAGTCTGTGGAAGAGGCTGCGTTTGTGCTCCGTTTGCATGAGAGCGCACGGACAAAGACCAGACAGGTACATATCAACTAGTCTATGGTAAGGTAAGAACATATGTCAGTATGTCAAAACGGTGGCCTATTCCTTTAAAGATTCATATTTTGACGGAATGTGAATAGTTTGCAATAATGGTTGGGGTTAAAATCAAATGCACCTTGAAATGCAACGTTGATTCTAACAACACAAGTCCAGTATGATACCAAAATCCCAGAATCCCGGAAGTACTCACTGCGCTGCTGCAGGGGATGTCCTTGACCTTGAGCCAGGCCAGGTCCAGCGTCCCCTCTCCCTTGTAACAGGACTGCAGTCTCTCCTTTATTTTCTCATTGATCTTGCGGAGAGAAAAGACACACAACGCTGAATCCTGGGTGGCCTGGCGTGGTCGTCTCTTCTGCCCTTTGGAGAAGACAGCAAAAAGGACGTCGTCGTCTGGTGCCACGTCCAGAGAGCGGGCCAGGGTCACGCCAGCTTTGGACAGATACGCCGCCTCCAGCAAACGATACTCCACATTCCCACTGACGCACCCTATGGGCACTTCCACGTAGGAGTTAAAAGCGGTGTCAGCCTTGCACAGACGTACGATTTTAGACGTGTACACCTGCTCACGTCCTGCTGCGGACGACCCCGTGGTTGGACCTCCGCCCATCTCTGGCTGCAGGGTCAAAAAGTACACAAAATTCCCGCTGGCGAAACCGTAAATGTAGTAGATGTCAAAGTCTGGGATGACCGTGAATGTGTCCGAAGGGATTTTGATCATAGACGCCACAAACTCGTCGTGGAAAACATATGCAAACATGCCGTCCTCCTCAGAGTTTCTTGCTAACTTGCGGCTGGATATGGTGGGGAAGTATTCAGGTTTGCCATCTACAGCTGTGGCCACAAACAGCATGTCTGGAGATGCGTTCCCATAGGATACAATAACCCCAAAAACGGATCCGCTTTCATTGGTCCCAGAAAGGTAGTGCTCCTTCTTGTGAAATGGCTCTCCAAGTTTGAAAAGATCATCCAAACGCAGCAGTTTGCATATACCTTGGTATAGGCTACCACAAGCTAGTAGCCTGTTCTCCCTGTAGTCCATTAAGAGCATTTTGTTTACATTGTTAGTGAGCGTCAGTGGTTCGCTGCAGGGTTGGACAATACGAGGAGGGTAGCACTTCCTGTTGTCCTCGTCTGGTCCAGTTTCATGGAACACCTGGACTTCTAAGCTGGGGGACAGTTTGTAGATGCGATTGACGGCACCCAAATAGACGTTACCGTTACGATAGTCCACGGCGAGATGGTTGAAAGTCCATTCAGGGTTTTCTGCGTGAAAAGAGGCGTACTGGTCTTGCTGTAAAGAGGCTGTAATCACCTGTGACCCTGAGCTGAGCGCTTGAGGGCCATGGATGGTCAGACATGGTGCAGGGAGAACCAGGCTGGACAGAAAGCAGCAGGTGAAGAAGCAGGTCCGCGTCCGAGAGAGGGACATGATGACTGTGGTAGAAGCTCAAGCCGGTGGAACGGGGGACAGTCCAGTGCTGTCAGCCAATCACGATCTGCCCTCTTTTAACAACATGGGCATCATGAATCTGTAACAGAAGCAAAGAGAGAAGCAGGATTAATACCAAATCAAATTCTACAAAATATACTGTATACATTCCGTAAATCTACATGTATGTATTTATTCATAATATAAGCGTGATTTATTTTTTTTGATCTAATCACAACAAGGTATGTTCTTTAAATAATGCAGAACTTCAAATACATTAAATTATTTTTATAAAGGCAGCAATATGTTGTATGTGTGAAATATGTTGAGAGTGAGATTATGAAAAAAAAAAAAAGAAACGGCTCATCTTAAACAACTTGATCAACTCACAAAAAGCAAACATTCCAAGTGGAAGTCATCTAGAAAAAAGTAAGTATATATACATTTTTGGTAGTATAATTGTTAACAAAACAATTAGGTTTCAACAGATTCATAGGTTTGCAATTAAAAAAGATATTAGTAAAGAAATGTTAAAGCCTCCACTTAACCACCAACTCATCTTGTCAAACTTTATCCAAATTCTTAGCTCAGAATCTGCAGAATTCCCTTCCCTGTTGTATTTCAATCCTCAAATTTTGTTATAATAAAATCTTCCAAAAGAAAATATTATCGGTCTAGCAGAATGCCAAATAATATTGTCGCTGCTATCGACTCCAAAAAAAGTCTCCAAAAAAGTATATAGAGTATTTGTTCTTGTCCGTTTGCAATTGTATTTGGAAGAGCCGAGTTAAAGGCAGAGAATGTTGTCTTAGAAGCAGGTGAGCGAGGGGAGCTCTCTGAGGACGTGATCAGCGTGGTGCAGCACCATCCTTTTACATGGCCCCCTGCCCCTGTCCACCCCTCCCAGTCTTTCCGCACAATCCGCCATGCACCTAATTGATTCTCCCCTTGGAAAAGCAATTTGCATGCTTTGGCGATTCCTCCTTTTCCTCCCAATAGGGCAGCTCACCTGCTGACACTGCGAGCACTGAGAAAAGGACCTTCTCCACTCTTAAAGACACACGCAAACACACCATCGGGTTTTAAGGTGGAAGAGGAATAATTAGGATGGAAATGCATGTGGTTGCAGAAAAAGGTCTCCGCATGGTTCACATTTACACAAACTAACCATTAAACGTGCACCCAAAAACACACAGCACTCAATAATCAAATGGAGAGAAAACATTGTGGCCCCTTGTGTAGAGCAGTGCTCATTAGACGCTCCGAGGGTTGAAGATGGCAAGAGGCGAACACACCTGGGTAGAAACCAGCAACCCGATGTATACATACTGATCGCAGCGCTTTTTCAGAATCATATTATATTTAGTTATTCCTAATTAATCACACTTTACTACGTTTCAGTTATATGAATAATATGTTCTGTTATCTGGTAGGGATTTTATTCTAAACACCATGCTTCATCACTTGGTCTCATGCTATTTTCATGTTGTGTTTTTGAGGAAATTGTCACAATATTTTGATATCCTGCTGAACCTCTTACAGAGTCCCAATGTATGTCACAATCATAAATGCTATGAGTCAAATGGGATTAGAAAATTTAGGGTGCGTAAGAAGTAGGGTAATTACACATAATCTCCCATTTCAAAGAAGAAGAAAAGATTGCGTAGACTTCTCCTTCTGTAATCTGTCAGATGAATGACGGTTACTATAAAGAAGTAATTAGAGCAAGGGTATGGCACTCTGATGACCATGTGGCTAAATAAATAGCATGTTATTTTTGGAAACTATTTTGATTAAGAATATAAGAATATGAGCTAGAATGTCTAACTTGATGATGAAAAATACTTGTAATATATTTGAGCAAAACACTTGAGATTTTCTTATGGAATGAGCATTGACTTTTTGTGTTTATGTCAAATAGGAAAAAGAAGAGAAATGTTTCACTTGGAATGATAAAAAATGCTACGTACTACGCTTAAAGCCTAAGATACTTGTTCTACTAACAAATCTTTATTTACTGGTTATTTGCAAGTCTTGAATAATGTGATTTTCTAATTGCGATGAGTAAGATTGTGCAAATGTTTTGATTACACTTCTGATCTTGCAGCCCTATAAAGATGGACACATCTTTTTTCTTTCATCTTGATTCTCACTTTTAACACCAACATGATCAGTCAGTGTTGGGAAAAAGCTATCCTATCTATCCTATACAAACGCTGCAAAGTGCAGTAGTAGTGAGTGAAGTTCTTCATAAACGCACTGTGACTTCCTCCTGCTGAGCTCTGACACTCATCAGAAGAATGAGCGACGCTGCACTGAAGCAAAAAAGAGGGTTGCTACTCCATTGTGTACACATAACACACAGCTATGTGCCAAAGAATCAAGTGTAGTTATGGCTTTCTGAAGGTTTTCTTTGGAACTAAAGATTTTTCACAAGGCATTATTTACGATTATACATTAAGGTTCTAAAAACAACATAAAAGGTCACTTAAGACTGATAATAAGTAAAAGTCCAGGGCTATACAGAATTGAGCATAAAACTAGAATAGGGTGCGCTAAACTGGTGCTAAGTGTGACCACACCAGACTTTTAGGATTTCAGAATATTTTAGAATATTTCCTATTTCAAACAACAACACTCCTCCTATTGTAGTCGCAGCACATGTTCCCATGACAACATGTTATCAACACATCAGGATGAGCAAACTGTTCAAACCCCTCCTCATTTTTTGTCTCGCAGTGCAGGTATTTGTGACTGTGTAGAACTCAGTCTAGTCTGACAGATTCTGTCTGTCTAGCTGCTTCAAGCCACAGTTTGGAAAGATGATTTCTTTTAACCAAAATTGTATGTAGTGTACCTTTAACACAGTATTAAACCGGGCCAAAAACCAGGGCAACATATATATTTAAAGTATTCCCTTTATTGGGTTTAAAAAGCTGCAAATAACAAATTATCCATTTCTTATTCTACATATCTTTGCAAAACAAAAGAGGAAAAAAAAAGTGTTATGATCATATCATTTTAGACATGCATTTCTATTACATTATAGGTTTTATATATTATGCCATGTTTAATTTGAACATGTGTTTGCTTCCCAAAAGGACCCTGTAAATATTCGGTCAAAATCATCACTGAATACTCCTTATAGTTACAAATGTATCGGTTTTATAAAGCGCTTTTTTGGACACTCAAAGACGCTTTACATGTCATTATTCATTCACTCCACACAGAGAAGCAGCCATCGGCCCTCCGACCACCACCAACCATTCCCACACACACCAGACTCATTCTAGGCAATGTGGGTGAAGTGTCTTTCCTAAGGACACAACAACAATTTGGCACTTTACAGCCGCAGCCGTCTCGGCACCTGATGTTCCCAGAGGTTAAGTGTCTTGCCAAGGACACAACAACAGCAGACATCAGAGGGAGTCGGTGGAGAAAGTCTTATGGTGGGCTCATTATGGATATTGATATGAAGGATGGAAGGATGTATTTTCTTTATTTTATTCAGATCCTTATTAGTCTTGCAGCAATGACTATTCGTCCAGCGATCCGCAGGGTGCTGAAGAAGACATTCATAGAATTGTACATAGTTCAATATATCATCCCACCAGGGGAACAATGATTATAAACCTTTATCCTTGTAGAAAATTAAATCACCTTCATCCGTTTAAATCTAAAACGCACAATCTTGCTGTGGTAAATCATTTTGGCTCTTTCTTAGAATATACAGTAAGCCTTCATAAGAAGCCATCTCCTGCTTTCACTGATAAGGTGATCATTTTAAAAGGCCTATGACTAATCTTCCCCACTACAGTGAACAGATGGCACATGCTTCTCTCTTAGGATGACTTGGGAAGAATTGAGGAATAAGGACTCGGGATGGAGGAGAAAAAGGAACGCTGTCCTGGGTGTTTACGTCAAGACAGGGATTAACAGCATGGATTACTGTCAGCTGATACCCCGTCAAGATTGAGGTTAGGAGGTCTGAGCCACCGCAGGGATGTTGATATTACAGAAAAAGACTTCAAATCATATTTTCAACTCTATCTACTGCCCATAAGACTATACATAAGTATGCCATGACGCAGCTCGGTGTAGGGCTGCAAAATTAATCAAAATGGAAAAGAAAACGCAAATTATTGGCCGCAATTAGCAAATCACAGAGATTGCAGTTATTTCAACAATCATCACAGGTAATAATTTAATTCAGAAACAGTAAAAACCCATCTATCCCTCTCTGTATAGTTCTAAAAACAGCTTTGAAATACAAGGATCACATAAAATGTCAAAAATAGTATAATAATAACAGCTTGAATAAACACAAGCGCATTTTGAGTGTGTATTTGCCAAATGTCAAAGAATGTGAAATGTGAAAGAAAGTTCTAATCTAACTTCAAGTGAGAATGTGCAAGGAACTAAATTTCTGTTTGCACTTTGGACATTATCCCACAGATCCATTATGTTCACAGAGGCGATGTGATGAAAGCAGATTTACCTGTATACAATACACCTTTGGAAAATAATCATCCCTTTTTTATGGTATGAATGTTCCGTCATTATTTTGAGGCCAACAAACAGACTCAGGCCTGACTCTCCACATAGTTCATCTGCATAGAGTCCTTGATTCAGGATCACAAGGGCTGCTGCTGCTGCTGCTGCTGCTGCTGCAGCAGAGTAGAGCGTGACAGAGCCCACAGGGACATAGCTACAGTCCTTGGTTCCACTGGAAGGTCAGGCGGCCTAAATGTACTCTGACTGTGATCAGCTGTGTGTGCGGATGCTGATGCATGCTGCGATTGGTGGAGTGTCTTATCATCAGCAAACATCAAGAGTCTCTAATATCATTAGGAGGACTGTTGAAGGACCACTGGGCTCACGTCAGCTCCTCGCTGTGATTGGGTTAGATAGAGGACAGCTTCCTGACGGGAAGATACCTCTGTCAAAGACAGAATGATAAAAATGCAGTTCATACTTTAAACTAAACATTAGGAAATGTAACCTAACAGAAAATCTGCTCTATTATAACCATGCATACTTTATAGCTCATGTCTTTTACCATCTAATCTGTTTTTGAGTGAAAGTGCAGTCTAAGCGTTTTGCTCCATGGAGACACACCCACAGCTTCAGGATAAAGAACAGGTTTAGATATCTTTTGGGAAAATCTGTGATCCATGTTCAAACAGGCCCAAAACCCAGCAGTGAATAATGATACAATAACAGTAATAACAGTTACAAGAAAATTGCTCATAAGATTTAAAGATATTTGGAAAATGAATGACAGTAATCCCCTAGAAATTCAAAAAAGAGCTCCTTGAAATGTTGTGGTTCTAACTTGATAGTCTTGTGCAATGTTTCACTTTCACAAGGCTGCACACCTTGCTTTCAAAAAGTCTGCCAATTTTAGGCTTGACTCATGCCAGTGTAAATTATGTAGATTTGAAAACTACAATGTAATAGGAGCTGCTTATTTTTCTTCTATGTGCTTGCTGCCTTTGTTTTGAATGGACATCTGTATGATATAACACTTGAAACTCTTTGATTAGAGAAGTTTTTACAGCTCACAAACCTGTATGCTACATGTGGTCAGTTTTCCCACATATGCAGATTTGAAACATAATTCAATATTGGTTCTTTTGTGATGAATGATTTTAGGTCCTGGAATTTAACGTAAGGATAAGGATAGAAGGATTGAAATGGTACTAAGTTATTATCATATTATTGAACAATTGACCGATTACACATTTACAACTAGATATGAACCAAGAGAGGAGTATTGCACCATACTCACAGTGCATATACTACTGAAATCAGCCACTAGTGTGCAATACTATGGCAGTTATGCCTCTGATATGTTTATGCGTGTAGTCCAATGAGACTGCTGATCTAAGCTCATGACAAAGGATAAGAAATACAGCATTGGACAAAAACAACGCTGTATTAATCTGTCAGGTCTCATCCCACAGTGCCACACACTCTAGAGGAGAGCAGCACACATCTGTGGGTCTAATCACTGGACTGGTTGATTGGTTTGCTAGAAGTGGATGGATTAAATCTTATAATCCATGCACAAGACTCTTAAAGACCCCAACCCCATGGTTTACTGTGCACAGCTGCAATGGGGTCAGATGATGGTCTGCGTTTTGGCAATTCACAACAGTTTCATTGTGAATTCAGTTTTCAACAGCATTTTAGATACACAACTTGTTAACTACGTTCACCCTTTATGTGAACACAATTTTAGCTTATTAATTCAAAGAACATACATGCAAGACTATATTGAGCTTTGAACCATGTTAGAACAGCCTTTCCTTCATCAACATAGATTATGTGGGATTGTATTTTGCTTCAACCCTCCCCTTTATCTTGGGCCTCAACAAATACCATTCACAATCCATCAGATCTGTGACACCAAGGATCTGCTTTTAGTTCATCAATTCTAAACAGAGCATAATTAGATATGATTATTGCAGTTTGGAAAGCATGAAATACCAAAGTATAAATACAATAACACAAATAATTCCTGAAAAGATCCATAAAACCAGAACTGGAATTTCTAGATTTTAGCTTTTTGCTTATTAAACTGTTGCCCCAACCCCAAGGAACCAGATAGAAAAGAGTTTACCTTTACCACAGAACACCGTGGAGTTTGACCTTTCTCTGCAGAGAGATTGTTCCCACTTGTAATTACTTTAAACAAGTCTTCAAATGCCCAAACTACACCATACCAGACACTTCTTTGAGCTCCAAAGAGATCAGATGTTATTGAGAAAATAGACTGGGGTGGTAAGTAGGGGTGGGAACCTAAGGGTACCTCACGATACGATACGATACACAATACAAAGCTCACGATAACGATAATATCACGATAACGATATTACAATAAGGATTTTATCACAATACGACGATTATTGCTATATTGGTCAGAAATATACAATATGCCAATTTATGGCATAAATAAAAGAAAAAATACTCTATTTAATGATAAATGGAATGGAGATGCGTAATGTACCCATATATTAAGTATTGATACCAATTCAAAAAAAAAAAAAAAGAAAACAAGATTTTTTTTTTGAAAATTGATATCGATACTTGGCAAATGCATATCGATAATCGACACGCGGGATAAATATATATATATATCGTCACACCCCTAGTGGTAAGGAGATTTTTCTTTGTTTAGTTTATTGTCATTCTTAATTACAGTTTACAGTATTAATTGCATGACCATATAAGACGGTGAATTGATTGATGTGATGACCCTAAAACTAATTGTAAAAGACAAATGATAATGTCTTCCAGGTTAACCTTCAGGCCAGACCCCAGACGGAACAAATACAAAACATCACACTCTCTCGCATGCTACTTCTAAAACTATTAAAACTCAGCCATGTGTTTTACATTTTTCAGCATGGACTCAATTAAAAAGATGAATATGACCTGATTTCCATGTCTCCTCATACTCTGTCTTCACATGGTGTATAACTCAATATAAACGACCCGAGCGCGGCCCATGTGGGAAATGTGGATCGTGCTAGTGAAGACAGAACGTCTCACCTGCAGAGTGGCTCTGCAGTAATGGGCAAAAGAGGCTGACAAATGAGCACTTTGACAGCCTATGTCACGGCAATATCCTGATTTTAACCACGTTCAACAAATCCAGTGGTATTAGCCATAGAGTAAAAAGAGGACATGGAAGCAGCAGAGAATGGTGGCACAAATTGGTTTGCACTCTTGACACAGAGCTGGAGTGTAACAGGTTCAATTCCTAGACCTGGGAATTGAACCTGTGTGAAATTAGTATGTTCTGCTCACAACTGAAATCCTTAAAATAGCATAATGCTCAAATTATTTATGCTTTTTACAATGAATCGCAGTAACTCATAGTACAAACCAACGCAAAGAAAATACTTGATTGACAAGCATAGCACGCTACATATGAGTCACCTAGTTTTAATTAGAAAACATGTCTTTGTGAACCAAAATGTGTACAGTTCTAATAAAATGACAATATTGTCAGTGCCTTCTGTTGGCATTTGCCCCTCAACAGCAGTGACAAACAACTTTCCCAAGAACTTGACAGAAATGGCTGCAAAAGAAAACGTAAAACCCGCAACCATTACTTTCATATATAGTCATCTTCGCTTGACATTTCTGAGTATATGCTTTAGCACAGTGGCTCTAAGCTGTTTTCCACAAATAGACCAACCAGACATGATTTTAGCTGCCTCTGCTCTACATTACAGCCGTTCCATCCTTTCCTTTGCTGTATTTCTTGCGTACAATGAACGTGTTTATACCGACAGAACCTTTACAGTTGCCTAATGTAAACACAATTACACTAAATTGAAAGTTCAGATGCCAAAGTAGCAGAACTCCTGATTCCAGGGCACAGGGTTCATATACTTTATTTGTCACATATAATGTAAACAACACAGTCAATATTTTAAATGTGTCCTTAGTTTGGTTTAGGCAGTCAGAAACATAACAATATCTACGGGTTCCAAAGTGTTCATAGCCGCGTTTCCACCGCAGGAACTTCGGGGTACTTTTCCAGGGCGAGCCCCGCTGGTGTGTGTCTCCACTGCAGGAACTTCCCCCACAAGGCCATTTACAGGAAATTATACGGAAACCAACGTAGTACCTCCTCCATGCTAGGTACTCCGTTGGGCCCTGAACAGTTCCTGGGTGGGGCTTGAGGTTAACCCGGTGCTGATTGGCTTAAGCTAGAGCAGGCTCTGACGCCAGCAGGAGGCAGCAAAACAACCGGCATTCTTAAAATCCAGCTGCAGTAGCCTAGTAGCAGTAGCCACGCAGCATTAGCCTGGCAGGCACCGCTGGAAACAGCTTTTACATCCTTTTCTTCTATTGCTTTCTGTTGATTTTAGAAGTCTTCTATCGCTTATCATTTTTGCCTGTTTTACATAAATGTTCTGAAAAATTTCTGGCGCCTAAACCGAAAAATGAAAGATGGGCAATGGAAAGAACAAAATACTAACCAATTAACAATTGGCATGCTTATTACCTTATTGTGCGTAAACACAAAGATGAAAAATAGAATTTGTTAAAAAAAATAAAATTATATGTGATATTTCACGTTCTAAGTACATTTTCTACTATGCCCTCAAGCTGTTGGGGGAAATGTCATTGTTTTATAAATCTGAATTATCTTATTTGTACATTCTCGTTCCCTTTTTTTGGGTAAAATAAATTAGAAATGCCTTATTCAAAACGAAAACTACTGAAAATGAAACAGACATCATGCCACTACTGGTAGAAATCACATCATGGACCTGACATGACTTGTTGACCCAGCTGTAGTTTCCATAGGTAACTGTATAAAATGTCAACAAGCGTCAGCAGCGTGTTCACCGGTCCAATGCAGTAGTTCAAATGTTAATAGGAAAATCTCAGGAGTAAAGTCAGTGTGATGAAAAGGTCAGTGTGGCCAATGATTCGCACACTTCCAGTCTCTGTGGTGCTATTTTTCAGAAACAAACATTATCATCTCTTTACCGAGGAACCCAGGTGCAGTAATGCACGATGAAGTAATGTGAGAATAAGAGGAGTAAGGAGGACATTTATCTCTGACCTAATTAAAACCCAATATTAATAATAATAAGTCTTTAATAAGTACACAAACATAATAAGTATTGTTGAGATGTAAAGATATTGATGTAGAAAAGTATTCTTTACAAAAACAACAGCAAAAACAAGACAAAGCAGCTCACGTGGAACAAAGCTTTTAATACTACATCGTTCTTGAATGTTTGACTTCTGTCACACCTTTAGATCAGCTTTTTTGGCCAGAAAATGGAAAAGGGGGGACCGCCACCTTACTCAGCCAATCTCCTCTCAGCCCAAAGTCTCAAATAGCGACTTGAAAGTATATGGTCTGATTTGTCCACAAACGGTTACTTTTCCAGGACTCTTTCCATTGAGGTAAACTACATAAAGGAATAAGCTGTCCTGCAGGACATAGCTGCATGTGGAAGCCAGATCCCATCAGACCTCTGAAGCTAAGCAGGGCAGCGCCTGGTTATGGGAGACCTCTGAGAACACCAGGTGCCACGGTGGGGCAGTTGCGACTGTAAAGTGCCAAACTGTTGTTGTGTCCTTAGCCAAGACACTTCCAAAACCTATGCATTATTACTGACACTGACATTCAGAATAATGACATACAAGACTGAAACATAAAAAGCGATAAGAAAGAAATATAAAAGCAATGTCTACGCCTTGTTCAATGTGTGCACCAGCCCATCATTATGAGAGCAGACTGCAGTGTCCTGAGGCAGAAGACAGAGGAGAGAGAGGGTGACGCAGGGTGGGAAGGTTTTACAGTAAAGCCCATGCCTTCTGGCTACAGCGCGGCGGGGGGACTCTATAGGCCCGCTGTTTGACAATTACTGTGGTAGCACTGCATCCTGGTAACCCCCCCTCAACACCGTGGGCACACAGGAAATGAGTGACACTACAAGAAAAAGCAAAGGAGAGTACGCCCAGGGTTTCAACATATTCATAAGCTACAATGTAATTACAAAGGGTAATGAGGAGTCTATCGTTTACTCGTTCTACTACATGGTGTAAGTGTGCAGAAGACCCAAGGACAAGTGTACCACTATTGAATTAAGACTAAAAACAAAAAGAGTATAAACAGGCCAGAGTAAAGCAACTCTTGGACTCTATTCAATGATTGAGCACTTCTAAATCCAGACATGTTGGGCATATTGATGTTTCATGTCATATCTGCTACAAAATGTATACAATTACATGCACCACATTAAAATTGGGTGTAAAAGTGGACAATAGCACCATTAACCTACAACTTTTCAACAAAAAGTCATTTAAAATTGGAACAAAAACTTTTAACACAACACAGACCCAGGCAAAAATAAAGCCAAACTCAAACTGGCTAAAGTTTGCAGAATGGCAATAAGAAATACAGTTAGAAGATTCCTCTCAGGACATGTCCTAGACTAATTAAACATGTTTCTGTAAAAAACATGTCTCCTCCTGCATGCTCTTTAAACGCTCACCAGCTTATGTTGAGTGTGAATTGATGGGAAAAGGCTCAAAGGTTACAAGACACATTGCCTGAACACAGCTAAATTCACTCTTTCTCCTGTAATAGTCAGGGTGCACGAGATCACTTTCAGCACTTTGAGGTAATGCCTAAAATGGATTAATAATAGGAAAGTGCAGCCTTGCGTGCGCACTAGCACATGCACGCCCATGCTTCATCTAGACATCAGGAAGAGAAAAAAAGAGAAAAACCAAATTAGGGCTTAATCCTTTGCATGGACGGCTGCGAATGAAGTGAGGAGCCCGATTTAGGAGGAAGAAAATAAATAAATATAAAAATCGCGCAAAGATGGTCTTGCAATTTTCTCATCATTTTATGCATCTGAAACAAAACTAATTTACGGCTTGTCATGCTCGGCTTGGCACGCGCAAACATAAGAGCCAATATGCCTCTCCGTGTCATCTTCCCTCGCATCAAAGAGAGCTGTTTATACTCATGGCTCCATATGAATCACAGACACCTGCAAGAGAGGTGCTTAATACGGTCTTATCTAAAAAAGCAGTCTGGCAAAACCCACAGATAGGAGGCTGTCGATGCATGATTTGATTCCCATAAAAAAAAGGATAGAGAAACAGCAATGTCCCATGCCTCCCTTCTCACTTTATTTCCCGGCTTGGGTCAATCTAGTGTCACCGACACACACAAGTTATATGCATGGATGCTATGGGGACACAAAGAGATATGATGGGCACAAGGCTGAAAGAGAAAGAGATGAAAGCTAAGGTCCTTTTCCTTAGCCTTCATGTGACTGTCCTTGGAAAGAAATGTTCCCTTTCCAGAGCTGTAATGGGGCATATCGATCTTATATCATCATATACCGGCTACTCCACCTTGTGACCCCTCCTACTCCACCCAGTGGAGCAGGGTTGAGCAGGGTGAAGCAGGACGGGTCACTCCACCTCTACTGCTGTGGCCCGTCCTGCTCCACCCAGAGGCTACTCCACCTCTACTGCTGTGGCCCGTCCTGCTCCACCCAGAGGCTACTCCATCTCTGCTGCTGTGACCCGTCTTGCTCCAACCAGAGGCTACTCCATCTCTGCTGCTGTGGCCCGTCTTGCTCCAACCAGAGGCTACTCCATCTCTGCTGCGACCCGTCCTGCTCCACCCAGAAGCTACTCCATCTCTGCTGCTGTGACCCATCCTGCTCCATCCAGAAGCTACTCCACCTCTGCTGCTCTGACCCGTCCTACTCCACCCAGAGGCTACTCCATCTATGCTGTGACCTGAAGGGCTATTGCGGATTATTACTATTGTTAGCTTTTAGAATGATCAATTTCATTGTATTTTTTTTCTGCTACTGGACACCTGAATTTCTCCTACGGGGATCAATAAAGTATCTATCTATCTATCTAGCATATGAGCCTCAATGGTTTGTTAGTAGTTCTCCTCATTTGATTTTGGGTTGATGTAATTCCTAGTTTATTCCTGATACAGAATCTTGGTTTAGTCATAATGTTGATCTCTTGCATGGACAAAAGCCTTTCATATGCACACATGGTTTAAGCCCAATGTAGGCCGTGTTCTACTCCTTTAGTTTGGTTTTAATGTGGTCATTGTGCAAGTGTGAATCTGCAAAAAAAAAGAACCCAACCTTACCATGGGGTGTAGATTATGATGTTAGAATTATGACTAGACTGTGCCAAAATTCTGTCAATGTACATACGCAAAAGGCGCGAGTATAGAGCCAAACACTGACGGTGACATCCCACTATGGGATCCAGCACACAATATGTCTTATATGTTGTGTCCTTTGAAAAGAAAAGAAAAAAAAAAAGCTTGCGATTGTGGGCGAAGCTGACAGAACCATGATGAGCACCTACCCACACAGAAATACAGTGTTTATACATATCCTCTGCAGGCTTCACACAAATGCTGAGTAAACTATTCAGCCGAGGGAAGCGTCTCATTAAATAAGGCACAATGACGCATATTGATTTCTCCCTATAGACTTGAAGACACCTATTGTTCAGCGATCTTTGCCATTAGATTTGTGCTGTCACTGCTGACAAACATCAATATATAGCATACGGTGCGTTTCCAAAAGGTTAATTACATACTTATAAGCTATTATTCTTTTAACAGGGACTATTGTCTTTCTATCCGACTATCTTGCAGAGCAGCAATGATGGTGATTGGTGATCATGATGTTGGTCATGTTTAATTAACAGACCAATCCATATCCAATGAGGTGACTTATGGTGTGAGATGGAAACATATATTTGCGTATAGTCAAACAGTACTGCCATACTATTACTTTATATAAATATTATTCATTTGGAAGATTACTACTTTTGAACTATGAACCAAGCCTTTGGACTATTAAGGGTACCAAAAGATATGCCTCTTTTTATTTTTTTATTTTCCTAAGCAAAGTCAAATTTACATAAATGTTGCAAGATAACATAATACATTAAAAATCACAGTTGATTGAAGTGCTGAACACACTGTATAGCCAAACATATCATAATAAAACAACAATGCATCCACTTGCAACTGATGAAGAAAACATTTTACATTACAGATCCCAAATTTAAAATATATCATATGGTCCATTCCCCTCCAATATGTAAGTCAATATGTGAGTTAGAACAAAACAAAATACTGGATCACATTAATCTGTTCATCTTGTTGCAGCCAAAACATCTAACCAGATGTTTGGTAGCAAGAACAGAGGAAGTACTGAAGAGAGAAAGTAAGTAGCAACAAACAGATGATCCATTGAGGTTGGGTCGACAGACACATCATTGAGTGTGACATGATGATTCATGTCAGCGGCCGCAGCCTTCATTCGGACCTACCCAGTCAAACACTCATCATTCACACCCACATGACGCCCTAACTTCCTCTAGAACAGACCAGCCCAGAAAACAGGTGATCAACACCCAAACTCAAACACAAGTACCTGTGTTCAACACAGCTACTTTTGTTGCATTAATCAGTTGACAATGTCTTAGTAAACCAAATTAATATTAATAGACTAATTATTCTTTACACAATTTCTATCGTAAAACTGCAAAATACATATTGATTTATTAGTGCACATAATGGACATTTAGCTAAAAGTCCCAGTCTTAGCTACAAATCTAGGCAGGCATAGAGCCACTTTTCTCAAGATTCTGCTATCTACGTTGATTTACAAGTCAGGTCAAACTCTCAATTTAATGGGGTCATTTTAATTGTTCTTTTTATTTTTAATTCCTAGATATTTGAGCAGATTTATGCCTAAATCTGGCCCTAGTGGTATACTTTACATTTTGGCAGTGGTATGAACAAAAACAGCCAAAGTGGGCTGTATTCCACTATATGACAGTGTGCTATATGTGGAGGCTGAGACAAAGGAGTTTTCTGCATTTTGGCATCATTTTTAGATACAACTATATTAACCATGCCAATTAAACCAATTAAACATGCAACACAGACTTCTAGAATGCATGTTTTTCATGGTTATAGTTTGTTATACATGATAACTTTATTGTAGGACAATAAACTGTGGAACAGTATGTTGTGTGACAAATCAATAACATCTCAAATGAGTCAAAAGTGTGACAATAAGTGGAAGTATTGGTTTGAAATTAGTTTTCTCTTTCTTCAGTTTAGTTTAAGCTTTTATTCTAGTCTATTTAGGTTTCCAACACATGCTCCCTTAACAGAATTTAAAGTTTAGTTGCTGATTGTCCTGTTAAAACCTGATTTGGAAAAGAAGCCGGCTCCTACTCTTCTCACAGGTTTTCCATTCACACAGCCACTTACGAGGACTTCAATTACTTCATAACACAAATCCACTACAGAATATCAGTTGTCCTTGTCACTACAATGCTTGAAAACGTAATGAATATCTTTAGTGCCAAGGTCGGAGTAAGTTTATCCATTAGCGAGCCATAATATTGACAAGGCATGGCTCTCCGGGTCCAAACCAGAACATTATGTTGTGTAGACGTAACGCTGGCCGACAGACACGGGGTAGTATGTCAATGTGAGGTGCTTACAGGCCGATAAAGGCTGCTGTTCCAATTCCTACAGGCAGGCAGTGATGGACAGTGTGCAGGGAGACAGAGGGAGAGCGTGAGGCAAGACAGAATCGAGAGTTGGAGAGTCGTGCCAAAGCTAATACAATTTTAAACAGTAAGGTATGAATGGGGAAGCTGCACATCTTTCCCGAAACGCGCAGGCCAAAGGGAACTTGCATCTAACAAAGGACAAAACACAAAGGGGCATAATTTAGAAGTCCAATATGTGAAAAATAATAAAGCCATAAATAAGAATATGTAGCTCAAAACTTAACACATAGAGCTTTTACAGTATGCAATATCTGATGACATTTAGCTTGAAAGCCAATTGAAAGTGTCTCCTGCCGGATTTAGTATATATTGCTGAGCCAATGGTTTTAACTGTGCTTTTGATATCCTTTTTGTAATGGAAAAGAGCAATAATTAAAAAATATATAATAAATTGGATGGATTAGACAGCCCCTTAAATTCTTTGAGGCAGACTGTGTAACTTGTTAGAAACTCTGTGAAATCCTGGTAGTCTTCAAAACCAGTTTCAATCTGGTGAAAAAAAGGCTGCAATGCCTTTAAAATGTATTTGGAAGGCAGATACTATAATACTATGAAGCATAGATGTTTTCAGTGCAGAGTGCAGGTGTAGTGGATCTGTAGGGGTGGGGGGGTTCATAGTACCAAGTCTGTCTGCACTACAGTACATGAGGGGTCTGCATTTCGTATAGGCTGGAGCAGCTGCTTTCTGCACGAGGCACAAGCATCGGAGTCAGGCAACTGAGCCTACAGAGAAAACTGGTCAGTGGAGAAGACTATGTTATATTAACTACTAAAGCCCTTCAGGAGTCCAGAACTGCAGCCCGTAAAACAACATACATCTCTTTTCTTTATACATCTGTTTTCACCAGATCCTCAGCACTACAACATGCCACCAAATGCATTTCCGAGCAAACAAAGATTAAATGCAAAGCAAGACTGGGTCTAATGTATTCCTAAAGGAAATTCAAGTATTTTATGGTAAAAAACTGTAAAAACAAAAAAAATTGTTTGTTTGATGCTTTGTTTTATGTAAGATCATTACAATATAATAACTACATGCTTTGTAGCTATACAAGTGGCCAAAGACAAGTGAACGCGCCGTATGTGTAGACCTAAGGTATTAAGGATGGAGAATGGTCCCGTCTCCTATAGAGACGCTACAGCCACATAGGGATAGACCCGTAACAGTGAAAGTACCTAGGTGAAAAACCACGCTGTGGATCCAACTCCACACGCAGGCTGTGACTTTAAAATACTGGAGAGAGGAGCTGGCAAGTTAGAAGGCTGGGATGTAAAATGTGTCTGACAGCTCCGTTTGAGAGAGAGGCAATCCCATGTGGATCCAGATCCGTGTCAAACACGCGCCAATGCAAAACTTTAAGACTTTAAGGCTCTATCATTTAATACAAACGCTGGCACCTCCCGAGAAACACTCAGTCGGTTTAATCCCAGGCTGAAATGTCTTCAACGATTTAATCCTGACGGTACAGCATAGTACAAGGCGAGTCCTGAGCATCCCGGTAGTTTTAACCTTCACTGAGCATGTGCTCGTTAGACGGTAGAAAAATAAGAAGGGGTTTGGTATTCTTTTAGCAATAAACATTAGCCATGCAGTACGGGTCCAAAATGCTTGAATGTTCCACATTTCCTCCCGGGGACAGTGTGATCCAAACAGTCTGGTTCGCCCGAGTGCGCAGAGCGAGTATGGCGCAGCAGGAGCAGGTGCAGCACACCTCCTGTCACCTGGATGGTGCAGTGGCAAACTCCGGGTAGTACTTGGCCAACCCGCCCCTGTGCACCCTGCCACGGCTTTCAAACAGTCCACTGACCCCCTGAGAGCTTCTCGTGGTCCTTACCTGTAATGTGTGCAGATAGATCCACTTCACAGCCGCAGCCGCATTGACACTGCGCAAAGAACCCAACTCCACACGTCCCCCCAAAACACGCGAACTCAAAATGGTCACGGTAAATCCGAATACAACGCCGAGTCCAATTTAAATCCTCGGTCCAAAATGAGCAAGAAGAAGGCGGATCCTGTACGGGACTCCTCGCAGCATCCCCCGCTCAGCAGGTCCTTTGCACGCCACTTTAAGTACCACGAGAGCCCGTAGTTGTGGCTGCCATTCCCCGGTGAGAGAGGTGGAGGCGCTCGGTAAGTCACTGGTCCGTGCACGGGACAGGCTCTGTACTGCAGGAGGAGGCTGTGCTGGAGACTGGGCTTGAGACTGTGTGTGCACGATGTGACTCAGTGCAGTGCTCCTGCTCAACTGAGGTGTAGAGCGCGCTGCAGCAGAGTGCGAGCGGCAGGGGGCGGGGGAGGCGAGGGAGGGAGGGGAGGCGGGCGAGAGACAAGCGCAGCCCGGAGTTTGGAGCCTTCCACGGGACTCGGGATGGCGCTGAGCCCATTGAAAATGGCCACAAGAGGAGCACGGGTCCGTACGTTGGCCGCAGTGGGCGCGCACCGGAGGCGATTGGCTGCTGCTTGGGCTCGGTTTGGGTGGGTCAAGTCCTTGGCAACTATCCTAAAGAGACTTATTCAGCATTACTGTGGGCTGGCGCGCTAAAATGCCCAGTTTAAGCCTTTTACAAATGTCTTTATGTTTCTGTAATATGCAGTGCTGGGATGACTATGAGTATATGAACATGCTATTGGCTATTTAGTGAAAACCTTATTAAAGTATCACATTCAATTCAACTGAGTTCTGGTTAGCACAACAACAGTGACATCACATAATTGTTGATTTCCCTGCAGCAGATTAGAAAATCAAAAAGATGTAACTGTGTTTTTCCACCCTTAAAACCGTTCTTTGGTGCACAATGTTAAACTACTTTTTGTGATTGAAAATTTAGGGCTCATTCTGGCAGTATTTAATTATTCGTCAATCTCCAAAACACCAACACGATAGGTTTGAAAGTCAAAGGGTGTCTGCACAATAGGATAGTGAAAGCATCAGATCATGGTTTGAATCTAATCTGGGGATCATTTTAAAGATAGAGATTAAGCAACATCGCAGCGTAATTAGGACACATGCATAGTTATAGGGGATTAGGAATCTGCATTTTTGTCCTTTGATGATCTTTTAACACAATTCTCAAGTGTATCCCCCTCCCACTTTATGCAATTAATATGCCTAAAATCTCATTATGTAACCATGCTACTAATGAATAAGAGTTAATAAGGCCAGATATGTTATATTAATGTTCTCTGTTTACCTAAAGGACATAAAAGTGCTGCTATTATCTCGAATGTCCCATCTGCTATCTGTGTATAAGCCTGCCTGATAAGACATGTTCTCATCAGTATTTACATTCTATTGCATTTGTATTGTTCATCCTAAAATTATGAAATACAATCAGAATTCTTGAATGAAAATGTCACTGATATCACACATACTCGCTTTCATCTTTATGTGTTGCTATAATATATAACCAACATAGTTGACATGGGTTTTTTTTTTTTTTTTTTTTTTTACGTTGCCTTAAAAATATAGAAATCTAATATATAAACTATATAATTTGTTGCCATTACTAGTTACTTAATCATCATAGACATGCAAGTTGTCTGTTTATTTACCAAATTGTGTGTTTGACTTTTTGGTCATTATCCTTTTCTTTCGTCCTTTCGACCAGGACACACTGAAGGAACTCTGTCTCTCAACTGACCCGGAAACAGCTCAGGATTATTCCAAATGAGCTGGAGGTATAGAGTCTGTAACTACTTCATAAAATTATGAGATTTTTAGAATCAAAATGAAATCATTTGACTTCTTTTGGGCAGCAGAATAAAGTTGCTGGTACTTCCAGTGGCATCTTAAAGTGTTGAAACAAGTGAAAATACAAGAACATTATAGATGTAACGTGAATATTTTATTTTATATTTGTATCTTTCTTTTTAATGTACTATGATTATTTATGATCTTAATGCTATCTAATTTTGTTCAACTTTGAGTTACCTTGTGTGTGAATTGTGCTATACAAATAAACTTGCCTTGCCTTGAATAGACTCTTTGTAATTAGATACATATAATCATAGATATGAAGAATATTTCTAAACCAAAAACATATATGGTATGTAAAATGGCAGCATGCCTGCTATGAATGTATTGTTGAAGGAATGAATAACAGCTTTTCAGTAAAAAAAAGAAAAAAAGAAAAGAAAACAAGAAGAAACTGCACTCAGTAGTTATTTCCATGTGTTATACTTTCAATGATAACCTTTTGCAAAAGCTCGGGCATTGGTGTGCAGTTCTAGCCTGGCCTTTGCCATCCGTAAACTCCGGTCAAATCTTTTTAAGTACGAGGGTATGGTAAAACCAGGCTAGTGCAGTTCAGTTGGTAGTTAATTTTCCTGAGTTCTAATCTCTGTGTGATCACTTCATAAACTGAGCGGCTAGATTTGTCCTTCTCCAAAGATTATATTCTTATGTCTTCCTGCGCATGTCTCACTATATGAAAACAAGCTACAACTTCGCCCTGATATAACCCACACATAAAGGGACACGGGAGGGCTGAGATCTTCACGCACCGGGTCTGCAGTCCTCTCTTCCCCTCTCCCTACGTCCCCTCTGCCGCTGTCATCCAGAGGGTGGACCGTGGCTTTGAAACACTGCACCACAGCACCACCTACAGGCCAGACAAAACACAGATTACATACAGCCAAATCTGGGCTCTTTGCATGCAGGCGAACAACCCTCTATGCAAGAAAAAAAGAAATAAAGACATAAAAAACGAATTAGCCAAATGTATGAAATATGTAAAAACATACGAAACTCCAATGCTAGAACTGCGTCAGAGCGTTGAAGAAAAGTGTCTATCAGCTGACAGCTATAATCTTCAAAAATATTAACCGCACAATACCTCTGAAATAAAGTGGAAATAAAAGTTTCAGCTCACAATAAAACAATATTAGTGGGAGGAGAGATTTGATTAAAACAAGCAGCTAAATTTGGACCAAACGGCTAGCTAACCATTTGCACAGGCTAGCGATGCATATGAGCTCAACCTTTTAATAATTCGTCCATTGCATTTATATATATTTGTAAATTGTAAAAAAAAAAAAAAAAAAACTTACCTACTGTCACCCATGTTTGTGCCTGGATATTAAATCTGTTATTTCCAGTTAGTAGAGTTAGCATATACAGTACATACTGAGAGATATTATTTTAGTGATGATTTACAACCGAGATTTACTTTCCATCTGTAGTTCTGGGCAGGTTTACACATAAAAACACATTACGAGCTTATGTATAAAAAAAACTAAACCGATTAACTAAATAAATACATGACATGTTTTTTTCTTAAATTATGTAAACAAATTATGTCCTAGAGTTATTATTTAAATTTAATTGACTTAATTAACAATAAAATTTGCCGTCTCAAGTTTCTGAGAAATTGTTCATTCAGATGTACAGGCAATTTCTGAGACTCTTCTGTCAGAGAGATTGGAATGGATGTTTAATTTGGTCTCTTTAATGATCTTGAGGGGAAACATTCTGTGTAGTCTCTCCTCTTGGCATAGCCACAACCAGTATGATTCTATTTAGTTCAAATCAATGTATTTTTGTACAGCCCAAAATCACAACAGCAATCGTCTCAGTGGACAAAGTAGTCAATTCACCAACGACAGGTCAGAGAATCAAACCTGTCTGATATTGGAACTACAATAATAACAACAACATAGCAGTATGACACATACATTTTAATAAGCATCCTTAAATGTCCTGAGACACCCCTCAGAGATTTGCTAAAGTATAAAAGTTTAACCAACGATGCAGATTTTAATTGATTTAGTTCAATCAGGATAATGAGCATGGGAGCGTCCAAATAGTGTTTGGTTTCAAATATGATTCTCTTCACAATTTGACGTTAAGTTGAACATATTGGACAAACATGGCATATAGAGTAGTAGACAATGCCCCAATACTCCCATAGTGGTTGAGGTGGCATATTGTTTTTTCATTTTTTGATTATTAAAAATTCCTCACATTGACCCACATTTGAATAGGACCTTTGGATGGATAAAAGTTGTATTAACACTTGTCCTTGTAGTTTGAGCCCAAATTAGACGTGATGTTGGCTTGGTTTAGCATATTTCTCATCTTGAATATGTGTGGTTTTGTTAATGACAATATATTTGATTGTGTGAATGCGACTAATGCTGAGCGTTGTTAGGATTTAGCAGACAGAGACGGATCGTGGTGTGCCAAACTCTGGAAGTTTATTTAAGTTTCTCTCAAGTTCCACTGGTTTACTCTGTTTCTTTCCCTCAGACAGAATAAAGGCAGTACACAGTTTATATAGTCATTGTCACGTCACACATGGAAAGACATACGTGTCACAAAGAGACAGTCACATCATAGTCATAACATGGAGTCCTTGTAGAGTCCTTGTAGAGTCCTGCACGTAGGCCATATTGCTATCTAATACTAATACCCTCCCCTTTGATCACATAATCACATGTGATCACTCAATTTGATCAATCAATAAAGTGGAAAAAGAAAAAAAAAAAAATCTAAAAAAAAAACTTTTAAAAATTATTAAAAACAAAGAAAATGTATGCATTAAACTCATAATCATCAAATCAATTTTATCCTCTATCCTGGGAAAAAATAAACAAATACAAATCAAAAATAAAAACAAACAAACACTATTGGACACACAAGAACTCAGCAGATTCAGTCAAAACACAGACAAAAACGAGCTGAGTCTCAAATTAGAAGCTAATTTAACTTTTATTACTCTATACTTTTATTCTAATGCTAATTGTTTACACTTCACTCAATCTTATTTCACTGTATTATTTTCACTTTTTAATCTTAGACTGTGTACTTTACTCTCTATTCACTATAGTTTAAACTATTCTAATCTATTTACAAATATGTTTGTATATTTGCTTCTATTGAGCCATATTCTTAAACATACATTTTAATCTAATAAATCTCTCTTTAGTTTACTTTCATTATCAGTGGCTTATTATCAGTGGGATTTTGTTCTATCTCTATTCTACATTCTCAGGAATAAAACTGTGAACACAGTAAGGCAAATGGTCAACATTTACACTTCTATAGTGGTCAGTGATTTATTACTTTTTATTATCTCAAGATATTATTGTCAGGCATTTGGGATGAATGTACATCTTTAATCAAATTGGAACTATCCTTACAAGAGCTAATCTATTTGAGCAGGTTTGGGGTTGGGGTCAGTTATTCTACAATGGTGTTTGTGCTGGAAACTTCTCAATATCTAAATATCTACTATTGTGTTTTTGTGCTATACAAAAATACATCAAAATGCTTTTAAATGCTTTTGAATCTCTGTTGGTTGTAATCTATCTCATTGATCTAAGCATTAATCTAGGCTACACTCATATGGACTTTTTGTATTGTCAACATTCACAGATGTTTGAACACAAGTGAATTTGGCAAGTATCTAATAAAACTGTACATAAACTGTAAGTAACTTTATCTACTTTTGGAGTAAATGCTTGTGAAATGGTCCCTTTACCATTTGATATTAGCACTGGCTAAGAATATTCTCTATTTTTGAAAGCATCTATGGTTGATGCATTTATCTATTCCTATTTTTACTCTATTTTTTAACTCCAAAGCTCGGCTGCAGTTTGAGCAAAGGCATATTCCTAATTTGTGACTTCTGTCACTTTTAATGGCTGTAACATTATTCTGATTCTAATATTATAGCTGATCTATCAAAAGGATAACATTGTAGGGTACTATTTTAACTCTAAGTTGAAATGTGTTTATGAACAACAAAGGAAGGACAATTCTACTTTTTTACTACTATTTAACATCTACTAAAACGCTACAATACTTATACTTTATCATTTTCAAAGTTTTTGTCTGTCAGATGTCTGAATACTTAACATGTATATTGCATTTGTCACAGTTTCTGGTTGTAGCAATAGCATCGGCAATAGACGTTTTCATTGGCTGGTTCTTGTTCTGCAAATGTCTGTGTCCAATAGATCATCAGATGTCCAGAAGCTAGGGACAAACAAAAACAAAAGAAAGAATCATGAGTATCTCTCTCATTTAGCACTCATCAATGTGTGATTTCAAAAATATAAACATCACTCCCCAGTTTTTTTTCTCTCAGATCCTCAGGTCCTCAGGGTCCTCTGAGGGTGAGGTTAGGTCTCAGTCGTCATCAGGTCAGGTCATATTTCGAGAGATGTCATCTTGGACATCAGTAGGGTCCAAGCCATGGTTCTGGTTTCTCCAGATGCACATCAGGATCTCCAGATACAGTCTTTTCAGTTGAAGCACATCAGGTCATTTGCGATGCACTTCTGGTCAATGGTGCAGTGTCTCAGTTCCTGTACACAGCTTGTTATGCAATAGTTACTCTCTATGGTTAAATCACTTTGATTCTACTTTAACACAATTTCTATTCCTGCTGTTGCTATTGTCCCTCAGACAAAAGCAAGCGCAGTGATTCAGTTTACTTCTCTAATTTGTGTTTTTATCAGATCTAATTCTAATCAATGTAATTACTTCACACAGTACAAAATCAACAAATCAAAAGTGTCAGGACAGAGGTCAATTATGTCCATGACAATATAGAATTCAAATGAACATTTCTGGTCTCAAAAAATACTGATTCAAATAAAGATTCAAGTGATAGACAAATATGTGTTTACATTGGAGTAAACTTTTAAATGCTTTTTTCTCATGTTCTACTTTTTCATGTATCTATATGTAAATGTGAATGTGTGAGTGTATGTGTGTGTGTGTGTGTGTATGTGAATTATGGGGTTGTGTCTCCAGACTCCTCGAACCACCTGTAGGTGTCAAAGGTCACACTGTGGTGATGCAAACCAACTGGACACACTTTCAACTGCCTCTAGGTCTCTACCTGACGCTCCACCCATCACTGCCTCCAGAAACCTCTCTTTCATGGCCCCGGTCTCACTCCCACTTACTTCTGTAGTGGGGGGAGGGGCGTAGAGGTGGCATTGTTGCCCTTTGCTCTTTGATCTGTGACCTGTGGCTGGGTGGGCTTTGGTGTCCAGTGTCCAGCAGTGACCTCTCGTACAGTGAGGCAGAGTCTGAAAAACAATCCTTGAGACGGCCAATTTAAAAAAACAATAGATATCAGTATGCGAATGAGATTGTTTTTCTCTCTGAAGTCAAAACAATTTTGGAGCGCTCTGGGTTTTCCCAAGCGCTATGTAAATAAAAGATTACTTATTATCTTACTAATGATGACATTTTTAAGACCAGAAACTCTTAATATAAAAAAAACAAGACTCAAATCTCAAAAAACCTTTTTAAACTTTAAACTATGTATTATATACTTTTGTACTGTGTGATTAATTATCCATGAACATTTATCTCATCATTTATTTTACTAATTTAAAATAATTGCAGCATTTTTCAAATGAAGTCAGTATGAATTGGAGCACATTTTAGACCAGGCTCCTGTGCTGCGTGCATCTGCAGCAGGAGGAAGGTCAGGTGCATAGTCAAAACAAAAACGTCACCGCTTGCAATGGGTGAATTGGGTAGTTTAACTTAATAATACTTTTACAGCCTAATTCCCTCTTTCTTTTTAGACGAAGTCTATAATCAATAATCACTTTTAACAGATTCTAATTTAAATGTTTGAAAAACGGCTTTTGTAACTAAAATAAAAACATAAAAAAATTCTCACAAACAGCTATGAAATATATCAGAGATACAATAATGGACTCACAAAATAAGCAGCAGATTTAAAAGAATGGAATCTAGAAATATGTTAGGTCTAAAAAGAATTGCACAGCTTTTAGCCCTAATATTTGGGTTTCAAAAACATACTAATTCAAAACTTATATTTACTAAATGGTGTTTAAAAACGTTTAACTGTGTCTAACACAATGTTCAAATGGCAAATTTCGCAAATTTAACTGAATAACAACTATGAAAAGCCTAAATCCTAAAAGCAGTAGCTTTGCTCTGATTCAGAGCCAGAGCAGCGAAGGAGGGGGCCGTTTCCCTGACAACGGCAGCAGATAGAGATGTGCACACACAGGCAAAAAGATACAGAAGAAGAACTTTCAAGATTACTTTGTTAAGCGAATATAACTTATGTTGTTCTTTATACTTTTGTCATCCAAGTCTAGAAGTGATCACTTTCCACACTAGTAACAAAAGGCACTCTTACTTTAACGTACGCTTCTATTTTATCGAGGTAGCAAACTAGTTTAAACTCAAAATCTCTTTCTAAAAAACAAAAACAACCTGTTGGATACAACCCTCTCATAGCTTAACTGTAGATAAAACTCGGCAAAAAATGTAAATAACTCACGAAAGCTCTCATAGCTCAACTTTAGATAAAACTCTGCATTCTCCGGTGAACTCTGTTCACTCCAAAAACAAAAACTCCCTTTTTCTGTATGTAATTTAAACCGTGATCACTGAAATATTGTTGCTTCTTTACTTTTGTCATTTATCAGCCTGAAATTCGTCAATTTCAAAGCTTTTGTAACAAAGGCCTCCTTAACACGTTTCCCTTTTTATTGCTTTTATTATTACACCATGGTTTCTCTCAAAGGGACTTTAACCCTGAAGCTTCTTCTCAAAGGGACTTTAACCCCGAGGCTTTTCTCAAAGGGACTTTAACCCCGAGACTTTCTCAAAGGGACTTTAACCCCGAAAACGTTTTCTCAAAGGGACTCGAACCCTGAAGCTTCTTCTCAAAGGGACTCTAACCCCGAGACTTCTTCTCAAATACAATTTAGAGAGTTTGACAGACCCCAAAAACAGACCAAAATTGAGCTAATATCCAATTATGCAGACTTTACATATAAAAAGGTGTCTGCTTACCTTATTCTTGTCAAACCGGTTCCAAGGACTGTCCGAGAGGTCTGCCAACCTCTTTTCCGCGTCGGAATATTCAATTTAAAAAACAAAAGTGACAGAAGCGACAAGAAGCATCCAGGAACAGCTCTTCCAGCCTGCTGGAATCTCCGCTCCCAGACACAGCATGCCAGTCTCTCACGCAGAGGAAAAGAAACAGAGCAAACTCCCCCAAAACAATCCAGAGAATGGCACAAACCGAGCCGCGCATTCCCCACCAAATCTGTTAGGATTTAGCAGACAGAGACGGATCGTGGTGTGCCAAACTCTGAAAGTTTATTTAAGTTTCTCTCAAGTTCCACTGGTTTACTCTGTTTCTTTCTCTCAGACAGAATAAAGGCAGTACACAGTTTATATAGTCATTGTCACGTCACACATGGAAAGACATACGTGTCACAAAGAGACAGTCACATCATAGTCATAACATGGAGTCCTTGTACAGTCCTTGTAGAGTCCTGCACGTAGGCCATATTGCTATCTAATACTAATAGCGTATAGACAAGCTAATCTATCTATTGTTCCATCCTGTTGAGTTGGATTTATTTTTTGAAGTTCTAGATTTTGATATTTCAAGATGGAGAGGTAAATCTTGTTTTTCAATAGGGGCATCTAAGGTCAATTTCATATCTGTGTGTATGCAGGACCAGTCTTTTGTCAATCAATTCACACAATACATCATTTTGGAGGTGAACTCCAGTCGCCCACGTCGCTTTGACATGACATCGATTTTTGCATGTGTCACGTGTGTGTTCATTTGTTATGTTTTGCTCCTTGTCACAGACGGCCTGATGGAGCCCTTGGAGTGTCTGGAAGAAAGAAAATGCATGGATTTCTCCCAGCATATTGACCTAATTTAATTATTCAACACAAGCAGCATCACGCTAGGTCAACAGTCCGTGGACCACAATATCAGATAGCCTTCAAAGCAAAAACAAATCAATAGAGCTGCTATCTACAGTGACAATAGTTTATCAAGAAGGGTCAGGATCAAATGACCTCATGAAATTAATGGTAAGGACATTGGGTTTTGTCAACATCAAGCAAGGTAAGATTCGAAGATGATAGCCCCATTCAATTAAAACCTGCTTTTTCACTGAGAGTGCTCACTTCTCGAGATTAAAATGACATCTTTAAAAAAAAAAAAAAGCTTGTCAAACAAAGACCGTGAGTTCTTTTTCAATTCCACTGGCTATGGTTGTCAAAAAAAAATCAACATACAGATCAAACTAAATAATAATTTTATGATTATACACAAAAAGATTGAACAGAAATGGATGTTTTCCTATTGAGGATATAGAAGAGAACTGAGGACACATTTGTTTTAAAAATGACATTTCACTGTCAATAATGTGTATTTTTCATTTATATATCATGTTCACACTGTCACAACATATACAACTTAAAGTAAATGTGCATGAGGCTGCATGTTCTTGGCAAAGAATGTGGCATTAATCCTAACAATTAGATTATCAATCATTTAAAAGTACATTGAAAAAAATGTATTCTCGAAGTCATCGCTCCATTAATGTAACCTGCAGGGAGTAGGACTGCTTGGTTCAATGCTGATAAGTCACATACTGTGGAAGAAGAGGGGGAAATTGTCAAGGAAATAAGAAGTTACACAAATTGTACAATATAATTTTCCAACCCACACCCCCATAAACCTAAGCCTAATGAACTGAGCAAAAACAACCGGTTAAAAATATATACAAATGCAAATGAATGCTTGCAAGGAGGCAGATGTGAGTAAGCCAACTTATAATACCGTTAGCCCAATGTTTGCCTCTTTATTAAAATGCACTGACCAATCTCCTCTCCCCATTTGTCTTGCAAATGAGATGATGCCTGTATAGACAACATGAATAGCTTTGATGAAGCCTCTTTTCTAATGTAGTCAAGTGGGTTAGAGGGAGGAACGCATGTGTTTGCCTCAGCATGGAGTGCACTGCCAGCTGCCATGGTCATAGTTCAGCTCCTGCTTACTTTTTACTGTATGCATGTACATATATATATATATATATATATATATATATATATATATATATATATATATATATATATATATATATATATATATATATTTACCCTTCAAACAAAACAGCTTGTGAACAATGAGAAACTTAGACTTTAATTGCAATTATCTGCAAGAGAATACTTGATAAAAGTGTTTCAATGTTTAGTCATACAAACCTTGAGTGTACATGTTCACTGTTTTACAACAGTAAACAGGATAGCCGACTGTAAGGATGTTATCAAAGAATAGCTAAGATTTCCATTTCTGCCATAAATATTCCATTCCTTGAGCATGCTTGGAATGCTGTCAACTATACTCTATAATAATGGGAATAACAATACTAAGATATCTGATTTACTTATCTAAAAAAAAGTAAAAACAAGAATTGCCCAGAACACGATAAGATGGCTGATTGATTTTGGATTTTTGAAAATAAATTTAATTGATTTTTTTTTGGGGTGGGTCTAACAAATAGTAGTGTCAGTAAATAGATTATAAACAAAGTAGTAACATTGTCCATGGCATGGAAGTCATTATCATGCATCTGTGTAAGATTGTCCTTGTGTGAATTTCCTGTTTTGTAAAGCCCTTTAAGTTGAGTAGTGTATGAACTGTACTATACAAAAAACATGTTTATGCGTATATATAAATACATGCTGCTCAGTTTGCTTAACAACATTACCTATAATAAGTGTTAACATTTACACAGATGGGTAACTATGTAAATTAAACAAAAATTAGGATTTTTCAAATCCGACCTTATATCCCTCTTTGCAGTTTCTTCCCCTTCCCTATTGGACTGTATCTCTTTGTATTAACACACTAACCCCAAAACACAGCTGTACATGCTCACCCCTGCCCATCGGGACCCAGAGATCAGCCCCTCAGTGGTCCCCGCCTCCCCTGGGTCCTCCCCTTTCCCCTCTTAAATCCCCTGCTTACACACACATACATACATATACACACACACATACACTAGACCCCCTTGTATTATAGCCATTCATCCCACATCTGTTACAGTGCATCATCATTGTTTGGAATTTACACATGCTAAGTTTCTCTCTCTCTCTCTCTCTCTCCCTCTCTCTCTCTCTCTCTTTCTCTGCATATGTATATACAGTATATACCCACATTACGGTGAATTTACAAGTAATTTCTATGCCTCCAATGATAATATTTATGAGCTGCCAGTGGGGACGCCGGGTTTAACGTGTCCATCTTCATAAAAGTGTCTTGCCTTTCTCTGCTCTCGGACAGAAAATGATATTTCTCATTGGTCTAAATCACATTGAAGCTGTGGATGTGCCAACGTCGTCTAAGATATCTCATTTTAGTGGAAGAATCTATTAGCATGCAGACTCGCTAATGAAGTTTTATGCGCCGTATGGACACAATGAATGACACTCTGATATGCTATTGATTTGGGTTGTAAATAGGATTTCAATTTGAGGTGTTCTGGGGTTATAAATTATATTGAATCTGACATGTGCGAGAGTCCGGGTCTGCGCACGGATGGAGCGTGTGGGGAGTGATGGACGGCTGTGTTGAATCTGTCATTCAGTCGTATAATTAGTTAGTTTGCATACTGATGATTTGCTGCTTTTGTCATGCATGTTGTTTTTGCACCTGTGTCCAGTTGCACATAAATCATTCGCATTGAGAGCGATTCTAAATGTTCCTATTCATGCACAGTACCGTAGGACACTGCCAACACCGCCAGGCTGTGGCCAGATAATTGTTGCTAATTGCTAATTGTTTCAAAATAATGCTAATTGTTTTAAAAGTATAACATAGTTGCTACATTAAACTCAATTTAAATAATATTTCTATGATGTCCACTCTGAATTCGCTTTTTTATTATCTTCTACTTTTTATGTCTGGACTGTAGTTAAAGAAAACATGATTTGCAACATTGACTTTTTGTGCTTTTCATCAAAAACATCATCAATAGATCAAATCCAGAACTTCTGTCACACACATATAACTCGGCCCCTTGTGTCTAAAAGCTCCAATCTCAGTCCTGTTATTGTATGATGTCATTGTACCACTATGACATCAAATTCAGACTGTTGGCCCTAAAATAATTGCTCAGGTAAAGTTTCATAACTGTATTTACAGCCGGTAATTTCCAAACTATCTTTACTAAAGATACTATTTATCCATTCTGAAACAATAACTGATAAAGTATATGTATATGTGTAATTATATATGTATGTGTCTTAATCTTTGAGGTTCTGAGTATTTTATTTCTACTCCTGTACACTTTGGCTAGAATAAATGGCATCACAATTTTGATTTGGTTTGGGATTTATGTTTTGATAATTGGAAATGTCAAAAAATATTATTTTAAATTGGAATTCATACAGGAGAGAAGAGTGAAGCTTGAATGCAAACGGTACAACAATTTTCTGAAAAGAATAATTTGTTTTGATTAATTGCACCATAATCTCTGCAATGTCGTTACCTACTTCTGCTCAATTTTCTAATGTGAAATATTTTGGAAGCGATTGTGCCTGTCCTCTCGAAAGCCGAATTTTTCGGTTGCTTGTGTTTGTTCATTTGTGCGTTATTATGTTTTGCAGCCTCCTGTCAGGCAAGCAGCTGTCTGTCTGTCTGTCTGTACTCATTGCACAGTGAAGCTCCATAAGCCAGGTGAGGCTGTGCTCTGCCAGCTTTCCTCTGCTGAGATCCAAGGGCCGCAGAGACCCAGGCTCACCCCCCTCTTGTCTGCTCCAGGACGGTCTGACTGCAGATGGTTAGATGCTGTGCAAAGATTGAGAGGTAATTGATTTTAAAGGGGACATCAAATGGATGTGGACTGCTTTTGACAATATTGTAGTTATCCTATAAAGTGCCAATTTTTTGTTGTGCCATCAGGAATACACAACACCCACACTACCTGTGTGTGTGTGTGCGTGCGTGCGCGTGGGGCTGGGGCTACAGTAGTAGTTTATCACCACTGTGTATGGCGTAAAAGAATAAGGACGTCTTCATGTGTCCGAAAAAGTCTTTTTTAAACCAATGCATTATTATTATTATACCTGAGACGCCTCACCACTCCTTCTGTTTTAGATACTTTGAATCTGTGATATAGGGGGATTCTCCAGTTGTTTTATACAAAGGGTTATATCTCAACTTGGTCTGTGGTTACGTCGTGCCTTTGACAGGCACAGCTCATAGCCTTATGGTGGGACTGAATATGGTGCACAGTCTTGCCTACTTTTTAACAGAATACAAAGTAATTCCAACAGACAACATGCATTTATGCTCTGAGTCTGATGATCCACAGCAGCATGGATTTATCATATGCAAGCCGTGACATCAGTACACAGCCAGCTACCTCCGAAAGTGCAAAGCATTATGGTTGATGTCGTAGCAGCAAATAGCAAGGTGGAGATCTTACACCGTTATGTTCTGGGGTAAAAGCAAATTATCTGTGAAGGGTGGCTATTGCTGATGCAAATTGCAACAGCGGAAGTTATATTTAAAGACGAAGAGAAAGATAATCCATTATTCGTTCCACAGTGTGGAAAATTCAGTTTTGATGAACACACATATAAACATCAAGGCTTGCAGCGCACAATTATCGGCACTTCCTTGTGGGCAAAGTGGGGTAAAGTGTCCAAGGACAAAAGGACACAACCACAGCAGACATCAGTAGAAGTTGGTTTAGAAGGTCTTGAGGTGGACTCAAACCCAATGAAAAAGTGCCAAGAAATTATTCATTGGCACATTAGTTCACATTTACAAGAATAACTAATTTAGCAAATACCATAAAATATAAATAATACAAAGAAAAATAATCCTCTTGTCAAAATACCTGTATAATATATATAATAATACAAAAAGATCAAACTTTTACAGTTTCAACCCCTGACCAGCTAATACCCCTAACCCTATAATATGAAATCTGTTTTGTTTATGGAGTCCATCCAGCGTGGTGAGGCTGGAAAAGCATCCTTCAATTTTGGCACAATCCAAGCAGGCCAAGTGACAGATGACTCTCTACATGCAGACAGTATGTTCAGGTTGTGTCCAAAACTAAAGGGAAGCGTGAGAGGCAAGTGTGTCCAAACTGCAGTATAATATGCAAAAAGCGTCTCTGCACCAAAGGCGTCCATGCACACTCAGCAGCTCCACGTGGCCAAGCAGATGTTAAGGGGAAACCTGATTAAAGGCAACTCTTTGGACTTTCTCCAAAACTACAGTCTGGTTTTATTCTCAGTCACCAAAATTACACTAATTGAAGGGTTTTCTGTCTATAGTATGGAACAAGCTCACCTACACCTGAAGGGAAAAATGAAAAATATCAAAGCGCGCTTGAGGATTTAATATGTCTCGGCTTCCAATAGAGATTAAATTTATTTGCCATTTGCATTCAAAAAGCACACTGGAATGTGCTCTAAAAAAAGAACAAAAATAAAAGTCCACTAAAAAATATATATGTAATGAAGCCTATTACTCCAAGTGTGGATTACATATTGTATAAGGAGCACGGATCATGTTCAAATAAACAACAAGCCTATTTTGTGAGGAAATAATGTTGTAAGAGTAAATCCTCCAACACTATTCGTCTGGCAGTAACACGCTTCCGTACAAACAAAACAATTGTCTGTGAAACAACTCATAAAAGTTATTTTACAAAGAAGAACATTAAACATCATCGTGTGCATTGTTCATTCTGATCACAGCTTGTGGAAAGAAGCCATTAGAATGGAGTGATGTCCTGCACCTGCATTTCAAAGAATGATTTCTTCTTCCAATGGAAGAAGCTGGAACAAGGCCTTTCCAGGGGTCAGAAAAGTCATTGATAATTCAAGTTGCTTGATTTGAAAGTCTGGACTCATAAAGAGCCTCCAGGCAGCTCACTATCCTTCTAGCAGCGTGGGCTGTCCTGTTGCTCTCCAATATATTACATATTCTTCCAATCTCAGAAAGAGACAGTTGAGAGGTCTTAACATGTTTTTAAATGTCTTGCATTGGAGGTTTGTACTGACTGACCTGTAGATTCCGGTGTTTCCAGCTCAGGTGGGCATGCTGGCTACAATGAATTTAACTCTTGCTCACACTGACATTATGTTATGTCAAGTTGGTAAACTTGCACTGCCAAAGTGAGACATCGCAGATGCACAGAGCTTTGGCTTATTAGTTTTTACTTGTTTTGCAGGATAACCAGCAGAATCACACAAACCATTTTTGTAATGACTTGGCTGTGACTTCAGTAGAGAAAAATACTATTTTCATTCCCTTCAATAAAAGAATAAGCAGTTCTTATCAGATATTGGCATATATTGAAAGCTAAAGTAACGGGCGTATCAGACTCGCAACCAAGTAATGAGGCTCAAAATCATACATTTTAGGTTAAAATATACACAGCAAATAGTATTTTTAAATAGTCATAAGACCCTCCTGCCCCATGTGTTTCTGACCAATTTATCAACAAATATATATATGTATATCTACATCCATGCTCGTTGTACAGCACCAAAGTACATGTGAAGAGAAGCATTACAAGTTCAATTTGGAGAGACGTGAAACAAGAAGCTTTGAGTATTTTATTGGGAGGAGGTTTGGCGCCCTAGGCCCCGGTGCGGCCTTCGGATCGGAGGGCCTCCATGCGAAGGAGCGAGCCAATCCCCCGGGACCTAGGCACTGGTGGCGGCATTTGCAGCGGGAAGCAGATTGAAGGCAGAATGAAGGCAGGGTGAAGAGGAGGAGGAGGGGAGGCGGTGGTTGCAGGCTTCGAGAAGGCCGAGAATGGGAGTTCCTCCGCTTTTAAGCAGCTTGCCTGGCTGGACCGGTGATTGGAAGGGGGCGTTTGCCGTGCGATAGGCTGGGGATGAGAACCGGCCTGGAGGGGTTACCTTTGGCTGACGTCTACCAAATTGAACTTTCGCTGGCTGCATTTCAATTTGGAGAGACGAGAAACAAGAAGCTTTGAGTATTTTATTGGGAGGAGGTTTGGCGCCCTAGGCCCCGGTGCGGCCTTCGGATCGGAGGGCCTCCATGCGAAGGAGCGAGCCAATCCCCAAAAAAGGTTGTGAGTTGATGGAGTTTTGCAGCCTGGTTTGGAGGGGACAGACGTCGAGTCTACTCTATGCTGTGACCGCTATCGCTATATGCTGTGACCGCTATCGCTATATACTGTGACCACTATCGCTATATACTGTGACCGCTATCGCTATATACTGTGACCGCTATCGCTATATACTGTGACCGCTATCGCTATATACTGTGACCGCTATCGCTATATTAGATCGCTATATACTGTGACCGCTATCGCTATATACTGTGACCGCTATCGCTATATACTGTGACCGCTATCGCTATATACTGTGACCGCTATTGCTATATACTGTGACTATTTTTCGCTGTGATCGCTATATACTGTGACCGCTATCGCTATATACTGTGACCGCCGCTATATACTGTGACCGGCTATATGCTGTGAACCGCTATCGCTATATACTGTGACCGCTATCCGCTATATGGGCGGGACTGTGAGCCCCGCTAGCGCGCGTGGCGGCGCCTATCCGAAGGGATGGGCTTGTATAGATGGGAACATGTTACAAACATCAGGAACGGACCTGATTGGGCTCTGAACCAGTTGGAGGACAAGGAGGTTATCGGGGGTAAGAAATAATGGTCCTTTTGAGATCTCCATTTCCGAGAGCGGAGGCGAGAGTACTGCATCAAAGGGAACTGAAAGGGAACAGGGAAAGTGACAGACCGGTATGACTATAGAGCAAAGCGCCTTTGCGTTTGATGCTTGAGGTGGAGTTGAAGTAGTCCGGGCTATAATATGACAGGTCAGAGAGGCAATGTCTCGGATGCCATTTAAAGGAGGCGTGACGATTGTGATTTCGCTTATGCGTAAGAAGCCCATTTTCATGAAGGATGCGCGGAGGAGAGAAGGTGAAGAACGAGGGACTAGACCAGGGCGAGTGATTCCGTGCAGGATCTGGCATGGCGATGGATTGGCAGAAGGCAGAGGCGTCAGATCTCCTGGAATTTAAGGCGTGAGAGAGAGAGGTTTCAGCAAGACAGTTAGTGACCGAGGGACGTGACGAGCAGTGATGATAAAATGTTCAGGACTGAGAGCCATGTGATGCGTCTAAGGAGGTGTGATTTGGGAGAGGATGAACGAACCTCTGTTAATTATTTTAATGACGTCGAGGTTGTCGCACGTCACGGAAATCCTTTCCATGCCACGTATGGTTCCCCGCATCACACACACTACGGTCATGGATATATCTCGTGGAGCGCGGAGGAGATGCTTCGAGGGAAAGCGTCGGGCGGGGCCCGGCGAACCACTGGCAGGAAAACCCCCAAAACCCACGGACAGGCTGCGTCCGTAAGAACCGCGGGTCATCTGAGACAGGGATGATGGTCACTGTAAAAAAAAAAGAGATACACCGTCCCGGCGGCCTCTGCAAGACGGGACCGGAACGCCAGTCCGGAGCGGCGCCCCGCGTCCGGTGCAGACAGCACGTTGAGGAGGAGACGAGCCGGCGAGGGAGAGGAGTCTGGAATAAAAAGACGACCTGTGGGGAATGATAACGGACGGCATAATTAAGATGCCCGAGGGAGGGAGAGCAAGGACCCCTCGAAGTGACGGGAAGGATACCCGAGCAGACCGGTATAAACGCGGCTGCGTTCGAGCTCGTCCAGGCGGAGGAGGCCTCCATGGCGTATTTTTGGGGGGGGTTGGGGGGGTGTGTCGAGGCGGATGCCGAGAAACTCCAGAGCGTTGGCTGGCCTGTTGTCTTTCCGGAGTGGAGGACTCCGAGGGCAGAGAGGCGGGGCCTGAGCTTGCGGAGAAAGCCCCCGGAGCATCCTGAGGGTGGGGTTGACTACGTGGAAATTATCGGGTGAATCAGGCAGAGGGGAGCCGCGCCGTAATTAAGCAGAAACGGACACGCGCCTCCGAGAGATTGTTGAACAGAGAGGGACTACTCCGGCAGACAAAGGTTGAGGCGCACTGCAAGAAGAACTCCGAAACGCCACTTGACCCCTGAACAGTGGTCGGGGTGGATGCAGCAGCTTGAACCGCGGCCGATGACGGCCTTGGAGAGAGCCAGGAGCCGGGGCCGAAAGTCGTTATCAGCCTGATCGCGTGTCCATGTAGCGGACTGCAGGGAGAAGGGCGCTGGAGGGAAGGGGCGGTGATAGCTCGGCGGGCCCGGAGCGGGGACCTACGGAAGGACGAGTATGAGACGCTTCTTCCTGGAGTGCTTGCGGGTGGCGATGCCCATAGCGGTTAGAGCTAGACGGAGAGAAGGGGCCGATGACGTAGCCCACGGACACCTCCCGCGCCCCGAGCCGCGTGCCAACTTGGGCTCACGGAGCGCCGGAAGAGGTTGCGGGACACGAGAACGCCGAGGGACCTAAACAGACTTGCAGTCTAATTGAGGGATTTAAATAGAGCTTGCAGTCCAAGTGAGGTATTAAAACTGATGCACGGCATCTCCCAAAGTGAGGCGTCTAAACGGAGAGCCTGCAGTTCGTGCGAGGGAGTTATAACGACCTCTAGGTCCGAGGTGAGGGATTAAATGAGAGCTTGTGTCCAGGTGAGGATTCAACATAGCCCGCAGTCCTAAAAGAGGATTTCATAACTGAGAGGCTTGAATGTCCGAGTGAGGGATTAAACAGAGAGCTGCAGTCCCAGTGTGAGGGAATTTAACAGTTGTTACGGTCCAAGTGAGGGATAACTGAACCCGTTCAGTCCAAGTAAGGATTTAACCGAATCATATAGTCCAGTGTGCAGGGATCCAACAGAGCCTGCAGTTTATTTAATTTTTTTTTGTTTTTTGTTTTTTTATATATTATTTTTATTTAAGAATTTTTTTTATTTTTTTATTTATTTATATTATTCATATTTACAATTATTTATATTTATTTATTCTTAATATTAGCGTTCCAGATAGGAGCAGAACCATATTTTTCTCTTTTCCTGTCCAGAGATCCAAAGGGGCTTGCAGTCCAAAGAGGAGGGATTTAAACAGACCTGCATTCCAAAGTAGGGATTAAAACTGAGCACGCAGTCCAATGTGAGGGATTAAACTGAGATCTTGCAGTCCCAATGTGAGGAATAACGGAGCTTGCAGTCAGAGTGAAGGATTAACGGCTTGGTTAGAGAGCGAGCCTGCAGAACACCGATGCGAGGCTTTAAAAATGAAGTTTTCTGGCACAACCAATGCACGGGGGCCAACTGAGCCTCGAGCAAGCGCCGTGCTCAGCTAGCATCCCGCCCGGGCCTAGGGCGCCAAACATGCTCAATCAATAAACATGCTTAAATCTAATAAGTCTAATGCGTTTCCTCATGGGTCTCTCCAAGGTGAACTGTGAGCAGGCCATTGCAGTAGTCTAACCTACTGGAGACAAATGCATGGATAAGAATCTCCAAGTCTGCTTTAGACACTATGTTTTTGATCCTGGCAATGTTTTATAGGTGGTAAAAAGCTGCTGATGTTACTGATTTGATGTGGCTATTAAAATGTAAGTCTGAGTCCAGTATCACTCCTAGATTTCTGACCTTGTTTGAAGGTTTTAGGGAGAGAGACTGTAGGTGACAGATGACGCTCTCTCTTTGTTTCTGGGGACCAAAAACAGTCATTTCAGTTTTGTCTGCTTTTAGCTGAAGGAAGTTATTTTGCATCCACTCACTTATCTGTTGGATACAGTGAAGGAGTGAGTCCACTGGTCCATGTTCTCCTGCAGTCTAGTATGAGTCTGGTGTGTGCATGAATGATTGGTGGTGGTGGGAAGGGCCTAATTCAAGGGTCTACATACATAGATACATACATACTGGTTGCTTCGCCTCTATTATTCTGCCCCAGGTAAGTTGGGGCTACATTGTGAAGTGAATGAATAATGTCATGTGACCCATCTTGTGTGCCAACATATATATTATATAGATCCTTGTAAATGACCATGAGAAGAGAATAAACGATGGGCTAAGGTTATGCTACTCTTATGACGCTCTGTGCCAAATCTTACTTTGCGGATGATTCGTTGTAGACCACTCATCATTCCTCAGCATGAAACACACCAAACCGCTGCACTCTCCTGTGAGCTACCAGCAGAGTGGAGGTGGTAGAGCAAAAGACGCAAACCAAACCTTGAGGAAAGCAGAGATGAATTGTGTCTCAAAATGTAAACTTATCAAGAACAACACTTGACAAGATTAGCAGCAGGGGTTGAAATGAGGCAAGTGTAAAGACTGGTGCATTTTTAGTTCACACACTTTGATAAAGTGGAGATGAGAGGCTGGGAGAGAACGCCACTGCTCTTCTCGGCTTTGAAGCCTCTGATCTCAACTTTACAACTGTGTCTCAAACTTTGAAAACTAACCACGAACCGCACCCGTCTTTACACCAGCTCCTCATGGGTCAGCCTGAGGAGCAGCAGCTTTCACACATACACAAACATATCAATGTTGGTTTGTTTTCAATTTTTAATAAAGGTTTGTATTACAATTGAAGACAATGACGCAGCGGTCTGAGGTCATGTCACAGACAGAAGACATTTTTTATTGTTGACGGTATAGACAAGACACGAACAAAGATTTTAATGAATGCAAGTGATATTATAGCATTGGCAGTCCAATCTGCATTTGACACGATGCCAGTGGCTTTGGCCTTGAGATAATGAAAACAAGTTGAAAAGTACCAGTGTCATGAAATATCCAAACAATCAAGAGGTATTGTGATCACCTCTGTTTGTGTTTCTGTAGGCAGAATAGAACAAAAACGATGTAGCATATTGAGCTGAGATGTGGGGTGTAGATAAGAATAATAACTGGGAACTGTCCAATGGCCGAAGCCATTGTGAGTGACTGCATAATGTTAAAAAGTGTTACAGGTTGTACAAAGGTTTTATAAAGTGTTAAAGGCTGCTAGAGAGTGTTAAAAAAGGCATCTAGTAGAAGACAGAAGAGGGAACAACAGTCATTCAAACTCTACAAGAGTGATCCAATCTAGGTGTGATCTGTGAATGACTACTCACACCTAGATTGGGTTAGAGGAGAGGGGTCCCCAACATTTCCCTTCTGGGCAATAGTGGAGAGAAAATATTCCCTGGTAGAACCCGACTACAAGAGGGCATCTCTGCCTTGGCATGTCAGATAAACTGTCTGTGGAAGTAAAGCTATTGAGAAGGGGTTAGAAAAGGCCTCGAAGATCTGGGCCGTTCTTCTGTCTGCAAGGAGTACCAAACTTAGCACACGCTATCTTGTGAATCTGAAGAATTAAAAAAAATAGTTACAAATAATTTACTTCAACAAATATATTGGAATATTTCTGTATATATTGCGTGTGTTGACACTAGCGTAGACTAGTGTCAACAAATCCTCAAAGGGCCAGTGTGGCTTCAAGTTTTCATTCCTACTAAGTGAAGACGATGACAAAGTCTGGGATCGTGTCTTTAATTCAGACAGAAGACATGTTTTATTGTTGATGATAGAGACAGCAACACGAACACGACAGAATGTAAGTCTATTATACAGCATGGAGGAAAGCAGTCCTCCAATCAGCAGCTCCCACGGTGCCATGTAGCTTGGCCTTCAAAAATCAAAACAAGGGAAAAGTACTGACTTCTGCATATGTGAGAATGAAAAATTAGAACTTTAACCATAGTTGCTTCTAAGTGTCATGAAATATCTAAATCCCCCCTCTGGTCATACATTCACGTGTGACCATCAGGATCAATAAACAGCAACATAACATCATAACTCAATACTTCAAAAACTCATAAACTCGGTAAAAAACTCAGAACTCGGAAACTTCAAAAACTCAGAAAACTCATAAAACATGTTCAGATCTTTCATAAAGCTCGTCAACACTTTTCAGTAAAATACCAAACTTCATCAGTCGATGGTGGTTCCAGATATTGCTTTGAAAACAGTCTCTCCCACTTCTCCGTGTTGGTTTCTTCAGGCTGCATTTGTGTCGAGCCATGAATTCTTCTGTGACGTGTCTTTCAATCACACGTTTCAGCTTTAGTGTCCAGATTCAGCAATCTAATTCAGTCCAAATTATGTCCAAATTGTGTAATCCAATTGTTCCAAATGGTGTCCATGCAAAAGAGGACGCTGGTATTGTCCATGTCTCAGCAGCTCACAGCAGGCTGAGTGGAATCAGGGGCTGTGCAGATTGTCCATGTGCTGATCCAGACGCATGGTTTCTCTTGAGGTTTTTCAGTTTTGTCTTAAAAAAAAAAATCAAAAATGTTGTGTAAAAAAAAGTCTTCTATTCTGTAGATGTTACAGACAATGCCCGCATCCTTCCACCACCTGAAGACGATGACAAAGTCTGGGATTGTGTCATAAATTCAGACAGAAGACATGTTTTATTGTCAATGGTAGAAACAGCAAGAACACAAACACGACAGAATGCAAGTGTATTATACAGCATGGAGGAAAGCAGTCCTCCAATCAGCAGCTGCCATGGTGCCATGTAGCTTGGCCTTCAAAAATCAAAACAAGGGAAAAGGACTGGCTTCTGCATATGTGAGAATGAAGAATTAGAACTTTAACCATAGTTGCTTCAAAGTGTCATGAAATCTCACATAAGCCTGAGCACACTAGACTCAACTTATTTCATCAAGTCCTTATGAAATGAGCTTAGTTTGAGTCAATGTTGACACTTATAAATAGAGGAAAATAACAGCACATAGTGCACATTACAGTGCACTAAATAAGAGTTAACTCATTACTTGACCTTGACTTGTTTGAAACTTGATTAAAAAAAGACAGCATGTCCCCCCTGCAGGTGTCTAGGTGTTCACACTCTTGGAATAAGGTGTGAAATTAGAAACTGCAGGTGTCTGTCTTAAATGTGATTCCAGGCATGAATTTGTCCAGCATATATTTGCATATTAATCATTCAATCAATCAAATTTTATTTATAAAGCGCTTTTCATACAAGAGATGCAACACAAAGTGCTTTACAGTTTGGTTAAAAACAATCCCGCCGACCCAAGACCCCTCCCCCCAGCCACCCAACAGACCCATCCCAAACCACACACGCAGAAAAACACACACAAACAAACACACGCCTTCTCACAAACCCACACACACACACACGCTCTCATGCACACTCACACACACACACACACACACACACCAATAAAACAGTAAACCCATGAAGAGAGACTTGGCAGGGTTCAGATGCAACCAGCTGAAAAAGCGTCATTCAAGGAGCCGTCTGCACCAGAAGCAGAGAGCCGCCCGTAGCCACAAGGGACAACACAGGACCCAGAGGAGACATGAAACCGAGGCCCCAGGCCCCCACCAGGTCCAAGAGTCCGACCCCCACAGCTACACCGACCGCTGCTCCCAGTGCAGAGGGCTCCTCCAGAGGAAACACTGGGTATACTAAAAACAATACAATAAAAAAGTAAAACACTAAAATGTGAGACTAAAAGGAACCATCACACAATACATGAATAATAGCAATAACAATAATAAATAATAAAGCTAAAATAAAATGTGTCTAAAACATAAATAGAATATATATAATGGAATAATAACAACTAATCAAAAGCTAATCTAAAAAGGTGCGTCTTGAGCCTGCTTTTAAAAATATGAATGTTCTCTGCGACCCTGAGCTCCTCTGGCAGACTGTTCCAGAGACGGGGGCCGTAATGCTGGAAAGATGCCTCACCGTGAGTGTGGGTCCTCACGGTGAGGCATATACTGTAGAGTGTGTATAAAATATATGTACTGTATATATACATAAAAAAAAAATTTAAACTATTGTTGGAACATTACACGTTTGGCAAGTTGTGTTCTAAACATTCAGCGGTATAAAATAAAATGTATGCTGCAAATGATTGGATATTTGTGGCAGGCCGCATTGCAGGCTTTTATGTGATATCATCTAGATTATTGGAACAAAAAAGAGTAAGAATCCATTTTAATATAATTTATATTCATTATAATAATTATATCTAATATATTTCTTCTCCTCCTAGTAAGAATCCATGTTATAGCAAGCCATAGTAAATTCCACAGTGCTGACCCGTTCTTGTGCTCATATCGTTTTAATATGATTTTTTGTATGTGTTTTAAAATGTGTATCTATGTTTTGTGTTATTATTATTCTATTGCATTGCACCATCCGAAGCACCCCGGCTCCCCTCCTGTCAAAGACAATTAGAACACCTGTGCCTTAGGTATAAAAGACAGCCATGGGAAGGGGGGGAGGAGGAAGCAGCAGAACGGGACACAGGGCCAGGCCTGGTCTGGAAGCCTAGGCTGAGGCCACGAGAATGGAGAACTAAAAACTGATGAGCAGCGGATCTTTATCCAAGATTTTAGCCTCTGTTTTTAGCCTTCTTTTGGCCATGTTTTAACCCCTCTTTATAGCGTATGTTTGTATTATATTTTATGGATTTAGAATAAACATTTATTTGAACTTTTTTATTCAGTGGCCTTTTTACATCGTGTCCAAAGAACTGTTTTTCCACTTGCAACACTTTCCAACCATATCTTCATCTCCTCTGCTATCTCTTCAGCTCTTGTCCCTGCTCTTTTACTATCCTATTTCATATTTCATTTTTCCCCCATAAATAACCTCTCCACTGTGAATGACACTGTCTGTTTTAGATCTAAGTGCGTGGTTGTGTGTGTGTGTGTGTGTGTGTGTGTGTGTGTGTGTTTTTTCTGCAGAGAGGACACTCAGGGTGTTATCTGTGGAAAGCCTGCTGCTTCTCCCTACAGTCAAACAGCGCTCCACTTTCATCTGGGCCATAATGGACCACTGTCACTGTCTAAATTCACATACAAGATGACATAGATGCAATTTTTTACCTCTCTCACTCATATTTAGAATAAATGTCTTGTTTGTATTGTAGCCCAACCTTTCTTGGCCTATTCAGCTTCTTGTGAGAAGCTTCATTTCTTTCTAAAATTGATGGCTTACTGCTTTGTGTGGTCCTGGTGTATTTTTATTTTGATAAAGTATTTGAAATCCGGATATATCCCCTATAACAACTGACCTCTACGTTTCCTTATGTCCCCAAATTTGGCTTTGAGCAAGCAGAGCTCTGCGCAGATCTTGATTGGCTCTTTGGCAGCTAAGTCGTTGCTACCCACACATTTTGCTTCATAGCTTGTTTGAGCTAGCTGTAAGGCTAACACTATGGTCAATGTCAGCACTCAGTTAGACCACTCCTTCTACAGCCTTTGGTGAATTTTAGCAGTTTTCGACTGGGTCGATCATGTCCCAAATGGATGTCTCTCCAACATTGGATACTAGAGTTGCACAAGATAAATACAGTACATACATGTCCATGGATTTACATTTAAACAACAGATCACATTAGATCATAAAAACCCTTAAAACAGACATAGCAGCTTCCAGCTGACATTATGAACCAGCGTTGCCATAACAGCAGGCATAATGATAGTGCACTTCCTGTTTCTTTGTGAATTGCTCTTTATGTAGAAACAAAACAACAAAACAGAAACCACTATCTCTATTTGATATCAACAATTACTTTTAGAACATATTTGCTCGCAGGCAAACCTAATGTTGTTCATCAGAAATGAGACTCTAAAGACCATTGCATAAAAGAAATTCATAGCGTCTATTGGAGACAGTGTGCCTTTGGTCATATCCTACTGTGTCCCTCTAAGCTGTTGCCTTATCTGAGCACATTATCACTTCCTGTTTCTGCTTTTGCTGACAAGAGTCTACAGCAGACAATCCAGCTGCTCTCCTGACCTCCTCTATATCCCCTCCCTGCCCTCTGTAGAGGCTCAGGCTGAGGATTTTCAACACTGTGAAAGTGAGGATGTTAGCAGTGTTGGCTAAGTTATACTGAAAAAAGTAATTAGTTCCACATGACTAATAGAGTTCACTTTAACTGAAGCTTTAAAGGCTAAAACTACTTAATATGAGGTGAATCCAAGAGTGCACACTTGTTTGGTGGTTTCACATCTCCACAGCTGTAGTATTTATTAGGCCCGAGCCCCAACTGGGGTAAGGGCCTATTGCTTTTCCAAACCAGCCACGACCGTCTCACCGATTTGGCTGAAAATCGCTCCATATCATCTCAAAAAATGGACCATCAATATTTGATTACAGAATTTGTATCAGTCAAACGGTCTGCGCGTGACAGACTCCCAAATTGTGGTTATTTTCACAGAGAGGTGTGAAGTTCCCATGTTATCCAATGGAGACTGTATGAAGCACATTTACGAAGTCTGATTTACACTAAACTTGACTCAGTTGGTCAAAACTAGGGCCTAGGTCACATGGCAGTGTGAACAATGAAATTGCCCTATAAGCGCTCTAAAGGCTGAGTAAAAAGTCATGTTGTTTGATCTCATATTTGAACAAACACAAAAATTCACCTAATTTTGTTTTAACAAGTTTTTTTTCTGGCATAAAATGTATTATTTTGGTGTTCGTTGGTATAAGACAAAAAAAAAGATTTTGTAGGGAGTGAAATTGTGCAAAGTAAATTCCCTCCGTTTGCACATACAAAGTCCGATTTGCACAAAACTTGAATTAATTGTTCAACTTATTTACAACTGAAAGTGTAAATCATGAAATTTCAGCATTAGCGCCCCCTACAGACTGAGTCAAGTTTTACATGGGCAGAAAGATGGATAGTTTTCTCAAAATGTTTGAAATGTTGCACATAATTCTGTTTTGCCATCTTGATTCAAAAACTCAAATACACCCATGGCTTTTTTTTTTACTGTGTTGCCGTGGCGACGACAAACACTCCCCATTATGTGTCAAGGGCAAAATCAAAGCGACACACAATCACCTATCATAGGCATTCAAAATGTACTGTGCCGCCGCGGTGCGGCGAGGGCCCTTCAACGCCACTTGCGGCTTTAATTTTTATTACTTCTGGTTCACGTTTGTTGTAATATCATCTAAGTAAATTTCATAATATATGCAATCTCACAATATGTTTAAAGAGTAGTAAAATGAAATTATTATTTATTTAAACCAGCTGGCATTTACATTGGAGACAACTCCAGCCGCTCTACTGCTTCTGAGATTTATATGAAGCAGAATCCACTTGAGGAACATTCAAAATTCTACATGTTTAATTTCTGAGATGTTTGATTACATCACTGAAAATCATTATTGCTATTGCAAGCAACAAGTATTTTGTTAGTGATCTACTTATAAAAATTCTCAAAGTAAAGCATTACATGACATTACATTCATACCTATTGTACATGTTTTTAGAGGGAGGAAATCTGCACATTTAAATATTCATTTGCTTATTTAAGGATAGCCCCATCTCTTTTTCAAGGGGGTCCTTTATCACAGAAGAAAAATAACAAATTAGATGGCTTACATCAGCAATACAATACAAAACAAAGAATGTAACAAGCGTAACTCAAACATGAATTGTTAACTAATATAACAGTAAAAGGGCATTTTTTTTAGATATATATATATATATATATCTAAAAAAAAATTGAGTTTTTTTTCCTCTCAAAATGCCCTTTTACTGTATAATTAATAATAATAATGCATCAGTTTTATATATTGCTTTTTTGGACACTCAAAGACGCTACTACTGTAGCCACAGCTGCCCTGGGGCACACTGACAGAAGCGAGGCAACCAGTATGTGCCATCAGCCCCTCCAACCACCACTAACCATTCAAACTCACACATACCAGACTCATTCTAGGCAATGGGGTGAAGTGTCTTGCCCAAGAACACAACGGCAGTTTGGCACTTTACAGCCACAGCCGCCCCACTGTGGCACCTGGATAATTGTCTTGCCAAAGACACAACGGCAGCAGGGAGTTGGTGGAGAAAGTCTTGTGGTGGGCTCAAACCCACAACCTTCAGGCTCAAAGGTCAATGCTCTACCAACATGTGCTGGGTTATAATTGAATAATAACCCAGCACTTGCAGCCCAATCCTGTCACAGTTTGGGTTTGGTCCATTTCAGCCTTGTCTAGTTCTGGTTTTAGTGTCATTTTGTCACAATAATTATGCATACAAAATTCCACACAGTTTTGCCTGTGGATATATGCAAGATGAAACAATCTTGTGAAATTAGCCCTATAGATTTGAGTCACAAAGTAAAGCTGCTTTGTCTCATTTTAGACCTAAAACAAACCCTTTACTTCAGTGAATGACCTCACATCAATTATATGGGTCTATCCCGTAATGTCACCACATCCATATGAATACTCTTTAAGTGATTATATTTCCTTCTTATCATTGGCAAGCCTTCACCTCTCAGTAATCATCAACATTACAACATTTGATCATTTAATGGGATAATGTCGGAACTGTCTGATCACTATCACCACCCCAATTCAATCACAGCATTCTCTCTTGACCCAGCTCCATTTTTCTCCTTCTAACGTAATCAAAATCTGCACACTAATATTGTCACCAATGGAGACAGCCCCAAACCTAGATATCAGGGTCAGCAGCTGTGCATCATGCTTAGAAAAAAGGTGACAGAGAAATCTATAAATGCTATCTTCGCACTTACACACGCACGCCCTCTCCTTCTGCACACATTTACCGCTATTACGCTGAATAATATATTCCCGGCAGTGAAGCAGATGGAGATTGAAATTCAAATGTCCCTTATACACAACGTCCTTGCACATAAACTGGCATCTGGAGAGAGGGAAAAAACTGCTGACTATTACTCAAGCACGTCCCAAGTATCATAAGTAGTAGTTACAAACGTGTCAGCGTGTTTGGATGTTCGTAATCAAGATAATTACAGCTTTAGCGAACGCAGAGGGATAGGAGAGATGACTAGTCTAGTGAAATCTGCTGTGCCATCTCTTGGTAAGGCTTAAAGGATGTAGGAGGAGAGGCTACAGTCAGCATGTAGCACCCTCACCCACTGACTACAGCAGCGGGGGGAGAGGGGAGGGATGAGGCTGGAAAAGCACAACAGACTCTCAGCAATGGTCAGCAGGGGGCCAGACTGTTTGACACATGTGAGTCAAAGGAATGACTAAATTCAAGGCGCAGCGTTGTGAGGGCAGGTTATGTCAGAAAGGAAGAAAAACATTTACTAATAACATTCGCTTTTGATGTTTAATGGTTCCTAATTTTTAGGTCTCTGCATGAGCTTCCTGTGGCCTCTCTCCATGGCCTTGCATCAATGTGACATGTTAGTGCCATAATTCGGACTCTGAAGAGCACAGGGATTGGGCTCCTGCTAGTGCCCAGAGTTAGGTCGCTTTTCAGATTCATGCAGCTAAGATCTGGAACTATCTACCTGAAGATGTGAGACTGGCTTCTACTCTGACAATGTTAAAATCCAGGTTAAAAACATTTATCTTTTCTTTAGCTGTGCATACAACTGAGGGATTGAACCTGTGTTTTTAATGCATTCAACACAAGCATACACATTACCTATAAGTAATGTAATAATGTAAAAATCATATTGACAAAGTTAAGCCAACAATAAAAACAACATTCAGTGATGGTACATGGCTCTGAAGTATGTTTTGTTTATGTCCCTTATTGTGTTGTGCGTTGATTATTGTCTACTGTGTTGTATGTCTATTATTATCATTGATATTATTGGTTATTTTTATAGTATGGTATTAAAATTATATTCTAGTAGATACAAAATTATTTAGCTGATTGATATTGAATCATAATTTCACTATGTAATAATATAATATAAAAGTGAGCGATTGTTTGACTAGAGCACAATATACATGCATATACATACATATAAACAGATAGATAGATAGATACTTTATTGTTCCATCGTAGGAGAAATTTAAGATAAATGACATAATATGTAGTAGGAAATGTGTATATAAAACTACCGCTGGTTTTGCTTTTGTTATATTTCCCTGTAAATGGCGAGAACAATATATTTGAGGACTTAATGGGGGTGGGAGTAAATAAGCTTGTCTTCATCCCACTCCCTTCCAAGCTGTTTATTTATGTTTTATATTTTTTCCTTTTCTATTGATGTGTTAATATTGTATAGCATCGTAATGTATTTCTTTTTATCTTGTGTTGTATTGTATCGGCTTGGAATAAACTAAACTAAACTAAGGGATTTTATATTTACTCATTTTTAAAGACCTTATGCCGGGTTTGATTTATTTACAAATACAGTTTTAATACCATTTTATATTAGAAGAGAACTACTAAAGGTTTCAAAATCAGTTGTGGTTTTTTTTTGTCTGATCCCCCCAAATCGAAATAACCCCATAGCAACGCCCTTAGAGACGGAAAAACTTCACAGCCCTTGGTGACGTCAGAGTGGGTACGTTTCAACGCTGTAAGTTGTTTACAATTTGGTATTCGTTCTTTTTTCGCGGATATTCAAGATGACAAGGCCGTGTACAGCGAGTATCAAATTACTACTAGATTGCAGCACTTTGTCGGCACTGAGATAGTCCAGTGGTTGTGTCGATGGACTGCCAATTCAGATACTGTGGTTCAAATCCCACATCAGACACATTTTCACTCTCAAAACGGAAATTTATGTGTAGTGAGCAAATGTCACCTGTAGAGGGCAGTATTGTGTTGGGCATCAGTGGAGAGAAGAGAGAAAAGGCAGTCCTGTGGCATAGATCCATGGTTTTCAATGCATGGGCGTAACCCGCTATGACGTCACACACAGGTTAGAGCATAGACAGCTTAAATTCATGAAAAACACATTCTTTTTATAAAATATAGGATTTTTTTGCCGGAATCTATTTCAGATCGACACTGTCATGCAATTTTGATAGCCACAATTTTTTTTTTTTTAAACCCGGCATAAGGTCTTTAATGCACTGTGATTATTTGATGTGAATGAATGCCTTTTGTGATTGTTTCTATATTATTCTGTTCAGCACTTTGAGTTTCCGTGTGTATGAATTGTGTTATACAAATATACATGCCTTGCCTTGCCTTTACTTGAAAGGCCAAACAGAAACACAGGTGTTTATTCAATGTTTTTTCAGGTTTCATTCAATACACCACCTTCATTTTATTTTGAAGCTCATTTTTTGTGTATTGGTTTTATATATATGTATACATATTTGTTGTGTTTTGGAGGAATTTTGACAAATTATTTATTTTATTTAACAGGTATTTGGATATTGTTTTATGAATGGTAGATTTTTTGATTTGCATTATCAATTGCAATAACTAGTTTTATATTTAGGAATAACATGTCATGGTATATTTTAACCTCTCACCATTAATTCTTGAAATCTAAGAAGAAAGAATAGGAATATGAAAAGAGAAAATGCCATACAATTGATTCACCATTTTGTATGTTTGAGGAATATTCAATATCTGGTATTTATCTTTTTTTTTTTTGCATTCAATAATGCACGTAACGTATGAATAGACAGCACTGCCCAGGAATTTTGGCCTGTATGGTGGAAAGCGTAACCCTAACCCTAAAGTGGCATGTTGAGACAGACTGGGGAAAAAAATCATATTCAAAACATATGTCAGTGGACTAATTTTTTCTTTGTTTTATGATATTGAATAAATGAACCATGCCAGCCATGAATTATTGATGGACCATAGGATAACATATTTTAGTTTATAGCGTCTGGGTGCGTTTACACCGCCTTCACACTTCCTGGTCCAGTTTATTTTAACTAACCTGGCAAGAGCCAGATTGATGATTGTGTAGAACTCTAATGCGTTCTCCACAATATCAATCTGGGACTTCTGCAGGAGAATCCTTTCAGGGAAAGGAGGGATAAGCAGCAGAATACTTCAAGCTGATTGGGCGAAGTGACGCTGTGTGCCCGCCTACCAAAACCCGTAGGTAAAAATGCACAAACATCTTTGCCGTCCAGAAATGCACAAAGCGCCTCTCAGTGTTCATCTTTCAAAAAAGAAATTGGAGATTCTGCTAAAACTGACTTGATAGCCTCAGCTACGCGTCCGTCCTCCTGCGTAGCCATGTTTGTTTTGCTTCGGCCCGGCACTTCTTGCTTTCGTCAAACCCGGATATCCCGCCCTAAACTCCCAGACTGGCGCGTGATTGGCTTGAACACAACCTAGAAGTTCTACTCGAAAAGGGTTGGCGGGAGCGGGGCAAAATGTATTCTCGAGTGTTTGTGAACTCACAAATACCGCGAGAATTCAGCTTGCAGGCAAGGTAATATTTTAACGACTCAACAGCAAAATTCTTCCCAGATTTGCTTCAAAATATGTTGACTGACTTATGTGACGAGTGGACACGTGTTTCCTTGTTTGGTTATTTCACATTCACAAATATAGCATTTATGTTTCCAGTGAACAATTAAGATGATCCATTCAAGTTTTTAGGATTTGATTGAAAAAACACAAAAAAGTATGATATATCTTAGGTATAATGTCGCTCTTACATAACAGCACGCATCAAAACTTTTGTTTTGTCTTTGTGTGAGTGTTTCGGCGCTGAGAGGTGGAGAGGGAGTAGGTGGCTGCACGGAGCACATTGGCCTGGCTTTCAAGTGGCTGACAGGCACAGTCATTTAGGACAACCATCTGGCCAACATGTTTGTGTGTGTTGTGTTACGGTGCTGTTGCTGGAGGTGGTGGTGGTGCTCGTGGGTGTCCGGGTCCAGGTGGCAGCATACAGTAATACTTCACCCACTGAGCGCCTCAACATGAGGGCTGTGGGGACACTGGGATCCTGTTAGTCATAAGCATGTATGTCAAAGCCAGAATTTGGCCAGTGTGCAGCCAAAGCTCCAATAAAAGTGGTTTGTTAAAAATGTGCACTCCACATGAATTCATTACTGTTGGATGCTGTACAAATAAAATTATCATCATGGGTCTCAAAGATGATGATGACTGCTGTCGTTGTGTCCTTGGGCAAGACACTTAACCCCACTTTGCCCAAAAGCCCCCACTGAAAGATCAAGGCTATGCTCACACTCAGAGAGCAGCCGTCCTCCTGTGGACTCACCACCTGCAGAGGGTCAGTGAGGGGCTGGTGCTATGAGACTTGGGTGGCATCTCTGATTGCCACCCCCCTGACCCAGAAATGGATTAAAGGGTAGAAAATGGATGGATGGTCTCAAAGATGTAGCCCGCGGTCCATTTGCTGCCTGTGAAAATGAGATTTGTGGCCCCCTATTGGACATGAAAGATTAAACTTCACCAAGTCACAATGTTCCTTTGTAATTTGGTTTGAAGTGAATCTATCAATTTTTTTTGTTAAAAAAACACATTTATTTTTTGTATAGCGCCAAAAAACAACAGCGGTTGTTTATTGCTCAACAACAGCACAGGTTATCAGGTAATAATGTTAAAATAAACAGTTTGGATGGAGGAAATACAATAATAACAATTACATAGAGCTTTTGGTAGACGACTGATGTCCATACATTTTAATGAATGCCCTTAAATGTCCTGGATCATCACTGAGTTGATCCTTTATCAGCAAGGAACAACTCAAAACCCAAAGGGAAAAATTGAGAAACATCAGATAGGCTCAGAATGGGAGAGGGATCTGCTCCCTCGGACAGACAGGCTATAAATGGCGTCATCTTAGACTGTGATTTTAAACTTGATAAGCAGATTAATTGCGTTTTAAAATCAAGCTTTTATCATTTGCGACTTTTATCTAAAGTTAAACCTTTTTATCTTTTAATCTTTTTGAGCAGGTCATGCACGCTTTTATTTTTTCATGCCTGGACTTTTGTAATGCACTTAATGCGGGCATCCCCCAAAATGCACTTTCCCGTCTGCAGTTGGTCTAAAACTCAGCGGCACGACTTTTAACAGGAAGCAGAAGGCGCGATCACATTACACCAATTCTGGCGTCGTTGCACTGGCTTCCTGTTCATTTTAGAATCCATTCTAAGATGTTATTGTTTGTTTTTAAAGCTTTGAACGGACTGGCCCCCACCTTACATCTCAGACCTCATCCAAATTTACCATCCCCCCCGCGCGCTGAGCTCCGAGGGCCAGCTCCAGCTCGTGGTACCTAGGACGAGACTTAAAACCCGGGGGACAGGGCCTTCTCTGTGGCTGGACCAAAGCTATGGAACGCTCTGCCCCCCCCCCTCCCATATTCTAACTGCTCCTTCCGTGTTTTAAGTTTCGTCTTAAGACCTATTTTTATGCTCTGGCTTTTAACACAGCGTGAGTTGGAAGGTCCTTTTATTTTCATTTTATTTTATTTCATTTCATCTTTTTATTGTTATTTTTATATTTATACAAATATGCACACACGGTTTTTCATATTTGATGTTTTACTATTTTGCTGTTTTTCTATGGATTTGTTTTAATTAGTATTTTATTGTGCAGCACTTTGGAAACTGTGTTTATGAAATGTGCTATAAAAATAAAGTGGATTGGATTGGATAAAGGTCCAGGACTCAGGCTGAAGGACGTCATGGGTCCGTACACTATAGACATTTTGCATAGACATTGAACAAACCTGATGTTCGCAACAATGCAATCAACTCAGATCGAAAAGCTGTTAGCAGCCTTCAAAGTTTACATGCTAGTCCACACATCATTCCAATCTGGTGTTTTGAGATGCTGCAGCTGTAGAGGCCTGTAACGACCTGGCCTCAAAGCCTCTTCAAATGTCACAAGAGCTTTTTGAACACGATACATTCTGTGGCCCAGGATCCTTGGGGCTTGGGGTGGTGACAAACGCTGTGTTCAGATGAAAGCAGCAGAGGGATGAAAAGGCAGCTTCTGTGGGGCTATGCAAAATGTGCTGTTTTCTGAACCATGAATACATTATGTCAGATTAGACTCAGGGCAGAGGTGGGGTCGTTATAGACAAATCAACTAATATGTTGGTTTTCTGCCTCAATGGATTTTGTATGGAAGAAAAATAATCAGCTGATTGCAGCATTTATAGGTGATGTATAAAATAAGTACAAAAAGGCAGTATATTTTTAGGTACGTGTATTTTATGTACGTATTTATTTTTTAAATGGCATATAGTAAATGCAACAATAGTGTTGTATTTTTGTTTAAGTTGTGGATGAGGTGGCTAAGTAGATAGCCAGGTGTGGTAGGAAGGGAGAAGGAAGGTATTGCACATACATTTAGTGGTAGGGGAGACCGTGGCAGTCATTGAGAGAACATGCAAACTCCACACAGAAGGGTCCATTGCCGACCGGAATTTGAATCCATTACCTGAGAGTCTTTGGTTCAACCATCATGCCCAGTTTATTAACTGGACACTTGCTGAAGACCATAACAGATCTTCCAGCGACCATGAATGTCCCACTTTTGATGTCGGAGTTAGTCCCACTTGATTTGAGATGTATCTACCTTCCAAAGAATGGCAAACAAATCTTGTGACAACCGTTCACATGTTCTATAAGTGAAAGAATGAAAAGACAACTGTGCTTATCTTTTGATTGCATGTTCTTGGGGTGCATGTATGTTTAGATAGACAGCAGCTTCAGTCGTTCATTGAGTGAACACTGAAAGTTGACAAGACCCATTTCTTGAACGACTGTTCACATCTAGGTGCTTTTGTCTGCAGCTCGGAATATCAAAAGCACAAGTCATCCGACATGCAGCGGTGTGAGCCGAGGATAAAAATGGACAAGGGTGGTCTATTTTTACATCCAGCTCAGGTGGAGAGAGAAAATACTGGTTTTCAGATTTGATTAATTGATAACAAAAAAACAATTATCAATTATATAAAAATAAGACGATTATACATTTGGGATTCATCATTTCACCCTTTACCTATAAAAAATAGTTTATGAAATTACTCATTTCACAATTCAACATCTTACGACGGATCGACAGCTCAGACACACACTTCCAGAGTCATGCAGTGGACATGGTGAAGTGCTCTCCACAAAGAGGATATAAACAAACATGGATCACAGGTGCACGCAAACAGTTTGAGTCAATTACAAACAGAGATAGAACACACAACGAGACACCAAAGTCAATTGCAAAAGGCAATATTTGGCGCATGGAAAAGAGTACAAACAAATATTTAAAAAATACATTGGTACATAATTCAGTCGGACTCAGCCACAAAATGTTAGAGCACTGAGATACACAGGAATTGTGAAGGAAACATTAGTTCCCAATTACTAAAACAAAACGTTTTTTGATATACACACAAGACACATTGAGTCCAGAAAGTTTCAATGAAGATTTTAACCTGAGACCTTTTTATAACCTGTTTTCGTTTTGAGTGCTACCTAAATGGGCACCTCCACTTCAGTGTGTGTGTGTGTATGCATATGCTTCACCAGTACATCACTGTTGTGCAGTTGCTCAATACAGTTCTCATTCACAACGGATCATCCTCCAGGACTACCTTGGTACCTTGTAAATAATAATATTTGACGAATATGAATGTGCTTTGTAGAAATGTTGTACCTAGATTTAGCCTATTGTAACAGTTCTTTGTGCTATGGGTTCTTGTCATCACATTTCATCACTGGGTGGCTATACACACATATATATATATTTATATACCACTTCGATAATACCACAGCGTTATTTAGTAAAATCAATGTACTTAGTTGAAAGTTAGGTACCCCAACTTTAAGTTTATTACACATTTTACAAGCTTTCATTATTTATGTCTACACCTCTGACTGAGAACAGGCTTGGTGTGTTTTCAATGTTTCATCCTTTGCCACGGTTCAATGTATCATAATCCCCCAAAATGCCATTCAATTCTTGCTTTAAACACTGTACTGAGAACTGTTGTGTACCGATTCACACGGTTGGTTGACTGTGAATAGGCTTTTATTTGTAGATTATATACTTATAGGAATCACATGAGTGAGTGGCTAATCCTTCTGTGCAAAGCTATCAGCACTGTGCAAATACTATAACCAAGAAAACGCAGAGGGAGTCATAAGTGATCATGATCACACAGGTGAAACTAAAGAATATGATGCCAATACATGATATAGACTCATTACATTACATTACAAGCCTGTGTTTGTTATGATTTTTCATCGTAACTTGCAGTTAATTTTCAAAAGATTCTAATTTTCTTTATTTAGGGTTTTAATCTAAATCAAACCATTATCAATTATCTACACTGCAGGTCAGGGTGTTAGACAAGCAGTCTTTGGGTCTCATAAACTGAGGTCTGTCTGTGAGGTAGTCCAGGACCACCTCAGGCAACCATAGACCAGTGTTTTTCAATCAGTGTGCCGTGAATAATTGGTATGCTTTGAGATGTTTAAAACATCAACCTCCTTCTTCAAAATCAGAGAAAATAAAAACATGTGAGATGATAAGAAAGACTTCTTTGTGCTTGTTGGATTTTCAATGTAATACACATTGATGAGAATGACTTTGCTTTGTTAATAAAGGCTGTTGTGGAGTTTCAATTTTGTATCAGTTCCAGCTGATGGTGTGCCCTTGTGATTGGTCGCAATGACAACGGGGTGCAGCAACTCAAAAGGATGGGGGAAAACTGCCATAGTCCACTCCAGCTGTCCTCAGAAGCAGCAGTGGTATGGCGTTGAACGCGTTGGAAAAATGGAAGAACACAGTTGTTATGACGTGCCGGGCTTCCCCAGGTGGGACAGCGTGAGGTGGATGAGCTAGATCCACCGCACACTGTCCCACCTGGGGAAGCCCTAGCTGCTAGATGATGGCATCCTCCACTCCAATGCCTGGGAGGTCGACAAACTGCAGCTGATCCTATTCTACCCAGAAACTGATTTCCATATACGTGCGAGGGGTTTCAATAAACTGGTTTGGTTTTGAACTTATGACAGCCAAATCCAAAGCTCTATAACTTGAATTATTGTAGTGTAAAAGTATGTTATCTGCTTGATGAAGTGCGTGTATATATTTAGAGCAGCTACATGTGAGCGGGCCGCCTGCCTGCTGTGATGTCTGCAGGCGGCATATGCTTCTCACACGTCTGATACACTGTTCAGGTGAGAATTCAATCAGAGTGGAGGTGATGGGCCGCATGTTCAAGATGACGGATCAGGGCAAACAGAGGTAGTGGCTTAACACGACAGTTCAAATATATGTTTTGTGAAAGTACTAATACAGACAGGCCTCTTGTCTGACAGTGTCCAAAACCAGGGTAAAAACTGTTCTGTTTAGCTGTGCATACAACTGAGGGATGTTATTTTTTTATCTTTCTTTTTAATGTACTGTGATTGTTTATGATTTTAATGCTTTCTTATTTTGTTCAACACTTTGAGTTGCCTTGTGTATGAATTGTGCTATACAAATAAACTGCTTGGGCTTATAACCAGGTTACATCATACGTCTTACTGAAAACAGAATCCTCCACATATGACAGTTTAAGACTGATAAAGACGCATGCAAACTCGTTGCACCGCAACTGAGATGTGAAAAACCTGCTCATGCTCAGCTTAGGTGTAAGGGAAGAAACTATTAAAATCAAGATGTTGAAATGGTAACTAAACACATAAATTCACATTCAGATAACAATGCTTTTTTCCTGTGTGACCATTTATCAGTTGAAGATTTTGCCCACAGAGCTGATAGCAAGAACAAAATCTTATGTTTCCATGACTTTTAAAGAAATGGTTATTATCAAACCAAACTTGCCCCCATGTGTAGCGTGTGTGTGCTGTGTGTGTGTGTGTGGGAAGGGGCCATGTTATTTGTGTGTATATGTGTGTGTTTGACTTGTATAAATGAGCGATATGATGATAGTGCACATGAAGAAGTTATATTTTTACCTTGATCTATTATGTATTTTTGGCCCATTGTAATTTTAATGTAATATCAAAACATCAGCCTGTCTGGGGACCACGGATGGAAATTAGCTTTTGAGCTATAACCTGGTACAACGTATCTTTCCCTTTGAGGTTAAGGTTTATTGTACATTGTCCCTGTCATTTTAAATATATTAACTAAACTAAAGCAGTCAGGCACGTGGGAAAATTAGTAGTACAACCATAAGTCTAAAACACAGATTGTCAGACAAGCTGTATATGGAGACACTTTGCTGGGAGAAGTAACTTCTACTAAGTACTATTCTCTTTCCTTCTTTATCTGTGTTCAGTATGACTTCCGCTGTAGTGTGTTTATTGCTATTCAGCTGCTGTCCAATTGTCTGTTTTAATGAAGTGATGATGGGACCCCTGAATCCTGTCTCCCAGCCCTCCCCCGCCTGCGAGCTGCCTCAGTCCTGCACCACATGGCCTCAGTCCTTGACCTCTATGACCTGAGTCCTGGATCTGATGGTGATCCAGGTATTTAAGGACAATCACGGACATTTATGGACATTGGTCATCCGCCTCCTTTTTATCAATCGCTCCTATGCGTATGTTAACATTGCATTTCCTCTCTTCGACCTGTTTGATTATCTGATCTGTGTTGGCAAATCAACATCTCTATAAAGTCCTGTTGTTGTGTTTTAGAACAATACCAAAATACATTGAATTGATTTGAATAACCCAGATCAGAATACTGTATGTTTGAGGTTATGTTATCACCAACATAACAACATCAAGTTGAATCGGAGAAAACCTCTATGAAGTGTCATGTTTGATCCAAGTTCTGCCTATAAATGTGCCACAGCTGCTTCTTCGTGGCAATGAAGCAAAAGTTGATGGTTGGGGATACAGAAATGCAAGATAATCTCGCTCTCCCATCTGCAACCAACGGCATCTCCATCTTCGGTTCTCACATTCAACACACAGAAAGCCGAAACTATAGGATGAAATTAGGGGAGAGGATAGTGGGAATCCCTGCCTTGTGCCTGGAACATGACCTCTGCCACTGCGCACTCACTCAGCAGCCTCTCCATCATGCTATATATAAGTCTTGGCCTCTACACACAGGAAGACACAACATGCTCTACGCGACATAACATTTGCTATTAATAAGTCAATAGATGGCAGATGGTCCAAACTGTGCTACGACGCTTCAACATACTGCAGATCATGGTTTATTTCAGGGGTTTGAGGTTTAAAACCGTAAAGAAAACAACATCCTAATAATTCTCTGTGATGCAATATTCCTGTTTTTTTTTTCTTCAAATAAATGTTTCTCATAACTCAATCGTGAACAACGCACAGAGCAGTAAGTTACCTCCAAAAAGATTTCATTCCTGTTCATTTTGTCATGAGCTGCCAACCACTTTGAATTTAATTACTCAAACTATATTTTACGATTGATTAATATTGCTTTAACCACCTCTAGTACTTACCTTGTTTCCTTTGCACCTGAATTCTCCTAGCTCACAAAAATATCTTGTTGAATTTGTGCAATATGATAAATGCATGTATATGTACACACTAATTGCGGGACATTTATTAAGCTCATGTGTACATACAATTTGAAATGTTGATAGATAACTTGAAGGATCGAAGCACTCTGCTACATCTATTTCAACAATAACATTCCTGCGAAATTTAGATCAAAGTCAAAAATAATAACAGCTCTCAATAGCCCTAATCACATAAAAACAAGTTGCATGTACTTGCTGTTCACATAAACACACTGACGCAGAAATGTGTGCTACGTCATCAAGTCTGGGGATCAACAGCTCATTGAGATGTGTCCAAGTCCCCTTCCTACACCCCAGGGGGCGCTCTGACAAAATAAAAATAAGTACATTGGCCGCATTGCTAGTAAGGAGTTGAGTTGAATGACCTTATGAAAAGTAATGGCTTATGGGCGGCACAGTGGCTGAGTGGATAGCACTCTCGCCTCTCAGCAAGAAGGTCCTGGGTTCGAATCCTGGCCGGACCAGGGCCTTTCTGAGTGGAGTTTGCATGTTCTCCCTGTGTCTGTGTAGGTTTCCTCTGGGTACTCCGGTTTCCCCTACCACTAAAAATATGTACAATAGGTCTGGCATGCGCCTCCTGTTCGGCGACCCCGCTCCCATCTCTGTGTGGAGTGAGAGACAAGTGCCCGAAAAATGACAATTGTAAACTGCTTTGTGACTCTGGTTTGTGAAAGGCGGTATATAAATAAAGCTTACTTACTTACTTACTTATGGTCGAGCGAGTAAGATAAGCAAGATCAATGTGTTGCTTATTTAAACAAAGAACAAATGTGACCAGAAAAGAAAAATTGACTCTTATCCATTTTCAATATATGACAAAGGTTTTTGATTTTTTTTTTTTTTTTTAAATATTGGTTTATTTATTTTATTGCAATCATCAAACATGATTACCTTTTTGTTTTAATGCTATAACACAATTAGAAATTAGTGGGGGGAACATCCTATACTATGTAGTTAGTATATAAAAATATAATAATAATAATATTTTTCTGGTAAATTCACTCACTAAAAACGCATAATCCAGTCCATGCGGGTTTGCATGTTATACTTTGTGGCCCACCTAATGTTTTATTCATACACACAGAACATTCCCCCATATAGCTTCTACTATGTACCCCCAACCCCCAACAACCCCTGATCAGAAATATTGAAACCCTTTTCATTGTAAGCAGCATTAAAACAACTTTTGGCGGCTCTTGTTTGTAAATGCATGTTTTTGAACTGTACAAGGAGGAAAACACCTTTGGGATAATTACACATGACACAACCCTCTCCATGGCTTTACTTTTAGGGAGCATCCATTCATAATTCAACACAAGCTACAAAGGTGTGAGGGGTTAAATGGACAAGCACACATAAGAGAGAAAAACTTCAAAGCAGTAACGTTTTGCAGCATACAAATGAAAGTGGTAAAATGAGCTCTTACAAAAAAAATAAAATCGCTTTGTACTCAGCCTACACCAGTCTGATAAATTACACTGATGTATTTGATAGCGCATCTGTGAAATGGGGGTGAACTGCACTTTCAGATGTTTAAATAATTTGCGTTTTTTTTCCCCGTCACCAAAGCAGTATTTAGAAATTATATGCATGGAGTGGTGTATTAAATAGTGATGACAGCCGGCTCATAAAAAATGTGTCACATTAGTGGGTTTGTGTGCTCGCCCACAGCAGCAGCAGAAGAGTGGCACGCAGGCTATAGCTGGGGCAGACCGGGACAGAGCTGCACTGCAACGGCTTACATCTTTAGTTTCTCTCTCCTCCTTCAGGCCTCATGTATTTTTCATCCAGTCCCAGCGTGGATCACCCTTCAGGAAAGTCCTCCTCTCCCAACAGTAGAAGGTCATGTCTTACTTTTGAAGAGCCACGTCAGTTCACATAATTAAAGACATACAGCATTGTGCGTTGGTATTTAATTTTATGACATCCATACAGATTACTAATCCTTTTGAATATTCCATGTGAAGAATTTATGAGGAGGTCCTGGATTGTGTCTCAGCAGAATGTGACCAGTGGCGGCAAGTTACTGTGTACTTTTTACTGGTATCAGCAGCATACTTAACTTTGGTAGTTATTTTTGTTCTGCCCTATAGTTTCTGTATTGTTCTTTTTTGAAGCTTTTGTTCCAAATCCTCTGTCCATGTGTTGAATTGAGCAGTTTATTCAGCCAACCCCCTTGTACAGCTTTTGAAATAAACCTCAAAAAGCTGGTCAACCTAAACCCTCAACCTTACTTCTGTGCATTGGTAAGGTCAGTTTAAGAAATAATTGAATAAATAGTCTCATGGAAAGATTTATAAACATGTTTAAAACCATTTATAGAATACAGGGGGCTGACCTCAACCTTTGCCACACCACAACTAAAAGAAAATGTCAGTTGAGCTGCAGAACAGGCTCTGTATTATTATGATCTTTTTAAATGTGTGCCAGTGTAGGACGCTGCTGAAATCCTGTGCATATCATGAGTAAGGCAAAATTAGCTCTATAACAAAGATTACTCAAACATGCAGTAAATACAGTACGCACAATGTCCCCTGAAACATTCAACACGCTGTAACTAATCATTTATATAAAAACAAACACTGTTATGCCATGTTTTTTCTACGTTTATGACACCACTACGGTTTTAATCTCCAACATAGAGACGATTGATCAACTAGATCACATTGACGTCACGCACTACAAAACCCAGGATGCTTTGTTGATCCCCCCCCCCTTCTGGCGCTGTCAATGGTGCTGCGTTCAGGTACTATTGTAATCGTTTCATATCAATCGGTGAAAGTGAGTAACTGGCCAGCACACACATTCTTGAGTTAATTGAACACAACATGTGAACAATTGTGTTACAAAAGTTTGATCTTACAAATTGATGGCAGCATTGAAGTCCGTTTTTATTTGTTGAATGTGTACTCAAGTAATAAATCACAGTAAATACGTACAATTGAATGATTGATAGATTAAAATATGCAATTATTGTGGCAGTGTATAGTATGTCAATTATGGCTATGAAGAAAACCAATTGGGTGATAAAGGGGGGTTTATGAAGTGTAAGTCTAAATTATCATAGTCTATTGACATATAAATAAATAAGAATGAAATATATGTATGTAAATATTGTTTAAATTAACATAAGGAGCAACACCATTCACACTTGAAGTTTTTTTGTGTGTGTTTTTATTTTCTTTAAATGTTTTTTAATTTTTTTTATTTGCAGTCCAAGACCTGTTGTGTTTGTGGTCGTATATGTACAATTAAGAGATCTCTGTCCTACAGTAGGTTAATTTTGCATCACTAGTTACAGAACAGTAGGGATCAGCAGCACATAACAGTATGCAAACATAACGGTTAAACGTGTTTACTTTTGTCTAGTGCATAAGAATACATGCTTATATGTATTCATATATACAATCTATGGAATGTACACATCTGTAGATCCATCTGTAATACACTCTAGTTCAAGAATGTTGAACAAACAAGTCACTAGCTCTGTGAGTTCAAATATTCCCAATACTTTTTTAGTAGCTACTGTACATATAACTGTTTTAAATTCGGTTAGAAAAGCCTAAATCCTCAAACGTGTTATTATTTTGTATCTTTTTATTCCATCCGCACAGCTTTGACCTTTCTCGATCTTCATATTTCCCACCGTCCTTGAACGCCGCTCGTGTAGGTTTCAGTCCGCGTTGGTCCAGCGGCAGCAGCAGCAGCAGCAGCGGCACTGCTTTCTCCTCTTTAACCCAAACAATGCACCGGAGGAGGATAGAATCTCGCCCGTAGAATGACTCACTGGACCCCTTACCTTTGCTTTTCTCCTCTTTTCCGTCTGATAACTTACATGTTCCCCGCGTAAACATGTGGATCCCTACGGAACACGAAAAATACGGCGTCGGTAAGTTTATTGCATTTTTGTCCGTGATCTTGGTACTGTAGGACATTCATTTGATCCTGTGAGCGATCGCAAAGCAGTGTTTGAATTAAGAAAAAAAAATGCGTGAAACCAAGATGTGTGCAAAGATTTATGCACTGTTTTGCGTTTTTTTTTATTTTTATTCAGCCCGTGATGGGATGGGGGAATTGAGTGACACATTGGAAAGCAGGGGTTTTCTTTCGCATTGAATCGCATATGATGCATCTGTAAGGATTTTTCAGTGTACACAATTTGCTTTGTAATGTACACACACACATTGCTTGCTTTTGCTTTTGCTTTAATCCTGCGTGTTTATTTGAATGAGGGGGGGACGTATTAGACTGCAAGGTGATTAAGCCCGGTCTGCAATTAACCCAGCGCGTTCATTTATTCCATAAGACATGTCTATATTAAATTATGAGAGAGGGGGGGATCCGACAAACCCCAGTCTCGCCGTCTACCTGAGTGGAAGAAGGAGGGGTGTTCTATAAGTGTGTGTAATATAGGCTACAGTGCATTGTTCCATTCAGACTGGTGTCATAGTAGTAAGACAACAACGCACAAAAAGCCATAATAACAACAATGCCTATAGCACACAAACGCTCCCTGTTCAAAAACCAATAGAAATGGCTTATTCTTAATGTGGGCTTCTTATACGCAAAGAAAAGGGCTCATTGAGATGCTGAGGCTGAGAAGAGGCGTTTAAATGTCTCATAATAATATTCCCCTGGAGGTGTTGGGTCTACTCTGCTGCACTGTGTTCATTGCTGTTCTTTCTATGCATGTTTTTGTGTGTGTTTGTGTGTGGCATTTTTAGATTTTTGTTGTTGTAAAATAGTTTTCTTATGTTGTACTATGTGCTGCTTGAATGTACATCTGTCACCATACTTACTATATTGACTTAAAAACTGCAGTATTTAATGACAGGAACAATATGTTTTGGTGTTCAATATCGATTATCTGTGTATATTTCCCATAGATTTTATTTCCATTGGAGCTGTAGAGGGTACTATTATTTTTTCCAGCTCAGGCCATTTAATGAAATGGAGAAATCAAAAGAAGAACTGCTTTTTTGGGATTATGCTGCTATATTTGTTTAAGGTTGCATAAAAGTAGTTTATATTAGGATTGTAACTACTAGGGTTGTTTTTGGAATCTATTACTCTTTCGACTATAATCAGTTGTTTAGATCCTGAAATGTCAGTAAATCCGGCTTTTATTTATTGTGACAATCCTATTTGTATGTGTATTTTGTGTAATATATAATATGAACCGCTTAATTTCCTAAATAATTCTACTCAATCACATCCCTCTGCATACCACTATACCCAGCTCTTTTTTGCGTCATAAAATTCAGCATCTAATAGACTTGTCCCTCTGCTCTTTTCTTAGGATTTTGAGTTCCTACCCTGATCACTAAGCACTTAGGGTATAATATCCTTAATCCTTGCACTGGACAGTTCACCCCCAGAGCTCTTGAGCTTCACCAATTTTGATAAGCCTTCTCGCATTTATTGAATTTTTGCTTTAATCCTTTTTCTTCACTTGTCAGTTTTCATTCAGCTGTAAAAACAGAAGAAAAAAAAGTATGAATAGTTAACACCAGGCAAAAACTGCAAAAAAGGTTGCCCCTATAATTGGATTAAATCTATTCTCTTTTCACAATGTGATTTTTTTAATTAGTTGTGATTTCTCGTGCTAACTTGGCCTCGCTCATTTGTGGCCTGATTTTGTGAGGAAGGAAACAAAGCTGTTTTCCTGTTGTGAAATGTGGGTTACATTATGACACGTGTGTGCACTCGGACGCAGGCCCGTCCCAAGGGGGGTGCGAGGCCCTGTGCGAACTCGAAACGCGAGGCCCTGCCCTGACACTTTTTTCCCAGATCTGAGGAAAGTTTTTCCTGTTATAATCTTTGACATGAATTCAGCACCACCTCGCGCGGTGCTTGACGAGATCAGCACGCGTGTAACCGAGTGTCTTCGCTCCTATGCAGCGTTTGGCGCGCGCACGTACACACACTCTACGTGCAATATTGGTCGCGGTCTTTTTAGCTGACATGTCTCTTTCGTCCTGTGGCAAAATGGTAGAGCAACTCAAAAGATTGAACCAAAAGGAGTCTTTTTCTTCTAATAGTTAGATTTGGGCAAAATGCGCCAAAATGGCTATGAGGCGGAGTCAATATTATTATTTTCTCATCAAATAACGTTTTTGCCATGCCTCCACACACTCTGACAACATACACTCCTCCTCCTCCACACTGACAACAACAAAATACTCTTCACCTCCTCCTCCACACACTCTGACCACAACAAAAACACTCCAGCTAGCTAAAGCTAGACATACAGTGTGTTTGCTAATGCTTTTAAAAATATGTTTTTGATGTGGATATTCGGACTAAACATTGGCAATAGCAGCGCTCACACACCTGTCACACCGCTGATCCTCTTCCTCCTCCTCTGCTCACACAAAGGGGTCTGCTCCTCTGCTCACACCTGTATCACTGCTCCTCCTCCTCCTCCTCCTCCTCCTCCTCTGCTCACACAAAGGGGTCTGCTCCTCTGCTCACACCTGTCTCACTGCTCCTCCTCCGCGAGTATCCATCTCTCCTACACTGCGATCATTCCCGTTACTTTCTTTGTATCTCACTCAGACACTGCTAAAGTTATCTGACAGTTTTTTCGGAGGACCCGTTGCATACATAGCTGCCCGCGCGCCTGCCTGTTTACAAATCGCTTTTGGTGAAAATTTGACTTTACTTGTAAAAATGTTCTTTTGATCAAACGAAATCAAAGAGGTCCAGAGAAAGGGGTTTAGGGTTCCAAATTTGGAGTGCAGTCTGCCCTTTGGGGACCCTTGAACTAGTGTATTTATAAAATAAAATAAAAGGAAGGAAGATTGCGAGGCCCCTGTGTGGTGCGAGGCCCTGTGCGACGGCACAGGTCGCACAGCCCTTAGGACGGGCCTGCTCGGACGCTGCTCTGGCATAACTAAGTGACATTTCAACAACAACAAGCACTTAGCGTAATATGGTGTAACATTAAACTTGGATGTCTTGGGGTTTACATTTTGATCTGCTTTTAGTTATACTCAAGGTTAGATTTATTTATTTCTTAAGAGAAGTTTCCTGCATAAATGATTCACTTCCTTCTACTGAAACGCATGTTCTAGTTTACATGAAGGACTGATACTACCCTGTTGAACTCAAAAGTACTTACATAGTAGCCTATATATATATATATATATATATATATATATATATATCAAAGGACTACAACGCATTCAGGATATTGTAGTTTTAGGACAAAAATCTCACTGTTAAACTCTATTAAATGTATTTTATTTTATTTCACATGTGCTTTCATGAACTATCAGCAAAAAAATGTGGCTAATTTCAAGATATTGCTTTGGGGGAGCTTGCTAAATCACCAATCTTTCCGTAGACCAACTAAAAATAATCCAACAAAACATAAGGGCTGATTTTAATTTTAATTTTAAATCTTCAATACATTTAAAGATAACATTTCTGTAACTTTTTCTCTATTTCTGTTCATAACTTTCAGGTCTAAGTAGACTTGTGCCCATTTAGCTTGTATCGTGACAATCTGAAATATTGAATTCTCTTCTACTACGTCTATTGACGTTACCAGTGATCTAGTTAAATCAAATCAATTATAGACTGACTTCAGAACCAGATATGCTTCATAAAATATGAACCTGTTTTGTTATTTAAAATATGTGTTTATGTTTCCCAAGTTCCTGCTTTCTCACCGCCTGGGTTCTTTTGCTGTAATTACACCGAGTGGGGAGAATAATTCAGGAGTTTTGTGTTCGTATTGTGGGCCTAATGTTTACCCCAGTGGCAAAATAATCTCTGGCAGGTAATGATCTTTAAATGACCATTGATCCCTTGAAAGAGGCTGAAAATACCCTCTTCTTTTCCTATTATGTGAGGCGGGAGAAGCAATTTTGCCTTTCAAAAGTATCTGAGTTGTTACGTTGGAATCACATAATGTCTATTTGAACTTGTCTCTTTGGAACAATAGACTTTTTATGAAGCCTCCGTAAGACCACGGCAATGTCACAGAGAGGTGGTTGATTTTCCCATCCTGGGTTTTGGCATTGTTCCATTGTTTAAAGGCAACGCAGTTGTTCAAAAAATTGAAACTGTGATGAAATGCGACCTCTGCAATTGTCTGTTGAAAAAAATAAGCGTCTATTCTGTATATCTCTTGACAGTCAACAATGTGGAAGTAAACAAAAGTGTTCAGTTGGACAAAGCGTAACTTTACCTAAAAAGAATCTTCCCTAATTTCCAAAACACGTCTAGATGCAAATATGGGCGATGGTTGATGTAGTAACTTATAGGAGGGGTCTCCAAATGGTGGCCCAGGGGAAACTAGCGGCCCTCAGATCTACATATCATAATCTTACTGATTAATTGGTCCATGATTTAAGTTATTGGTTTTGAGTCTCAGCCCTCTAGATTCTAAACCAGCATTTATCTCTGATTTCCGAGAAACTAAAGAAACTGTTTTCACTCAATGTTACACTGACTATATTTTGTTCCAAATTTGGCTTGATTGAGACAAAATTTGTTTCTAAATCCATTATTTGAACTTACTTATGTCTTTGAGCTTCCAAAAATATGCTGTGTAAAACCAGTGCATGATTAATTTAGTTTTTCGTTGAGGTCATGTCAAGCCAGGGTTTGGTAAAGTGAAAAAAGGTCCTGTCATATACATCTGCGGGCACAATACAGAAATTGCAACTTTTTTCTGGTACTAACAACTCAACTCAATACCATAATGATATATTTTTGGGCAATGAGCCTCAGTACAACATGATACTTTTGATATGTTTTAACTGGACGACAAGGTTTTTTACACAATTATTCTGAGATCAAAATCAGTCAATAACTTTAATGTGATTTTTTTTCCGTATCCATACTTTCTGAAATCAAGCTTTGATACCAGTTCTAGTTTGGATATTTATAACATGCATGGTGTTTGCAGGATTTCACCAGCTTCAAGCCAGTCTAAAGTCTGGCTAAAGTGATAGTTATCGTCAAAAAATATTGCAAATCACTTTGAGGTCCAGCCAACATTACGCTTGTGAACCCAAATGAGAAAAGGCAAATATTGAAATCAGCCTTTCTACCCGTCAGCTCCTCCTGGTGCTATCTCTCTGAACATTTGACTCTGCTAATGCCACAGAGGCTGGGTTAACTAAACCCATTCCTCGGATCCTTGCGGGAACATTTTGATCTCAGGCCAAACGTGATCACTGTCTAATTGGAAGGTAGCTGGCGTTTGATGTTCAATTCGCCGTACTTGCAAAACGAGCCGGTGTAAGACAGGGATACCACTACTATTGATGTAATATGAATGGGCTCTTGGTGAGCTGAGTTAAGAAGCCCACGAAGGATTTATTACTGTATTTTAACCCCTGAGCGAGAAGGATATAAGATTGATGAGATCATGCTAATATCTGATTTCTTAATGCACTCGCAAAGGCTGGGGCAGATTTATAGGACTGGGGTCGACCAAATTGAAGTCAATGAATTAGTTGACTTAAGAGGGATCCCAAAACTATGTAGAATATGTTTGACCCAAAGACGATTCAGATTCATTTTATTTGCCATTTGCAGTAAAACCCCATTGGAATACATGTACAAAAGCCCTAGCCCTAACCCTAACCCAGTGTGCACCAAGTATATAAATCAAAGTGTAGTCAGACCTAATAATCAGACAGAGGTATTGCTATAAGCATTGATCTGGTGTGGATGTCATGTCAGTAGCAAAATCATCAGCTATTGGTTGCTCCATAGCTTCTGATTTTTTCTGTGATTATTTCTGTCCTTCTGTGCCTGATCCCGTTCTCTCCACTGTTCCTTCTGCTGTAAGACTTTACTCGGATTGGACTCAATAGGGTGCATCAGAGAGTTCTCTTGGCCAGAGATACAGCGGCCAAAAAGATGGTTGCCACTAGGCCGGCAGTGGGTTACCGCTTTTGAGGATACTGTGTATACTTGGAAGTTCTTTCTACAGCGAGGGCACACAGTTTAGTAATAGTACGTTAGGCCTAAAGTCATATTATCTGTGGTATAGATTTTCATAGTTCATGTTCAAAAGATATTCTTGTAATTTGGATGCAATAATTAGTTTACCGATACAATTATTGACTAAGAAACCAAATCTATTGTTAAAATTCTTGGATGATCAGACTAAACAATGTCTACAAAACCTTTTACACAATAGCAGGTGGTTGTCTATTGTGTACCCCGGGTATTGTTGTGTGCAATTATTCCAATGTGGTTTTAAACTTGCAAAGAACAAATAAGGTTTATCCGAAACTGAAGTCGCTACCAAGATGACAAAACAACTCTGTGATATTTACGGGATGCTTGAATTGAATCCGTCACAAATGTCATGAGCTTTGAGTCATCCACTCGAGGCGGTGTTGTGTCACTTTGGAACGCATGAAACCTCTGCTGTTGACAGTGGGGAGAGAGAACTTTCCCCTCATTAAGGTCCTTTAATTTGACCAATCAAGCATGTCATTGCTCAAAGTAATTAAGTTCTTTTAACAAGCTGGTTTGCATTTCGAGGCTGTATTCCAAACTGTATTAGAGGGGGCCACCCATCCCTCATTGCCATATTTTATATTCCTCTGATTTGTAAAGAGGAAAATACATTTGCCACTGAAACATTTTTTCAAGCAAAGATAGAAAATCCACTGAATTACTGTACATTGCATTTTTGTTCACAATAGAAAACATGTTTTAAAGTCTTTTTTTGTTGGTGCAATTCTTCATATTTTTTATATATCCTGTGTTGTATTATATTATATCCGCCTGTCAGACGGACTTTCAACTCACACCTCCGGGAGAGCTCCCAGGTCCCGGCGGAGGAGGGGGATATCGAGTCCGAGTGGACCATGTTCTCTGACTCAATCGCCGATGCGGCGGCTCGTAGCTGTGGTCGCAAGGTCTCCGGTGCTGGTCCCGGCGGCAACCCCCGAACCCGGTGGTGGACACCGGCAGTAAGGGATGCCGTCAGGCTGAAGAAGGAGTCCTATCGAGCCATGATGGTTCGGGGGACTCCTGAGGCAGCTGTCCAGTACCGGCAGGCCAAGCGTGCTGCGGCCCGGGCTGTTGCAGAGGCAAAAACCCGGGACGGGGTGTCCTTTGGGGGGTTCTTCGGGAGTACGGGGTTCGGGATCCTCTGCTGAGGGCCATCCGGTCCCTGTATGACTGGAGCCAGAGCTGTGTTCGCATTGCCGGCAGTAAGTCAGACCTGTTCCCGGTGCATGTTGGCCTCCGCCAGGGCTGCCCTTTGTCACCGGTTCTGTTCACTGTGTTTATGGACAGAATTTCTAGGCGCAGCCAGGAGTTGGAGGGGGTCCGGTTCGGGGACCACAGGATTTCATCTCTGCTGTTTGCCGATGATGTTGTCCTGTTGGCTCCAACGAACCAGGACCTGCAGCATGCACTGGGGCGGTTTGCAGCCGAGTGTGAAGCGGCTGGGATGAGAATCAGCACCTTCAAATCTGAGGTCATGGTGTTCGACCGGAAAAAGGTGCCTTGCCCTCTGCAGGTCCTACCTCAAGTGGAGGAGTTCAAGTATCTCGGGGTCTTGTTCACGAGTGAGGGAAGAATGGAGCGTGAGATTGACAGGCGGATCGGTGCAGGATGCGCAATGATGCGGTCGCTGTATCGGGCCGTTGTGGTTAAGAGGGATTCGATTTACCGGTCAATCTTCGTTCCCTCCCTCACCTATGGTCATGAGCTTTGGGTAATGACCGAAAGAACGAGATCGCGGATAGAAGCGGTCGAAATGAGCTTCCTCCGCAGAGTGGCTGGGCGCTCAGTCACACGGGAGGAGCTCGAAGTAGAGCCGCTGCTACTCCACGTCGAGAGGAACCAGTTGAGGTGGCTCGGGCATCTGTTCCGGATGCCTCCTGGACGCCTCCCAGGGGAGGTGTTCCGGGCACGTCCCACCGGAAGGAGGTCCCGAGGAAGACCTACGCTGGAGGGACTATGTCTCTCAGCTGGCCTGGGAACGCCTTGGGGTCCCCCTGGACGAGCTGGAGGAAGTGTGTGTGGATAGGGAAGTCTGGGCATCTCTGCTTAGACTGCTGCTCCCGCGACCCGGCAACGGATGAAGCGGAAGACAATGGATGGATGGATGGATGGATTATTCTATCAACACATTTATTCTTGATCATGATAGAAAAAACCTTTAATATATTGTGGAATAAGTTCACACATTTCAAATACTGCCACCGTTATTACTTTATATAGATTAATCACACATTGAGTGAAATATTCTAGATTTATTTTTGTTAAATTTGTTTTCTCACTTAAATTACCCCAATTTTTTTTATTTATACACACTTTTTTATAAGATGAAGTAATTGTATTTGCCAAATTTGGGAACACTGATTGTTAATCAAGTAAATTTGGTTAAAATTGCAAAGGCATCTATTTCATAACCCATGGCTTATTTAATCCATGTTTATTAAAAAAGTAATGAACCACATTGTTGCATCTAAGTGTCTCCAGAAAAGTATTGGCTCATCAATGGGAGCAGCCTGCATGTCTCCTCGGAGCATCACGCTGTGGAGGGCCTGAGTCAGACCCAGGGGCTTCCCTCTCATGGCTGACATGGCTGGCTCTCCCTGGGGGGATGTCAGTGTGGCTGATGGGGGCTGCAGGAGGCAGGATGGGGTGGTCCAAGAGTGCTGGCGCGTGTCATGGTTGCACTCATTTTGGAGCCATCTTCTCGGCCCCGTTACCCCGAAAACCTTCTCTGTGGCTTTATAGACACACCCTCTCCGCCCCCTGCTGCTCCACGGGGGATTAGCAGGTTGTTTTGGAGTCCACTGGAGGCCCATTCCAGCATTATAACCATGATTCCCCTAATGCTGTAGCCCCTAGGCTATGTACGGGACAGGCTTAAGGGGGGATGGGGCGTGGTCTTAGCCTCTGCACCAGCTTGTAATTGCTTCCCCGTCCGCTGCCTACTTGTCATCTGAAACACTCCGTTTCACTTCCCCCCATCTCACACACACTCACACACACACATACGCGCACATGAACACACATCATCCGCAACCATCATTCCACATGGACCAAGCCTGTGGGCTGAGGACGTTCCTCGATGCACTGAATTGAAAATTATCCATACAAAATCTTTTCAACATTAATAATAATATAATAATAATAATAATAATAATACATCAAACTTTTATAGCGCTTTTTGGACACATTTAAAGACGCTTCACATGGGGAATTGCGAAGAGAGTATAGATCACACAACTGTTTCAAACGAGAAGAAAACAATAGGCTACATTAACTTATTTGCTAATGCAAGACACACTTTCAGAAACAAGTCTATTAGATTGGATATGCCATATATTTAGACGTATTTAATGCTTAATTTATTCATCTCTCTTTTGTATCATATTTTCATCATTTTTGATTCAATAGAGGTTGGAACAAGCATTCCATATTGCGTTAGAAAAATATGTGATTTCTTACTGTATTTCTTTCTTGAATGTAAATATGATTAGGTTAAATTGATATTCCTGATCATTGAGGTCCTAATATAATCTTACGATCTAAAAATTACTTATTGTGATTATCATGGAAGAATCTGACAGCATATTTAACTCTGTTTTGTTCAATAGAACCAGTAGGTTGATTTACTTTGTTGTAGTGGTGTGTGGATAAGGGCATCTCTGATTAGACTGCTGCCTCTGCAACCCGGCAACGGATAGAGTGTAAGCAAATAGATGAATTTCTAACATTGAATGTGGAAAAACGGCTTCTAAAATTTGTTCCTACATATAAAGCCTGATTCACACGAGACGATTTTAAAATTGTCGGCCAATTTTTTCTCTGTGTGAGACCCCACTTTGGTCGTACAGTGTGTGGTCACGCAAACCACACACAAACCGATTTCCCCCCCGAGCATTCACAGGTCACCGGAAATATCACAAAATCTCGCAAGATCAAGCGTGACTTCAGTGTAAACACACATGGCAGACGAAGAGGATGCCATGCGAGAGTTTGTTTTTATCTGAGAAAAGACGTAATCAGAAGAAAAGGCGATGGTCAAAGAAGTGTAGACAACACGAGCATGGACTATACTTGCTACATCGTGATATGGAGGTGAGTTGTTTTTTTTACGGCGTTTCCTCGCCGCCTCGTCTCGTCTTCTGATTGGTCTACGCCGCAGTCATGGCAACGCGCTCATCTGTCCCCGGGGGACACCACACACGAAGAGAAATCGGGCCAAAACAATCCAACATGTTGGATATCCCCGATATACATAGTTCCCACAGACCAATGAATGTCACATGACCTCCTCGGAGACGCCATCTTTGATGGCACGCTGCTGTGTTTGTACATTCCATTAAACAGAAGAATGAGAATAAATGTAGATATTCAAACGCAAATTGGAAAAAAAGGGCAACTTTTGAGCAAATAATTGTATATTAATACAATGGCACCACAGTTTAACGTGCTACGGACATGTTTTACATATTTGATCAAATTATGCAGCAAAAATTAACAAGCAATGCAAACATTTCTCAAAAACTTTAGATTTAATACCAGTTGGAGCTCCATTTAATTATTTTAATTATATTAACAATTAATTTAATTAATGCTAATGCCACACGGACACTCTGGATTGCTGTTATTGTTTATTTCCGCGTTTTTGACCGTATGTTTTGGTGAATGGTGGGCAACTGATTTTTCCAGGCGTAAAGAGCAGTTTATTTTATGACACAGATCTTTTTACAGAAGCAATGCTGTTTGTGAACATTGTTTTAGCCCACCATAGAACTATTATTATCTATTTAATACATTTACGTTGCCCTCGAGAGCCTCGGACGCGACACCGATCCTCCTCATAATAAAGTAATCTAAATAATGAAACTCTCAAGTTACCAGATATCAGCATACACAAGTTAGTACTGAGTAAATTACGTCTGTCAACACATTATAAGATACGATACGCACCTGACACAAAGTGCTCCGAGCATATTCTTGCGTGTTTTGAGGGAGTTTCTTGCCTGTTTATCTTTGCAAGCCATAACCTCCGTGGTTGTTCTGACAAAAGCTTAGTCTTTTCACATTCATGAAGTCTAATGATGGGTATACTGTAAAATCCAAGTTTAACGGAACCTCCGGCACGATTTGAACATCCATTGACCCAGCAGGAGATGACCATTTTCAACTTTATCACGACATTAACACGTTTCAGCTTCTTTTTCTACTGTTTTGCCCACAGAATGCCAACACAAATGGCGCCGGGTCGGCAAATCCCCGTATGTAGTGACGTCATGTAGGAACTATGTATTGAGATCGGAGCAGTCCCGAAGTCCTTCTGAGCGTCGAGCGCAGTCTTAAGACACCACCCACGGCAGGAAAATCCATCAGATTTTTTCTTACGATATTCGGAGCGTTCTTACGATTGTCGTAGGGGTAAATCGGGTCCAAAATCGGCCCAATTATTTTTTTAGTTTTGCTTTTATTCATTTATTTTTACCCACAAAGGTCATAAAAAATGGCAGTCTTGATTTGCTAATTGAAAGCTCTATAATTTGTGTCCAACAGTAGAACCCTATCGCTGTGTGTGGGTAAAACAACAAATGACAGGGGAGCGCTCTATGTCACAAAGATGAACTTTGCAGTAGGAATATTGAGATTGAAAATGCCTGTTTACGCGACTTGGAAAAATGCCACCGCAGCAGCTTTCATTGTGTTATTCAATTATACCATGCTCTATTTGTCATGAAGCCTGCAATTATGACACCCAAATTACACAAACATTGCCTCGCTTGTTTAGAATTAACAACCAGATACACGGATGGCAAGGAGATGCTTGTGTCATGCCACAAGCTTTCGTGTTGTGGGGGTAATGAATATTTCTTTCCTTCGAGCTGTGCACACGTCTCAGGCAGGTTCCCAACACAAGCTGTCAACAAAAGGAGGTGGCATTGATGAGCAAAATATTACACAGGTGCAACTCGGAAAAACAGAAAAGTGCTCAAAAGTTCATTTAGTTCTGTAATTAATCTTAAAATGTGAAACTAATTTATGAGATACACTCATTACATGCAAAGTGAGTCATTTTCAAGGCTTTGTTTGTTATTATTTTGATTATGGCCTAGAGTTCATAATACTCTAATTGTCTGAAATGTTTTTGTTGGGGTTTTTACAAGCTGTGAGTTGTTGATCAACTGTCAACAATCATGACATTATAACAAACAATGGCCTGTCCACTTTGCGTTTAATGAGTCTGTCATGTATTTTACATTTACATTGATTTTCAGAAGTCAATGGAATTTTGACCAATATTCTAATTTTAATTGCAACAAATCAATCATTACTAGAGAATACATCATTTTTGTCAACCTTCCTTAAACATGCTGAAAAGAGGTTTAATGACCCAGATGATTCTATAATGGCTGAAGAATAAAAGGACTGTATTTAATCAAACAACCCAATGTTTAAAAATTGTGTAACGATCTCTGTTTTGGGCAAATGTATTTCTGACCAAATATTTACAGAATGATTATTAACAATTAGTAATTACAGCCCATGATACACTAACATAATGGAATGGTTCTCAAGATACACAGGTCTTGTATTGAATGTACCCTTTAACTTTGTGTGATATTGACAAACAATGCATCTTACCTTGCGTTTTGTGCAGGATATTCATAGCAATAGTGAAATGTATTCTGACATTTAAATAACATATATGCATCACCAATGTTGAAGACGTTTTGTATGTGTTTATGCAAGTAAACGCAACCGAATACAGGTTTATAACTAGTTAATTTTCATGAAAGCAATTGGAAAATATCAGCTGATACGCTCAATACAAAAAACATTCTCTCATAAGAGCAGCCTACAGTTTAATGCTTATAGCCTGCCTGTTGTTATCCATGTATAGTATGTGAACAGGCGCTGGGGGTCCTGTCTCCCCTCCAGTGCAGTGATGCTCTACCAGGGAGACGCTTCACTGATCCCCAGTCCAGACCAGATGCAAGTGGCTGTCTTAATGGCTTGGCTCTGTCACTCTGCCTGGATATGAATAATCAGTCCCAGCAGGCTGTATGGGAGGCTTGTTTATGAATTTCAAATATGCACTTTTCATGGGTTTTGATAGACATGGTTAGCAGTGCACGCTAAAAACCAAATGTTTCCACATGGATTAGGCAGGTAATGGAGATGCCATAATTTTGTTGTAAACAGTTTTATTGCATACCGATATTGTGTTAAACTGTTGCGTTAAAGTGAGAGGAATGGTTAATATCTTACTTGACCGAGCCTGGTCGTACCACACCATAGTACAAATGACATTTCGTACCAAGGTCTGGATTTGCTCCATTGAGCTCCGTTTACAGGTAGGAGGGGTTAACTCCTTTTGCAGATTGAAACGATTGGATCTGAGTTTACCGTGACGTATGTAATGCACCCGAGTCTGTTGTTAGCATTTAGCATTTAGCCGAGCCATCTCCTTTGCCGCTAACGGAGCCAGTGGGGAGTAGCGCCACAATTTCTTCTAGCGATTACATTTGCTAAGCATTACTTTTGCTCCGGCTTCAATTTCTTGATAGAACCAGACCGGATTACTTTACTATCGCATTTTTCACCATTGCCAAAGTACAACCTGCCCGTTCGACGCAAACTCTTGACGTCACCCACAAATAAATACAACACTCTCCTTCTGCGCTCGCTGGTTGGTCGGTCAAAATTCAACCGATTGTAATCGCTAACCCAGGGACCAGACCCAGACGTTATATACAGTGAACTGATGATTGAGTACAGCATGGCTAAGGCCAGGCTATACTTGACCTAAAAGAACAAACAAAAACAACATATTGTTTAAATTTGTGTAAGCCCTCAGTCGTACAGGGATTAGTCAAAGCAAAGGAAGGTTTCTCACCCATCATCTGTACTTCTTAGCAAGTTTTCCCGACGTTTCGTCCTCAACCTGGGGACTTCTTCAGGGAATGAATTCTCGGACCGCGCGTTGGAGATTTATAACCTATGGGTGTGGTTAGCCACACCCTAATCCTGATACTAACTCATAAACAATCTAAGGTCTGCTTGATGTAGAAGGGAGCAGGTCTAACGACCCTGCTGAGCCTCAGCAGGGTCGGGAAAACTTGCTAAGAAGTACAGATGATGGGTGAGAAACCTTCCTTTGCTTTGACATATTGTTTAAAATAAACTTTTGAGGGCTGTCTATGATTTCATAACAATGTTTAGTGATGATGATGAAACTATATAAAATAATTGTTACAGGACTTATAGACATTTTAGGAGTTTCATGTTTGTATACATACACCGCAATAAAAAAATGAACAAAGAATAATCTGTGATACAAGGATGATGTGGCCCTGCGATCTGCAGCTAGGTTGGCACTTTGTCGGGATGATGCAGTAGTACTTCCTGAGAACATTTACGACTTTTATACTAGGTAAATAAGTATGCAATCTTTATTTATGTAGCACATTTCTTAAAGTTACACAAAGAACTTGACAGCTGGCGCACCAGACTCTCTGACGAGCACTATCCATTCCTATTGGACTCCTACGCATGTGAGGGAACATGCGAACTCCACACAGATATTAGAACCAGGACCTTGTTGGCGCACTAACCTCTTTAATGCCCTGCCTCAGATCTTACCTTTTTCCACTTGTGTTTGATCAATATTGAGATTGCAGCTGTGTTCGACCAAAGAAAAAGCAAGAAAAGCTCTCAAAACAACTTATTATGTATCTGACCTAAACTACTCACATTGAAGACCTCAGATCACATACAAAGTTTTATTAGTAAATGTTTGATCTGGTTTAAGTACATTCCAAAATCTTCATCTAATTTTCTCTACGGCTTGTGATTTTGGCTTGAGATTTCCAATCCTCAAACAAACGTCCTTGTTTTCCCCTCCGATCTCTATAGAACACTCCTGTAAACTTATTTATAATCACCTAATCTAATGAGGTGAGACGCAGTGATAAACCTTGGCTAAAAAAAATAACATATATTTTCTATTGTTTCTATGTTAGTTAGTGCTGAACTATGAATTAATTGGCTGTAGCACGGCGCCATTAGAAGATGGGATTATGGACGGTGTTACATTTATTGAGATAATCATCTTTATTATAATAATTTAATCTTTCACCTGTGTATTCCAGCTTGTCTCTCTGAACGTTGTTTTCTGGATGAAATGTACGGTCAGCAAGTCAACAAGGTTAATGCGATATGTCTGATTTGTAATGCACCGGACTGTCGCTCCAGAGCAGTGTGTTCTTGCATGCGTTTTTTGTATGCACTGTGTGGGCCGGTGCAGAAATGACTGACGCGCCATTTTCATAACCGAAGCGCGTCTGCCAATGACAATCAGACTGAGTGACAGCTGAGGAGAGCTGTTTATGCGTCAGTCAGCAGGCTCTGGGTTTCATCACAAAGGAAAGATGAGGGCAGCCTGATATAATGGTGTCCGGCGATAGTGTCTCCAGTGCAAATCCCTGAACGTCAATGATTTCCATCTAAGCCATAAAAGAATAATTTTATATCAAAAACTGCCATTTCATTATTACACGTTTTGACGTATGTTGTCATAGTTAAAGCTGGGGTTACTATTTTTTTACTTTCTATGATTTGCAAGGGTTTTATAGACACGTATATATTTGCTTATACACTAAAGCAGGTATGTCCCGCGGGCCAATTGTGGCCCTCTGTGCCATTTCATGTGGAACCTCTGCTGCTATCACAAGTCGTCGCCATTGAGGCGCTTTGACAGTGTCATCCAACCAACTTCAGCTCCATCAATACAGTCATGTAATACCTTGTTGTTTATCTCAGACCCTCTGGAATCAAGTTGTTGACTTTATTCCAAATAAAATGTAGCTGTGTTGTGAATCAATAAGGGCGTATCATAACCTTTTTTAAATTCCACAATCCAGGCAATCCAGTTTTTTAAATCCAGGTTGTCGGCCCCAGATCAAGTCAGATGAACAAAGAGGCCCTCTTGCTAAAAGGTTTCGACACCCCTGCAGTAAAGGATTAGGGTTACTCTTGTAGTCCAACACAATCAAAAAATGTGTGCATTAGACCTTGTGTGAGTAATGACCGTAGTACAAAGCAAATGGGGTAGAGGTGTAGTGTCAGAGAGTGATCCGGCCTTGATCTTGTCTAAGTGTGTTTCGGTTAAGTTATATTTTTATTGTCCCTGTTAGGAAATTTGTCCTCTGCATAATTTGACCCATCTTCTGTCAGAAGGAATGGCTGCCATAGTACAGTACTCGGGGACCGGTGTGTACAGAGTTGTGTTGTTTCATCTACTCTCACCAATGATTGCACTTTTGCATTTACTGACACACCTGGACTTTACCAAAATAAGTTTACCAAACTTCAAGAGTATATAAAATGAGATATTAATCAATACTAAAACTAGTATCAAAAGGAAATAATGATTTCAGATAAACACATTCTTCAGACAAAATGCGAGATGCTCTGGACAGTTTTTGTAATCTTGTTATCATCTCAAATAAAGCCTTTGAGAACCATAAAAAAGTACTGTAAAGCATTAAAACACATGTTAAAAATATCAGCTCTTTGTCCAGATTATCATCATAGTATCGAAGTTGGTATGGAGTTTCGAGTCCGTTGGGATGGGAATTGAGTTTGCAATTTTATTTTACATTTTAGTTTGTGAATGTTGAGTGAACTCTCTTTTATTGTATAAACTTACAGGACTAATCTATCTAGCCTTAAATGTTGTGGATTTTATGCGTGATTGAGAGAGACCAGCCTCGCAGCCACCATGCTACTGGCTTAATTATCGTTGCCTGTATCTAATTCTGGCGCACATGTATTGACCTGATAGGAAGTGTGCATTGACTTGTGTGACCCCAAGGCTTTCATTTGCTTCTTTTGTAATGGCTATGTCAGCTTTGCACCAATGGGCTTTATGTATCATTAGGGCTGGGCATAATGTTTTATCACAATATTAGAAGGAAACTTCACAATAACAATATCTTTTAAAATATAAATAGCAGTAATTAACAATCTTCAAAACTGCACAACTATATTAAAAGAGACCAAAAAAACAACTGTGTAATAAAAGATATCTCTCAAAACTGTTTGGCTGCATCACTAGTTTTCAAATGTATTTTTGGGCTTATAGAACATAAAAGTGAAATGAGAGGACCACCCTCTCTCCTGTCACCAATCAGCTGTCAGTAATATAAACTTTTTTTTTGGATAAATACAGCATGTTGTGGTGTCTGTTTGCTCACATAATGTTATTTTGACCCTCTCCGTTGTGACAAACTTATTCATTAATGAAGAAATGACATCACATGGAGCTAGTCAGCAACTTCATGACACATGTGCACAGAAGGAAGGAAGACCAAAGGTAAACGTCACCAGTGCAAGCATTAGCTATGGCGGTGATTCACCCCTCAAAATTATACTGGTATTACTGTCAATGGTATTATATCGCCCAGCCCTATGTATTATTATCGTGTGAATGAAACGACATCCTTAATGACTTGAATCTCACTCTAATATTTTATTGATGGCTAAAATATATGAGCCCTGTAGTTAGCACTTAGCTTACATGCATTATTTAAGAATAGTGTGGCCCTTTGTTAATTGTGCAATGCAGTTTTGCGCTTTTTCACAGTTGCTGCAGAGGAGGTGTGACAAAGGAGTCATGTCCCTTTTCTTTCTTGTGCTCTGTTCATTTCTCTGTGGGATAATTGACCCTTATTAGTTCAAGCACTGAACTGTTGCTATTACATTACCTGTTTTTTGTTTTGCGTCAATTGACTTCTGTCCTGTTTTTGAAGTTTTTGTATAAAATCCCAGATGATTGTCATTTTCTTCAACATATATATAAGAATTCATCTGAGAATTCATTCCCTGAAGAAGTCCTTTGGATGAGGACAAAATGTCGGAAAAACTTGCTAAGAAGTACAGATGATGGGTGAGAAACCTTCCTTTGCTTTATATAATCTTCTGTTATTTCCAGTTACTCTATATAGATTCACTGTGTCTAAGGCTGTCCAACGAAGGTCAGCGAGGACAAGAGTTTTATCAGTGGGTGACACTCGGGATTAATGTCTGCAAACATTCGTCAGGAACAGACAGAGCGGGAGACCTACTGCCCCCTGAAAAGGTCTTCTACTGGTCGTTTGCACAGTCGATTTGTGTCTGGTGCAATTCTATGTGTCTAAAAGTTGTATTCCAGGGGCTGCATGAACCATTTCCTCTTGGTGCAGTCTTATACGGCTCATTTCTGCTGAGTGAACCATTTCAGAGAATGCAGAACTGTAGTTTAGACCTTTAGTGCTTCTGAACCACTCATCTCAATGCCACAACATTCAGGATGGATTCAGCATTATGTAAAAGGTTCGGACCAGGGCCTTTCTGAGTGGAGTTTGCATGTTCTCCCCGTGTCTGCGTAGGTTTCCTCCGGGTACTCCGGTTTCCCCTACCACTAAAAATATGTACAATAGGTCTGGCATGCGCCTCCTGTACTGGCGACTCCGCTCCCATCTCTGTGTGGAGTGAGAGGACAAGTGCCCAAAAAAAATAACAATTGTAAACCGCTTTGTGACTCTGGTCTGTGAAAGGCGGTATATAAATAAAGATTACTTACTTACTTACTTACTTACATGACATGATACAAATTCTGCATGGTAGGGCTGCATGATATCATGAAAATCTTTGGTATAAGAAAATATTTTCCAATATTTAATTTTTTTTTGCCAAAGGCATGTTGGAACTACAATGCTTGCTCATCTCTTCTCCGGTCATGCTCATTCTTTCCAGCCATTATACCAAGAGAGTCTGCAGGCTCTAGCAGCAAATGGCAATGTTTATGCTTAAAAAAACGCATGACTGCACTTGCCATTATCACAATAATGTTACCCCTAACTCCAATTATATTTAAATTTAAAATAATGTATTTCTGACCAACCGTACAATTGGGTACAGTAATTTTTAGTCCTTCCTGTTAGTATGACTTCCACCAGTAAGATTTGCTGGAGGACAAAAGGTAAACCAGTGACAAGGCCTTCAAGGATTTTAATTAAATTCGTCCAATCCCGAATCTGCGGGCTCATAACCAGTGCTTTAAGACATTTGTCTTAATTAATGACTTTCATGGTACTCAGAATGTTTTTGAAGAATCAAATTATGTAGGTTCTGTTTACAGTAACCTGCAGCAAATATTATACGTTCTCAATAATTATAAAGGTTAAAAGGTATTTGGTATTAGGTTTTGATGCTTAGTGGGACATGGACGAGGAAATCTTTTTTAACCACAAATAAACAATCAAAATCATGTGTTTTACCAAACTAGTGACACTTGATGCATTATATAAAGATTGTAGATTGGTTTTGTTGCTCCGATAAAACAGTCTGGCTAGCTACTGGGATAGCAGGTTGATTGGGAGAAAACATGATTGCTCCAGTCAGGCGAAATGAATTCAAAATGCAATACCAACTCAAATGCAATAGATTTCTCCACACACCTATTTTTTAAACCAAGCAATTCGACTTTGCAATGCCTTTTTGAGGATACCTATTCTTCCTTTGTTTGTAACAGAACAGTTGCCGTGTGTGTGTGATCTTCTTGCCTCAGCCCTGGCAGAGTGTCATTGATAAAGCACAGTCAGATACTTTGCGCGCTCCAGAGACGTGGCCACTGAGGAGGCTGCTGCTGCTGCTGCTGCTGGATCGTCTTGTTGTGCCACTTTCCTACACCTCTCAGAACGTGCCATTTTCATGCTTTCTTTTGGGGGAAACGCAAGGGGGGGAAAACAAAATTAGGCGTTGCGTAGGTGGCGACAGCGACTGTGATCATAGTATAAAACATTTAGGAGACTGGCGAGGCTTCCATCTCGTGCTACTCCTGAGTCCGGACGCGGCAACAAGAAGAAGCGGGACTATGGGAATTCGTAATATGTTAAAAATATATATATTACTGTGTTTATATAGAAATACAATAAGATAAGAAGAATGATTGTAGTCGAAATTTGTAAAGATCATTAGAGACACTGCACATCCCCACACCATTTTAGCATGGCCAATGGAAATCGGTTTTAAATCTGGTGTTTAAAATGCTTGGTACAAAAATGCTTTTAAATGCATATTAATTTATTTTGATTGAGCAAGATGCATATAAAGATCAAGGCTATGCTCACATAGGCCTGTCGCGATAGTCAATAAATCAATTAATCGCACGATAAATAAAATTTGCTCAATAACTTTTCTGGCCGCGATAAATCCCATTTACATGCTTGTTTGTTTTCCCCGTCTCTCTCTCCCCCTCTCTCTCGGGTCAGAGAGCCGCAAAGTGGTCACGGGAACATTAGCGGTCTAGCAAGCAGACGGAAATTACTCAAAAATACAAAATACAGCCAAAACAGGACCTAAACCAGGACTTAACCAGGATTGACAATGGGGGACACAGTAGTTGTGAACATATGCCGGCAGCTGAGTTCTCATTCAGTCTTGATTAGTGACTATACTAGCGCAGCTAGCGTTAGCGTGTTCGCCGATGCAGAAGTACCGTACCAATAAAATAAACTTATGGCGCACCTCCGTGAACACATACTGCTGTTATATAAAGTCTCTAGAAGGTCTCTGAACACAGAGATGCTGCAGACTTGCATTTTTGGAGTAGAACTTTACACAAAAAACCCGCTAGCTTAGCTGTTAGCATCAAAGCCCGCCCCGCTACTTCCGGTAGGCGATACCGCAGCAGGACTTCTGTACGCCCCATTGGTGAACCCACATGTTAGTCACTTGTCATTCGCCTGGTGTGTGGGGAGGTGGGACTACTGGCGTAGCCCACAGAGTGCAGCTGAGGAGCCGCAAGAGAAGTTTACCGGTAGGCACTACGCAGAGAGAAAGTTAGTTGCGAGTGCGGGACAAAACGATGGAATTGGTTTCCAAGCCAAACGCGACAGCTGCAGTGTGGAAGCATTTCGGATTTAAACCGAATGCCCGTGGTGAACCACTGAACATGTGCGAGTCGGTGTGTCGCATTTGTTGGAAAACAGTTCCAGTTAAAAGCGGCAACACAACAAACTTGCATATGCATCTAAAACACAATCAGTTTATTGTGTTCTAGCATTAAATATTCGTTAAAAATAAAAGTTTATTTCTCTTTGAAAAGGTGTACCTGCATTATCATTGTAATCGATGCAAATGATCTCAGAACGACAATATAATCGCTTATCGCAATAATTTCTGAGACAATTAATCGTCCAGCAAAATTTGTTATCGTGACAGGCCTATGCTCACACTCAGAGAGCAGCCGTCCTCCTGTGGACTCACCACCTGCAGAGGGTCAGTGAGGGGCTGGTGCTATGAGACTTGGGTGGCATCTCTGATTGCCACCCCCCTAACCCAGAAATGGATTAAAGGGCAGAAAATGGATGGATGGATGGATGGCATATAAACCCAAGCACAACCCAAATGGATCAAACCATTTGTTAAACCACCCCACTGTCTCTTGGAGTGGGACAACTGCACTGCTCTCACAACCCGGAACAAGAATACATATGAGAGAGCTAGACATGTTGCATTTGATCCATGACACTGGCCTTGGATTTGTGTCTATTTATATGTTCTGTAACATCAAAAACTTTTCCTCATATTTGTATCCTCCATCAGACGGGGCCTTTTTATGTGGAGTTTGCATGTTCTCCCTGTGTCAGCGTAGGTCCTCCAGGTGCCGCAGCAGCAGCCACAGCAGCAGCAGCCACAGCAGCATCAGCAGTAGTAGACGGTAATGAAGCTATAATATATAATCTAATATATCCAATGCTTCAAAACACACTTTGAGGTATCACTTTGCAGTCTACGAGGTTATAGTTATGAAGACATGAAAAGCCAAGAGGATCTCTACGGCAAACATAGCTCGCCTCTCCCCCGCTCTCTCTCACTCTAGCAGCACTCGGTCTCAGGTATTGCACATTAGCGACTGTATTGACTGTGGTGTGGCGGTGACATTGATTGGGGCTGGATGTGTCTTCTCGGTGGCTCGACGTAATGTTGCGGTCATCACTCTGGGTGTCTGTTCAGATCACAGCGGGACAGCAGCTCACTCCTCGGCTCACTGCCGCTGTCTCATTACCTGTACACTGCACCAGGACATGTGTGTTGGTTAAAGAAGGTGTGCTACTTCGATGTATGTGCGATGAATACTCCAATGGGGCCGACCATATTGACCAAAATTAATATGGAGATTTTGATGATTAAATTTAGGTGATTATGTGTCAGTTAGTTTAATAGTAGTGGCTTCATTCACTTAATTCACTTAATTCATTCATTCATTTTAAAGATATGTTTTAACAAATAATAGTCACATTATAATAAACAAAGAATCCTTAATATAGACATTTTTACTACGTTGCTACTATTTTTATTTTGTAATTTTTCGCCTAGTTAAAATTATTACAATTTAATTACACTACAGTCAATGCTTGACTAATAGTTGCTGCTCTTGTTTAAAGTTTTGTAAAGGACAAAACTGGCCTTGTTTGGTATTGATGCAAGTATGATCTTTCAGTGTTGGTCAGTAACACGATAAAAGTAACATGTTAATCCAATTACTTTTTTCTGAGTAACGAGTAAAGCAAGTGATCACATCTGCAAAAATGTAATGTGATTACATTTACTTTCTTCTTAGCAAGTAGCTTTACAATGAGTTACCAAACCGTCATGAGTGACACCTGAAACACCTAGTTGAGCTGATGACCCTGATGACAGACCTTCGCCTGCTGCATGTGAATCTCTGACTCTGGGTCCCTCCACCTCTTCCCCTGTACTTCCTCAGCGCAAAAAACCACCCCCAAAAAAAACACCTACATCTTACATGTATAATGCCCACTTTCAAAAGGCCTTTTCATTGCAGACCCACCACTGCTGCTTCCATGCTACTTTTCCTCCCTCCTCCTCCTTCTTTCTCCTTTTTCTGCCAATTTGGAGTGGCTGTAGTGTTCATTTCAATTGCGATAGATTTTTTGCGAGCACAATTGCCTGGCTGATTGAAATGGCTTCATTTCATAGCCGGGATTGTCAATGTTAGTAGTGCCAGTGACTAAATGAGCAACTTGGAAAAGAGATTTGTTATGAGGTGAAAAACCAAAGAACGAATCAAAATGCAGGAATGCAAATTAAAGTGTAATTTAATTAAACCACATTTCGGGCGGAGTATATGCCTGGCAATGGCACAAAACAAAGCCCAGGAGACGATCACCTCAGAAAAAGGTAAAATGTGATGGAAAAAGAAAAAGCAGGCTGCTGCTTTCTTTGATAATAATTATGATAATAGTGATAATAGTTGTGGTTTGAGTGCACCCCCATAAAATAGCTATAGCTATTATAAAACTCCCGCTTTTATGAAGAAAAGGACAAATAATCTGTGATCTGTAACATGGCCTTGTAGCATCAGGAGCAACTTTATAAAAAAATTGTGAGCCCATAGCTCCACAAATATCTTGCATAATGCCTATTTTAATGAAAGCTTTTGAAAACCAATCTTGCCTTTTTTCTTTTCCTGAAGCATTTGTATAGCTCTAGATGCCACAGCTCAGTATAATACCACTAAAATGTAATTCATAAGCCTATGAACCCAAACCTTACGGAGCCTTATGAGTTCATTGGCAGTTTAATTTATAGCATGCATGGCATATAATAAACAATACTGCAATTGCAGCTGCGTCTTTCCCCTGCAGCAAACGTGTGTATATAGTATATAAAGACAGACTATGCCCATATCTGTCTAAAGGGCTTATTTCCCTTGACAGAACAAAATACCACTTCTCTCAACCTGCTGTAGCCTCTGTCACTTGCAACTTTATTTTTAGTGATATAACAGAGGCCTAAAAGTGGGTAGCTGTTGCTCAGAGCTGTTGAAATAGATCTCCTTTATGTGGTCAAGAGGAGTGGGGGACAAAAAATCAGGAAAACCCCCATGATGAGGGCTCTTGTGAAGCATGTTGTAAGCGCTCCAGTCTGGACCAGTGCTGTATGTATCATGGGGACCAAGGGCAGTCGGCTGGAAGTGGGAGAGGAAATGACAGGAAGGAAGATTTATAGTGTGCGATGTGTGCGTTTGTGTGTGTACGCAGTGTCAGCCTATGGCAACATGCTCCTCGTGTGTCCTCTGAGGCCCCCGGCTATTCCTGTTAGCAAGCAATTTAGGTTCAAAGCTGACCTCACATGAGAAGCACAGCGGCAGCCCAGAGTGAGTCAGATGTGTGCCGCTCGTGAAACACATTGTAAATATACGTTTTCATCATTTTGAGTCGAATGACAATGTGTCCTTAGTCACTAATTTGTCACCTTGTCAATAATTGTTTTAGTTTTCTCTGCTACAGCTTATAATCATTCTCCATGTTTCTTCAGCATTTTTAACATTTGCTTAAGACACCTTTTTTTTGGCTTCAAGACACCAGTTGTAAAGAGACCCATGCTTTTCTATTATTTATTTCAATTTGGAGAGACGAGAAAACAGGAAGTGTTGAGTATTTTATTGAAAGGAGGTTTGGCGCCCTAGGTCCCGGTGCGGCCTTCAGATCGGAAAGGCTCCTGCGATGGAGCGCGCACAATCCCCCGGGACCTAGGCACTGGTGGCGGCATTTGGCAGCGGGAAGCAGATTGAAGGCAGATTGGAGGCAGGGTGAAGAGGAGGAGGAGGGGAGGCGGTGGTTGCGAGGCTTCAGGAGGCAGAGAGTGTGAGTTTCTCCGTTTTTATGCGGCTGGCGAGTCGGTGCAGATGATTGGAAGGGGGCGTCTGCTGAGCGATAGGTTGGGGATGCGAGCCGGCCTGGAGGGGGTAATTTTGGTTAACGTCTACCAAATTGAATTTTCGCTGGCTGCATTTCATTTTTCCGGCATTGTTGTGTTGTTTCTGTTGTTTGACAGCACTTTTGCAAGCTATGGTTTTGTTATACGTTTTTTCATAAATAAATTTGGTTAAAAAAGATGGTATATACTTCTTCATCTTAATCTAAAACAGTGATTGGTATAGTTGTTTTCTTTTCTTTCAGACCAGCATATATTTATCATTCGGAAACAACACATCCTCCATTTAGTCTGAATACAATGACCAATTGTATGGAGGTGTGTCTATTTCCGTCTCAAGGGCAAATGAGGCTTGAAATAATCCCGATCCAGCAGGAGGAATTTTCCCATAGAGTAATCCCAGCTGCTAAAAGATCGATCATTTGTATCAAGTAACTCCAGCCCAATTCATCTCCCTCCATGTGATCTGTTGTGGTGACTTCTCTGACCCCAGCACTAGTCCCCACAATCCCCGCAGTCCGCTCTCATCTTTCAGTCTTTGTGAGCAGGCTCCTTTCATGTAGTTTCATTAGTTTGACTTGAACAACCCAGGGGCAGGTGGAGTCAAACACCTGCATTTATATTCCTTTAAACATGACACCCTTTTGCACCACCAGTATTGAGCAGCATTGATTCTTTTTTGTCCATTAAGGGTTTTCATTCGTTTTAGGAAAGCTAAGGGGCATACCGACCCATACTGTCTGATGCCAAATAAAGTAGAATTAGACCAGATTGTCTTATCTATCGTTCAGCAATCTGGAACTGACTATCTGAAAGTTTTAGACTGGGGCTGTACAAATATATTTTTCTGCAAAGTATAAAATAAACGTGCATTAGGTCTGCAGATACCAGTATTGTTGGATATGTACATTTGATTCTAAATTCTATGGATGCAACAATGATTAATGACCAATACTTTAGTTAAATTTTTAGTTTATTTTATTTATTTGAGCAATCTTAGTATGAACATGTTACATACATATATACAGAATAATGTTGTAACAAATAAGCACATACATCAGTGCTGAGTGCTTGAAAGTGCTCAAAAAGGAGTAGGAAGAAGTGGGGACTTATAAACTCCTACCCCTTTCTCCATTCAGTGTTTTGTGTGACAGTTGTTGATTTTTCTATATGTTGTGTGTAACATTACAATATATGACGAGTTCTATACTGATGTCATAGATTGTGAGTTTATCTATTTGACACATATTCAAGAAAAACATTTGTACATGGCTAGTTTTCATCTAGTGTGTTTATGGTTGAGCAGGGCGTCCAGAGGTAACCTATGCAGAAAGGGTTAGACATAGAAATCTCTGCTAAGAAGGCCCCGTGGGGTGTGGGAGTTGAACCTAGGACCTTCTAGCTGAGGCAACTGCACCACCATGGTTATATAATTGCTTTCAATATCAGCTGATGACCGATGACCTGAAAATAGCATGTATTCCCCCTTAAAAGACAAGATAGATGCTGATATATTTACCACATGTTTGTAAAATGCAAATGACACAATGCGGCCAATGTAAAAAATAAGGAAATGTGCACTGAAGCACGTTGTGGAGCGTGCTCACATGGCAGCTCAACAGCGGATCTCCAGATCAAAACATTGTGTGAGTGTGTTCAAAGTGCCTGCGCTCTTTAGCCGGGTAAGGTCTGGGTAAACTGGCATGAAGTTAATGGCGTGTTTCTCTCACATAGCTTCTGTTTGCAGACTCTTGCTGCTGAGGTCAAAGCAGAACAAAGCAGAAGTGTACATGTTTTCCTGTCTTTCTGTGGGCTCAGCCGTACCAGGCCCTCTGTGCTGTACTGTGCTGACTTAATGAGTATGGAGAGGCTAAAAATACTGACGCACAAATGGAGCGGGCTGCACTGCACACTTTTATGACATATGTTGTGGCTGTAGTCGCACCCAAAACCAACAAGACAAATATGCAATATTCTTACCCTTTATGACGTAACAATGTTAAGCGGCACTTGACTCCGAAACATAATTGTTTTGTGCAATATATAATCCAACCACCTATATCTATTTGGTCAATGTAAATTGTGTTATAGTGTTGAATAAACTATGAAATAAGCTATGGAAGTCTGAAACTCAAGTTAGGAAGTTAGAGGGATATGTTGTCATACAATTAAACAGTGACATGGGATCAGGTTTTTTGTCACAAATGTTGAACAGTGATTCAGTGATGCAAAAATTCCTATTGACTACCTGATTAATTCATTGTGTCAGTCACAAAAATAATTAGCCTGGACATGAATCCTATTTTTTATATACCATCCATCCATCCATCCATTTTCTTCCCCTTAATCCATTTCTGGGTTGGGGGTGGCAGTCAGAGCTGCACCCAGTACACAGAGCACCAGCCCCTCACTGATCCTCCTGCAGGTGGTGAGTCCACAGGAGCTGAGATCTTTCAGTGGAAGCTTCAGGCAAAGTGGGGGTAAGTGTCTTGCTCAAGGACACAACGACAGCAGTCATCAGTGGGAGTCGTGAAGTAGGTCTTGTGGTGGGCTTGAACCCACAACCTTCAGGTTCAAAGGCCAATGCTCTACCAACTGAGCCAATGTCGCCCCTTTTTTTTATATACCAGTACATTTTTATTGAAAAAAATATCTTACTGCAGACTTTAATGATGTAAGACCCACATAGTTAATGAATGTTACACTTCACATTAAGAAAACCCTACCATGACAGGTTGTTCTTTTATTTCTTTCATGTAGGGCTGCAGCAACAAATTTATAAAATCGATAAAAATCAATCATTAAAAGTCTTGGCAACAAATTTCATTATCAATTATTTGTGTCACGCGAATAATACGTCACCCACTTAGTTGCGGAGCTCAGGTGAGTTGGGCGCATTCTTGTACAGCTGTGTTCAGACCGCCGATGTGCTCGTGCGTAGATGAAGGTGCTTTCACTAACTATCAGCTCCATCAGTTTAGTCTGCTGTACTGCTGCTGTACTTTCCTGAGTTTGGCAAATACGCAGGACGGAAGTGATGTGATGCTAACGCTGGTACTTCCGCATCGGCAAACAAGCGTTGCATCCTCCATTGCTCTTTGATTGATTGTTGCACGTGTGTGGAGCGAGTATGTTCATCTCCTGGTTTTGCTGCATACATCTCGCCGCTGTATCCACTGCCTCTTCCGCGCCGCAACAACAAGAAGTATCCCGTGCAGGATAAACGTGCGTGCCGTGACGTCCATGCAATTCCTCACTTAGACAGTTCCCCACTCTGCGACGAATAAAGGATCGACAGTAGCTCAGTTGGTAGAGCATTGGCCTTCAGGCCAAAAGGTTGTGGGTTCAATTCCCACCTCTACACCTTCTCAACCGACTCCCACTGATGACTGCTGTCGTTGTGTCCTTGGGCAAGACACTTAACCCCACTTTGCCCAAAGCCCCCACTGAAAGATCAAGGCTATGCTCACACTCAGAGAGCAGCCGTTCTCCTGTGGACTCACCACCTGCAGAGGGTCAGTGAGGGGCTGGTGCTATGAGACTTGGGTGGCATCTCTGATTGCCACCCCCCTGACCCAGAAATGGATTAAAGGGTAGAAAATGGATGGATGGAAATGGATAAATCATAATGGACGGACATCACCATTGCCTTTACATATTGAAACTCGCTGCAACGCATGATCTGATCTGAACACAGCTTGAGACTGTACACTCTCAGACATACATGTCTGTGAGTGTGCATCTGTGTCTGACAGTGCCACTCAAGATCAAAGACAGCAAGACAAATGTACACACAAAGCTCAAGTTATTCCCCTGGAGAACGTCTTCATGGAGATGACTATTTACACTTTGGGTTGTTTGATTTAAAATATTTTCATTTCATTCCGCAGTCATGATTGAATTACCTGAGTCATCAAACCTCTTCTCAACATGTTTAAGTCTATGTATGGTTCACAGACTGCTCAATCAATTAAGAAATTAAATGACAACTATTTCAGTAATGGATTATTTGTGATTAATCGATTAACTATAGCTCTACATTGGAGATTGAACAGAGAATTACTTTTGCGACTCACCCTATTGCCAGCATTTTCAAAACGTACATTTCTATATTTTAACTCATATCGTGCTCTTGTTTTGACACAATAAGGCACACTTCCTCTCGTCCTGCTCTCTCTCAGTTAGGGTAGTGTGGCATTGTTGATTGAGTGCAGTGGTAACCAGGCCATTGATTTGCTGGGGAATGTTTCCAGGCATACATGTAAAAGCAGCAGCAGTATCAGTGTTGGCAAGTCTAAACTCCCCCTGGACCCTCCTCTGGACTGTTTCCATAATCCTCTTTACACAGGCTGGCCTAATGCACCAGTAACCTTAACATCTCCACCACCTCGGAATACAAAGCACACGCAGAATAGTAGAGGCTTTAAGCTCTGTGGGGGTCAGCTTTAACTGTACAATTGTGACCAAACAAAGCCATATATGGAGTGTATTAAGCTGGGGGATCCTACAGAGGTGACAATGGTGAAATGGTCAAGTTTAAGTTCTCAATCAAGAGTTTTAAGAAATTGGAATGATTACTGAATGTTCGATTCATCTTTATTACTTGAATTTAATTAATAGTTAGGATGGAGACTTAACTTTAATTTAGCCCCAGAACTTATTGTGCTTCAGTTGGTGACTGAGATTGGTGACCTCTCATCTCACATAAATGAATAATCCTTGCATTAGGCGTTAATAAAGCAGAACAAACTTTAAAACTGCCACTACAAGACCAGCCATTATCAGACAATTTTGGCTACATTTTGGTTGATTCAGTGCGACAGATGCTTGAAATAACTGATCAGAATTAAAACAGCAAAATTATCTGTACAATTTATCATAAAACACAGACATCTCTCAAAGCTAAATGTTTATTCATAAAATTTGTGTGGATCTTCATATGCATTTTGTTAAAGACCAATATTTACTATGAATCACAGATTTTAAAGAGTACTCATGAATACATTGTAGGGTCATTTATAACACATACTTTTATAAAAATGTATCTTTGCTGAAATGTACACCGTACCTTATTCTCTCTTACACCTTTTATGTCAAGGGAGGAGCAGGATATGGCAGAACGATCCAATAGAATTCCCTCTTTATAAATATTGAATTACAGTGATTCTGCTTATCCTTTTTCAGGGTCATGTTGGGCTTGGTATGTCCCAGATGAGTCAATCAAAACTCTTACTTGCAGGCGAATATTTGGGAGAAAACCAATGGTCAAGGGCATGTTACCTGAAGCGTGTGCATTTGGCAACTGGCATCATGACTTTGAATGATCATTAGTTAACAATGGTATGAATCCTAAATATGAAACGTGACGATTGTACTACTTGATTGATTGTGTATTCATTTTTAGAATTATGCTTGTGTTGGAAGTAAACTTTTGTGTAATACCTTTGACACAGTTACTTTTTTGATCGTTACAATGGATACACATTGTTCATATAAAGCATGAAGGGTTTGTTTAACTAGGCCATTCATTAAAATTATGATACTATTGTAACATGTGCTATGTATTGTGTGTAAAGAATTGTTTGGAACCCCAAATTTGGATTGTAACCAAATAATAAACAACAAATTACTCCCAACATAGTAATGTTTTGAAGAAAAAGAAAACAAAAAACGTTAATACATACACACTTGCCATCTTGACGTACTTTAATACACAGCATATACAATTTGAATGAATTGCAGGAGATTACATGGAGTTGGCGAGCTTGCAAGGCACATTAAATCTTCACAGCCATATACAGAATGTGTAGTATAGTAGTAAGTAATCTTTATTTATATACCGCCTTTTCACTGCACATCGGAGTCTCAAAGCGGTTTACAATTGTTATTTTTGTGAGTGGGGGTGCCAGTACAGGAGGCACATGCCAGATCTATTGTACATATTTTTAGTGGTAGGGGAAACCGGAGCACCCGGAGGAAACCTACGCAGACACGGGGAGAACATGCAAACTCCACTCAGAAAGGCCCTGGTATAACCGGGATTCGAACCCAGGACCTCCTTGCTGAGAGGCCAGAGTGCTATCCACTCAGCCACTATCCACTCAGCCATGTGATGCTTGACGGCTTGTCAGTTGTTGGTCTATATGGATTCCTCTCCCTCGTCTTAGTTGAGCTACCAAGCCTATATCCTGGTCCCATGCTTCTCACTGTCTGTGCAAGTCTCGTTTTAATTTTGACACCTGACTTATTCCTTGGAGAAACAAAAATGAGCCTGCATATCCTTTGCTTCTCACTCTCTAAAGTAGGTGGAGAATTACCAACATTGAATTAATAGCCTTGGGCCTTTGTTTTAGTTTGTTTGTTTGTTAGTTTGTTTACAAGGTTGATTTACATGTTAAAAGGCCACACTAGACAGGTTGACCTACATTTCAAAAAAGAAAAAGGCATTTTGTCTTTCTTAGTCTAGTCTATTATTGATTTGTATTGTGGACCATCGCATGCACAATCAAGCCAGGAACTTCCATCACATACTTCTGCTGTCAAGCTTGTCTCTATAGTTGTCTTGTTTGAGAGTTGAGAGTTTGTCTAGTTTAGCCTTTGTATGTATTTTTTTCTGTAGACTCTTTGCTTGGAGCATCTGACAGGGGCCATTGTAATACAAAAAATAAAAAATCACAGTCATGTATGACAGTTTGTTTATCGTCCCACAGTCGCACTCACAACCTCACACTCATTGTACATATTTTTAGTGGTGGGGGAAACCAGAGCATCCAGAGGAATCCTACGCAGACATGGGGAGGACATGTAAACTCCACTCAGAAAGGCCCTGTTCCGACCGGGATTTGAACCCAGGACCTTCTTGCTGAGCAGTGAGAGTGCTATCCACTCAGCCACCGTGCTGGAGCAAGAGTTCTTGCGTCCAATGAAAATGCTCTTTTTAGTCGTGGACAAGAGGATTTTTAAATAATACCCGTTCTCATCCAAAAGTAATTTACTTCTTGCTGTACTAATGGCACATTGACAGTTTCAACACATTTTGAATACTAAGACATGGTGCTTTTGTGTCTTTGTTGATATACCGCTTTTACCCAAAGATTATATCATATTATTGAAGTATACAAACATGGCATGTGTTGTTTTTTGACTGTTAATTGCAGAGATGAAGGGTCAGAGAGTGTTTGGACCTTTTGTGAGTGTGTGTTTGTGTCTTTTGATTATTGTGAACTTTTTAATTTGATGATAAATGAATTGTTGAAGTACTTTTTAATAGTTTTCCACACATGGACTCCAATAGCCGGTTGTGGGAGACAGAGCGCAGAAATATGACAAGAAGGAATTCGTCATGTCCTTGCTTCAGAGTAAAAATAAAGTGCTTTCATATGATCTCTCTTGCCGTTAACCACAACATTCATAAAGTGAATGGCCACATGCACTCGTATCTGCCTATTCCATCCATAGCACTCATATTTTCCTCTCTGAAAACGGCTGGATAAGAGTTGCACAGCTTGTTGGTTTCCTGTTCACTCTGTCATCTGCTCTGAGTTAGACGGACCAATAATTGATGTCAAATATGCATTTAAAGGAACACGCTTAAAAATAGGGCCACAAGTGTCTTTCCTGTCACCAAGAAGGTCCCCAGGACATTTTCAGGGTTAACGAGGCACAAGAATCCCACTTAGAATCTCAGATGGTGTGAGATTGATGGCTTTTGTAGGAAGTAAATTTTCCTTCCCTATAGGCTGGACAATGTTCTTTAATGGTAATACTGGTCATTTTGAGGAATGGTACAAAACTGTATGGAGAGAGAAACTGAGGCTGCAATTGCTGCGAGAAAATCTGTCTGAATCAGACAAACTCAGCAACACACTCGCATTTTAAAAGTCGAGTCATGCAAAGCTTCTGACATGAGTATTCCACGTAGAAACAACAGAATATCCTCCATTTGACTCTATTGTTTTTCCTAAAGTTAAATTGCATGCACTTCCTCTGCCGCTCTCCCAACTGGTACAGGCCTCTCACTTAAGGAGACAGTGACACAAGGAACAGAATTTTGTTACTGAATGATTGCATTTAAATGTATTTTGTATGATGTGCCTAAATATAGTCAAAGACATGCCAAGTTTTTCCACAAAGTAGATCAATTTCAATAATAATAAAAAAAATATGTATTCGGTACAGTAAGTATTCTAATTTTTTACCTTTTAATCTTGAGCCTTTTGAATGGAAGATAAATTGTTCCTCTATCGATATTGAACCAATAAGATTGTGAACTTGCGCTGAAATATTTTGATTTCACATTCTAATTTTATTATTTATTTTACGCCACCATGGTCACCCTAAGTGGTATACTGACTTTTTGAGTTCTGATATTTTACGTTCACTCCTCACACAATGATGACCGAAACAAGGCGCCGAACACACTGGTCTATCAAAGCCTCCATCACCATCCTAAACTCACTCTTTCAATAAGTTCAGATCTGTTGTACATGTTTTTATTGGGGAAACCAGAGCCCCGGGAGAAAACCTACAATGACGCGCATAGAATATACAAAGTCCACACAGAAAGACCTTGCTGTGAAGCACAAACAGGGCTAAACACATATGTTTAATGTAAGCCAAGTTAAGGAAGTTGTGCATGTTGAGATATTTCCTGCTCATATTGTGATAAAAAGTTTTGGCCATATTGCTAAGCCTTACTTGGAACATGCAAGAGGCATCTAAGCTGTCATGGAGAGTGCTGGTCGGTGAAATTTAGTAAATTTGCGTTGCAATTTAAGTGGATGCAAATATAAACAAGGCGGGCCAAAGGGCTTTCCTCAGCAGCGTAGGGGAATAAAGAAGGATGTGTTTAAATGTATAGCCTCTTGTCTGCGCACGTGGTCGCACATTCCTCCTCGGGCTAAGGGCTTCAGCTGTCGCCAGGGCTATTTTACTGTGACCGGCATGCCATTGGTGGATCAAGGAGGATTATTCCTGGAGCTGGAGAAAAGTTATGCTCCTGCTATAAACGAGAATGGAAAAAATGAAGTGAAAAGAGCTGGAGGACCACAAAGTTTAGAACTCCTTCTCCGGGAAATCAAAACAGAACGGAGGCCGTGTTTGTCAGAGCTAACCACACGGAGCAAATCGCAGACGGCAAAAGCCACACTGAGAGAGGGTAACAAGAGACGGAAAAAAATAAGCCTAACTGTGAAGAGGCACAATGGTTAATTAATGATATACAAATAATACTTCACAATTTTAAGTATTGGCTGTCCAAACATCATAATTTTTGTTTAAGTAACTTTTGTATCATGTCTGATATTTATGATCTTGTATCCATCTGTCCCAAAAAATGAAAATAGTATGATACCATTCCAAAAATGTTTTATCTACTTAGAAATTTGTTTATCTTTTACATACTGAGAGCTTTTGGGTGGTCCTCTTTTTTGTCATTGGAACAGATGATCTCAAGATGTGGCAGAAGCCAAAATACATGGACATGAACAGTTTCAGCTATCTGCATGGATTGTATAACATGTTTGATCTTCTGTGGTTTCAAAGTTACTCAAAGTTTTCCTTGAGGTGTTGTAATGAACATAATACCAATTTGTATTACAGAGAAGGATTTAGTTTCCTCCTCCGTCAAAGTACTCACGCAAAACTCCATATTAATTTGATCAGCTTCATGATGTTGTACATGGGGCATCTGATTTGTGTTTTCTAAAAACAGGAATTATTTGTCTTTCCTTTATATCAGAGGACAAAATGGCAATGTAATTATGAACAATGATAGAAAGAATATTCATTCTGATATCGGTGTGTCAAAAAAAAAAAGTGCCCTATCTTATTGTGTTTATTGTTTTCTGGTGTTTGCTTATGATTTCCCAGAACAAGTACACAAATGTTTGCATTTCCCCTTTGACCAGTAATTTTCAAACATGGTTTCAGCTCTCGTACAAAACTACTGTATCAGAACTGTGTCTACAAGACAACTCACTGCGTTGAAAGTGACACATTTAATGCTGAAGTGAGACACATGCTCATTTTTTGTCTTGCTAGGAACCTTTTTTATTGGGTTATGAGGCAAAGAAGTTTTGTCCAAAGTATAAAAGTGAATAGATTAGTTAGATAATCAACCGTACACCATCAAAATCAGTTGAAACCCCCAAGCAGTGGCCTTTGCGCTCAAGGATTCCCAGGATACTTCAACTTTCAGCTGGAGATGTCTTCACTTTGTCAAACATTGGCTCTCTGATAATAAGGTGCGCTCCGGTGGCTTGTATTTGTGTAGCACCTACCATCTGGGTGTCCTTGAGCTGTTACTAGAGACTGTTTAAGAGTTAACAGCCTCTTCCTGTGTAGTGCTCTCAATCGGCCCAGCTTTTTCTCTGAGGCGATTTCAACCGTCTGCTCTGGTGTTTTTATATTCATGCATTATTGTCTGTTGGTGGGCATGTACCAGGCTGGGCTGTGTCTTTTTCTTGTGCCACAGCCTCACACTGAGAGATGAGATGAGACCCAGTGGCCTTCAGCACAGTGCACATGTTTCTATTTGGCAGTTTTGGTATTCCACCTAAGAGGGGAATAAGGGAATTGCATTGTTGTAATGCTTTAGATAAAAAGAATATAATAACTTTTAGTACTCAACTAAAAGCTCTGGTGTGTGTCTGGTGCACACCGGGGTAGTCTTGCACAGTTTTTCTTATGTGGTTTTACTGCAAATGGCAAATAAATGAATCTGAATCTGAATCTGATCTGAACTAGTAACACTAACAACAATAATAATGAAACAATATCTGGACTCTGAACATTATAAAGCAATTTGGGTGACCTTGGTCTGTAAAAATGCGCTATATACAGTGGGGCAAAAAGGTATTTAGTCAGCCACCGATTGTGCAAGTTCTCCCACTTAAATTAATGACAGAGGTCTGTAGTTTTCATCATAGGTACACTTCAACTGTGAGAGACAGAATGTGAAAAAAAATCCAGGAATTCACATTGTAGCATTTTTAAAGAATTTATTTGAAAATTATGGTGGAAAATAAGTATCTGGTCACTTCAAACAAGGAAGATCTCTGGCTCTCACAGACCTGTAACTTCTTCTTTAAGAAGCTCTTCTGTCCTCCACTCGTTACCCGTATTAATGGCACCTGTTTAAACTTGTTATCTGTATAAAAGATTGCCCAAATGTAGCCCAAAATGATATTTCAACCACTGATAATCTCCCTTGATCTGGGGCTCCACGCAAGATCTCATCCCGTGGGGTCAAAATGATCATGAAAACGGTGATCAAAAATCCCTGAACCACACGGGGGGACCTGGTGAATGACCTGCAGAGAGCTGGGACCAAAGTAACAAAGGTTACCATCAGTAACACACTACGACGACAGGGAATCAAATCCTGCAGTGCCAGACGTGTCCCCCTGCTGAAGCCAGTGCATGTCCAGGCCCGTCTGAAGTTTGCCAGAGAGCACATGGATGATAGAGCAGAGGATTGGGAGAATGTCATGTGGTCAGATGAAACCAAAGTAGAACTGTTTGGTATAAACTCAACTCGTCGTGTTTGGAGGAAGAAGAATACTGGGTTGCATCCCAAGAACACCATACCTACTGTGAAGCATGGGGGTGAAAACATAATGCTTTGGGGCTGTTTTTCTGCTAAGGGGACAGGACGACTGATCCGTGTTAAGGAAAGAATGAATGGGGCCATGTATCGATTGAGCCAAAACCTCCTTCCATTGAGCTGAATTTCTGTTATTGACCAAAGTATGTGTAAGCCCTCAGTCGTACAGGGATTAGTCAAAGCAAAGGAAGGTTTCTCACCCATCATCTGTACTTCTTAGCAAGTTTTCCCGACGTTTCGTCCTCAATCCTAAGGACTTCTTCAGGGAATGAATTCTCAGACTGCGCGTTGGAGATTTATAACCTATGTGTGTGGTTAGCCACACCCTAATCCTGATACTAACTCATAAACAATCTAAGGTCTGTTTGATGTAGAAGGGAGCAGGTCTAACGACCCTGCTGAGGCTAACGACCCTAACTCATTAGCATGTCACTGACCTTGTACCAAGTTAGGGCGTTGTTTTTAGGAATACACAAACAAAACTTTCCACTTCGGCCTATTGTATTTAGCATAGACTCTATCACCTACAACTTGGCTAAACACCTCAAAACCATTCTGGCTCCTTTGGTGGGTAACACCCACCATCACATAGAAAACACAAAATAATTTGTAAATAAAATCAAACACCTCCAGTTTGACACAGATGAGACAATGGTCTTGTTTGATGTGACATCGCTTTTCACGTCGGTCCCTATTACAGAGGCGGTGCAGGCTGTAAGAGAAAGCCTACAGAAAGACGCCACACTAGGGGAGAGAACGAAACTAACAGCTGACCACATCTGTGAAATACTTGAAATGTGTCTTAACACCACGTATTTCCAATTTAGAGGCACCTTCTTTAGACAGATTCATGGCTGTGCGATGGGCTCCCCAGTCTCTCCTATAGTGGCCAATCTGTATATGGAGAAACTGGAGGAACATGCCCTGGGCTCTTACCAAGGGACAGCGCCAAGCCATTGGTTTCGATATGTAGACGATACATGGGTTAAGTTAAAGAAACAGTAAGTGGAACCATTTTCAGAACACATTAATTCGATGGACCCTTTTATAAATTTCACTCGTGAGGATGCTAAGGAGAGTGAACTCGCCTTTCTAGATTGTAAGGTCATCATACGGGAGAACGGACAATTAGAGACTGAGATCTTCAGAAAGTCCACTCACACTGACCAGTACCTGGCCTTTGATTCAAATCATCCGCTACAACACAAACTCGGGGTCATTAGAACGCTTCAACACCGAGCCCACCAGGTCCCCACAAGCTCGGAGGGAAAGCACAGAGAAACCAAACATGTTCAGAGAGCACTTTCCAGATGTGGCTACCCCAAGTGGTCTTTTAATAAAGCCCAAAGGATGAGAAAGGCCAGAGACACAGTCCAACAGACAGAAGAAAGTAGGAGGAGAGGGGTGTCCTTACCATATGTGGCGGGAGTTTCAGAGAAACTACAAAGAATCTTTAGGCAACACAAAATCCCTGTGTATTTCAAACCTTTCAACACGTTAAGACAGAAATTAGTGCATCCTAAAGACAAAACACCCAGACACAAACAGAGCAATGTGGTGTATTCAATTAAATGTAGTGAAGAGGAGTGCACTGACCACTATATTGGAGAAACTAAACAATCTCTACAGAAACGACTTTACCAACATCGTAGAGAAAACTCTAGTGGGCCACAGTCGGCTGTCCATCTCCACCTCAAGGCCTCCAACCACACGGTGGATGACACAGAGGTTAAAAATCTGGCTCGGGAGAAGAATTGGTTTGAGAGAGGAGTGAAATAAGTCATTTTTGTGAGGAAACAAAAACCTTCTCTTAACAGAGGAGGAGGGTTAAGATTTGTTTTGCCTCGTATCTATGACGACATCCTAAAAACAACGCCCTAACTTGGGACAAGGTCAGTGACATGCTAATGAGTTAGGAGGGGTGAGACCTGCACTCCACTTGAGCATCCCAGCAGACAATAGGTCTGTGACATGCTAATGAGTTAGGGTCATTAGCCTCAGCAGGGTCGTTAGACCTGCTCCCTTCTACATCAAGCAGACCGTAGATTGTTTATGAGTTAGTATCAGGATTATGGTGTGGCTAACCACACCCATAGGTTATAAATCTCCAACGCGCAGTCTGAGAATTCATTCCCTGAAGAAGTCCTTAGGATTGAGGACGAAACGTCGGGAAAACTTGCTAAGAAGTACAGATGATGGGTGAGAAACCTTCCTTTGCTTTGTTATTGACCAAATACTTATTTTCCACCATAATTTACAAATAAATTCTTTAAAAATCCTACAATGTGAATTCCTGGATTTTTTTCAAGATTCTGTCTCTCTCACTGCTAATTTACAGATCACGTGTTACAGCACGTACGCGTTACGCGTACGCGCGTAACTTTTTTCCATGTGAACCTATGATGATATTTACACTTCTAGCGTTATACGCGCGTATGACGGACGTATGACGCAAAGCTTCGCTCTAATTTAGGATGGATTTCTAATTTTGTGTGTGCACCAACGCGTCTCCCATTGATATCTAATGTAAAACAAGATTTTTCTAGCGGTCCTTGGCTCTAGATCGCATCTACACACACACACCGCACTTGTGTCTAAACATTAGCAGGAGGAGCAGCAGGTTTTACAGTGATTCTGGACATAGTTTTTTTTCTTTCATAAAGTCTCGCGTCTGGCCAAACCAGCACACAGAGACCATAAGGACAACACATGCATGTGATTTGTGTTGCTCTACATCAGTCCTCTGGCCCGTATTGTCCTCTGCACTGCTCCATAGACTACACAGGGAGAGCATCAGAAGACGCGGACCTGTCAGAAATTCCCTGTCAGTTGAAGTTTACCTATGATGAAAATTACCTCTGTCATTATTTTAAGTGGGAGAACTTGCACAATCGGTGGCTGACTAAATACTTTTTTGCCCCACCGTAAATAAAGTACTTACTTACTATTTTGCCTAGTTGACTATTTTTTATTTAAAAAAAAAAAAAAAAACAACAGCTATACTGTAGGTCAGTGACGTGCGGAGAGGTTGGGCCTTACCTTATAAATGAATTCCATACATCACTTCAGTTCAGACCAGTTTCATTTTTAAGTTTAATTAATAGTTTGAGCGTAGATATGTAATCCTTCATTTAGAGATGCAGATCCAGGACGTAGGGCCACGCAGCGGTCTCAGAACATGGACAGGTCCGGTGCAGGACTGAAGCACTCCCAGGCGGGTTGGGCGGGGCAGTCCGCAGGTGTAGATGGAGGAGGCCAGAGGTCCCGTCGTGCCATGAAACAGACAATGGGACAAAGGGTGAATAGCAATGAATAGACTACAGTCAAAATCCTAATAATGCTAAACAGATAAAGTAGGAAGGAGGAGAGGATAGTGCTCAAGTTACCATACTTCTAGAACAGTATAGTGTATGAAGAAAAAGGATTCAAAACAACAGTAAAATCGATTAATACTGGTTTTAAGAACGCATTGTTCCAGTTGTAGTTTATACTCAATCATTGACTGCTGTATTCTGCCTGTTTTTCTAGAATTTTCACAAAATTCTTTGTTTCATCTTCCTGTGAGGAGGCTCTGAATGCAGATCACTGGGCCAGGACGCGGCATGAACATACTGAGAATATGTCTACAGGGATCTTTTTCATCTTACTCCGATTTGTGTTTTATCACGCTTGCTGTGTTTTGCATTTGAAAACTAGGTTAATTTGCAAGAATTTGGGGGACATTTGAGTAAACATGTTGTGTACACACACTATACAAGATTAGTTGCTTGCATATTTATGGTAGTTTTAGCTGCTAAAAGTGAGAACGAAACAAACTAAACTTCTATGGGTAAGTTGTTGATACAAACCAGTGCACGAAAGTGCAGTGTGTGATACCTGCAGATACCGCTTCTCTGTGGCGTCATCACTTGTTCTGCGTGTGCAGCCCAAGGCTGCATGAATAATAAAAATAGAATTGAAATCATAATTTTTGTGGTATGAGCAATGGCACACAAGCTTTCATCTTGTTGCTGGTCTGAAGCCTATTTTTCTGTTGTCCTTTAGTGTTGTTCCACACATTAGAGTATATTGGGGAGATTACTATTTCCTGAGGTTGTTCTTTTGATTTACAGGATATCAAAAATTGTATCGCAATGTTGGTCAGAAATATTGCAATTAGATATTTTGCCATATTTGTACAGCCTTTTATTTGAAAAGTAAATGTAGCAGCCATAAGCATCACTTACTCTTGATTCATTGACCTCAAACATGCACCGCCAGCCTCCTCTCTATTGGGAGACTTATGATCAATGTGCTAATGAGATGAAAATGGCTGCTGAGGTTGAAGTCAATATTGACCCCACAGAGCGACGCTGTTATTTATCTTCAGCACATCCTCCTTTCCTTCGTCTGTCCCGGGTGACCAGTGCTTCTGTCCTGCCACCCTGCTTTGGCGGAGAGGGCCTCATCAGATGGAGGCGCATGCTTGGTGTTGTCCTGTGGGACCACTCTAACACCTCTGCTTGTTAAGTCTTGTTTGGACCCGGTATTCATGTCGGCAGTGTGATGTGATACGGTGCATGCCATTGTTCAGATTTCTGCTTTCTGTGCTATGTCCAATCCAATTTAGCTTTATCAATCAATCAATCAATCAACGTTTATTTGTATAGCGCCTTTCCTACACAAGGCAACGCAAAGCGCTTCACATTCCCTAACACATCATGCATAAATCAAACACATTAAGAGCACAAGATATATTAAAAACATTAAAAATAAAATCACAAAAATTAAAAACCTTTAAACATTAAAATCACAGATGGGACTAAAATCATAAATAGTCACAGTGCATTAAAAAGATTAAAGATAAAAACAAAGATGAAAAGATAAAATCATTCAGTTGTATATGCGCAGCTAAACAGAATTGTTTTGAGCCTAGATTTAAAGGATGCCAGAGTAGACGCCTGTCTCACATTCTCAGGAAGACGGTTCCAGACTCTAGCCGCATGAATCTGAAATGCAGTTTGCCCATGTCTAGTACCGACTCTGGGCACTAACAGGAGTCCAGTCCCTGTGCTCCTCAGAGTCCGGGTCGGTTCATATGGCACAAACATGTCGTGGATGTACCTTGGCGCGAGACCATGGAGAGACTTGTACACAAGTAAAGCTGCTTTGAAGTCTATTCTCTGAGGAACAGGAAGCCAGTGCAGAGACCTGAGAACTGGACTAATGTGGTCGCACTTCCTAGTTCTGGTCAGGACTCGAGCTGCTGCATGTTGAATGTACTGCAGCTGTTTTACAGCCTGTTTGGAGAGACCTGTGAACAAGCCATTGCAATAGTCTAACCGACTGGAGACAAAAGCGTGTATAAGAGTCTCCAAGTCTGCCTTAGACACTATGTTTTTAATTTTAGCAATGTTTTTTAGGTGGTAATAAGCTGCTGATGTTACAGATTGTATGTGGCTTTTGAAATTTAAGTCTGAGTCCATTATCACTCCTAGATTTCTGACCTGATTTGAGGGTTGTAGAGAGAGAGCCTGGAGGTGACAAATAACGCTCTCTCTTTGTTTCTGGGGTCCGAAAACAATTATTTCAGTTTTGTCGGTGTTTAGTTGGAGAAAGTTATTTTGCATCCAATCACCGATTTGCTGGACACAGTGAAGGAGCGAGTCCACTGGTTCATGCTCTCCTGCTGTCAGGGACACATAGACCTGAGTATCGTCAGCGTAATTGTGATAAGAGACATTATTACTGTGAATCAACTGACCTAGAGGCAACATGTAAATATTAAACAGAAGAGGACCCAGGATTGACCCCTGTGGCACTCCGCAGGTCAGGGCCAAGTGGTCTGAGGTACAGTTTTCGATCTCCACAAAAAACTTTCTGTCTTGTAAATAGGACCTAAACCAGCTTAGGGCGGTGCCAACAACACCAACCCAGTCCTCAAGTCTCTGAATGAGGATGCCATGATCAATAGTGTCAAAAGCAGCACTTAAATCTAACAGAAAAAGGACTGAGACTTTTCCTGCGTCAGTGTTTAGTTTGATGTCATTTGTTACCTTTATTAGCGCGGTCTCAGTGCTGTGGTGGGGTCTAAACCCTGACTAGAACATATCATAAGCGTTATTGATTATTAAAAATTCTGTAAGTTGTTGATAGGCAACTTTTTCTAGAATTTTTCCCATGAAAGGCAGATTTGAAATGGGCCGATAATTTTTGAGTGCCAGGGCTTCCAGACTCCTCTTTTTTAGGAGGGGCCTGATGACCGCCGTTTTCAAGGCCATTGGGAATGTTCCAGATTCAAGAGACATATTAACTATTTGTGTAAGTGAAGGTAAAAGACTGCTCAGAACTGACTTGAGAAATCTAGGAGGTAATACATCCAGGCTGCATGTGGAGGAACTCAGACTAGTGATTATCTCCTGGACAGTTTCAATTTGTACTGGTGTAAAGTGCGTCAGCCCAAAAAGCCTCACTGGCGGTTGGATTATTATTTCTATCGTGGAGGTGATGGCGTTTTTGATACCTTGGACTTTGTCATTAAAGAACTGAGCAAACTCATTACATTTAGATTTGGAAGTAAGTTCTGATGGCATCTTAACAGGGGGATTCGTCAATCTATTTACTGTTGAAAACAGAACACGTAGATTGTTGCTACAGCCTTCAATAGTTTCAGAAAAGTACATTTCCCTTGTTCTACGTAGTTCCCTGTTAAAATTGCACAACGCATCTTTGAAGATCTTATGGTCAACTTTGAGATTTGACTTTCGCCACTTCCGCTCGGCCTTCCGGCACTCTCTCTTCTGTGCCCTGACCGAGTCTGCTTTAGTCCATGGCGCTTTTTGCTTGTTTGTAACTATTTTAACCTTTACAGGAGCAATTGTATCCAGAACATTCAAAACAGTGGTGGTGACAGAGTCAAGTAATTCATCTACAGTAACACACAACGTGTTCTCAAAGTTTACCCTCCCCATGAACAGTTCGCCTGTATTATCATTTATGTGTCTTCTTCTAACAACCGAAGATTCAGCTGGTGGTTTACAATCGAAACACATGTCAAAAAATACACAGAAATGATCAGACAGAGCAACATTGACCACATTTACATTTGAAATATTAACCCCCTTGGTAATTAACAGATCGAGAGTGTGTCCTCTGCTGTGGGTGGGGCCACTCACATGCTGAGTGAGACCAAAGGTTTCCAGCACAGAGCTCAGCTCTATTGCATATATATCATTAGCATTATCTACATGTATATTGAAATCACCTATAATGACTAAACCATGAAAATCTGTGCACACAACTGAAAGCAACTCAGTGAAATGATCAGTGAAACTATGGCATGACTGTGGCGGCTTGTACACAACAATAATAAGAATGGAAGAAGATTTCTTTTGTTCTATTTTAAAAAAAACATACTCAAATGATGAAAATTTCCCAAGAGACACTCTATGGGAGACAATACGATCTTTAAAAACTGCTGCTATGCCCCCCCCCCTTTTATTTTCTCGTGTTTCATATTCAAATTTGAAATTTGGTGGTGAGGCTTCTATTAAAACTGCATCTCCTGTATTATGGTCAAGCCATGTTTCAGTCATAAACATAAAATCAAGATCATACGAACAGATTAAATTATTAATTAAAAATGATTTGTTGCATAGTGATCTGACATTAAGTAGAGCAAGGTTAAAATTAATATCAGTGTCAGTGGGTTTAGTTGATTGATTACAAAGAACTGGAATTAGATTTCCAGAGTTGGACCGTCTAACTGCTGTCCTTCTTTTAAATTTGTGTTTATTCAAGTTAAAACACATTTCTGAGCTGGTGCGAGGAACACACACAGTCTCTATTGGTTTAAAAAGTGAACTCTGTTGTACTTTGTTAAGTTCCAGATGCATAACTGAGTCAGCACAGTTCAGTGGCAGGACTGTCGTTACACTGCCAGACGGACAGGGGTCAGTGTTTGCACCACAGTACTCACCCGGTGCTGGTAAGGAGGAGGAGGGGGGGGGGGGGTGGTGAGGAGGCGGAGGAGGGGGGTGGTGGGGGCCGAGAAGCCTCAGATGTAAACAGTCACTAAATGTGCTTTAGTTTGTAAAGCACATTTTGTAAGGAAAGTGCTGCATAGAGACAAATGTACCAAATTTAAACATTCAAATCTGCCAGCTTTATTGACAACAACTAACATTTCATCTTCAACAGAACAAATTGGATAATTGTTATATTTGCAAATTGTAATTGTCCACTGTCCACAGCGAAAGTGTACAATTGACCAACTAAAGTCAACATTTCTATGAGTTTTTTTTCATTGCAGATTTTCATGTTTCATTTTGTCTGTTGTAAAACTGTGCATGTTGTGTGTTCTTTTTTTTTTTTGGCATACAAAAGATTCAAAGAATGGGTTTCAAATGGTGCAGAAAACCTCAGGTGGGCTATATACAGTACAGACCCAAAGTTTGAAGACACCTTCCCATTCAATGAGTTTCCTTTCTTTTCAAGACAATTGACATTGTGGATTCACACCCAGGCTGTGTAAGGGCTATTTGATCAATTAGCCAGATGACCTGGTCTCCCCAGTCACCGGACCTGACTAGATGGTTTAGGGGTGAGCTGGACTAAGCATGCTAAGCATCTCTGGGAACTCTTTCAAGACTGTTGGAAGACCATTTCAGGTCACTACCTCTTGAAGCTCATCAAGAGAATGTCAAGAGTGTTGTTACGGCCCTGGGCCTGTATATTGCTCCCTGTTTTGTATTTTGTGTGTTTGTGTGTGTGTATGTGTGTGTGTGTGTGGCAACCCCTCCTGTCGCAAGATCCTTGGCCTGTGATTGGACGACCACTGGCCCTCTCGCCTCCCAGACGTCCGTGACTCAGGTGCTGACTGGAGGAGCAGTGGTGCACCTGGCCAATCCAGCTTCCCCACCTGGAGTCACTCTGCACTTAAGGCCACACTCCACACATGTTCGGGGCTGCCAGCCTGTGTGTTGCTAGTATGCCATTGTCCTCATGGTCTGTCATTGTCAAGAGTGGTGGCAATGACTAGAGAGACCTAGTCCGTACAGCTTTTATTTGGTTTGTCTCTTTTTATTTGTCACTTTGGAGTTTTGTTTTTGTGACACTTCGCATCAGTTGAGACAACAGTCAGTTTTGTGTTTTATTCTATGTGGATTAGTGTTTAGTGTAGCTTTTATTTTGGTAACGTTGAGTTACCAAATTTTGTCTATTTTGTTATTTTTGTGTACTTATCATTTACTTGCCTTTCATTAAATACTTGGTTTACCATTTTAACATCTTGGTTTTATTTGTTACCTCCCTTACCCTAGCCGAGCTGGGTCGTAACAGTGTGCGAAGCAGTAATCAGAGAAAAAGGTGCTACTTTGAAGAACCCAGAATAAAACAGATATGCACATTAAAAAAGTATGAAACAACTGAAAATAAGTCCACATGAGTTAATTTTTAGTTTCAGTGTGAATCTACAATTTTCATAATCATGAAAACTCTTTGAATCAGAAGGTGTGTCCGAGCTTTTGGTCTGTACTGTAGATGTCACAGATTCAAGAATTAGTAATAGAATAACGAATTGTCCACTAACAAAGAACTTTCACCAATCATCATACAGCACTTATATGGACAAATATAAAAGTGCTTCTTCTCTTTACTTGACTTGATTTTATGCATACTGTAACACAGTTGGACATGGAGGGCACTCTTCGGACTGCAAGCCCCGTTTAAATCCCTCTGGACTGCGGCTCCCAAATTGAATCCCTCACATTGGACTGCGAGCTCTCAGGTTAATCCCTCACGGAACTGCTTATATCCGGAACTGCTTATATCTGGAGGTGTTATACCGTACCTGGAACTGCTTCATGCGGAACTGCTTATACATGGGACTGCTATATATGGAACTGCTATATATGGAACTGCTTATATATGGAACGGCTTATATACGGAACTGCTTATATGGAACTGCTCATGTTGGAACTGCATATATGGTACTGCTCATATCTGGAACGCTTATATATAAAAATAAATAAATATAAGTAAATATAAATAAATATGAATAAATATAAATATAAATAAATATATATAAATAAATATCCATCCATCCATCCATTTTCTTCCCCTTAATCCATTTCTGGGTTGGGGGGGTGGCAGTCAGAGCTGCACCCAATCACAGAGCACCAGCCCCTCACTGATCCTCCTGCAGGTGGTGAGTCCACAGGAGCTGAGATCTTTCAATGGGGGCTTCAGGCAAAGTGGGGTTAAGTGTCTTGCCCAAGGACACAACGACAGCAGTCATCAGTGGGAGTCGTGAAGTAGGTCTTATGGTGGGCTCGAACCCACAACCTTCAGGCTCAAAGGCCAATGCTCTACCAACTGAGCTACTGTCGCCCCTACTGTCTGACACTTCTCCCTGTCCCTACAGATGCATTACACTCGCCTCTGCTCTCGGAAAGGAGATCTCTTACTCCCGATAACCTCCCATGTCATCCAACTGGTTCAGAGCCCAACTCAAGTCCGTACTGCTGCTTTGTAAACTGTCTCCCCATCTCTACACAGCTCACTCCTTCCGGATAGGCGCCGCCACGCGCGCCGCGTCCCTGGGGCTCCCCCATTCCGCCCTCCAGCAGCTGGGCCGCTGGTCATCATCGGCCCTCTCCTCATACATCAGGCCTGACACTTCGACCATCCCGGCAGCCCAGCGGCTTTTTGGCATCTCCATAAAACACTCGCTAAACTTCCTGGTGGCGGCAGCAGCTGAGTATCCGCAAGTTATGGTCACAGTAAATAGCGGTCACAGTATATAGCGATAGCGGTCACAGTATATAGCGATAGCGGTCACAGTATATAGCGATAGCGGTCACAGTATATAGCGATAGCGGTCACAGTATATAGCAAAAAATGGTTAGCGCATGATGGTCATCAGCATATAGCGATAGCGGTCACAGTATATAGCGATAGCGGTCACAGTATATAGCGATAGCGGTCACAGTATATAGCGATAGCGGTCACAGTATATAGCGATAGCGGTCACAGTATATAGCGATAGCGGTCACAGTATATAGCGATAGCGGTCACAGCCTAGAGTAGTCTCGACGTTCTGTCCCCTCCAAACCAGGCTGCAAAAAACTCCATCAACACACAGCCTTTTTGGGGATTGGCACGCTCCATCGCAGGAGGCCCTCCGATCTGAAGGCCGCACCGGGGCCTAGGGCGCCAAACCTCCTCCCAATAAAATACTCAAAAGCTTCTTGTTTCTCGTCTCTCCAAATTGAAATGCAGCCAGCGGAAATTCAATTTGGTAGACGTCAGCCAAAGGTAACCCCTCCAGGCCGGTTCTCATCCCCAGCCTATCGCACAGCAAACGCCCCCTTCCAATCACCGTACCGGCCAGGCAAGCCGCTTAAAAGCGGAGAAACTCCCACTCTCGGCCTTCTCGAAGCCTGCAACCACCGCCTCCCCTCCTCCTCCTCTTCACCCTGCCTTCAATCTGCCTTCAATCTGCTTCCCGCTGCCAAATGCCGCCACCAGTGCCTAGATCCCGGGGGATTGGCACGCTCCATCGCAGGAGGCCCTCCGATCTGAAGGCCGCACCGGGGCCTAGGGCGCCAAACCTCCTCCCAATAAAATACTCAAAAGCTTCTTGTTTCTCGTCTCTCCAAATTGAATTCTCCATACCCTTACATGATCGCATTATGAGCCAAAGCAAATTCCTAGTTCGACACTCCTTGTAACTTGCAATGACTATAACGCAATTCATGCTTTACTCTTTTTGTTCAGCACATAGGGTCTTAAACATAAACATACAGTGCCTTGCGAAAGTATTCGGCTACAGCTGAGGTGGGGATGGTGTGTTCAGGGTGATGAGCTGTGTTGCTTTTACGCTAAACATATCGTTTTGCATTGTGGCCAAAAAGTTTGATTTTTGTTTCATCTGACCAGAGCACCTTCTTCCACATGTTTGGTGTGTCTCCCAGGTGGCTTGTGGCAAACTTTAAAAGACTTTTTATGGATATCTTTGAGAAATGGCCACTCTTCCATAAAGGCCAGATTTGTGCAGAGCACAACTGATTGTTGTCCTATGGACAGACTCTCCCACCTCAGCTGTAGTTATCTGCAGTTCATCCAGAGTGATCATGGGCCTCTTGGCTGCATCTCTGATCAGTCTTCTCCTTGTTTGAGATGAAAGTTTGGAGGGACGGCCGGGTCTCGGTAGATTTGCAGTGGTCTGATACTCCTTCCATTTCAATATAATTGCTTGCACAGTGCTCCTTGAGATGTTTAAAGCTTGGGAAATCTTTTTGCATCCAAATCCGGCTTTAAACTTCTCCACAACAGTATCTCGGACCTGCCTGGTGTGTTCCTTTGTCTTCATGGTTCTCTCTGCGCTTTAAACAGAACCCTGAGACTATCAAAGAGCAGGTGCATTTATACGGAGACTTGATTACACACAGGTGCATTCTATTTATCATCATCAGTCATTTAGGACAACATTGGATCATTCAAAGATCCTCACTGAACTTCTGGACTGAGTTTGCTGCACTGAAAGTAAAGGGGCCAAATAATATTGCACGCCCCACTTTTTAGTTTTTTATTTGTTAAAAAAGTTTAAATTATCCAACAAATTTCATTCCACTTCACGATTGTGTCCCACTTGTTGTTTATTCGTAACAAAAAATTAAAATTTTATATCTTTATGTTTGAAGCCTGAAATATGGCGAAATGTTGAAAGGTTCAAGGGGGCCGAATACTTTCGCAAGGCACTGTATCTGGCTCTGCCCCTGAGACCACATCTCAGGCGGCGGTTTCGATTAAGCCTTGTTGTTTTGCACACCTCTCACTTCCTCTGTGCTATTTCCTCCCAAGCCCCAGGGGCATGCACGACCCTACACTTACATTACATTCTTATTTGTTTGTAGTACAATGGCCATTTAGTGTACTTGTCAACTCTCTTATTCGGAAATTACAAACATTTTCCTGTTGACAATATTTGTAATTTTATCTTTATGTTATTGAATGCTGCAATGTTAAAGATTTTTTTTAATGAGTTCATTAAAATGCTTATTACTACATACAAGTTGTATAATAATCGGTAATTTAATTGAAAACTTGAGCTCATTGATTCAGCTTGTGTATGAATTCAGGCCGTAAAAAGTGCTGAGTAGAGACTTAGCGTGACGCTAGCTCTCCTCCACTCACAGAAGCTAGAGGCTGTGTCCTCTAGCTTCTACAGCGCTGGTAAACAAGAGCAGAATGGAGGCAGAAAGTGCCTATATACCTGCTCTGGCTGTAACTTCAGTCACAGCAAAACAGCTATATATATATATATATATATATATATATATATATATATATATATATATTTAATAATATTATTATTATACATACATACACGTGTGTATGGATATAACTCCATAATTTAAATGCTAATGCATGTAATATCTTTCCTTTGGCGTTAGTACGATTTAGTTTCATTGTTTTTGCATCACCTTTCATCATCTTGGGTGGATGCTCTTGATGCCCTCTGATCCAGCCCATAGCCGTGAGAAAGAGGATTGTGGGTTAGGGCTTTCAGTGACAATTCTCCTGCATTAAAATGACTATTGCTTGAATGATCATTGAACACCTGCCCTTTACCTTTGTTCTTTCAGTTTTCGAGTTTTAGGCAAATTGCATTGCTGATATTGTGGTCATGTTTCTAACCCTCTGTGAATGATACACTATTGATGCCATCAATGCAGTGGTTTCACTCAAAACTTCTTATCAAGTTTTCAGCCTTTTGAGATTGCTTCATGCTTGTATATTGTATTTCTCTAGTTCGTTTACAAATCACTTTTTTTTTTCTTTTTTTTTCACCAAATAGAAAAAAACATTGGCCAACCATCAACCATCAGCCAAGTTGTTAAACATTGGTATCGACCCAAAATCTCACAATTGGTGCATCCTATTATGTTAATTGTGTTGTACTTGTACTGTGCTGTCAACAACAAGGTTAAGGTGTGCTTATACATAAAGGGCAATTTGTCCTCTGCATTTGACTCATCCTGCAATGCCACTAGAGCAGGGCTTCCCACTCTTGATCAAACCAAGATCTACTTTTACAGCAAGCGTTGAGCCATTTTCTATCTCGAATTTATGTGGGAGTGTTATGATTCAGGACATCACATTTGATTCAATTCGTGATGCATTTGTGATCCATGATCGCCTGATAACCATCCATCCATCCATCCATCTTCTACCCTTTAATCCATTAAGCACGGGGGTATGGACAGCGTGCCTCCTGCCCCTGCTGCTGGCGGTCCTCTCCCTCCCCCATAATGATGCGCTCTTGGGCGGATGGCAGGCGCGCGGTCACCCCCCCGGAGGTTTCCCAGGGCCATAACGTTCTGGTCCTCTTGTCCCCCGCGCGTCAAATTCACACCGCGGGTCTCTCCGGGACCAGGGTAGACCCGGGGTCCCACCCCCGTGTCTCCTAACCCCTTGGGCTCGGCTTTGAGGGAGCCCGGAAAGCGGGCTTCCTTCCTCCGGAAATGAGTGGCTCAGAGCCCGGTCTGAGCGGGAGCAAAGCCCTGTGATAGCCCTGAACCGGAAGGAGTGCGTGGGTGAAAACCCCGTGCTCTAGAACCCCTGTATTCGTTTTTGACAATGGGGCCCTGGAAGCCGAGCTTCCCTCCCCCAAATGAGGCGCGACTTGGGCGGATGGCAAGACCGCGGTCCCCCGTGGTTTTTCAAGGGCCATACAACTTTCTGGTACCTTTATCCCGTGCCGCGTCAAATTCACAGGAACCCGCGAGTTCCCCGGGACCAGGGGAGTCCCTGGGTCCCCACCCCCCCCGTCTGATAGCCCCCTGGCCTCGGGCTTTGAGGACCCCGAACCGCGGAGCTCCTTCGCGGGTCGTCTTCTCTCTTCCGGTGTCGCCAAAATAATAAAACGAATAATAAGTAATTGCCATAATTCTTTGAGAATTTCCAAACAACTAGAGCCAAAACAAACCCATTGATTTAGAAGCATCAAAGGGATTATTTTTTCAATCGAAGTTTAGAAAATAAAAGAACCAATAAACAAATGGGCAAATATTGATTTTCTGATTTTATATTTTGAAACGTAATAACTAATGATCGAAGTGTACACGTAGTTTTTTAAGATTATTTACTTTTCGATTTTAATTTGAAAAAAGACCATTGAACAAAAAATACACCACCCAATAATGATGGCAATTAATGATTGTCTTATTTATTTACTTTTTATTTGGAATACATTTTGTCTTAACTGGACCCCAGGAAGATTAGCAAACACTTTGAGGAAGCTGGGGATCCCCAAAATTCATTCATCTCTGACACAGGCCCAAACACTCTAGACCCCCACACATCTTCCTCGTCACTCACCCCTTTTAATAATACAGGCTGTACAACAGCTGCAGTACATTCAACAATGCTAGCAGCTCGCGTCCTGACAAGAACCAGGAGTACGACCACATTATCCAGTCCTCAGTCTCTGCACTGCTTTCCTTGTGACTCAGAGAATAGACCCTTTAAAACAGCTCTGCTTGTGTACAAGTCTCTCCATGGCCTCGCACCAAAATATAATTAGTGACATGTTAGTCCCATATGAACCAGCCATGACTCTGAGGACCACAGGGACTGGACTCCTGTTAGTGCCCAGAGTCAGCAAACTAAACATGGGAGGCTGCTATTTCCAGATTCATCGCTGCTAAATTTGAACAATCTTCCTGAAGATGTGAGACAGGCCTCCTCTATGACATGTTAAAATGTTAAAATACAACGGAGTTATAATTTTTAACAGTGGGATTATTTTATATTTAATGTTTAGCTGTGCATACAACTGAGGGAGTTGCCTTTTATATGGTGCTAAGATAATAGAAGATAAGATAGAACCTTTATTAGTCTCACAGTGAAGAAATTTCAGTGATCAGCGTTGCACATTACAGCAGAAGAAAGGAAATAAGAGCACGCAGATATGCACACTATCAAAGTCTATTATTTAATGATACTATACAATAAATTTAAGATAAAAACAAATAAAATAAGAAAATCAGGCTACCAATCTTGGCACTTGTTCGAGTATTTACAGATGTCTATATTATACAATTAGCAGCGGAAGAATATGAGCAGAATAAACACAGAAATAATATCAACAGGTAAAGTGACGGTGGAAGAGGCAGAATTAACAGATATGAAATAATACAGTAGTACTGATAACAGTAAATATCAGATATTAGATAAACTGAGTAAGTACTGATAACATGGTAAAGTGACTAGTGACAAAGTTACCTAGTGATTATCAAATATACATTACAAATATACAAATATACGTGCCTGCTTTCCTAATTATTTAGTATGTTTTCCAATAGATTAAACATGACACTAGCCAGAAACCTTTATTTATATAGCAATGAGTTACAAAACACTTTCCAAATATTCCCATGTCCCGTCAACGCCGAACCACCCAAACAGACCCCAAAACAATTTTTTTTTAACACCTAAGAACACACACACAAAAAGAATTTACACCCACACACACATATAAACAAACACACTTATGCTCTGAAAGTATTGAGCATAGCGCAATTCAGTTTTTCTACACAATTGATTCTTACTGGGTATTTGAAAATCTGCATATAAGGGATCTAGTCACAAGAATTCATTATTCAATTGGAGTGCCTTGTATCACTTAGCCCCTCGTGTTGTTCTATTTAAGTCCGGATTTCTTTACTTATTGTTAGGGATGCACCAATACCACTATTTTCAAAACTGAAATGAGTACGAGTACTTTAATTTGAGTACTTGTCGATACCAATTACCGATACGAGTACTGAATAGTGTTATTTCAACAATAAGAAAATGCTTTAACAATTCATTATGTTGGCAATTGTTGTAACAGTCAATAAGAAGTCATATTCCACTCATATAAATGTACTTGGATATAGCTCCAGTGCTTGCGAAGGTTACTCTGTGAAATTTATCAAGGTGCTGATATTCGCTTTACTCTTGTAAGTCTCGTTTACCGTACGCGGCTAGCCTATGTGCCGCTTGCCTGCTTGCCGCTGGCTTGCTTTCCTCTAGCTTGCTTTCCGCTAGCTTGCTTTCGGCCAGCTTTCTTTCAGCTAGCTTGTTTTCCGCTAGCTTGCTTCCCGCTAGCTTGCTTTCTCGCGTCCGACTTTTGAAGATCGACCCGATACCAGTATCGGTATCTGTGCATCCCTACTTATTGTAGTGAATGTTAAAGGTACAATGTGTAGTTTTTACTCCCATCTAGTATTGAAATCATATATTGCAATCTTCAGTGCTAAGGTAGCTTCGCAGTACAATATGTCGTCTTTGACAGTGGTCCCCAACTCCCGGTCAAACTCTTTTTTTTTTTTTTGTCACTGTATTTCAAGATGGCACTATGACATGTGGAGTCCTCCAGCCCTCATGGACATTTATAAGTCAATATCTAAGCCTATGAAAACAATTGTTAAAAAAGGTCAGATTTTTTTATTGGTTAACATGTTTTATCATTTGGAGCAACTGTAAAATTTGCGTACCTTTTTAGTAGATATTTTTCCTTATTAGGGTAGGAATCAAAATGTCTTGGAGGATTTCAATATAATGTGAGAATTGTAAGTTCTTTTTTCCTGTTTAATAATCGTCTCTCATTGTGTTTGAGTTGCACTGCTGTTAAGAATGAGAGAATGGAAGACATGTGCTTTTTGGTTAACCCATGCTTTCTGCTCTGTCTCAAGGGAATATTCCCGGCCAACTTCATCCACCTGAGGAATGCCCACATCAAAAATAAAGGGTAAGAGTATGCCTTTACCACTTTCCAGTATAACAACGTTCTGTTTCAGACTTCACAATCACACAATGGTACAGATCCACTATTTTTCTTTAGTCTTTGGAGTTCATGTACCTTGTTACCATCAGAGGAAGGAGATAGATTTGGTTTAATGTTTTTTTCTCCAAATTTGAAAATAACTGGCTGCAAACACATCTATTCTCCGTTCGACTGTAAAGAATGTAATTTCACTGTGAAATTGTCAAAAGCTCTGAGCATGATATCATTGTCCCACTACGACATCATGCTCAGAGCTTTTGTCTGGGGCTATTACTGAGAGAGAGCTTTAGACAGAAATGGCAGAGTTACATGTTTTCAACAAAAGTATTAGTGTGGGTGGATCTAAAAACAAGTTGGTGACTGACAAATGGACAATTTTGTAACACGGATAACATATCAATAAGATGCATAACTTGTCTCCAGCAAGTCTGTTATCAACGACAGCATTGAACCCTGTTTCAATGATTAGTCTTAAAACCAACTATCTTTCGCAGCCAATTCGAGACCGTCATTCCTGTGGAGGACACCGTTATCACCGAGATGACTTCCACTCTCCGGGACTGGGGCGCCATGTGGAAACAGCTCTATGTGGTAAGAACAATCATTCCACTAACTGCGTTCATTTAGATATCGCCAGTGCTTCAGCTCAATTGCTTTTGTACAGGTTATTCTTTTTCAGTAAGCCCCAAACAATCGCAACCCCAAACAGCCGAAAGCTACGCCCGGATACGTTCATTAGGGGAAGTAATGGTGTTGGTAGCCCATTAAGATGTCTATGTTGAAATGAGAGACTCGCCTGGATCAAAGTGAATAAATCCGCCTTGGCAGGACTGTGGAGTTAATTTGCAATGATCTATTTGAGTCGTCCGTCTGCTTGATTCCCAGTCTCCTTGTTCTCTGCCTTTTTCATGCTTGTTCTTCTACCTGCACAGTCACAATTTGTTCTGCAATTTTGATTAGAGAAGATCAAATTCGCTTTTTATGGGAAAATCTCATTTGAGTATATGCTATACGGGAGCAGTTCCAAAGCAGAGGAGTCAAAAAAAAAACAAATAACTGGCACACATCACAAACATGAAGCTATACATACAAATAACAAAAATTACAAGATAAAACGCACACTAATTCTGTCTAATCCTGTGAAGCACAAAGGCATTCTGGTGTATATGTAAACCACATGAGATATTATTTCTGTGATGAAATAAAACTTTTAATATTGTTAATTCTCTGCGCTCCCATTTACCATCGCGAGAACAACCTCAGCGAATCACGTTGCGTTTCGTGGTGACCGCTGGGCAGTCAATATATGGGGGAATTGGCCATTTTTGTGTCTTGGTAAGACACAACCTGAACCCCAATGGCGAGCAAGTACCAAAGTCAGAACAACCAACATGCTCCTGCAGTCAGAGTAGGAGGCTGTTGTAGTCTGTCCACTCCACACACCCCTTTCAATACACTAAATGTTGTCTTGTTTGTTACTAGTTTCACTGTAAATACATGGCACCCATCGGTAACAGTAACTTTTGTCTCCTATGTATATTATTACTTGTCTCACATCGCCCAGAGAGCCATATCTAATTCTTCTGATCCTAGTCCAAAGACATCGTTCATAAATATATTTTATCACTGGCATAACGCGACTCATAAATGCTACATGAAGTTAAAGCTTGGGTACCTAAGTTTAACTTTCATGAATAATACGTGCCGTTTGTAAGTACAATTCTGTGAACAAATCAGACACTATTAATTAGAAACAATTTCACTCAATTGGCCCTTTTTCACTTTTCTGTGTGTCTAGTTTTGTTATCTAAACCAGCAGTAAAATCATACAGTATCTTCTTCCAGGTGGATGGAGGCGAAAGCTGGGTTGATCTGTGGTCATCTGTTGAAACAGACTTTGTCATTGTATTTTATTTATGACTGCTGATTTACCCCACCACAGAAAAATGAAGGCGACCTGTTCCACCGGCTGTGGCACGTGATGAATGAGATCCTGGACCTGAGGCGGCAGGTGCTGGTGGGCCACCTCACGCATGACCGCATGAGGGACGTCAAACAGCACATCACGGCCCGCTTGGACTGGGGAAACGAGTGAGTGCACACCCACATCTCTTCACCATATTATAATTGATTTTTCGTTCCGTGTACCCACTTAAAGTTGTTTCTAGAGTGATTCATGCATGTTTGATCACTTTATATCCTCTTGGATTTACTGCTGTAACAATAACTTGTGTTCATGTTCGAGTACTGACATTTCAGTTGGAGGGCAGGTGTCAATACAACATATTGTCACCACTTGAAGACCATCAGAACATAATGTGCTGACAAAGAACATGTGGGACATTGTTACGTGTGGATTGATCAAGGAATTACAGAGAAATTAACAAAAACTTTTGACAGTTTCCGTAGTTTCCAGGATTTGTCAGCTGCCCTCTTTGAAATGTTAGGTAATCACATGAGCTAAAAAAAACTTGAGGCTATGTATTTTCTAACATACATTTTGGTATCACCCTTTCTGTTAAATTTAGATGCAAAGTTCCATTGTTTGGGTTTGTGTTACAAGTTTCAAGATAATCTCATTGTAAGAACGAGAATTCCTTTTACATTTGATTGTTTCTACAGCGGAGCCATTATTACAGAGTTAATGAAGTTCTGTCCTAAACTCAACCAGGGACCTGCACCATGGAGCATTTAAATATGTAATAACATTACACGCACAGCCACGTCAACAATTTATGCAATCTATATCTCACACTGCAGAGCATTTGAGAAACATTTGGATGCACAATGCAAATGTATCCAGTTATCCACGAAAGCTTTTATGAAATCATAAAAGACACTTTGGGAAATAACTGGTCCGCATAAACATTCTCTATACTTTGCTGACTGATCCATCTCCAGTGTTTTGTTTTGATTGCTCTGAGTTGCTAAGATATTTTGGTCCGAACATAAATTTCTGTAAAGTTACGTCACTGCTCTTTCTTTTTACATGTTGGAAATTTTTTACACTTAAAGGAGCTATACCCGTTTCTGCAAGGTTTAAATGTTTAGCCCCGCCCCTCAACTCGCTCAGAGGCTTTTCATTTCCCCTACGCTCTCCTGCCACGGAGCCATCAGTTTTATTTGCGATCTGATGCATATGTAAACATTTGCCTGAGCTTATGTAACTTCTTGTAAGCTGTACAACAATCACTGAAATGGTACAAAAGCAACGCACTGCTAAAAAAATATATAACTGAAAGATTACCGCTAGTTTCGCGTCCGAATGTAGTCCGAGGCGGTCCCGCTCCCACAGGTCTCTCCCATAGACTATAAGTCTCTCCAGAGGATACGATGTAAGCTAGCTATGTTCACCCGGGCTTGATTTCTTCTTTGAGCATTTTTTTGCTTTAGTTCCTCTTCTCTTCCTCACTGTTGTGTCGTTTGGGCTGTTTTGCTGTGTCTGCAGTTACTGCAAGAGGAGTTATAGCCAATTCTGCTAACATGCTTCTGCGTTTAGCAGCGCTGTAGAGGCTAGAGGACGTGGCCTATTCGTGAACAGCGCCGCTCCTAGTTCTGTGAGTGGAGAGTAGGGGTTACGCCAAGTCTCTACTCTGCACTTTCATACGGCCGGAATTCATACACAGGCTGAATCGATGAGCTCATGTTCTCAATTAAATGATGGATTATAATACAATTTATGTGTAGTAATAAGCATTTTTATGAACTCATACAAAAAAATCGGGTATAGCTTTAATCTATTTATGTGACAATGATAACTAAATACAACTGAAAGGCATACCAGCAGGTGTAGTCTGAGTAGACGGACAAGTACATCAATAAACAGCTTAAAAGTTGTTTAAAGTTATTCAACTTTAAACCTGCAGGTTAATGTGTTATGTGTTTATACAGTGTGAAAACGGGTGACAGCTCTACCCATTTTAGTCAATTTTTTTATTTTTATTAATTGGTATGATGTTATCCCTCCCTAAAAAAAACTGCCTAAAATGCCTACATTTATCAACCGAGAGACTTCCTCAGACATCCTCCAGTGTACACTTCAAATTCTATCCATTGGCACTTTCTTGAGTAATCTAAAGTTATTGCAGCCCGGTACATTGTCCATTATTCATTGGTCCCGGCTGGACTGGAGAATCCTGTGCCTTTTGTTGTGGTCATCTTCCCTGCAGCCTCAGTCCCTCACTCGTCTCTGTCTCAATCCGGGCGCAGAGGAGAAAATATCCCAAAAGTATATGTTCTACTGCGTTTGCACTGTATGTCCTTCATCACTTCTGATTCCCTTCGGCTGTCCTCAGCTGTCCAATCCAGTCACACTCAGACCAGCATAATGTCTGTAATTCACACAATATAACTTTTGGCGATACTATAAAGCAGTATATCCCAAAGTGAGGTCCTCAGAAGCATTACAAGGGACCTCCGCAAAGGTTGCCATCAAAACAGGCGATTGGGAAAGTAATTAAAGCCTACTATTTAATTGAAGTACATGAACGCCACTTTTTCTTAACACATTCCCTATTCCATTTTAGTTTTTAGTATTTCAAATGTAAATAACAATTGAACTCGCCCTGTCACAGGCTTTCTTTCTCTCCCTTGGTACAACCCCACGGATGCTTGGTCAATCTTATTTTAGCAACAGAGTGGCGTTTTGCTCCACTGGGAGGGCACTCTCAAAGGAGGGAAGAACGTTAATATTATGGGTAAGGGAGATGGCAATAGACCAGGAAGGAGATAAAACATGTGGGGTGCAGTCAGCGGTGAGGAACGGTTTTAAGGATTTAAGGACAGAGGAGGAAGACTAGCAGCTTGGGAAGGAAGGATAACGTGTCCTAGCGGGAGGGGGGAAGCTTAAGGAAACATTTTTGTCTTTCATCTTATGCCTGGGCGAGGACCATCTGTCACATGTGTCTGAATATGTAACTGAGCAGATCTGGCAACACAGCGGTCATAGAAAGTGTCAAGGGTCTCACTGTAATGTGGATGCTTTGGCTACTAGAATCGAGTATTTGGTCGATACCACAGCCTTGTACTCGTACTCATACCATACGACTCGATCCAGGCAACCTATACCCACTTTTTTAATTTACATTAAAAAAGTGGGTATGTGTTGCCATGGTGATCGCCAAAATCTGCAACAAGAAAAAAAATCTAGTGGATGTCGCACGTATAGCAGTTTTTTTAAAGAGTAAAGTGGACTGTACATTGTGTAAGGCAAAACTGTCACAAGGTGGGTACAAAACAAATACAACAGCAACTTGATCAAACTCACCACCGCACACCGGGCACCGGAATTGTGTTGTTTTTAACTGTCCTAACAGTGGGCAACGACTCGGGAACTGGAGTGGAGTGTCTCGATGTGCGATCTTCATGGCTGTAAGAACGCGGCACTGAAACCGTATTGCCCGTAAACCATGGACACGGTATCGCACTGTAAGAAAAGAAATGGGGCGTTACAACTGAAAATGTACGGCTTTGGGCAAGTTTATAAAGCTCGTGTGTAAGCATTCGATCCTCGTAAGTCGCATAGGCTACATGTAGCTCTGTAGTCAGTCGGTCAGTTGTGTTTACATCTAAAACCACAAGAAAAAAATGTATTGGTTTTTTGTTAAATGAAATAATCTTTACCTTACCTTCAAAATGTCTGAAATTGGGGAATTTTTTAGCTTTTAAAATAATCTATGGGCAGGAAACAAGAGAGAAAGTTCACGTTCTCAACAAGTAATCCAATACGGCAGTCGTGATTTGATGCCCACCTTTTTGACCCACCTACCCACAATGCCGTGCTGTCAAACCGGAAGTTCCGAACACTTGATGCACGTATACTTCTTGAGGTTTTTTGTTTAGGGTTTTTTCAAGCTGTTTTTACAATTATCAACATTAAAACAAATAAAGGTTTGATATATCTCACTTCTCATGCAATGAGTTACATGTGTTGTATCACTTTCACAATGTTAAATTACAAAAGTAAATGGATTTGGATATGGTACATCTTAACATGAGCAGTGCAAGCACTCCGATCCCCTTTTTACTTTAGTCCTTCATGTTTAGTCTGGCTGAGCCCTGAAATGTCTTGTTATGTGTGACAGGCAGCTGGGGCTGGACCTGGTGCCGCGGAGGGAGTTCAGCATGGTGGACCCAGAGGAGATCAGCGTCACAGAGCTTTACAGACTGGTACGTGACAGACTGCTCTTCATCTCCACCACCATCTCCCCTGCTCCACTTTCACACAGAAACGCAGGTGCACCTGGACCTAGTTTCCTCTGCCAAAGCACTGCACATATGCATTTTGGAGAGTTTGTCTAAGAAACAAGTTATGTTCTTTTTGCAAACAGAATATGTCAGGTTGGCCTTAAAGTCCTAAAATGTTTTTTTTCTTTACTTGAAATGGAAGAAAAACATCTTAATGACTTTCAATTTCCGCTCAAATGTGACCTGAAGTTATGAAGGAGTCAAAAGGGATGTTTTATTTTGATGTATTTATATAGTTACAAAGGCCCTAGGTTTGTGCACATGCAAGCCCGCTCACAGATGTATGTATATGTATATATGTATATATATGTATACAGTATACAAGATAACTATTTTGAGAGAGAAAACAAAACTTGAATCATAACAAAGAATCGAAGATTTGCTCTGATAATTCACAGTTCATGTTTAGTTGAACCTGGTCAATTATGGAGAGATTCAGAAAATGTATAAAACCTATATTTATCAACATTAACATATATTATCACTAAGATATCTCTATATATTTTTCAGACACGGTGTAGCTAGGTTTCACTTTTCTATTTTTTCACTGTTAATCTATTCATGCCAAGGAGAAGCGGGAGAATTATGGCTTCTTTCACATGGCAGCCCACTTCAAAGCCTGTCCACTTCCCTTCTCAAACAAGTGACTATTGACTTTGCAGCTCAGATTAAAGAGAAGGACACACGATTGTGGAGGGGTGGGAGTGACGAGAGTGAATTATACTACTTCATCCTTTTGGAGTGCATGAAAGGGGATTCCCAAAGAGACACGGATGCATTCACACGTCTCCCTTTTTGCTTCTAGTTTTGCCTACTGTATAGTGCACTTGTTGACATGGTTTGGTTCTGGCTTGGTCCTGGTATAAACATTCAGGGCAATTGTTTTTTGGTAGCTTTTGTATAGATCATTCAGGATGGTTTGTACAGTACATGTCAGTGTTATTAGTATTATATATTACTATTTGGGATGGAAATGAAGAATATTTGAAATTCAATTCAATTTGATTCTTTTTTTATTAAATAGTTAATTGACCTTGGTTGAACATGGAATTGCATGGGGGTTAGGGTTAGGGCTATGCATCCCCTCTGTCCATGTGTGTTTGTGTGTGTGTCTGTGTGTGTGTGCGCAGGCCTTAGAGTGCTTCTGTTCTGTGTGAGTTATGCTTGTTTGATGCAGGCGTGTGACGAAAAGGACATGCAGTTCGTCCAGAGAGCTGAATGCTGTGCGAGCTACAGTACATACAGTACCTTGCCTTTGTGATTGTCGTATTGGGTCTAGATTTTCCAGGTCTTGCTGAGCTTCTGATAGCCGATGAAACCGGGCTTTCTGATCAGCTAAGCAAATAAATGCACACAAAAAAAAAAAACATGGTTTACTCTTCTCAGTTGAAAGTTGTCCAAAGTCCTTTCCAAAGTTCTTTAGCGCTACACTAGCAGATAATCCAACTACCATTTTTTAACACATCCATTTCAAAGCAGGCTACAATCATTTTCCTAATTAGACTGAATTTCTACATAATTTCTTCCACCACCCCCACAGCACAAGAATCCCCCCACCCCCCCTACGCTCCATCTCTATCCCCCTCTGTTTCCCATCGTCCCGTTTCACCCCGAACTGCTGTTACTGTGGCAACCACTTCTCTGCCCTGGTACAGCGCAGAGAAAGACGGTTACACACATACTCAAAACAAGGCATCTCCTTCGCATGGGGTAATTGAGGCTCTTAATCCATCTGCTTTTTCTCTCTGCGCCAGTCAAAACAAAAGCAGGCATATCGCTTTGATTCAATGTGGAATGAGCAAATGGGATTGGGATGTTTTTGATATGGGGGGTGCAAGATAGATTAAATAAACTAAATCTACCATAGGCTGCATAAAAGAATACAAAACACAGTATCAACAATGAGTCCCAAAAGGCTTCAATATTTGTCAGTCTCCGCAGTAGCTCTATTCAGACTTGCCACCACAGAGCGTCTTAATTGAATTGGGATGGGGATTACCTGCTTGTGCTGGCAGTGGGAGGGCCAACAATGAGAAATATGAAGCTGATGGGCATGCTGATGGCAGGTTTTCCCTACCACTAAAAACATGTACCAATAGATAAAAAAGTGTCCCTAGAGGCATTAGAGAGTCATACATATACTTCAACCAAATACAAAAAAACAAAAAACGTTTTTGTTTGACAAAATGTGTTCAAGCTGCATACTTCTGCATAGCACATGTGAAAAATGGCAATCTTACATTTTTTTTATACCAATCGTTTCCCTAATTAATATAGACTTTTCAATGTCAAACCTGCACATGACTGATACAGATACACAAACACTTTCACATTTTCAGTCCCTTCACACTCACACAAAACAACACTATAGCAACAACTGAATTCACTATTGCTCAACTGCATACCATAATCTTTTTTTGCATTTGGCTTTTTGAACCATTTCACTCCCTTTGCTCTCTGCATCACACATCTTAAGTGCTTGTGCTGATGTTTTGACCCAGGATTATGGTTCAGGGCTACTGAAGTTGTCTCTGATACATTCTGACGTGTTTGTGTGCTTCTTAAACCTCATTCCCATTGCCGCTGCATCACCGTACTGTTATAAAGTCTGAAGTCTTTAATGCACAATGCATCAGGGGTGAATGTAATGGACCTTGTAAACTCTATTGAATCCTGTGTGGGAAATGCTTCATGCAAATCAGGAAATGCAGATGTACAATGCCTGAATAAACACATTATATACAGTATCTTGATAAGTATTCATACCCACATGTTATTCCACAAGTCACACACTTAAAAGCAAAATGATCCATGACTTAGATTTTACCCATTTCCCGTGTCTACAGCTTTCACAAAGGTAGGGTTTAGGAATTACTCATTACATTTTTTAAAGCCTTAAACGTTGTGTAACATGAGATTTTGTTTTGGGTACAGGTACTTTTTTGATACCTTTCTTTGGTTCCAGTTCCTCAGCGGTTCCAAATGAAGTAATTGTATTCAAGAAAACAGGAGTAAATTCCATATTTAACCAGTTTTCGTCAAAATGCATGCTTTAGTCTGCTTTAGTTACTACATTCTGGTTCACATTCTGAATCCTTTTCAGTCAATTCCTACTTTGAACCTTAAACGGTGTCCAGCTCTAATTATAAAGACTCTGAAATTTGGTCTATGCTTGTAATAATGTACTTTTGAACAAAAAAAGTCACGGGGCTCCAGTTGGTGCTCCAGTACAATCGGTCCGTCTGAAACTCATCCATTCTTTTTAACGCGCTAATTTTTGTGTAATTAATTAATCTTAATTAACACGTTAAAGTCCCGGCCCTAATAGAAATACAATACATAAATACAAAAAAAACCACCTCTTCTTCCGTGTTCTGCTGCTGTGCGTGCACTGTGTTGTTATTATTGAAACCTTTCGAGAAGATGTCTAGTGTTGTGCCTCGTCATGCTGAATCTGTCACAGGGTGCTCCCTGTTGCTACACCCAAAAGCAACCCCATAATCATATCCCACAGAGAAAATGAAGACTTTTCTAACCCCAGTCGTTCTGTGTCATATCGATAAAGCTGCTCAGACCGAGAGGAAAACTCCACTGAAATCCGTGTTATTAGAGGTTGTTACACAGTGTTTGTTGTCTTTAGGGAGCTCTGAAAGGGCAGCGCTGTCTGGACCTAGCCAAACATATTCATCACTTTGACAGATACAGCAATTGTAAAATGATTTGTGATCGGATTTTGTGTCTGCCTGGTAGATTACTCCACTGTCTTTGGACTTGTTTGAGATGCCATGATATGTATTGATGGTGGAGGCATTTCATTATTGGGAGTGATAACAATCTAATGTAGTACCCAAGAAATAAACCAACATGAGACTCAATATTTCTTCTTTACAGGTGTAATTTTACTGCCTCAGAGACTCCCTGGATTCATCTAACAACATTTGCAGTGTCCGCAGCTGATTTGTATAGTGTTTAATGTGTTAAATTCTTTTTCTTATAGCATTTTGGCTCTAGTTACAAAATGTTCAAGTGGAAAAGTTTCTCTCTTTAATGCTGGGGTACCTAAGAAAAAAAAAAGCAGTCTTTATCATTTTATTGTTTACTTGGTTGGGACAGTACATGTTAATGAGCACATCACTCCGGATTGTAGCCATGGGTTAATTTCCATCCGTTGTCCCACATTCGCACTCACAAACACACACTCATTCACCATTTATAAATTGCAATTTTGTGAACAAAGCAGACCACAATATCCGTCTACTTTGCCTTAGAACGTTTGATCTTGTTATAAAGAGTCACTATTGGACACTTTGGGCTGAGAGCTGATTGGCTTGAAAGAGTAGTCCTCTGTTTTTGCCTTTTCTGTCTAAAAAAGCAGGTCTAAAAGTTGGTCAGATGGCAAAGAAACATTCAAAAACTAGTGACAGAACTTGCCAGGGGGATTTTAGTTACATTTTTTGTAGGTTGAAAGCTATATACTACCACTTTAATGTGCTTTGTGCGCGATAGAAATGAAAACTAATTCTTTGTTACTGAAATTAACCACCCCCCTGACTGCCACCCCCCTGACCCAGAAATGGATTAAAGGGTAGAAAATGGATGGATGGATGAAATTAATAACTTTCAACTTTGTTTGTTTTTTTATTCTGGCCACAAGTCATCCCAAAAAAAACAAAAATACAATGGGTTTGATCATTGAGTCATTTGGGTTTAAAACCCATACTTAATTGTGATGCAACAACGTAGAACTTTGTTGCATCAGATTTTAAAACAGCATCTAAAGGAAAACCAAGAAACGGCAACGTTTTGATTGAACAATAAATGGACTATCCATTGTGTACTTAAATATCTGAAACATAGTCCCTTCAAACACATTAAAATGTATAAACAAATTATTGTCATTATTATTTGTATTTTGTTTGTATCTGTAAGCACTCAGCCTATATTATATTGGAAACATTATTGGCCTGTCAACTATTTGTTTGGAAAAGGTTTCAAATAAGGAAACCTTATTCATAATATGAAAAAAAATATGAAAAAAGGGAAAAATACGCAAAGCTATGAAAATACGGCTACACCAATCAATGCGAGCCCCAGACCTCAGACCGAGCCGATGTTTTTATGTCATTCCTCGATTCTTTTTTTAGCTTCTTCTCATCTTCCTCTTGCCCTCTCCTCTGAAGGCGCACACGTAAATGTGGCACATCATTTGGCACATTGGAGCCTTGGCCATCTGCTGTTTTGTGTACGTGTGTGCGTGAGTGTGTGTTTCTGTGCTCTGTTGTGTTTTTGCCTTTGGACGTTGACAGCAGATTTGGACGACGCACTTCTATATACTGTACTTATACCTATAAACAGATCAAATCATTTCAAAATCTGTGCTGAAATGGTCCACTAAATGGTGCTGACATGTGATTGGCCCTGTTATTTAAACTTAAGTGAATGAGCTCAGAGGAATTATTTTAGGATTAGGGTTTATGGATTGTAATCTACTCAAATCTACCCAGAACATCCAGTACTGTGCATTTATGGTTACAGTATACAGTTTAAAGTGGGGCAAATCTTGGTTTAACAGTCAACTAGTCAAACTATTGTTTCTCTGTAGACAAAGACAATGTTTCTCAAATCAATTCAAAAGGGATCTCTTCAAATTTCAGAGTGTATTTGATCTGTTGATGTGCGGACATTTTACTGAATTACTTAATTGCATTAAAGCTGGGGTGCCACATTTTCAAACCACAATACATGGAACTAAATAACTCATAAAATCTAACTATAGTTCTGGCTATTATTCCTCGCTCTCAAACCAAACTGTTCGGAGAGCAATGAAAAGTATAAAAGTTTTCACAATTTGTATGTATTTTTGGACCGTTTCACATCTTTAGATCAGATTTCTCAGTGAGAAAGAGAGGATCCAACTCAGCTCTTTGCCCACAGCTTACAATAGTGACTTACTTTCTTACAAGAATGCAAAATATACCATGTTTTTCTGATAAAACAGCCTGTGGTTTGATTTGTTCAGATTTGTCTTACTTTTTTACAATGTTTTCTGTTAGTACAAACAAAATGTCATACTTATGATCAGGAAAAGTTAGGTTTCCCATCTTAAACAATAATCAGACTATGTTATGTATATTTTATACAGTCCTCATACTTTCATCCAATGAGGACTGGCTCAGTTAAACTCCAAAATACTATAGTTCATAATCAACTTCCGCTTTTGAATTCATTGCAGATGGAGCACCGGCATCGGAAGAAGGACACAGCAGTTCCGGCCAGCACCCATCACTTGTTTGTCCACGTCAAGAGCCTGATGAGCGCAAATCTGGGAGAGGAGCTGGAAGTATTTTTCCACATCTACGACGGGAGAGAAAACAAGCCTCTCAGGTACAGATAAACAGACTCAACTCAAGGCTGTGATAACTGGTTTTATACTAATCATTGCTTGCTTTGTTATTTAGCCTGGTTGCTTCCCATACAGTATATACAGTATAGTAAATCTTCAGTTTATAAAAACTGAAATGCGTAGGTTTCCTCCAGGTACTCCGGTTTCCTCCGGGTACTCCGGTTTCCTCCGGGTACTCCGGTTTCCTCCGGGTACTCCGGTTTCCCTACCACAAAAAACCTGTACAATAGGTCTGGCATGCACCTCCTGTTCTGGCGACCCCGGTCCCATCTCTGTGTGGAGTGAGATACAAATGCCCAAAAATAACAATTGTAAACCGCTTTGTGACTCTGGTCTGTGAAAGGCGGTATATGAATAAAGATGACTTACTTACTTACTTAAATTAAATAAAAATAATAAAAAAATCAATGAAGGAAACCTTTTTATAAGAAATACAGAGATTTCTAAAGTCAGTACAATGTCTATCATTTGTATATCACGGCTAATACTGTAGTCCCAGCTGCCCAGGGACAGATTCAGGAAAGCGGGGCTGATAAAACAAGTGGCACCACCGGATCCCCAACCACCACCATTCACTCAGTGACGCACCATAGTCATACTAGACCATGTGGGTGAAGCTTCACTCGTCACCTGTCCCTCTGTGGCACCTGTCCCTCTGTGGCCCCTTCTTTTCCACACCACATTGTTGGCCTGGAGTACAAGTAAATACTGAAGTGGACATGGACAGGAGTGAACGAGCAACTCTTTTGTATTTACAGTACCGTTAAATATATCACTTATTCACAGAGTTACAAGCACGGCTGTTGAATGAATAATTCTGCAGATTTAACATCTACAGTATATGACCAACCATTCATTCATCTATTCTAGTAAAATATTAATCTAAAATATTTTAATCCAGTAGCGGAGGCTGAAGGGTTGTCCTCATTGCACACATTTTGTCTGATTTAGCCATTATGTCAAGTGAATGAAGACCATCAAACTGTTTTCATGATAGCAACACCTTTTCATGTGCGCAGATTTCAGAACATAGTATCCATCCTGTTTTTTAAGCTTAACATGGACGTTTTCCCTTTAAAATACATTTGAAACTCCCAAGAATGTTCAAATTTCATTTGTTTTTGTAATTAAAATCAAAATGTGAAACTATTGTTTTACTTCTGTGACAGCAAATGGTTATGAAACATATTTGTATATATTATTATATATAAGTACCTGGTGAATAGTCATCTGGTGATAGTCTGAATGACTCATGCTTTTTCACTTCACTCTCCTGCAGTATCATACTCACTTGCACGTCATTTATACAATTGTATATTTATATTATTGTGCAAACATGCAGCCATTGTTTTAGCCTTTAACTCCTCTTCAATGGGTTGCGTTCATGTGGCATCTCAAAATTCCAAAGAACTTTTAGTTTAACATTGTGGTGGAGGGCAACTGAAACATCCTTCCTGGTAATTACGGGAAGGGTCAAAAATTAGAATTCTAGTCTTAATTCAGAACTACTATCTTTGTCATTCTTGGTTTGTTTCCATTTTATATAGTTCTTGTCTTGATATGGAAAACAATATTTGGACATTATATTTCAATATTACTTTCAAAAAATGCTTCTCTCCCATTGAGTTGGCACCTACTCTCCAACTGAAATAGAGACTGGGAATTACACTGGTCAGAGCAGCTACTGTACATACAGCGTTGATTAAGATGAAGAGATCCTTTTGTCCCACAGTGGGGAAAGTGCATACCTGTTATCAGCAAGATTTAAAATTTTGGACCAATGCACAACATTTACAATATTACTGCTGTAAACACAATATGACATTTTCTTTTGCATTTACATCCAACACAATAGAAAGCCCATTTTAAGATTACTGTAATATCAGCTGATACATGATGGACTATTACATGTTGCATCAGCCCGCTTCACTATCTCCCATTTTTGTCTCTTAATCTAACATGTGAAAGCTATCATGTGAAACCCCATCCCTCCCCCCGGGCACTGATCCAAATGTTTGCTCACACATGTAAACAGTGGCACACATGGATGCCTGCGTTGGCCTGGCAGAGCTGGTTCCTCTGCAGAGCTGGTTTGCATTGTCAGGGACCAGATGGGGGGCTTCGACCTCTCTGTCTCAGCCTGTGCCAGCACCAGACGCCCCTGTTCACTCTGGCAGCTCCATACAGACTGAGTGTTTTTTTTTTTTTTTCACAGAGGCTTCGACTCAAGCCTCTATAGCAGTGTTTTTCAACCTTTTTTGAGCCAAGGCACACTTTTTTCACTGAAAAAATCTTGCGGCACACCTCCAGGAGAAAATGTAAAAATGTATACAGTACTAATGTAAAAAAATATATACTGTACATACTCTGTGTGATATATAAAGTTTATCTTATCTTATAATGTATACAGTATACTCTGTAGCCTATATTCACAATATACAGTTATTCTCATCAAAATGCTTAAGTCCAGGCCTTGATATTAAGCTTTATTTAATATTTCTCGATACAATTAACAAGAGTTTGGGAATAAAGTGGCACTAACTGTGTGGAATAAAACTAAGAAAATCCACTCTCTACCCAAATAGTCAAATAATAACTCACACAAAGAACATGCATTGTTAGTGCATGGGAAACATTTTGGTATCTGAGCTTTAAATTCAGAGGTTTTGGATGAGGGACACGGGAGGTCCTGAACGCGAGTCCATGGTTCTGTCCGGTCCGCATGTCTGTGGTTCTGTCCACTCGACTACGGTCTGCGCTCGGTACCCAGTTCAGAAGTGCGTTCGCGAGAGCTGTTGTACAAAAATTGTACATTTCATAGTTAAACCACTACAACGCGGCCACAGCTGCCCCGGGGCAGAGCGGAGGATGTTAATCCTGTTCAGAAACGGCATAATTCATTTTCAAAAACGTCTCTATCACTTTCACTTCTCACTCGCCACAAAGCTCTTGTCTCGCTCCCTCCCACATTTGTTGGTCGCATCCAATTTTACCTTTCTCGCCACAATGCTGACCTGATACAGCCAGTGGTCGCATCCAATTTTTCAGTTTCACAGTACTTAGCTATCTGCTGCCATCTACTGATTTGAAAAAGTATTACATGGTTACTCCACAGTTCAAAACAAGTCACCGCTCGTCAACAGCGAATGCAGTTATTTTTAGACAAAGTAGACGAATTTCTCACGGCACACCAGACAATATCATACGGCACACTAGTGTGCCGCGGCACAGTGGTTGAAAAACACTGCTCTATAGTGCTAACAGACAACACTGCTGCTCTTTTGAAGTATTGGAGACTGAACTGCCTTCTCCCTGCACAATTTTGTCTACTCACCCATTACGTTTGCTTTTTGCTTATTTGCCTTGTAATGCAAAAAAGTTATTTGAAATAAAAGCAAATAATCTCTGTAACAGATGCATGTAAAGAGACTGGAATATACAATTTTTATTAAGAAATGTAAAGTTTACAAAAAAAGTTATTAGTTTAATAACCAGTTACTATCATAATGGAAATAACACATGAAGAAAACATTGATACAATGATAATATTCACGTTAACAGGCAGTGGGCTCTCGGCAATAGATTTGCAATTAACAGCCTGATGCACCAGAATCTGGAGGCTCCATATGTTCAAACACACTCAGTGAAGTGGAAAGTAACTGGGAGCAGCTAATGAGCAGAGTCGTATCTAAAGTCCACCATCTCTCCAATGGTTTGTTTCTGATGCACTAGATAAAAAGGAGATTACAGAAGGAATACATCTATTAAAACCCATGAGCATTTGTACAATTAACTGAGTGGGGGCTTAATTAACTCAGACATGGACACCCACTGGCCGATATACACACAGTCTTGTGTTTACTTCATTGACAAACACAGTGATTTCCATAATAAATAGTTCAATACGTAATAGCGTGCAGACTGTTACATGTGTTATTTGTTGGTGCTGTGTGTATTGCAAGTTTGCCATTTTGGAAATGAGTAAATGGAAGTCTGATTGTAAATGGCATTGATTTGTTGTTTTTTAATTGTTAGCGGTCTGAGCGAGCAGTGTGAACTCAACAGCCAAACAACAGCTCATACTCAACAGCCAAAACAGGAGCTACACCAGGACTAAAACAGGGGTTGACAATGGAGGACACAGTGCTTGTGAACATAATGTGTTTTAATGCTCACGTGACTTTATGCAACTGCTTTGAGCATGTTTGCCGATGCGGAAGTACCGTTTGATAATAAAATTAACTTATGGCGCACCTCCATGAACACATACTGTTGTTATATAAAGTCTCTGGAAGGTCTCTGGACACAGAGACGCTGCAGAGCTGCCTTATTGGAGAAGAACTTTACACAAAAAGCCGCTAGCTTAACTCCGTTAGCAGCAATGTCCGCTACTTCCACCACTTCCGGCGGGCGCCACCTCAGGTCAGGACTTCTGGTCTGAAGACCCCTGTGTCTGAAAATTAGAGAATGTTCCTCTGGTGCGCGAGGCGTCAGCGTTCCGGCGTCGGCGGTGTGAACGTGCCATCAGGTTGCCAGATATGCAGACGAATCCAGCTGGAATCATATTTACTGAATTGAAACCAATCTATAACCAACACCTTTTTCACAAAGGCCCCGATAGAAATCCTTGTTTTTTTCCTTGTTTTGTCATTAATGATTTGAGACTCATAGCAAGACCTTTGTTAGTACTGCTACTTTACCAGTGAGATTGCCTTTTGACAGATTAGGGCCATTTAATGAGGACAATCTTACATATTGCTATTTTTTGTGTCTTCAGTTTTGGATTTTTCTGAACAAAATGAGTTCATGCTTGGTCAGAACCAAAACTGAACCAAAACCTATTATTGTACCCTATCAAAACAATTATTATTATTAGTTGTGTTCTGAGTTAAATTGGTATGGTTATTATTTTGAGAGAAATGGCACTGACACAACATAGTAATCCATATTGGCATCTTACTACACAAGTTTAAAAAAAACTTGAAATTTCATGTACTCCCTGTAATGCCCTTACTAACCATGGGTCCACATTCCCCCGTTTGGGAAACACCACTCTCTGGCATGTTCATCCATTTACATAATAGTAGTTTTGGTCCTGTGAGAATGGCTATATCTTTGGCCACTTGCCGCGCCAGAAACTTGGTCTATTGTCAGAGACGGGTGCATTACAAGGTTTTCAGTCTGCTTATCGTGGGAGTGTGAAAGTCACCTAACTGGATTAGCCTTCAGCTCTTGGGCCAGGACCAGACTGACCCAGCAGGAAGCCTCCAGTGCCGAGCCAGTGATGGAGAGCTGCAGAAAAGTACAAAGAACAAGCTATCCATCCTATTTTAAAAACGCATGTCATTTAGCTCCAGCGGTGCATCGAGCCTGTCTCATTTCACACAAAGAACAAGTTGAACTACCATTCGCTCTCAATGAGAAGAATCAATTTGACTAAAATGTGGTTCATGTTAATTAACGTCTGACCCAAGTAAATTGTTACCAAAAATGTTCACAGTGTTCTAATATGTCTTTGAAGTTCTTTTCTAACTCAGCATTTGGAGTCATGGTGTGACAAAATATTATAATTGTGTGTAATGAAGATGATTTGCTTGTGTGGCTTCAGTCATTTTATTGATTCATCGGCTGATGGTGTCTTAGTTTTCATATTCATTCATAGTGCCATGGACCACAGACAATATTTTTATGGACCGACTGCCAACAACCAATCATTCAGAGCTGATGTGCAGCACGTGAGAGCCTCTTTGGCTTAGTTTATGGGACCACGCTTCATCTCTGCTCTTTACTTTCCAATGCTATCGCGTGAATGTGATTATTTGTTATGCAATTTTAATGTTTATGTTTTTATGTCTTGTGTGGTTTCTATGTGTCTTTTCTTGTTTTATTAAGCACTTTGAGTTGCCCTTGGTTGGAATTGTGCAATACATATAAACCTTTCTTGCCTTTTTGCTGACTGCTAAAGATGTCAGCGAGACAATAGGCAACAACACTATGAATATTTCATCCAGCCACATTTCCGTGTAGACTTGTTACAGACTGTCTCAGTGAGAGATTTGCTTCAGTAAATCAAACTTTGTACATCCGCTCCACTCCCACTGCAGTGCCTCTGTTGTCTCAGTCTGTTTATAACTGCGCTCTATTCTGTTTGAAAAGATTCCGACAGTTTTGGCTTTATAGTTTAAACTTTGAAGCCATTTCTCCAGTGTCTACAGCAGAGAGCTTGACACGTTTGACGCTTCTCTAATCTTGTTTCCGCTCCTGTTGGCAGCGGTTTGCCTATATATGTTTGGTGTACAATGAAGGCGACCATCACTTCTGACCTCCTTTATCTCCATGTGTGTCCCTACTCTCTCCCCAGTGAACGCTTCTTTGTCCGGCTGAATAAGAGCGGGCTGCCGAAGTCGCCGGAGAAGACGGAAAGACAATGCACGCTATTTGTGGTGAGTAGACCATTTAAAACATAGAGCAGCTTAGTGATTTAACACTATGTAGATTGCTTAGTATAAACCATTTGAGCTTCCAAAAAGTGTTTGGCCTTCAAAGTTTCAAAAAGGACAAAGCAATGATCAATCAAAGCTGGTCTGCTCTAAACAAGGTCAAGGGCTTGTTAAAGTTAAAATGGGAACGGAGTAAACAAAAAAACAAAGCATACTGGGGAAACTTAGACTCATTCCAATTTAAGTGACATATTCCAAGCCTTTATTTGTTATATTTTAATGCTGGCCAATGATTAATTTTAAGGATGCACCGATACCGATACTGGGATATATCGGGTATCTGGTCGATACCATAAGCTATCTATGGTATGCTCATACCATAGACATGATTCCGGCAACCGATACCCACATTTTATTTCACAGTTTGCGTCACAACAGCAAACAGCTATGCGCATGTGTTGCCATGGTGATCTCCCAAAGTCGGCAGCGAGAAAGAAAGCTAGGCTACCGGCAAGCAGGCTACCGGTAAACAAGCTAGCGGCAAGTAGACAAAATGTTGCCCCTATGGCAGTTGTTTAAATCAAACGAGAGTGACAAGAGTAAAGTGGACTGTACGTCGTGTGTTAAGGCAAAACTGTCACGAGGAGGGTCCAAAACAAACACACATAACATCAGCAACTTGATAAAACTCATCACCACGCTGAGTAATCTTTTGTAGCACTGTTATATAGTGTTTGTAAGGCTCATGGCTTACAGTCCACCTAAAACATTATCATATATACAGATAATGAGTCAATCAGGTATATATACGTTTCATATTGTAAATTCAATCACAAAAATAAATTGTCTTGAGAACAATATCTTAAATTTCCGAGTTTCACCTGTAAATGGTCTCGACCTGGACAACAACTAAATAAAAGGAAGTAAGCCTAGACATTTCCAGTGCTTACATTGTCACAGGGTAAATATTTGTTTTTGTTCATTTAGTATACATGTAGAATTGTAAAGTAACATTCTCCACAAACTTGACCTGTATTTGTCCTTGTCCAAATGTTCCAATAAAATGATTATTATGATTAACACTATGTATAAAAAAGTTAAAGGAAAAAATTCCATTGACTGTTTCAATTGACATGACACTTTCAAAATGTTACACAGTGATGCTTTAAACATGATTAACCCAAAAACCAATACTCCCAACATGTTTTTCACATACCTTTTTGGCCTCTGTCGCATACAGTTGATGAACCATTCCAGACAGAAAAGTGAGAAAGAGAGGTCTAGTGTCACTCAGCCAACCAGCTCTTAAGCCAAAGCATCAATCAGTCACTCATAATGCTCTTTCTTGCAGGTATTCACATTAAAAAGGTTTTCTAGAATAAGACATCTTTTTGGACCAACCCTTATGTACTATTTTTTTTACATGAATACATTTATTTCCAGTATTAACTCTAACTCTCACACTATTTTCTCAGGATTTGGGAAGCAGCGATCTCCGAAAAGACGTCTACATAGTCGTTCACATCATCAGAATAGGTACTTTTCCAAATGCTTTAACTTTGCGCACAACATGATATTATTATTCATATGTTTGCATTGACGTGTGGTGCTCACAGGGAGAATGGGAGCAGGGGAGAAGAAGAACCTTTGCAGTGTGCAGTACAGACGGCCATTTGGATGTGCGGTGGTGAGCATCGCTGATCTTCTCACGGCTGACTCCAAAGATGACCATCTGCTCAAGGTCTATGCGTAAGTGTCCAAACCAGCAAACCATTTTCCTTTTCCTGATTCTTTCACAAGTTTTCACATGCATTTTTGGCCTGTCACATCTTGTAACACCCACATACGTCCTTACTAATAGTTCACTCAATTTCCTGATTGTTGCCTAATGTGTTTTGTGACAGGTCTGCTTTGTGTTTTTGTTTTTTGTTTGTATTGCTATGGACTATGAGTGTGTAGCGACTATAAGTGTGTAAAATACAGTCTATAGAACAGGGGTGGCCAACCAGTCAAAGAGCCTTTTTTTTTTTACTGTGCCACATCATACAAATGGGCACACAAAAACGTCACCCTAATGATGGAATCAGAATGACAATTCTAATATGTCAGCGACCATGCCGGCATAAAGCACCACTGACCACAAACCATTCATGTGAATACGCCGCCATCTTGGATCGCCGGGGCTTGTGTAGCTGGTGTTAGCATGTTAGCTGGTGTTAACGTGTTAACCGATCAAACTACGTCCAGACTTTTCGGTTCTGTCCACTTTTCCTGTTGTGATCTATTTCTTCACGGTAGTCACTTTTAAGCTTCTTAACTTTTCCCCTCGCTGTGATGATGTCTGTGGATATTCAATCTCCATCCTTCGTGCTACCTCAACAAACATCTTCTGGTTTCTGGTGGCACTATCGAGCTCACGCTGGTGTCCTCTCCTCAAACTGAGGAAGGTGTTGACTGCATCCAGCGACCAAGGCAGTTTTTTCCATTCGGAAGTGTTCTGAACGGTTTGTTTGTTATGATTTTAGCAACAGCTGATGCAGCAGTTGAAGAGTGATTGACAGCGCCTTTGCCCAATCAGAATTGACGTTCGCCGACGTCAGATTGTCATCTACTCGGTTCGGCAAGAACCAGGGCCACACCATTACTAAAAAAAGTACCGGGTAGAAACGCCTGCAAACAGGGAGAGTTGAGTCGATTCGAAGGAATGGCAGCGCCACCACTGAGGCGCTCACGAGCCGCGGGTTGGCCAACGTGCAATGCAGCTATTTCAGCTTTTTGCCGAATTTTACAAAGAATTTTTATATAAATGAATATAAGTTTTAATGCGTTTTTAGATATAAGTTTGGTTTGTGTTCCGACTCAAGATCATTACCCTTTGGCAGACAAGGACACAAAATTGATATTTTAATATCTAAGGTTGTAGACCCCTGGTTTAGTATACTTTGTGGATGCTACTTGTCTTCAATATCTTGACTGAGCGGTGGGGTCTTTGAGTTTAGACACCTTTTGTGAGAACATTTTAAACAATTTGACAAGAAAGACATAAACAATTCTTTTGTTGTTTCATTTGGACCTTTTTATGTGTCTGAATTAAATTAAATTTTTCCAAAAAATGACACACAAAATCTGTTGATTACAAGTTAAAAAAAGAAGGTACCCCAGATTTATGGAATTAAACTGCATTACAGGAACTGTTCTAGTTTTAATAGAGAAATCCCCCTTATAATAGAACAGTAAATTTTTTACATAGTCTGAGTATTTGTAACTGTGTAACAATTGTTAGTCTTTTTTTATGTAATCTATATTTATGTCCAATCAGAGCATTTTTCATCAATCTCATTACTCCAGCATACTTTTTTTTCCCCCTGACAAATGACAGTGTGTATATGATATGCTTTTTAATACAGATAATTGTTTCGTGCTTATGGGACACTATGAAAGCAGTGCATTATGGGACACTATGAAAGCAGTGCAAACAACATTAAAGTAGAGTGTCATGTAACTTTCCACTTTGCAGCACATAGCCTCTGTTTCAGTCCACACTCAGTCAGATTGCAATGCCCTAGGGCCCAGACAAACTAGCGCTGCCACAGTGAAGCGACCTACATTACAGCTGGATCGGAACACCCAGTGCCCTTTGTCCCACACGAGCTAACACCACTTCCCCTCACACATTCAGACAGATCAGACGGATTATACTGTTCAGATTCTGGACGCGTTAAGAAACAGGCTGGAGATAACCTGATCTGAGTTTGCACAAGTAGACGGGTTGTTTATCAGCAGACACAATGTTTTGTTTTTCATAGATGATTGTTCCTATAACAAAGGAAAATAAAAATAATGTTTGTATTAAATATAAAATGCAACAGGACTTTTTTTTTCTATTGAGCTAAATATTTAAATAATAATGAATAACTCAATTGCAAATTTCGTATTATTATTTTTGTGTGTAATAGTGCTCCATACATTGTAATAAGTATGAGTATTCTAGCATTTTGGGGAAGAAAGACAAACTGATTGCGAACACTGCAACTGATAAAGAAAAAGGTTTAGTATTGATTTTTTATTTATTTTAAGGGCAATGTGCAGTTGCATTAAAAATATGCCTGTACCAGATGTATCACAATGCCAATTTAAATTGTGGAATTTTTAGGTTTTTTATCATATTGATTCAAGTTAATTTTATTTGAGTTTGTTGTAGAATTATACACCCCATGAAGGAGAAAACTCAAAGGTCCTTTGTCTGATCAAAAGCGTAAGTTTATTGTTAACGCACGTGCGGAGAGCCAACACATACACTCAAAAGGCAGCATGTCCCAGCTCTGAGGGCAGAGCCCCAAGTTTCCTGTATACAAGACACACACGAGAGACAGTCCCGCCCACAACAGATTGGAGGGGGCCACCGGTGAGGAGGCGCATGGGGAGCGTTTGGCGCCGTCTGGGAACGAGGTGCGAACAGACAGACAATGGTCTAAATGCAGGTCATACAGATGCAAGACGCGGAAGGCACAAGGGTGTGACAGACAGCAGGATGTAGAAGATGCACACATACAGACCGATAGATATGCAAGAGGCGAAAGGGATGCAAGACGCGAAAGACACAAGGGTGTGACAGACAGCAGGGGGCCCTCACAAAGCTCAGCATGGCGTCAGAAGGGCGTCTCTGCATTGATAAAAGGCCTTTGACGTCCGTGTATTTGCTGCGGCTGGTTTTATGTAATTACTCCAAAAACTGTCACCACACTCCCCTCTTTTGATAATTCAAAACCATTTTTGCATTAATCAGTCAAATACCAGAGGCATCGTAATCACACCACCTTCAAGCTTGAAACACTTAAATTATTGCTGTCCAAAGTGGACAAGAAAAGAAACATGCTTGTCAATAAAAGAAAGAGCACATTATAATAACACAATGGATCCGGACAGCGATAAGAGAAGGCAATATTAACATAATAAACACGGTCAGCACGGAAAGTAGTGTCAGTGTGGCCAGCATAACAGTCCAAGGGCCCATGCCGGTCTTAGCCGGGCTACGTTCGGTAGTCTTTTCCGCGGGAATACTCACGAGCAGTGCCGTCTCGCAGTCAGTGGCACCGCTCCCTATGAGCGTGTGTGGAGCGTTAGTGGCCATGGCGATGTTTGGTCTTGGAGCGGTAAGACTCTAATTACGTTGAAGCCTTGGCCTCAGCACTCGGTTGGGCAGAGTGCTCGGGGTTTGGGGTGTGGAGACCATGGCTTGAGCACGCTCCAGATCGGCCAGGCCCAAAGCTCATTTGATGGGAGACCTCATGACAGCACGCTTCACCATGTGCCTCATCAGGAACTGTAGAGCAGCCCTCATCTCCACCTCCTCCGGACACACGGGAGACGAGACACCAGGGGGCACTCCAGCAGAGCTCAAATCTGCATTATGGCCAGAGGGAGCAAGCTCTGGAGAAATCTTTGGAATGGGCAGCAGCTCTGCATACTTGCTGCAGCTGAGCAGAGCGCTCAGGGCCTTCATGGCTCCCAAGCCTTGGGATCCGGGGGCTGGGGAGTTGGGCAGAAGGGGGGTCGCCTCGGGAACGCTGGGATTCTCTGGGTGTTGTTGTTGGCCTGCTTCACCGACGGTGGCCGCACGCCGGCCGACTTCTTCAGCGTAGGGAGCCGCGGATGGGCCTGGTCCGTCCGCGCCCTCGGTGTCCTCGTCTATGGCCCTCAGTGGCAGCACCGCACGACAGTGGTTGGCGTGGATCCAAGTTGTCCTCTCCGCGACCTTAACGGCAGTGTCCGTCACCAGGAGGGCGAGGAATGGGCCGAGCCAGCGCTTGGACCGCCAATGCTTTCGTCTCGTTTCCTTCATCAGGACCCAGTCGCCTGCGCAGCCTGTGGCAGGGCGCTCCTGACCTGGGCAGAAATAGAGGACAAAAGTGCATTAATTTCCTTACAATAGGACAGCATGTCGTCATCACACAAAGAGGTGCTTGGCAGATCTCTGTTCGGGGGTCCCGCGCCCAACGTGGGGCTAGCGGCAGAGCTTTGAGTGCCATTCTCTCGCTCGCACGTGCCTCCGGACCAGGGGGCGTAACTGCAGTGTTTACGTATATCAATGCCCAGAAATTCACCCACTTCCTCAATGACTTTTTCTACAAAGTGACTGCCATTGTCCCTAGAGATTTTCCCTCGGGACACCCCATCGTGGCACGATTTCTGTGAGCAGAGCTTTCACCACCGCGTTGCTCGTGGCGTGTATGCCTGCAAATACTTCAGTCCATTTGGACCAGAGATCCGCCAAGACCCAGACAGTATTACTTACCTTGGCATGGTGTGAGTTCAACAAAGTCCCTTTGGACATGTTGAAATGGGCGCAGGGGCGGAGGATGAGCAGCCTGTTGGATACTTTTGGGACTTACCTGGGTTGTGCGCGGGGCATATAGCGCATGTTTGGCTGAATCTCTGTGCAAATGCCGTAAACCCCTTTGTATACCAATTTTGTGTGATTAAATCACACATCATCCCTCCTTTTGAGGCATGGTCTCGACCATGTGCTAAAATTGCAAACTGTCTGAAGAAATGCCGTGGTAGGCACGGTTTGCTGTCTGGTCCCAGCCACACACACCATGCCGTCGTTGAGCCCCATTCCCCTCCCACAGCAGCGTCTCTGCTGGAGTAGAAAATATCAACGTCTTGAGTGAGGTAGTGTGTGTGTGTGTGTGTAGAGGTGCGTATGCCGCTGCCTTGTCCGCGCGCCGATTCCCTGCAGAGATGGGATCAGTGGCATTAGTGTGGGCCTGGCATTTGCATACAGCGATCTCTAAGGGCAACATTACAGCTTTCAGCAGACGTTCAACCTGTGTGGAATTAAGAATTGGTTTACCATCAGATTTCATAAAATTGCGGTGTTTCCACAGTGCTTCCCAGTCGTGCACCACAGAGAAACCATAGCGCGTATCACAGAATATGTTAACAGTTTTGCCCGCTGCCAGCTCACAAGCCCCGGTGGGCGCGACCAGCTCAGCGGTTTGTGCTGAGTGGTAGTGGGGCAAACTACCAGAGTCTATAGTATCAAAATCAGAACACACAGCATAGCCGACTCGGTTCTTCCCAGTGTTGTCACGTGACACGGCTCCGTCTGTATAAAAAAAATCAAGTCAGGATTAGTCAGAGGCACCTCTTTCAGGTCTGGCCTGGGAGTGCATCTCTGTTCTATTGTGGCGATACAGCAGTGTGCCTCCCCTTCCTCTGGCGTGGGCAGCAGTGAGGAGGGGTTCAGCTGTGTGCATCTCTTCACCGTGACATTGGGGAGTTCAAGGAGCACCGTGTTGTATTTCAGCCAACGAGCCGCAGAAAGGTGAGAGGTTTTCTGCTCTAGCAGGATCAGGGAAACAGCATGGGGCACAAGCAAAGTTAGTTCAGTGTATCCCACAAGGTCACGTGATGCTAGGGCCGCTTTCTCAGCGGCAGCCACAGCCCGCAGGCAGCGAGGCAACCCTGCTGCCACGGGACCGAGTTTTGCTGAGAAGTAAGCAGTGGGTCTCAGTGGCCCTCCGTGAGGCTGCAAAAGTACCGACACCATGCACCCACATCGCTCATCCACGGTCTGAGTGAATGGCCGTTGGGTCAGGGAGACCTAGTGTGTGTGTGTAGATTTGCTGTTCCGTTTCATCTCCAGTTGCTTTTCTCCCGGATCGTCCTCAATTCATATTGTGGGCTTTTGTGCCAAAGTGGAGGCTCATTTCCTCCTGATCCATACTACTGTCATCCCTGGAGCAGGGGTAGTTTATCTCTCATCTGAAAAAGAAATATCAGAACACAAAACACACAAAAAAAATGCCCACTTTCGCTTGTCAATCTTTTTTCCAATTGGGCAAAACATAACTGCATTGACAGGTGGTGTGTGGCATCAGGGCGGAGGCTGTAGCCAAATACAGAACAACAAAATGTATGTTTCTAATTTTATACTCCCCTAAATGTGAGTTTACAAACCAAAGTTGTCCTCCGCCCAATGACCGCTCACTGCGGTTGGACCGAATCACTGTCAGGGCAAACAGCAGAGGGAGGAACTCCCAATATCTTCAGCGAGGTATTTCATCTCCGAGTACTTTCCGCAGAGTACTTTTCTCAGAGTACTCATCCCAGAGTACTCTCACTTTTACACCTGTTCAATAAAGGTCGTTATCTTTGAATCTCTAGTACTTACACCGTATGCTGTTGACAAAAAAGAATTATTCCATGATCACATTAAAACATTACAGACACATTTGTTATTCCATGATTCCGTTCAGCATTCCTCATTTCACTCCACACTCACATCACAGTCACATCACAGTCACATCACAGGCCGATTCCCCACGTTAGTATTGGTCCAGAGTTTGTTAAGGTCAGCGTAGTGTACTTTGACATGACGCACAAACATATAACATACACAAAACATATAACACACAAACATGTAACACACACAGAAGGCCTGTAATTTTAACTTTGTTATATTTTCCATGTCCAATTACAATTGTCTCATGAGCTCTTCCTATTGTTGCAACTTTCAGAGCCTGCAGAACATGCAAAGCTTTTTAAGAGATTTTTCCTAAAAAAAAAAAAAAAAAAAATCCATTTCCAACTTTAGTGTTTACCACGTGGTCTGTATTTCGGGCTTATCACAGATTGTGTCCCCTATATCTCTAATGAGCTCTTGTCACCTAAAAAATGTTTATTTTCCTTATTTTTTCTTTTTCAATAAAGCCAGGTCGGGTTCATTAAAAATGTAAATTAGTCTCAAACTTTAATACTTCACCTTTGTTTCACAATAAAAATGTTTTTGTTGCTCATTAAGTAGCACAAATACCATAGCGTGGTGCCTATCCCAATAAACATACTCCGTTTGTAGCCTATCTTCACTACACTGAAGCCATGAATTTTCAAACTCTAAGTTATTGTCTGGGAACGACCGGAGAGAGCAGCTTAGGTCGTTCGCGTGGTTGGCCTCCAAATTTTGTGCGGGCGTAACTCTATCCACTGTCGTGGCTAATAACTTAGCAATCTCAGGGTTTGGTGTCAATTTCCAGTGGTAATTAACTTTTGGGACCGGTGCCTCCTTTTATTTATCTATTTTTTAATTGAGTCTGCACATAAGGTCTCGGCCTAGTAGATTAACCGGGCACAATGGGGAATATAGAAAAGAATGTTTAAGCTGGTTGCCCTGAGAATCAAAACACGTTAGCGGTGACGTAAATTGCTCTTTGGTCGTCTCTCCCCCCCCGCTGCTAATGAGAATGTGAAACGGCCACTCATTTTAGGGGAGACAGAAAGGCTGTCACTTTTAGCACAGAATTTGTTGCCCCGGAGTCATCCAGAATTTTAACTTGTACACCACAGATTGTTAGCGTATATTACGGGCATGAATTATCTCTAAAAAGTGCCAATTGCAATTTGTTGTTGTTCAACTTACATGAGCGGTCGCTTTGGTGACGAATGTGAACCCGGGTTTGGTCAGTCGCTCGTGTTTCCTCCACGCCCGCCTCTGCCGTCCTCTGGCCCCGTGTGAGCCTCTGCCTTTAACGCCTCCTCCGGTAACAGTCCTTCGACCCATGTCGAGCACACAGTCTTTCCGCCTGGCTTTGGAAGTTTTTCAAAGTCCGCAGGAGGCCCAGGTAGCCCAAAGCGTTAGCATGTGGTCCATGAGGGTTGGTGAATAACCCAAACGTGCCGGTCACAATGGCTTCTTCTGTTTGCGGTGCGGGAACAACTTTCAAGGGGGTTTCCGCGGGTGCGTTTGGTATATCACGCTGCCCCCTCCGTGGAGAACAGTCACGGGATTTGGAGCAGTTTCTCTCTGTGCTCCAAAGCAGTTGTCGGTGTCTCACATATTTGCTTCCCCCGTTTCTTCTTCTGTGGTTTCCTGAGCGTGTGTCTGTTTCCGCCTCTTCTTCTTCTGCGGTTTGGGCCCACTTCTCGCGGGGTCTCAGCTGGTGCGAGCGCCGCCTGTGGTTGGGGCGTGGGGCTGGTGCTTTGAGGCAGAGGACAGAGCGCGGAGGAAAGGCGCCGACAGACCTGGATAAGGGAGAGGGAAAAGAGACAACAGTAGTCTGCTCATTTTTTAAAAACCCAACGCCTTGTTTGGGTGCACACTTATTGTTAGTAGGGGAAAAAGGGCGGTAGGGTGGGGGTGTGTGTGTGTGTGTGTGTGTGTGTGTCCGCCTGTGTGTTCTCCGCTTCGGTGAAAAGCGGAGGAGCTATTGTTTTTACATATTTCTTTCTCTAACCTCTTTTGCCGTGATATTCTCAAAACCAAGTATATTTTTTCTTCCCTTCTTCTTCTAAATTATCACGCAGATGACCTGCACCATAGGCAAACACTTCATAGCTTGCATCTGTAGATTGATTTTACCCATTTTCTCGTACGAACAATGGGCCTAACCCGCTTAGTCTCTTCCCTGCTCCTACCCACTTTGGGGCGCTCCGTTCCCCCCCCCCGCTGGTTCAACCAGCGAGCGCGCGTTCTTGAAAACGGAGCGGTTCTGGCTGAAGACACTTAGAGAAATTATCAGGTTCGCCTACAGGACGATACTAACGCGCAGCCGCTAGCTTCAATCTAGAACAAAAAGCCCCCCAAAAAATCCCGCACACAGACTATGCTGTGGCAATGAATGAAATACCCCAAAAATACATAAATAAACAAATCCCCGTGTCGACTTAAGGGCTGCCCTGGGCTCGTTACGCAGATGAAAAGACAAGACTCACCAGATTAGGTTCTTTTTGGTCTTGTGTGGCAAAAGGATTCCTTCCGTGCGCGGGACGAGCGCGCCCTCCTTTGTCTCCAAAAAGGAACAGAGGCTGGTGATCCAGGTCGGCCAAACAAAGCCGCTCGTCCCCGCCGAAAGTATCCATGCCAAGACATGTCAGCAACGCCAAATTGTTAAGGAAGTTTCTACCCAATGAAGGAGAAAACTCAAAGGTCCTTTGTCTGATCAAAAGCGTAAGTTTATTGTTAACGCACGTGCGGAGAGCCAACACATACACTCAAAAGGCAGCATGTCCCAGCTCTGAGGGCAGAGCCCCAAGTTTCCTGTATACAAGACACACACGAGAGACAGTCCCGCCCACAACAGATTGGAGGGGGCCACCGGTGAGGAGGCGCATGGGGAGCGTTTGGCGCCGTCTGGGAACGAGGTGCGAACAGACAGACAATGGTCTAAATGCAGGTCATACAGATGCAAGACGCGGAAGGCACAAGGGTGTGACAGACAGCAGGATGTAGAAGATGCACACATACAGACCGATAGATATGCAAGAGGCGAAAGGGATGCAAGACGCGAAAGACACAAGGGTGTGACAGACAGCAGGGGGCCCTCACAAAGCTCAGCATGGCGTCAGAAGGGCGTCTCTGCATTGATAAAAGGCCTTTGACGTCCGTGTATTTGCTGCGGCTGGTTTTATGTAATAACTCCAAAAACTGTCACCACAGTTTTTTTTAGGATATGTCAGTCTTGAACAGAATATTTGCAATTTGACAACATGGGTTATTTCAAAGATACAATAATGCGTTGTCTATTTTGAGACTGTCATACTGTTTACTGTGTAGATACTCTGAGGTATTTAAAAAAAGTAGTAATTTTTAATGTGGATCCACTTTAGACGAAAAAAAGGAGAATCAATATTCATTTAGATGAAGCGTGAGATAATGCTTTTCAATGCAAGTATCATCCATAATATTGACTGATTGATTTCCCTTCTCTCCACATGTTTCGACTCAGGTGCAACACGGAGAGTGAGTGGCACCAAATCCATGACAACATCATTAAAAAAGCCAATTCGAGATACAACTTGTCTGGTTCCAACTCCGGTGAGTCTCCACTGTCCATTTATGTGAATATTTGTGTGTTAGACTGTTGACTTAATCCATTTCATATAGTTCTACTCCTGCACTGGATTTAGTGATCAAATTGGTTGATTTTATGTTGTATACTTCTATTTCAATTGGAGAGCAGGCGCTTATACATCTCGGTGAGAAAGAAGTACTTTTTAAGAAATATTGAACAAGAAAATAATATTGAAAAAGTAAAACGTTAAATTTTTTGCCATTTTTAACACCATTCATTCTTTCATTTTCATCCCCTTCATTAAACCATTTCTGGATCAGGGGGTGACAATCCAAGCTGCCACCCAATCTTCATTAGGTCTTGTTGGAGAATCAAAACCACGACCATCAGGCCCAAAAACTAATGTTCTCACTGAGCCATTGTCACCTCCTTTTTAGACACCACCCTTTTAGAAACCTTTCATGATAAAGTAATTATAGAAAATCGGACACAAAATATGTAGAACAAGTTTTTTGTTTCAAAATGTTAAATTATACTTTCTTTGGAGTGTTGTGATGCTACATGAACGCATGAACAGGTTGGAAGTATGTCACAACAATAATATTGTGAATGTTGTTGAAATGTGTTCATGCAGGAAGTGTGAGCTGTTCAGATCACCTAAAATAGCAGCTTTCAATCACAAGCAACAAAGCAACATCGTTGGTGGTTTCCCATAGCAACAGGTCAGACTGTTGAGTACTTCAAACAACAAAGAAGTAACTCGAGGATGTGTGCTTGGTTCTTCTTCAACATGGTTGGACAGGATGGATTTCTGACAATGATGAACAAACATAAATGAAAAACTTTTGAATTGTACACATGCATTTGATGCATTTGTATTTTACTAAAAAGTAAAATAGTTTGGTACGATCTGTTCCAATATTGATGTACTTATAGTAGAAGAAATGGATACTAACTCTGGATATATTTTGCCAATTTGTTGCAAATTCAACTCAATATATTTTCAAGGTTTTGCTTTTTCAAATGAAGGACCTCAATGATTTTTTTAAGGTCAGGGATATTTCAAAGGCTGTTAGCATTCGCAGTTTCCCACAGCATGCATTCTATTTCCAACATCAAAATTGTGCATTTTTGTTTTCAATAATCAACTATAAAAGTTAGATGCTCTATTTTCAGGCTCCAATACATACATATGCTGAAATAAAATATTTAAACTGAAGACTTCAACAGAACAGATTTACCAAAAATAATCAGAAATTGTGTAAATGTTTTCTGGGGAAAACCTCAGAGATCAGATATCCTCCAGTTGTTTTACTCAAGTTTGATATGGGTCAAACTATAGCAAAATTATGTTGTGTTCTGAGCAACTTAAGAATAAAGAATTGTTAAGAATAATTGAAGATGAACAAATGAATAAATGAGATACAATAAAGTGTAAAAAAATAAATAGAATAATTGCTAGCTATTAATCTTCACTGGATATGCATAATGCAACTCTTTATGAAACCGTGTGCTATAAATATCCATAGCAGGTCCACTGATGACGGCTTACACTGTTTCATTGTATATTCCTTAAACATAAATCAGACTGTAGTGTTGGCTGGAGCTTGCACTTTATCGCTAACCCTTAAACGAGGCTTATTGATGATCCGTAGACACAAACATTGATCCAGACTCTCGGACTCTCGGTTCGCTCTCTTGGCCGGTGCAATGGCTCTTTTGTCTTCAGACTCTGCCATTAATAATTCACCTTTACATTTTCACCACTTAACACTTGATAAGGATCTTGATAAAGACGACTGAATGAAGTCTTTGCCATGGGCTTCTGCAAGTGAAGGAGTCAAAAATATTGGCAGAGAAGTTGACAATTTTGTTCTTACAAATGGGGAAATAGGTGTTCCACATATTGCAAAGGAGCTGGCACACAGTGAGCATGGGTTAGTCTTTTTCCATTTTTCCATTATGCAATTGCTCCATCATACTCATGTACTGTATGTTTTAATGTGTACAGAGGAAATATTGGTCATGTGTTTAACAATATTGTTTCATTGCTTTCACAATTATCCGTTGTACCGGTTATAGGTAAAAAATAACCGCTAGAACAAATATTATATCCCTCTTCTATTTTTTTTATTACAATAATGAATATATATTTTTCTTTCAAAACAGTAATCAAGATATCCTGCATTTGTAATTTGTATTGTACTAATGAGCTTTTTTTTGCTTACTCTCAAAGTTCATGTGTGAAGTGAAATTTGTACACAAGGTGTTCCAAAGCGGTTCTAATACATTAAACATCACAATGTAAAGTGATGATACTAATTACCACAATCATTATAATATGACATTTTCTACCAAAAACATCAACACTCAAGCTGAAAAAATAAAATAAAAATACATTAAAATACCAAAAAAAACACACTAATAAATGAAATAACCTCAAATTGTAAGCATAGTAAAACACTGCTTTTAGCCGACATTTAAATATTGACTCCATTCACTACATTGTGTCACACTCCCCATTTTGGGCCTAAAAATTGTACTGTGTGATTGTGTTTCTATTTTAATGTTGTGTTTGTAAATCCACATATGAGCAAATACACACACCCAAACACACACGCATGCACACGCACGCACACGCACGCACACACAACTTCTCACATGAAACTTTGTCTAACTTTAACACAATTTAGTGTTTGTGTAAGCTCTCAGTCGTACAGGGATCATTCAGAAAAATGGAAGGTTGCTCACCCATCAGCTGTACTTCAATGAGCAGGTTTTCCCTTTTGCTCAACACAATGTTATTGCAGACGGGAATTTTATATAGTGCAAATGTTTCCTTTTTCACTCTCCTTGCTCTCAAACCCGAGTGGTTATTTCATCCATGGGTCAGTGTTTGCTGCCCATTAAAACGTCTGTGCATAAGTTATCGACCACCGTGTGTAATTAACGTCATGGCTATTTATTACAGTCGTGTCTAGAGGGTAATTAAAACAAAGTGTGGCAGTGTATACATGTTTGTCTGCATGGGCTTACCTTCTCTGTGCCGCTCCTTCAGTGCAGAATTGGCTCACTGCCACAAGTCTCCTATTAGCAGCCAATTAGGGGGAGAAATGAATGCACAATAAACTACCGTCAGACAAAGATGCAATGTGATTGGTCATTTTAATCACGCATAACCATATAACCATAGCATTCTGGATTCAATTCCACCTCCGGGCCTTTCTGTGTGGAGTTTTCCCTGTGTCCGGGTAGGTTTCCTCTGGGTGCTCTGATTTTCTCTACCACTAAATATATGTACAATTGGTGTACATGCTCTTGTGTGGAGTGAGAGGATAAAAGCCAACAACTGTTGTAGAGGGCTTCTTGACTCTGGTCTGTGAAATGCTTTTTATTAATAAATGATCTGTTTGATTGTATTGGCTCATACAAGATACAGATTGTTAGAGATCTATTCAAGTTATAGTTACACTCTGCCCTTGACTTTCATAATCTGGGGGATAAAAAAAAAATATCCTTAAGAAACTTATCTCATTTGCCTAGAATATTGTTGTCATACGGTGGAAGCCCCCTCACCCATTGTCTTAAGGCCATGACTTTTTTGGACATTCTCTCGTTTGAGCTCACCACAGTGCAAAGAAGAGCTCTGTCTCAAGAGACAGGATAAAGCAGGGGTGTTAACATCATATTGGTAAAAAAATAGACCTATAAAAAAGGTATTCAGTGTTTGAAACTAATCTATTACATCTGTGGTTATTTCAATATTTGTGTTTTACTTTATGGTGGGAATTTTGTCCAAATACGTTTGTATATCTGCAGTTTGGATATTATTTTTCGGTAGATATGTTTTGATTGAACCAAAGCTGGACAATAAAGGCTGAGCTTTGGAGAATGATACGCCATGTGTATATGCTTAATTAAACTGTAACAATGGAATAACTTAAGTTTAGAATATGAATAATTGGTTGTTGTTTTCTTGAGTAAAGTAGCTGTATATTAATAACTTTAGTATCAGTTAGTTATTTAACTGCACAGTTGAGCCATTTTCTAGCATTTAAGCAAAGGGAGCCTCAGAGAACCGTCTGCTGCTGTTGCTTTTGTTTTAGATCCTGGAGAGTTGTGTAGGGAGTTGGGTGGGCTGCACAGGGCAGAAGGTCCACTCTGTTTGTGTCTAAATCAGCACAGTACTGGCCTGAATAGTAATGAGGCAGTATTTGTTTTAGCACTGCTGCGGCTTTCATTGCACAAGTTCGTACAATGACAGGGAAATTGAGTCAAAAAGAGGGAACGGATAACATGACTTGAGGAGATTGTTCATATAATTATCATGTTGTGTCTATCCTGTGTTGATAAACCCTCTTTATGTTAAAATATATGTATTTTTGTTAAGAAAATGTAACATTGTGGGGGGACAGTGGCTCAGTTGGTAAAGCATTGGTCTTCGAGCCCAGTCTTCTGTTGTAGTGTCCTTGGGCAAGACACAACCCCACTTTGCCTGAAGCCCCCGCTGAAAGATCAAGGCTGTAACGTCACCGACAGAACAGAACCATCCTCCTGTGGACTCACCACCTGCAGGAGGATCAGTGAGGGGCTGGTGCTCTGTGAATTGGGTGGCAGACCCAGAAATGGATTAAGGGGTAGAAAATCGATGGAAATATATGGAAATTTCACATTGTGTTCTGGGGAAAACTTGAGGCTATGCATACATTGTTACTAGTTTGGCATTGATTATGATGATAATAATAGTAATGATAATGATAATAATAAATATAATAAGTATAATATTTATAATTGTCATTAACAAGTAATAAAACCATCAAATGCAAAGGTTCAGTTTTAGAGTTGGTCAAACAATTTGCACAATTTTGGATTCAAAGTAATTAAATTGTAATATTACAATCAAATTATTTTGAATATAATAATAATACAATCCAAGTACTGGGTATCCCTTGGAACCATGTTCTTTTAAATACTATTAGTATTACTACTATACACATTGTAAGCATTATATTTAGTACGTTGTAAATGTAAATTATGTAATGCAATCTAAGATAACTATTACTATCTATGTGATTGAATCTCAGCTAAAACCCTAACCCAATAGTTTTCTGTGGATTTTCTTGCCTCTTGGTGTTTAAATATTTTCTGTTTATGAAGCCCACTTAGTTACAATCCTATGAAATGTGCTATGAAAATAAATTGTCCTTTTAATGAACATTATAATCACCGTTTCCTGCTAAAATATGCTTCTCCTATAGTTAAACAATAATTTTGGTGGGAGTAAATTGTAGTTGTAAGTTTTTATCTCACTGTAATATACTCAATCCCATATGGAAAACCAGTTCATGTTTGAGGCAACACACTTTCTCTCCGTTTACAATTCTTCTTGTTGTGTCAATGATGTTTACTGACATGTCACGTTTCAATCTAAATACAGCCTCATCAGCTTCAATAATAACCACTGCCATTCTCCTTTTTTTCATGTTTGCTTGTTTAAATTTGTGCCAATCCTCCTGACGGATCCAGACAGGCGCATATGAAGAAGGTGCCGCTTTAAATATATACGCGTAGGAGATTGATTACGTTGGAGTGACATTTGAAAGGTTGGCGTATAGCAGTATTGATTCGGGCATGTGGTTTTCATGTAGGATTTTCCCTTAATAAAATGGATTTGTGTATAAGGCTTAGACTTTCATTTTACTTACAGTACATAAATATTGTATCTGGTATGGGGTGATAATTTTAGCTGTAAAAAAAAGGCATTGAAAAAACGTTTTGGTGCTGTGTTTGCATTTTCAGACTTGGAGAAGATGAATAAGAATAAATAGTAAAGTTCTTACAAGAGGCTTTTTTATCTATAATTACTAGTACTTATGTTACTTTGAATATTCACCACACTCCTATAACTGACCAGACCAGTTTCTGAGTGGAGTTTGCATGTTCTCCCCATGTCTGCGTAGGTTTCCTCCGGGTGCTCCGGTTTCCCCTACCACAAAAAATATGTACAATAGGTCTGGCATGTGCCTCCTGTACTGGCACCCCCACTCCCAAAAATAACAATTGTAAACCGCTTTGAGACTCCGATGTGCAGTGAAAAGGCGGTGTGTATATATAAAAAATAAAGATTACTTACTACTCTTATAGTGCATCCCTCCACTATAACTGCATATTTCCACTATGGCTAATGCTGCTACTACTACACTGGGTAACAAAAAAATATTTTTTTAAAATAGTCCAGGGTTCCATCCATCCATCCATTTTCTACCCTTTAATCCATTTCTGGGTCAGGGGGGTGGCAGTCAGAGATGCCACCCAAGTCTCATAGCACCAGCCCCTCACTGACCCTCTGCAGGTGGTGAGTCCACAGGAGGACGGCTGCTCTCTGAGTGTGAGCATAGCCTTGATCTTTCAGTGGGGGCTTTGGGCAAAGTGGGGTTAAGTGTCTTGCCCAAGGACACAACGCTAGCCAATGCTCTACCAACTGAGCCACTGTCGGGTTTTCCAGCTGAATTAGACTAATTTTGATGCTCTGAGTCCGAAAATGACCTTGGTTTTGCTCAATCAGGTCAGGATTTTTTGCTACAGAAATATTTTTTTAAATCGATTTTGCGTAATAAACAAATTTCTGCGGATCATCAGCTGAGAAACCCTTGACGTATCCAAAGTCATTCAGTTTTTATTTACTCCATCAAATTTGATAAGCAGAATTCATAATAACGTAGACGTACATAATCCGTAACACTATGGCTGCATCTCAAAAAGTTGACCTGATAGAGCAAAATGCATGTGATATTCGGACTCAGAACACCAAAATTAGTCTAAATCAGTTGAGAAACCCCTGACCATTTTTTGGCTGTCAACTTGTGCTATCTACTACTAAATAGCTCTGCAGTATATGCTCACAAAAATACTGGAAAGTCACCCCCGCCACTACTTTTAGTGTAGCGTACAAGTAGTCTTTTATGAAATGCTGTTTGTTTTTTGCAGGTCTAGCGGTGGCTCTGCAGTTGCTTCACGGTGACATCGAACAGCTGAGACGTGAATACATGGTGCTGTTTACCCGCGGAGTGTCCATCACAAGGAAACTGGGCTTCTCTGATGTCATCATGCCAGGTAATGCATAAACAAAACTAATAATTTGACAGAGTGAATCTGGAAAGCATACCATTGTATTTGGTTCTTTTTTATATTCGTGACTTTCAAACATAGATGCTTTAGTCAGGTTTTTTTTATACTTTTTGGCATTGATTTCCAAATGTGGGTCAAGGTGTGTCTTGTTGGTCATATATTGCTTTGATTACAGATAGAGTTTAAGGCTATATCCACACGAAGACAAAACGCTTATAATTTCAGAAACTTTTTCTGTAAACACGGAGTTAGCTCAGTAAATGTGTGCGTCCATATGAATGTAGTCAATACGCCTGAAAACGCTGTGAAACTATGCCAGACCTGTTGGTGGCGCTGTGACGCAATGACGGGATCAAGCCCAAACTTCCGTGGGCATGCGCGGAATTTTGTAAACAGACAACATGGCGAGTGGGCGAGCTGGTACTACATTAGTATGGACGGACGATGAGTGCGGCGCATGCGTGCTTTAACAAGAGGCGGGGCGATGACGCAAGCGTCTCAGATACATTGCGGAGAGGCAGTAACCACGGAGCGGCATATACGGAGTTTTGAAATCTTTCCACTCTGGGACCTACTTTCAAAAATGTTCGTTTACACCCCCCCAAAACGCCGGCCTCGTATGGACGATACACTGGATTGATAAAGTATTTTTGCGTTTAGGCCTGAGCTTGACTTTGTGTGGACAGGGCCTAAGTAGGATTTTATGCAAATCTTCTTGGGGGTCTGTAGGGTCTGAGCTGTGCAGCGAGTGTATACAACAGGGCAGCCCGCAAAGATAGTGTTAGAGATGTGAGCGTCCAACATTTTATGAATGTTAGGGATGGAAATAAAAAATGTGAATCTTTAGCTTTTTTCATAAAATAGTGTGACTTTTGTTCATATCATAATTGTCCAAATGGGGCAACGAAATCCGGATGTAACTTTATTGCCATATTGTCCAGCCCTATGTTGGAGTTGGTGAGATAATAGTTAAATATAAAGCCTTTCTTTGAGTTATTGCTGTAAGTTACATACACGTGTCCTCACTGTGAAACAGATAAATGTTCTCCTTTATGTTATGATTGCTATAATTACAAACACTTACATACGTTTTTTTATACGATACAAAAAAATACTGCTGATCATCACTCCTTTTTCTTCCTTTTTGTTTTGTATAGTGCCTTTTTGGACACTCAAGAACGCTGCATAAGACTTTATTCTTTCATTCCATACACAGTGGTGATAAACTATTACTGTAGCCACAGCTGCACTGGGGCACACTGACGGAGGCGATGCAACCAGTTTGTGCCATTGGCCCTTCAGACCCCTACAAATCATTCACACACACACCAGACTCATTCTAGGCAAAGTGGATTGCCAAAGGACACAGCACTAGTTGATATTCCCAGAGGTCTCCCATCACAGCTCTGCCCTGCTTAGTTATAGAGGTCTGACGGCATCTGATTTCACATGCAGGTGGTGCATTAAGTAAACATTACTTACTTACTTACTTACTTACTTACTAAAAAAAATTCAGTCTCAACCATAGACTGTATATATTAAAGGACGTTCTATCTCCACTGTTCTAAATGATGGGCCATAAATTGGGCTTTCATGGAGTGATTCAAAATGGCCGCGGGGGCTGGAAAATGTGAAAAATTGCATCTGCGCATGCATCAGCCGGCTCAAGCTCCATTCATTTAAACAAGTGACTTCATAAATTCACAGCGAGTAAACTAGACTGGTCCAAAAAAATTCACTCCCCTCAGCATTGGCACACATGTGGAATGGAGCTTTGGGCCAAGGGCCAACTTTTAAAGGTGTTTTCGAGAGGTAAGAAGATGCTATATGTTAGCATGTCAGCACACGTCATTTTGGTCACTTTTGAGCCGGGACCCGCCCCCACTGGTCTCAACCTTAGACTTAGCTGAGGAAAAGGTAATTAAGTGACAAAAATAAATTAAAGTGGATTTATCATAAACCATAATGGTGAACTGTAAAATTGCAACAACAAAAAAGCACTAATTTTGAGCAGCTTCCTACTCAAGCAACAAGTCCAAGGTTTGTGGGTTTTATTTGATTTATCACATACATTGCCTTGTATAAGATCATCAGTAATGCTTTCCTCAGACTCCCTCCTTGCTCACAGACATTTTACCTTAGGCTGAACGAGGTCGCTATGGTAACAAATACACTTGCATTTGCATTGGAGGTTTACCAGACGGCTACTGTCTGCCTGTATTTACATATGTAGTTCTTAAAAAGTAGTACATTGGTGGGTATGAAATGCAGGTTAAAGCTACATCTCAACATTGTCTGTTTTTGTTCTACACATGAGGGGACAGGGGCAGCTCTTGTTTTCTGCAGAGAAGCAGGAAGTACTCTGACAGATTTACGCCCAGTGTCTCGGTCTTTGTCTGCGTTTGCCCATAAAACCCTCTCACTCAGCCCATCCGTGGCACTCTGCCCTTGGGCTACAAATTCACAAATCTCCTCGTAATTTTCTCTGCATTTTCACCACAACACACAGCGTTCCTGTCTGGGCCCTCTTCATTTAATCCAGACTACTCATTTTCAGGATGCTTCATTATCGTGTTCATGACAGATGTAGGACAGGCTCAGTATTAGGGCCGTACAATGAACCGCTCTTGATTTTCATAGTTGCAAGTAGCAAATCGCACAGACTACAATAACTTAAAATATTTCCAAACAAAACAGGGTACTGATGCATTTACATGTTTTTTTTTGGGGGGGGGTTTTAATGATTTTACTATTTTACTATGGACTATTAGTTCTTTATTTTATGTTTATATTTATATTTACACAAAAAAAAAATATATATGTGTATGTATGCATGTATGCATACATACCATTTAATTAATACATTTCAAATGTTGTTGTATCTCATTTCAGTAGGCCTTCCAGCTGCTTCCTTCATTTCCTATTGTATTGCCAACGCCAAATACTCTCCCATGTTCCTTTCCTCTTCGCGATCAAACAATGGGCTGTAAGCCAATAGCCACAACATTCATAGACAAAGCTTGCGTTTCCATGGACGCACGCTTCATGAGGAAAAATCAATGCTGACCCTTGAGTTATACAGAGATACAGATATGTGATGGGCTGGGGCTCAGGTATGAAGATGCATTTGTGGTCCTTCATTTAAAGGACCACATGATTTGTTGTGCTTATTTTAAATGATAAATGGTAGTATATCCATTAAATTTTTAGTCAATACTGTGTAGAACTCTTTTGGGATATGACAAACAACTCAAGCTCTGTCAGATAGATGTAGAGCGTTCGTGATAGCTCTGAACTTTGACTTGGCCATCCAAACAAATCAGTAATTATTAATAATTATAATTATGTAATAATCTGAATGTGTAACACTGGCTTCATATTTATGGTCATTGCCCGCCCCAGCATCGAATATATCACCACCTCTTAAAATGTTTTCTTCCAAAATTGCCCTGTATTTTGTACATACATCTCCCCTTCAATTTTTACAATCTATCCTGTCCCTACTGAATCAAATCATGTTTGTTCATTATCACAAGCAATAGTCAGTCTTGGTTAGCTACAGTAAGACCAATGGGGATGGATACGTGTTATCCAGGCATTTTTAAAATACTATACAAACAACATTAGAGGCAAATCCACCTCTACCATGATCTAAGCTCTCCCAAATGAACATTGCACTGCATTCTGCTGCTTTTGAAGTATAATTACCCTTTGCATTACAACACGTATCCAGGGCCAAACATTGACCCGCACTTCATTTAACACCACCTCTGCAAATGTAAATACGTCTCACCCGTGTCATGATGAATTACACAACAGACTGAAGCAAAGGAAAGATCATTAATAATGCTTTTTTATCTGCATAACACATGGTGACCTTCTGTGCTCTTTGTGATAGGAGAGATGAGGAACGACCTTTACATCACTCTGGAGAGGGGCGAGTTCGAGAAGGGAGGAAAAAGTGTGGCTAGGAACGTGGAAATCACAGTCTACGCCCTGGACATGGATGGACAGATACTCATGGTAAAAAAAATACTAAAAACTTTGATGATGAGTCCAATCAAAAACAATGCAGGGGGGTCTGAGAGCAGTGGTGTTGATCCAGGACACTCATTCACTGACATCTATTCCTGTGTTTGAACTGTTTAATTCACTGATCTGTGTTGGAGAATCGACAGCTTAATCTAATTTAATTGAATTGATCTAAAAGTTGTCAACCGAATCAGGAAAATATTGAAACTGGGATTGCTGTACATTAACAACTAAACTAGGATTTATGAGAATTAAAACTGACAAAACATCTCGATACATACAGTACATGCAGTGAGTGGACCCGCCCAGCCTGAAATCACATTATGCAACACAAACTAGGCCAACTAACTTTCAAATTGTGAAAAAATTGTAGAATGTAATTATGTGTCCTCGTCACTCTCAAAACATTTTGGTTCTATCACTAGTTTTCACATGCTTGTATATTTTTCTGACATAAAAGTACTAAATAAAGGGCCACCCTCAGTCCTATAGTGACTCACAGGGTTCTTTCTTTCAAGTATGCACAAGATAACATGTTTTCTAATAAGTTCAAGATGGAATGTTGTGGTCAGATTCATTCGCAACAATTTACTTTTACAAGATTCTTTCAGACAAAAAACATGTGTCAATAATGGGAAAAAAGTTAGGTCTCCCAGCTTTAAATCGGTATTTAAAGGCCACTCTTAAATCTGGCCATCCAAATGTGTGTTTTGGGGGTAGTAGCTGTGGCAGTTTTTCTCTGTGGTTTCCCTGCACTGCTTTGGCCTTGGACAGAAAATAGACTCAAATATAACCCTCATGCCACTGCTGCTGACAGCCACAAGCGCGGCACGCTCCCTGGCAACGCATGTAAACACACAGGAAAAAAACACGCCACTCTGTCTTTATTGGTTTTTGGTCCCGGTAGGTTTCAATATATTCTTGTTGCATTAATTCATATGGCTTTTCGACAGGCTGTGTTTGTGAGGCCTTAATTTCCTCTTCACATCTTGTCTTTTGTGTTTTCTGTGCCTCAGAGTCAGGTGGCAGCAGGATCTGGAGAGCCGGGGGCGGATGAGTACCACTCTCTGGTGCTGTACCACAACAACAGTCCGCGCTGGTCAGAACAAATCAAACTGCCCATCCCCGTGGACATGTTCCGGGGGTCCCATGTCCGCTTTGAATTCCGACACTGCTCCAGTAAGTGCCAGTCCATAAGGTCTCTAGTGTGATGAAAAAACTAAATTTTCAATGGTCCTAGAGCTTGATGGTGCAATTGTTAGTTGTTTATTTTGCTCTCTCAATGATGACAATAAGTATATTGTGGTGTCCAGGTTAAAGAGCTTAACAGTTCTGTTTCGCTGTGCATACAACTGAGGGATTTTATCTTTACTCTTGTTAATGAAAGAGGATTATTCATGAGATTAATGCCTTGTGTGATTGTTTTTATTATATTTTGTTCAGCACTTCGAGTAGCCTTGTGTATGAGTTTTGCAATACAGATAAACTTGCCTTGCCCTTGTATTTTTTTCTTATCCTAGTCTTTATGCATATAGCACTTTCCATATATGCTCCAGAGACACAATTGCCTTTGTGGCAGACCAGCAGAAGTGGGTCTTCCAATCCACTAGTACAGTGCCTTGCGAAAGTATTCGGCCCCCTTGAACCTTTCAAAATTTTGCCACATTTCAGGCTAAAAAAAATGTTTTTTGTCATGAATCAACAACAAGTGGGACACAATCGTGAAGTGGAACAAAATGTATTGGATAATTTAAACTTTTTTAACAAATAAAAAACTGAAAAGTGGGGCGTGCAATATTATTTGGCCCCTTTACTTTCAGTGCAGCAAACTCACTCCAGAAGTTCAGTGAGGATCTTTGAATGATCCAATGTTGTCCTAAATGACTGATGATGATAAATAGAATGCACCTGTGTGTAATCAAGACTCCGTATAAATGCACCTGCTCTTTGATAGTCTCAGGGTTCTGTTTAAAGCACAGAGAGAACCATGAAGACAAAGGAACACACCAGGCAGGTCCGAGATACTGTTGTGGACAAGTTTAAAGCCGGATTTGGATACAAAAAGATGTCCCAAGCTTTAAACATCTCAAGGAGCACTGTGCATGCATATTGAAATGGAAGGAGTATCAGACCACTGCAAATCTACCAAGGCCCGGCCGTCCCTCCAAACTTTCATCTGAAACAAGGAGAAGACTGATCAGAGATGCAGCCAAGAGGCCCATGATCACTCTGGATGAACTGCAGATAACTACAGCTGAGGTGGGAGAGTCTGTCCATAGGACAATAATCAGTCGTGCACTGCACAAATCTGGCCTTTATGGAAGAGTGCCATTTCTCAAAGATATCCATAAAAAGTCTTGTTTAAAGTTTACCACAAGCCACCTGGGAGACACACCAAACATGTGGAAGAAGGTGCTCTGGTCAGATGAAACAACAATCGAACTTTTTGGCCACAATGCAAAACAATATGTTTGGCGTAAAAGCAACACAGCTCATCACCCTGAACACACCATCCCCACTGTCAAACATGGTGGTGGCAGCATCATGGTTTGGGCCTGCTTTTCTTCAGCAGGGACAGGGAAGATGGCTAAAATTGATGGGAAGATGGATGGAGCCAAATACAGGACCATTCTGGAAGAAAACCTGTTGGAGTCTGCAAAAGACCTGAGACTGGGACGGAGATTTATCTTCCAACAGGACAATGATCCAAAACATAAAGCCAACTCTACAATGGAATGGTTCACAAATAGACGTATCCAGGTGTTAGAATGGCCAAGTCAAAGTCCAGACTTGAATCCAATCGAGAATCTGTGGAAAGAGCTGAAGACTGCTGTTCACAAACGCTCTCCATCCAACCTCACTGAGCTCGAGCTGTTTTGCAAGGAAGAATGGGCAAGAATTCCAGTCTCTCGATGTGCAAAACTGATAGAGACATACCCCAAGCGACTTGCAGCTGTAATTGCAGCAAAAGGCTGTAATTGCGCTAATACAAAGTATTAGCGCAAAGGGGCCGAATAATATTGCACGCCCCACTTTTCAGTTTTTTATTTGTTAAAAAAGTTTAAATTATCTAATAAATTCTGTTCCACTTCTCGATTGTGTCCCACTTGTTGTTGAATCTTGACAAAATTTGTAATTTTTATATCTTTATGTTTGAAGCCTGAAATGTGGCAAAATGTTGAAAGGTTCAAGGGGGCCGAATACTTTTGCAAGGCACTGTAGTTCCACTAGACTCCCTTACCATCACCACCACTCAGAGCAAAGAAGGAGAAGTGTCTTGCATAAGGACTCAACAATAGCTTGCATTTCCCATTTCTTCAGAAGAGTCCAGTTTAAACCTGAAGATTTGAGGAAATCTGGTGTGTTCCTGCTCAGGTTGGAACTAAAACCAGCGGCCACACCAGCCCTCTGAGGACCGGTTTGACACCTCGCTTATAGTACGAGTATGGCCTAAAATAACTTTATCCCAAAAAAGTTGCTTGCAAGATTTTTCTTTTTTTTACTTTTGCAAACCTTTGTAAAACTTCCAACCTGCTAATGATTTAACGCTCTAATTATTAACCGCATTTCACAGTTTACCTCCATATATTCAGTACTGGGACAGGCTAAAGGCTGTTCTCTCATAACAAGCCGATATTCGTCTGTTTGCAGTGCAGCCTGTGTGAATGTGTGTAATAGACACTGCAGCCTTATTACTGGAGGCATATCTGGCTCCACGGCCAGGGTTGCCTATTAAAGGTCTAATTTAGGCCTGTGGTGGTACCAGCTATGGCCGCTGTTATTGCATGTTCTATTAGGGCTCAGAGACTTGGGCCCTGTTAAAATGAAACGGCTAAACTCTGTCATTTCAATTAAAATCCAAAAGTTCATTCTCTGGAGCGTAATTGAATATATTTACCGTGTTGGAAGTCTAGTGTTGTGCTGACTAGAGGTATCATGTAATAGTTACCTCTCGTGCAGTAAGATACAAATTAACCGATAACCTTTCCTGGATTTTCCCAACACATATACAAACTTTAATTAGTTCTTTAACTTTCACTTTCAGAGTTTACAACCACAGTGTACCCATCTTCTGATCACTACTTCCAGCAGGATAAAACCCCTTGTCATAAAGCTCGGATCATCACAGACTGGTTTCTTGAACATGACAATAGGTTCACAATATTTTAATGGCCTCCACAGTCACCAGATCTCAATCCAATAGAGCACCTTTGGGATGTGGTGGAACAGGAGATTTGCATCATGGATGTGCAGCTGACAAATCTGCAGAAACTAATCAAATATGGACCAAACTCTCAGAGGAATGTACTTAGTTGAATCTATACCACAAAGGATTTAGGCAGTTTTGAAGGAAAAAGGGGGTCCAACCCGATACTAACAAGGTGTACCTAATAAAGTGGCCTGTGAGTGTACTTCCTCAGCTCTATCAATGTGCCAATAATGCAGCAAGACAGGTTTCGAGAACCAGGAAGTACAATCGGCGAATCGGCGCCACTTTGTAGTTCAACAAAGCAATAAACAAATCTGTAATGGATGTAGACCTCCATGCGTAGACCAAGCCATACATTCTGTGTCTGAGGATTTAAAGCCGGAACAAAGGGGAAGACTGCAGAGTTTGAAATAATTAATTACCCCCTTCCAACATACGTCACGACCAAAGAGTAGTGATTGGATAAAGCAAAAGGTTTTGAGAGAACTAATCATAAAGATCAGATTTCAGACTATTTCAATGAAGTAAAATGAACCCAGCTGAAGCATCAAGCTAAATACTTCCCAACTCTGGATGACAAAAGCATAATGGTTTATAGTCTTGCTTCTCTTTCTTTCTCCACCTGAGGCTCTGCAGTTTTATCCGCTCTGCAGACCTACCACACAAAAAGCATCTTGCATGGAGATGTTACAATGCAATATAAGAGTTCTGATCCAACTTGTAGCTTGCTCCCGCCGGCCTCGCAGACTATGCAGCAAAACAAACACGCTTCTGCTCAGAATAGGAAAAGTGCTTCTTCCATGAGGGTGTCGTTGTGACTTCCTGCTGTGCCCACATTAGCATAATGCAAAAGCAGCAGAGAATTCATTTAGCTCTTCTTTATGACACAAAAGGCACAAAACTCAACAGCCAGATAAAACGCCTCCAGGTGTATTAAGTATATAGAGGAAGCCGAATTGAGTCACAATAACAAAGACTGTGATTTTATACCAATATCAAAGCCTTTAGGAGAAGCAACGCGACAGCAGGTCGGTAGCTCTCATGTCCGTGTCAACTGATAATGACACATAATTCCTGAACATATAAGTAAGTAGGTACGTAAAGTTTATATAGCGCCTTTCACAGACCAGATGAGCGGCACGGCACGAGGGCTGAGTAGTTAGCACTCTCACTTCTCAGCAAGAAGGTCCTGGGTTTGAATCCCGGTCGGAACAAATATCTATAAATATTAATGTAAAAATTATTACAAAAATACTGACAGATTCTAACAAATGTTGTGTGTTTTGTGTTTGTACAGCTAAAGATAAGGGGGAGAAGAAGCTGTTTGGCTACTCCTTTGTTCCTCTGATGCAGGAAGATGGCCGCACTCTTCCAGATGGCACTCATGAGCTCATTATCCACAAGGTAAGAATACAGCACCTCTGCCTGACCTTGCATCCACACTTGTTTTTATCCCTGTCTTAGCAGAAATCTTTGTTTACATGCACTCTCTTAAAACTAAACACATTTACTGAATTGAATTGGTGAGAATCAAATTAAAAAAATCTTGATTTGTGTGCAAAACAAGATGAGTCGATAGTAAATGTATCACAGGTTAATTAGTCAATACAAGCAAAAACTTTCGGCTCAGATGACTGTACATTTGTTGGAGTGGATGGGTCTAAACAATGCTTAGTATTTTTCACAATTACTCAAACAAGTAAGCAGAGAAGAATACAAGCTTCACATCACAACTTCTTGTTTGTGACACTTTAGCATCTCAGCAAATTCAGTCTGGTGCAGTTCATCATTAGGTGAATCATTCTTTCTCAATAACACACTGTCACTGTTCTCTTCTTACGTTACCAATTATTGTGTATCTCATCACAATGACGAATGCACGCTTTTCAGATTTCAAAAAAACATTTTACAGTCAGCACCAAAAACATGCATCAGCTCAGGTCCTGACTAAGACAAGCAACATCTGAAGATTGGTCTAAGGCGCTGCACTGACAGAGGCTCAAGAAGTACCTAGATGTGTAATTTATTATTAATTATTTATATATATGGACCAATAAAGCCTGAAATAAAGATGTACAATTTATCACTATCTACAAATTCATAAATGTTTTTGCATTGTCTTTCAACACTGTGTATAAACATAAAGTTTCCAATGTACATTTCTTCATTCGCCATTGGCAATCGTTTTTGGGTTGTTTCTTTTAATGCATCCCCACTGAGGTCCAGGGCCTGTCTTAGCTTTTTTCACACATTTAGTTTTGTTAGACACATCAAAAGCTTCCAACAAATAAAACAGCCTTGCATCCTTGTGTAAAAGCCACTGGGAGTTTTTCTTGGGTGTAATTTATAATAATTGCTGAGGACAGGCACATTTCCCCAAGGCCGGGAAACTAACTATTGCAGAGTATGTTGCTGCATCTCAGGCTGAGAGGCAGAGCGGTGACCATGTTTTCAATTATTTGAGCAAAAGTTCTCTAATTTATGTTCACTATAGATGTCCTTTTGTTATTTCCTTGGGTTTAGGGGAAGACTAGTATTTTTGTATATCCGTCTACAATGTACGTTGTTCATCTGCAGGCTAGAAAATGGAATTGGAGATAAGGTAAGCATTAAGCATTACCTTAGCAACTAATGCTTACCTTATCTCCAATTCCATTTTCGATGCCTGCCCCAAATTTGAATATTTATTTCAATATGTGTTTTAAGAGTCACAAATAGCACCAGAATACCAAGAATCTAGTGAGACCTGAAGCATGCTATTGTTTACCTCAGCTCTTATTGGTTCCAGCATTTTATTGATCTGTATTGATGCTTAACGTCAATACATCGCAACTTACACTTGGAATCATAATAATGTCCGTAAACGCTTGAAAGCTCATTCTACGCAATGCTGGTTTTCTTCCATATAAATGAGTGAAATAGAGTTGAAGGGAGTTCAGTTTGTACCACCTTTTACAACAGGCATGTGTGGTGTCCTGCTACATTAGGACCTTGCTCTCCCCAGTTTCCATAGTAATGTAAAACAAAGATTAGGCAAATAAAAATCAATGCGTTATTCTTTTTTGATGTATTGGAGGCTGGTAACCAACAGGGGGTACATATACCGCCTCCTTCTTTATGGGGTTTGGTGGGCATTTTGATGTTGCTTTTTTATTTAAATCTGATTTTAAAAAGTTTTGTTTTTCATAAACAGTTGTGCATGTAGTGAGGTTAATGTAAATGGTGGCTTCTGAGTGTTGGTTACTGTAGCCAAACATTTTGGTTCTGAATGTTTACTTAACATTCCAACCCTTGAAGATTTGTTTTGGACACAAACAGTAGTCACATTCTCCTCTGTGGTTTTTTCCTACCTTCCGTCCTTCTCTTTGACTTCTTTTCTCTTCACTTCTTTTCTCTTCTCTTCTTACATGATATTTCGCACTAACCTCCTTTCGCACTATATTCAGGTTTTTCCAGATCGATTCCCAACATTGTTGCCATATTTTAAACACTTTTGTATTTATACATAGAGACATGTATGTTCATCGCTTCTAAACTGAGCGTGTTTTGCCAGTATGTCTGGCATATTACCTTCTATGCCAACATGGGCAGGAACGGTTTTTGTATTCATGTTTTTCTACAACTGCTGGAAAATAACCCTTCATTTTATTGACTGCTGTTTGTTAGCATGAACAAACCAAACTAATCTTCTACTTTGTCTGTCTCTGTCCCAGTGTGAGGAGAACACCAGTTTAGCCGACTGCTCGCGGTACCTCAAGCAGCCCTTCTCCAAGGTCAATCTCCCGGCCAACAATCAGACTTTAAAAGGGACCAAGGAGTCTTTCTGGATCACCAGTTTCCTCTGCTCCACCAAACTCACACAGAACGGTAATACAATATGTGCACACTCTCCATTGTTACAGCTTGCTTACGACAAATGTGTTTGGAACAGTGTAATTACAGTACACTACATCCAACTTTACTGGGTTTTCATTTTCTCATTTTGTCTGGACTCAATTTTACCAAATTTAGTACCGGGTTACCAAAAATTACTATGAAATATGTGAGCACAAAACACACACCAGGATGAAGTTTTTTCAAATACTTTTTTATACTACTTTTTTACTTCTCCCCCTGTATATTCTATCATCACCAGTCCAGTCCAGTTTATTTATAAAGCACTAATAAAACCAACAATTTTGACCAAAGTGTTGTACATAAAAAGACATAACCCCACACTTTTTACAGAGAAAATCAATTCAAAATCAATTCAAAATCAATGAAATGCCAATGAGAACAAGTGAGTCCTAAGACAAGACATTAAAGCAGGAAGAGTCTAACACACAGGGGCAGCTCATTCCATAATTTTGGACCGACAACCAAAAAAATCTCCTGATCAAAACTTTTCAATATTTGTGTGAGTGTGTGTGGTGCCATATATAATTGTGTAGTGATACTGGTTTTAAACAATTTTGTTCCAAATTATCTGTTGAATGAGTCAGGGGTTTGGAAGTTTGTACATGTCTGCTTCATCCAACACGTTTTCAGAACATGTATGTATCATTATCGTTGTCGTCATCATCATCACCATATTCGGTCCATATTGTAACTCACAGACCCCTTAAACATTTAGATATAAGACTCACACACAAAAAGTATACAGACTGACATATGTGGTACCAGTCTCCTTTATGGGGTAAGGCATGGTACAAGTTAATGTTGTAGTATAGTACCCTTAAAAAATAAACAGTAAGAATGATGTTATGGCTCATACGTCTCCTGCTGACTGTGCCCCCTCCAGGCGACATGCTGGACTTGCTGAAATGGCGTGCACATCCTGAACGCATCAATGACAGCCTGTCGAAGCTCAAGGAGATTGACGGCTCAGAGATTGTCAAAGTAGGTTGCACTCTTATCAGATCCCCAAAATTGCCTCTGCTCCACTGAGAGTATCGATTGCTTCATATTTGATTTGGCTTCATACGGTTTTGCAGCTGAGCGTAAAAAGGTCACTGCGTGGTGTTGTGTTCAAACAATTTTGTATTTTCTCAGTTTCTTCAGGACACGCTAGACACTCTTTTTGGGATTCTAGATGAAAGCAGCCAAAGATACGGCCTCAAGGTTTTCGATTCACTGGTGAGTAAAGTTACCTTAAGATGTATCTGGTGGGGTATCTAACTCTCAAACTACAATAATATACACAATTTTGCTTTAAAATACTACATCCTCATAGTTTGGTTCTATCTCTAGTTTTCACTCATGTGATATCTTTAGAACAGCTTGTTCAGACGGAAAAATCAAAAAGACAGGACTACTCTTGCGTAGCCAATCAGCTCTCAGTCTTGGGAAAAAGATATAAAACACAACCTAAGATAGTGAAGACAGCATGTTCTGGCAGCATTTTTCACAACATGTTACTTTTAAAAGACTGGGGTTTTACGTAAACTGAAATAATATTTTATATGATTTCCCCAATTAAATTGCTGTTATTTTTTGGTGGCCCAGGTTGCTAATTTAAACGTATTGGATGGGTTATTTTGATTGAGTGCTGTTTTGTTGTAGATGATTACATGTGTTACAGTATAGTGTGTTCTTTGAGAATTAAATTTATAAATCGTAATTCCTTATAAAAAAATGACTGATTGGATCTTGGCTTTTTATGAGGACAAAAGAAAAACAGAACTGCTTAAAATAGCTTTCAGAATGATTAAACAGTATGTCTCATTGCCACAACATTTGCCAATTTAACATCCACATATTATGCATATTTGGGAAATGGTCCTCAAAATATTTTCAAAAACACATGATTAGTTAAACTCTTCAAGTGTAGAGTCTGGATTACACTATTAAATTGTATGGCTTTAAATGCATATATTTCTACAAAGAATGTTCCATAGTATGATTTTAACTTCTTTTATGTCCCTAGAATTGTCCCTAGAACTGCAGCTTTAAGAATGATCCAAACTACAAGATTAGCAGTGTTACATACATATTTTAGTTTACCTTTTTGATTCTGTCACTAGTGTTTATCATGTATTTTGGCCTCTGTCACATCTTGAGATCAACCTTTCTACCACCCTTACTGTACTCAGCTAATTGATAAACAATGCACTAGTTTATTATTTTCATGTGTGTCTGTGTATTTCTTCATGAAATACTTAACTTTTTTTCTCTTAAATCTGGTGAAAATTGGAAAGTATATATAAGCAAGTCGATATTACTGTGCCTGTCATTCCTAGACCAGAGTATTATTTGTCTTTGGAGAGCTTTGGGCTGGTGCAGTCATACTTCAGTTCTCTGAGCCGGTCTCCCTGCAGTCACAGCCCACTGCTCTGACAGACCGACCGCAGATAGATGGATCGATCGGACGCCTCTCTCTACTTGACTCGCAACACGCTGCCACAAAACACGCTCCTTTTCCCCCCAGTGAAGCATTATTGCTGATGAAGGGGTCCGAAGAGACTGCAAAGCCATCCCTGTTTCCAGCCCTGAATCAATCAAACAAGCCTGCCACATGTATAATCTATCTAGTGGTCACAGAGATAATGCAGAATTTACAGCAGTCTCCGCACAAAGAGAACTGGTAATAGATTCAGAATATCTTTGGTTGCGTAATGTACTGGTTTGGGTCTTATGTAATATTGTGCACCTTTTTACTCTGAATACAATTAATCTATGATTATAATGTATAAACTGTATATAGATGGACAATGCTAACCCGCTAGCTCAATGAAGCCCAGACAGGGAAGGTTTTTTCTCCTACTCTGGCTCCTTTTTACTTACAAAAAGAACACTTAACTTGTTCAATAACCTTTTGTGTCTTACCCACTCTGCCCAAAAGCGTCTAATGGTGACTCACAAGTATGCCAAATTTGTTTTCTAACACAAGGAACACAGCATCTTATCTTCACTATTACAAGACTCTTTCTCTCGGGACATTTTTGTTATCCATTTATTAAGAAACCCCATCTTTAAGAATTAGTATTGCATTTAAACAAAAATGTCTTGGTGGCGAATGAGTAAATTTAATGTGTATATGTTCTTCTTAGGTTCACATAATCAACCTCCTTCAAGACAGCAAGTTTCAACATTTTAAACCTGTCATGGACACCTACATCGAGAGCCACTTTGCAGGAGCGCTGTCGTACAGGTGTGTATGTTGTCATCGTCTGCATGTTATAACGTTGTATGCAGTAAACATCTTGTTCTATGGCTGCTCTAAAGGTCTCCAACCTTTTTTACAAGGAGAGCCACTTTCCCCGGACAAAAATGTCAGACAGCTACTCTATTAAGCTGTTAAGGGTGAGAAGTTAGTTAGTTTGGGTACTGTTACTTTCATTAAAATGTTAGTTAGCATTACATCATTTGTTGGCACATCAATCATATATGTTGTTATGATTGATGTCATAGATATCCCCAGAGAGATACAGTTTGAACACTGCTCATTTATAATTGTATGTTTTTAATCTTTGCAGAAAATATGTTGCTAAGACAATATCACTGTTTGCCAACCTCCCACCATCATTTAAATAGCAGATTGTTACATTCATATTCCTATTACTGAATTTAATCTCAGTTTGTCCACATTTTTATCTCAGTTTGTCAGAATCAAGCTGGTCACTTTGAGCTGGTGATTTGTCAGAAGATGTAGTATCAATGCTATGGCTGCACTGCCCCCTGGTGGCTGTATTGAGAGTTACAGTGTCCTTCACTGGTCAGTCTTTCATCCCTCCTCCTCAGACTCCATATTCAGGACCTGCTGTTCACGCAGGCTGCCTCTTCACACTGTCTGTAGCTGCTATGAGAGCCATGCTGATCTCATGTTGTTATTTTACTCACACACATCATGTGTAATGTGTCGCTTTGGCTTCAATTCCCTTTAAATAAATGAAAATATTCAGCAGTGAGATTAGCAACTAAAGCATTCGAGGCACCTTTAAATATTTCACAAGAACGTTCACTTTCACTCTGTTTTTTTTTTAACTTATCTGACACAAAAAGCCCTGATAAGTGGAATATGTTATCTCTGCTTGTTAATATCAAACCAAGTCTTTTTGCTTTTTGGGTAATATGACACTATAACATTACATCTAGCTAACTAGAAGGACTGTGGTGATGTTTTTTTTACTGTTGATTCTCTGAGTTGGTGATTTCAATGGTTTTGTTAAGTCCTCTGAGATGACTTCTGTTGTGATTTAGGGCTGTACAAGAATAAATTGTAATGTATTGTATTGTATCTGTACATAGTGTAATTCCTGTCGCGCATGATATGTCAACAATAAATCAATTGTAGTTAAGCAAATTAATAATCTTGAATCCAATGATTGCTCCATTATTACCAATTTCTAAATAAAAATGCATTTAAGCATTTAAAAGAAAACCCATAGCACTCTTTATCTTCCACACTACACAAAAGAGATGTACCCACATTTGACTTCCTCCAGCAGGCTACAGGCTGCAATATGCTGTAACGAAGTATTAGTGCTGAAATAAAAGAAACACATTTGAGTTGGTTTTGCATGGATGCAGGAGTCTTGTGAATGTTGTAGTGGTGTGATGCATGTGTGCGAGCCTGTTGGTGCAGCGGCTGGAGGAGAATGGTAAATGACTGCGTTTTGTCCCCAGGGATCTGATCAAAGTGCTGAAGTGGTACGTGGACCGCATTGTGGACGCCGAGCACCAAGATCACATCCAGCAGGTGCTCAAGGTGAGAGACAAGCCATGCACACACACACAAACCTGTATGCACACTTATACACACACACACACAAAACATCTACAAACATGACAAAATGAGCTAGATTTTCCAGACACTTTTCACAAGGCAATATATTTCTCAATTTTACTTCTGACCGCTACTAACGTGCACTTTTGCTCTGTATCACATTCTCTTTTTGGCAGGATGCATTCGCTGCTCTGTAGAACTAGATAAATCATGATAGTAAGCATTTAATAGGTGCTGCTAGATGTAGTAAGCTTCATACCAATGTAAAGACAGCGCTGCTGTTATTTTCCTCTGTGAACACTATGATATCTGCTTCACACACATGCGTCGTTAATAAGCCATCCGTAATCCTTTGGTTTATTCAATCTCACACTACATGTATTGGGCGTGTGGTTTTTCAAAGAAGCAGCTTCTCCAGGGGGCATTCTCACCTCATTTCTCATTCAATATACATCTGACAAGACTGTAAATAATACTTTTGTTTTTCAGTTAATAATATATGAGCAATGCACACACAGTAAATAGCATCCCAGATGTCAGGTGAAACAGGGGAAGCTTATGATGTTTCTGAACCATATTTCATTTCATTCAAATGCACAAAGGTTAAACAAGGGTTAACAGGCAATCCTTATTGTTGTAGGTTACTTTAAATTGAGTTTTTTCTTCATGTTAATTGTTAATGATAAAAGCCATACATATATTTTCTATATATATTTATACATATAATTTATAAATGTGAATGTCCCTGAAGAAATTCCTCCTTTACACATTTACTGAATGTCTTAAAACGATGCAATTATATAATCGAACACATTAATATCTTGGTGGAGGATCTGCTCTTTGTTGTGTTCCTTGTGAATGCTAACATTTTGCCTGCAATGTCCAACAATTGAATTAAACTTATCATAAACAAATTATATCTGTTGGGAGCAGAGTCGACCCAATGTATGATTTATTTATCTTTTCAGTTGTCTTGCCAGTACATGTTGTTTTTGTTCCTCAGGCTAGCGAGTACATCTTCAAATACATCATCCAGTCCAGGCGCCTGTTCTCTCTGGCCACCGGGGGGCAGAGTGAGGAGGAGTTCAGAGTGTGCGTCCATGAGCTCTTCATGTCCATCCGCTTCTTCCTCTCACAAGAAAACAAAGGCACAAGTCCAGTCGCACAAACTCAGGCAAGTGTATGCAACAGTGGTTGGTAACACTGAAAAGACAATGGGCCTCATTCACAAACTGTTCGTAAGCACAACTTTGTAAGTCCTACTTACGAGAATTTTACAAAGATTGGGCCTCATTCACCAATATCTTCTTTAGAATCTTCTTCAATTTCTTCTTCATGAAAATCATGAATACCACAATCTTTGTAAAAATCTTTGTAAGTAGGAATTAAAAACAAATTGGTTCTTGACAGTTTGTGAATGAGGCCCATTCATGAATGTTTCTCTTATTTTCATAAATCTTTAAAAGCGAAATATTCTATTACAAGTACATGCAATTTCACTCTAATCCTTTTTGTGGATTGTCCCGAACCGATATTATTGATCACATGATGCTGTAAGGTTCTTCTTATCAGCATTGATAGGTAGTGTCAATACATTGATTTGTGTCTTAAAGGGGCAATTATTTTAGCACCAAAGCGTTTTCTCTGTGGTCAGCTGGAGTTCTAACGCAGCTGTTTTCTTTGTTTCCCTTCAGGCTGTATTTCTTCGCACATTCCCTGCAATTTATGGAGAGTTATTAAAGATTTTTACGGTGCGTGAGGTGGCTGGTTTTGTCCGGGAGACTCTGGCCAGTCTGCCCACCACTGTTCAAGCAGACAGCCCTCTAGACACCATCAAACTGCAATGCATCGCCAAGACTGTGGAGAGCCAGCTTTACGTTAACCCAGGTAAGAATGTGTAACATCACAGCATTCCAAAAAGCCTTTAGTTTAAAATCGTGGCGGATGGAAGCTGAAAAATATTTCCTGGTAACTATGGCAAACAACAAAAGTCAGAATTCTTGTCTACGTTTATAGCTAATTATTCTGTTACAGTTTTTTACATGATCTAGGAATTACAAAGTTCCAAAACAACTATTGTCTAATTATTTTATCATGAGTTATAATAATATTTTTATAGATTAATTATTTGAAAGGTGTCGAGCAGTGGTGGCATTATTCAATAACATGCATGTAGTTGGTCAGTAGAAAGGACTTTCAGACATAAGAATAATATTGCAGGTTTGATAAACTAATGACTATCAAATCATAATATAATTTTATTTCATGTACAGTATTTACTCCCCATAAAGTTGTACTGGTGCTTGCTCTCCAATTGAAATAGATCTCTAGATAGCCTATTGCGCCATACTTGGTCTGAGAACAAGCTCTGTACAAGAAATACATCTCCGGAATCTGCCAACATTTTGCATGGTAAATATAAAGCAGGATGTCTGGGGATAGGATCTGAAGCACATTTTGGGTTTTAACAAATTTCACTGGAAATTAGTTATAAGGCTCTCTAATAAAGCAAACATATCTATATTGAACTTAAAAATAAAAATGTGTTTTGAGTGTGGAGCTCATTCAAATATGATGTAGAGATCTTTATTTTTATCTTTCACATTTCCAGTCGCTTTATGGTTTTTATTTTTCAATTGGCTGACACTTATACAAATAACATCCTGTTGCACCTGCGCTTGCACATCAATGTAGGGAGACTTTAATGATATTTGCATGTTTTTGTCACACCCACTGTTCCTGGGGGTTCAGTAGAGAAACACAGCTGGAAATAAACTCAAATGAATAGCAAGCGTTAAAACATGGGGTCTGCTATAATTGATCATACTTTTGCTGCGTGTTCGTATTACCATCCTCAGGTGCTCACTCCTGCTGTTCAATGATTTCCACCCACTTCGGCTAAACACTAACCCACAGTGCTCCTTGTCACTTAATTATTCTAAATAAAAGCTAATTACAGTTTTGTGTTCAGCGTTTATTTACATTCCTTTCCCCAAAGACTCCACTGGGCAGGAAAACACATCCGTCTTACAGACATTAACATCTCAGCACACATTACACCTGGGAATCTTCACAACACATTTGTAGTTGTATTTGTATGTCCTCCATCAGTTGTGTGGTCAGCTGAGTATGGGCGTAGTCTAGTTGGAGAACGTCTAAGAGTTGGTTGACCGCAGCGGAGGTGCGTTTAATCGCAACCTCGTGTGTGTTAAGTACTAGCATGGTTCCTTTCAGGGATTTTCCCAAGGTTACCACGTCGTTCTGTTGTTGGTCAAGTCTGGTTTTGACATCCTCGAGCTCAGAGGCCATTTCTTGTTGGTGGCGTCTGAGGGAGGATAGGCTGATGGCGTTTACCGTGGACATCCCTAAGCTAAAGAGGGTGCCCAGGGCGGACGCCGCGCCGAGGAGAGCCCCAATAAATCGTTTGGGTCTGGGGCGAGGGTCACTGAGCTCTGTCCTAGTGATCGTGAACTTCTCTAGTTGCGTCAGCATGTGTTGTATGTCTGCCTCAGCATGCTCCACGACCGTCTGGGTCCAGCGTGCGCCTGCCCAATCTTTGAGTGTGACCTTCAAGGGCAGGTTCTTGCGGCAGACTTCACTAGGATTGAGTCTGACAAAGATTCGCTGTGTGTGGAGTCGGACGTCCGTGATGAGGAGCCCGGGTTGTTCCTTTAAAACGATCCCGGAGGCTGGTCCGGTCTCAATAATTTCTGGGGTGCCGAGGCACAGTATGCAGGTCAGCACGAGAAGGAAAGTGGGCCACATGTTCTGCAAGGCGTGAAACAATTGTTAGGGGTTAGACAGAGAGGGGGAAAGAGAGACTCGATTAGTGCAGCCGAGAAGAGTGTTAGTGAGTGCTGGGCTAATCGTGTTTGAGGTCACGTGGTGTGTTCCTAACTGGGGTTTGTAGTGTGCCCTGCTTGTCCCATGGGGCTTTGTTTGTGTGGTTTGGTTTGGCTGTAACGGGCCCATCTGAGGGTGGGCTCTCTACCTTTTGTGACCTCGATTTGGTGCACTGCGGTTGAGAGTTTGTTTCCCACCCTGTATGGTCTTGACCAGCGGGGTAGCGATTTCCGGCGTAGTCTGGTGGGGCCGGTCCCCACGTGTCCTGGGGAGTGTGCCAAGGTGTAATACCATACCTGGTTTTTGACCTGGAGGTGGTCCTGCGGGTCGGTCCTGTATTGGCTTGTCCTCAGGCGCCGGGGGAGTTTCACGTTCTCGTCACTCCACTCCGGTTTGGGGATACGTGCCTTAGTATTTCGGTTGCCGTTCGGTCCGTTGTTTCTACCTGTTGTAGTGCCTGACGTGTGTTGTTTATACCTGTTTGTTTCGCGGTAGGTGAGTCATGGGCGTGTGCCAACATTACCCCCCTCATGCTTCGAGGCACCACGAGTACCGACGAAGTGAGTGTATCGGAAGCAGAATCTAACAGCCCATGGCGTATCGGCAGTATTCCTTCATCACGGCCGGAGGTTCAGAGCGTCGTGTCGATCATGACGTCGAAGGGGCGTTCTAGTGTGGGGTTGCTAAGTCCGACCTGTCGAGGTCGGGGGCCGTCCCCCCCCCAGTCCGGGTAGTCCCGTTGGCCTAGGGTCAAGTCCTGGCGTGTGTCAGGGGGGTTGCCGTGGGGTTGTCCTCCATGTTTGGGGAGGTCCCCGGCGTTCCCATCGCGGGTCACTGGCCATTGTGTCGCAGCATATGCGGACGGCCCAGGCTTGGGGCACTGTAAGTCGTGTGGTCCATGTAGCATGTTCAGATGTGGGCCAGGGGGGTCTTTTTAGGTTTGTCCGCTATGTTGAGGGCGGGCCCTTCCGTCCCAATGGCTGCAGTCTGACACATGTCTCGTATGGACGTCAGGTGGGCCAGGGTCATGGGTCGGATAGTCATGTTGTCTGTGTCGCGTGTCCATGTGTGTTCCCGGAGGGGCGTCGTGGGGGTCGCAGTGGTCGACGTGTCTAATGTTGGGTTGTGTATTGTTCCCTTGACCTTGATTGTGGTCCTTTCCCGTCATGATACTTACCAGTTCGGCCACGCTCCTGCGTTCCCAGTTGGACGATGGTTCGCCGCGGTCGGAGCGAGGGGAGCGTGGCCCGGAGGTACTGTCACGGCCGGTTTCGTTCAAAATAGCGGTCCTGAGTTTCGCTGCGCGATCAAGATCCATGGTCGCGCTTGGAGTCATGCTCAGTCCCTGTTGGTGGTCCCTACTTACCTGTTGGATTTGTTGTAAGCGGGTCGCGGCGGATTTCCTAGTTTCCGCCAGTTGTCGTTCCAGGTCACGCACTGTGTTTTGTAGCCTTGCTTTCTGGGCTTCGGAGTCGCGCAAGGTTATCCTGGAGATTATGGCCAGTCGTCCTAGCCACTGGGTTAGGGTCTTACCTTGGAGTTTCGTCGTAGTAGCTTCGGATGCTAATATGGAGGTAGCATCTTGTAAGTCAGAGAGTGAGCTGTGCTCAAGCGTGTCGTAGCCCCCTGGGAATACCTTCTCTGTGAGGTCTCGCAGAAAGTTGTCCACTATGCCGTGTCCTTCTGAGACACCGTCGTGCTTGCTCGGTCGTGGCGAGTTTCCGCCATTGATTTCCATATTTGTGTGGGTGAGTGTATGCGAGTATGACTTGGAACGTGTGTGTACGACACGGTGGGAGGAGGGAAAGGAGGAAAGCAGTGCTATAGAGAGGGTAGTTTAGCTGTTGGTCGTGTGGTGGTGTAGACCTTAGTGTGTGTCAAAACCGTGACTACAGCGTCCTCTCAGTGCGGCGGTGTATGCGGGCAGTCAGCCTAGGACTGGGGTCAGGCGTTTGTGCTTCTTCACCTGTGTGTAAGCGAAGAGCGTTGGGGTTAGTGGCGTTGGCGCACGTAGGGGTAGTAGCAGTATTAGCGCGCGGCGTTAGAGACGCAGCGTGATGGACGCGGCGTAAGACGCAGCGTGATGGACGCGGCTTAAGACGCAGCGTGATGGACGCGGCTTAAGACGCAGCGTGATGGGCGCGGCTTAAGACGCAGCGTGATGGGCGCGGCTTAAGACGCAGCGTGATGGACGCGGCTTAAGACGCAGCGTGATGGACGCGGCTTAAGACGCAGCGTGATGGACGCGGCTTTAGACGCAGCGTGCTGGGCGCGGCTTAAGACGCAGCGTGATGGGCGCGGCTTAAGACGCAGCGTGATGGACGCGGCTTAAGACGCAGCGTGATGGACGCGGCTTAAGACGCAGCGTGATGGGCGCGGCTTAAGACGCAGCGTGATGGACGCGGCTTAAGACGCAGCGTGATGGACGCGGCTTAAGACGCAGCGTTAGAGACGCGTTTGTGACGCACCTGCGTTTGTGACGCACCTGCGTTTGTGACGCACCTGCGTTTGTGACGCACTTGCGTTTGTGACGCACCTGCGTTTGTGACGCACTTGCGTTTGTGACGCACTTGCGTTTGTGACGCACTTGCGTTTGTGACGCACTTGCGTTTGTGACGCACTTGCGTTTGTGGCGCGGCGTAGCTTTAGACGCAGCTCAAGTAAGCAGTAGCAAAAAGGCAGCAGGCTGAGGCAAGGCAATGCAATTTTAGTGACAGTGAGGGTTAGAAATAGAGTATTAGTTTTGATGTAGTACAATCAAACGTAGAGTTTGGCAGAATAGAGTGGTCATTAATTGGATCAACAAAACAGCATGGAACAAACAGCCAGACAGTGTTAATGTTATCACCATGGGCAGCAGTGCGGTCTAGCCGTGACATGCAGAAGGAGGGCAGAATTAAAATTGTTAGTTTTTGTTATGTATAGCAGTAATGTGTTTTAATAGCAACATGCGCTAGAAGTAGCAAAGTTACAGCGTGAAACTTGGCCAACGCAGTAATGTAGTCCAACAATTATGTGTAAGAGGAGGAGCAGAAGCAGAGTGTTAGCTTCTGTTCATGTAAAGCAGTAATGTGTTCTAACGAAAAAAGAAAGTGACATGCAGCAGAAATCCGTGAAGCAGAAACACGGCATAGGATTAGTTACTACAATAATGCGTATTATCAGTGGCAAGGAGGGGGGGGGTTGTGTGTGTGGGAGTGCAGTATTTGTTAAATCACCACACAGATGTGTTACCGTAAACTAGCAGTAGTGAGTGAGCAGGAATAAAGCATAGAATGCGTTTCACCAGCGACATGCAGCAGAAGGAGAGCAGAGTTTACAGCATTAAACTTGGCTAACGCAGTAATGTAGTCTAGCAATGACGTCAAAGAGGAGAAACAGAAACAGAGTGTTAGCTTTACCAATGCATGGCAGTAATGTGGTTATTGAGTTGGAGTAACAAAACAGCACGGAGATATAGCAAAGCCGTTTTACGTTAGAGCCACAGCCACAGATGATTAAAGACGTGGTGCAGAATGGGTGTCAAGACAGCAGCAATGTGGTCCCGGAAGTAGTGCCGGGACCGGAAAGCAATCCTGTGTTAGACAATAAAAGAGGTGCGGCTCGTTTAGCGGTATGCCGAGACGGCTGGCGCCTTATGATCGTCAGAACACAGAATCAGAGTGAGATAGGATAGTACGAAAGTATAGTAAGTAGCGTTATTGTTAGACAACAGGCAGGCAATGCAGCAGAATGGTATTAGCAGTGGGGATGCGGCTCTGGCTTTTAGCACGCCAGGGCCGGAAGTTAGCCGTATGCTAAAAACAAAGTGTTGTGGCTAGCTTGTAGCTTGCCGAAAGCAGCGGTTTTAGCAGTAGTTTAGGCAGTAAACATTGAGTTTAGGCAACTGAATGCAGTCTGGTTTAACAGAGCGGCAGTAATTTTAACAGTGAGAGAGCAGCTATTAGTGGGAGCAGTATTAGGAGCAACGGGCGTTGTCCGAGTGTAGCTTCGAGGTCTAGCAGGCCCGAGCGGAAGTTAGCCTTATGCTAGAACAAAGGAGGGTAGCTAGCCGTTAGCCTCCGAGCGGGAGGTTGTAGCAGTAGTTTATACAACGAAAGTCTGGAGCGAGTTATACAGTTCGCACAAGCACGTATACAGTGGTGGGATGGTGTTTGTCTGTATTGTGCAGTACAGTCTTGGTGTGTGTGTGTACAACAGCAGGTTAGCGGTAGAGAGAGTGGTGAGACAGGGTTAGCGTAGCCTAGCAGAACAGTAGCATCACATTCAAGCAGCTGCCTTTCACAGCCTTTATACACATAAACTCGGTTACAATCCTGTGTGACTTGGGTCACAAAGGGACACAGAGTAGGTCTGTACGCCCGTGTTCTGGACACGGTGTACAGTGGGTTACAAGGATAAGTTTTTTGCGCTTTCTCTTCAGAGGGAAGCGACTTTCACAAACTCACGCCGCCCGCTGGCCAAGCGGGGCGAAACGTTGGAGAGAATGCGTAGTACCTGTGCGAAAAGCCAGGATTTTGAGACTAAATTAATAGTCTGGTGCATGCACGAGACGCTTTATCGCAAGCGTGGGGCGTAGGGGAGCTCGATTGTCGTTGAAGTCACTATAGCAGCGGAGGTAGCAGGGATGTGGGGGTGAGGAGGTGGGGGGAAGCGCTTTGAGCGGAGCAGTACTTAAGTTAGCGTATTGCAGATCAGTCACAGAGTACGAGTTGATAAATCTGGTCTATTTACGCGGATCTCACAAACAGGGTACCATTATGTAGGGTAACTACTTATATTGCTGATTATGTTATAAATTTAGTAGTGTGGAGCGGCTAGTCTCCGGATCAGAAACTCGCCGTTCCACCAATGGGTCTGTCTTATTTATTTTGGGCACCAGTAGACGTTTGAGGGTCTACGACAGACCCAAACCAACTTTGCCTCGAGTCAGTCTTATAATCAAAAGGTAGTTAATTCGTAAATCGGCCAGGGATATACCGAAATCTAACAACACGACTCTGATAGGATTGAGTTAAAGAAAAGGGGTTTATTGATTACAAAAATGAAGGTAAAAATATAACGAAGGGGATTTCTGGTCACATTAAAGCAGAAGTGGTATACATTTCATTCAAATCACACATTTAACAAGAACAGTCTTACTTTGTAGGAGCGTAGAGGATGGAGAAAGGATTTGGGTTGGGGAATCAGCCCACGTGGTTTCTTTGTCTGGGCAGGCGGGAGGTACGAAGCCAGCGAGTTGGTCCAGTTGCTGATCCACGCGTATGCAGCTCAGTCCGGAATGGGTTGCGCGCGTAGAGTCCAGAGCCAAGGAAAGAGGCTGGTGATGGAACAGTTCGTAAGGTCCCGAGCCGAGGAGAGTGTGTTTTGCGGAGTAGGAGGCCCGATGCGTGCTGGCGCGGCCGTATTGGAGACACGTACCGCGGGACGCAGATGGCCAGGGAGAGCTGGAATAGTGATTTCAGGATAGGACAAGAGAGAGTTTGTTGCGTTGTGAGAGTTTATATTGACTTCTGAAGGGGGCGCGTCCTTTGACGTCATCCATGTGCGACAGCCTCCTCACAACAGGCGGTTTATCAAGAAAAGCACACAAGATCAATACAGTCACCCATAACACATCGTACAAACACACAGTGCATTTACATCACAGACATCAACACACACGAGTAAGGTCCGTAACGTTATCGACATAATATTACAGAGTAATGTCCTTTTCGAGTGTCCGCCTCGGGTGCAGTAGTGTCCAGTGTCCGCTAGGGAGCGCCAGAGCGCCGTGGGAGAGTCTCAGGTTGTGGAATGTCTCATGAGCGATTGCTGATGAATGATTCCTGATCTCCGTCTGGCAGGGGGCACACAGATGTCCTGTTCTGTTGTTTTATTGCCCCTCTGGGTCTCGTTGTAGTGTTCCTGGTGAATGTTAGCCTTTAATTGAACCCGCAGTTGCTTTGAAGTCTCAGGAGCTAGGGAGGGCATGTTTACGGAAAGGGTCTGCTATTCACACCCGATTGGCGCTCACCTTTTCCTCACCCTACACATTTATTTGTATTTTTTACTGTTGAAAAAATATATTTGTTGGTTTTACATCAATAAAAACATTCCTAGTGACGCCGTATAACTGTACAGTATGTGGCGTAGTGTATTGTGTATATTTTTATATGTATATATTTTTTGACAGGCCACAATAACTGACATTTCTGTAAAGCATTTACAGAACATTAACGCTGTCATTTTTGTGTAATTTGAGTTGTAAAACCAGTTAACTGTTATTCTAATACCGCATTTGTTGATAATTATTGTGTGTGTTGCAGCCCAAATCAGTTGACTTGATCCCTTTCCTTTTCTCCTGTTATCATTTCCATTTTGGGTATATGAATATAAATCTGATGTGCAGTGTTTTTCTTTGGTGCCAGAGTCACGGTGCATCCTGCTGCCAGTGGTCCTCAAACTGCTGCACGCGCACATGCAGGAGCAGAGGGACCTGGTCATGTGTGCGCGCATCCTCACCAGCATGCTCTCGCTCATCCAGAAGGAAGACAACGGCACTGCAGTAAGTCTGATCTAAATCTTACTAATCAAGTTGTGGCTCCTATTTGAGAACACATTGAAAAGTTACTCAAAATCCATTTCTCTATTATAAAATACTACTAATAAATTTGAACCAAAGCTAAGCATGGATTGGACAAAGACAAAACCAGTAATAGAAGACCAAGGCCAGTACCAATTCACAGTGTACCTGCAGGTATACACCCACAGATGACCTCTGTATTACCCACAGGCAAATACAGTTTGTTATGCAATGACCAAGATGGGTGCATCTTTAAAAGGACAATAGTTCATGATAAGTCTATCTTTATCATTGTCAAGCAGCGTTTTGCCAGAGGTCAGGTTTGACTAAGCCAATATTATTCAAGATTAATCAATTAATTATTCTCTATCCCAACACACTGTTTGTTTGTTTGTGTTCTGACAAATGAGCAGGTTGTTTCTTTTCCTGTGAAGTGTCTTGTACTAAATGCAAATGTCAGTGTCAATAATGACGTAGACGCCAAATTTAGTTTTATTTTAAATATGAAAGGTGATAGGCTTGCATATATTCCTAATAGATTATTTTTCAACAAATGAGACATGAGCTAGCATGACAGATTGAAATCATCTCATGAAACTTGCTTTCACATCACATATCCTCACCCCGATTAGACGGCATCCATAAACATCCAGGATCCGTATTCAAAGTACTAAGCATCTACACGACGGCGGAAAACAATGTAGTTCTAGTGCCCGGCCAGTAGGGGACAGTGGAACTCCACAACACAAGACGCATGAACCCAAGCAGTATAATCACTTTATCTGAAATTTTCCCACTGTGGGTCGAATAAAGAAGCTCTTAATCAACAACAACGTCCTCAGGCCACTGCAAAGTCTGAGAAAGATACACCAACATTATTCTGCATTAAACAGTAGCCGATCCAATCCGGCCAAATCTATTGTTTTACTCTCGCAGCATCTCTGTGTATACAGCATCTCAAACTAACTAACAGACCCTCCTGCATCGGCAAGGAAAAACTTTAAAACCCAGTGGGAGAAAAGTGAGAAATCTCAGGGAGATCTACATTGAGAGAGGGATCCGCTCCCACTGACAGACAGGCTATAGATCCAGGACTTAAGCTACAGAACGTGGACCAGGACCACACAGTGGCCGCAGAACATGGACGGGTCCGGTGCAGGACTGAAGCAGCTCCCAGGCGGGTCGGCAGGGCAGTCCACGTGTGCACGTGTGTGGCTGTGTGCATGTGTTAGTTCTGATTAGATCTCTGGTTTGGCCTCTGGTTAGGTCTTTGATTAGGTCCATAGTTAGGACTCTGGTTGGGTGTCTGGTAAGGTCTCTGGTTGGGTCTTTGGTCTCTGGTTGGTCTCTGGTTGGCAGGAGGGTTTGGTTGTGGGACCCACTTGGGAAGTGACAGCAGCAGGAGGCAATGTGCCAGTCTAAAGCTACTTCACCTTGGAGAGACCCATGAGGAAACGCATTAGACTTATTAGATTTAAGCATGTTTATTGATTGAGCATGTTTGGCGCCCTAGGCCCGGGCGGGATGCTGTTGAGCACGGCGCTTGCTCGCGTGCATGATCCCCCCCGGGGCCTAGGCACTGGTGACGGCAGAGGCAGTAGGCAACACGCTTCATGCGAGAAGGAGGAGGTGGGGCGGCGGCGGCTTGCAGACTTCAGAAGATCGGGAAGTGGGCGTCTCCGGCTTTTAACTTGCTGTCCTGGTGGTTATTGGTTGACTGGGTGTGGGCGTTGCTGGTATTGATGAGTCGAGGAAGAGCAGCCTGTGGCCTGGCAGCAACAGCCGGGTCTACCACGGTGAACTTTCGCGAAAGCTCCATTTCTCATTATGGCTGCGTCCAAGATCTGTCCGCTGTGTCTGGGAAAATAATTGAAAGAGGAGAGCGTGACACATGCATGCACAAACAATTTATTTTCCACACTGCCTTTCATCTTTTCTATTTATATTCATCCATTGCATCTGTTGCTACTTCTACAAATCTCCAAAATCTCCAAATTGCATCCAAGCGGAGATTGAATTTATATGTCTGTAACTTCAGTTAAATTAGCTGGCAACTAGAAATTGGAGCTGAACAGTGTTGGGAAATTCTAATTAGATGTGTAAAAGCTGTTTTCATTAATTTATTACAAGCAGGGAATAATACTTCATTACTTTGTCAAAGAGCTTTGTGTAATAAAGCATTATTTCACTTACACTTTTAAACTATTTAAAAAACACTTGAGTTTGGCATATTTTAATGCAAGTACTTATTCATTATCCTACAACAGTTATTCAACTCTCTATTCAATTGAAAGCTGGGGCTTCTGGGCCAGATTATTACATATGACATTGTCAAGGGCTATGGATGGAAAGTAGCATGGTGCTAAATCTTGTGCAGCCATATTTTTTATGTAACTGCACATCCTTAATACATTAAACTCTGAACAATTTACAGTTGATCTGATCTTTTCTTGATCTCAATCAAATGTAAACGTATTAGTATAAGTAGTAGACATGTCAATCAAGCAAGTAAACAGAATTAATTTTTTTTATTTTGGTTGGAAGACTGGCCATGAACCAAAATCAATTGTTTTACAGTTTGATTAAAGCTGGGTAACCCAACTTAAAACCATTATAATGTAGCATGTAATCCCACATCTACAGTAACTAGTTTGTTGCACTATGTATTTGCTTTCATCATTTGTTTTCACCAAGTCTTAATTAGTGTCTCACAGGACAGTTTCTTACAAGTATGCATCTAATGAGATGAAGACAGCATGTTGTGGTCTTATTTGTTCCACAAAACTCTTTCAAGGCTCTTTCTGTTGGACAAGAAATATGTATTATTTATGAAACACATGCCCCAGCTGCGCAAAGCCCCAGGTGGGCTTAACCGGCCCAGACCACATGTAACATTTTCCTGAAAATGCAAACTAAAATCTGTCTTTTTTCTGTCCTTCAGGAGCCGGTTGTTTCTGAGGAGGTGCAGCTGATAGTGGAAAGTCTACTGGGAGTTTTAATGAGAACCATTCTGGAAATCAGCAACCGACCTCAGCCTGCCGGGCCCTCCATGAGGCTGCAGTTCCAGGACGTCACTGTGAGTCTCTGTCTCGTCTTGTTTCATGGTGCGGGGGGACATGACCAAGTAATTGTCCCAGTAATTAAAGATCCAAGCTTGACTCGCTGCCACGACAGACCTTAATCTCGCAGACAATATTAACATTAATGGCGATAATTAAGATTTATGAGAGAATGCTGCGTCAGAGGGGGTAGTGATGATGAAATTAACGGGATAACCATCGTGACTAAATGATCCGATCAAAAGGGAGTAGTACTAATGAAGAAGCAGAAACGGGAGCGAGAGCTTTTTCAAGGCCTCGGATTTCAACTAAGATTTAATTTGGAGCGTGTTATGACAGCCGAGAATTTCAGATGAATTTGTTCAGTTCTGAGATAGTTTCTTCAATTAAAGCTGGGGTATTTGACTCTCGAACCATTAAACAAATGTGCAATAAAATCAATCAATCTAGTTCCTCGCTCTCAAAACAGATTCAGATTCATTTAATTTGCCAGTTGCAGTAAAACCACATTGCAGTACATGTGCAAAGGTCCCTGGTGCTCATAATACTGCACATACATAAAAGTGCAGAAATAATTGTCACTGTGAAGCCGAAGAACAATCTTAAGTGCTGGGTTTAAACTGTTAACAGGTCCTATCACTAGGTTTCACATACATGTATTTGTTGACCTCTGTCACAGCTTTATCGAGACTCTTGCTCGGCTCTATTCAAAAAAAGTCTGGAATAAATAAAGCACACGTTATGCCAGAGTATTTAGAATCAGAATCAGAATCAGAATCAGAATCATTTTTATTGCCAACGTAAGTAACGGGAGGTCACAGACTTGGAAATTGCTTTGGCTCAGTGCAACAGTCAAAAAGAGATAATAAAAATAAGAATAAAAAACACTTCTAAAGAATAAATTTAAATTTAAAATAGAGTTACAGTTACTATTTACAATATACAAGTGCACATGGTGCACACAATGTAAGGTGACATTTAACCTTGTGTTATAGTGTTAGTATATATTAATTTAAAGCTAGGGTAGCTAACTTTTCCATAACATAAACATTTAGTCTGTCCCAACCGAAACCCTTACTGTGGTGTGATTTCTCTAATTCTTATAGGAAAAATATTTTATCTTTTTATACTGGTAAGAACGAGCTCTGGAAATCACTATTTGATGCTTTGAGATCATTTTCACTTCTCTAAACTAAAGATGTGTGAGCCAACAATGATAGAATAATGGATGATGATAGAATCAAAATGCTTCAGAGCCACTAACTATTGTTTGTTCTTTTTGTGTGGATTGAATATTACGTACCACAGCTGTAACACAAGGTGGAAATTTGGAAGCTATTTCAACCACATGTCTTTTTTTGTGTTGCAGGGGGAATTTGTGGCGTGTTTGTTGGCCTTGTTCCGACAAATGAGTGACAGACATTACCAGCAGCTGCTTCAGGCCTTCAGCAGCAAAGATGACTTGAGGGTATGGCCCCCTTCATATTTTATATGCTTAAATCTTACCAACATGAGGATGATAATGATGATAATGATAACTGAGAATACTGTCTTTTTGCAAAAAAAGATACAAGAAAAAAAAAACCTTACTCAGCCATGTTTTGGGAGAAATATGCACTGGGTAAATTATTATTTACTATTACTATTACTATTTTAAAAGAAAAAAAGTATAATAATTCTAATGCTTTAACATATGGGGCCAGAAGCTCATTAAGTTGAGCTAAAGGTTGGCAATTTGAATCCTGCTCCGGACGTGTACTGGTGGAGCGGTCAGATCAACTGTCCCTCATAGAAAATAAATCCTAATTCCATTGGTGAATGCTGTGCGTCCTTGTGCCTTTTGGCAAGACACTGTATCACCCTTTGTGTCTGCATCCACAAGTGCATAGAGGTGTGCACTTTGAGTGCCTTGAAGGGTAAAAAAGCTAATTAAACATGGTTGCAGTATCGTGGACCATGACTAACTTCTGACATTTTATTCAAAAACAGCAATAACTATATTAGAATATTTTCATACCAAATGTGTAAAAACACAATACAATAATGCCATACAGAGCAGATACAGATTTAAGACCCAAAGTGAGAAGTGGCTTATACATGTGTAAACAAACCTAATTATCTATACATTACATATTACATATTACATTAACAAAAACACTGACACTCCTGTTTTTGTCCAGGACTTTCTTTTGCAAATCTTCACAGTCTTCAGAATCCTCATTCGACCAGAGATGTTTTCCAAAGACTGGACAGTAATGCGGTTGGTCACAAACAAGTAAGTCGTAATTGTAGACAAAACGTTGCTTTTACATGTCAAAGGAAATATTATCTTGAGCTTTAATTTCCCTTTAGTGTCATCATCACAACAGTTCTGTATCTCTCCGATGCTTTGAGAAAAAACTTTTTAAATGAGAAGTTTGACTACAAGGTGAGTGTGTGTTGTCTTTACTCTAATAATGTCAAGTATATATCATTCGGGTACAGTGTTCTCTCTAAACTGGAAGCGTGCGCAATTGCTCAGTGGTTTTGGGGTCTCAGCGCACAGAAACTCTGTCCTGCGAACAGAAAAAATATCCAGCACAAACAACATTTTGATCTATATGGAGCGCGGTGGATCTGCACGCGCATTCTTTGATAAAGTCAGAGAAGAAAGCTCTTTGTCTGTGACTCTTATGTGTAGTCCACGAGTGCGGTATAATGGTGCGTTCAGACCAAACGCGATTTCTGCGGCCAAATCGCGTCTATCGCGCGGCTTGAGCCGCTTGTGACAAATTGTGGCAGCCGCTGTCACAGAGAAACTTGGCCGCGCGGCCAGGACACTAGAGGGCAGCCGCTGTCACAGAGCGTTGAGAGCGTCTAGGGGCGGGGCTTGTCTCTTTTGCCTGTAGCTTCCCAAAATGGATGTCAGCGAAGGAGTTGCTTTATCTGATAAATAAAGCCAGACACGTCGTCAAAGGGCGAATCGACGACGTGTCTGGATTCATCAGATAGTCCGTAGATGGTTGGAGTTTGGTGAGTTTCACCATTTGCTCCGGGAGCTGCGCTCGGATGAGGGTCGCTTTCAGCGGTACTTTCGTCTCTCCCTGGCCCAGTTTGACGACCTACTGACCCGCATTGGCGCTAGGATCTCCTACCAGGACACCAACTACAGGCGCTCTATTCCAGCTGAAGAGCGCCTGTCCATCTGTCTGCGGTTAGTGTTTTTTTACCCCATTCAGAATTCATAAATACTTACAAAGTGTGTCATTTTTCAATCACAATCCACAATGTAATTGCTCAGAAAACAGTATTATGCAACAATATGGTGTCTATGATTACTGTCTATGATGTTTACTGTCTACTAGTTTAACGTATTTTATGCTACACAAGTTTTGTCACGTGATTTTTATGAATGTAATTGTGATAAATATGTTCATATCATTTTGTAATTGCAGGTTTCTTGCCACTGGGGACTCCTACAGGACCATTGCGGGGAGCTTCAGAGCGGGCATATCCACCGTCTCCATGCTCATCCCAGATGTGGTGGCAGCCATCTGGGACTGCCTCGTGGAGGAGTTCATGGCTGTGCCTGGAGCAGAGGAGTGGAGGTCCGATGGAACTTCCCTCTGTGCTGTGGGGCCATTGATGGGAAGCATGTGGCTGTGAGAGGCACCCCCCAACTCTGGGTCCATGTTTTTTAATTATAAGGGGCACCATTCCCTTGTGCTCCTGGCTGTAGTGGATGCCCAGTACAGGTTCAGGGTGATTGATGTGGGAGGGTACGGCAGATCCAGCGATGGAGGCATCGTGTCCAACTCTGCCTTTGGTGAGGCTCTGCGCGAGGGCACACTCGACCTGCCTCTTGACCAGTGCATACCTGGAGCTGACCACAGAGGACCCCAGCCCCATGTGTTCGTGGCAGATGAGGCCTTTTCACTGCGCTGCAATTTAATGCGCCCTGCCCATCTCCAGGATGAGGATGAGGATGGCTGGAGATGGGCAGGTTCCTGCACCGAGGGGAGCTGCTGCCGGTGAAGAACCACTTCCAGGCGTGCAGCGGATGGCCGCCTGGAAGCCAGCAGTGGACATAAGGAAAGTGTTCATGGCCCACTTCAGTGAGGAGGGAGCACTGCCGTGGCAGCCCACAGAGTAGTCATGTCCACCACAAGACTGACCCACATCTGGCCATAGTCCAAACCCATATTGATTTGCACTATTCTATTCACCTGTATACCTTCTGTTTCTAGGTAATGACTGCCAGACTCCACTGCGACTCCACTCCAACTTCAGGTTAATCATATGCACATTCAAGCTTTTCCATAATTACAAGGTTGTTAAAACAGTAAAAGGTGAAATGAATAAAAAATACTGTCAACTACTGTATCGCTCTTTAAGTGTTTGTTATTCCATCTTCTATAAAACCCAGTCAGCTCTTATAAAAGTAAATGTACAAATATAGAATAGCATTTTCTGTCAATATTATATGAAAGGTAGTAATGGTTGGCTTGAAGTAGAACACATGAGGTTTGAAAAATATTTTCTTTATAAAAAAAGGAACAAACAATGGAAAAATAAATGAAATGTACATATAAACAAATGAAAAGGAGCTTGCTTGGAGGAGGTGCGGTGGAAGAGGAAAGGGACACATGTCTGTTTCCTCCCCTGCAAAAGGTGTCACCTTAGGTAAAAAAAACTGTACTGGCCAATGGTTCCAAATTAAGCAGAACGGTGCTGCTTTCATATAAAAGTTGGTACATTTTGAATTTCACAAATTCTTTTGACTCTGGTGCCACCCTTTGCAGGAGAGGAAAGAGAGAGAGCAGGAACTGATGTTCTTCTGAGTAGTCGGGCGGTCCGGCTGCTTTGGTCCGTAGAGTCTCCAGCAGCTCCCGCTCCCACTCTGAAGGCCCACCAAGGAAGAGGGCTCGGAAGAGGCCCACGTCCGTAGAGCCGCCAACAAAGAACACAGGGCAATCACAGTGTTAAAAAGTGGAACATGTATTTCAAAAAAGCAAAATGAAGAGAGCAAATAATATCTGTATTAAAGCCAGAGTGTGTAGACATAGTTAAACACATGTAAAACACTTTTAAGTTGTGTGTTTGTTACAATTAACTTGAACATTGCAGTTATCAATGAAATTACTCACACATGCACAAATTTCGACAGTTACAAACTAATATCTCTGAAGTGTATTTCGCAATGAAATTTGAAATTGGCTGTAAAAAAGTAATACTCTATTGTCTGCATTAAACAGGATAGCTGCCATCTTGTGGCAACCATTGCATGTATTTGTTCAGTACTTTTATACATAAGGTATTTCAGTAGTATGTTTTTATCAAAGAAAGAGGGAAGATGTGTTGTATCAGACCAAAGCTTCTTTCCACCTGTAGTGCCTTGACATCTTGTCGTTTCTCTGTAAATTTGTCGTCTACACTGATGTAACAGCCCTTGGGTAATTTTGGCATATTATGCAGTAACATTTTGTTTATATTAACAGTCCTGTAATAAGAATAAAAATAAAACAATGATTAAAAAAAGCCACACCTGTAGGTGCAGAAGCAGGGGAAGGTCCAGCCCTCACAGAAGAAGAACCGGCTGAGGAAGCAGCAGCAGCAGCAGGCAGCTCAGGCCAAGATGTCTCACCTTGTGTGGTGGTGGCAGTATCTGTGCCAGAAGAAAACAAGAAATACAATTATTTCATATCATGTGTACATTGCGCTTATGACATTTATATGTACATAATAATGTACATTATTATGTACATTTAAATGATTTGTTCATATAAAAGGGAAAAGTGAAATTTAACACAACACATGATCAAGATCTATCCTGGTTTGAAAATAGCCAATGCCTATTTTCACCTGGCCATGATGTTAAGAAAGCATTAAAAGAAATGCATACACAGAAAGCAATATAAATGTAAAAGTCAGCAAAATGTGGGTAATAGAAAGGAAAGAAATGTATTTTTTCCAACTGTTCGAGGTCTCCGTTTGCTGCAAGACACCGACCTTCAGCACCTCATATGTGTCCCTCAGATTCTTCCACCGCTTTTTGCAAACTTCCACTGAATAAACACATCAACTCGTAAGCAGGAAAGTAGTAGTTTTTTTCGCGGGGAAATATTTACAACATTGAAAAGTTAAAATAACTTACCCGAGACACCAACCACCTCGCTAACCCTCCTCCAAGCAAGCTCCTTTTTATTTCGGTCCCGGTAGCTGTGGTCCGCAGTGTTATATAGCTCAGAATGAGCACCGACCTGAGCAATTGACGTGTCCTCCATAGCTGTCATCTACCAGTGTTTTTCCGGTAGTGAAATGCGTCACTACGTCACTGGAGGAGAAAGCTCCTGATTGGTCGGCACACGCGAATTCTCCCAAAAAGTTCAACATTGTTCAACTCTAGCGGCGGCCGCGTTGGAGGCACGAATCGCGCGAAACGCGCGTCAAAACGCTTGACATCTCAAAACACGCCGCGCGAATCGCGCGAAACGCTCGAATTTGCGCCGCTCTGGCCGCGCGAATCGCGCCGCGTGATCTCTCGCCGCTCCTTGGCGCGCGTCCCCCATGTTGTGTCAATGTAGACCCGCCGCTTTGGCCGCAGAAATCGCGTTTGGTCTGAACGCACCATAAGTGTATCTGCAAACCAGGATTGAGGAAGGGACAGAAGAGGCGTCTTTTCCATAAACTCCTGATAATAGCATGGATGGCTGTGGTTTTGATGTGTATCATAGGTAAAAGACAATGTTTCATGATATATATTTGGATAATTGAATTTAGTCCTTATGAAATTACAGAAATGGGCAACATACATAAATGGATTCACTTTGCTGAGGAAAGCTTTCAAACTATGCTATCCCCTTTGTCAAGTCACATAAAAACATATTGTAAAAAGCAGTCAAAGATTATCTACGTTTTGCACAAAATTTTTAGCGATACCTCTGGTGATGGAGCAGTGTTTTGCCCTGGTCTGACAGGCTGCCATCTCTGTTGTCATATCCAGGTTTGGGACTCGTATTTCTATCTCTCGGTAATATTCATCAACCAGCCGTGTCTGCAGCTTGAGTCCTTCTCTCCGTCCAAACGCAAGAAGATCCTCGAAAAGTATGTGATATTTTTGGCTGATGATCACTCTCAAGTGCATATGGTTTTCATAAGGTTTGAATATGAATTTGTGATTGCATCAAAAATCATTTCCCTGTAGGCCACAAACAAAGTTATAATGAGATATCAGCCTTCTGCTGCCTCTCTTCATTCCACATGAAGCTAAAATACATATTTGCATTATTTTCCTGCAGGTACGGGGACATGCGGGTGATGATGGGCTGTGAGATTTTCAGCATGTGGCAGAACTTAGGTGAGCTGTTGTGTTTGTGAGTGTATTTTTGCTGGTGCGGTTTTAGCTGTGCATTATGTTATTTATTTGTAGTTTGAAAGCCAGGAAGGAAGACACACTATAGGCTATCAGTTGTTATTGAACTGAGTCCATGCAGTATAATGTATCTGACAGTACTGAAGCAATAGATATTCTTGTGGGACTGGAAAATAATTACAGATTTGATCAAAAAGCGCAGTTTAATTGCAATGTTTATCATTCTGGGGGCAATGTTAAAGAGACTGCAAAGGTTGTAATAATTATATAATCAGCCACTTGTGTTGCGTTCAAAACTGTCACTGGGTGGATCCAAAACAAACACGTATAACACCAGCAACTTTATAAAAAATCTGAAAACTCAACATCACACGAGGTATAGTAATAGTAATAGTGATTAATTTCAGTCAGTCAAATTCTCAGTTACAAAATATATTTCAACAGAGGAAGCATTGACATTAATTCACTGACTGAAAGGGTTATGGCTGAAGTTAAACAATAGGGTTTAGAAGAAGAAGGTCCTTTATTCGGCCCACAATGGGGAAATTTCAGTTTAATGCATACACATGCACATAAACATATACATTATACACATACACATCAAGGCAAGCAGCGAACATCACTTCCGCGCTCCTTATAGGAAAAGTGGGTTAAGTGTCTTGCCCAAGGCACCAGAAAATTGAACCATTGTACCAGAGTGGAATATGACAGTGGCTGTAATTGACTATTAATATAAAATGTTTAATTTTATATAAATTTTTATATTTTTGAAATGATAAAAAAACTAGGATCGCACTATAATGAGAGCAGTGACGTCGCCCGGCATGGCGCAGCCGGGGCCCCACCCTGGAGCCAGGCCTGGGGTCGGGGCTCGTATGCGAGCGCCTGGTGGCCGGGCCTTAGCCCACGGGGCCCGGCCGGGCCCAGCCCGAAGGGATGACGTGGGCAGTCCCTCCTGTGGGCCCACCACCTGCAGAGGGGTCCGTGGTGGCGCGGTGCTGAGAGGACTGGGCGGCAGTCGAAGGCGGAGACCTCGGCGACCCAGTCCGCACACACAACATCTGGCTCTTGGGACGTGGAACGTCACCTCACTGGGGGGGAAGGAGCCCGAGCTCGTGGGGGAGGTTGAGCGATACCGACTAGAGATAGTCGGCCTCACCTCCACACACAGCTTGGGCTCTGGAACCCAACTCCTTGAGAGGGGTTGGACGCTCCACTTTTCTGGAGTTTCCCGCGGGGAGAGGCGGCGAGCTGGGGTGGCCATTCTCATTGCCCCCCATCTCAGCCGCCATGTGTTGGAGTTCTCCCCGGTGAATGAGAGGGTCGCGTCCCTCCGCCTCCGGGTGGGGGACAAGTCTCTCATTGTTGTGACGGCCTACGGGCCTAACAGCAGTGCAGAGTACCCGGCCTTCTTGGAGTCCTTGGGAGGGGTACTGGACGGTGCACCGCCCGGGGACTCCGTTATTCTCCTGGGGGACTTCAACGCCCATGTGGGAGTCGCCAGTGACACTTGGAGAGGGGTGATCGGGAAAAGCGGCCCCCTTGATCTGAACCCGAGCGGTGTTCAGTTGTTGGACTTCTGTGCCAGTCACAGTTTGTCCATCACGAACACCATGTTCGAGCACAAGGGTGTCCACCAGTGCACGTGGCACCAGGACACCCTAGGCCGGAGGTCGATGATCGACTTTGTTGTCGTATCATCTGACCTTCGACCGCGTGTCTCGGACACTCGGGTAAAGAGAGGGGCGGAGCTGTCAACCGATCATCACCTGGTCGTGAGTTGGATCCGCTGGCAGGGGAAGAAGCCGGTCAGACCTGGCAGACCCAAGCGTATAGTGAGGGTCTGCTGGGAACGTCTCGCTGAGCCCCCTGTCAGACGGACTTTCAACTCACACCTCCGGGAGAGTTTCTCCCAGGTCCCGGCGGAGGAGGGGGACATGGAGTCCGAGTGGACCATGTTCTCTGCCTCAATCGCCGATGCGGCGGCTCGTAGCTGTGGTCGCAAGGTCTCTGGTGCTGGTCCCGGAGGCAACCCCCGAACCCGGTGGTGGACACCGGCAGTAAGGGATGCTGTCAGGCTGAAGAAGGAGTCCTATCGAGCCATGATGGTTCGGGGGACTCCTGAGGCAGCTGTCCAGTACCGGCAGGCCAAGCGTGCCGCGGCCCGGGCTGTTGCAGAGGAAAAAACCCGGGACTGGGAGGAGTTCGGAGAGTCCATGGAGCATGACTATCGGTCGGCCTCGAAGAGATTCTGGCAAACCATCCGGCGCCTCAGGAGGGGGAAGCAGTTCTTTGCCAACACCATGTACGGTGCGGGTGGAGAGCTGCTGACCTCGACTGGGGATATTGTCGGGCGGTGGAAGGAATACTTTGAGGTTCTCCTCAATCCCCCCGTCACGTCCTCTGTTACAGAGGCAGAGGCTGAGGATGTTGGGGCGGATACATCCATCTCCCTGGCTGAGGTCACCAAGGTGGTTGGTAGCCTCCATGGTGGCAAGGCTCCGGGTGTGGATGAGATCCGCCCTGATTATCTAAAGCAGCCATTCCCAAACTCAGTAACACCGAGGCCCCCTTAAAAATCTGTCGGGTCTGTGTGGCCCCCCCAAAATAATAACCAAGAAGACAACATTAAGAATAGGCTCTTCTGGTTATTTTATTTTGGGGAAATAGCCTCTGCTACAAACATTGTAATACAAAAATGATTACAGTGGATTATTCAAGTCAAATAATGAACACAAATATTTTAATATTACAAACAAAACATTATAAATTTAACATTAAATAATTATATTATTTTTTTATTTTTTTTATGACCTCCCGCGGCCCCCCTGCAGTACCCTCTGGACCCCACTTTGGGAGACACTGATCTAAAGTCTCTGGATGTTGTAGGACTGTCTTGGCTGACACGTCTCTGCAACATCGCGTGGCGATCGGGGGCAGTGCCAACCCATAGGGGTTGGATTTCAATAGGCAGGGGGATTGTAAAAAAAATTCCTTGTATGTGATTGCATAAACCACTTGTCCGTTATCTTTAATGCCGTCTTCGATGTGAGTGGTTGACACTCACATTGAAGCACATGACTCCCATGGGTCGCTAAAGGCCGACAAGATTTTCCAGTCCAAAACCCGCGAGAATGTCCAAAAAAAAAAACACCCAGAATGATTTTTTGGCAAAAAACGTAATTTAATCAACTTGGGCTATCATGATTCTGTTTATTTATTACCTACAAGTCTCTTTGAAAAAGGTATGCGGGAAACCACCCAACCTGGCAACCCTGCTGTGTAGTGTGTAAACAGGAACACTTAAACCAGTACTTAAAACAAACTTTACACAAAGATTTGACTCTGAAAACACACATAACAACATAGAACCATCTACATCTCGCCTCATATTGCATTAAAAGTGACATCCGTGTCTTAATTTGTCCGTATTTAAACTTTTTTTTTTAAATCACAGACTTTATGTCCGCCATCTTGGATTGCTTTTGCTGCCGCGTGACACACGCTTGAGAGAAGGTGGTGCAAACCCAAAGTAACACCGGTGATCCTGATTGGTCAATTATTTTCTGATCTGCTGAAGGAGTTTGCTATGCGCTTGATCCCAGACCCTTGTGCGTGAAGCAAAACACCTCTGGTGGAGCCTGGCGGAACTACAAGGGTCTGGCTAGAGCCAGGCTAGAGAGAAGTAGCTATAAAAGTAACTCTCCAATCAAAAAAGGTTCATTAGCGATGTGTGTGGTGTTTCAGGCGAGCACAAGCTGAACTTCATCCCGGCCATGATCGGCCCGTTCCTGGAGGTGACTCTGGTTCCTCAGCCCGACCTGCGAAACGTCATGATTCCCATTTTCCACGACATGATGGACTGGGAGCAGCGACGAAGCGGCAACTTCAAACAGGCAAAGACAAACAAATACAGGACATCATTACATTCACTTATTCCCATCTGACGGATTTGTTATGCCTAATTTCTCAGAATAAACAACCACATAATATATATCTCTAAACAAGAAACCCAAAATGTAATGATACATCATTCATAGTTCACACCAGTGGGGACGGGTCCCGGAGCCAAAAGGTCCATGAGCATGTGTGCTGACATACTTGCAATCTCACTCCGGGTCGGTCGGGGTGGACCCATAATAAGATTTAAGTCAATCAATCAATCAATCAAAGTTTATTTGTAGAGCGCCTTTCATACACAGGGCAACACAAAGCGCTTCACAGTCCACATCACAAATCATCACATAAAACAAACACCAGAATCACAATTAAAACATTAAAATCACACAAAAGATTAAAACACAATTAAAACATTAAAATCACACAAAAGAATAAAACCATTAAAACTTTCAAAATTACACAAGAAATTTAAATAAATAAATAAATGACAGCAGTGCATTAGAAATGGAGATAAAATCCTTCAGTTGTATGCACAGGCAAACAGAACAGTCTTTAACCTGGATTTGAACATTGACAGAGTAGACGCCTCCCTCACATTTTCAGGGAGATTGTTCCAGATCTTAGCTGCATGGATCTGAAACGCAGCCTCCCCATGTTTGGTTCTCACTCTGGGCACCAGCAGGAGCCCAGAGTGTGTGTGAAGTGTGTGTTCCAAATGTAGAAAAGTCTTCTTTTTGCAACACACTGCATTGAGCAGACTTCAGTCTTTCCTCAAAGCCCTCAGTGCAACAGTCCCGATTTTTCTCTATGTACTTCTTCAACACAAAGCTCTATGAGTGATACAAGGTTTGCCTGGCAGGTGGAGTCCAAGCTCATCGACAAACTGGACAGCCTCATGTCCGAAGGAAAAGGAGACGAGACCTACAGGGAGCTCTTTAACAGCATGTGAGCCACCACACATGGACCCAAAACACTACACCCAAACAACATGGCCGCCCAGCAATTGGGATTTTGATCTAAAGTCAACAGCAAAAGAACTAACATTATTAAACAGCCTCGCCCTCTACTTTATTTAGGTTTCTATATAATTTATAATTTCAGATATTATTTTGACAATTGTTTTTATGGAACCAAATTGGACAAAAACACAAAAGCTTTGATGAAAATAAATCTATAACCTTGCAATAACAGCCTATAGTGTGTGAAATGTGAACTTGTCAGAGCTGTAGATCACAAACAGGCCACTTTTTTGAGTTCTATGACGTAGGCCTTGTTTGGACCTCTACTTTGTCCATATCATACTGAAAACACACGTCCACACTCTGCCTGTGTGATCTCTGTGGTTTACACCCTTAAAGCAATAGTAAAAAGGAGGACTTTTTTCATTCATTTGTTTTAATGGTCACAATAGAGCACCTTAGAGGGTCAATTCCTTAAACAATGTCCTCCATCCAGACAGTGATGTTTGGGTTATGTGGCTCAGAAACAGACAAACGCCAATTTATCACTTCCTGGACTCCAGTAAAAATGCAATGCTGTCAGGTAGAGTTAACCTGTTGTAGGCACATGCAGATTTTACAGGTAAGTTATCACAAAACCTCTGTGACAACCCCCACCCCCTCTCCGCCTTGGTCCATGCTGTGTCTATGTTTTGGCTGCATGCATTGTCTCTGTAATCTCTGTGTGGATGTATGTTCTTGAACACATTTATTTCAGAAAATCAGTTTACTATTTGAAATAATTGACAATCTATTTGATACATTTGTCCATAACTCCCACCTCCCTCAAATATTATGATCACTTTATACCCATGAATATTGACTATGCATCTATTTCATTTCATTGATGCATCAACTCTAAGATTACATTTTGACCATCCAAATAATTTCATTTACATTTGAATATGCATTTCATCATGAATCTTAGTTTATCTAAAATACGATTTACTTTGATGTTAGCTTTTTTATTTATATATTTTTTCTGCTAACTCCACTAACCCCTACTTTTTGTGCGTTGGTATTAATCGTATTAATGTATCCCACCTATGCTTCCCGCCTGGATAGAATTCCTCTGTTTGGTCCGTACCCTAGGTAAGACCCTCCTGTTTTCTCAGTGTCGTCTGTGTGGAAATTTACTTCATTTGCAATAATTTTTACAATTGTTGGAATCTGGACTTTCTGGTCTGGTCTCTTGAAGGGTGTGTAAAGCCAATTTTTGTCAATTTTGCGTCTGGTTGTGTTTTGGAAATGGTTTAGTCTTGGGTAAGGTATTTGAGGTTCTTTAAAGTTAATGTTAAAGTTATTTTTCCAAAGCAAGCACCCATGGGACACACCCATTCTCACCCCCACTGCTTTCTGATTGGACAGAATACATTTAGATCCTTGAATTACAGAATAGGCCATTCACCATTGTCCCAACTCTTTTACTCTGTTATTGTAGATACTTAAAAATACTTTTTTTCTGATACTACATGGTCATATGCTCAGGTACATGTCTCCCTTTAAAATTGACTGTTAACTCTTTTGTTAAAGTAATATTTGTGAAAAACACTTTTAGTAAATACATGCATTTAAAAAATGCATTGACATGTATTTAATGCCATTTGGGTATTCTTTAAGTTATTGACTTTCAATTAGTCCTGGGTGTGATTTGACCTTTAATCTGGTCTGATCAAACTGTTGAATTCCTTGGTGTTGGTATAGTTCTATCTCAATCCATGTAGTGATTTGCATCTGGCTTCTTTGCAGAAATGGCATAGAGTTGTAGTTTTAATCGGTTCAATTGTAGTTCCATAGATCTTTCTTTTTCGTAAACACTGCAGGCTGGACATCAAGCATAGGTGACACTGGCTTGAACCTCAGTATTTTTTGCTTCCTTCTTTTTCCTTTGGCCCATGATCGCCTTTCTTTTCCCATTGACTCTGTGCGGTACAGATCTTTTTAGGGAGATCGGCTCTTGTCTTGTTTTAAATGTATTCCTCCCATTATGGCTTTGTTTGTGCTGTAGCCTGTTGAAGAAGATCGAGAGGGAGACATGGAGGGAGAGTGGGGTCTCGCTGATTGCTACGGTCACAAGGCTCATGGAGAGGCTTTTGGACTACAGGTAAGGCCCCACACAACTGTGCAAGGACAATGACAGCTTTTAGTCTGAGTTTGTACTGTTCATATTTGTGAGGGAATGATGGCTTACAGTTCCAATGTTTTGCAGGGACTGCATGAAGCTGGGCGAAGTAGATGGCAAAAAGATTGGGTGTACTGTGAGTCTACTGGTGAGTAAAACTACAAAAACAGTCATTTCTAATTTTTATTTTACCAGTGGTTGAATTAGAAGATGTCGGAAAAAAAATTCATAAAACTAATACAACTGAAATTTAAAATGTTTTATCTACCATTTCCAACAATAAGAAAATGCTTAAACAATTAAATATATTAGCAATTGTTGTAAGAGTAAACAATAAGAGCCACTGTCACATTCCACTCATACACATGCTATGTTGTAGGGTTGGTTGTTTTGTGCTCCGGTGCTAGCTCCAGTGCTAGCGAAGGTGCTATACTTTGCTGATATACTAGTTTTCAGATGTTTGATTAAGTTACTGGTATTTTACGCGTCTGTTTTGGATCCAGTTCGCTTTACTCTTGCCACTCTATACGGCCGACATCCGCTTGCCGCTAGCTTAGCCGCTAAACTTTCTCGCTGCAGACTTTAGGAGATAACCATGGCAACACATGCCACATGTCCTATGGTATGAGTAAGAGTACAAGCCTATGGTATCGACCCGATACCAGTATCGGTATTGGTGCATCCCTAGTTATGGCTACTACTTTTCTTGCTACAGTCATATTTTCTCATTATTGACACCCATTGTTAGATGGCGTAAAATCATATTCAAGCGGGCCTGATAGCAATTGAAACACATACAAATAAACAGAACAGTTGCTTCACACGTTTTTTCAGTAAGTCAGATTTGATTGATTGTAATTTTGTACAAATTGACAGTAAAACTATTTCCATATGGCGATTAGCAGATTGAGAAATGTATTCCATAAGGACAGTGGCAGAAGTCTTCTTACTCCTGTTACCTGCTCCAAGCCCACATAAACTGCACCATATGGAGATCACAGCTGACTGAGCAGAAAGTCAATCACAACTGCCAAAATATGTTTTAGATTTCCACAACCGGACAGCTCTGCCTATAATTGCTTTGATGTTGTCATTGTCATTCTGTTTCCAGTGTCATCTCTCATTTAGAAGTAATTATCTGCTGCTTTCACAGAATTTCTACAAGACAGAGTTGAACAAAGAGGAGATGTACATTCGCTACATCCACAAACTTTACGAACTGCACTTAAAAGCACAAAACTACACAGGTGAGATTGAACTGTTTTGTTTTGACTCATTTGTAGCCATGTCTAAGCATTGGCTTTGATCTTTTTATTTGGCATTTTGTCTGAATTTCAGTAGTTTTTATGTAGTTTGATGAGAATCTACTCCTGTTCCTGCTTTCAAAAGCCAATTGATTGATCAATTCAGTTGAACATATACTTGTCATTAGAGAGAGTATGATCTTCCTTTCCCATGCAACTAATTTAGCTTGAAGTAGAGCGCCACCTGCATTTGAAAGCATGGCACAGGCAAACCTCAGAAGTTAAGCAGCCTGGTTAATACTGTGATGGGAGACCTCTGGGAACAACAGTGGGGAGGCTTTGATTTAAGCATGTACCTTCTAGTTTGTCGTTTTTGTAGTGATGGCCTGCACTCTCACATACATATATTCTGTCTCTTTTTGCAGAAGCCTCGTACACGCTGCTGCTGTACGATGAGCTGCTGGAGTGGTCAGACAGGCCGCTCCGAGAGTTCCTCAACTACCCCATGCAGAGCGAGTGGCAGCGGAAGGAGTTTCTGCACCTCACCATCGTTCAGAACTTCGACAGGGGAAAGGTGACTTTGCCTTTTTTACTACTGAATTAAAGATAATGACACGTAGTTGGAGCTCAATTAATAGTGTGTCCCGGTTATTATCAGTTTGAGTGTGTTGTAAATGTGGCTGTATATTTTATAGACCGTTGTAAAGGATTAATGTCTATGAGCTGCGTTAAATAGTGTACGAAGCATTTAAAGCTGGGCTACCTAACTTTTTTTTGTTTAAGAAATAATGTTTTATGGTTTGACTAGTAGTGGAGGTTATAACATGGATCAAAATGTCCACTTATGAGCAATTTATCAATACAAATGAATTTGTTTGTGTTAACACTTTTACAACACTGATATTTTCCTTCATATTGTATTTGGGCTTTTCTCCTTTTGAATTTCCCTGAAACTCAGACCTTACTAAAAATTGACTCTTTTCCACTCATGAATATACAAGAAAGGACTAAAATGCAAGAACAAGTATGCTTAAGTGCTGTGATAGATTATACAAAATCATTCCAGCAAATTGAGCATTAGCTTAGTGGTTCCCAAAGTGAGGATTGTAGGATATTAGCCGGAGGTCACAAGATGATTTGAGTTATTTTTTGTTTGAGTTATTTTTTGTTTTTTATTTTTCAATTTCCTCTTTTGATGCAAACATTGTGATATTAGAAGAAATGGCACAACATATTTCTCTATTAAACAGCTTTAACTTTAATTTAGCATGTTGGGTTGCTTCAAATAATCACTACATGAAATTGTATATATCAGTAGGTGTTGGTGTTGTTATAGCTCATGGAGTGAAAAAAAGAAAAGAAAAAACAAAGAGAGACAGAAAATGCAGTCATATGAAAATCCTGATGTTTAAAGGCTGCGCGATGATCATATAATTACACTGAATGTATTTCTGAATGACATATTAAACATAATAACAACAGTGATTCATTACATGACACTGAGATCCCCCGGCATTTCCGTTGTTGCCAGTTCCACGTTTCATTTCCAATCATCACAAACTGTGACAGCGGCTGCAGGCGTCAACACCTCCTTGGATTAATCAGATAAATGGCTGATGGCTGCAATTAAAATAGGATTCATATCATCTCCCCAATATCCTGTGCCTGTCTGTTCAGGAAAGGAACAGTGAGTGAAGCCTCCGTTTAATATCGCTGAACCGTCCTATAGGTTTATGAACTATTATATCCTCTTTACAATGTTGTATCTTCATCAAATACATACTAGTGAGTTGTTCAGCAGTCTGCACATTATTTGAACAAGCTAAGCAGCCTGACATAAAGTCTTTCTGTTCTATTCATTTGGAAGTGGGTGTGGCAAAATCACAATTTTAGCATCCACATTTCACAAAGCTCCATGGCTGCATTTTTTTCCAAGTCGATATTGATATTTTTGTTGTAAACCTTTTTTTTTTTTTTTTTTTGGAAAAGTTATTTCTTAAAATGTTTTATATATATTTTTAACAGATCTAGTATTTAGTTTTGATAACAGTTTTAGTATCAATATCATATGTGATTTTTAATACTTTTGACAACCCTTCGCTGGGTTTTGAAATCTACGTCATTCCAATACAGAAACGTTGAGAAGCATTCCAGCGATAAACAGAAAGTGTGAGAAATGTCTAAAAAGTTATTCCCTTTTCATTTTCTTGTTAATTTTTAATGTTTTCTTTTTTCTCATGTTTTACTTTTGTACATTTGTCACTCTTCATGTGGGAATTCAACAAAAGTCCGCCTTGCCAGATCTCTTTTCCCATCACAGGCATCGCTACAAGAGCAGATAATATCAATTTTCCAACAACAGCAATGTTGTTTCAACATGTTTTTATCCAATATCAAGGAATCTTTATAATATCTTTGAATGAACCCTTGACTTACCCTTTCGGCTTAGGTTTTACTACAAACTGACTTGGATAGTGCTGTTGTCATTTTGTCCCCTTTTCACATGTTGATTTTCTCATATTGCTAAAGTCTGAGTATGAACTCCACAATATAAAATGAAAATTAGATTTCAGAATCAAATGGGAGGCTTACCCTAAACTTCACACAATTTATATTCAATAATTTCCACTTCATAATTACTTAACAAACTACATAATCACTACGCTGGCCTTTAATTGCTCCTCTCAATACTCACATTCCAATTTGACTCAACATGCAGTGTGGTTACGGGCTTACAGGGGTAAGACAGGGGGTAGTGAGAGGGCTGTTTACCTTATGTACAGGTCCCAGCTGCAGAGGAACCCCGCACCAGTGCCATCTAGTGGAACAGATGCAGAGGAGCACTATTACAAAACAAACTGTTGTTTCTTTATTTATGGTAAATAAAATATTCTGTAGAAATAATATGGAACAAGTATCAAGGGTAAGGGGAGGGTAGAATGTGTTTTTGTTTTATATGTAGTTGAAAATTACTGTCAAAATTACCAAAATTCATGGGAAATACTTTTGTTTTAAAATAGTGTATAATTATATCAGGTATAACTGTTTGAATAACCTGATTTACACTTGCACTACAGGTATTTCCTTTTACGTTCAGTTTTTGAGTAGTAACAGAATCTGTGATTAGATAATACTTATTTTTTTTAGAAATAAATGTTGTTTTTCTTTTAATGTGAAAAAGCGGCTTGTCACTTGTGGAGACCTGATATATATGAATGCCTAAACTCAAAGTCTTCATCACATTGACACTTCGTATCATGCTTCTCTGAGGTTCATTACAAACTGCAAAACCTCGACTCACCACTGTGGATTATATTCTGGAGATGGCCTTGTTTGTTCAGTTTATAAGGCTCTGCTTGGTCTGCTGCCCTCTGACATCTGCCATTTATTCACACAAAGACATGTTCATATGGTTTGGAACAAATGATCTTTTGTTGCTCTCTGTTCCTTTTTCCCAGAATTGGGAAAAAAAAAGCTTTTGTATGTGCTGCTCCTTCTACATGGAACGTGTTGCAAAAAGACTTAAGAAATTATCTGAAGCTATTTCATTGAATGCTTTTAGATCCAGATTGAGAGAACTTGAGACGTCCTCATTGAAATCTATCTGTTTTTATAATCTGTAGGTTCTTAATCTTAATGGGACTTTCCTGGTTAAATAAAGTTTTTAAAAAATCTTTTACATCATACTGAGTACGGTCTTTGGTATTTGAACACAACATTTGTTCTTGTGGTCTTCACACATAGCGGTCAAACTATTTTTACAATTTACATCTTCAATTTCTCCATGAATCTAATGCGCGCATGTGTATTTGTCTGCAGTGCTGGGAGAACGGGATTATTCTTTGCAGAGAGCTGGCTGATCAGTACGAGTCCTATTATGACTACAGGAATTTGAGCAAAATGAGGGTATGCTTATATTCTACTGATAATTAATTCAGAATATACACATTTTCCCTCATCAGAACTGTACGCAATGTGATTTTTACACTGTGCGGTTTTCAGATGATGGAGGCTTCGCTGTACGACAAGATCATGGACCAGCAGCGGTTGGAGCCGGAGTTTTTCAGAGTTGGTTTCTATGGGAAGAAGTTTCCTTTCTTTTTAAGGGTAAGGAAGATTTCTGCCAGAGGTCTGTGTCAGAGATCAGGATGTGTTAATGTCTTTCTCTCAGTTTTATGATTACTGTGAGGAGTAAATGAAGTTCACCAAAGCAACGACAGATATTTTGTATAGATCTGTCAACATTCTTATTGTTGTGGCTACTTTTACAATACCAGCAAAACCAAAATGCAGTTGTCAAATCTGCTTAAAGGATAAATCTACAGCTCAGAGCATCGCATTTTTCATTTGCATTAAGGCGAGACAAGGGAAGTTTATATACATTGCACAATTCATACAACCCAAAGTTCATTTTATAGGACAATTATTTTAGTTTGTTAATGTTATCTTTAAATACTGAGAGAAAATTAACAGAGTGAGAGTAGTCCTCTCTTTTTCACTTTTTCTGTCTGAAGAATATGTGACAAAGACAGAACATGTGATACTAGTGATAGAACAATGTAATTTTGAGAGCAAGGAACAAGTTACATGTATTGTATTAAAATGAATTGTTGCATAGATATTTTATCTTGGTTTCACTGAAGACAAACAAAATGCACTGCTTTTGAATAGTCAAAGCTTTTCTTTAAACATTCTCCCAAGTGTTCCGAGTCCACAGACAGAAACCATGGGTCTAAACTTTGCTTTAAAAACTCCTCAAGCTGGAGGTGACATTCAACTCCACTTAATACAATTAAATGATGTAACACGCCTTGTCCTTGGACTTTTCCAATGGCCACACTGCAGTTACTGAGCTTAACCACTGGGTGTCACTGTAACTCTGCACTCCTCTCTTCCCTCTCTACAGAATAAGGAGTTTGTTTGCAGAGGCCACGACTACGAGCGGCTGGAGGCTTTTCAGCAGCGGATGCTCAACGAGTTTCCCCACGCCATCGCCATGCAACACGTGAACCAGCCGGACCAGACCATCTACCAGGCCGACGCCCAGTGTATCCTTAACCTACCGTCGACTGGAATACAGAGCAATGGGAGTGCGCAAGATTTTCTTTTTGATTTATTCAAACAGCCAGGATTCCGTGTCAGTACACAGTAGCAGTACAGTATAATCAGTGTCAATTTTGATAACGGTTTCAAGCTGGGTTACCTAACTCACTATTTAATACAATTCATCTAACTAGTTCTGGCTCTAACATGCATGTTTTTTGTCATCTGTCATGTCTTTAGATCAGCTTTTTCAGATAGAAAAGGTAAATGGAAAGGTAAAAAACGAGAACCACCCTCACTCATTCACTAATGAGCTGTCGGCCCAAAGAGTCAACTAGTGACTCACAGTGCTCTTTCTTGCAAACAGTATTCAAATATCTAATAAGATGAAGAATGTATGTGTAGTTTGTTTGGCTGAGTGAAAAAAACTTCAAAAAGGCTGAGTGAGTGGTCCTCTATTTTTCACTTTTCTGTCTGAAAAGTTAATCTAAAAATTTGACAAAGGCCAAAAATCCATGAATGTGAATTAGTGATAGAACCAAACTGTTTTGAAAGAGAGGAACTCGTTAGATAGATGGTCATTTTATAACTATATATACTGTCGCTATAAGGTCAGACGCCCCAGCATTTGTCGGCTTGACAACCGTCTCCTCATTTATATGTTGTAATAATGGAAGCCATTATTCTGCTGTTACTTTGAGTGCTGAATCAAATTGCCAAACCGCACACATACTATGTCTTATAACACTTCATGATAGAATCACAGCATGGTAGAATATACTCGTTATTTTCTGTTCAGCTCTCAACAATCTCCACAGGAAAAAAGCAGAGTAACCTTTCTATTCTAATTTCAAGTAAGAAATTGCTTTTTGTTTTCTGATCTTCACCTGAAACAAAGAATATTTTGTTTACTCCATTTGTAAGACAGTGCAGCAATCAAAGCTCAATGGGGTATTGGGTGTATATTTATCTATCCAGGTGCTAGAATTCAAAAGCAAAGTAAAATTGTGTGCAATTTGCCAGGTTTAGCTTGTTCTGCCAGTTTGGGCGATAATCACTTTGTATACGCGCAAAACCTCCATAATTATGCTCCAATGTGTAGGACTGTGATTTATAGACATATAATTATGCATACTCCAGGTGAAAGTCAGAGGATCAGAATATCATTCAACCGTCAATCTACAGTACTGGATTTTTACTTGCAGTATTAAACTAATATGTTATAGACTCCTTTGATTATGTGCTAAGTGAGACATATTGAGCCTTTATAAGGTACAATGGAAAAAAAAAAAAAAAATGTAAAAGAAAAGACACACACACTGAGACATTACATTCCTGTGATACGCATATAGATAGATGAATTGTCTAGCTTGCGCTTTGCATATTATTTACAATATCAATGCAATAAATCACAAGGGAATTTTACCTCACATTTTTCACTCTTTAGAAAGTGACATCAGTTATTTTTATTTGTTTTGCAGTAAGTTTTGAGCAATCATTTAAAAGCACTATCTTTTTTTAAATGCACAGGTTGCAGCCTGTAAATTTCAAATAATAATAAAAAAGCATAGCATAAGTAGGGTGTTACAGACCGATGGCCAGTGTTGTGCGTGAACATTTTTTCGTGAACGTTGAACTGAACGCAACACATTTAAAAAAAAAAGAACTTGAACGTGAATTAGTTATTTTTATGTGTCATGAACGGCAGACATCACTATGAACGTTGGAATCTGTTTTCTCTTTTGAAACGCAACGAGAGAAAGTTCCTCCCTCCTGTATTCTCGCACTTTTTCGCCGAAATCTAAAAATTCCTACGGTTTCCACCGTCTGTGAACGCACCCTGACTCTGTGTTGCGGTGCGGCGCTGTGAGCTGGTGCTTTTCACATGTGCCCGAGTCGTGATGAAAACACAGGGTGAGTTAGCGACAAAGTTTACACCGTTTACATTTGACAGAAAGTTTAGACACACGCACTGCAGCGCATTACTGTCTGTAGTTTATAAGCAGAGATGGGGCAACTCCGTTTTGCTCCCATTGAAAACCATATAAATCTGGTCTGTTTTGTAGTCAAAAGGCTCTCCTCCTGTGGGTGTACAGGACATATATACATATACATATATATATATATATAATCTCCTGTACACCCACACTATATATATATAGCTCGTAGTGTGAAAAAAATATTTATTTAAGTATCTCACAAAAAAAGTAAAATGAACTGAACTTTGAACTAGTTCAGAATTAAAAATGTGAACTTTGAACGTGAACTGTTCACTTTGAGCATGTATGAACTGAACTTGAACTAGTTCAGAAAAGCTGTGAACTGGCACAACACTGCCGATGGCATTATTTACCCTTGATTCTCTTTTCAACATAAATTTAATGTAAAAATTGAAACATACACCTTTAATTTATACTGTAGTTACGGTTAGCTTTTCCATTTTGACACACAACCAGCAAATCATAATTATTGATTTTGTGCGCTCGGGATAGCGTGGTCGAAGGGGAAAAGGTAGCGAAAAAGACAATACATACTATTAAATTGATTCATTGCACAATTGATTCAAGCGAGGAGTTAAAATTAGCTGAGCGCGGGCAGCCTGGTTAAACGGCTCTTTTATTCATGCACTTATAGTCCGCTCTCACCTGCACCGCCATCCCCCCGTTCTCTCCCTCAACGCCAGACAAGAACCATGAATAAATGATCGTCCTGCTTTATATTTCTGTCACAAATGCTAATTAATATAAATCCTTTTAGATTGCTCACCCATCAGTATCTGCTGTCAAAATAAGTCTTGCATAAAATGGAGATTACCTGTGTTGCCTCATATTTCCCAGTCTGTCCTGAAGCAGCCTTATCTCTAGATGAATTCCAGCAGCGCAGCGAAAGCACTGACTCACATCCTCCTCTGCTACAAACTTTAGAAAAATGTATGACAAAAATTAATTTAATTTAGAGAAAAAATATGAGTAAAACAAATACATACTTTTACTCATTCTGTTTACCCTAAACCATTTCATGTTCTAGATTGTGAGGGCATAAAGGGGTTCTTTATTTAAAAACAAATTTAGTTTAGTTTTGACATTATCTGTGACTTTATGCTGCTATAACCACCAGGCTAACTTTAGTATCAGTTAACTGGGCAACAAACAGATGTCACACCTATGTTAATATTAAAATACCAAACAATACATCATACAACATATCATTAAAAAAAACATCCGTCTGTGTGATTCTCTGGTATCTGCCCATTTTTACTATTTGAATCTTACAAACAAAAGGTTCTGGTGTTTGTTATGGCACAATGAAGTATAACGGACAACCAAATTTGGAATATTTTTCACCTGGCAACATTAAGAGGAAAATAAATGGGGAGATGAGTAAGAAGGGTGAAACATGTTCTGCTTGTAACTCCCAATGAGAACAAAAGTGTGATGTCATAGTGGTACAATGACATCATATTATTACAGGACTGAGGCAGAAGCTTGATGGGGGGGAGTCACATGTTTGTGCCAGAAGTTCCTGATGTTGGAACGGATGGGTCTAAAAACTCGAAAGACTCGAGATCTGTTTTTGCACGAGGTCTGTTTTTGATGAAGAACAATGTTGTAAGACGGTAAAAAGCTCCAAAACAAAAACAGTGCAGCTGCATGTTTGGTTTGTATCAAAACATCTTCAAACAATTTGTAACATGGTGAAAATGTTGCATAAGATGTCCCCTTAAAAATATATGTGACAAAAAATCCTTTATATAACAGCATTCAAGTATTTTTACATTTCCTGAGCTAAGCAAGGATGAAATTGTTTGCAGTTGTGTCAAATATTGAAGAAGACATTTTGACCAGCCATTAAAAAGTGATGTATCTATTTATTGCGTTGTGTAACTACAGTGTGCAGCCATCATAGCTGCTAGCGTGCGTGGCCTTGGAGTGGGCGTAACCTTGCTGCCGTTGCCTCCATCTGTCCTTGTCCTTATTTCATAGTGGTACATTTAAGTTTTTATACTATTTATGTCACTTTAAAGACCCCTTTAAATATTTTTTGTAATTTTAGTTTAAAACTACAATTTTAAGTCATTGAAAAGTTAAGTCGCTGCGTTCTATAAGGGTATTTGTCTCTCACATATCTTGTATAATAAACAAATTGGTGGAATAAAATGTAGAAAGGTAATCATCTAAAGTGTTCTACAGTCTCGTGTTGTGATGATGAACTCATGCTATGATGATGAACTTTTTTCATTATACATGTTTTGTCAAAGGCGAACGTTTTCTTATAAGTAACTAATGGATTCTTTGGACTGAGAACTGAGTGATCCTCTCTTTTTCACTTAGGTCCTAAGAATGTTTTTTTGTACGCTGCACTTTCTCAGCCCGTCATAACAAATGGCCATATAAGAAAGTTTGCTCGAGCTAGATTTTGTTCCAATCGGCTTCTTCCACATTTGGCAAACATTTCTGGTGACGTCAGACACAATTTTATTTCAGACTGGATTCAAGCTGTTCTGACTGCCCCACTGCACTCAAATTGATTGTGGCAACTACATTTTTTTTTTTTTTTCCAGATAGTATATGAGATACTGCAATTAAGTGAGGATCCATATCAACATTTTGTTCATCTTAAACCGCTCATAGCCTGCTTTATATGCCGTTCTAGATGCAGAAATATTGTCATTCTCATCAGTAACATATATATCACATTGTACAGTGTAGGGCGACAGTAGCTCAGTTGGTAGAGCATTGGCCTTAAGCCCAGAAGGTCGTGGGTTCAATTCCCACCTCTGCACCTTCTCCATCAACTCCCACTGATGACTGCTGTCGTTGTGTCCTTGGGCAAGACACTTAACCCCACTTTGCCCAAAAGCTCCCACTGAAAGATCAAGGCTATGCTCACACTCAGAGAGCAGCCGTCCTCCTGTGGACTCACCACCTGCAGAGGGTCAGTGAGGGGCTGGTGCTATGAGACTTGGGTGGCATCTCTGACTGCCACCCCCCTGACCCAGAAATGGATTAAAGGGTAGAAAATGGATGGATGGATGGATGTACAGTGTAGTTTACACACAGGAACTAAAGCCCCTTAACCCAGCACTCAGACCTGCAGATCTATGCTGTTACTCCAATCCCGGAGAGCCAGGATGTGCTGCAGAGAGACGGTGTGCCCGACAACATCAAAAGCTTCTACAAGTTCAATCACATCTGGAGGTTCAGATACGACCGGCCATTCCACAAGGGCAGCAAGGACAAGGAGAACGAGTTCAAGGTAAGACACTAAAGTGGAAGGGAATGCTCTAAAGAACACGTCTTTTATTTGTGTTTCTTTCTTTCGAGAAATTGTACTAGTTTTAGTATATGAAATAATGTCACAAGTTGGACATACAGGGATTTGGGATAGGGTTGAAGTTATGGATAGACAAATGAAATATGAGGACTAGAATGGACTAGAAGCATCAGTTTTAATATCTGGATTGGCTATTACAAGGTTTTGCCTGTGTCCAGTATGTGCTCAAAGGCCACCTGCAGTACTGCAACCAACATTTACATAATTTCAAATCCATCCATCCATCCATTGTCTTCCCCTTAATCCAATCCTGGGTCGGGAGGTGGCAGTCAGAGCTGCACCCAGTACACAGAGCACCAGCCCCTCACTGATCCTCCTGCAGGTGGTGAGTCCACAGGAGCTGAGATCTTTCAGTGGGACCTTCAGGCTCTAAGGCCAATGCTCTACCAACTGAGCCACTGTCACTCCTATAAATGGTATTAGAAATTCAAATCATTCATCAAATTCCTTAACATAATAAATACCACAAAGCTGTTTTAAAGTCACAGTTTATTAGCATTATTCATTGTTTTATGAGATAAGCTAATACAAGACTGTCTCCTTAACTTCTGATGAGTTTCAGCTTTTATTTTCAAGAAGTTATAATTTATTACAATATTTGAGACCGCCTGCTATTTTTTCACTGTGTGCTACTAACAACACCAAAAACATCAAATATTGAAGTACCTGGTCAAGTTTAATTGTTTCCAAGTGATTTCCAGCTGCTTTTCTTGGGGTTGAAAAGCATAAAATCAATAGAGGGCACTTGGGTTGTGGAGAGTGCTGGAAGCCCCTTCTCCATTCTCCGGACACTAGATCAATAGACTATGTGACTATGTCAGAACCTTTCCGCTCTGCTGGAGTGTCCTTGAGCCAGACCCCAATTTTCAATCAAGCTTTAAATAATTTAGGATTTCCTACGCATACCTGTTCCCTCATAAAATCAAGAGCAAGGTGAAAACTAAGTAAGGTTTGTCCATTTACATCCAACCTTGATACAGACTTTAGATTTTTCTCATACTTACTGCTTAGTAAGTTGCAGGTTTTAAAATGCATGAGTTTGTTTCCTAATGGGTTTCTTTGGTGGAATGATACTGTTTTGAATACATATTTATTAAGTGCTGTGAGTTAAACGTTTTTTTTGTTTGTTTATCTCACAATTTTTGTGAGGACTGCTGTTGCTGCTGTCCCTGTAAAGTTTATGGAGAAGTGTAGGACAGCCCATGATAGAGGACTGCAATACTGTAGCTACAGTCAATGTATGTGTTTGTATACAAGTAGAGCTGCTTTAAGTAAGTAGTAAGTAGGAGCCAGTGCAGAAACCACCCCAAATTAGGCCTGTGCCAGCAACACCCACCCAGTGTCTTGAGTACAACTAAACACCAAATCAAAATTTTTACTCATAAACTGCATTGATGTGTTTATTACAGTGCTCTCTAAATGTTTTACATATTAGTGCAAATTAGATCAAATATCACTTTTGAGCCTCAAACCGTCTGTGCCCTCCCTACCTTTTTAGTGGCACTACATTTGAATTTGGTGTCTGGCCTCTCCATTCGCTCTGGATAGCAAGTGATGTCTCTTTGTACTGTGTGACAGCCGTCGCTCTGTGCCTGTGGTATAAAACAAGGCTGTTTGAAACCAGGTTAAAAACAGTTCTGTTTAGCTGTGCATACAACTGAGGGATTTTATATTTTTATCTTTCCTTTTAATGTTCTGTGATTATTTATGATTTTAATGCTATTTTGTTCAGCACTTTGAGTTGCCTTGTATATGAATTGTGCTATACAAATAAACTTGCCTTGCCTTGCCTAAGTCTCTCACACGCCCCTGGAGCATGTGAAACATCTAGCAGTTTAAAATTGAATTACATCCGTCGACCGCCACTACTGAGAATTCTGGGCAAGCAAGCTGTCAATCACAGCCAAGACCTCGGCCAACTCTAAGCCCTCCTTCTTGTCCCCTGGTCTGTCGGGCTGCGCCCTTTTTAGAGAACATTTTCAAATGTTCACGTGGGTGGAATAAGGCTGGGCACTTGTGTTCAGTTGTCTTAAGTTCATGTGCAAATCATAATAAATGTGAGTAGAGCGGTCTTGTTTTTCTCCATTCCTCATTTTTTGTAATGCCTTCGAATAATACGAGGGACACAAATTGCAATATATCACAGAATCAAATAGCAATACTTGCTATATTACAATATGTCAAGTATTGTAATTCTGAATGACAATAAACTCCTCTGTTTAGTATTGAAACTACTTTTTCCTTCTTTGTGATAAATGCTTTCCTTATTCTGTGCTTTGCTTCAAAACACAAAACCAGTCCTTTCTCCTGAAGTATAGCTCTACAGTGAACGCCAGTATAAGGCTCTTTGTTATTGAGTGATAGAACGTATTGAGTTTGTTGGTTTATGAGCTGTCAGCCTGACCTTGTACTTTGTTGGCGTATTGACAAGCTGGCTGATAGTATTACTGCTAGAACATGAATGATGACTGAAGATGGAGCACATAACATTTGACCTACAGCTCAACGTGGCTGCTGTGTAGAAAGAGTGGAAAGATTTAAAATGGACATGACAGATTTGGTTGCAGTAAAACACAGGCTGATTCGAAATGTACACAACAATCCTTACAGAGGGCGCTGGGTTAACGCCATTTCAGGTGGTGTCGCAATGTCCATCAGGTGAAAACGCAGTACACTCGATATGCATTCTAAAATGGTATTAGAAGATTCAAGAGCTGTTTTAACACACAGTTGGCTATAGTGCTAGATGTCTTTCAGAGCCTGCCGATACATATGACACAATATGATTTGTTCTAGATAGTTGGTGTGATTTGGACTGTGTTTTGTGTCTTACAGAGCCTGTGGGTGGAGCGGACCACTCTAACACTGGTCCAAAGTCTCCCAGGCATCTCCCGCTGGTTTGAAGTGGAAAAGAGGGAAGTGGTATGTATAAGTTTTATATTTCCAAATATGTGATTGGAGATCCTGGAAACCCTGTCTGTCTCCCTGTCTCCCTGTCTCCCGCTCGTCCACCTGTGTGTGAGTGTATTGATCCAATGTGATGACTGAGGTAAAGGCCAGCGGACATGTCTTGAGACCTTTGAAAGATCAGATTTGACTCAAAAATCAAATAGTCGGTTTCAGCTTGGTTTTGACATTTCTATATCTGATATTTATTTAGACCTCAAAAATGTCAGCAAGTCAACGCAATTATTATTTCATGAGTTTTTCATTATGAAGAAATATGTTGAGTAATTGATTTATTATGGTGTGTAGCCCTAGTGATTACTTACGTATATCCAGTTCAGTTGCGTATTTATATCCATGTTTTACAAATTGTAGATGAATTTTAGTGAGTTTTTTGATTGTAAACAGAGAGAGAGAACATTGTCTAATGCAAACACATTTCGACTTTTTTTTGCTAGATTCTTATCGGAAATGTAGCTGGTTTTGGCTCCATCCTAATTTTTAATTTTTATACCAACATTTACATACAGACAAATAGCACTACACATGTATTTCAATGAAAGCAGGTCGTAGTCATACGTAACACGTTTGCTCCATGTAAAGACCCACACCCAGCAGGTGAAATGCATCACTATGAACAGGAGTGTGTCACATGCATGAAGATTGTTTTGGCAAATACTTCATTAGACCACTAAGAGTACAGACTACATACTGCCCCTTTAAATTTGTTAGAAATCAAAATATATGTGATCAGTTATCATTAGTTGTTAAAGGAGCAGTATGTAAAAATCTGGCCAAAAGGGTACTGCAACCTCTCCCACTCTGATTCAGGTTGCCAGATATGCAAACAAATACAGCTGGAACCATAATAGCTGAGTATACAAGAGTTTTGTGAACAACAAAGTTATAACCAACACCTTTTTCACAAAGATAGATATCCTCGTTTTATTCCTTGTTTTATCATTAATGATTTGAGAATCAAAACAAGACCTTTGTTAGTGCTGCAGCCACATGTTACTTTACCAGTGAGATTAGCTCGACGTGGTGAGTTCTGGTAACCAGGATCACAGACTTTCTGATTGGAAAAACAGAGGGCAGGACATCAAAATGAAAACACTAACACAATTTAGGGGCTGTTAAACTATTTTGAAATTCAAATATCTTGGTTGAACTACTGTTATCAGTTAAAGAAGTATTCTAAAAGAGCATGGTTCATTAAGGCCTTTTGACAGGTTAGGGCCATTTAATGATGACTTGACATGAAACTCTTACATTTTACTACTTTGAAGTGGTCAGCAATACATTTTTCATATTGAAATAAACTTATTTGATTATGAACAGCGCACAATCAAAATTAGTCTTTGAAAAACGACTAAAAATTGTGTATTCTTAATACAAAAATTCTAGTTTCTACCATGTCCCTGGACAGGTTGATGATAAAATAACCTTAAGACAATTTAGAGTCTAATTAAATTCCAACAAGTGTGTTTTTGTCTACATATGGTTATAAAACGGGTTAATTTATCCCTAGATTATTCGCTTGTTTCAGTCCTAATCAATCTGGTTTTACGAAGGATCATAAAACCAGATTGATTAGGACTGAAACAAGTAAATACTTCTAGTTGGAAAAAACCTCTTGAATCACAGGCTTTTTGTTCCCCAGGTGGAGGTGAGCCCGCTGGAGAACGCCATCGAGGTGATCGAGAACAAGAACCTGCAGCTGCGCACTCTGATCACCCAGTGTCAGAACCGACAGATGACCAACATCAACCCCCTCACCATGTGCCTCAACGGGGTCATTGACGCCGCGGTTAACGGGGGCCTGGCCCGCTACCAAGAGGTCAGATACACTTCCTCTTTCAAAACTCTTTCCAATGTTTTTTTCTTGTACTGTATTTGTATCCTCTTTTTGGATTCAGTAATAGTCAAACATCTCCACCCTTTGCCTGTTTCATCTCAAATTTCTGTAAAAACCTGTGCCTTATATTATTGCTTATTAAAATTATTTAGTTGCACCTTCTTCATTAGTAACATATCTCAGTTAGCCCTTGATTAAAGCTGGTGTACTTAATTTCCTCCCCTCATTAATAATGTATGTTCTAAAAGTGCTAAAGTTTGAACAAATCGGCTTTAAGTGGTCATTAACACTTTGATTACATTTTTCTTCCCTCCTTAAAGTCCCATACAGTTGTTGACATTTTTTAATGCCAAAGTAAATATTTAAAAATAACTACAACAGATATATTCCAAAAGCCTAACCAGGGACGGGGGCTGCAATTTAGCCTTAGGCTAGAAGCCCTGTGTACTCGACATCGGTTACCTGTGGGTGACAATGTTTTTTTTGTACTGTCCCTGTCAAATGAAAAAATAAAAAATATGCCGTAGGGTTCTGTAATATTTATGATCCACCATGAAACCAACAGGATAGACTGCCATGTTCTGCATGAGCAATGCAGTGATCCTAACAGGACGAGATCAGATGATTTAATTATATAGACTTTGATAATTGTCTTGCTTAATTAAAGTATGGTGTTGAAATTATTATTGAGCATTTGGCAAATTAAGTCTGAAAGGCTAGTACCGTGACAATGCCAGCATGGAGAATGGTAGTCGGTTTTAAAGACTGGGCCAGTGATGAGAGACGCCATATAGATTTTCTAATGATCCATGAAGGTGGTTTTACACTGGGAGATATATGGACAAGCAGGACCATTTGTAGAGGGACAGATGGATGGATGTATGGGTGCTATGACTCAGTGGGTTCAGATGACTCAACGAGGAGGTGGAAGTGGCGGATTAGATGGATGTGGGATATACAAATGGCCTGGATGGGGGTGTGGTCGATGGATGAATGCTAGGATGAAGAGGGGCCGGGTCAGATGTGTGAGATGGAGGAGTGCGAGGAAGTGAGATGGATGGAGGGATTACTGGTGGAATGATCTGTGAGGTTCTGTGCAGCGGCTTCCTTTATGGTCCGTGAGGAAATACAATACAACACGTGAAGGCTGAGGGGAAATGTTGGAAAAAGTGGCAAGACAACATGACGTGTGTTCATTGATCCAATTTTTGCAAGTGCCCTCATAAAATTCATCTAATTTCCAAAGTTAAAAAGAGTAGTGAATGTGTTAAAAAAACGAATAAAAATGAAATTGTCAAACTTCACTTCGTAATTTATTTTATTGTGAGTTAAAATTGTTGTATCACTGTCCTGCTGACATACATAATAATTCTACTACAACTACTACTACTACTACTACTACTACTGCCACTACTACAACTTCTACCACACTGCTAGTATTACTGCTTCTGCTGGTACTTCTACTTTTAGTGCTGCTGCTGCTTCTCAATTGTGCAGCTCTCAGGTTTTTAAACATGGCGTATTATTTGAACAAGAATTCTCAGAAATGATTCAAAGACTTCTCGGTAAAGTAACTGTAGTAGTGACTGGACTCTCTGTCGCATAGCAACAAGCGTGTTCCACTGAGAGAAAAAGAGAGAGAGATAGTGTGTGTGTGTGTGTGTGTGTGTGTGTGTGTGTGTGTTTGTGTCTGCTAGGGGGCTTGTTACTGTAGGCCTCACCAATATTTGGTACTGATACTTTCGATGCCAATATTTGTGTTGGCATTATCAACTTGCCTATCAACCCAAACAAAAGCATATTAATTACCAGTAGTGTCCATTTTGTTGTGCAACTTTCCATTCTGATGTATCCCTAAAATGCCACAAAAGTCATCATAACTTTATTTTCCTTTCCTAAACATCTTCTTTTGTATCTCTAACAAAAAAGACATTTTGACAGCTGGGCTCAGGGGCTCATACTGTGTGTTTCCACAGATATTGTCAGTCACTCTTCTCTTGTCTCTTTAGATTTTGACAGAAGCAAGTACCGGTGCATTGTATTTGTAATAATAAATATATAAGTATAATGTATTTATATACGCATATGGATAAACATAGACCTTTCTCATTCAGCCAATCGGCTCTCAACCCAAATTGTCAAATAGTGACTCACAAGGTTCTTTCTATGCAAGTATGCAAACTCATGAGATGAAGACGGCTGGTCTAATAATTTGTTCACAGCATTTTACTTTTAGAAAAAAACGTTGTGATGAATCCTACCAATGGACAAAGTTTTGTACTCAAAGTTTAACTGCTGTTTATCCTGGAAATAACTCCAGTAAACGTTAAAAACTATGATAATCTGGGTTAATGCAAGACAGTAAATTGTTTCATTGATGAAGTAAAAAACTGCAGGATATTGGCTGTGATAACCGTTAACAGTATTGTAAATGCAATGTCCTGTTTGGCTCTTTTATCCAGCTTAAAGACACTCTACAACGATCTATTTTTATTACCCACAACAATTTGTTTTCTGCCCACAACAATTCTAAACCGCTTTCTGACTCTGGTCTGTGAAAGGCGGTATATAAATAAAGATTACTTACTCACTTACTTTTTGTTTATTTATCTAACTAAGAGCATGGTGTGCACCAATAGTCCGTCATGCCAAGCACTGGCTGATGCAGCGGAGATCATTTGTAGGTTGGCAGATAATACATTAAACTGTTATAACATTACTTTAATAACTCAACATTTTTCTTCAGAATAGTACAAGCTGTTCCTTTTAAAAATGTATGAATATCCCCACATAGTAATTGACACTTGTGGCTGCCTGCTCTGGTAAATTATTATGATTAATATTCAGATGTTTTTCTTTGCCCTGGACCCTGGAGCCCCCTGATCTGCTCTTACCCCTCACTGTTCATCTATAATTGGACTTTTTCTAATGATTAACTGAGACAAACTCTGCCTCTCTACTCTGCCGCATACATTTTCCATCACTGGTAGAAGATTATTGATTACATTTGCAAGATGTATGCTTGGAGAAATGTAAAATAACCCTTATTTTGTTTAATTACCGTCTTGTTATATCCATTATAGATTGAATATTGTATTTTATTCACAAAATAAATCCCACTGCTAGGTTTTCACCCCTGTGTAAAAATGTCTTATACAGACATTATTTGTTTTGAGTTATTGTTCCTTTTTTATTGATTACAATGCGAGGCGTGCAGCAGAATCAGAATCCTTTGATAATGACCACACAACAAGTTGGTGGAATTTGTTTCCGGTTTTATGTACACTGACTACAGTTAGCTTCTAAAGACCTGGAAGTGTCCCGCACCCCCTCACCCCCTCACCTACTCGCAGTGCTCCAGTCTGTGAATGTCAGCTCATTTTCAGTCCTTTTTGACCCAACCTACTTTAAAGTCAGATATAAGGAGGTTTTGATCCACTAAAAATGTTTCAACCAAAATATCCTCCCATATCCACTCAGTTTCCTTCTTTCTGCTGACTTCTACTCCTTCATGAGTAGAAGTCTGGGAGGATCAGAGCTCACAGCTGTGGGTTTTGAACACTGCTTCCTGTGAAAGCCCTGTCTAGACATCCAGTCACTCAAATCACAGTTTTACAATAAATGCCTTTTTTCTCCTCATATTATTAACAGTATTAATGGATCATATCATTGCATGTAAAGTCTTCTCCAGAAGCATGAAATACACATTTGGTGAAGAACAGCGTCATATTTTGATTTTTTTAACTCAATATGACAGGATATCATATTAGAATTAGACCCGGAACTACTTAATTGAAAGTGGAAGATATGTCCCTGGGGCTGATCTCAATGTTAGACTGACTCTGTTTGAAGGAGCTCTGAAGACACTTCCCCCTCACGGCTTCATACAGCACTGCATGTTCTAGATTCTGTCTTGCCAGGTGGATTTTTACCTTTTACACAACGTCAGTGAAACATGGTCACATCAAATCCATTGATTTAAAAAAATCTTCGGAACAATAATGGCTGCCTAACAGTGGCAAATTATCACCAATTCATAAACAAAAAGATAAAATAGTGGGCGTGTCACGGTTGTGTGGGTGGAGCAAGGTATCCTTTGAGAGAATATAAAACTTCTCCCTTCTCGCCTACTCTTCGGTTTAAACAAAAGAGCAGATTTCAAAGACTGTCTTCAGTGCAGATGTAGGATTGTACAGTGTTCTCTCAGTTGTCAGTCACTCTTCACTCTCTCTGTGGAGGTAGACAGACACGTCCCTGGGAATAGCAGTCTGCTGCTCTGTGTGAACCTCACCTTCTTCTTTCTGCTCCTTTGTGTTGCAACTTTTACAACTCTATTCAATGAAATTACGGATTTTAATACAACTTGTATTAAGTAATATGCATTTTTATGAACTGATTAGAAAATAATTTGGTTATAGCGTCTTTAATGACCAAGAAAGGTGAAGACGAATGTCTATTGGAAATATTGACCTGTATTGTAAAAGTGGGATTCAGCAGTTTCAATCGTGATTTCAATGAACGACTTTCTCCCTCTTCGGTGAAGTTACACACATGCACACCAGTCACCTGTTTGTTTTAGTCTCATTTTACATACTTTCAAACAAAGAGCTGGTTAAGTGCAGGGCCCAGTGGGGAGCCAGGTAACTGACGCTCTGCCTCCCAGTGTGAGTATAACAGATGTGCTGCATTGTGCCTTTGTGTGCGCAGGCCTTTTTTGTCAAGGACTACATCCTGAATCACCCAGAGGATGGGGACAAGATTGGACGACTGAGGGAGCTCATGTTTGAGCAGGTTTGTGCTGCAGTCTCATTTGTTTGACATTCAGCCTTTTAGGACATAGATCTGCTACAAATGGTACACAAGGGAATTGTGTGGAAAAAGAGACTACAGCTTTGTTGTACCACAAATTGATGTTCAAACAGTCAGATTTTTCCGTTACTTTATGAATTCTAAATCGGATAATAATACGATAGTAATGTGATCTCCTTTGTAGAGGTGGCAAGCACTTTTCCAGTTCTCTTTACAGTGTTTAAAATGACTTTGGAAAAGTCACTTTGCCAATAACAGTAAAATATTAAAACAGGGTTATGCTTCTGTAACCCCGTCAGAAAATACCAACACCTCGACATAATAAGTAATTTTTAGTGGTTCAAGGACAGTTATGAGATACCTGTTGTCTTTTAAACAAAGGTAAACACATACATTACAAAATGATGATAGATTTTCCCTTTTAACTTCATCAATGCACTATGGGACAATATTAGTGGCTCAGAAAATAGATAGTGTTTATGATCTTCTCGTGTATCATCTTAAAGGATCATTCTTGTACAAAACGCTCAAAGTCGACGTCACGTGATTAATTACTGTGATGGATCCTGCGGTGAGAGTGTGCCAAGTCCTGCTGATTTATTTTCTCAGCTCGGCTACAATAACACAATCAAGCTGCTGTCTCACCCCAGCAAACGGCGGCTTTTCTTGTTGGGAATGCTGCAGAAACAAAATGGGTCTTCTTAGACCTGAGTTTTAAAATGGAAATATTACTGATTACTCTTTACCAATAAACTCATGATGGGATTATTATTATTATTATGAGATTACTTTTTACTTTTTTTAGAATGACAAATAATATCCATAGAAAATATATGAATATATGAAGGGCAAATCTACCACCAAAGGGAGTAGTAGATTTTAGAATTGACTTTTTCCAAATTTGTAAACACAGAGATGTGATTGCAAATGACTTAATTTCACTTGTCCACACAAATGTATGGGGAATACCTATGGCTGGAACTAAAAACAACTCTAGGTCTTTTTTGATGATGGAGCAGTATGTTAACATGGTTAAAACCTCAAAAACAAATGTGTTGTTTGATTAATAACAGTTTTAGAGTAGATTTTTATTGTATTGTGAAACAAAAACAATAACACCACTGACTACTTATTTTTTTACAATGCAATCAGGTTAAGCATGGTTTGAAATAATTTGTTAATTACAACCAATCCGCAATAGAACCCTCCATCTGGTCGTCCCTCATCACATCAATACACTCATAATGCTATGATCTTGACAATACCACAATACCTCCTCCTACCCAGAAATCAACTTAGATGTGTTTTGTTTTGCTTCTTTCTCCTCCTTACTTATGATCATTAATTAGTTTGCCTTTTTCTTTACCTCCTGTACTATAATATATAAGTCGCAACTGGACTATTATTTATTACTATTATTATGGTTACTGTTATTATTATTATTATGATTATTTTCATTATAATTATTATCATTATTCTTGTATACATTTTTCTCTTCTTGATGGCAGTGGCAGTGGCAGTATTATAATTATAATAATTATTATAATTATATATATTTTTTTTTTTATTTCTATATATATATATATATATTTTTGTACGCATTTATTCTCCCTATAATCAATTTCACTCATAAACACCACTAATATTATATAGGATTGTCCTTTTTTTTTTTTCTTATACTATTTTCACTATAATTTCAGTAGGAAAAAAAAAAAAGGGGAGGAAAGAAAAAGAGGGGAAGGAAGGGAAGGAAGAGAGGAAAAGGAGGGAGAGGGAAAGAAAAAAAAAAAAGAAATCTCTTTTATATGTACGTACACCTATGCATGTGTGTGTGTATATATATATATGTATGTGTGTATGTATATGTATATATACATGTATATATGTGTATTGTGTGTATATATATATATACATATATATAAAGTAAGCTAGATAGATAAGGAGTGGAAAGGGATGGAGGAAAGAAAAGGAGGGAAGGAGAAGGGGAAGGGAAGGAAAAGGGGAAGAAAGAAAAGGGAAAGGAAAGAGAAAAGAAAATTAAAAAACAAAAAAGCATCCCCCCTCGATCTCTTACCAAGTATGTCTGAGTTTTTTTTTAATGCACCACATTCCACAAATGTTTTTAATGCACTACACATTAAGGCACGGTGGGAGATGGAGGGATCAGACATAGGGAAAGTGGAAGGGGATTGTATCTCTAAATATGGTGTGCGTAAATAATTTGGGATAACCCTATATAATCTCTATATTTCATATATGTAATCCACATATATGATTTTTTTTTGTTTTTTTTTTTTTTTCTTCCCCTCTCCTTCTGCCACTATTACTGCCTTCAACAATCCTTATAGGTTAAACACTTCAACCATGGGTACAAACATATGCTTGCGTCTGGGTATATCGGTTGGACCATTTTCTATTTTTTTATTTTTATGTTTTATTATTATTATTATTATTTTTTTATTTTTTTTAATTATTATTATTATTATTTTTTTATTTTTTTTAATTATTAATATTATTATTTGTTTTATTTTTATTATTCTATTTATTCTTATAACTTGTATTACTGTTTGTCTCATTATACATTTACTACCGCACCATTTCTTTCTTTATGTAGCTCCAATATATCCCATGTCTTCTCTAGCCATAGGTTAAAACTTATCATCCAGTGTTATGCTTATTGTCTGTCCATTATTTTTCTTTTTTTTGTTCTTTTATAGTTCATAAATTAATAATAATGTTGCTTGCACAATGTACTGTTCCGCACACACACACACGCACGCACGCCACATACACACACCCTCACACGCGCACAATTTGCTGTATTCCTTAAAATATGTGTCTCTACACATATTCTTGTTTGTTTGTTTGTTGAATGTATGTTACCTTGAAAATCAAATAAAGGAAAATCAAATAAAGGAAAATAATTTGTTAATCCGTTCCAAAGAGCAGCACCACACACTGAGTTATGAATTTATTTTATTGTTATTGATTCCCTGTGTGTCCGCAGGCTCACATCTTGGAGTACGGTCTGGCTGTACATGAGAAGTTTGTTCCCCAGGACATGAGGCCTCTGCATAAGAAGCTGGTGGACCAGTTCCACCTGATGAAGTCCAGTCTGGGCATTCAGGTACCTGCTCTGAGTGTGATTGTTCTAACGCCTTATACATATTTATGAGCCACAATCGCTGACATCTTTATGAGGCACTTGTGATGGAGAGTTTATTAAAGGTAATGCCTTGTGCGTAAGAAAGTATAATATTGTTTTTTTCACGAGTCATTAGCTTTGTTTTATGGCTCCTTGTATTTGACAAGAGCCGCGTGAAGACTGTATGACTGTGAGGGGAAATACATATACCCCTGTAACCAAACGTACGCACTAACACTGACCATGACCCTTTTCTAATGGGAAGTAACTTTATTGACCCCAGTTTATGTGGCAGTAATAGTAGTATGCAACAAGTGATTGCACTGTTTACACAATGTGTAATAGGGTATGAGCTTTATAAATGGTTTATGGTTGTTTTTAAACAGGGATTTCCAACCATTTATCTCAGGAGAGCAGCTAATCCTTCTGAGTTTGATCAAATTGAGTTGATAAAATAGAGATCCATTCAAGAATGAAATGGTGCATACAATTTTTCCAGTCATATGATTCAGTCATACAGTCATACAGTATATCCTACCAGCTCTGTCCTCATGCTGTGTGCCCTCACCACAGGAGTTTCCGCCGTATGTCCGTGCCAGTCCGGTGCACTTCACCAACGGCAGCCCTCGGACCTGCCGTAACTCTGTACCCAGTATCATCAGTCCCGAGGGGGGCCGGGGGGTCACCAGACGCAGGTCAGTGCCATTCTCATGTTTCTGATCCAGTGCATGCTTTATGCATTTACTATTTCACTTATACTAATGTTTGTGGATTATGTATCTGTAGACAAACTAATCAATTCCATGAATACAGTAATTCTTATTTTTTGAGTGAATTTGTTTGTAAAAAAATATATCTTTAAAAAGATATATGTAACTCATGCATGATATAGTGATAATATGGCCCCAAAAAGGTAAATTAATCTGTTTTTGAAGTTTTTTTTGTTTCAATTAAATATGCTTTCGCTTGGTCAGAAATGTAGCTTGATTTAAAACGTTACATTCTTCAGCCATAGATAATTTTAGTGATTCATTTTTATTTCATTTTTTTTTTCCAATTTCAGTGAGAACACTTAGTTCTCCAGAGATATAATTTGTTAGCCTGGGTGAAGTCACATGCTTGTCTCAAATGAAAATGGAAAGTTCAGTGCCACATACTGCCGGGTTTCTACAACTCTGTGTGCTCCTACTTGGTTGGAATGAAAACCTGCAGCCACTCGGCTCTTTGAGGAACGAGTTGAATATTAAAATTAATCACAACTAATCTATTATTGTAATAAAGGTCAACTAGTTTAGTAATTAATTATTCAGTTTTTGAACCCATAGACTTAAACATGCTGAGAAGAGGTTTTATAATGATTCTTTAATCACTGCAGAAATAAATGAATAAATGTTCAGAAAGTATTTTCAGTCACACATCATGTCCTCTCTGAAGATGTTCTCCATCGGTATTGCTTGAGCTTTAATGACAAAGAAAAGACTAATGTATTGTAAAAAACAAAAACCATCTACACTGACCTTTCGGGATCCAAATGACTAAGTAATAAATTTGAAGAATATTTGGCCTGATAATCATCTATGAAAACAGACATAGACATCCCTAGTACAAATGTAACGCTCCACTCTCTCCGTTACTCATTTACTGCATGCATGTGTGCTTGTGTGCGTGCGTGTGTGTGTGTGCATGTATGTATTTGAGTAGAGCTTGGTTGTGTGAATGCCGCTGCTCTGAGCAGTGACCTTGCCCGACCATGTTACCTGCGCCTTTCTTCCTCCACGCTCTGATCCCAGGGGGCGAGCGACAAGCCGCTTCTAACATTTTCCATCCAGCGCTGACATTTCACTCCTCCTCCTCTATGATTTTCTCCTTTTGAGTTGTTTGGTAACACAAAAGCTGATCGCAGCCTTTTGATGAAATATTTGTGGGATGAATGTTCTCTTCCTTTTCTGCTTGTTTATTTTGTACAATGCCTCGCTTTGCTTCTAATCCGATGTTTTTTGTTGTCTTTTCTGTCTCATCTGCTTCACGGCTCATCACAATGGCTTATGTGAGTAATATTCTACAAAGCAAATAGAATAGTTATTTTTTTGATATTCTTTTACTAATAATTTGGCCCTGTTTCTTTGCAGTCCTCTCAGTTACCCGGCAGTGAACCGCTACTCCTCGTCCTCCCTGTCGTCTCAGGCCTCAAACGAAGTCAGTAATATCACAGGGCAATCAGAAAGCTCCGATGAAGTCTTCAACATGCAGGTTTATATGCATTTATTCTCAGTAACCATTTAAATCACTGCCGTATGAAAAAATAAAGCTGAGGTATCTAATTTTCAAACCACCATGACAACAATATCCATTTATTTATATCGTGATTTTTGAGAGTTACTTTTTGAGTTGTATTGGAAAGCACCATGAGATACTATTTGACACTTTAATATTATCTTGAAATACTAATTTAAGATATTCAACTCAAGTGTACAATGCAAGTTCATAAACAGTGGAGCATTCTTTAAAATTCAGACAATATGATTTTCTGGATTTTTTTTCTCATTCTGTCTTTCATTGTTGAGGTCTTTCTTTGATAAAAAATTACAGGCCTCCCTCATCTCTTTAAGTGTGAGAACTTGCACAAATTGTTGGCTGACTAAATACTTTTTTTTTTTTAGTGTTTTCGATACATTTGTAAATGAATCGGTGCCAATCCTATGTTCCAAACCAGCCCCCGGCCTAAACCTCCACCAAAAACAGTGCTTTTCTAATAACATCTGCACTTTTGTTAAGTGCGTACAAACTGAATACATTTGTATTTGTCCAAATCAAACAAGTCCACAGTGGGACTCACGTTGACTTGGCCTGGCACTATTTCCAGCTTTTTTTGGATCAATTTGAAAGCTCCTGGTATGAAGTCCACTTGTTGTAACTGGCAACATCGGATTCATCAGAAAACAGAAACATAATTTAAAAAGACACTATTCGATCCGTGACATCTGGAAAAACCGTTTCCCCTTGGTGAATCAGTTTTTGGGGTTTTAATTGGCGCCCTGTGGTGCATTGTGGGTAAAATTCAACAATAACACATTTTTTGGTAGATTTATTATTGCTTCTGAGGAGTGTAACGAAAATATTTAAGATAGACATTATAAGATAAGATGTGCTTTATTGATCTCACACAGGAGAAATTTACATGTCACATCTGGCATGGATAGAAAGAAAGATATGTGCAAACATGTTAAATAAAGGATAAATTATGTACAATAAAAAGTGGAAACAGTGTCAATAGTAATGCAGGTTTTTCAGTCCTAATGCAAGTGACTTAAAGTGACTTATTGTACAGTCTGACAGCGGTGGGGATAAAGGTCCGGCGGTAGCGCTCCTTCCTACACTGAGGGTGCCTCAGTCTTCCACTGAAGGAGCTCCTCAGCTCCTCTACAGTCCTGTGCAGTGGGTGTTGTCCATGATGGAGGTGTCTTTGACTAGCACCCTCCTGTCCCTCACCTTCTCCACAAAGTCCAGGGAGCAGCCCAGAACGAAGCTGGCCCCTCCTGACCAGCTTGTTCAGTCTACTCCTGTCCCACTCTGTGCTGCCCGGGGCCCAGCACACGGAAGCGTAGTGTATGGCAGGTGCTACCACAGAGTCATAAAAACGAAAAAAAAAAACTACTTTATGGCAGTGTTGCAGGAAGAAAACAGATGAATAATTCCATCAAAGCAATCATGTAATTTAAGTATTGTATTAAACAGCTTTTTCAAGAATATGAACAGTCCGATATCGACATAATATTTCAGGATAACCACAGCTAAATGTTTATTTGCAAAGAACTTGGCAAAAAGCTTCCCACTATGGAAATGAAAATGTACAGAAGAGAAATATGTGGACACAAAAAATATAATTACATCAGTTTTTAAACAATACGTTGATATTGTTTTTTTCTCATACTATTTTGTCAAACAATAATTTTCTCAAAAAAGTTATACAACAGAAACACACATAAACTCAAAAAACGTAATACATAACCCAGAAATGGATTAAGGGGAAGATGGATGGATATACATTTGAACATGGCTAAATCCACACTAAATTGTACCAATGTGTTACATATGGGTCCCAAAATGTCCGTGGCTGTTACTACCAAATGTTCACAGCACCCACTGTTGTGTGATTCCAACTTGTTTGTCCAGTGAAAGGGGGCACTACATAAACACTGATTCATCCACGCCCGTAATATTAATAGAGTTCCAGACCGTTTTAGATGTAACAACCAGTGAACGCGATGTGTTACGTCCAACACGCCCAGTTTGTCTGCAGTTATTGAATAATTATTTTGTTTGCATTATGTATAATCTGTAATTAGAGATTGACTATAGTTACATCCCCAACCAATACCCACCACACACTGTAGTCTTCCCTGTCCTGATGATTATTCCATTCACAGAGCCTCCAACATGACATGTCCTAAATGTAACAATTGTGTCCCCAATTCTCAATATATATCTTTTTTTTGTCTGAGAGTCTTCTATGTATATCTATGATCTACATAGTATTAAACATTTATTAGGTACAAACATTTTTGGTTCATACATTCATTTTATTGCCACTTGAAGTAAGATCGACGCGTTGTGCAGTTTATTGTGGAGTGAGTCATATACAGTCCTGTTTTGCTGTACATACAACTGACGGATTGTATCTTCACTCTTTTTATATACTGTAATTATTTATTTGTAGATGTTAATTATGTATTTCCGTGTTTTGCATAGCACTTTGAGTTGCCTTGTTTAGGAATGTTGCTAAACAGTTAAATATGCCTTGCCCTGAGTAAATATAGAATAATTTAAAAGTCTATAAAGTCATTATTGTGGTAGACCTAGTAGAAACAATGACTTTTCAGAGATAGTAAAACTGTCATGATTTTATTTTCTCTCAACAGCCGAGTCCATCTACCTCAAGCCTCAGCTCCAACCACTCCGCCTCTCCCAACGTGACCAGCTCTGCCCCGTCCAGTGCTCGAGGTGCGGATAACTGAGATCTTTCACTACTTCATTCAATGTGCTTTTGTTGCATTTTGCAGGTTTTAGACACGGTGGGACTAATACAGATTTCATTCATACCAGGCCAAAAAAAATGACAGGGGCAAACTATTGTGGGCGCTCGTAGCTCTGGGATATGCCCTTTGAGCTTTTGATTGGCACAACACCCAATGTTATCTGTTTGCAGAGGTCAGTGAGGGCAGGTGAGAGCCGGGGATATGCAGGCGCAAATAAAAAAACAAACAGGGAATGTGGCACAGAATGCAAAGTGTGGCAATAAGTGGCGCCATGCATTTAATTCTTATAGTATATGTGAAAGCTTAGGATGTCATATTTATTATAGCAGTTCTATACATTAGGATTGTAACAAGGCGTGCATTGAGATTCAGTTAAGCTTATTGAGTATATAAGCGATAGTAACATCAGGAAAAAGAGCACAAAAAGCTTGAGAAATACAGAGGGCTCAAAGAGGAGTTCAAGAGGGCCTGGATGGGAAAGGTAGTGCCCATGGTGATTGGTGCACTGGGGCAGTGACCCCCAAACTGGAGGAGTGGTTACGGCAGATCTCTGAAACAACCTTGGAAATGTGGAAGCGGCAAAGATACTGCGCAGAACCCTCAAGCTCCCAGGCCTCTGGTAGAGGACCCGAGCTTAGAGAGGGATAACCGCCCACGGAGGGTGAATGTAGGGTGCATAGTGTCAACATACCATCAATGCAAAGATGAGCTTTCATCAAACTTTCCACCAATATTACACTTCAAACCCCCAACCAGCTGAAATATTTTTTCATGTGGGCGTGGACAAGCAGAACTTTTACAACTGCGTATTAAAGGGACAAAACATGCCTGAATATGATATTTTTTTCCTCTGCAGGGTTTACTGTATCCATTATACATTCCCTTATCTAAAAAAAACATGTTTCTGGATCTTATCAAACATTTATTAAGACATTCATGGAAAGACATTACCCTGCCTTCTGCACACTCTTCATCGCAGGCTGAACGCTGAGAAGAACTATTGCTGCTCTGGTCTTATCTAAATAAGAGCTGCTGATGATTATCTCAGAGCTGAGTGATGGTCTGAGTTCCTCCTCAATCACTAATGGGTCAAAGCTTTAACAAAGCCATGCAGGGAAATAAATAACAGAGTGTGGGGAGATGTTTTATTGTGAATGTCATTGTTTTTCATTACAGACAGAACAGATTGAATAAAAAATAATTATCTTTGTATTACCTGTTGATTTATGTGTACATAAGAAAAACAAGATTAACATTAATTTTCATTTTGGTAAAGCCTTCAACTACATGCATGCTAAAATGTGATTGTCAGAATGAATTTGCATAAAATGTAGATGGCACGCCTCAGGCTCATATTTCTGAGTACTTTTTCCCTGGTACTTATAAGCAGTATCAAGGAAAAACTCCTTTTTCTCAACATGTATTTATTTCAAGATTAAAAACTGTTCTGTTTGGCTGTGAATACAACTGAATGATTGTATCTTCACTATTTTTAATGTACTATGAATATTTATATAATCCCTTATTTGATTCTTTCTATTTTGAAGTCCTTTTGAGTTTGTGTATGAACTGAACCTGGCCCAGGTTGGCTTTAAGCTAATCTATGGTGAGGTAAAAGAAGAGTTTTAATAACAGCCGGTGAGACCATTGCAAGTGGCCTAAGAAATACCACAACACCTTAAAATAAATAAAAAAAGACCTGTATCAGTTTTGGTTCAAACTGCAAAATAATGAAAATGAAAAAAAATCATATATAGCTGAGATTTCTACCAGAAGTGAATCTCCATGTTCAAAGATGATTGAAGATATATAGGGATTTTTACAGATTTAGGAATTAGAATATAACCACACATGTAAAAACAACTTTCGACCCCCAATCTGCCCTAATTTTTTTAAATCCAGAAATTAAAAATCAAGGTTGATATCACTGGTTTGAATAATGGTCCAATTCTATGTCTATGAATAAATAAATATTCATTCATTCAATATGAGTTTTCATGATATCACTCCTGGTTTGAAGTGATCCAGGTGGGCTATAGTAGCGACAAAGCAGGCGTGTAGAAGTGTATGAGCGGGCGCGGGCCATTTATCATGTTGTGGAGCTAGTGAGGGTGAAAGCGCAGAGAGAGGCTAGCGGGCACAGGGAGAGATTGGCCTTTCCTGATTGCCTGTATTTGTGGGTAATGGTTTTAACAGCGTGCTGCTGTTTGGTCCCCTGTGTATTTCCACAGGCAGCTTGTGTGTGTAGGTGGTATACTACATCTCTGCTCTGTCGTTTCAGGTTCTCCTCAAATGGCAGAGAAACACAAGCATTCCAGAGAAAACGCATGTCTGTCTCCACGTGAGCGACCGGTCAGCGCCATCTTCCCCAACCCGCTGGACCCTGCACAGGTGAGCGGGGAGCAGAGGCAAGCAGTGCCCAGAGGAGGCCTGTGATAACTCATGTCCAGTCTGGGATTAAAGGAAAAATAGTTTGTACATTTAAAGATGTTACAACTAAAAGTCGACTGATCTGCTTTTTTGTTTAGCCGATGGAGTATACTTGGTGTATTTATTTGCAGTAAATGTGAAAATATGACAGTCTAAAATTCACAAAACAATTGTTTATTAGAAAACAAAATGGTAAAAAATCCCACAGTGTTGACTGCAAGCCTGTCCTTTTCTTAGGAAAGGTATTCATGATAAAACTTACTAAACTAAACTAATAAGACTGTTTGTTTATTCTAATTCACTTTATTTATATAGCACATTTTATTAAAATGTTCTGCACAGAGACAAAAGTAACACATTTAAATAATTTCAATTGAAAGTCTGCCAGCTTTAAGTCTGAACGCTCTGTGTTGAATTAAGTATGTATTTTTAATTCATTTAGCACCTTTCACAGACCAGAGTGACGGAGTGCTTTACAATGGTGGGCATTTGTCTCTCACTCTAGAGGGCAGCGAGGTCTCTGTACAGGAGGTGCATGCCAGACCTATTGTACAGTACATGTTTTTAGTGGTAGGGGAAACCGGAGCAGGAGGAAAGTGTTAAAAAACGGCATTTGCGCATTTGTCAGCCGACACAAGCCCCATGAATTTGACAAGTGACTTCAAAATTCTACGGCGACTAAACTAGACCAGTCCAAAAAAATCACCTCAGCATTGACACTCATGTGGAACAGAGCTTTGGGCCGAGAGCCAACTTTTGGACCATCCTGTAAAGCCATTTTCGAGAGGTAAGAAGATGCTATATGTTAGCATTGGCTAATTCTTATTCCGGCTCCACTCCTACCGACCCGGGGTGGTAATACAAGCATGTCAGCACACATTATTTTGGATTTTTTTTTAAACCGGGACCCGCCCCCACAAATCCAAACTCCGACACAGTGGCTGAGTGGCGGATAGCACGAAACCCATATTATTTACTCTTTCAGTCAGTCTGTTGGATTATCAATTAAATAAAAATCATATTTATTTGAAGCACTAGTGTTTTATGATCTTTCTCTTTCTCTCTCTTTGAATGGTAGAAGAAGCACACATATTTGTATATTTTATTAAACATTGTTGTCATTGATTAGAGCACTAATAGAAAGTGCACCATCCTAACTTCAAAACAATGACTAATGATAACCTTTACCCACCCAAGGACTAAGCAGTGGCTAAAGAAAATATGTATACAATAAATCAAAAGACTGTCTCTTGTAGCAGTTCACCTTGCTCACCTGTTTGTACACTGGCCCCTGAGGCTGCTACATTGTGTTGGCCAGGTCACCCTGAGTTTAGGCCGCTCACTTGTTTCAGACACAAATGCAATCGCCTTGATGCGCCGGTGTGTAATTATATAGCTCCTTTTAATTGCACCAGGTGTGTAATGCTGTTGTTGACAAATGGTGCGGCCAGTTTCCATTCTTTACCCAGAGCTTGTTGCAGTTACATTATTTCTACTCCTGCAGGTGCAATTCCCTGAAGAAATTACAAGTCGGCCTAGCCACACTTACAGTTCTTATTTCGATGAATTTGAGTGCAAATGTAATATGCGTAGGAGCTACAGTCATTGCAGAAGTACAACTTTGAAAATGTATTTTTGCTCTCCCGGATTATTATGACTGATGTTGACTGAGTCCATTCCACATTTTATAGTGTTGTGAATTTTAAAGAACACGCTTATATTTTCTTTTTTAATTAATTGATTAGTTCAGTAAGACGCAGCATGTTTTAAATTTCCACTTAAGGATGCAAGCTGCATCCTGTTTTTCAGAGAGATGCAGAAGTGTTGCTAAGAAAGATGGACCCAGACTTAGACAAGATCAAAGTTCAAGACATGGACCAGACCCAGACCTGGTCTTGCCGCTTCTTCCATATACAGGGACAAAGAAGAAGCTTCCAGTTGCTCCTCCTCTTTGCACATTTGATATAATGGATGAACTGAATTGTGTTAGTCAGTCTGAACAGGGACAGTTAGGGGAATAGGAGCTCAAAGAGTCTTGTGTTAGTATTACATTGTAAAGGGATTTAAATGTTATCTATTTGAACTCTTGAATGTATTGGTCTTCCTTTCTCGTCAAATTCTGAATCAAGCTACAAAAATAGACACACAATGAGCCAATGTTGTTGTTGCTCCCCGCTGAAGGGCAGTAGTTCCATTGCACTCTCCATCTTCAGGGACAAAGAAAAATGTCCTTTTCATCTCCTATACTTCACAATAACATGACTTCAATATGTAGTTTTCCTATCTTTCATTTGTAGCTGCATGTTTATCTTCCTTCGGTGCATGCAGCCTTTTTTTTTTATGATGCATTCGGCACCGAGAAACCTTTTGGGTTTGGAAAAAGTTGTGATTTTGGCGCTTGTATTTTGCCGAAATCATATACATTTAATTTTATGAACTGGCAACCCAAATGTGACAGATTCTCTTCTGATTGGATAATCAATCAAATGCATGATTAAGAATAAATCCACTGAATCCAACTGTTGTCAGAAAATATGGTTTGTATCGACCCATGTAGATGTAATTTAAAATACATAACATTTATAAAACATATCATATACAGTCCCTTTAAACTACAAATCCAGTCAAGTTCATTTAAAAACATTGGGAATCATAACTGTCATTTATAAATCTAATTATAAGTCTAATCTTGTGTTTGCAGAGAGCTCCTTCTCATCAAATAGGAGACAACACTTTACCAAGAAGCGACCCTAACCTCTCAGCACCAGATAAAGGTAACAGACTGAATATTTTATTGGCTGTAATGAACATGTTTTACCGTGTTTGTCTACATATACATCTGGGATATTGTGTTTATATTGTCCTGCCTTGACATTTGACTCTTTTTACTCACTGGCCATTGTTGTCAAGTCTGTACGGTTCAGAAAACATTCCTTAATTCCCTCCGGCTCTATTCTGTGTTGCAACATGACAAAGACAACACAATCACATCAGAGTTCAACACGGGGGCCGCGTACAATAGGAAGGACATCAGGTGCACTGAGGCATTAAGTGCAGCCGCCGCAAGTATTACACAGCAGATCACTTACAGCCTAAAAATAAATGTACAAATAACCTCAGAGACTAGCATTCATTTTGGCATTATTACAAACCGTCTCAGCTCAGGTTGTCGGTCCGCTGCGGGAGAGTTTTCAACAGCTAAACAAACCGATTTATGTATTTTGTTTATGGGAAAATTGTTGCAACAGGTAGTTGGAAATACACAATAGGCTTAAATATACCAGAAATTAGGCCAGAATCAGCTATGTTTCATTTTTAGTAGACCCCTGAAAGATTAAACAATAAAGCATTCCCAGGATGTAATATTTTGTTTATTCTATTTTTGGCAGAACAAGATTCACAAACCATCACACTTATTCAACATTGCTTACACAAATTAAGACTTTACCTGTTGCCCTTTGAGTCTGTATCTGACACTTGAGTGAGGGTGATCCTCTCTTTTTCACATTTTTGTCAGAAAAAGTCTCAAAAGACAGGGATGTGAAAACCAGTGATAGAACCAAGCTGTTTTGAGGGCAGGGAACTTGTTAGATGGATTTTAGTACATCATAAAATGCTGCGTGCTTCAAAATCAAGGTATACCCCAGCTTCAAATACGCCAAAGAAATAACACATTTATAGCGATATATAGCAATGTGCAGCATGTAGCTTTTTTCACAGCATGGCATTACACTAATGCACTCTAAAAATTCCTCAATATATTTTTGAGCCAACAAAAACATCCCTAAAAAATATTGGTGGACACATTTTACTACACATAAGGACTTGGCTAGTGTTTTCATTACAGATCGAGCACTTGGGGAAACAGCTGGTGGCATGGTTTGCATAGTCAAATCTCTTTATACAGCAGTAAACCCTATATAAATACAAGGTGGCGGCCCCTTCGCCAGAAAAACTAACTCCGCTTGATGAGACGAAATCCTCACCTCCAAATAAAAGTGTTGCGTGCGGATGTGACTGTTTCCCTCACCAAAGTTCCCGCTGTTGTCTCACGTATGAAGGTGCGATCGCTAAAAGATGCCGTGAGAGAAAATGAACAAAGGCAATATGTCGACTTCACGCATTAAACACGAGCTCCAGTGTGTCGTTTCATCACATTATCTTTATTGAAGCGTGAAGTCTTAGCGATAAAAAAAATACTGTTAGTTACATGAGATACTATTATTACAATCACAGTAGAAAAGCTTTTATATTTCTGTCGCCAACACTGAACCAAGTCCAAGAAATCCTCTTTTGTCCTTGCCTCAGGCTCACATGCATAGATATTTTTAGAAACCGCGCTCAGTCTTCTGTTCGAAAGGGCAGTCCACCCGCAGTCGTTTGGCAAGTAATTACGTTTATCTTTAACTTTGAAAAGCAAAGAAGTGTCATTTATTTGGATGAACATACAATGGGGCAGCACTGATACCGCATTGTGAACCCATTACCAGGTTTTTGAACTGCAATCCTCTTGAAAATGGTGTTTGAAATGCTCTCGGATAGTATAAGCCATAATCATTAGCGCTCACTGCCAGCTACAAAAATCCCATGTGTTTTTTTAATTTGTAAACTCGGGCAAGATAATTGATAATGTCAACTTATTTTTGTGATCTATTCATTGTTTTTGAACAACACAGCATGCTATGAAGTAGTTTAAATGTTGCTATAACTTGACTGTGAGAAGACGATTTTTGTAAGTCTTGGCACATTTAAAGGCTTTATCAAATCAATAATCGGCCAACTAATCCATTATCAAAATAAAAACCATTTTTTTGTATGTCATTTGACAGTTGACAAAAAAACAATGTGCATTATTTGCTACAACAAAGAACATCCTTTTCTGTAAGTTTGTTTGTTCTAAAAAATAATGGTGTTAATACTTTTAGTTTAATCCAGTTGTACAGTAGGGTTTTTTTTTTTTTAAAACATATACATTTCATACAAATTAAACAAGATGCAAAATAAGAAATAATATTGTTATTATTTATTTATTTTTGTATAGCCCTAAATCACAACAGCGCTTGTCTCTGAGGACTTTACAAAGTTGTCATTTCGCCAACAACCTGTTAAGAAACACACAGGAGCCATTAGCCCATAGGAGGTGACCAATGTCCATAAATCACTGGCCTTAGACTCTCCTGCATTGGACAAGGAAAATCTTTAAAGGGAACAGCATTCTGCAAATGTCAATGACGTGGCTGCTGTTGAATGTCATTCCCATGTATTCCATTGTGTTTTTGTTGTGGTCTGTGTCTCATTTGTGTGGTGACATGCTGGTGTTTTGTGTTTATAAGTGAGACACACCCCCAGTAGCTGGAGCCTAGACAGTGTCAAAGAGGGAAGTCCGTATTTCTCAGACTCTTTGAGCAAACAGCTGTGCCCACCTGTCCCTCCTAGGCCACCATACACAGGTAAAATGACCCATTAGAGTAGAAGATACTAATTCCTCCTCTGACTTTTGACACTATTTGCTGCCACTAACAAGTTGGTGTTTTCTCTTGCTTTCAAATGTCTGACTTTGATCTTATTCATCTGTAAATCTGCAAAGCTTTTTTTCACAAACATTCTAAAGAGATTAGCTCTGTAAAAGCTCCCTCTTTTTCCAGCTTGTTGGTCAATACTAATTCAAATTCTGTCCTATTCACAGAAAAAAAATCCTTTTTAGCGTAGGGGTGTTGTATATATCGACTAAACCGCATGCTTTCAGAAATGCTTTGATGCAATTTTTATGCACCTTTCATCCACGGCCTGTCTGTTGAATTACTGTGAACGGAACAATAAGACTATTGATTGTATACAGCTTATAACAGATAGAGAGATCAGAAAGCAGACCAGATAGTTTACGGCTCTAGCAGTTCATGCATATTTAAATGCACTATAATTATTTATGTTTTAGTTAGATAGGACCATATAATCAAACTGGTCTATTGGATGTTTGTTTGTATTTGTTTTGCTTTGAATTATTAACAACCATTGAAGCTGCAAAGTGGGCAGAGCTTCCTGTTTTACAAAGTAAATTCCTCATCAAAAATACCAATAGGGATTTAAAAAATAATTATCATAAAACATTCAAAGCGGCTCAGCCCCAGACAAGCTGTCTGGTGATTAATGAACAATAAAATGTATGAATATCAAAGATTAGAAACTGAAAAGTTGTTTGTAATCTTTAAATGTTTAGCTGAAACCTTCATACTTAGTAGATAGCTAGTCAGCCCCTAAGTTCCTAAATTTGGCTCCCCAAACTCTTGATGTTTGTATTTTCTTCTAGAACACTAAGATTTGCCAACCTCGTAGCTCCATATTCCCAAAATTAATTTCTTCAGAATATATTTTCACGAACCTATTTAATGTGTATTGACTATTTTTCACACCATTATTTGATAAAAAGAAGATCTTATGTATTTTTTAAACTATGATTTAGTTATTGCTTGATGCAACTCCTTCAGTAACAGGTGCAACACTGCAGATGTATTTCAAATTCAGGGTCAGTTTATTTGTCATTTACAGTTTTAAACCCCATTGGAATACTAGAGCAAAAGTACCTAGTGTGCTCTATAGATAACAAAATAAAAACTATAATAGCGATTGTATGGACAAATATGACACAAATATGTACGTTAAAATTCTCGCTGTGAAACAATATTAACATATACTTAGTAATAGTGCAGTGATGCGGTCGCTGTATTGGACTTTCGTGGTATAGCTGAGCCGAAAGGCAAAGCTCTCAATTTACCGGTCAATCTTCGTTCCCTCCCTCACCTATGGTCATGAGCTTTGGGTAATGACCGAAAGAACGAGATCGCGGATACAAGTGGTCGAAATGAGCTTCCTCCGCAGAGTGACTGGGCGCTCCCTTAGAGATAGGGTGAGGAGCTCAGTCACACGGGAGGAGCTCGGAGTAGAGTCCCTGATTCTTCACGTTCAGTTGAGGTGGCTTGAGCATCTGTTTTGGATGCCTACTGGACGCCTCCCTGAAGAGGTTCTCCGGGATTTCCCACTGAGAGGACATGTTGGAGGGACTATGTTTTCCAGGACTTTGTGTCCTGGGAATGCCTCAGATGAGCTGGAGGTGTGTGTGTGTAGATAGGGATGTTTGGGCGTCTCTGCTCAGACTGCGGCCCTCGCAACCTTGCAAGGGATAAAGCGGAAGAAAATGGATGGATGTTTAAAAGTCATTGTTGCTAGCTGTGTCACTAAGCAGAGCAGGGTGGCTGATTAGACTTTTCTCTTTCTTTCCTCACAGCTTCATGTCTCACTCTTGCTTGACCCATATTGTGCCACTATTATGTAAATCACCTATAACCTGCACTCATTTGAATTAATCTTTTATCTCAACAGTCTCAACTAAAAGGTCGAAGTCGCCAATTCCAAATTCAAGATCTCCTCAAAAGGTAAGTGTTGTCAACGAGTTCATTATTTTAGGTGAAAAATATTGATGTATGATTTTAATTACATTGAGCCATGACAGACTGGACTTATTGTCGTATTAAAGTGTGGGATGAAAAACGTGATGCTTGCTGACCAGCTGTATTGAAAATGCACATGACTCTTGATTACAATCATCAGAATAATTGTGTTTTAACAAAAATATTACAATAATTAACTTGATTGCATGTGAAGTCTTATTCCTCTCAGTAAACGGCTGTTGTAGTCATTGTTAAAACGCCTACAAGCTGATTCTACTGAGAAAATCATGAAATGTCACTTTTGTTGTTGCCAATTATCACCCTTACACAAATCGTACCACATGAAATTGTTGCCCACCCTTTTCCTCACAATAAATAAAGTGTTGTCTTTGCTGCTCTCATATCCAGCATTTTATCCAGAAAATTAGCCTTTTTCTCATAACTTCATTCCTAAGTGGAGTGAGATGCCATGATTTGCGCTTGCATTGTGGACAATTGTGGGTGGCACGGTGGCTGAGTGGATAGGGCCTTTCTGAGTGGAGTTTGCATGTTCTCCCCGTGTCTGCCTAGGTTTCCTCCGGGTGCTCCGATTTCTCCTACAACTAAAAACATGCACAATAGGTATGAATGTGAATGAGAGAGTGAATGGATGGTGTTGGTTGGGGCTTTGATGCACCGGAGTGTTTGGCTTCTCGCTTCTGTCATCACCATGTGTGGAATGATTGGAACGATATCTGAACTCTGAACATTGTAAAGCGCTTTGGGTGAACTTGGTCTGTAAAATGCGCTATATAAATAAACATGACTTACAATACCTGGACATAAGCATCTCATCACACTTCCATAGAAGCTTGTGCCTCTGGGCTACAGCTTCATTATAAAGAGCTTGGTGTCTATGATATGGGATAAAACTCAATTTAAAATATTTAAATAACTTTCTGTATAGTTGGAATCACAATTACTTTCCCCTGTTTTGCTGAATTGTTCCCCTAAAACAAAGGGAAGCAGAAAACATCCATCAGTTCCAAAGAATGGGTTCATTAAATTTGACTCTATTATACAATACAGCTTCCATATTTTATTCTTTAATCCAGTAGAAACTATTGATTAAACCAAAAAATAGTTTGTTGCATTAGCTCTACCACAGACCTCCCCCAAAAATGCAATTTTGGAGGTGATCCATTACCAGAATCCTTCCACTATCAGATAATTTTTTGTTCATTTTTCTTTTTCTGAGATTTACAGAATAAAGAAAAAAATACAAATCTGCCCATACATTTTAATTTGATCTTAATAACTCACAAACCCAGATGAAAACATAACCTGGTCTCACTGTCCTCAACATTGTTCTTTTACAGGCTTTGCTCTCTGTGACTTATTATCGGTAGGTTATAGCCACCCAAATAAAACTTGAGATTCTGCTCCTGTCACTTCTATTATGTGGAACACTGACATAGACCTGTTTAAAAGCCATTTGAGGCTACTTTCCACCATTTCTTTCTTTCTAGTCTCCTTTGAAGTGATCGTTCTTGTTCTGAGACAGGCTGACCTTGCTTAGTGACAGCCTTGGGTCTTTATCCTGAGCAGCTAATAATGTGTTAGCACTTTGCTCCAGGCTCTTTATCCTGCTCTGTGCCGACTGGTGCTTGGTGAGCTCTGCATTACTGTTCAGTCAAGCTGCTAACTGCTCCGGCGCTGCTGATTTGGTCATTTTATGCCCCGACTGTCCGGAGAAAAGTCCCCACAATGGGACCGCCCCGGGCAAATTCACTCTTTTACTTAAAGTGCACGCACCACTGGGACAATTGTAATGTATGTCACCTTGTCTGCGTGTCTGTACATTAGGGCATTAGAATACATTTAATCTCTTCTTGTACAAAAACGATCCTCTAACAATATAAAATACTAGGGATGTCTTTCAAGTGGCATATTGTCTGCAATACATCATTTTTAGATACAGTATTACACAGGAGTCGATTCAATGTATTTATGTTTAGCGCTGAATCAGCAGTCGTTTTGGAGGACTTTACAAAGTTGTTGATTTGCCAACAATAAAAACAGGACACCTCGATATTGAACACTAATCCTGATAGAAAGTGGAAAAAATCATCGCCAATATGAGGAAACGATATAATTAATGTCCAGGAAAAATATCAGGGGCTAAAACTCATTCATTGATGAATATTATTTTACTACTTGTGTGTGCGGAAAGTTAAGTTATTTTGGCCTCCTCTGTGGCAGGACTGAGGGAGTAGAGGAGGTCCATTCTGACTATCTTAAATTGTCTTGGCATCGTCTTGTCTTGGCATCGCTTTGTAACTTTATGTGGTGGTTCGTGCCTCTGGACTGGCAGGCTGGGGCAGTAAGACGATGAATACCCCTTTTCTTATCTCTAAAATCACAAGAGAAGTTCAGTGTAGATTTGTTGGTACTCCATATCAAGGGGTGCTATTTGAACATTTGGTTTGAGTAAAACATAATTTTACTCATACAAATGCCGCTATGCACCATTATTGTTTTCCCTATAGTCCTCTGACTACCAGCACCTAGCCCTCCGATGGGTTTTAGGATCTTTATTTTTTGCTATCTTCTTTTCTAAATCTGTTATATGTGGAGGATTTACCCATCTTACAAGATTTTCTTCAAAGGAAAAAACGTATATTTAATGCATTGCACCTTTGTCTGCGGAGGAGCAGCATGGATCTATAATAATAACTGGATAGGGTATTACTAGCTTATAGCTGTCCCACCTATGGGCACAGGGGGCGCCCGTGATACTGCAGACTAAATTCACGTGGGCTACCCAGAAAATAGTCCCATAGATCCCAATGTAAATTAAAACAGCTCAACCTCAGCTGACAGAGAACCTACAGCTTTCATAAAGATTGGATTTTGTGGAGATTTTAGTGTCCCTTGTCATCCTGAACTTTTTTTCTTCTTAAATCCTTCGGTTTTCTTTAAATCCACACTTTACTGCCACAAACTCTGCTGTTTTCCTTCCCGCTCTGACTCCTCTCTACCACTGCTCTGATCAGCAGCTCTGATTGGTCAAAGCATGGCTGAGCCCCTCTGTGCACGTGAGTGAGCGCCACACACGCGTATTTGGCGCAACGCATCATGGGAGCTCGTCCACTGCGCAGAATTGGGAGGACCAGACGATGCCCAAATATGGGCGATTTCCTCTGATATGTCAGCGCCCGTGAAGTCCTATGCGCTAGTGAGCACAAGCCATTCATTTGAATAGGGCGCCATCTTGGATCACCGGGACTTGAGGAGCAGAGATATGCAATTGAGAATAGCCCCTTTGTTGGAGCAAACCTTTGCTCTGACAGGGGCAGGACCATGTGGGACAAGTTGAGTTAAGCTGGATCTTTGCAACTTGTTTCTTCTATAACATAGTGTTAGCTCACACTTAAAGTTTCATATGAACTATAATAAAAAGCCACAGGGGGCATAGAATCATATAATTGAAAAGAGAATTGCTTTAACAACAGCCCTTTGTAAAATTCACAAAGAAAACGGAACAACACAAACTAGTTCCACAACGTTGGACAAGTGAGTGAATTTGCCACATATGCATGTATAACCCTGATCAATGCGACAAATGCTAACACTTCTAGTCCACTTCCATCAGCTTCCAGCATACAGACGTCCTGTCGATAGAGATGTGCACCCCAATGTTAGCTTGTTGTGTGCACCAGTGTCAGGTGTGAAGGGAGAGATGGAGGGAGAGGCACCGGCGTGTGTGAATGACAGCCTGGTGCACAGCAGGCGATGTCAATCAAACGTGTCCGTGCGGATGTGTGTTCCGTGGTAACGTAGGAGGCCTATATCTCGATAACGATTATATCATGATATATTGGTCAGAAATATACCATATGCCAATTTATGGCATAAATAAAAGAAACATTTTAAGTGAAAAAATACACTTTTTTTCAAGATAAATGGAATGGGGATGTGTAATGTAGTCATATATTAACCCTCTATGCACATGGGTCATTTTGGGGAACTTTCCTCGCCTGGTTTTCTTTGTGTATAATTGTTCATAAAACAGTCATCTTTTGATGCAGAGTCAAGCAGTATACTTTGTTTTTTTTCAGTACAACCTGGGGTTTTAGAATATTCATATTGTAAAGCTGTCAGATGAATTATATGAAAATTATGGAATCATGAAGACAAAGAAAAAAATTAAACAGAAAATCAATTTAACAAATTTTTTTTGAAAAAACACAATGAAATGCTATAAACAACTTTTTACACTGCATAGAAATGTTATTTAGGGACTTGGGGATAATGAGGAAAAAAATGAATCTCTAACTACTTTTTACAAAATTCCACTATAAAAGCAAAAAACTCTGTACTCCTGATGCCCTTCCTGAAGCAGTTTGTCTATAATGCTGGGGTTGCTTCTGTAGCACAGCTGTAAAAAACTGAAAAAGCCAAAAAAAAAAAAAAACATCAATTATTTATATAATACATATATTTATATACATCATATACACATAATGTAATTTTACTGTATTTATTATCGTCTTTATCAATAATGCGCACTCTTCAGCCGGTAATTGCAATTGCAGCTCGAGTTTCAACTGTGGGAGAACAAGTCAACGCAGAGGAGTGAGACATCTCACTCTGACGATCTTTGGCAGTCCCTGTGTGTTTGTATCTCACAGCTGTTTGTACCTCACGGGTCACGCTTTGGACACGGACTTTCAGACAAACGTAGTTTATCCTCCGTGCATCGCACAGACAAATCAAAACTAGTAAGTAGTAGTAAGTTGCTACGTTTTATCGTTCGCGAGTAAATTGATCATTTGTAAAACATGTGCGCATGCATCGTCGCCGATGCAGACGGGTTCATAGGGTTAAGTATTGATACTAATAAAAAAACTAACAAAAAAATTGTTACTTGGCAAATGCATATTGATAATCGATCGCGGGAGAAAGTATCACGATATATCTTTATATCGATATATCATCACACTCCTAATTGTGAGTAATGTGATTTTGAAGAGAGAACTGGCATATTGTGCGTTTTCACGTGTGTGCACAGGGCCAGCTGGAGGAGTGGAAAAAGCTGGCCCTCCCAATCTGTTCAGTATCCATGATCTGTATCCCCTGCCTCTGGGACTTTGGAATGGGGCTTTCAGAAAGCCATGGAGAGTCCAGGCATGTGCTCAGGTTTCTCCTCGAGTGTGGAGAGAAGTTTACTTCGTAGTTCATCTTTTAAGAGTTGCACAAGCATAGATTTTTTTTCAGGAGAGTATTTTGCTCCATTTGTGGAATTCAACCTTCAAGTTCCAATCTGAAACCTTCCAATAACACTCTTCACTAACTCGATTGGTTTGTTATGTGATAATAATCAAGATCTAAGAACCTGGACATACCTGGACATGTATTGAAGCCAACATTACTAAAATACCTGATGGTCGTTCTTCTGCGCACTCCACTGATGACATTTTTAAATCCATTCAAAAGGAACACATAATGAATTTTCTTATACCTGCAAATAGCAAATTCTTTATATATCTGTCTTTCCAGCTATTTCTCTCTCCCTATCCACCCCTTACTCATATCTGAGTGCAGAAAAACTGTATCTATAACTATATATCAATAAAAAGTTCACATTTTTTGTTCTTCCTTTCTATTTACAATACCCAGTTGTGCAGTCTGATCTGTCTTCTTTTTTCCTCCATATTGTCTTTAAGAACTTTAGTCGTAGCTGTGGATGAAGTTCTTTATCCTCTCTGATCTCTGATGGCAAAGCTCCCCATTCTTCTTGGCACAAAGCCTCCAGTTCTTGCACATTCCTGGCCTTGCATGAATTGCCAAATTTGAGATGTGACATGATGTACGACTACACACAACCACTGGCAATGAGTGAATCATTGTTTGTGAGATTTTGATTTATATTTAACATTTTCTGAGTGATCTTAATGGTTGTTTTTAATGTTAATGATGTATGGCTCATGTGACGGGGACTGTGAAATCCTTTTGTTACCTTGTGTAGGAAAAAATGTATTTCATTGATTAAAGATCTCATCTGAAACCATTGAATTTATGCTGGGTGTGTAAACTTTTCAAGCACTACCATGTTAGGGTTATTTTTATTTTTCATATATAGTAAGTAAGTAGTAGTAAGTAAGCTTTATTTATATACCGCCTTTCACAGACCAGAGTCACAAAGCGGTTTACAATTGTTATTTTTTGGGCACTTGTCTCTCACTCCACACAGAGATGGGAGCGGGTCGCCGAACAGGAGGCGCATGCCAGAACTATTGTACATATTTTTAGTGGTAGGGGAAACCGGAGTACCCGGAGGAAACCTACGCAGACACAGGGAGAACATGCAAACTCCACTCAGAAAGGCCCTGGTCCGGCCGGGATTCGAACCCAGGACCTTCTTGCTGAGAGGCGAGAGTGCTATCCACTCAGCCACCGTGCCGCCCCCATATAGTCCCTTCTGTCAGTCAGGCTAACATGCATGTGTCTGTGTCCCCTCCAGAGCGCATTGCCTGCATTCACGCCGTCGCCCACCGAGTGCCCGTCCTCCAGCCTGGTGTCCAGCTCGCCGGTGCTCTCAGGTAGCTACAGTAGCGGCATCTCGTCCCTGAGCCGCTGCAGTGTCTCTGAGGCGTCCGGCACAGAGTTTCCGACCTCCGACCACCCTCCCCTCCCGCCCAGCACTCTGCCCCTCTCCGTCTCCAGCGGGTCAGACGAGCCGGTGCGGCGGGAGAACAAAACCCCACCCCCTTACAGCGTCTTCGTGAGGGACAATCCGCGCAGGCCCGTGCCGCTGCCCCACAGTCTGTCCATCCCGCCACAGGCCGACCCGCCCGCGCTGCCCCCCAAACCCCACCAGCTGCGCACCGGGAGCATGAAGCTGGACGCATCAGACCCACGTGTGCCCCGTCCCAGACCTCTGCCCAGGAAGGTCTCGCAGCTATAGGTTTAGCTCGCACTGCAAAAACTGAACATCTAGTTAGTCAGGATTAAAATCATTTGAATTCAGGTTAGTATTCTTGATCAGTGTTTCCCAACCAGGGGTGCAGGACTATTGGGGGTACTTGATCATTTGCAGGTGGTATGGATTATGTAGCGCTTAAAAAACTGAATTCTTACAGTGAGAAGACTTGCCTCTACACAGATTGTAATTAGCTTGTTTCCCATGTCAGTGGGAAATTTAATATTGTTGAGTAGAACATTCTTGCCAGAATAGCAATTAGATCAGGAGTGTCCAAAGCGGTCCAGAAAAAGCTGCTGTGGCTGCAGTTTTTCTATCAGACCCAGCAGGAGCAGAGCAGACTCCGCCCAGTTCCTCAAATCTTCAGGTTAAGACTGAGCTTACTTGAGGGAATGGGCGGAGTCTGCTCTGCTCCTGCTGGTTCTGATAGAAAACCTGCAGCCACAGCAGCCCTTTCTGGACCGGTTTGGACACCTCTGAATTAGATGAACCAAAGCAAAAAGCTGTATCTCCAATAGAAGAGCTGCGAAATAGGCTTTTGCAATATACTCACCTAGCCCGTTCTTTAGATTTTCTTTGACAATTTTCTTTTCTAAATCTGTGATATGTGGAGGAAAAAAATATCGCATTTAGGGGAGTGGTGCAATTAATGTTTCACTGGGTGGGGACTAATGGGACTGAAGGAGGAGGTCCTTGGTTGAACCAAAAAGATTGATTTAATGATGCGCCTGTAATCTATATCATATTCTAGAGAACCTAATCGGGTTATGTCCCCTTTAATAGTTTGCTTCTGATCCACTGGTGCAAACTGTGTATCGAGACCAAGGTTGGGAAACACTTCTTGATCTAGCTATTTTTTACCAGGATAGTTCCATGGGCTTACAGTACATTTGGCAATTAAGACATACATTGTAAAATAATATCAAACTTGTCAAATCTACTGAAATTAAGAACAGAAACCTGAATTCATGTGCTTTTAAATAATCTAGAAATATGTTTTGTAGTGTATGCATATGTACCTCTGGGGCTGGAAATACACTGGCATTATTTGCACTTTTTCACAGGGCACTCTTTTTCTTTTCTCGTTTCTTTTTTAGCATTCCTACTCAACAATAACAAGTAAATAATCTCCAGGAAACACTTGTAATGATTTTTGTAGAGGGCATTGTATTGACTTGGCACTTTTAGCAAATAGAACATCATTTTACAGCGATGTCAATACTGGCAGTTTCGAGGAGCAAAGTTGTAATAATATTTATGTATATTGGTATATGGAAATTGTTTTGCCTTAAGTATTGCAAACAGAGTCTTTTTATCAGTAAGTATTGCACGTTCTTTTTCATATTTTTTTGATAATAACTGTTCGTTGTATTGCAAAAACGGTGCTAGAGGCCTCGAGTATGCATTTCAGTGAGGCGTAGAAGTGAAAAGGCGCACTGCTGTCTTCATATCCACAGGAGTAATGGTTCAAAATAACCCAAAGAAAAGAGATTGTGTGATAAGAAAGCAATCAGTGTATGCCAACATGTACAGAGCCCACTATTTTACTGGACAAAAGCAACATTGGCTTACACAAATCAAGCAGAATCTGTTTTTAAAGTGCATAGGGCAGGTTTTAGGATTTTTATTGTTTTTATTTTATTTTTACCCTGTACAATGAGACTGTTTAAAATATAGATTAAGATTAAGAGATCCTTTATTCGTCCCACAGTGGGGAAATTTTATATATTTGAGATAGTTCATAGTTTTTCACCAATACCATGAGGACAGACTTTGTGAGGAAAGAAAAAAAACCTTGAAATTTCCAGGGGTTCTAGAAGAGTGTAGGAGTTCTAGAACTGATAAACAGAACTCAGCCTTGACTCCATTTACAACAATTTAATAATGAATGAACTAACCAAACAAATATCCTTGAAGTACAAAAGTTGAAAATGAAAGACAAAGTAATGATCAAATTACTGAAGTTTATTGAAAAGGGACAGAACACAGAAGATTGCTACATTTGAAGTAACTGATGCCATGTCCCGAGGCCATCGAGCCCAGACGCTACTTTGCAGACCTGGTCAACGACACAAAACAAGTCTCCAAATAATAGAACTGTACAAAATACGATTTAAAGATTATAAACATTTATCTAAAATACTAGGATAGAGTAGGATAATATTTTTAAAATGTTCAGCCAAATGTTTCATTTTATTATCTGTGTTTTGTGAAAAGTTCAACCTATCCTATACACTCAGCCTTACTTTACGCTCAGACTTTTAAAATATTGCCAATCATTTGGATTATCAATATTTTGTCCGGTGTTGCCAAATACCTTGGTAAGATTCATACAGAAAAGTGTGTCCAGTCGAAGTGAATTCTTTGCACTTTCAGCCTTATTTATCATTTAAAGCTTATTCTCTCAACAAAACAATCATACATTTTAATTTATTCTAAACATTGTGTGAGTTAAATGGAAAAATAATCAATTGAAGTATCAGTCGATTGGCCCAGTAAAGTTCAGTTAGAACAAAACAATGCAATGTTAAGTTGTATTCTAGGGCCCTAACTCAGCTGTCCAGGGGGTCCTCAGGGTGAGACTGCTCCCAGTCAGTGACAGTATGTCTCCCTCTGAGCCAGATCCAGCGCTGTAGCGTATGGCTCATGCATCTTGGCATGTACTGATGTCATGTTTTCATAGTAGTAGTTTAAAAGGTCATAGCTCAGGTTTGCGTGTAAAGCGGTCAACCTGCCTTATCCAACACTGCCCTTTGTAGAATCGTCCTCCAGGTAACCGGTTCCACTCCCACTGGCTGCACGTGCATGCCGTTTGCCCATCACTACTGTGAGAAGTCCAGAAGGGCCTCACTGCATGACCACACATGTAGTTGCAAAGACAGTATTGTGCCAAAGGATTGTATACTATGTGCTGTAAAGAGAAATGACCTTTTTAACAAACGTTGTGCACAGGAGCAAACATATTCAAATGTGTTTTTTTCTATATACATCATTTTTAAATATTTCTCAAGGTCTTTTAGGGTCTTATAGATGTCCATAGTCCTGCCCCCTCAAGGCTCTGGAGTTAAAATCCACTTTACCATCCCGACGATCCATGGGTTTTAAGAGAAGGTCTTTAAATGTGTAAGTACGTCGGCTTGGGCTGAAACCAGCCTATGTAGTTACCAACCAACCATGTGGTTGAAAAGCAATCTCAAAGTCAGATTGAGGTGAAAAAAGTATGTTTGAGATCAAAATCATTTTGGAAAAACACTCAACTGCTAGATCTTTGATCTACAATACCCAGAATGCTTGGTAGTCCCATGATCACACTGATACACAACAGTGTGTCTGTATGTTCCCCTTTTACCGCTTGATTCATATATTTTTTTAGCAGCAGATGTAATGATTTTGTCCACCCACGTTAAAACGTGTCTTTAAAGAAAAACAAACACATCTTGTTAAAAACCGATGGCCAAGAAAAGCAATGGTCACGGGATAGAGTTTTATAAACGGGACTAAATAGTATAATGCCTTTCTTTCCTTTTGCCTTTTCTTCAGCTGTCTCCTTTTTGGATTGAAATAAAACATTTCAAGGTCACAAATGACTTCAACTGTAACAAGATGTTGTGGTGTCTTTAAACCTTTGAGCTTTGAATTTTTCTGAAATCTACTGGCTCATAGTCATTCTGTTGCCTCCAGAGCCCAGCAGCTGGACTACAGATCTCTATAGCCTCTTACTTAAACATTTGAGCACAAACATCTTTCAGTATAGAATCCAGCACCACTGTGCATTACAGGTACAAATACAAGTATTTATTATTGAGAAAGAACAGCTATGTGCAGGTGCTCCTGTGCACAGCGCCCCCTGAAGTATATACCACACATTTCTGTGCCATTTATTGTATTGTGTAAGATCAAAAGTCGTGACAAGCCTCTTTTCAAACTATACTTAGAACAAGCACAACTCATGAAACCGCTACTAGGAATACAAACTTCTGTTATGAAAGAACTGTCTGTTTAAAAAAGGGAGATGTCAGTCAGCACACACCTTGCAAGGATTGTTTTCCCATTTTTATCAGAAAAAACAGAATATTTCAAACTAATCACTGTCAAATGTTTGTACAGTAGAAAGATTTAATTTGTGTTTTGAATTCCAAGCGCTGGACGTGGGTAGGCAGTAGTGGCCCCTTGTGTACTGCCATTTTGTCACAGGCTGGGGCGGGCAGATGTCATGCTGTTTTGTAAAATACAGATCATTTTAACATGTTTTTCATGGATGTTTAATTCTGTGCAACTTTTTCAAAGGGCAGATCTAGCTCGTATTGTTTGTATCTTTCATTTTTGTATCTACCTTTTTCATTTCTTGTGAATTTTTGGAGATTCAATGTTCACATTAATCAGTACTTGACAACCTGTACATTCTAAGAGATTCATGTAAGTATGCCAAATATACAAATGTGTATTGCAATTAATGTAAATATTGTGTTTTTAACAAAATGTAGCTATAACAATTTACAGCTTTGAATGTAATGTTGAAGCAGCAGAATCGTTAATATAATGTTCAAACTTTTATGGTTTTGTGAGTGTAGAAAAACTAAGGTCAACAGAATGACACCTAACACATTTACAATTTCAATAAAACTACGCAATGTTACACGGCTGTGGTTTTTCTTTCATTACAGGACGAAGCACAATTGTATTCTCTAATATCATTGCAAGAGTCATAGTGGCTGAAGATTGTAAAATGTATTGTGTATGTAATTAATTTAGTTTTTTTTTATTTTGTACTGGCATCAGCTGCCTTTTACTACAGGCCAATAGAAATAGCTGCTGTGTCATTAAAATCCCACCAGTTTTTATATAGTGGAAAATAAAAATGAACCTGATTCTAATTATCGGATGCATTATGGCACTTGTATTAGGGGGAAAGTGTGTAATGCATATTTGACTTTGTGGCTGTATGACCGGTCAGCATGGTGCCTTTAGTTAAGGTCGAACACACAAAGGTTACATAATTCACCTTTGATAATAATAGCAATGATAATGATAATAATAATAACAATAATATTTATTTATATTTTTTGCTTTAGTATTTTTTGGTAATGTAATGTGTGTCTGTCATTCATTAAGAACCCAGGCACAAAGAACCCTATAGTTTATGAGTGTATGTCATTTTAAAGGGCCGTCAAAGCCCCTCAAGCAACATCATTCACTCAATTCTGACTAGGTGCTGGTAAGCGACTAATGTAGCCACAGCTGCCCTGAGGCAAATCAACACGGCTCTCCAACCAACAGAATCATACCCTGACACAAGATTAATCCATGATGCTTTGGTTGAAAGGAACCCAGACACAGGAAGAACACACAAACTCCTCTCAGAACTGCTCAGAGTGTTTCCCCCAGTGATGGATTTAGAAGATGTGTTTGGTGAGAGAGAAACATGTAGCGCACCGATCAGCTCCACATGTTTGGATTACACAAATTGACAGCCAAAAATGGTCAGGGGTTTCTCAACTGACTTAGACTAATTTTGGTGTTCTGAGTCCGAATCTCACATGCATTTTGCTCTATCAGGTCAACCTTTTGAGATACAGCCATAGTGTTACGGATTATGTACGTCTACGTTATTATGAATTATGCTTATCAAATTTGATGGAGTAAATAAAAACTGAATGACTTTGGATACGTTGACTTTTATTTCTTGAGGAAAACGGAAAAAACGTCAAGGGTTTCTCAGCTGATGATCCGCAGAAATTTGTTTTTTACGCAAAATTGATTTAAAAAAAATCCTGACCTGATTGAGTAAAAAACCAAGGTCATTTTCGGACTGAGAGCATCAAAATTAGTCTAATTCAGCTGGAAAACCCTGGACTATTTTCAAAAAATATTTTTTTGTTACCCAGTGTTATAAGGGCATTGACATAACTAAATAATTACTATAAAATAAAGCCCAAGATCAGACGAGGACATTGGTGTCGTCTCCTGTGACCTCTGCCTCAACCGCCTTCAAGTAATCTAAATCTCTCATAGTTTTGGAAGTGTGATTACTCCGATCATGTACATTTCTTATATTCTTAACTCACTCACTTTTTCTGTTTCTTTGTGTATTTAATTTCTCTTGTCTTTGTTATCTGTATGACATTTTTTATTTTTGTAGAAATAAAGTAGAGAAGAGATAACCATGGCAATATACTGTTAACTTGCTAAAAGTTAGCATTTGCCTTTCAACAAATTGTTTTTACTTCTGCATTTCAAGTTTTATTCACCAGTTTTAGCATGCGTTAAAAGTGAGTAAAGGTATTTTTTGATAAGTCATGTAAACCCCCGTCCTCCTGTGACTCACTACGTGCAGGAGGATCAGTGAGGGGCCAGTGCTCTGTGGGTGCAGCTCTGACTGTGACTGCCCCGACCCAGAAATGGATTAAGGGGAAGAAGATCGATGGTAAACTCACAAAATTCCACATACTGTAATCATGCTGGTATAGGTTTCCTCCAGGTGCTCCAGTTTTCCCTACCACTAAAACATGTACAATAGGAATATCCTCCAGCTCTGGTAGTCCTGACCAAGTCAAGCATCAACATCTAGAGATGGGTTCCCGGGCGGTGTACTAAAAATGTAGTACAGCGCCCGGAAAAACCACTGCTCCTAACCGGGGCCCAATTGCAGCATGGGTCAAATGCAGAGGACAAAGTTGCCGATATGGGGATAAATGACTTGCACATTTACATTACATTAGCAATCAAAATGACAGCCCTGGGAGTCCTAAAATCAAGACCAATATTAACAGTGATGAGTTGTTGCCCAAGCAGTGACCAGTGAGGATGACAACCAGGAACTCGGGCCAGGAATGAAGATGCCTGATGGCCACCCCAGATCGGGAACAGGGGAGTACTTACTACTCAACCTGGAGGGAGTATCACACACAACTATAATAGAACAAAAACATGTTGTATCAAGTGCTTAAATGGAAATGGACAGGTGGAAAAAACATGTTAGGGTTGAAGGACTGCGTTCAAATCTGGCCTTGGACATTTACTCTGTTTTATTTATGCACTTTTCTTGTGCACACTGGGGACTTTTGCAAATGTATTCCAATGTGGTTTTACTGCTATTGTCTAAATGTCTCAATTTGATAAAGAGAAATTAGAGGCAAGATTCAAAAATTACAAAGCATTTAATTGTCTACAATCAAATACAAAACTCAGAGCTCATCCTATCTATCCTTCCCCTGCGGTCTCACCCTATCAGACTGACTAAAAAACATCATCCAAAATGTCATAAGTATAATGTGCAGAAGGGGCGTGTCGTATCAGTCAGTTCCTGGTCTCGGTCTGGTCTTGGTCTGGTCTTGGTCTGGTCTTGGTCTGGTCTTGGTCTGGTCTTGTCCGCATCCTTCTCCCCCTCCGCATCTCTTCATTCCTTGCCTAAAAAGGATACACACTCCCGACCTACAGTATAGCTTCAAACAATAGTGTAAAAGTGTTAGTACATAAAACCACTGAAAATATAAGGTAAATATGTTTGCTATATTTAGAATATGCGACACTGCAAATGGCAAATAAATGAATCTGAATCTGGACCAACACAAAGTATAAAGGATGGCAGAAATAATATCTGTGGCTCTTGAAGACAGGAAGGATGCAAACGTCACCATGCTTCAGCGTGAGATGAGGCTTGAAGTGTTTCAAAAGGATAATCCACAAAAATCCTCTCTCCCACAGCTGACACCAAAGTTGGATAATTGTACTTGCGCTGTGAACATTTCCGTGACTCATAATATCCAACACAACTCAATAATAACGCTGAATAAAAGGGTCCGCTGTGCTGCTGAGTTTAGAGTGCAGTGGTTGAAAAATGTCCTGCCACTGACAAAAATAACACTTACACTTGTTCTGTCGCATGCAGCCTCTTATACACATAAATAACAAAACTAAAACCTCATTTAAGACGGATGTGCCGACCATCACGGGCCTGGAAACCTTCAACTCCCTCTTACCATATCTTTTCCTTCTACACCACTGCCACCCCCAAATAGGAATCAAAACTGTAAATTATTTATACACATTTATATATTATAAAACTTCAGGCTGCATACATATAACCTGATCGGGCTCTGAAGAATCCCACGCATTGCCATTAGATTTTGACACGATGCGGCGTAATGAGCTCATTTCTTATCTGCTTGTATTTTAAAATGTCACAGCTCTCTGTGTAATAGTCTGTTATAGTTACTGTGTGCGCACGTGAAATCTCATCCTTTCCATGTTCAACAAATGCCATTTTCACACGTCATGGGAGCAGGTTCACTGTCATTATATGGACGCCGCTGTACAGGCCTATAATAAAACGGGCTCTTGTCTTGGTGCCGCTTGACCAGCTGCTCTCCGTGAATGTGTTTGAAATTGCGTTGGACTAATTGCAAAGGCTCCTGTGTGTGGCATTTATCACTATTGTTGTCGGTGGACTGGGTAATTTGACAGCAATTATATCAGGAATGAATATGCTGCTAATTGTGGCATCCCTTTGAAGCAGAGCGCACACACAGATACATACACACGCACACACACACACGAGCACTTGTGATGGGAGATTTGTTGCTTCTATAGTGGAAGTCATGGATCAAAATCCTCCGTGGAGTTGTACCACAACTCTGTGCTGTTCTCGCAAAGGAGGACCTTTTCCTGGGAAGACATTACTCTACAAGTCACATGAGATTTGAGTGCTACGGTTCTGCTTATCCAAGACCTATTTCTGTTTTTTGCAACAACTAATAGCACTGGTATTTTTGATTGAAAATAAGTTTGTTTTTGCAGAGTTGGGACCTAATTATTTTACTGCAGACATGTGTTGAAATGGCAAGGCAAGGAAAGTTAAAGGCACACCGCGGACTTTGTGACCTAAAGAGTTGACACATATGAGTTATTTTATATGAATACTTGGGCCAATATACAGCGCTTGACACTTGCAATGCTCCGAGCGGGGCTGCCCTCTTGAAATACCGCCCATGTAAGTTTCGAGCAGACGGACCGTCTGCCACCAGGTCACGTGACTTGGAAGAAAGACTTGCTTTACGGCTACAGGCGCTGATATACACATGGAGCTAAGGCTTTTGCTACTCATTTTTCACCTGCTCGACTCCTGGTCATGGCTGAGGCAAGGAAAAATTTTAAACCTTCGGAGGAGGCTAAAAAGAGGAAACGCGAAAGGGATCGTGCTGTAAGCTGCATGTCTGTATGAGCGCTGCTCTTCACCTGGTTCCTGGATGTCATCGACTGCAAAGATGTCATTCCACGCAGCACGAGCTAGACGCAGAACTCCCTCATCCAGGATATAGAAGTCCATGTGTGGTAGATTACTAATGCAGCGGTCTGGAGGCTGACCACAGCAGAGTCTCTCAATATCTGTAGGCATGTCTCTACAGTTTGAACACACACACCAGTGCATGCTGTCTGAATACACACTCAAAAGACACCGGCTGACTGTTTGTTGACTTTTGCGACAGTGCTGAGTTGCTTGTGGCCACTAGGGGCGCTAAACGTGAAAGTTGCAGGTCTAGCGCCCCTAGTGGCCAAGAGTTACACGGTGTGCCTTTAATTTGCATAATAATCACAGTTTTAAAACAGTAAATTCCCTCAGTTGTATGAACAGCAAAACAGAAAGGCTGTGTTGAGACAAGAGTGGGGGAGTGTGACAAAGCAGGTTACTTTGTCCCCTTTATAATGCCACATTTTATAAATGTGTTTTGTTACTTTTGAGGGTGTGTCAGTCAGCCATTTTGTATTGGGGGCCAACCCATGTGGGTGGAACCACAGTCAGCACTAGATCATATACGGAATCGGGACGGAAGCGGAAATAACAATCCTACTTTGGAACGACCGTGGAACCACCTCCTGTTCAAAGCTCACAGGTGAACCTCATCAGGGAGACACACCCGAGGGACAGGACTGTTTGGCCCAATCCCAATACCCACACTGCACCCTACACTCCTCTGCGTGTGCATTTGTTTGAAGTGCACGCAAGGGTTTGAGTGCGCAGGTTACAAGTGTGCAAAACAGGCGGGATTGGGACAGTGCACACTGAGTGCAGGTTACGTCATTGACTCGTCAAGAGATGGTCATTTTCAGACCTAAACTTTATAAAAATTAGAGGTCATTTTGTCTGACCCTTTGGGAAACAAAATGAGTTGCTCCACACACGTTAAAATAAATGTATATTGGTTATTTGTATTTTGAGATAGCTGTATAATTTTAAGTTAAATGTGGGTTATATGGTCAGTTTTTATACATCCTAACTTTATTGTACTAAGTGTAAAGTTTAAATTGAATGTTTTATGAATGCTTGCTTTAAAAAGTTAGGAAATTGTTTAAATACAATGTCTGTAATTCTTCATCAGACATTCATGCTTCTTTCCAAGTAACATAGGAAAATGTATTTACACACATACAGCATTTATATTTCATAACTTACACTTAAATGCACTTTCCCAACGTTTTGGTGTGTACCGCAAAGAATTATGGGCAATATCCTTCGCCAGAGTCCGCTTAGATGCAGGCTACGGCGAAGTGTGGATCAGGGGCGCAAAGGGGGCGGGGCGAAAGACCTCCCTGGAGAATTGGGACATCCTACGCACTCGCACCCATCATTGGGAACGCGCAAATGAGGGGCATGAGGGTGGAAGTGCGAGTATTGGGACAGGGCCTTTGATGCACTTTTGTTAAATACATTTTCTGATTTACACTTTTCTGCTGTCTCATTTTGGTGGGAAGATTACCAACAAACTTTCAAAAATGTTCACAAGTGAGAGTACAGTAAAAAGAAGGCAAACTTTATAAAGAAAAGAGCTGCACAAACTTTGACTGTAAGAGCTGAAAGTCTTGAGGGACCACGTATTGTCCCTCATGTTACTTGTGTGTAGTTTTCTAACCCCGTACTCTTGACCCGCATGCAGCAGCGTTGTTAGGCTTCTGTTGTTGGGCTTGTGATGAGGGTCTTTTTAGCACTTTTAAAGAGGAACCAAGTACATAACAAGTACACATTATGCTTGTTATGCCAGTGCTTCCCCTGTGCATGAACTGTGCTGCATGTGCTTTGTTTGTGGTGGGAACATTGTTGCAAATCAGCCTATACGTCTAATATCCACAATCTATGGGCAAGTTTCTCAAAATAAACTTGATGCTTTAAACCTTTTATGGATTCCTCATTAATTTGGTGCAAAACGTGTACTGGTTCTTTTTCATTTTGAATGGCGACAGAGGCAAGTCTCTTCAGGGTTCTGTGGCTGTTCGGGACTCGCTTCTGCTGACGCAAACTCATTCTATGGGAATGCCGTTTTTGTTTCAATCTAGTAGTTTGTTTGATAATAGTCCTCAATCCACTTTCAATTATATGTTATTTGTATATAAATTAACACATATCTATACACCATCTTTGAACCCATTTCATTATATTTAGAAATATACAGTATATATAAAAAGTCATAGGCTTTGTGACCCTGGTCTGTGAAGGGCGCTATATAAATAAAGTTTACTTACTTACTATACGTTTTAATTGATTGAATCTACCAAACCTTTTCCGTGACACTGCATACAGCAATATAAAGGCCACTATTGTTTTGCTTCCAGTTTGCATGATTCAAAATTCAAATAAATAAAGAGCATTTTTGCAGATATGGGCCATCCTATTAAAATAAACTAAAGATAGGAAATAATAGCTGCAACTTTTGTTATTTCGGAACAGCTTGCACCTTTTTTGATCCGTGCACAGATGGAATCGGCCACTCACAGCAGCAAAGAACAACAATTGCAGTAAGCAGAGATATTTGCGAAGCTTGTGCTGAGAGGTAATTGGTGAATCTATTCTTCCCTTTTTGCTACAACAGGGGTACACGCATTATTTTTTTATTTGGTAAGCAACAAAAGAATCTTCAGCAGGGGAAAAAGAAGACACTGGCCTGTTTTAGAATGTAAATAGCACAAAAATAGTTTGTTTACTGCAAAGGCAAACACATTCATTATTTCCAGTCCACGTTACGCTGCAGAGTTTAGCCCTATTATACCAGCACTAAACAGCCTACGTTTGTAACAGTCAGGGGTGGCCATGCGCAATTATCAGGGGAGGCCCAGCTCCAGGTATTCATTTAAAGTTGCCCGCGGCAGATTGGAGCAAGCACACAGTGGCAGAGATGTCCCAGGAGAGCAGGAAGAAGCAGGGCAGATCTGTGGGGACCAGAGCACCCCCACTCCTCCTCCAGGCATCATCAAAAAAGCAGCTGCAGAAGAAAGGACTAGGGTGATGAGAAGGCGGGTGGAATGGATGGTCGACAGGTCAAATGCATATTGGAGGTAGTTTAAGGGGCTGTATATGTAATATTTTCATTTTAAATTACAGTTACATCCTGTCCATATTTGGACTTTTTATAATTATAATAATGCATCAGACTCATATAGCGCTATCCTGGACACTCAATGACGCTTCTCGTGTCATTCATATACGCTGGTAATAGACTACTTCTGAAGCCACAGCTTACCTGGGGCACACTGACAGAAGCAAGTCAGCCATTATGTGCCATCGGCCCCCCCCGACCTCCACCAACCCTCCACACGCACACACCAGACTCACTCTCACCGAAGTGTAAAGTAGAGCTATAGTCTTCATTAAAAAATACAATAAACATAATGTCCACAGCATGTGTTTAACATTTTCAAGCAGTTTATCCAATCAGAGAGCAGAATGAGGCCCTCATTTGTGTAGGTTTAAAACTAGCCTGGTCGTACCACACCATAGTACAAATGACATTTCGTACCAAGGTCTGGAGGCGCTCCATTGAGCGTTGTTTACAGATAGGAGGGGTTAACTCCTTTTGCAGATTGAAACGATTGGATCTGAGTTTACCGTGACGTATGTAATGCGCCCGAGTCTGTTGTTAGCATTTAGCCTAGCCATCTCCTTTGCTGCTAACGGAGCCCGTGGGGAGGAGCCCCACAATTTTTTCCAGCGATTACATTTGCTAAACATTCCTCTTGCTCCGGCTTCAATTTCTTGATAGAACCAGACCGGATTACTTTATTATCGCATTTTTCGCCATTGCCAAACTACAACCTGCCCGTTCAACGCAAACTCTTGACATCACCCACAACTAACTACAACACCTGCCCTCTGAATGGTCGGTAGTGTGAAATGTAGTGAAATGATGATTGAACGGAGTGTACGGATGGCTAAGGCAAGGCTAGATTAAAATATAATAGAAAAATCCTGCTATGGCCCAACGTACAACTCCCTAGCTTGAAGTTTAATGTCAATCCCTGAGGAATCCCAAGGCATAATTGCCCAAATCCAACCCTGAGTCATAAAAGCTAGGGTACCTAACTTTCTAAACCAAAAAAACAAAACTATGCAATAGAAAACATCTAGCATATATAGTACTAACTAGTTCTATCACTCTTTTCTTTTCTTTCTCCCATTTTGGTCACATCTTTAGATACAATCTTTCAGGCAGAAAAGTGATACAGAGAGGACCACCTTAACTCAGGCGGCCTAGGTTAGCCGCTGTGGACTTTTTAATGCACTTGTTAACTGAATGGGGCTTTTGCTGGATAACGCATGAGCAAATGCATTTTTTCAAACTTTTCCTGTGGGAGGGGCTTTCCGTGACCATTTGGAATCTGCCCATGTCTCTGGCACATCAATTTCAATGGAGGAAGTAGGCGTCACTATGTCCAAGTAATATTTACAGTCCATGATTCAAATACATGGATTTCGGTACACTGCAGTATACAGTGTACAGTCTTTGCTGTAGTGATGCGTGTGGAGCTGGCTCGATTGGCAGCAGTGTTTGAGTGAAGCGCTTTTGTCCTCAGAGGGAGACTGTGCCTGAGCTGAGGGGAGCAGAGGTGCCTTGTGATGCACTGAATACAGAGCAGCAGATCAGAGCAGGCCGCTGCTTTAGAGGCCACATGCAACACTGTGACATTTATACAGGCACTGTGCTAAGTTCTGGTGATACTCAGGTAAAAGGTGAAACAATGCTCCATAAAAACACCTTTCCATTTGATTTTCTACAATTAGGTTCAAGTTTTGTCAGATCAGCGCACAACTGCAGGAATGGCTTGTAAGAAAAGCTATTCTGCCAAATAGTGAGTCAGTGTAGGTACTTGTAGAGCTACATTTCAACTAAGGTCAAGTTAGGCCGGGGGTCAGGCACCCGCGGGTCTGGAGCATGGATCTATTATAATAACTGGATAGGGTATTACTAGCTTGGAGCTTAAGGACCCATGTGCTTGGGGGACCTGGATCCTATGGTCAAGCGGACAGGTGCTTTTGGTGGTCAAGGTGGTGGTGGCCCTTGGTGGTGGTTCAAGGGCATACTAATGAGTAAAGACAAAATAACTTGTAGAGTGTAGACCTGCATCAAAAGGCGCAGTTGTGTCCTCTCTAAAAAAAAAAAAAATTCAGACTGTGATACCAGGTGGATCCCAAACTCCAAACAGAAAGGCGTTAAGGGAAGCCGTGGACCAATATGGAATCAACTTCATGAACTTGACACATTGTTATATAATGTAGTTTAGACTTGGGCTCCTGTTAAATTTACACTTTATTTGTTTGTTTCCGCACATTGTGAAACTGTCCCTGCCCCATTATGTGACGGAGCGGGCTAACTGCCGGGGTAATCCACAAGAGAGGACTGTACTGCACTGAACTGGTGGCTGGATATGGCCCTATTACCACAGATCTGTTCCTTTGTTCTAGCAGCTCAGCTATTGGTGTTCCCACAATGAATTCTTATTGATTTTTCTGGTCATCAAACAGTACGTGGCCAAATTACCACTTTTTTCTCATCTGTTCCCTGAGGCTTTTTGTTGAGTGTATAAAAGGAAGACTGAGAAAAGGCAGGCAAGTGATCATGTATAACGACAGAGAACTCAGACAGAAGCAGTGGATAAAACTTTAAGCTGGGCATACACTGTGCCATTTCATTACATTTCCAGCCAACAGCACGGTACTTACTGTCCTCTGCAGCCGTACTTTACAGTATGTACTGCTGCTTTGACAGCGCTCAGAGCCTAGAGCTCACGACAAAGATCAAACATGTTTGATATCCCCACGACCGCACGATCAATAGTGAAACTTGCACAGAAAGGGGTGTATATTTTTGGTGTACATTCAAAATACGCAAGATCCAACGTGGGATTTATGAATATGTGAGATCCGCCCAGATCTGAGCGTACGCAGCCGCGGGTGTTGATGGATGCCGTGCTCAAAATGAACGCATTTAAGAAAGTCATGCCTAGAAATATTCAGAAACCGCCTGTTTCACGGCCCGTTTTCACGGCCCGTTTTCACGACAGGTCAGCATGGAAGCTGGCCAGAAAGACTATTTGGAAACCTCAAAAGACCTGTTAGTGACACGCACCAAGTTTTTTTTGAGTTTTATTTTATTATAAAAAAAGAGTAACTATAACTATTAATATCTCAGCGGTGACGCTCATCATTAACCGGGTGAAGCGTCAGCAGCATCTTCATGTGAATGCAACGGAGCCATCTCTGAGAGAGAACGGATGCGTATGAGAAGCTTTAGGGAAGTGTCTGTGATTTCACAGAGAAACTCTAGATCCAAAATGTCCGAATGACGTGCACCACATATGGCGAGTTATGCGGTGGGACCTCTGTGGCACCCGCTGCGCACTTCCCAAAGAGCTACTGCCCATGAGCCCGTTCCTACAGATAAGTGCTTTGCCATATCTCTGCCATCGCTGCGTTTATGGGGCTTTATGCACAAAAATAATGGAAAAAATATATTGCTTCGCCAGAGGTGAATGAGACAAAACAAAAAGCCATGCGTAATTACGCAGCGCAGAGTCTGCCACAGACTTATGGAGTAATAGATGGGTAAGTAAGTAAGTAAGCCAAGTGTCTTTGTAAAGCGCCTTTGACAGACCAGGATCACAAAGCGCTTCACTTTTTTTTTTAAATCATACAGATGAAAATAATACACACAAGTCAGATTTAAAAACGAAGAAACAGAAGAGGCTCCTCCTCATGATCTGGGATTTATTCAAAGTTTGCGTGTTTCCATTCGAGTTTTTCTGATGCGCAAATTCAACGCAATTTGCTCAATCATGCTCAATGGAAACGCAGTTTGTAATTTTGCCAGAGTGGGACTATGTTTATAGTTGTCCAAATCTTGCATTTTACGCATGTTTTGGCGTGTTGTGATGAAGGTTGAGATGGGTGCAAAATGTACACCACCTCCAGACTCGGCGTACATTTTGTGCGTATACGCTCACATCCAGATTGATAAATTCAGAAAAGTGTAAATTATTTGCGTACGCCTCATTTATACCCTGATTTAGCCGCACGCAAGTTTCATTCATGAGGGCCAATGTGCAGATTGTCGTGCAACAAAATAGAAAGTGTTTATTTGTGTTTAAGTTTTTTTACACCCATCATGGACAAGTGGACTCACAGGGCTCTTTCTGACAAGCAGTGCTTTAAGCGGCCCAAATAAAGTGGCGGCACTCTTTTTTTTTTTTCGCCTAGGGGAATGTTTGCATGTTTTAGATGCAAGAGAATGCACTTCTTTTTCCCTCAATATTTATTTACAACTCTCAACGGACAACCTTGTAGAAAATGATTTATCAATTATATACATCCATTTAGGGATACGCTTGAGCTAGAAAAGCATGCTTCAGAGCGACTGAAAGAAATTTAAAATGGTAGTGAAAGAATGTTGAATAAAAGGTTGTTGACATTAGACACCCACACACACACAGAGCACTTGTATCTAACCAGCAGGACTGGTAGGTTTGACGCTGATTCTGGAAGTTTTTATTCTTTCATTAAGTCTTGCGTCTTAATATTTACTGTCTATGGTCTGACACCAGCCCCCAGAGACCATGAGCACACAGACTTTGGATTTATGTTGCTACATCAGTTCTCTGGGCCGTACTTTCCTCCACACTTCTCCATAGATCACACAGTGAGAGCATCAGTGTAGTCCAGGGGTCTCCAACCTGTAGCTTGGTAGCTACCAGTAGCTCACCAGCCCCTTTCAGCTAGCTACCCAAAGGAATTTAGTATTTAACACATGATCTTGAATGATTCACTTTTAAGTCATCTATTTTAAGTATAAGTATAGGGTTATACAGTATTATGGTATTTTAACTTCTGTTTTCCTTGTTTTGTCATAATTATAAAGAGTTTAAAAAAGAGTAGCTCTTTGCCTCTTCTGTTGTATGAAAGTAGCTCTCTGATCAAAGGTTGGAGACCTCTGGTGTAGTCAATGCGTCTTTGTGCGCTCGGCCGGTGTGAGGAGAGCGCTTGTCACGCACTGCAGTGACCAGCACCCGCGAGCACCACTTTGTTTACAGCGGTTAAATTGACGCATGCGCCTTTCACTCGTAAAACTTAGTCTCTGCTGTAGTCTCTGCTCTTGGTGAGACGAAGTGGCAAGCGTTCAATGTGAAGGGCGCTCTGAAAAGCAGTGGAGCATCAGTCATAGACTGACCGGTACGGCAAAAGTTCTTTGTGCATGGAGAGGTGGCTTTTGAAGTGCCGGTACAAGTATGCAAAAGATAACATATTTTAATATCATGACAGCATGTTGTGGTCTGATTTGACATTGCCACATATTGGCTTTACCATTCCTCATTCCAAGCACTTATACATGACAGACGTATAACATTATTTTAAATTAAAATTGAATGAATCTATTGTTCCCGCTACTGTTTGTTATTTAAGGCATTTCTCTCATTTGCACTTTGACTAATTAACACATTTGACACAACCATCCGGAACCATTTATCGCTGGAAAAATAAGTGTCATATTTCATTTTGAATCACAAAAATGTCATACATTTCAGATGTACATTCGTCCTCATCTCCAAACAGCCTGGGGTTTTCGATTTGTTATTGAGACCAGAGAATGGAACAAGTCAAATAAGATTGAAACGTGACCTAGAGTAATGCGGCACGATGCGGATGGGAGCTCAAATATGGATATCTGAATGTGTGGATTATTTGATCCTGTTCAATAAGCCATTTCCATGTACTTAGCTAATGAGTTTTCTGAGTAACCCGCACTACAGACCCTCTTGTCCTTCATGCAAAGTGTTTGCTGGAGGGTATTAGCTCTCTGGATGGAGCACTGTTTATTCTATATGCATAATCTGGGTCCACACTCCCACCACATATAGCAAATATCGTCCAGGCATGCCAATACTTTTATTTTGTTGAGTTTTAACACTTGAAGAAAAAATATTATGAATTTTTTGGCCATCTATAATTTTAATGAGACTATTTAAAAAAAGCCTTTTCATGTTTTAGAATGTGAAATTATATATATTATCTCTAAAAATTATAGAGATACTATACAATATCAACATATATATATATATATATATATATATATATATAATATATATATATATATATACATATATATATATACAGTGCCTTGCTAAAGTATTCGGCCCCCTTGAACCTTTCAACATTTCAGGCTTCAAACATAAAGATATACAATTTTAATTTTTTGTCATGAATCAACAACAAGTGGGACACAATCGTGAAGTGGAACGAAATGTATTGGATAATTTAAACTTTTTTAACAAATAAAAAACTGAAAAGTGGGGCGTGCAATATTATTCGGCCCCTTTACTTTCAGTGCAGCAAACTCACTCCAGAAGTTCAGTGAGGATCTTTGAATGATCCAATGTTGTCCTAAATGACTGAGTGTGTAATCAAGTCTCCGTATAAATGCACCTGCTCTTTGATAGTCTCAGGGTTCTGTTTAAAGCGCAGAGAGAACCATGAAGACAAAGGAACACACTAGGCAGGTCCGAGATATTGTTGTGGAGAAGTTTAAAGCCGGATTTGGATACAAAAAGATTTCCCAAGATTTAAATGCACTGTGCAAGCAATTATATTGAAATGGAAGGAGTATCAGACCACTGCAAATCTACCAAGACCCGGCCGTCCCTCCAAACTTTCATCTCAAACAAGGAGAAGACTGATCAGAGATGCAGCCAAGAGGCCCATGATCACTCTGGATGAACTGCAGATAACTACAGCTGAGGTGGGAGAGTCTGTCCATAGGACAACAATCAGTCGTGCACTGCACAAATCTGGCCTTTATGGAAGAGTGGCAAGAAGAAAGCCATTTCTCAAAGATATCCATAAAAATTCTCGTTTAAAGTTTGCCACAAGCCACCTGGGAGACACACCAAACATGTGGAAGAAGGTACTCTGGTCAGATGAAACCAAAATCAAACTTTTTGGCCACAATACAAAACGATATGTTTGGCGTAAAAGCAACACAGCTCATCACCCTGAACACACCATCCCCACTGTCAAACATGGTGGTGGCAGCATCATGGTTTGGGCCTGCTTTTCTTCAGCAGGGACAGGGAAGATGGCTAAAATTGATGGGAAGATGGATGGAGCCAAATACAGGACCATTCTGGAAGAAAACCTGTTGGAGTCTGCAAAAGACCTGAGACTGGGACGGAGATTTATCTTCCAACAGGACAATGATCCAAAACATAAAGCCAAATCTACAATGGAATGGTTCACAAATAGACGTATCCAGGTGTTAGAATGGCCAAGTCAAAGTCCAGACCTGAATCCAATCGAGAATCTGTGGAAAGAGCTGAAGACTGCTGTTCACAAACGCTCTCCATCCAACCTCACTGAGCTCGAGCTGTTTTGCAAGGAAGAATGGGCAAGAATTCCAGTCTCTCGATGTGCAAAACGGATAGAGACATACCCCTAGCGACTTGCAGCTGTAATTGCAGCAAAAGGTGGCGCTACAAAGTATTAGCGCTAGGGGGCCAAATAATATTGCACGCCCCACTTTTCAGTTTTTTATTTGTTAAAAAAGTTTAAATTATCCAATAAATTTCGTTCCACTTCACGATTGTGTCCCACTTGTTGTTGATTCTTGACAAAAAATTAAATCTTTATATCTTTATGTTTGAAGCCTGAAATGTGCCGAAATGTTGAAAGGTTCAAGGGTGCCGAATACTTTTGCAAGGCGCTGTATATACACACACACACACACACACCTTTCGACCTCCGTGGGCGGTTATCCCTCTCTAAGCTCGGATCCTCTACCAGAGGCCTGGGAGCTTGAGGGTTCTGCGCAGTATCTTTTCCGTTCCTAGCACTGCACATTTCTGGACCGAGATTTCCGGGGTTGTTCAAGGGATCCGCTGGACGAACACGAACGCGATGATTGTCAGCCCTTGGCATCACTTGATTGGCTGTCTAATATTCGTTCAAATATATATATATATTTGAACGAATATTAGACAGCCACACACACTTTCTCATTCAATGAGCTTCCTTTCTTTTCATAACTATTGACTGTAGATTCACACCCAGGCTGTGTAAGGGCTAATTAGGAGAGTGGTGGGTGCCGGGCCAGATGACCTGGCCTCCATAGTCACCAGACCTGAACCCAATCCAGATGGTTTTGGGGTGAGCTGGACCACAGAGTGAAGGCAAAAGGGCCAACAAGTGCTGACCATTTCAGGTCCTCTTGAAGCTCATCTACAGAATGTCAAGAGTGTGTGAAGCAGTAATCAGAGCAAAAGGTGCTACTTTGAAGAACCAAGAATAAAACACATATTTTCAGTTGTTTCATACTTTTTTTAGGACGTAAATGATTCCACATGACTTAATTCATAGTTTTGATGCCTTCAATGTGAATCTACAATTTTCATAATCATGATGATAAAAAACTCTTTGAATGAGAAGGTGGGTCCAAACTTTTGGTCTGTACTGTATATATAGACAGCCCTTAATATTCGAAGCTGTAATGGGCATTATCTTTTTAAAATTACATATATGAAATAGTTAGTTCCCAAAGGTTCAGCGGTGAGTGACCCAAATATAAACTCAACCTAAATCCATAAACAGATCCTCTGCAAATGTGTCCTAATATGTTTTATTAATGTTAGTGGTTACTTCCAGGTTTACCGCGTTCGCTTTTTGGCACATTAAAACAGTATCTTTGTCAGGAAACGTTAACAGATAATTCTGAAAACCTCCGTGCACGTGTGTTAAGAATGTATATGTATAAAGCATTCTTTGATTAACATTTAAATGTATTGATTGATTGATATGTGTTATTGAGCGTGGCTAGCTCCAAAGACAGAAGTAATAAGTGACAGCGCTGAAAGTTGTGACGGAGTGTACGGACTACTGTCCAGAGTAATCTTAGTGTTTTACACACCTGAATTACAAGCACAGAGGGCATTGCCAAGGGGCGGCGGCCATTATTGGTTTGAGAGTTCTGTTATCAATAAATAATCATAAGTAGAACGTTGTGAAATTACATTCAAATCAATGGAGCGTTCTACTGCTGCTGTGAGGAGCTGCATAACAAATTGTGATTAAATAGTTTAATTTTTAAAATAATAATCTCTCCTCTGCACATCTTGGACCTGGTGCGTGCACAAAAAAGTAGGTGCGGCTTCAAGACCAATCAGAAAGGAAGGGGGAGAGAGCTTAGAGAGGGAGAGAGGGTAGTTTTGTTCAAATCATGTACAGTTTCTCTCTCTCTCTCTTTTTCTGACAAACTCCAGACAATCACTTTGAGGGCTCTAGAAATATATTAAAAAAGATTTTATAAGTACAAGTTAAACGTTAGGGAGAAGTATAGAACACTTGAATTGGATGATACTTAATAACTCTAATTGTTGTAGTTTAAGTGTTGTGCTACATTTGCTCATTGTACACTTAAACTACATTGTAGTGACAGTGTTGTGCTTGTTTACTTTTGAATGTGCTGGAAAACGGCTGCAGGTCCTCAGTTGCTCTGAAACAGTTGTTGTTTAGTCCTTTTTAATTTGTATGTTTATTGCTTTTTTCTACCTGAGATGTTGGTGCAGTACAGTGTTCATGGTTTTGCACTGGTCCAGACCAGAGCAGAGAGGATTCATGGTCCGAACAAAGCGCAGGCATTCATTTTCACAAAAATTCTTAATGTTTTCGTTTTTTTTATTCTTTATTGTAAAATATCTTTGGAAACGTGACATTGTGAAGTTGTAATATAATGACCCAAGACTACTGCTACTGCAATTGCATCATACTATTACAGGACTGACAAAAAAACGTTTGACAGAAGGGGCAGTTTGTGCCAGAACATCCTGTAACATGGTTAAAAGCTCAAAAAAATTTGTTTAGCATTAAATGTCAATTTTTTTATAGACTTCATGCCATTATTTTGTGCTTTTCTTTTGTGTTTCCGTTTTTCACTGTCTCCAGGTCATACTCAGTTGGACGCAGCAGAGGCCCACAAGTTCAGTCAGGAGCTTACCAACTGATCTCAAAGGGCAAAGCCTGCAGAAACTCCTAGTGTCCTCGTTCAGACCAAACTTTTTTTCACTTTTGTGCTCAGATTAAGTTAACCCATTGACTCTTTTCCTCTATATGTTGATGTAATTTCAATGTTTTACCTCCATTTTAATCATGTGTTCAGAAATGGTCAAATATGATTTGTATATTGACCTAGTATCTAGGAAACAAATAAAAAAATGTTTAATTAAAACATACCATACAACCCCTTTAACCTTTACCTACATTACCTTCCTATTTGTGGAAACGTTACCCTTTACCTTTGGTTTTTTGTATTTTTGTTTGGATCAACCACAAAAAAGGAAAAAGGATGATATAGTTGAAAAGTTCAGTGGGCCTCATATCTGGCAGTGTGCCTCTCCTTGGTGGGCCCTCCTCTGGACTCTGGCTCTATGCAGGGCTTGAGGCTCAGTTTGTGGCTCCGCTTCCATCTGTCTTCATCAGCTCGCCCAATGCTGGGGGTGTAAGCCAGCAGGGGCCCGCTAAGCACCAGCTGCTATCTGCTTTTAACACTGATACCCACCAAGCAGTACTTATTTACAGTACAGCTCTGGTCAGGGACATGGCTGCCCTCTCGGCTTCAGCCTGCGTTTCTCTTTACTCCTGTGGTCTCGTCACGCACCCCTACTCTCTTTAATCCTTTATATCAGGCATGGACACATCACATTATGGCCAAGGTCAAATGCTATTTTGTGATGTATCCGATTTCTGACTGGCAAAACTGGCCGACTACCTTCTGTGACATCTATTTCATTTTTAAAACCACTGATAATACCCAATAGTTTTGAGAGTAGGGATCTAATTTATTTCTTAGTTGTTTTGTGACTTCAAAAGCCTCAAATTATTATTATTGATAATTATTGTCGAGAAAGGAAGACAAGGCAGCGGCGATTGCACCTGTACATGGTTTATTTTCCAGATCAAACAAAAGGAGACAAAGCCTTTTTTATATGATTTGTAGTGTTGTCAAAAATGATTTGACCGACGTGTTCAGAATTTGGTACAGAAATAAGGCCAAGATTCAAGAGTTCCAATAGTACATTTATTTCTCTTTACAATTAAATGTTGATACAGAACTCCCGGAGCTACTCCCTAAATCTCTATCCCTGTGCTCTCACTTCCCCCAATGTGTCCTCCCAACGGTTTTATCAGAATCTCCGATGACGTCACATGGTCTGACGCTGGTCCCAGTCTGGTTTAGTCCAGTTTTGTGTCTCAGGCCGCTAGAGACACGCTGTTCCTGAAAATGATACTTTTATCACAGAAGCCTTGTCCTTGGTGCTTGTCTGAATTCCATTAAATCCAGGCTTTAATATTGCACAAAGACATGTTTGCAAACACCTACTGGAAATCATTAGTATACAACATTATAATTCTACATCAGTAGCGATCTGCATAAGAACAGAGACGATACTCATGATGCGAGCTTAAAGAGTGACTAAACACTAAATCCACTTTTTTTTTACTCATAAACTGCATACATATGTTTATTGTAGTGCTCTCTACATATCCTGGTCATTTTTTTGACATTTTAGTGCAAACTAGATAAAAAAGTGTGTGTGGCGCCCTCTCAACCTTTTGGGTGGTACTACATTTGAATTTGGTCCTGACCTCTCCATTGACTCTGTAATACTGTGTGACGTCAGTTGGTATGTGTGATGTGCGTCTGTCTGAGCCAGTGATATTCAATCTAGTGGATTAAAATTAAATTACACGAGTTGACACCCACTTCTGCTGAGATAATTCAGTGATTTAGGTTCAGGTGTATAGCTTTACAATTATCTAAGTGTGTAAAAAAGGGTGGAATGAGACTTTCTGGTTTGTAAACTATTGCTTTAAGCAGCAATGACAACTGTCTGTTTTTGACTAGTGAGCTGTCAATCACAGGATTGACAATCACTGTAGCGCTTATTGCATCTGTATTCATGTGCCTGGAACAATTGTGGTTAGCCCGGACAATTTTAAGTAGCAGACCTGCGCTTCCCGGTTTTTTTTTGGTAAACAAGAGTGCATTAAAGTTAGTTTACTGCTCTTGTGAGTAGTTGTACCCACGAATCAAAGACTGAGGAGGAAGCTGGTAAGACCTGCTTGTTTATACGGATTTCTTGTTTGACTCTCACTGTCTTATTTAGTGAAATTGTCTTATATCTGGGGCAACAGTAGCTCAGTTGGTAGAGCATTGGCCTTAACACTAGGAGCGCCCCTAGCGGTCAACTGACCGTCACTCACTTTAATATGATAATTAGTGTATTCAAAACAAAACGCCAGAAGTTGAAATTTTATGACTTTTATTAGGTACTTGTTGCTTATATTTTGGTGTGTTTTGGTTTTGGAAAAAGTAAAGAAAACAAGATTTACACGCATTTTAACTTTTCTAAACCACAGCCCTTTCTGCTGCCCCATATAGGGATACATGGCGCAGGGGCGACTGTTGTCATAGTAACCTTTCCCGGGGTTTTTTCGCGCCTTATAAAAATGTATCAATATGTTGTCATTAGACTCTAAAGGGACTTGTTTTTTTTATTATTTGGGAGAGAGAAAGAGTTTTGAATTGAGAGGAGTACAAAATGAATAGAGCTGCAAGAACACGGTATGAAAAGACATTGAATGAGAACAGTCTACGGAGGTGAGATGTCACATTTTGAGGTGGAAAGTGACAGCGGGGAGAACACCTATAATATTCTAAATCTGAACGTAAACCCATAGTGCATTCACGGCACGGACAGCAGTGTTGTAACAAGTCCAGAAGCAATAACGCACATGAGCGTGCGTAATGCCAGCTATACGCAGGTGTCTGTGTGCGCGCTGTCGCTCCATTCTGCCTTTTCATTCATCATCAATTACATTCTTATATTTATACATAGAAGAAGGCAATAAAGCAGAATACAATATTGCAATAAAATAGAACAATTAGATGAACTATAAAGGCAGAGTGCAGATAGAGCGCTGTGAGGCCTCTCGTCACCCGCGGACACTGCAGGAGGAGAGCGACTGTGGGGCAGAAGCGGCCCTCATATCATATCAATAAGGATCTCATTCTTATTTCATCCAGATGACACTGTGTGTTATTCTGCACAGAGCGCACTGCAAGGCATTGATTATAATTTTGTTCTGATCATAAAGAGCACCGCTTGTCTCAAATAAATACATATATATATACTAGTAACGTGTCCCGTGTAAAATTGAAGATTGTACATTGACGATGGTAGCCTAGCTGATGATCTTGTGTCAATACGAATATTATTATTATCTAGATAATATTTTCCCACGGTGATTTCGGCTGGAAAGAGCAAACAGTCTGGAGATGACATAAGAAGTAGACGCATATAGCAGCGCGAAGACGTTATGGTCCCGTGCTTTTCTAAACTATCATTTATATTGTTTGAATTTACATATTGTTACTGAGTCAAATTTAACATATAGTGACCAACCTTTTAGGTGTTTGCAAAGTTACAAAATAAATCTACCCTGAAAGGTCATTGTAATTTTGATGGATCAGTACACGCACAATGTGTCATCTTAGCCTTTTATTTTGGCTAGAATTACAATTACTTAGCATATTTAGACAAATAATTTACACAGTTTCATTATGATCACGATTTCTTTGCAACATCAAGTTCTGGTTTAGTGAACAATCAATTTGGCAAAAGGCTGTATCAGCGCAAAATACATAGCGGTCAACTGACCGCAGGGGGCGGTGCAAGGTATGTTTAGAGCACGGCGGTCCTAGTGTTAAGGCCAGAAGGTCGTGGGTTCAATTCCCACCTCTGCACCTTCTCCACCGACTCCCACTGATGACTGCTGTCGTTGTGTCCTTGGGCAAGACACTTAACCCCACTTTGCCCAAAGCCCCCACTGAAAGATCAAGGCTATGCTCACACTCAGAGAGCAGCCGTCCTCCTGTGGACTCACCACCTGCAGAGGGTCAGTGAGGGGCTGGTGCTATGAGACTTGGGTGGCATCTCTGCCATCCCCCTGACCCAGAAATGGATTAAAGGGTAGAAAATGGATGGATGGATGGATGGTCTTATATCTAAATTAAGAAGGACAACCCCAGAGAGCCGGCCACTGTGACCGGATTGATTCTACAGGCTGCTGCTTAACATGCTGAGACATGTGATAATTAGCTCCCATATAAACACCACGCAGGCTGCTCTTTAGTCACCGTTGAATAGGGACACAGGACTGAAGGATGGGCCTCGGTTCCGGAGGCCAGGGGTCCTTCACATAATCAATGCAGGATTAAATGGCTGTGGGATTGGGGCTGTATTGATTGGGGATAATGATCCTGCTGTAAAGTCACACTGGAAGAACTGGAAGCTTTTGCTCTAATTCCAGTTAAATCTTTCCTTCTTACATACAGAGAGATGATTGGTTTATTGATAGAACTAAAATGTAACTGTGTAAGGAACTAGTTACATTGATTGGATTAAATAGTAATTTTTAATGGTTTCAAAAGTTAGGTACTCCAGCTTTAACTTTAGCTGATTCTTGGGGTAATTTGTCCCATATCTGTCATGCTATAAAATGTGATTGATACATGTGATAATCTGAATTGAGTCCAACAAAACAAAAACAAAACAAATTTGTATTTATATTAGTGCTGTCCAAAATATTGCGTTATTAACGCGTTAACGCAAATCAATATTAACGCCGTCATTTTTTTTATCGCGCGATTAAAAAAATAAATAAATAAATAAAAAAACAAAGAAAAGGACTAGTTCAGATACATTGTAGACAGAGATTACAAACAATATGTAGTTGGAGATACAGTGGGCCAAAGAAGAAAGCCAGAAGGGCACATAGGAGGAGGAGGGGGGGGGGGGACATGAAGTGGGAGATGGGGGGAGGGGTAAATAAAAAAGGCAATACAAGCAAACAGTATACAGTCATAGATATACCGAAAGTAAACAGAGAAACAGCATAGAGTATTTACATGAACAAATTTACAAAATATTTACAGATTGTTTATCATCATCATAATGACACCATGATGTTTCTATACAGTCTATGGTCTATACCCACACATACACACACACACCCACACACACACACACTCCACACACACACACACATACACCCCACAGATAAGATAAGATATAAAGTCTGCCCGCCTGAGTTTCACCAAGCTAAGCGGAACCCAGCCAACATCAAAACCAAATCCGACACACACACAGACCCCGAACAGGCCCCCACCCCAAAAAGGGGGGGAGGGAGCCCACGCCCGGCCCATTCCCTCTCTTATTTTGTTCCTTTTTCCCAAGTGTTTTTCTTAACTAAACGTGTCATGCATTAAAATAAGCTTTCGCTTACCCTGACTTGTGTATTATCATTATATGCACATATGCACATATTATTCATGTTATTATTATATTTATCTACTTATTCATTCATTTTTTATTTTATTTTATTATTATTATTAATTTTATTTTATTATTTTTATTTTATTTTAATTAATTCAAGGGACATAAAGAATAGATACAAATGTGTGACTAATTTGCGATTAATCGCGAGTTAACTATGAAATTCATGCGATTAATCGCGATTAAATATTTTAATCGTTGGACAGCACTAATTTATTTGCATTACATGAATTTTTTCTCCCATATATGTTGTTCAGCTGGTTGAACTGAGCTTTTCTCCACCACTTGCCCCATCAGCCAGTCTCACTCGGGCCATAACCTGCAGGAGCTTTAGAAGACTTTGAAGATTCAAACACTCCCCTGCTGACATTTTCAGCTAAAAAAAAAGAAGGTTGGCAGTGTCTCTAAAAAAGACCATAATGTGACAACAGGGGCTGTCCACTTGATGCTGATGGCAGGACTGAGAGCTGGGCCACTGCGCTTCAACTGCTTTTATGTAATGGACAGGCCATTGTTGACATTCACATTACTGTGTGGAGGCTTTTGTTGCCAGGATCTCAAATGTAAGAAAGATAATTTGGACCATTCTGGCGGTGATGTTGAGGAGAGGAGGAGGAGAGGAGGAGGAAAATGGGTAATGAGGGTAAAAAACTGACCTCTTGCTACAGTTTATTTATACTCCCTCGACCTAAGAGCCTGTCTGTTCAGGAAATGTACAAGCATTATATTAAATGCATATTGGAGGATTTTATAGCCTGAGGATCATCAAGACTATTGGTCCTCCTAATTGTCCATCAATCTGGTGATACGTGCTCGTCAAACAAGACCAGATAGGTTTTTTTTTTCAAAAATGACAGAGGACGGTTGAAAACAAGCAGGAGGGGTGTTTATGTTTTTGTGGTCTTATGATCAGTGTAAATGTTCTGGGATGCACTGTGGTGCGTGTGTGTGAGTGAGTATCAGTATAACATCATGTGAAACATGTGTGCAAGTGTGAAAGATGTAGAGAGCAGTAAGGCTGGCAGATAGTCACAATCACGAAGATTGAGAACCTGCACATTCAGGTCCTGCCCTTTTTAAAACCCTGAACGAGCACTCAGCCAATCAGCAGCGGCAACACTGAAACAGAATAGCTTAAAAACAGCAGTAAAAGTAGTTGTCTTGATTCAAGTATATTTGGTGTCACGGGTGAAGGAATAGAACTCAAATGCAGAAAACGGTGAAAAATAAATCAGTTTATTTTAAAAAACAAATGAGGATTAATAATGCAGGTGACCAGGAGACGGACAGATAAAAAATCATGTAATACCAGACGGGCGGACAGATCAGATCTTGGCAGGGCAGACGTACATATACAGTGCCTTGCGAAAGTATTCGGCCCCCTTGAACCTTTCAACATTTCGCCACATTTCAGGCTTCAAACATAAAGATATAACATTTTAATTTTTTGTCAAGAATCAACAACAAGTGGGACACAATCGTGAAGTGGAACGAAATTTATAGGATAATTTAAACTTTTTTAACAAATAAAAAACTGAAAAGTGGGGCGTGCAATATTATTCGGCCCCCTTGCGCTAATACTTTGTAGCGCCACCTTTTGCTGCAATTACAGCTGCAAGTCGCTTGGGGTATGTCTCTATCAGTTTTGCACATTGAGAGACTGAAATTCTTGCCCATTCTTCCTTGCAAAACAGCTCGAGCTCAGTGAGGTTGGACGGAGAGCGTTTGTGAACAGTAGTCTTCAGCTCTTTCCACAGATTCTCGATTGGATTCACCTTCTTCCACATGTTTGGTGTGTCTCCCAGGTGGCTTGTGGCAAACTTTAAACAAGACTTTTTATGGATATCTTTGAGAAATGGCTTTCTTCTTGCCACTCTTCCATAAAGGCCAGACTGATTGTTGTCCTATGGACAGACTCTCCCACCTCAGCTGTAGTTATCTGCAGTTCATCCAGAGTGATCATGGGCCTCTTGGCTGCATCTCTGATCAGTCTTCTCCTTGTTTGAGATGAAAGTTTGGAGGGACGGCCGGGTCTTGGTAGATTTGCAGTGGTCTGATACTCCTTCCATTTCAATATAATTGCTTGCACAGTGCTCCTTGAGATGTTTAAAGCTTGGGAAATCTTTTTGTATCCAAATCCGGCTTTAAACTTCTCCACAACAGTATCTCGGACCTGCCTGGTGTGTTCCTTTGTCTTCATGGTTCTCTCTGTGCTTTAAACAGAACCCTGAGACTATCAAAGAGCAGGTGCATTTATACGGAGACTTGATTACACAGAGGTGCATTGTATTTATCATCATCAGTCATTTAGGACAACATTGGATCATTCAAAGATCCTCACTGAACTTCTGGAGTGAGTTTGCTGCACTGAAAGTAAAGGGGCCGAATAATATTGCACGTCCCACTTTTCAGTTTTTTATTTGTTAAAAAAGTTTCAATTATCCAATAAATTTCGTTCCATTTCACGATTGTGTCCCACTTGTTGTTGATTCATGACAAAAAATTTAATTTTTATATCTTTATGTTTGAAGCCTGAAATGTGGCAAAATGTTGAAAGGTTCAAGGGGGCCGAATACTTTCGCAAGGCACTGTATGTAGAAGACAGGCAGGCAGGATGGAACTGGATAAAAATCAGAGGTTTGAACACAAACACAACTTTTCATTTTTTTATGATTCGGTTTTGAAATGTTTTTTTGGTCTAGTAGTATGGCTCAATAACTGAATTAAACCGGGCATGGAACAGAGATGGAAAGCAGTGGTCCAAATAAGTAACAAAAGTTTATTCTACATGTATTGGCTGTATCACAGTTAGTTTTTCAAATTAGAACTTTTATTCACCAATTGTCCTTTGATATAGTAACTTTCATCAACAAAACCCCTCTGTGTGTGTCCCTGTATACCAAGGACACTCACAAGCACGCGCACATAAGTTATTGAGTGGACCATGAGACAGAAATAAGAAAAATGTACAACGTTTTTTTACAATTAGATAAATTAGGCAATTTTCAAAAATACGTTTTTGGTTACCTTTTAAAATGAGATCCCTTTTCTCATAAAATCATTCTAGTCCGTATCAAGACTAAAGTATACACAAAAAAGTATCCCAAAAGGCTCCCTAAGTTCACACTACCCTACTGGAGAATCGTGCTGGTCCACACATTGGTGACAGGGTGCATGAGTCAGGGCGCACGCAGATGTAGCCGTCGGAGTCCAAATCCTTGTCAGTCCTAACTGAGATCAGGTAGGAGGGAAAAAGGAGGTCAGGAAAAGGGGTTCACTTGGGCCAACACAACAGCCACTGGATCGATTGAAGGGTGGGGGAGGAGAGAAGTAAAGGGAGTGAATGAAGGAGAGACCCACTCAGATTCCAATCTTGGAAAGTTACATTTTTTTAAACCCGCATGTTGGTGGAAACATGTGCAGCAAACAAAAATGCTCTATATCTCCCCATTACCCAAAATGCTTTGGAGCACCATGAGTAAAAGTCAAGCCAATGGAAGTGGCTTGAACCAAAAGTCAAACTATGGAATAATAAGCTAATCAAACGATCAAAGTTAACAAACAATTAGATGAAAGATGAGGAAATCCTTATCAGAGTTTGGCACAACCAATGCGCCAAACAAGTCTGGTGCAATATTTTGCCTGACGCTGCACAAAACAACCAGCGCAAATTAGAATACATTTCAAAACAACTGATCATATTGTGCATTGTTACCTGGGCTGTTTGATGTGTGCGCATGCAGCATGAGCCACTGTTGAAGGGTGACAGAACCAAGCCGTAACGTTGCAAACTGTGCGTAATGTGAGGGGGAAATTAAGGTTTTAGTCCAGCACTATGAATTAATGAATTGAATATGCACAAATATTTAGGTTTATTTGGCAAAGCTCCAGCCCAAATGCTGCTGCCAGCTCCTAGCCAGTGGGCGACGCCAGAGGCAAGAAAGAGTGCAGGTGAGCTTACTACCTTTCAAATGGTCAGGCGGCACGCAATAGGCTACCAGTGGCTCAACGGGCCTACCACCTCATAATAATAATAATAATAATAATAAATTTTATTTATAATGCACTTTATATTTGACATCAAATCTCAAAGTGCTACAAACAGCAGCATAAATAAAAGCAAACACATAAAATCAGATAAAAGACTATAAAAAAATTAGCAGTACGCTTTAGTAAAAAGATGGGTTTTGAGTCCCTTTTTAAAAGCTTCCACCGTCTGTGGGGCCCTGAGGTGGTCCGGGAGGGCGTTCCACAGACGGGGAGCAGCGGCCTCGAAGGCCCGGTCCCCCATTTTCTTGAGCCGTGTCCTGGGCGGGAGCAGACGGTGCTGTTGGCCTGACCGGGTTCTGCCTGAGGAGTGTGGAGTGAGGAGGTCAGTGAGGTAGGTGGGGGCATCACCGTGGAGACAGTGGTGGGTGTGCAGGAGGATCTTGTATTCTATACGGAGGTGAACGGGGAGCCAGTGGAGGGTGTGAAGGATGGGGGTGATGTGCTCATGCTTCCGCACCCTCATCAGGACCCTGGCCGCGCTGTTTTGTACGTACTGGAGCTTTTGAAGGCTCCTGCCAGGGATCCCGATGAGGAGTGCGTTGCAGTAGTCCAACCTGGAGGAGACAAAGGCATGGACGAGCTTCTCTGCAGCCGGGAGAGAGAGAGAAGAGCGGAGTTTTGAAATATTACGGAGGTGGAAGAAGGAAGTTTTGCAGATGTGATGTATGTGATTTGCGAAGGAAAGGTGGGGGTCAAACTTGACCCCGAGATTGGTTACAGAGGGAGAGAGGGGAATGCTGTGGCCAAAGAGAGAGATTGAGGTGATGGGAGAAGAGGGAAGTTGATGGGGAGTACCAGTTTGAATGGCTTCTGTTTTTGAGCCATTCAGCTGCAGGAAGTTTTGCCTCATCCATGCTCCTATCTCCTCCAGGCAGGAGGTAAACAGGAGAGAGATGCAGAGGGAGGGGTGGATGGAGTGATTTTGAGATAAAGTTGTGTGTCGTCAGCATAGCAATGGAAGTGAATTCCATGCCTGCTGACGACACACCCGAGGGGAAGCATGTACATGGTGAAGAGGGTGGGACCAAGCACGGAGCCCTGCGGGACCCCACAGGTGACAGAGTGGGGGCGAGATTTAGCGTCCCCCAGAACCACATGCTCGGTTCGGTCAGTGAGGTAGGAGTGAAACCAGTGGAGGGCAGTGTGGGAGAGGCCAATGTGGTGCTGGAGACGATGTAAAAGGATGTTATGGTCAATGGTGTCGAACGCAGCAGTGAGGTCGAGAAGAATGAGGATGGAAGTGGAACCGGAGTCAGAGGCCATGAGAAGGTCATTGGTCACTCTGATGAGCGCTGTTTCTGTGCTGTGGGAGGGGCGGAAACCAGATTGGAATTTTTCATAGAGACTATTTGATTTGAGATGATTATGGAGTTGAGTGGAGACTGCTCTTTCGAGGATTTTGGAAATGAATGGAAGGTTTGAGACAGGACGGTAATGGGAGAGGGGCACAGGGTCAAGAGTGGGTTTTTTAAGTAATGGTTTTATGAGAGCTGTTTTGAGGGAGGGTGGAATGGTGCCAGTACCAAGGGAGAGATTGATAATTTTGGTTATTGTGGGACTGATGAATTTGGAGTAGGTTTTGAGCAGAGGGGTAGGGAGTGGGTCCAAGGAGCAGGTGGATGGTTTAGAGGTATGAATGATCTTCTCGACCTCCTGCTGCGTCATGGGTGTGAAATGAGAGAGACTATGTGATGAGGGGGATTTTGAAATGCCTAGGGAAGAATCTTGTGTAGCTGTGAGGGTGGAACGGATGTTGTCAATTTTGGAAGTGAAAAAATCAAGGAAGTTATTGCAATTCGTTACTGTTGGGGTGTGATGGGAACGCAACTGAGGTTTGAGAAGATGTTGTATGGTGGAGAAAAGTTTTTTGGAATTACCTGGGTTATTGTTAATGATTGTGGAGAAATGACCTGACCTTGCTGATGAGAGTGCTTTTGCGTAGGATTTCTGATGTTCCCGGTAGGCCAACTTATGCACCGTCAGCCCACATGTAGTATAGGCCCGCTCCAGGACACGGCCTGACCTTTTCATGGCCCTGTGCTGGTTGGTGTACCAGGGAGCTGAGCGGGTGAAGTTGACAGTCCGGGTCTTCAGTGGGGCATGAATGTCCAGAATGGAGCTGAGGCTGTTGTTGTAGTGGTCCATTAGGTCTGCTGCTGAAGATTCCGGGGGAGCTGAAAGAAGTTGAAGGTCGTGTTCGAAGGAGACAGGGTTAATGTTTTTAATGTTCCGAAAAGTGATATGTCGTTTTTGTTTGTCGAGATGGGAGGATGTGGGAACTGTGAAGGAAGTGACTAGATGGTCAGAGACACCAATGTCATACACCTGCAGGTCAGTGATTGGGATGGAGTCTGTGATAACCAAGTCCAGTGTGTGACCTTTATTGTGGGTGGGACAGTTGATGAGTTGTTTTAGATTTAGACAGTCCAAAACCTGATTAAATTCAGTGGTGAGTCGACAGGTCAGCAAGTCCATGTGTATATTGATGTCACCAGTGATTAGGATGTTTTTGTAGGATGAGCAGAGTGAGCTGAGAAAGTCATGGATGTCTGAAATGAAAGATGGCTGTGGTTTGGGGGGGCGGTAGATCAGGGCTATTGTAGCAGTAAGTGGATGTTTACAGTTAAAGACCAAGCTTTCGAATGAAGATGTTGATGGGGTTGGAAGAGGGGATAGATGAAGGGTGCTGCGATATAAAACAGCTAGGCCCCCACCGCGGCCAGTAGTGCGGGCCTTATGTAGGTACGAATACCCTGGGGGGCAGGCCTCGTTGAGGGCAGAGAAGACCCCTGGCTGTTGCCATGTCTCACTGAGGCACATAATGTCTATATCCCTCTCCGAAATGTGGTCATGGATAAGTCCAGCTTTATTTGACAGAGACCGAACATTAAGTTGTTCAATTGTCATGGTTCTTTTTGAATCCAGTCCGCTTAGGGGGCGCAGAACACTGTTGTCCACTCCGGGATTTCTCTCGCTCCTTTTATGAGCTCTGTGTGTGGCAGTGCTCTGATGACGTGTGAGAGTGTGACGTCGTCGAAGTGCGCCATGTTGTGCAGACCACAGGGATGCTATGGAGTTTTCGCCGCCGTGTTTCAGGACTGTGAACCGGCGGCCCGATCCTCTGTGGATGTAACGTTGTCTGCGTGGAAGGTCCAGTGGTGGTGATCGTGGAGATGGACTGTTGTTATGGAGGCGCCACGTCCGAGTCGATGAGCCGGCCGGCACGATGGTGGAGGTACCGCTGCTAGTTGTTGTTAGCGTTAGCCACATACCCGGTGAGCTGCACCCGACAATCGACAGACAGGTGAGGAAAACGATCCACAGCCTCCACCGTGGTGATGAGGGGCTCCAGGAGAACATGCAGCGGAGGTCCTCCAGAGACTGACCCACTGTGGGAGACCCGGGTTTGGATTTCGGGCTCCCGATGAGTCCGTAGCGTGATGGCATCGGCCGCTTTGGACTATGCCGGACAAGTCCAGGTTAGTGTCGGGAAACCAGGTTTAGAAATAATCAACACTCCGGTAGAATTGAGTGTTAAGAGTCTACTGTCGTATTTAGCTGAAAAACGACAGTAGTTTTAGCAGGATTTTCACGGATTTGCAGAGAAGCGGCGAGCAGTCAACGCCAGCGTCCTCTCTCTCTCTCTATTCATACACAAGAATAAACATGTGCAACAGAACCACTATTCTAAGCCATAGACTGTCACTGTTGTTGGAGGTAGTGACATCTATCTCTGTTGTTGAATAATATATTTAAAAATAGAAAAGGATCAGCAATGCCAGGGCAAATGTTCCCAAATTAATTAAAAAGTGCATTAAGGTGCACAGATCCGTTAATCATAGGAGGCAGAGGCAGACATAAGTTACTTTGTTTTCTCACATACTTTGTATAATTTTTGTTCATGTTCCAGGTTTGTTTTAAGTTTCCACATGTTCACAAGTGTACGTCTTCTTCAGGAGCACAGGTGAACCCACACAAAACAAATAGCGGGAAAGAATACAGGAGAAACAGTGGTGGGTCGTGATGTGGCCAGTCCCCAGCCTGACAAGTAGTTGTTTATTCTGAACAACCACTTTGCTTTCTGAATGCAACAGAAAAAAACCTTCTTTAGGGCAATGCTGAACATGCACCCTTGACAGGTGACGGTTTTCAGACCCTGACCCACAGCCGGCTACGACACTCTCAGTCCCCAGCAACAAGGGCGTCCGCCAAAGCAACAGGTCAGCAAGGCAAACTAAAAACACTTGTCACTTTTGTTGTACATAATTATTGTCACTTTATTGTACATATATCCTGCATGTAACATGTTTGCACATTTCCTCTCTTTGCACAATCTGAGTGTCTCTATCCATGCCAAATGTGACATGTAAATTTCTCCTCTGTGAGATCAATCATCAATCAATCAAAGTTTATTTGTAGAGCGCCTTTCATGCACAGGGCAACACAAAGCGCTTCACAGTCCACATCACAAATCATCACATAAAACAAACACCAGAATCACAATTAAAACATTAAAATCACACAAAAGATTAAAACACAATTAAAACATTAAAATCACACAAAAGAATAAAACCATTAAAACTTTCAAAATTACACAAGAAATTTAAAAAAATTAATAAATGACAGCAGTGCATTAGAAATGGAGATAAAATCCTTCAGTTGTATGCACAGGCAAACAGAACAGTCTTTAACCTGGATTTGAACATTGACAGAGTAGACGCCTCCCTCACATTTTCAGGGAGATTGTTCCAGATCTTAGCTGCATGGATCTGAAACGCAGCCTCCCCATGTTTGGTTCTCACTCTGGGCACCAGCAGGAGGCCAGTCCCTGTGCTCCTCAGAGTCCGGGCCGGTTCATATGACACCAACATGTCACTAATGTATTCTGGTGCAAGGCCATGGAGAAACTTGTACACAAGCAGAGCTGTTTTAAAATCTATTCTTTGAGCCACAGGAAGCCAGTGCAGAGACCTGAGGACCGGACTAATATGGTCATACTTCCTGGTTCCTGTCAGGACTCTAGCTGCTGCATTTTGGATGTACTGCAGCTGCTTACAGGTCTGTTTGGACAGACCTGTAAGCAGGCCATTGCAGTAGTCTAGCCTGCTGGAGACAAATGCATGGACAAGAATCTCCAAGTCTGCCCTGGACACTATATTTCTAACTTTGGCAATGTTCTTCAGATGGTAAAAAGCTGTTGATGTTATTGATTTTATGTGGCTATTGAAATTTAGGTCTGAGTCCAGTATTACCCCCAAATTTCTGACCTTGTCTGAAGGAAGTAGGGAGAGAGACTGAAGTTGACAAATGACGCCCTCTCTTTGTTTCTGGGGACCAAAGACAATGATTTCGGTTTTGTCTGCATTTAGCTGGAGGAAATTATTTTGCATCCAGTCACTGATCTGTTGGATACAGTGAAGGAGCAGATCCAGTGGTCCATGTTCTCCTGCAGTCAGTGAGACATAGATCTGAGTGTCGTCGGCGTAATTGTGGTAGGACACTTTGTTTCTTTGTATTAACTGACCTAACGGCAGCATGTAGAGATTAAATAGGAGAGGTCCCAGGATCGACCCCTGTGGTACTCCACAGGTCAGGGCCACATGATCTGAGACGCAGTCTCCAATCTCCACAAAGTACTTCCTATCCTCCAGGTAAGACCTAAACCAGTCTAGGGCTGTGCCAGTGACACCAACCCAGTCCTCCAGTCTCTGCATGAGGATCTCATGGTCGACAGTGTCGAACGCGGCACTAAGATCTAACATGACCAAAACTGTGACTTTACCTGCATCAGTGTGAAGTCGAATGTCGTTTGTTACCTTCACTAGAGCGGTCTCAGTGCTGTGGTGGGGTCTAAACCCAGACTGGAACATATCAAAAGAATTATTCATTGTTAAAAATTCAGTAAGTTGTTGGGAGGCCACTTTTTCAAGAATTTTTCCAATGAATGGCAGATTCGATATGGGGCGATAATTTTGAAGTCCCGCAGGATCCAGACTGCTCTTTTTCAGGAGAGGTCTTATGACTGCTGTTTTTAGGGCCATAGGAAATGTTCCTGACGACAGAGACATGTTTACTATTTGTGTCAGTGAAGGTAACAAACTGCTCAGGACGGACTTCAGAAATTTAGAGGGCAATATATCCAGGCCACATGTGGAGGAGCTCAGACTCATGATTATCTTTTTGACGGTTTCAGTATCCACAGGTGCAAAGTGAGTTAGCTCAAAAAGCTTCTCTGGCTGTTGCATTGTTATACGTGCTGTGGAGGTGATAGTGTTTTTGATTCCTTGTACTTTATCATCGAAAAACTGTGCGAACTCATTACACCTAGATTTAGAGGAAAATTCTAGGGGCAACTTTACAGGGGGGTTTGTTAATCTACCAACTGTTGAAAACATAACACGAAAATTGTTACTGCAACCTCCAATAATGTCAGAAAAATACATTTCTCTTGTTCTACGTAGAACCCGGTTAAATTCACCCAACTCATCTTTAAAGATTTCATAATCGCCCTGGAAATTGGACTTTCGCCACTTCCGTTCGGCCCTCCGGCACTCTTGCTTCTGTGCCCGAGTCTGCCTTAGTCCATGGGGCCTTTTTCTTACTGGTAACTATTTTAACCGTCACAGGAGCAATGGCGTCCAGAACAGTCAGAACACTGGTGGTGACAGAGTTATACAATTCATCAACAGTAGAGCATGGAGTTTTCTCAAAATTTAGCATTCCCATGAACAGTTCACTTGTGTTTTCATGTATGTGTCTTCTTCTAACAATTGTAAATTCAGCTGGTGGTTTGCTAGCAAAACACATGTCAAAAAATACACAGAAATGATCTGACAAAGCAACATCAACTACATTAACATTTGATACATTAACCCCCTTTGTAATTAGCAGGTCAAGAGTGTGCCCCCTGCTGTGGGTGGGGCCACTCACGTGCTGAATGAAACCAAAGGTCTCAAATACAGAAGCCAGCTCCTTTGCATTTCTGTCATCAACATTATCAACATGTACATTAAAATCACCTGTAATAACTAAACTATCAAAATCTGTGCACACGAATGAAAGTAGTTCAGTAAAATGGTCAATAAAATTGCAACATGACTGTGGTGGCCTGTACAGGACAATGAAAAGAGTAGAAGATTGCTTTTGTTCCATTTTAAAAGAAATATACTCAAACGATGAAAAATTTCCAAGGGGCATTCTATGGGAGACAAAGTGCTCTCTAAAAACTGCAGCTATGCCTCCCCCCCTTTTGTTTTCTCGTATTTCGGATTCGAATTTAAAATTGGGTGGTGTTGCTTCTATTAGAACTGCATTTCCTGTATTTTGGTCCAGCCATGTTTCAGCCATAAGCATAAAATCAAGATCATAAGAAGTGATAAAATTATTAATTAAAAATGATTTGTTACATAGAGATCTGACATTAAGCATAGCAAGTTTAAAAATAATGTCAGAGTCGATTAATGTGGTTGATTGATTTCTACAGGGAACAGAAATTAGATTTGCAGAGTTGGACCGTCTGACTGCTGTCCTGTTTTGATTTCGTTTTTTAGAATTTAAAAACATTTTTGAGCTGGTGCGAGGAACACACACAGTCTCAATTGGCCTAAAATGTGAAAACCCTTGTTGTTCTTTAGCTCCCAGAGTCAGAAGGGAGTCAGCACAGTTCAGTGTTTGGACTGGTAATGCACTGCCAGACGGACAGGGAGCAGTGTTTGCACCGTTGTACTCACCCGGTGCTGGTGAGGAGGAGGCGGGGGAGTGCGGTGGGGTCCGAGGGGGCTCAGATGTAAACAGTCACGCCCCCCTCGGGGAACGCTGAACAACATGGCGCATGTAGTCCATCAACAGGCTGCTACCGTATCTGTTTGGGTGTAATCCGTCTGGACGATAGGCTTCGTAACGTTTCCAGAAAAGGGCAAAGTTATTCACAAAGACAAAGTTAAAAGAGCTGCATGTAGCCTGGATCCACATATGCAGCGCCACAACACGACTGTAGAGGCAGTCACCTCTGTTTACAGTCGGGATTGGACCAGAAATAAAAACAGATAGTCCGGAGGATTGAAGGAGGTGGAACAGATCCATAAAATGTTTCTTGTGGACTTCTGACTGCTGAAGTTTCATGTCGTTAATTCCCACATGCACGACTACCTTGGAAACGGTATCAGGCAGGGACTGAAGCAGAGGAGGGAGACGTATGAGCAGGTCTGGTACAGTAGCTCCGGGAATACAGCGAGTGACCGCGTTAAAGAAGCGGACGTGTCTCACGATGGAATCTCCAATAATCAGAGTGGTCGGGGCGAAGAGTGGACGTGGACGCGGCCTCGGAGAAGGAGCTCGGTGGACGGAACCAGCGGGTTCACCCGAAGCAGGACCCGAGCCTGAGCGCCGCTGAACACATGGAGAGGAGGAGCGGGGGTGCTGACTCTCAGCTACAGGCGACCCACGCTGTGTGCTCGGGGACGCTGGAGCGGTGAGAGGGGCTGGCTCTGGGCGCTGCTGCTGACCCGGTGGAGGTGAGCGGTGGTAATGATGGCTCGCTACCCCAGTCTGAGGCTGCTGCACTGGGGTCAAAGAAGGGGAACAGGCCAACATGGCCGGTGGACCGCTCTTTCGCCTGAGGACTGCTTCCTTTAGGAGCGTTTTCCTCGTAGTGGACTTGGATCCTCGAGCAGTAGAGTACGCTGCAGTGTCCAGGGATTCTGCTGAGGGGGCCGGGATGTCAGTGGAGAGGGCTGCATAGCGGTTTGCCAGACTCAGGACATGGGCCACGGCGCAGGATGGCTCCTCGGAATCCGCGGGCTCGTTATTCGGAACCGGGCGCTTAGGTGTAGAACAGGAGGGTCCGGAGCTGACGGATCTCTCCCACACGACAGTGTCACAATATGCAGCGCTCAGTGACATAAGCCGTGAATGCTGCCCACCAGCGACTTCAAAAAGTTTGGACACTAGAGATTGTTTCTCATTCAACTCTGCGGTGAGACGAAGGACTTCTTTTCGTAGTTCTGCAATGGTGGCACGGTCGCTCTCACGGAGCTCCAAGGTGAGGCGACTAATATTGTGCATGTTTGAGCCAATTTCATTGTCACTTTCCATGTCCTCGTTAGCTTGTGTTAGCCTCTGTGCTACTAGTGGGTTTCAGTCGGGACTAAGCGCTATTTGCTGAAACCACTGAATTAATAAGATAAAACACTCAGATATATTAAAAAACTGAACAATAAAAACGCGCTAAAAAGTTGTTAAAAGTTTACTAAAAAGGTGCACAGAGCAGCCCTGCAGTACTGCTTCAATAGTATACAATAGTATTACAGTAATACACTTTAGGTAACATCAGCAGGTAGTGTAGCAGATAAATAAAGCAATCTTATCTTATCTTATCTTAAAAGCACTCGTGCGGCACTGCAATAACATTGGACCTTTTTTATAGTAATGTGTACAGTAGAATACTACCCGGAGCAGAGAAGAATGGCACGGCCCAGCGCCGGAGACGGAAGTGCAGATGTAATGAGATGACAAGAGCTAACATTTATACTTTCATGCTCCCTCTACTGGACACAATTAAATAATGGCCAAGTTCAACCACAAACTGGTAATGTGTTTTTTTGCTTCGTCAGAGAGTTCACCATGTATTAATAAATGGAACATACATTTGACAGTCTTAAAAAACATTTATGAACATGGTCCATAAATGGTCTTCTTCCCCTTTTGGACCAATAGCTCTATGTGTTTTTATCATTGCATTTCCTGTGTTTGAACTGTTTGATTTTCTGATCTGTGTTAAATCAACAACTTTGTAAAGTTCTGCAAGATAACTACAGTTGTGTTTAGGGCTATACAAGAATAAATTGAATTGAATAAAATTGTTTCAACCTGCACAGACTTGTTAGTCCATACCACTTCGTACATAACGGAAGTCAGCATGACCATATTAGATAGATACTTTATTGATCCCCGTAGGAGAAATTCAGTTACGTCGTGCATTTGTCCCATGTCCATTTTGTGAAGGCCGGTTCCCAAATTTATTCAGTTAACAATTCAAGTAAAATCAACAAAATTTTAACCAGCCATTTTGCAGTGTATTGCTCTGCACTAAGTTATTTTAGAAGAGCCATATCATGATGTGACCTTGTAGACAGTAACCAGGACATAGCTGTGCAATCAGAAAAGCTGTTACTGTATGTTCCTCTGGATGGCGCTGCACAATAATCATGAACACCATAGAGGGGGAAATACACACAAATATGTATGTAAAACTACCATATATTTGTTATTTTAAAGAATAGATGTATTTTTAAGCCATGTAAATGTGAAAGAGTATACAGACTCAGGTGTGAATCCAAGAGAAATTGCACTGGGATCGATGTCTCTCCAACCGCATGAGCCGCTCCAACACATAGTCGCCAGGGGAGAGGTGTCGTCACATGGGGATGTCGTCTCACTCGCTGAAACAGAACAAAAGATGGATCACACTTTGGATATTTGGCGACGGGAGCCTTCTTTTCACACCCACTGTTGATTCTCCAGAGCATCAGGCCGGGATCACAGGCGACACAGGCCAATTGTGTCAGAAAAACACTACATTTGCATGGTCTCTCTGTGCCATACAGGTTCTCTTAAGATTGTTATGGGAATATGGTGCAAAAGAACATATGGGGTGTATTAATATGTGACAATGTAATATAAGATAACATTATTCGTCCCACAATGGGGAAATTTTAATGTCATCGTTACAGCAGAATAAATAAAGAAAAAAGAGAGAACTCAGGTTCATCCAACGGGATATTTTATTTATGATAATAGATGATGAAAATTTAAAATATTTTGTCTGTTGGTTTCGTACACATAGTAACCGTGTATATATATTTCAAACAAGCAATGATGAAGGCCCCCAGCCTTACCGACACATGGTAAGGACAGAAAATGTGATACAACTGTCAATAATGCATGCTACTTATGCAGCGCTTTCACAACACTTAAAGAGGCTTCACATGGCATTATTCATACTCAGTGGTGGTGAACCAAGCAGAACCGAGGTAACTAGTGTATGCTAACGGGTTCCTACAACCACAGTTGATTCTCACACACACCAGATTCATTTCAAAGCAATGTGGATGAAGTGTCATGCCTCAGAACACAACAGCAATTTGGCACTTTACACTGTGCTGGCACCTGTTGTTCCCAAAGGTCCCCCATCACACTACGAACCAGGCCCTGCCCTGCTTCACTGCTGCGTTCTTAAGATCTGACGGGATCACGCTTTCTCAGCACAATTGTGAATAACACAACCTGAAAGCATTCATTAATGATCCTTTGTTGATCGATAACACAGTTTCAGCAAATGCAACAATGTGATATATTTTCATTAAGATTTGGAATTTAAGCCGTGCAGATGTGCAGCAGGCCTTGAGGGAGGATTTGCTCTGAAACATTTCAGAGACCTCATCGGATTGGACAATGACCTCTGGATTGAGGCCAAAACATGAATCTGTAAATGTGAAGGCCCCCCCCAAAAATCCAATCATCCATATTTGAGAGAAGTGTCGACTTAACCTGTCTTCATCAGGTAGACGTCAGAGTATTTGGTGTTGAATAACCGTTACAGACTGTACAGATGTGATGCATTCTTCTTAATAACAGATTTGAATTGGTAATTTTAGTTTCACTGACGGTAGATCGGGAGGAAATGCTTTTGAATTGTGAACACCTCTCTCTTAATAATCATTATTTCATTATCATTATGGAAATATGGAGGCAACATGTGTAAAAAGTCATGTAAAAAAAAGGAACGTAAACATTGCAAATACTTAGGATTTAAAAAATTGTGATTGTAATAAATATGAATATTCTCAATTTCTTGGCATTTAATATATTTACTCTGTTACTTGTTTTCCCATATCTTTCCAAATACTACATTGTAAAATATCCATCAGTGCCACTTGATTACATATCAAGTGGGCCTTCTTATCTTTCAGATTTGCTTTTATCCTATGAACCTTCCCGGCCCCTGCGCTCCTCCGGCAGCAGACTCCTAACCATCCCCAAAGTCAGGACACACACTCACGGCGAGGCATCTTTCCAGCACTACGGCCCCCGTCTCTGGAACAGTCTGCCGGAGGAGCTCAGGGTCGCAGAGAACGTTCATATTTTTAAAAGCAGGCTCAAGACACACTTTTTTAGATTAGCTTTTGATTAGTTTTTATTATTCAATTCTATTTATCTTTTATTATTTATTATATTGCTATTGCTATTATTCATGTATTGTGTGTTCCTTTTAGTCTCACATTTTAGTGTTTTACTTATTGTATTGTTTTTAGTGTACCCAGTGTTTCCTCTGGAGGAGCCCTCTGCACCGGGAGCAGTGGTCGGTGTGGCTGCGGGGGTCGAACTCTTGGGCCTGGTGGGGGCCTGGGGCCTCGGTTTCATGTCTCCTCTGGGTCCTGTGTTGTCCCCTGTGGCTACGGGCGGCTCTCTGCTCCTGGTGCAGACGGCTCCTTGGATGACGCTTTTTCAGCTGGTTGCATCTGAACCCTGCCAAGTCTCTCATCATGGTTTTATTGTTTTACTGGTGTGTGTGTGTGTGTGTGTGTGTGTGTGTGTGTATATGAGTGTTCATGAGCGCGTGTGTGTGTTTGTCTGTGGTTTGGGGTGGGTCTGTTGGGTGGTCTGGGGGAGGGGTCTTGGGTCGGCGGGATTGTTTTTAACCAAACTGTAAAGCACTTTGTGTTGCATCTTTTGTATGAAAAGCGCTTTATAAATAAAATTTGATTGATTGATTGATTGATATGATTTACATGGTATTGCCAATGGAACAATTTAGCCGGGTATACAGTAGCTGTATTGGCGCTGGCGTGGTGAGCAGGCCGCCAGAACCTCAGCAGAATAGCTTATCTCAGTAAATCAAACGTGAATGTTTCCACTTTTCCGACATCAGCTCATTTCCTCCCCTCCTTCTCGCTCTATCTTGTCTGTTTTCCCTCTACAGTCGCCTCTGAAGCTGGAGTGTTTGGAGGGACCCAGCGGTGCTTTTGTCTGGAGGCGATCCGCACCACAGGACTCTGCATGTCCGATGCCATTTTCTCTCACAAATGTGATTGCTGCAAAGACATGGAAACCATATCGCATCATGTGCCTCATGGGGCGCCCAAATGAATATTTCCTCCTCTATTTACAGTTCAGTTTACATCAGCAGCGCGTAGTTATAACTCTATCAGACAGAAGTAGCCAGGACAACACGCCTGCAGATTCTGATTATATTTAGTCAATAATATATTCTTATTATTTTTATGAAAAATAAAACAATGAACAAGATACAAAATACACAGTTTGAAATAGGGTTGGACAAAGTTGGCTCCAACTGCTCCCACTAATGTCTGCTGTCGTTGTGTCCTTGGGCAAGACACTGAACCCCACTTTGCCTGAAGCTCCTGCTGAAACACCAAGGCCATGGCACCACTGATGTTGCAGCCATCTTCCTGCGGACTCACCACCTGCAGAGGATCAGCGAGGGACTGGTGCTTTGAGCATTGGCAGCTCTCACTGCCACCCCCCCCCCGACCCAGAAATGGACTAATAAAGGGGTAGAAAATTAATGAATGAAAGTTGACTCCATCCCCTCTGAATGAATGAATGAATGAATGATTATTTAAAAACAATCTTATGCTCTGAGGTAAATTCTGGACAGAATTTCAGGGCACGGCCAAGGGCCAGAGGGGTCTGGACTACAGGAACTCATCTCTGCGAGGAAACCTGTTGGCTTGGATATGGCCTGTTGGCTTCAACACACTGGGACGGTTTGCAGCCGAGAGCAAACAGGAGCAGCAGGCACACCAATCATTTCCTCAAGCAAGTCCAGTCTTAACCTGAAAACTTGAGGAAATGGGTGGAGTCTGGTGTGCTCCTGATTGGTTGAAAATAAAACCTGCAGTCACATTTTTGTTTTTAACAAGGGAGATTGGATCTTTTATGAGACTTTTGGTGCAATTATTTTCAAACTGAGCTGATCATTACAACTTCCACTTGATGTTTGGTTACCTGAAAGTCAAAGCTAACATAACTATTAGTGCTGTGGCAGATGCTGAGAGGAGCGTTCTTGTTTTTTTCTCACATATAACCATGGACACGCAGTCATTCTTCTGCAGTGACACGACCCCAGACCGCCGCATATTTTGTCGTTTTCTTCGGGAGCAATGTTGTAACGGTTAAAAAAAAAAGTTTCTCCTTTAACGACTAATCATTCAAGTGCCTCCTGTGTTGCTTCTGTGCTACTTGTGTGTTGCTTGTGGTGTGACGAGAGGCTGCAGTGTCTCCCTCGTGCCTGTGTGTACGTGTTAGGTTGGATTCACACACACAGGTGTTGTTTGCCGATGGGGAGGTGAAAAACAGAGCTGCTAATGAACATGCTGCATATTTCACTCGGAGCGATTGTCATCACTTCCAACATGAAACTAATCTAAACGCTATGGGATATTACAACTTCTCACTTTGCCTTCCTGTACGAGGCCCCATGACAAAAAAAAAATACCTGTGTAAATTTAAGTGCGTTTGGCAGGTTGCTATTTCCCCTATCCTATACCACGGAAAATATGTACCATAGTTTCACAGTGTTTTACTACTTCCCTATTCGGAGCTCTCCATGGTGCTAAGAGAAAAATATGTGTTCAAACACAGTGGAAGGAATTATGTTTTGTTGCGTGTGTTTCTTTGTCGGAGTGATGGGTGTTTATGTTTGTTAAAAAAGAAAATATAACAAAAAGTACAATAGAACAGAAATGTTTCATGAGCGAGGAACTATTATTTAAATGTTAGTGGTTTGAAAGTCAGGAACAACAGCTTATATAAATGAATCACTGAAATCAATGTAAATAAAGAATTGCCCTGTCCATGAGCAGTTTGCCTATATTTTGGTAAAATATTGATTTATTTCAGTGCAATAAAAACACCTGAACAACAGCGCAATTACAAGACTATTTCTTTCCTCTTCTTTCAACAGCATCTTGTCCAACAGGCTCCTTCTATCCCTGAGAGAAAACACATATTTATACTACAGTCCTGGCTTTATCTGGGACGCTGTGTGCTGGCCATTTTATAAATACCCTCATCTCTTTTGTTCTGCCTGTGTCTGTGATGGTCCTTGATATAGAATTGAAATTTCTGAAATTTCCTTTAATAAATATAAATGGTATCTACCATGAGTGGAAAGTTAGCATTTAGAAGTAATTTAGGTGGCAATTGTGCTCTAGATGCTGTGATTGAGTATAATTCTAGCCTAGTTATTGTAATTAAATGCATCTGTAAATGAGCACAGTACAAGTCTCCACTGTCCTATTCACACTTCCCTCTCTATATTTAGCTGCTATTCTAAAAGATGAACTTCTCTAATTACACGGTACTAAAATACTATGTTATTCTATTTTTTTGGAGATGTCGGAAATTATAGTCATTTTTCATCATTTCAAAACGTTACTTTTCATTGGATTGCCTTAATATCCCCAGTGTTTCCTCTGGAGGAGCCATCTGCACTGGGAGAGTGGGAGAGGTGGTGGGCTGTGGCTGTGGGGGTCTGGACCTGGTGGAGGTTTGGAGACTTAAGTTGCAGGTCATATCCATAAATCCTTTGTTAGGAGTGGAGTACCGAGGGCTGATGTATCCTTAGAGATATTATATGTTTTTATTTTTTTCATTTTCTGGAATATGCTGGTGATTACCCCATGAATGTATATCTCATATCTGCATTTACAAAGCCCAAAATAATGAGTGTAACACAAACGGGTACTGAGCTGTAGAAGCCAAGGTGAGTTGGAGCAAAACTCTGTCCATGAGCACTGCCCTACAGGGCTTCATTGAGCTGGGGGGGTTGTGGTTATGTGTAGCCATATTGTCTATTATGTAATTATGACATAATTCAGCCGATCTGTGGAGAGTGGGATGTATAGCAGACTCCAGCGCCCCAAGTTGCGCAATACACCATGCTGTGCAGCCCTTCTAAAGCTTTTCATGTATTCTTATGAGAGAAGGAGGCGATGAACACGGAACCATGAAAAGTACATTGTGCAGTATAAAAAGTTCAAACCACCACAGAATGTTCTCCACAGAGATGTATATGTTTGCTTGTTCTGCAAAAAAAATCCAAAGGCAGGACACAGGCAGAAGATCCGACTCTAGGATACAATCCCACTCACAGTTACAGGTATGAGTGTGAACAAAACAACCCAATCGGAGTCTTATTGACAGTGAGGATTTAAGGTCAGTTGATCTGCAGCAATAGTTTGTTCTCTTACTCAAATGTGAATGTGCTGTATAGTCTATCCATTACAACACATGGCAATTGAAAATATAAACCTCCCCACTAGCGGCATAAGTGCTGGCATCTTCATAAAGAAGTGTTTATCTTTTTGTTCAAGGACCACAGCCTCACAAAAAAAAACACATTGAGTAAATTTGAGTAAGATGGCTTTAAAAAATGTGGACTTAATGTTTTTATTTTATTCTAGAAAAGAACTGTTGTGTTGGCCAATGTGGGTTTTTCTTTATACTTTACATTTTAATAAACTAAATAAATATAATTAAATGCAAACAGAGATTTGATTGACAAAAATATGTATACAACAATTTAAAATATAAATAAAATAAAACAGAAAAACAAAAACAAAAGAAGACTCAAAATGCAGGACTGATAAATAATATCTCATTCAACCAAATCTAAAAAACCAAACGAAACAGGGGACAAATTGACGGACAAAAAAAGAGTGGAGCACACACATTCCATCCTGAAAGTGTTCAACCCCCTTTGCTTTTTATAAATTCTGCAAGTCTTATTCCAAAATCTTGTCCTGTCATTCTCAGTGCCCTATTATAACCAGTGGGGCAGGGTCCCAGCTCAAAAGTGGCCAAAACGACGTGCGCTGACAAGCTTGCAATACCACCCTGGGCCGATGGGGGTGGACCCAGAAGAAGAATTAGCCAATGCTAACATATAGCGTTGGCAGACCTCTCAAAAACGTCTTTACAGGATGGACCAAAAGTTGGCTCTCGGCCCAAAGCTCCGTTCCACATGTGTGTCAATGCTGAGGGGGGTGAATCTTTTTGGTCCACTCTAGTTTACTTGTTGTGAATTTTTCAAGTCTCTCGTTCAAATGAATGGAGTTGCGCCGGCTGACGCATGCGCAGATGAGTTTTTTCACAATTTTCTTGTGGGCGGGACCACTCGCGACAGTTTTGGATTGCTCCAGTAGAGCACATTTTTTGGCCCATTAGTTAGAACGGCAGAGATAGGCGTGACTCTGTCCATTAATATATACAGTCTATGATTATAACCAAGTGAACAATGTTTTTAGGCATGTCTTTGCCATTTGTTCAAACTTTTGCGACAGATTTGACTTAAGGCACAGATTTGGTGAGGAATAAAACATGTGCGTTGAAGGTCCTGAAGAGCAGAGTGGCCTCCATCATTGGAAAATGTATCATTTAAAAACCACCAGGATTCTTCCCAGAGAGGGAGGTGACCAAGAACCTAATGGTCATTCTCTGCATAAAGAGTGCTGAAGAGAAAATGGGACCCTTCCAGAAGGAAAACATCAGTCCATCACTTCACCAATCAGGCCTTTGCTGAAGAAGACGCTCATCCACATAAAGCGCATATGACTCTTGAAGTCTGCATGTGAGTCGGCGTGTATGTGACCCTCTGAAAAGAATACATTATATTCTAAGGTCTGATAAAACTAAAATGGGACTTGAAGTGGAAATTTGAGACTGATGGCTGTCCTTTAGAAAGGTTCTCCCATTGACCTTCTAATTTGTAAACTTTGGAACTATTGCAAAAAAACTACAAAACAAATCAGATAAATAATCAGATTACTTTAGGTTTATGGTATGGAATATACAAAAATAAATTAACCAGTGTATTGAGAGCAAGTATGCAAGAATATTACGTCAACATATTATTTAAAAAGATACATTACAGCAAATAAAAATGGTAGATATTGAACACTGTTATTGGTATCCTGAGGGCTTTGTGAAGAGTTATGCAATTTTAAGGGACATAAAGACGATTGGAGACATCTTCAAAACTTTCTCTGTTGATGTAGGACCTGGACTGGCAAAAAGTTGTCCCAAATTGCAGTGAACCATTGGAAGTTGATTTATGAATTCAGGTTATATGGTCCTCACTCCCACTAATGCGAGGGAAGTCACCAAAGAAATAAGAAAATGCAGAAACACATGACATTCGTAGAAAACGTAGCAGAATAATTCAATTCAATTCAATTCACTTTATTCTTGTATAGCCCTAAATCACAACAGCAATAATCTCAGAGGACTTAACAGAACCATTGAAATCACCAACACAGATCAGAGAATCAACAGTCAAGACACAAATAATATAGAACACATATGTATTGGTCCATAGGGAGACCAATGTCCATGAAAGTTGATAAATGTCCATACATGTGGAATGTAATGGATCATCACCACAGTCCTTCTATTTGGTCGCTAACTTTCCACCCGACCCTCCTGCTTCGGCAAGGAAAAACTCTAATACCCGGTGGAGAAAAAGTGAGAAACCTCAGGGAGATCCACAATGAGAGAGGGATTCGCTCCGACACGGACAAATGAGCTATAGATCCAGGACCTAAGCTAGAGAACGAGGACCAAGGCCACACAGCGGGAACTTGGACAGGTCCGGTGCAGGACTCCTGCACAAGTTTAAATGTAAACTATTATAGAAAATCCAACCACATTGTGTGTGATTTAAATCACACACAAAAATCAGAAAAAGATATCAAAATCATGCAGCCATCTGGTCATGAAAAGGATTGAAACAATACGATCTGTTTTTCAATGATTAGTTTTTTCCTATCCAATTGCACTCAATTTTAGGTTAAAGGGACACTGTGTAATATTTAGTGCCATCTAGCGTTGAGATCTTATATTGCAGTCTACTCATGTACGGTGGCCTTACAGTTGAGGAGCACTGCCAAAGACAGAGTTCCTCGACTCTCAATTATTCTCCAGAAAGCCAAGGAAAGAATACTTTAGTTTGATTAATGACCGGATCTCTCCAAACGGCTCAGGCACTTGACAGTCGTGTGGAGGCGACGTGTAAACTAGACAGCTTTCAGACACTGCACCCGCTGCACAGAGGCCCAACTGAGTTTTACCATGGATCTATTATAATATTTAATTTTACAAACGCGGTGTGAAGAGAAGAGACGCATGAAGGATTAACATCTGAGGGAGCTTAAAACTACAATGATCAAAGAAGCAGGAGATATACACAGCCGCGGCAGGACATGGCTAAAAGCTCATGTTGGCATTAGCGTTAGCCACAGCGCCATTTCTGCAGATAAGGTAAGAAAAACAGAATATTCACTCACGCTGCTGATAAAGAGTTCTGTGATTGTTTTGTGGGGATTCTGTGTGGGTTTTATTTGAGGCTTGTTCCTGAATAAGTTTAGTGGAAACTTGTGACAGTACTGCATGCTTGGATCGGGTCAGAACATCCTGAGACTGTGTTGCAGATTCTGCCTCGTTCTCATTATTGTCAGTAAAAAAGTAAAAAAGTTACGTATTGTTCAGGTGTGAGTCTGTTGTGTACAAACTACACAATGTGCCTCCTGTTGTGTTAACGCTGTCTTTGTGTGTGTGGTTTGCGATGTTGACACTTTGCATATGACGCTGGACTTCTGCATAATTATTTTTGACGGGGTTCTGAATGTGAAATAAAATGATGGCGCAGCCAGAGTACTTTTAAAGTTTTATTCCCAAAATAAAGAATAATAAAGTAATTAAGAATAAAGTATTGAAGTATAAAGTATCGAAGTGGAGTGCTGTACCAAAAACAAACCAGTGATTAACATATTTACAGTATTTACAGAAAAAAACCATATTGCAAGAAGGTCTCCTGGCTTACCTCCTCTGTCCCAGTTCAGACTCACACTGACACTGACAGTAGAGGCTGGCCTAGTCTTAAACCCCTCTGGCTCCTCCTACATGTCAATTAAGTCATAAACTTTTAGTTTCTACATAAACCATGATTACGTTCATAATAACAAAAATATGGATAAATCCACAATCCACTCCTCTACTGTAGAGTTCTCCTCTGCACCTGTAGACTACAGAGGAAAAATAATAAAATACATTTCCCAAAAAAAACCGAAAAATACGATGACGTCACCAATGACGTCAGACGCAGACGTACATGAGAGGCGCTCAAAACAGGAAGCGCGGACTGCGCTCGGTTTGCCGGGTTGGAGTTTGGTGGGGAGACGGATACTGAGTGGAAACTTTATGGAGTGCAAAACTATGGATGGGAATGGTTAACCAGAGGCCTAGTGTGCACCCAAGACAACTGGGATGAATTACTGAACGAGGATGGGAACGGAACGGACTGACAAGGAACAGGAACGACAAACAGGCAAGTGAGTTAGGTATGTATGCATGTGCGTGTGTGCGGGGGAAGTGCGCGCGGACTGGGGAGACTGCCCTGGGCATTGACGGAGGCTGCTCCGTCACATTATCCTTCTCCTCCCGAAGGTTGACAAAGTTTTGGCAGCCTGGACAGGTAGTCGGCTACCAAATTGGATCTGCCAGAACGGTGGCGGACAGCAAACTTGAAGGGCTGCAATGAAAGATACCATCGAGTTAGACGGGCATTGTGGTCTTTCATAGAGTTGATCCATGTGAGGGCTCTATGGTCCGTTTCTAGATCAAACTCTCCACCAAGTAAGTCATATTTTAGACTCTCTAGGGCCCATTTGATGGCTAATCCTTCCTTTTCTTCTACGGAGTAGCGGGATTCTCGGGGTAATAACTTGCGGCTCAGGTACAGGATCGGCTGCTCGGCTCCAGACTCCCCTTGGGTAAGTACAGCTCCCAGACCCACCTCCGAGGCATCTACTTGCACGAGGAACCGACGGTCAAAATCTGGACTGCGGAGAACTGGAGAAGAACAAAGCAGAAATATTAAAAGCTTCTTCACATGCTTCTGTCCATGTTACCGGGTTCTTTTTATCTTTTGTCGTTAGGGCTGTGAGTGGTGCTGCGATTGTGGCAAATTGCGGCACAAACCTCTGATACCATCCAGCGAGACCCAGGAAGGATCGAACCTCCTTCTTGGTTCGAGGACGAGGACACTTCTGGATAGCTTCCACCTTATCCAACTGCGGTCGCACCTCTCCTCTACCGAGCTGGTAACCGAGGTACCGGGTTTCACGGCGAGCCCACTCACATTTGGCCACATTTAGGGTCAAACCAGCTGCCTCGATCTTCCTCAGCACGGCCTTCAAGTGACGCACATGCTCATCCCAGGTTGGGCTGAAAATGACAACGTCATCCAGGTATGCAGCGCTGAACTCTTCACATCCTTGCAGTACACGGTCCATCAGACGCTGGAATGTTGCAGGGGCACCGTGCAAACCGAAGGGCATTACCGTGAACTGGAAAAGTCCTGCTGGCGTTCTGAACGCGGTGTAAGGTCTGCTTGAAGCCTCCAGCGGCACCTGCCAATAACCTTTACACAGGTCCAGGGTTGTGATGTAGGCTGCTGAGCCAATGCGATCGAGGAGATCATCAATCCTCGGCATCGGGTATGCATCAAACTCTGAGATGGCATTGAGTTTCCGGAAATTAATGCAGATCCTCAAGGATCCATTTTTCTTAAAAACAATAACAACTGGACTACACCACTCTGATGTAGACGGCTCGATGACTCCAAGCTCCAGCATGGACTCTACTTCTTGCCGAAGTTGGGCCACCAGCTCGATCAGCGTTGTCCTTCCGGGTTTGGCAGCAAACAGTGAGGGCGTTCCTCTGAAGACTTCAAGGAGATCAGCAAGGTGTGCAACGAGGGGTTCTGAGGGATCGGTGACGATGGGTACACCGGGGTCTTCATCCTCTGCCTCTTCCACCTGCCTCACCAGCAGTGATATCTCTGGCGCTTGGATGGATGGCTCCTTCCACTCTTTCAGGAGATTCACGTGGTAGATCTGCCGGGTCTTCTTTCTGTCAGGCTGATGAATCTCATACGTGACCGGGCCAGTCCTTCGGGTGATTGTGTATGGCCCTTGCCACTTGGTCAACAGCTTGCTGTTGGAGGAGGGAAGTAGTAGGAGAATTTTTTGACCTGGCTGATACGCTCGTTGTCTGGACTGCTGGTCATACCAGGTTTTCTGCTTCTTCTGAGCCTCCTTCAGGTTCTCTTCCGCTTCATCGCGATAGGTTGCCAACCTGTCCCGTATCTGTAAAACATATTGCACAATGCCCTGCTCATTTGAGTTAGTCTCTGGGGCTGTCCAAGCTTTGCTTAAAATATCCATCGGTCCTTGAACGTCCCAGCCATACAACAGCTCAAAAGGGGAGAATCCAGTGGATGCCTGCGGTACCTCTCTATATGCAAACAAAAGGAATGGCAGCCATCTGTCCCAGTCTTTTCCTGTGTCGCTGACAAACTTTTGGAGCATCCTTTTCAGGGTTTGATTGAACCTTTCCACAAGCCCATCAGTTTGAGGGTGATAGGGTGTGGTTCGGAGTGCAGTGATTCCAAGCTGCCTGTGAAACAACTGTAAGAGACGAGATGTAAAGTTAGTCCCTTGGTCCGTCAACACTTCATCTGGAATTCCGACTCTTGAAAACAGTTGAACCATGGCACGAAGAACAGTGGGAGCAGTGATTGTACGGAGTGGGAATGCCTCTGGATATTTGGTTGTATAGTCACAGAGTACAAGAATATATTGGTGACCACGGGCGCTCTTTACTAGCGGGCCAACAATATCCATTGCTATTCTACGAAACGGTGTAGAAATAATGGGCAGTGGATGGAGAAGTGCACGATCAGATTTGCGCGTGGGAGCAGTCTTTTGACATGTCGGACATGTGGTGCAAAACTGTTCAATGTCACGATACATCCCTGGCCAATAGAAACGGGAACTAACACGCAAGTAGGTCTTATGGCGAGCAAAATGTCCAGCCCACGGAAGTGTATGCGCAACATTCAAAATCAGCTGCCTACAAGGTGCAGGGACAACTAGACGTTTCTGAGAATTCTCAGAGATATACAACACATCGTTAATCACAGCAAACTGCTCTTTCCCAGTCACATTAGCTTTAGCATACAGCTTTTCAAAACAGGCTCTCAATGACACATCTTGTTTCTGTAACTCGGCAATATTGTCAGGAACTTTCCACAAGTCATCAACATTCATGCATTGGTCCTTCTGGTCACTTAGCATTAGCTTTTTCTCAAATCTGTGCTGCCGCTTAGACTTTTTGGGACCCTTTGTTCCTCCCTCAAACAAGTCATCATCTAGGTCAGGCAGGGGTTCCACACCAGCCTTGGCCTGAGCCCTAGTAACAACAGGACATGCTACTTTGCACAGATCATTAACATTAGGAACAGTATGACATTGTCCTTTCTGCAGTAGATCTAGAAGAACAGGTAAGTCAGTACCAAGTACTAAGTCCACAGGTAAGTTCTCTACCACAGCAACAGTCATAAGATACGGTTGGTCATCAATCAGGATAGTCACTTCTGCCTTTGGGTATGTATGGCTGTCACCATGCACACACAAAATATCAGTTTTTACAGTGTAGTCCAAACAGTTGACAGACACAAAGTTCTTCTTTAACAGGGAGGTGAAACTGCCACTGTCTAACAGTGCTGTCACCTGTTGTCCATTTACAGTCACAGTCTTAAATGTACGTTTCTTTAGTCCCAGAGGGTTAGGATGCTCACTCTCTTCACGCGGTGCATAGCATGCTCCAGTGAGCTTATCCCTCCGCACTGGACAAACGGACGCTTTATGTCCTTGTGGCTGACAGTAAAAGCAAACAAAAGGCTTACCAGTCGCTGGCTGAGTTGAAGCAGAGCTGAGTTTACCTCTGGTGTCCTGACTTCCCTCCCGTACACGGAAGTTGGGTGCAGACGTCTGCGAAGATCGTGGTGCAGAACTGGTGAACCGAGGAGGTCCTCCTCGACGAGCGTTCTGGTGCTGCAGCGCCAATCTGGCCGCGGTAAGACCATCCTCAGGCTCATGCTCTCGGACCCATGTACGGACGTTGGGCGGTAGTACACGTAGAAGCTGCTCCATGATTACGAGCTCTCCGATTTGCTCCTTGGTGAGCTGGTCGGGACGAACCCATCTCCGGTACAGGCTCTTGAGGCGATGATATGTCTCAGTCGGGGTCTCTCCAGACGGAACTGTGGGACACCGGAACCGATGCCTATAAGTTTCAGGGGAAATGTCAAATTTGGTTAATAGCGCTTCTTTCAAGTCCTTGTAGCAGTGAGCTTCATCTTCATCCATAGCTGTGTAAGCTTCCAATGCTTTTCCAGACAGCAGTGGTACGAGACGGCATGCCCACTCAGACTCTGGCCATCTCCAAGTCTTAGCTATGCGCTCAAACTGCAACAAATAATTTTCAATGTCCTCCCCAATCTGGAATGGAGGAATCTTTGGCTCCAATGCATATGGTCGCCAATCTAAAGGGGGTGCATTGTCCAGACCAGCAGAACCCTGTTCTGACAGCCGGTGCAGTGTGGTCGACTCGCCCTGGGGTCGCCTTGAAGGTCCAGGAGTTGGCAAATCCATCCTTGGACTGCTTGCCCGAGAAGTTCCTGGAGCCCTAGCTCTCGATGCGGGTGAAGGTGACTGCAGCGTCGTATGGAGGTTACGGATCTCTTCAAGCAGACCCTCCTCTCTCCTCTGCTGACCTTGCATGAAATCCTTCATGAGGACCACGAGCTCTGACATAGGTGGCGCAGTGGCACCACCGTGCTCATGGACCGTAGTCTCCACCGCATCATCAGAAGCATACTCCTCTTCACACTTCCTTTGGGAACGAAGTCCTTTTCTTTTTCTTCGGCTCGCCATCCCACTTCTGACACCATATTGTACATAGAGTACTTTTAAAGTTTTATTCCCAAAATAAAGAATAATAAAGTAATTAAGAATAAAGTATTGAAGTATAAAGTATCGAAGAGGAGTGCTGTACCAAAAACAAACCAGTGATTAACATATTTACAGTATTTACAGAAAAAAACCATATTGCAAGAAGGTCTCCTGGCTTACCTCCTCTGTCCCAGTTCAGACTCACACTGACACTGACAGTAGAGGCTGGCCTAGTCTTAAACCCCTCTGACTCCTCCTACATGTCAATTAAGTCATAAACTTTTAGTTTCTACATAAACCATGATTACGTTCATAATAACAAAAATATGGATAAATCCACAATCCACTCCTCTACTGTAGAGTTCTCCTCTGCACCTGTAGACTACAGAGGAAAAATAATAAAATACATTTCCCAAAAAAAACCGAAAAATACGATGACGTCACCAATGACGTCAGACGCAGACGTACGTGAGAGGCGCTCAAAACAGGAAGGGCGGACAGCGCTCGGTTTGCCGGGTTGGAGTTTGGTGGGGAGACGGATACTGAGTGGAAACTTTATGGAGTGCAAAACTATGGATGGGAATGGTTAACCAGAGGCCTAGTGTGCACCCAAGACAACTGGGATGAATTACTGAACGAGGATGGGAACGGAACGGACTGACAAGGAACAGGAACGACAAACAGGCAAGTGAGTTAGGTATGTATGCTAGTGATGTGCTGAGCGGACCGAGTCTTTGAAGCGTGGGCCGAGTAATCTGGGGGCGTTTCTTGTGAAGTGTGGGTCGAGGCGTGTATTGGTCACGTGTGTGGTGACGTTCGAAGCCTCGCGTAGCGGCCGCACCACGTGACGGTTCATATCAATCAATCAAATTTTATTTATAAAGCGCTTTTCATACAAAAAGTGTAACACAAAGTGCTTTACAGTTTAGTTAAAAACAATCCAACATGCCCAGCCCTAAACCCTCCTCCCCACAGACCCCCCAAAATCACATTTATAATTATATATACAATACACACACCCACACACACACACACACACACACACATACACAAGTATAAAGTCATATCAGGTAAAATAGGTAAAACAATAAAAATAAATGGGGCTGGGAGCAGATGTAATCGGCTGAAGAAGCGTCATCCAAGGAGCCATCTGCACCAGGAGCAGAGAGCCGGCTGCAGCCACAGGGAACGACACAGGACCCAGAGGAGAGAGGAGGCCCCAGACCCCCACCGGATCCAAGAGCCAGTCCCCCGAAGCCACAGCAGACCCCAGCTCTCAGTGCAGAGGGCTCCTCCAGAGGAAACACTGGGGACACTAAAACAATACAATAATACAATAGAAAGTAGAACAATAGAATGTGAAAATAAAAATATAGTGCTTCATATAGTTCGGAGAGTGCATTGCTTTGACAGGTGCTTTGTGATCCGCGGCTGTACCATAGACTGTATTGGCTGTCCCCGTCTGCCTCTGTGTGCGTACGTGTGTGTGCGTGATGTGGAGCAGTCCTGTACTAAGTATAGAGAAACTACTTCATATGAAATACAATTAAAAACTTTTCACTTTAGTAAAACCTCATATATCAAGGCTTCAAGTTATTAGTAATAATACGCTGGATAATGCATTTCACAACAGCTGTGTGGCGCAGTCGGTATATGACGGACTCCGAAGCAGAAGATATAGCGTTCGAATCCTGGTCTACCCATAATAAATTTTGTGTTGCAAAGTAAATGTATTTATTTATTGGGAATAAATGGTTTGTTGTGTTTAATTAATCCACCTCTTGGTAGTTTTTCCTCCATTAATCACTTTCTGTAGAACTGTATTACTTTGGATGTGTTTGTTGTATCAACACAATTGACTGAAAGACTCAAATAGTTCATAGTTCATGAAGCATCATTTCAAACACAACACGTTAGACCATAGATTGTAAATATACATTTTAACATTAGATCTCACCATTCATTATAAGCACTTAAGAGTTATGTATTTCTTTGTCCACATGATGGCGTAGTGGAGCATGATTCACCTCGAGCCTTCGACTCATGGGCCGAGTAATAGGCTGCGATCCCTCAAGGCTTCATGGGGCTTCATATTGCCATCACTAATGTATGCATGTGCGTGTGTGCGGGGGAAGTGCGCGTGGACTGGGGAGACTGCCCTGGGCATTGACGGAGGCTGTTCCGTCACACTAAAAGATTGTTGTTCGGATTGTTCTTTTACATAACTCTGGTCCTCTGTGGTTCTTTTACATAACTGTGGTCCTCCATGGTTCTTTTACATAACTGTGGTCCTCCATGGTTCCTTCTTCCAACTTGTGATGGTACGGTGAAAGCAACTATATCAGTAGCTCACGTGAAACTAAAACACGATTCTCGCATCCTTTTTGTCCTTTATCCACCGCTGTTTTTCAAGATGGCACATTGACATGGATAGTCCTCCTCTCTCATGGACACTTATAAGTTAAATTCTAAGCCTATGAATACAATTAAAAAAACATAGTGGAGGTTAATTTTCTTAAAAAGGTCACATTTGTTATTAGTTAACATGTTTTTGCATATGGAGCAGCTGTAAAAATTACACAGGGTGGCTTTAATAATTTCACAAACGAAATATTATAGTAGCCTGCCTTTACACTTAAAGAACTTCTCATCCTTGCTCATCGAGGCTTACGTCACTCGGACAGGCGGGGGGGCGTGTCTAGGCTGTGATTGACACTTGACATCAGCATTGGCTGTGACAGAGATGGAGAGTGATCACACACGCCAGCTCTGTAGCTCTGTGCGGTCTTAGGAGGTGGAGGACTTCTCTCCACCGTCCTCACCGGAGGTTGAGAGAGAGAAGACAGACGGCGGCCCTCAACCCTATCAATTTGAGGCTCGCGAACTAGTGGGCACGACCCATGGCTCTATAATAAGTCTGTGGCAGCAGACCGCCACAGAATAGGGTCTGTTTCTGAATTATATAGATTCGAGTGGAATAAAAAGTACGAAGTACTTGTCACAAGTCTTGAAGAGCAATCATGTAGGGATCCAGACCCTGAAACGCTAACCTGTCTGAATCGAACCTTTGACAAGAGTGGCCATTTATGTAGCTAGCTTTCCCATATTCCCATGCAGTAACCCCTACGGTGCTTTGCTTGACAGTTTTGTCAGTACATTTTATTTATGAACCCAGACCAAGATAAACTATATGTTGTGGGACTATATACAGTGTCTTGCAAAAGTATTCGGCACCCTTGAACCTTTCAACATTTCGCCACATTTCAGGCTTCAAACATAAAGATATAAAAATTAATTTTTTTGTCAAGAATCAACAAGTGGGACACAATCGTGAAGTGGAACGAAATTTATAGGATAATTTAAACTTTTTTAACAAATAAAAAACTGAAAAGTGGGGCGTGCAATATTATTCGGCCCCCTTGCGCTAATACTTTGTAGCGCCACCTTTTGCTGCAATTACAGCTGCAAGTCGCTTGGGGTATGTCTATCAGTTTTGCACATCGAGAGACTGGAATTCTTGCCCATTCTTCCTTGCAAAACAGCTTGAGCTCAGTGAGGTTGGATGGAGAGCGTTTGTGAACAGCAGTCTTCAGCTATTTCCACAGATTCTCGATTGGATTCAGGTCTGGACTTTGACTTGGCCATTCTAACACCTGGATACGTCTATTTGTGAACCATTCCATTGTAGATTTGGCTTTATGTTTTGGATCATTGTCCTGTTGGAAGATAAATCTCCGTCCCAGTCTCAAGTCTTTTGCAGACTCCAACCGGTTTTCTTCCAGTATGGTCCTGTATTTGGCTCCATCCATCTTCCCATCAATTTTAGCCATCTTCCCTGTCCCTGCTGAAGAAAAGCAGGCCCAAACCATGATGCTGCCACCACCATGTTTGACAGTGGGGATGGTGTGTTCAGGGTGATGAGCTGTGTTGCTTTTACGCCAAACATATTGTTTTGCATTGTGGCCAAAAAGTTCAATTTTGGTTTCATCTGACCAGAGCACCTTCTTCCACATGTTTGGTGTGTCTCCCAGGTGGCTTGTGGCAAACTTTAAACAAGACTTTTTATGGATATCTTTGCGAAATGGCTTTCTTCTTGCCACTCTTCCATAAAGCCCAGATTTGTGCAGTGCACGACTGATTGTTGTCCTATGGACAGACTCTCCCACCTCAGCTGCAGTTATCTGCAGTTCATCCAGAGTGATCATGGGCCTCTTGGCTGCATCTCTGATCAGTCTTCTCCTTGTTTGAGATGAAAGTTTGGAGGGACAGCCGGGTCTTGGTAGATTTGCAGTGGTTCGATACTCCTTCCATTTCAATATAATTGCTTGCACAGTGCTCCTTGAGATGTTTAAAGCTTGGGAAATCTTTTTGTATCCAAATCCGGCTTTAAACTTCTCCACAACAGTATCTCGGACCTGGCTGGTGTGTTCCTTTGTCTTCATGGTTCACTCTGCGCTTTAAACAGAACCCTGAGACTATCAAAGAGCAGGTGCATTTATACGGAGACTTGATTACACACTCAGTCATTTAGGACAACATTGGATCATTCAAAGATCCTCACTGAACTTCTGGAGTGAGTTTGCTGCACTGAAAGTAAAGGGGCCAAATAATATTGCACGCCCCACTTTTCAGTTTTTTATTTGTTAAAAAGTTTAAATCATCCAATAAATTTTGTTCCACTTCACGATTGTGTCTTACTTGTTGTTGATTCATGACAAAAAATTAAAATATTATATATTTATGTTTGAAGCCTGAAATGTGGCGAAATGTTGAAAAGTTCAAGGGGGCCGAATACTTTCGCAAGACACTGTATATTCTAAACTCTGCCACAATAACCTGCGGCCACTACACCTCCTTGTCCCCAAGGGAAAACGTGTGCTGCATAGAAACCCCGAAGGCATTTTAGATAGAAATGATACCCCAATGTGCACAAAAGAGACAGTAATTTAAGTCTGTGACCTCCCGTTACTTACGTTGGCAATAAAAATGATTCTGATTCTGATTCTGATTCTGATTCTGATTAACACACACTCAAACATAAAGTAGCATTTACTGTACACAAGTACAATAAACAATTAACAATGAAATTGCACACGATATAGAACACTATAATACTAACAAAAGTCCTAAGCTAAAATCATTTAACAATAAAAGCAACTAATGACTAAAACTCCAATATTGAACAACAATGCTATTAACACTAATTATCTATAATACAAACCGCTATGCTAATAAAAATCTACCTAAATGCTACAAGTAATCGCAAACCTGACAACCGATGAAAAAACGGGGCGTGAACAAGACTGGGCCGTATATATACCTCAGGACGTCAGCCTTCACTGCAGACGTCAGCCTTCGCGGCTGCTCCAATGTTGGCGCCAGATTCAAAGTTCAAATGTAGTAAATATAAGTCGCCTGCAGATGGCACCTCACTGACGGTTTTAGGCAGAAAGTTGATCTTTCAACTAATTTTCACTAAAGTGATAAAATTATGACCCGGATATGTATACAACACTATTGGACACGCATTTATACTGTTTATCAGATTTGAGGGTGAGTTGTCCTTTAAGTAATGTATATCTTTATCATTTGTGCGCAACAGCAGTGCTCATAAATTGTAGCAAATCACAAAGGCTATAAATGTGTGCCTTAAAGGGCAATCGTTTCTATATTGTCTACTTTGTGTAAATATAAGCATCATTGACCATGGGGAATTACCTGTCCATTGATTTTCCTACAATGCCATAATCTACTCTCATTATGATATTTCATGTTATTCAAGCAGTAAAGAAAGAGCATTCGGGTGGACAAAATATACAGGGTTTTAAAAAGTATAGTGTAACCTTCAGCCAAAGAGGTGCATTGCAGGGAAAAAAAAACTTCCAATGAAAGGGCTTTTCTCTCTTAATCCATACATGTGAAATGTATTTATTCCTAATTATTACATTCCAATGAAATGACATAAAACAGAATTTTAAAAGTTACATCTGTGTACTTACATTGTTCTTCCCATATATGATAGATCAGGGGTCTCCAACCTGTAGCTCGGGAGCCACCAGTAGCTCGCCATCCCCTTACAGGTAGCTTGCCAAAGAAATTAGACTTTAACAAATACACTTAAACAAATACTTTTTGACCCATTACATATCTATTATAAGTATAAATATAGGGTTATACAGTAATATGGTGTATTTTAGAAGTGTTCTCCAAGTTTAGTCGTAATTATTAGATCCATTTTCATTATGACTGCAAAAATGAGTAGCTCTCTGCCTGTTTGTTTGTATTAAAGTAGCTCTCTGATTAAAAAAGGTTGGAGACCCCTGTGATAGATGTTGTCATAAAGGGGAATGTGAACAATCAGAACAAAACATAAAGTCATAGAGTTATGTTATCTTCTCTATACTTGCCATATGAGTCACTAATTGACAATTTGGACTGACAGCTAATTAACTGAGTGAAGGTGGTCCTTTTTTTCACTCTTGAGCTGATCGAAAGATGTGACAGAGGCCAGACATACATGTGAAAACTAGTGATAGAACCGTACTGTTTTGATACGTACAATGCAGTTTAGTTCACATTTTTACTTTTTTTTTTTTTTTTTCATCAAACTATGTACAATTAGATATGTTTTTTTTGGGGGGAAATATACAAATCCAAATCCAATACATATATCTATAAATAACAAATCAGTATTACCACAAATCTACATATTTTCTAAACCCTTTGGATTAAAGCAAGGTTTATTTTTACATTGTTTTAAAAAAAAATGCAATCTTTAAGGTGATATTCTGGAACTCTGAATTAATTATACATTTTAAGAATTGTATTAAATTGACTACAGCCCTTAAATGTTATTTTACGAATTATAATATTACAGGTTTCCCTTCTCTTAGCTATAGCTCAAAATCCACGATGCCGTCCACTTTGACCAATCAAGTGATGTCAAGGGCTGTCAATCATCGCTTATTATCATTAAATATTCAAATATTTGAATTAATAATCTCTTATTGTCTGAAGCATTGTGCATTGTTCCTTTGTTTATGTATGTGGAGGTGTGATCTTCTTTATAATAAAAGCCAGCGTGTTCAAGCATTAGATGGGAGATGGTTTGAAACAGGAGCAGGGCAGACATCCTGCTCTGGCTGCAGTTTTGCTAATAAAAACTAAGCTTTTGTCTGATTGTGTACTTGTACCCAGGAAAACTTAGAATCAGCATCCACATTAAATAATATTGATATTTACGTCACTCAGAAAATACTTTTTTTTGATCAAAGCAAAACTCATTTGGCATTTCCAGCATGATTGTTTCTTGTGAGATTTCGAATTCCCACACATCTTTGAGATTCGCTCTTGAAAGAAAATAGTTCAAGGAAACATCTAGGTCCGTAGAGGAACACGTTGCAGGCTGAATATTCTTAATTTTTTGTCTGTGGCGTAGGAGAAAACTGGGCCCACCCATCTCTTTTGTCATGCATGCATAGTGCATGACCCATTACTAAGCTGATTTATTTGTTGTGCTGCGTTGAGCTGTCTGCGAAACTGATTTGTGTAAGAACCTATTTCCATGTGATAGCTGTATCTCTGAGCGTATCTCACATGCCAAGATTATTGCAGCAGGAAATGGGGATCGCATTGTCACATGAATTCGTCAGATGTTATTTTCTTTTTGTGAATGTCAAGAGATTTACATACATCTGAGGATCAGCGTTGTCATTTAATTCACTTCTTTGTGTCGGCCATGAAAGATGGGTTGATTTTGTCTTTATCATTTTTTTCCCTTTTCTTTTTATTGTACGTTAACATTTTGTTTATTATTCCTTTTTTCTTTGTTATTGAACAATAAAAAAAAAAATAGACTTTCACAAAAACATTTACATTTATGTTTATTCTAGTGGTCAGTAGGGCTCCTATTTTTTGTTTGGACTATGGATTGCGAAAACAGATACAAACTAGCTTTATTTTATATTGATGTGCATTAATATGCATTGTCCCCATCCAATAAACAAACACTATTCCTGCAAGTATGCAAATGATACCATGTTTTCTCAAAAGATTTTGACAGTATGTTGTGGTCTTGTTTGTTCACAGCAGTATTCCTTTTTAATTCTCAAAGTAAGGTACTGATGATTTATTTGGACTGTGTGTAGCATGCAGTCCCCACAATGTAATAAAAACACAACCTAATACACACATATACCTGTAACAGTCCAACTTGAGACCGCTGGTACTGTATTTCTCTCTCATGAACACAATAGATGAAAAGCAGAATTCGAGAGAAAGCGGCACAGACAGCCACGACAGCTTTGAGATCTCCAAGAGCTTGCTGCAACCAATCTCCGCTTCAGACAGCGCCACCTCCACCACCGTGGGTGGGGCTGTTGGCGGGAGCGCACACATTGTTTCCCTGCTCGCTGTAATGAAGCAGTAATCTCTGGTGGTCTGTCTGTCCCTTCGTGTTTGAACTGCAGACACACTAAACACTGTGAAACAGGCTTGCAATGCAGGCACTGTGCTTTTATGCTGCTGTTGTTTCAAGCAGAGTACGCAATTGGCCCTAAGGAGACTTTGAGTTTTGTTCTGCTCATTTTGAAGAAGACAAAAACATCTTGTTGTGCCACAAGACAAAAACAATAACAACTGTTTGGCGGATTTCAAACAAATGAGATGAGAAACAACACAACATAGAATGCAATACATGTATTTACCTAGCTCCTTCCATTAACAACTGTTTGGTTCTATCACTAGTTTTCACATACATTGTATTTATGGCCTGTCACATCATTAGATCACCTTTTCATATATAATTGAAAAAATTGCTATGCTCATCGATCCTGACTCCTGCCAGACCCTTGTAGTTCCGCCATGCTCCACCAGAGGCGTATGGCTGAACACAAGGGTCTGGAATCGAGAGCATTGCAAATTCCTTCAGGAGATCAAAAAATAATCGGCTGATCAGGATTGCCAGTGTAATGTAGGGTTTGCACCGCCTTCTCAAGCGTGTCTCAGGCGGCAGCGATAGCAATCCAAGATGGCAAACATTAAGTCAGTGAATAAAAAATAAAACAAGTTTAAATATGAACGAATCAAGACACAGATGTCACTTTTAATGCAATATGAGGCAAGATGTCGATGGTTCTATGTTATATGTTTACGTAACTGTTCCTGTTTACAACACTACGCGGCAGGGTTGCCAGGTTGGATGGTTACCCGCATTTTTTTTTTCTTGTAAAGAGGCTTGTAGGTAATAAATGAACAGAATCATGATAGCCCAGGTTGATTACATTACGTTTTTAGGCAAAAAATCATTCTGGGTGTTTTTTTTTGTTTTTTTGGGCATTCTCGCAAGTTTAGGGTTGGAAAATCTTGCCGGCTATGGCACCCCATTGGAGTCATGTGCTGAATTGTGTACTTTGATGTGAGTGGTTGAAGGAACACATCCATCCATTTTCTACCCCTTAATCCATTTCTGGGAAGGGGGGGTGGCCAGAGATGCCACCCAGTACACATAGCACCAGCCCCTCACTGATCCTCCTGCAGGTGGTGAGTCCACAGGAGGATGGCCGCCCGCTCTATGGCATAGCCTTGATCTTCCAGTGGGGGCTTCAGGCAAAGTGGGGTTAAGTGTCTTGCCCAAGGACACAACGACAGCAGTCATCAGTGGGAGTAGGTGGAGAAGGTCTTAATAAAGCTGTTTCAGCTACAGTTGAACCTGATGAAATCTCACACAACAAAGAGACAAAGTTAATCTTTTACTTGTTACATTGTACAAGGAGAATGTCTTGACAGAGGCAAGGCACAGACCCTAGCCTCTCTCAGGACAAGTCTGAAGATTCACAGTCTGCAAGCCCCTTTTGGTAGAGCAAGACACACCTTCGTATGCAGATGGGAAAGGAAGAAACCAACACAACAAAAGACACTTAGCATATAAGCTCCCCAGACCTCCCGGTGTCTTCCTGAAGCTAAAGTGAATTACAATACAGAGCATTCAGCACATAGCCACATATGATTTACCAAAATGATAAATTAAGTTACATTCCAATATCAGTCTCCTGGTGGGCTCGAACCCACGACCTTCAGGCTCAAAGGCCAATGCTCTACCAACTGAGTTTCTGTCGCCCAAGATAACAGACAAGTTTATCCAATCACATACAAGGATCTTTTTTACAAGGCCCCGCCTTCTGAAATGTATCCACTATGGAATAGGCCCAGACCTGTGTGAGAAATGCAGCGATCTACAAGGGTCTGGCGAGAGTCAGGCTAATGCTCACCTTCCGCGGTTGGTGATCCCTCTCCAAGCTTGGGTCCTCTACCAGAGGCCTGGGAGCTTGAGGGTTCTCCACAATATCTTTTCTGTTCCTAGCACTGCACATTTCTGGACCAAGAATCTGCTGTAGCCACTCCTCCAGCCTCAGGGTCACTGCCCCGAGTACACCGATCACTGCCAACTTTCACTTTGACCTATTTTACATATTTCTTCTGATGTTACCATCGCTTGGAATGCCCACGTCCACCACGGTTTTCATCTGCCCTTTGCCTACCACTACAATGTCAGGTTGGTTCGCCATTACCATTCAGTCGGTCTGTATCTGGAAGTCCCACAGAATCTTTGCACGCTCATTTTCCACAACCGTTGGAGAAGTTTCCCATTCCGCACAGATGTTCCTGAACACTATATCAGGCGCTTGGTTATGCCATTCCATATAGGCTTTCCCTGCCAGCATATTGCACCCTGCAGTAATGTTTTGGATCGTCTCAGGTGCTTCTTTGTCTGATGTGGTATATCTGGGCGTATATCTATTACACGGCTCCTCACAACAGCAGTAGAACACTCCATTGATTTGAATGTAATTTCAAAACGTTCTACAGGTCATTATTATAGATATACCACATCAGACAAGACCCAAGGTGTCGGTTGTGCAAAGGAGGACCTGAGACGATCCAACACATAATTGCAGGGCGCAAGATGCTGGCAGGGAAGGCCTACATGGAACGCCAAGTGGCTGGCAGAGTTTACAGAAACATCTGTGCAGAGTATGGGGTGGAAACTCCAAGGTCTAAACTCCTCCGCCGTAACGTGACCATATCCAAGACCATGCATGCACAGAACTATTCTCTGCATGTTGTTTGCGTGTCGAATCCTGTGCACGTAAATACACCACTGAAGCTGGACCATGTTCCCCCTGTGTCTCCTCCCGAAACAAAACTAAACTTGCAAAATTAAAGCTGGGTACGTAAATTTTCCCTTGCATTAACAGCTCATGTTGGTTGTGCCCAAAAGTAAAATGTTGTGATCAAGTCAAACAGATTTAATGCCATTCTGCATTTCAGACTGTTTTGAACTCATCCCTGTAACAAACAATAGTTGTGGTCTGAGTCTACTACAGAAAGACAGAATGTTAATAATGTTAATGCCATTTTATGTGGATTTATTGTTGTCATATATGTCATTTATCTTTCCATTCAAAAAACCATTTACAGAAAAATATGGCATAATTTTGCCGATAGTTTGAAATGCCATTAATTACGAATGATTCATTTTTAAGCTGTAATTAACTCGATAAAACATTTTCAATCTTTTGACAGCCCTGAAATGTTGTGAACGTGCGTTGGCGGCATAGACTGTATATATTAACGGACGTAGTCACGCCTATCTTCGCCGTTCTAACTAATGGGCCAAAAATTGGGCTCTCATGGAGTGATTCAAAATGGCCGCGGGGGCTGGAAAATGTGAAATAACGCATCTGCGCATGCGTCAGTCGGCACGAGCTCCATTCATTTAAACGAGTGACTTCAAAAATTCACAGCGAGTAAACTAGAGTGTTCCAAAAAAATTCACCCCCCTCAGCATTGACACACATGTGGAACGGAGCTTTGGGCCAAGAGCCAACTGTTGGACCATCCTGTAAAGACGTTTTCGTGAGGTAAGAATATGCTATATGTTAGCATTGGCTAATTCTACTTCTGGGTCCACCCCCATCGGCCCGGGGTGGTATTGCAAGCATGTCAGCGCACATCATTATGGCCACTTTTGAGCCTGGACCCGCCCCCACTGGTTGGCAGTGTTATGGTCAGCTCCCGGCACAAGATATTCTAATCATTTAGGTCGATACATGCGTCTTGTTTCCCAGCGTCTGAAACTGCTTCCCATCACTGTTTGAAACATTAGCACAAAGGGCCTCTTGTTCAGCGATAGCCTTGGTCGCCATCTGCAGGTGCATTATCTCAAATGTACTCACAGCGTGTTCCTTCTTATCAAATTCGAAGGTCCTTTCGGTGCGCTTAATGTATCTCCCAAACTTTCCCGTCTGCAGCCGCGTATGACTCATCTCTCTTGTGACGAATGCTCATTGTTCTGTCTGACACACCTCCAGTATAAGATCATAGACATGCTTGTTGGGGAAACAGACAGACACGGCATCGGTCCAGGTCCCGTTTCTGTCTGGCTCCTTTCTGCGCAGAAATGTCATTTTTGTACTCATCACTTCTGTAAATAAACTGCACAAAAGGACAAGTTTGTTTCCTCTCGGAATTATTTCATTTGAAGCATCAGAATTCCCATAACAGCAGTCTGCCAACGCCCGTTCACTAAATTTCAGCCGCATGAGTTTGAAAATCTGACCTACTGCCCTACGATGCTACAAAATGCAGGGCGGTGATGGTAACAAGATTAAATTTGCAACTTTTTGTGTTCTCCGCGAGTGCAGCTCTGTGTACCAAGACCATCCTGAGACTTCATATTTTAGCAGTATCTACTCACGGAGCTGCGTCATGGATTTATTGCATTATTGACCACGATAGAAGCACTTCTTTACAGTCTCATGAGAACGAGAACACAAGCATATGTTCATAAGCACTCTGACCGGCTTGTGTCCCTGTGACCACTTTGGGGCTCTCTGATTGGTTCAGGAAGCTCTTGAGTTTTCCTTGTTAGATGTTAAGAAATGTTATGTTTTATTAGCATATCAATAAATGTGTGTAAGTCTAGTCTAATCATGATGATAATTAACCTACTTATTGTATAGAATGTGATCGGACATGTCAGTGTTGTATCTGCAATTATTAATATTCTTAACTTCTAATATATGTTTGTATCTTCATATGTGTAAAATTATGTTTGGGACAATGTCACTCACTGGCAGGAAATCACTTATCTAAATCATAAGGCCAACGTGATGTTGGAGACAATAGGACCCCCATCTGAATGTTGGCAAGTGTCTCTGTCATGAGACTGCACATGTATGTCCTGTGGATGCATGGTTTGTTAAAATTGTGCCTTATGACATTTGGGCACAATAGCGGAGACAGCTGACTCGACCCTTCTCTGGGGTCAATGGGGCTGTGGACATCTGGAAGGACAATAAGAGCCTGTAGAGTGAGACCCTCAGGCTCAGACTCAGATATGGAGTTTAACCAGGACTAGTCTACAAGATTATTGAATTATGTGTATTTATGACATCCTGTGACTTGAACAATCCATGACGCTCTACTACTATAACGAGCAGCGTCTCTTTCATTATTTGTCATTCTGCTTTTCCATCTAGCGAGACCCGGACTAGATTTAGTCTGTAATTTGTCTGTGTGTGCTTATGTCCAGATAACTGTAGTTAAACCAGCATTCAAATTTTTTGGTAAAAGTGTTAAAGAGATTATGTTGTTGAAATGTGACTAGTTTTTCACATTAGACAAAATTAAAACAGGAGAGCATGATACAATAATCTAATGCTGTCCAATAAGTAGCGGGAAAGAGAATAAGTTCTGTCATTTCATGGCAAATTCAAAATTAGGCCCTCAAAGAGAACTGTGTCCATGTAGAAATGCATTGTAAAATTGTGTGGATTATTTGGTCACGCAAGGCACTTGAAGGGGAACAGTGTTTCTATTTATTGTCGCTACAATTTTCTTCAAGGACAAAATACTGTTTAAGATGCAGTGTTAGCTGTTTTGGAAGTAATAGTTTGATAAAAAGGGAATCAGAATGAAAAAATAAATCTTAATATATAGCAGTTTGAAATGCTATCAAATAAGAGACAATTTGTAAAAAAAAGCTCACTGTCGGAGATTTAAGTCGAAAAAAAGGCTGTCTTACTTACAATCTGCTTTCAAATGTCATTTAGGGAACGAGTGATCTAAAAGGTAATTTGATGCAACAAACAAAATGAGTTTATGAATAGCTAATGTTGCGTTAAATCACCCCACAGTTTTATCTGTTTGTGGCGGGGTATAAAATCAAGTATTAATGAAAGGTTTTCTCCTGGAGTGTCGTATTGGTGGAATGCTTCATGCCTGAACGGTGTGTGGTGTGCAGCGCTGAACCGGATACACAGCTGTGGAGCGGGGCAGAGGAAGGGCCTGCTGTGGGCTCGATACAAGGCTAAGTGATATTTGATCCAGTGGCATGACCAGCAGCATCTGACTGGAACTGCAGAAAGGCATCGGCTGTGTCCTCAATTTGTTCAAATTCCACTTTGTATCCAACCTGTATACCTGCTTATATTTATACCATTAAGAAAACATGTCCCCTAAAACTGACTTTGGCAAATGTTTGAAATAAGACGCAAACATTAGGAAAATTGCTTTATATATTTTAATCATGGAAAAATGTTAATAATATAGCATGTAGATCAGTGTTTGTATAAAAAGGGTTATCAAGTAGAAATTATTTTTTATTTTTCCTCCCCCTTGTTTCTAAATATGACAATTTTTTACCCTGAAGACATGGACAGTCTCACATGACATTTAAAGGGGGCAGAATTGAGTCAATGTGTGTCAGACAGTTTTCTGATGTTTTACATTTACCTTGGCTAACTCACCATTTTATTCACTTTGAGCTGGTTGATAGGTAGAAGTTGAACAACTGATTCAAATGCTAGAATAATCTGAGTTGGTGTGTACATGAATGTGATTGAAATGTGAATGAAAATTAAGTCAGATTTCAGGCAAACAAAAATCGTAATTTTGCTGTTTTGAATGTTTCATTTAAAATGGTGGACTTACAGATCGTAATGCATTTATTGTGCACTTGAGGCGCTTGTGGGCTAATTTGTTGAATTTTCACTTAAAAACAAGTCGATCTGCAACCAGAAAGAATCACTACAACTGAATGCTTAAAAACCAATCACGAGCCAGAGGTGAGCTTTCCCAAGAGCGCTGCTTTCACCACCTGTGCTGTCAATCAGACCTGTTGCTTAGCAACAGCAGGAAATGAATTGCAACATGTTAACATTTTAAATTTGAGTTTTGACAGCAGCCGTTACAGAGAAAGAGTTGTTTACTTAGCGGAAAGTAATGTGCAACCAGGCTTTCTGAAACTAAAATGACATACAAATAAATAATGAAAAGTGTGGCATGTAAAAGTGATTCTTTCTGAGTGCAACCAACTCTTTGTCGTTGCCTGATGATGATTTTTGAATGATCAAATGATGATAAGTAGAGTCCACCAGGAAATCTAATCTCAGAGTAGTTAAGCATTGTTAAGTTATACCAAGCTTTCAAAATTTCACCGAGCACTGTTTAGTCCATTATCAGAAAATGGAAAGAGTATGACACAACTGAAACCCGACCAGGACACTCCCAATTTAACAGGTCAAACAAGGAGGACAATAATCTTGTAAGAACAGCTGTTTAGATTCTCCAAAAGCCTTAAAGCGGATATGGAGGTGCACTTCCATGTGGATTGCCAAACATAAGCCATACCTACAATGGCAAAGCAAGGCAATGCAAGTTTATTTGTATAGCACAATTCATACACTAGGCAACTCAAAGTTCTGAACAAAACAAGATAGCATTAAAATCATAAATAATCGCAGTACATTAAAAAGAAAGTTGTATGCACAGCTAAACAGAACTGTTTTTAAACATTGTCAGAGAGGAATTTCCATTTTCAGGAAGATTGTTCCAGATTTTAGCAGAATTAACCTGAAATGCAGCCTCCACCATGTTTAATGCTGACTCTGGGCACCAGCAGGAGTTCCATACCTGTGCTCCTCAGAGTCCGGGCCGGTTCATATGGGACTAAAATGTCACTAATATAATTTGTTGTGAGGCCATAGAGAGACTTGTACACAAGCAGAGCTGTTTTAAAGTCTATTCTCTGTTTCTAGTCAGGACTCGAGCTGCAGCTTTTGAATGTACTGCAGCTGTTTTACAGCACTGTTTTTAATCCTGGCAATGTTTTTTTTGAAGGTGGTAAAAAGCTGCTGATGTTACTGATTTGATGTGGCTTGTTACGACCCAGCTCCGCAAGGGTAAGGGAGGTAAAAACCCAAAATGTTAAATGGCATTAAAATGTCTAAGTCCAATATTACCCCTGGATTTTTGACACGGTTTGAGAGTTTTAGGAAGAGAGACTGTAGGTGACAGATGACGCTCTCTCTTTGTTTCAGGGGACCAAAGACAATCATTTCAGTTTTGTCAGCGTTTAGCTGAAGGAAGTTGTTTTGCATCCACTCACTGATCTGTTGGATACAGTGAAGGAGTGAGTCCACTGGTCCATGTTCTCCTGCAGTCAGTGAGACATAGATCTGAGAGTCGTCTGCATAGTTGTGATAGGACACTTTGTTTCTACGTATTAACTGACCTAACGGCAGCATGTAGAGATTGAACAGAAGAGGTCCCAGGATCGAACCCTGTGGTACTCCACAGGTCAGGGCCATATGATCTGAGACACAGTTTCCAATCTCCACAAAGTACTTCCTGTCTTCAAGGTAAGACCTAAACCAACTTATGGCGGTGCCAGCGACGCCAACCCAGTCCTCTAGTCTCTGTAAGAGGATCTCATGGTCGACATTGTCAAAGGCAGCACTCAGATCTAACAAGATTAAGATTGAGACTTTTGTTACCTTGACGAGAGCAATCTCAGTGCTGTGGTGGGGTCTAAAGCCGGAGTGAAAATGGCATGGTTTAAAACAACACATTATGTGCATGTGTGTAGTCAAATTTCAGATCTGAATCCAATGGATAAACTATCAAAAAACTGTTGTTCACATGCACATCATCTAATGTGACAGAGCTTGAGCTGTGCAGACAACGAAAAGGGAAAAAAATGTTGAGTCTCAAGGGACAAACTTCAAGGATCTGTAATTGCAGTAGAGGAGTTCTACTAAGTATTGACTCAGGGGAGCTGAATACTTTTGCCAATCACAATTTTCCTTTCACTGTCTGCCATTTGTATTGGTCGTTGAGATATAAAAGCCAAAAGCTTCTTGTTTGTGTTAATAACAAAACAAAATTTTGGAAAAGTTCACATGGGGTATGAATACTACAAAAAGGCATTGTTTGTGATATTTGTATTATTGAAAACCTTTTTTTTTCCTCCCCCATGATCAGTGTGAGGTGGTTCACGAGCAACAGCTTGGATCTTTTTTGACTATTTTTCTTCCATTTCTTTGCCCTACTGTCTCGGCAAACATCCATCACTCTTGTGTTTATTGTTCTTAAAATATTCAGTGCGCAGGGAGAGGGCGCACACATGGCAGATCTCATCTACGCAGCTAAAACAACTGCGTGGCTCGTTCTGTCTTGACACTTCACGGCAGACCTTCATACTATAGATAGCAATCGGTTGTAGTAATAAAATCCAAGCACATCACACGGTTCATCTTGGACCCGAGGGCTGTTGATGTGAAAAGAAGCCGTCTGAGGGCTTTTTACGCCCATGGTGCAGGAGACCTATATGCCCCAAAGACAGGAGGAAATCATCCATCTACCATTTCACAAATCACTCGTCATGTGGAAGGTGTAAAAAACAAGCCAATATACCTGCACTTTTCTCTGTTTAGTCCATTTATGTCCTGTAATGAGATTTGCGGCATTATTGAGCATTTCATCACCCAGCATGTTATTGTTTTATCAATTTGTGTCTGCACACTTTGTTTTTTATTTGAGGAAGAGAAAGTATAGAATTTCATTGCCAAAATATGACAATGTTGGTAATTTTTGACATTTGTTGTATTATTAACCGTTTCCAACATTCCATGGGCAGCATCAAATCATTTTGAGTCTTTGTTTTTGAGTTGTATAGATTGCGGCTTTTATCTAAATGTAAAAAAAAAAAAAAAAAAAGTTTAAAGCTACTTCATTCCTGTAAAGCAATATGTCCTCCGCATTTGACCCCTCCTGACTGTCACTAGTGCCTCACGACTACCGTAAATGGTTTACTTCACATGTTTTTAGTGGTAGGAGAAACCGGAGCACCCGGTGGAAACCTTTGCGGATACGGGGAGAACATGCAAACTCTACTCACAAAGACTGTTACGAGTGGGACTCAAACCCAGGACATAGTTGAGAAGCGAGAGTGCTAACCACCATGCCAAAAATGTAAATATGAAGTAGAGCCACTGTTCGCCCACAAAAAACTAAATGCTCAGAAAAGGTGAGGTGCAGCGGTAGGACCCATTAGTCCAATGGACTGTTGAAACGGAAGTGAGAGGTAGACTGGTCTGGATCCAGGCCCTTTATACCTCCCAGCTGATTGCCACACAGGTGTGGGTGTGGCGTCAGTCAGCTGGAGGTGAGAGGATCTGACACATGGAGGCAGGGAGAAACACAAATACCAAAACCAAAGGACTCAGCGATTATTCAGAATTGCAATTATTAGTTAAAAAACAAAACAGTATTACAAGTGATTTTAAACGTCTTTGAGTTTCCAAAATAGCACGAGACTAGTAGCATGCATAATTATCATTACTGTACATGCAGTGTGTCTCCGATGCATATTTGATCATCTCCACCAGTCGGCAGTTAAACACAGGCCAAGTTTGATTAGTGTCTGATTTTAAATTCATGGCTGCAAGTGTTGAAAAGAGCAGCTTACAACAAAGTTCTCTAAAGCTGATGCAAGAAAGAAGTGCGCTGCGTATGAGCCGAGCATGTATGTTCATAAGAAAACAGATGAAAGCAGTACAGATGAGCATGTGTCATGTTAATATCGAGAGTTCTCTCATCACTGGCCTTTATGTCTAGCTTTTACTAATGTAGAGAAAATATGGTGTCAGAACAAAGGCACTTTTGGATGAATTAGATGAGACAGAGCTGTAATCATATCACTTTTGCGCTTGACTCTTACACAATGTCAGGGAATGATATTGAAAATTATAATTTTCTTGTGTTCTGTTACTTCTGTAACCAGTGGCCCAATATTAAAGGAGCAGATGAGCTTTAAACCATGATACAACATTGTTCCCTAATCAAAATACCTGGAGTTGAATTTATATCCATCCACACTAATATCAGAGACTTCTGCCACAAACATGCAACTGTTTTGCATCTGACTAAAAGCTCCAGTCTTATGCTGCTGTCATGCAAAGAGAGAAACATCAGAAACATCAGGGTACTCATGAGGAGCTGGTGACACTGGTGACACACACAAGCAGCAGCAACAACAATACAAAAATGTAACTGGGTTCTCTATGCTAGTTAATAAGAAAGGCATAGAAACCTTCACTGCGGTGAAAATTCAGGAGCCCATATGATGTTCTTAAACCACCAGACCCCCTCTGACCACCACCAATCATTCACTGCCACCGACCATTGCTCAGACTCTGACATTCACATCAATGCTAACATCCTACTTTATGAGTTTGTGACAAACGGTCATTAGTGTGGAGAAAACTGAACTCTGCTGCACTCTTTGACAAAGTGAATGCTGAAAAGGCTGCAGTTGACAAGGCTCACACAGCTCACTTGACTTTAAACAGAGAGGGCAGTGCAAGATTAATTCTTCCCTATTTTAACTGCTTTAGTACAAGGACTTGAGGCAGTCGTCTCTGCGATTCTCCCAGCTGGCGGTCCAAATGGCCCCCCTCCTCCATCCAACACCAACGCAGCGATTACCGGCCGTCCAATGTCCACTTGCTCCCGCCTCCAGGCCTGTGTCTGGTTGATGAAAGATTGAGATTCAGTAAAAGCAACTGTTTTCAATAAAAATGCATTCTTCTCAAAATGTTTTTCTTTAAACATGAAATTATGTTTCCGATTCCCAAATTAACCATTTCAGGTTTTCATTGAGTGTTAATAAAGGACAATATTCTGATTGTAATTGACTTAAAAATCACTTTTGAGTAATGACAAGGGCACAATATGTCTCCCATACAAATAAGAGCATGAATGTTGATTTATGGATGAGCTAAGAATATGGAATAACTTCTCTATGTCTTATCTGGAAGACAGAAAGTTATTTGTTGGAATTGGAAACAGTGTCTCGGATCATTCGGCCCTATCCTGTGGAGTGCCACAGGGGTCTATCCTGGAACCTCCTCAGTTCAATCTCTGCATGCTGCCTTTATGTCACCCAATACCAACAATGTGTGACGAGTGGCCGAGACGTTTGGAGAGATCCGATCATTTATCAAACTAAATAATTCTTTCCTTGGCAGTCTGTGAATGACCCCGAGTTGAAGAGCACTGTCAAAGATGAGATATTTTCTTTCGAAGGCTTCCGTAGTACCCTGGACTGCAATATGATCTCAACATTTGACAACAGTAAAAACTACATAGTGCACCTTTAAAGGAAAAAAATAATATTATACTCAACAGGCACGACAAGATTTGAGCAGAAAAATCAAAGGGTTTGATTTTAAACCGGTGATAATCCATGTGAGGACAGGCGACAGTGAAATAAATCCAAAAAGGGAAAACCCACTGATGTTAAATTCCTCTCATACAGTAATCCAAACATCTGAAGTAATATTCCACAGTATAGTCAAGGACAGTGCATTTCTCTTTTTGCGTGGGCTTTTTCACCTGGTTGCTCACTCTATAGTGCCATTTCCAGACACATAACATTTAATTGCAAGTGACAGCAAGGCTCTTACTGCAGGATTTTCTCACATTGGTCAACTCTATTAACTCAACAATGTATGAATTCATGATTCCACAGCTTGAGAGTTGCACAGCCTCCTCAAGTGAGTCAAGTCTTTATCTTCCACTCACTGGTGAACACGGAACTGACCGGTGTGTCCAGGGTTTAATCCCGGGAAACAGGATTCCCGGGAAATCTAATCAAAACTATTTCCCGATTCCCGAGAAATGTTATGACGGGAAACAGGAAATGAAAGTTAAAAAAAATTCCAGTGCGCTCCAATTATAGTGCGCGTTTATTGAGGTACAAAGTTTATACATAATTTCTTTACAATCAACATTTATACAGCTGAGAGGATGGCTCATAAATTGTGTTTTTGAAAACAAGTATAGGTCTTCATCGCGCTCAACCACGGCTTGTAGTGTCACCAAGTGAGGCCAGCCTCAGGATAGGGGGCGCATGTGAGCGCAGAATTCGGCTGCATCCAATTCCATCAGAAAGCTTCTTTCTTTTTTTCATCTGCTAAGGGCACCTACAGGTTTGGCTAACATACATATATATAACACATGCTAAGATAATTTAAAATGCATTTAGGGTAATGTTTTGCTTCCAATGACGATATGAATGATAAAGAAGAGAGGTGAAGGGTAAGAAGGTTGATATTAGAAATGGGATGCACCCGAGAGTCGGCAGCTGCTAGCGATACACAGGAGTTTATGGAGGAGGCACCTGTTTTGTTTTAATTTTTAAAACTCATTGGACTTATTCCCAAATGGAGGATTACATATGCTCAAACTATTATCTGGACTTAAACATGAAAATGGTCTGAACTGAAGTGGTCTGTGCTGTTCATTTATAACAAAGGTAAGGCCCATAACACACTTGGATATTTGCTTTTTATTAACTTTTGCGTTTTGTATGAGCAAACAATGCGGGCATGGAACATATTCTGCTAGAGCCAAACAAATTGTGAATAAGCCGCTCTGTAGGTCCTGTTGATATGATATACACTACAGTATATGTCAATCTGATTGGGGTGAAGTCAGTGCCTCCAAACGTCACCGCACGTCACTGGTCGACAAGTGGATTGTGCAGACATTTAGAATCTCAGCATAGTGAAATTCCTGAAGAAAGCCCATCAACAAAACGTCTGAAAATGCTAGATGGCTACTTTTAGCAAAGCTAGCAAGTCGCTTGGTGAAACACTAGCAGAGATGGCAGCTTTTGGTGGATTTACGTTTAATAGTATACATATTTGAGTGATATCATACATTACTGGGGCTAAAAACAACAACTACAAAAAACAGCTATTTCCCGGGAAATGCGTCGTCTTTTCCCTGGATTTGATACATCTCATTTTCGGGAATAAAATGTAACCCTAGTACACTCTGACATTCTCCCAGTTTATCTATTTGCTGACAGAAATACAGTACAGCGTTATTACAATTAAAGCTGCACTAACTGACTTTGGGATTTTGAAGCAGCAGACTCGCTGGCCTCTCTCTTTCTGCTCCCCTCCCCGCACCCACGAAGCTATCGCCCCCCACACACACCCACTGTTGGGACGGAGCTAGCCTCTCCCAATATGGATAATACATGGATATGGATTTGCACTTGGATGGCGTGACCATAGAACGATAGAACCGGGAAGCGCGGAGGAACGAGACTTTCTTTTGGATGGCTGTCTCGCTGTGTAAGCAGTACCCGGTGATGAAGAGACGAAGCTTCAGGTTAGCTCCTCGTCTTGTTGTGCTAACTCAGCCGTCTATGCTAACGGAGACCTGTAGATTTCTCACAAAAGTGGGGGCCAGTGGTCCGCGGTGATTGGTCACAATCCGCGACCCGAAACACATTCTCTTCCTTGTTTCATCAAAACTCGATCTAAAATATAATGTCACGCCAGCACAAATCTGCGCTACTTTTTCGTCAAAAGGACGTATATCCCAATGCCCTACACGGACATGGATAGCATTTTCGTAATGAATACAAAAATAAAGTCAGTTAGTGCAGCTTTAACATGCCAATTTTTTTTAGCTACTGTACGCCACATAGATATTGGAGCTTTTCTTTTTAGTCACAACGGCCCACTGATTAGGCTGCATATGCCACATACATAAGTACTCTAATGATGTCACTTTGTGAAGGGAGGGGATGAAGCAGAATATAGGGGCCTGCTTCCTGCTATAGCTGGCCTACTTTCTCAGACTGGAGTGAGAGAAATGGTCTGATCTTTAATGATCTTTAAAGGACAAAGGAGATGATCATTGTCCTTTTCATCATCTGGTCACAATGGACCTCATGTATGAAACTTGCGTACGGCCAAATCCAGGTGTAAATGTGGGGTACGCAAAAATTTTACACTTTTCCGCATTTATCAATCTGGACGTGAGCGTACCGTACGCACAGATTAGACCAAGTCAGGAGGTGGTGTAAATGTGTACCCTCTTGTCAACCTTCATTGCAACACGCCAAAACACGCATGAAATGCAAGATTCGGACAATAATAAACATATCCCCACTCTGGCAAGATTATAGGCACACCTCTCACATTACAAATATGCAATTTTACAAAGTTATGTTAGGGCTAGTTTGTGTTTTTTAATAACGTGCAAGATGTCAAACTCTAAAGTCTCCCAAAAATGTGTGGATTGTTATATGCACCTACAATCAGTGCAACAGCATTTGGTTCATGCGGGTCCAAGCAAAGACGCGCGCCACCGTGGAGGCTGCGTGGGTCTGATCAGAGGAAGATGACTCTGGGACATGCAGGGGCTACGCTCTGGTAAGTCAGTAAGTAATCTTTATTTATATACCTCCCGGTACAAGTGTGCCTATCCTCGGTTCTCCACAACAGGCACAGGACATGCTGTCCCATAGGATGCACTGGTGGCGCAGCCCATGGATGAGAGACCGTGGCCAGCACCGCCTTCGGCCTGTACAGCTCAGACAGGCTCTCATTCAACCATTTAAAAATAATAATCACATAATGTGAGGATAATTTTATTTCTTTATATTTTCTTTTGGATGCTTTGATCTAGCAGTCCTCCCCCTGGGCTGCTGAGCACTTCTATGAGCTGCTAAACGCCTTTTTATTACCGGTCGCTCCATTTTTTTTCACCTGTGGCATAAATTAATAAATTCTAACTATTGGCCCAATGTATCTGTCAACTGTTTGACATTATATAGTGTATATTTCTTCAAAGATGAATAAACTCACCTTTTAACGAGTGAGTGTTGCAGGCCCCACACTGTTTACAGATGCTGTCATCTCTTTCCATATTTTCTTTTTTGAGCCCCTTGATGCCACTTTTGAGGCTTCCAAATAGAAAGACTTTATTCTTTTTCCCGCTTCGTTCATAATGGTCTCAATCTCCTGCTCCGTGAAGTATTTTTCCTTAGCCGTTTACTCACTAACCTGTGGCAGACCCTGCGCTACGTAATTACACAAGCAATGTGGGTTTTCCTTAGTTTTGTTGATAAAGCCCCATAAATGCACCTGATCTTGCTCAAAACTGTCTCAGCCACTGCCCTGTACTCCACATAGCAGAGATAGTATGCAAAGCGCTGATGTGGGAACCAGTGTTGTGCGTGAACGAGTTCAAAAGAACGCGTTCATTGAACACGCTAATTTTTTCGTGAACGTTGAACTGAA